>OU342745.1:63613053-64883879 GCA_910589775.1 Avena eriantha | reverse complement strand
TATCTAGGAGCCAGCTTCCCTTTGATACCAAAACCGGTGCGTGCCTCTCATGGAGTGACACGAAGGTAAACGAGATCACCAGGACATACTCCATGTCCGTGTGCTTTCTGTCATAGTTTCTCTTTCTCGGGCGACTTTAGCAACCTTCAGGTTTTCGAGAATGATTGTGAACCTTCTCCTCCCGCTTGAGTTACAATGTCGGGGCCAAACAATGTTCTTTCACGTGCGCCCGACCAGCCAATCGGAGTTCTGCATTTGCGGCCATAGAGAACCTCAAATGGTGCCATCTTTAGACTCTTCTGGAAGCTATTGTTGTAAGAGAACTCAGCATAAGGAAGGCATTCTTCCCACTCATGCCGAAAGAGATGACGCAAGCACGGAGCATATCTTCTAGAATCTGATTGATCCTTTCAACTTGTCCTTGCGACTGAGGGTGGTAAGCTGTGCTGAAGTTCAACTTTGTTCCCAAAGATTTTGGAAACTTCCCCAGAACTTGGAAGTGAAGATGCTTCCACGGTCTGAGCTGATCTCAAGTGGAACCCATACAGAGAGACAATTCTGTTGATATAGAGCTCAGCCAACTGAATTGCAGAAATTGTTTCCTTGACGGGAAAGAAGTGAGCCACTTTAGAAAGTCTATCGATGACAACATAGATGCAATTGTTGCCCTTCTAAGGACCTAGGAAACCCAGTTATGAAGTCCATCTCGACTTTCTCCCATTTCCCCCTCTGAGGCTTCAATGGCTGTAGAAGACCGGAAGGTTTCTGATGACAGCTTTACTCTGCGGCAGACATCACACTCGGAGACATACTTGGCACAATATCGTTTCAACCCAGGCCACCAATATTGTGTTTTCAGATCCATGTACATCTTAGTGCTGCCAGGGTGGATAGAAAGAACAAATCATGAGCTTCTTTGAGAACTTGCTCTCTCAAACCCGGATACTTCGGAACGAACATCCGGTGCTTAAAGAATAGAGTGCCTTGGTCGTCAAGTGAAAGGTTCATACTTCGGAAGGTGAATCTTGGAGATGATGTTTTTAGTGTAAGGGTCACCAAGTTGGATGGAGCGAACTTTTTCTTCCAAGAGAGGGGTTGCTAGAAGATTCAGAAGATACCCTTGATCCACAATTTCAAGGTTGAGCTGGCAGAATTCCTCGCACAAGAGAGGTTGTTGCTCTTCCACTGAGGTTGTTGACATAAGCTTTTAGGCTGAGAGCATTGGCCATGACATTTGCTTTGCCAGGAGTGTGGTTGATGTCAAATCGAAATCATTAATTGCTTCAGTACACCTCCTCTGACGAAGGTTGAGATCAGGTTGTGTAAAGGTATACTTCAGACTCTTATGATCAGAAAAGATCTCACAACGGTTGCCAAGCAAGTAGTGCAATCCATACTTTCAAAGCAAAGACAACTGCTGCGAGTTCGAGGTCATGTGTAGGATAGTTAATCTCATGCATCTTCAACTGTCGAGAGGCATAAGCAACAACTTGTTTTTCTTGCATAAGGACCGCACCCAATCCTTGCAAGGAGGCGTCACAGAATATCTGGAAAGGCTTGATGTATTTGGAGGAATCAAGACTGGAGTGGAAGTGAGCTTCTCTTTGAGTTTTTTCAAAGCTTGCTTGACATGCAGGAGACCAAAGGTATTTCTTGCCTTTCTTGAGGAGATCGGTAAGAGGCTTCACAATCTTCGAGAAGTTCTAAACGAAGCGACGACAGTAAACTAGCCAACCAAGGAAACTCCCAGTTCTTTGACATTTTTTGGGTGGAAGCCACTCAACAATTGTCCGAACAGTTTCTGGGTTGACGGCAATGCCCTTAGCAGAGATGACGTGACCAAGATAGGTGACTTCAGGCAACCAGAACTCACACTTGGAGAACTTTGCATACAAGCGGTTCTCACGAAGCTTGTTTAGGACACACCGAAGGTGTTCTTCTCATGTTCTTCCTTTGACTTAGAATAGACTAGAATATCATCCAGATAGACCCCGACGAACTTATCAAGATACTCCATGAAAACCGAGTTTAGAAGCCTCGAGAAGGTGGCAGGTGCATTGGTGAGACCGAAAGACATGACCGTATACTCATACAGGCCATAGCGGGTGGTGAAAGCTGTTTTGGGAACATCTGTTGGGTCCGCAGCATAGAAACAAAAGTTTTCCTACGATGAGAACTATACGCCAAATCTATCTACTAGATACAGAGCAACAGGTGGAATACATCCATGGAGAACTTACCCTCGAAGACAACGAGTTTTGTTAACGAGTAGGAACTCGTGGTTGATGTAGTCGTACGCTTGCCGATCTCAAGATCGTGTGGAAGTCCGAGCGCCGCAAATCAGCAGCGCATCCGTCCTCGCACACACGTTCAAGCTAACCGGACATATCCTCCACCTCCTCGCTCCAGCGAATCAGCGGAAGCAGCAACTCCTTCCAGATGCAAGCCACCGGGAACATGTATCTCGCTAATCCGAGACCATGGGGAATATCTAGAGGGGGAGAGAGATCCTTCACGAGGAGGTGTGATTTGTGAGAGGGAAGAGGGGGCTTTATATAGGAGGGAGGGAGACCCCTCCCCTCCCATAGCCGGCGCATGAGGGGGGGGACTCCTCCCTCCTTCATGCATGTGGTGATCCTCCACTCACATAAACATGGCCTCCACCCAAATCCCACTCACATGTATTTAATTTCCACCAAATTAAATGCAACTCTCAATTAATAAAACTCTTTTATTTATTTTATTCAGAATTTTGTTAATTACTTTAATTAACAAACATTCACATAAAACCCCTTGTAACATTTCAATATCACATGCAGAACCACTTTCTGCAATTTCACCCGAAACAATTCCGGTTTCTATCGAAACAATTCCTATCGAACATTTCGGTTTCTATCGAAACATTTCCTGCGCTTTGCAAACCTTTTGTCTGGAACATATGTGCTCCTAAATGGTGTCTGACAACCCTTAAGTGTGTCACCCTACGGTTCGTGAATAATACAGACATGATGAGACTCCCTCTCAGATCAATAATCAGAAGTGGGACCTAGAGATCCATACTGACTCCTACATATTCAACGATGACTTCTGTGATCGTGAGAACCTTTAACGTCAGCAATTTAATCCCCTTGTCTCATGATATAATACATGTCCGAGACTCGATCATCGGTATCCAATACCTAGTTTGATCTCGTTACCGACATGCACTCTTTTCTTGTTCCCGTGATATAACATTCTAGTGATCACATCACTTGCTTGCAAGCTATCTTAATGTGAGATCACCGAGAGGGCCCAGAGTATATCTATCCGTCATCGGGATTGAAAAATTCCACTCTTGATCCATGTGCCTCGACATAACACCTTCATAGCACTGAACCCACCTTTACGGTCACCCTGTTACGGTGTGACGTTTGATGTTATCAGATATTCTTCCGGTGTTAGCAACTAACATGATCTCATGGTCTAAGGACTAAGACTACTTTGTATGATGTTATAGAAATATAAACATAATGACTTGATCGTAATGCTATACTTCGGATGAATGTTCATCACATCATTTCACAAATGCTGTGGACCTTGTTATTAACAACATCCAATGTCCATGATCAGGAAACCTTGATCATCTTGTTAATCAACAAGCTAGTTTATAAGAGAGGCATAACTAGGAACCCTTTTTGTTTATTAAACACACATGTATTGATGTTTCCTATCGATACAATTATAGCATGCAAAATAAACATCTATCATATACAAGGAATACATAATAACAACTTTATTATTGCCTCTCAGGGCATATTTCCTTCAGTCTCCCACTTGCACTAGAGACAATAATCTAGTTTACATAGTGATAAATCTAACACCCATGGAGTTCTGGTGTTGATCATGTTTTGCCCTAGGGAGTACTTTAGTCAACGGATCTGCTACATTCAGGTCCATGTGCACTTTACAAATCTTTATATCTCCATCCTTGACATGCTCGCGGATGGAGTGAAACCGGCGCTTAATATGCTTGGAATTCTTATGAGACCTTGGTTCCTTGGCGTTGGCTATGGCTCCATTGTTGTCACAATAGATCACCATTGGGTCCAACACACTAGGAACCACACTTAGTTCAGTTATGAACTCCTTCATCCAAACTGCTCCTGCGCCGCGTCTGAAGCAGCAACATATTCCGCCTCCGTCGTTGATCCAGCCACCACAGGTTGTTTGGAGCTCCTCCAACTAACTGCTGCTCCGTTCAAGAGAAATACGTATCCGGATTGAGACTTAGAGTCATCCGGATCAGTGTCAAAGCTAGCATCGACATAACACTTAGCGACTAGCTCTTCTTCACCTCCGTATACAAGAAACATATCCTTAGTTCTTCTCAAGTACTTAAGGATATTCTTGACCGCTATCCAGTGTTCCGAACCTGGATCAGATTGGTACCTACTAGTCAAACTAATAGCATGTGCCACATCCGGTCTTGTACATAGCATGGCATACATTATAGAGCCTATGGCTGAGGCATAGGGGATCTTATCCATTATCTCTCTTTCTTCCGCCGTAGCCGGACTTTGAGGCTTACTCAATGTCTTGCCTTGCAGCATAGGTAAGTACCCCTTCTTACTTCCGCCCATATTAAACTTCTTTAATAGCTTATCAAGGTATGTACTCTGCGATAGCCCAATTAGGCGTCTTGATCTATCTCTATAGATTTTAATGCCTAATATATATGAAGCTTCACCAAGGTCCTTCATCGAAAATCTGCTGTTTAGATAACTTTTAACACTGTTTAAAAGATCTATATCATTTCCAATCAATAATATGTCATCCACATATAATATCAGAAATGCGACATTGCTCCCACTCACTTTCTTGTAAATACAAGCCTCTCCATAAGTTTGGACAAATCCGAACTCTTTGATCACCTCATCAAAGCGGAGATTCCACCTCCGGGATGCTTGCTTCAGTCCATAGATGGATCGCTGAAGTTTGCATACCTTATCAGCATCCTTAGGATCGACAAAACCCTTAGGTTGTATCATATACAACTCTTCTTCAATATTACCATTGAGGAACACAGTTTTGACATCCATCTGCCATATTTCATAATCGAAATATGCAACAATTGCTAACATAATCCTAACCGACTTAAGCATCGCTACGGGAGAGAATGTCTCATCGTAGTCAACTCCTTGAATTTGTCGAAACCCCTTTGCGACAAGTCGAGCCTTATAGATGGTTACATTACCATTAGTATCAGTTTTTCTTTTGAAAATCCATTTATTCTCAACGGCCTTTCGATCGTGAGGTAAGTCCTCCAAGGTCCAAACCTGGTTTTCGTACATGGATTCCATCTCGGATTTCATGGCTTCTAGACATTTGTTGGAATCTGGGATCATCATCGCTTCTTCATACGTCGCAGGGTCATCTATTTCATCAATCATGAAATTCATAACAGGATTGCCGTACAGTTCAGGAGCTGCATGTGTCCTGCTTGACCTGCGAGGTTCGGTAGTGTCCTCTTTCGGAGTTTCATGATCAATATCATTAGCTCTCTCTTCATTAGGTGAAGTCAACTCCGAAACAACTTCCGGTGCTGCGCTACTCGCCATTTCATGAAGAGAAGGTTCAATAACCTCTTCGAGTTCTACCTTCTGACTACTCACACCTTTCGCGAGAAACTCCTACTCAAGAAAGGATCCATTCTTGGAAACAAAGACCTTGCCCTCGGATCTGTGATAGAAGGTATACCCAACCGTTTCCTTAGGGTATCCTATGAAGACGCATTTTTCCGCTTTGGGTTCGAGTTTATCCGGTTGAAGTTTCTTCACATAAACATCGCATCCCCAAACTTTAAGAAATGACAGCTTAGGTTTGTTTCCAAACCATAATTCATACGGTGTCTTTTCAACGGATTTAGATGGTGCCCTATTTAAAGTGAATGTAGCGGTTTCTAGTGCATAACCCCAAAATGACAGTGGCAAGTCAGTCAGAGACATCATAGATCGAACCATATCCAATAAAGTACGATTACGATGTTCTGACACACCATTACGTTGTGGTGTTCCGGCAGGCGTGAGTTGTGAAACTATTCCACAGTCTTTCATATGTGTGCTAAACTCGTAACTAAGATACTCTCCTCCACGGTCGGACCGCAGAAATTTGATCTTTCTGTTACGATGATTTTCCACTTCATTCTGAAATTCTTTGAACTTTTCAAAGGTTTCAGACTTATGTTTCATCAAATAGATATACCCGTATCTACTCAAATCATCCGTGAAAGTAACAAAATAACGATATCCACCTCGCGCCGACACACTCATTGGTCCACACACATCAGTATGTATGATTTCCAATAAATCTGTCGCCCGTTCCATTGAACCGAAAAACGGCGTTCTAGTCATCTTGCCCATAAGGCATGGCTCACATGTATCAAATGATTCAAAATCAAGTGATTCCAAAAGTCCATCAGAATGGAGTTTCTTCATGCGTTTAACGCCAATATGACCTAGACGGCAGTGCCACATATATGCAGATATATCATTATCAAGTTTAATCCTTTTAGCATCAACATTATGAATATGCGTAATACTACTATCGAGATCCAATAGAAATAAACCATTCAACATAGGTGCATGACCATAAAAGATATTATTCATATAAATCGAACAACCATTGTTTTCAGACTTAAACGAATAACCACTTTGCATCAAACATGATCCGGATACAATGTTCATGCTCAGTGCAGGCACCAAATAACAATTATTCAGGTTTATAACTAATCCTGACGGCATATGGAGAGGCAGCGTTCCGACGGCGATCACATCAACTCTTGATCCATTGCCGACCTGCATCGTGACCTCATCCCTTGCTAGTTGTCGCTTGTTCCGCAGCCCCTGAACCAAGCTACATATATTAGCAATCGATCCCGTATCAAATACCCAGGTGCTACTACGAGTACTAGTCAAGTACACATCAATAACATGTATATCACATATACCTTTGTTTGCCTTGCCGGCCTTCTTGTCCGCCAAATACTTGGGGCAGTTACGCTTCCAATGGCTAGTCCCCTTGCAATAGTAGCACTCGGTGTCAGACTTAGGGCCAGCTCGGGGTTTCTTTTCAGGCGCGGCAACAGATTTGCCGCCCTTCTTTCCCTTCTGCTTGCCTTTCTTGTCCTTCTTGAAACCGGTGGTCTTATTGATCATCAACACTTGATGTTCTTTCCTAATCTCCACTTCTGCAGTCTTAAGCATTGACAGAAGTTCGGGAAGAGACTTCTTCATGCCCTGCATATTATAGTTCATCACGAAGCTCTTGTAGCTAGGTGGCAGAGATTGGAGAACACGATGTATGCCTAAGTCATTGGGAATCGTTATTCCCAAGGACACAAGCTTATCGGCGTACCCAGACATTTTGAGTACGGGCTCACTAACGGAGCTGTTCTCTTCCATCATGCAGCTAAAGAACTTTTCAGAAGCATTATAACTCTCTACGGCAGCATGGGTATCGAAAATCATTTTCAATTCTCCCATGGTATCAAAGGCATTGCCATTTTCGAAACATTTTCGAAGTTCTGGCTCTAGCCCATACAGTATGCCGCAATGAACTAAGTTGTGGTCCTCCTGACGAGTCACATAGACATTCTTTTCCTCGTCAGGGGCATCATGAGCTGGTTGGGGGCCTAGCGGTGCATCTAGCACATATTGCTTTTGTGCAGCAGTGAGGAGAATCCTCAAATTCATAGCCCAGTTGGTGAAGTTGCTACCATTCGCAGCAAGTTTCTCTTTCTCCATGAACACATTGAAATTAAAAGCAGGTGGTGCCATCTACAACGGAATTTGTAAAATATATTTAGATTAAGTTTATGATAGATTGAGTTCAACTAATCCAAATTACTAATGAACTCCCACTCAAAAACGACATCCCTCGTGTCCTTTTGGTGATTACATGAACCAAATCCACTACACCAAGTCCGATCATCACGTGAGTCGGTGTAGCTTCAAAGGAGAGCATCTATATGGGCATCATATCGACTATATGACTCATGATTAACCTTTCGGTCCGTGTTCCGAGGCAATGTATGTACATGCTAGGCTCGTCAAGTAAGAACCTTAGTATTCGCGTGTGTAAAACTGTCTTACACCCGTTGTATGAAAGCGTAGAATCGAGAACACCCGATCATCACGTGATGCCTCAAAACACGATCCACAAAACGGTGCATACTTAAGGAAGAACACATTTTATCTTGATATCTAAATGAGGGATCATCTTATAATGCTACCAAAAGCGCGAAACTAGCAATATAAGATGCTAACATCTAATGTGTGAAGTGAGGTGATATGTTCCATGCATTTGATCTCTATCATTTGCATCGTGGTATGATCTCTATCATTCCTTTGTGTGTAAGGCCAAGGTCTATGGAACTTACACGTTAAGTGTGTTGTAAGAGTATCTATCATACATCTACTTACAACAATACCATATCAAGACACTAGCCCAGCAACGATCTAAACTAGACGCCTCTAATTTATCAATTGCAAGTTTTACGTGGCTTAGGGCTTTCGGATATAGAACCGGTCTTACCTACGAACATGAACCACAACGAGGATAACCAAGTTATTAGCAACTCGTTGTAAATTAGATATTGACTATAGTAGGAGAGACAGACACCCGCTAGCCACTTATGCAAAACTAGTTGCATGTCAGTCGTGGAACCGGTCTCATGTACAATGACATGTAAGGTTGGTCCGGGCCACTTCATCCCACTATGCCACCAATATCCAAAGTACATAGAAGATGCAATAACATGATCATCATCGCCCACATATAAACATATGTGTACTACCCGTGCAAAGCACCTACGCATAGATCAGGCTCTGATACAACTGTTGGGTCCGCAGCATAGAAAACAAAAGTTTTCCTACGATGAGAACTATACGCCAAGATCTATCTACTAGATACAGAGCAACGGGTGGACATACATCCATGGAGAACTTACCCTCGAAGACAACGAGTTTTGTTAATGAGTAGGAACTCGTGGTTGATGTAGTCGTACGCTTGCCGATCTCAAGATCGTGTGGAAGTCCGAGCGCCGCAAATCAGCATCGCATCCGTCCTCGCACACACGTTCAAGCCACCGGACAACCTCCACCTCCTCGCTCCAGCGAATCAGCGGAAGCAGCAACTCCTTCCAGACGCAAGGCCACCGGGAACATGTATCTCGCTAATCCGAGACCATGGGGAATATCTAGAGGGGGAGAGAGATCCTTCACGAGGAGGTGTGATTTGTGAGAGGGGAGATGGGGGCTTTATATAGGAGGGAGGGAGACCCCTCCCCTCCCATAGCCGGCGCATGAGGGGGGGGACTCCTCCCCTCCTTCATTCATGTGGTGATCCTCCACTCACATAAACATGGCCTCCACCCAAAATCCCACTCACATGTATTTAATTTCCACCAAATTAAATGCAACTCTCAATTAATAAAACACTTTTATTTATTTTATTCAGAATTTTGTTAATTACTTTAATTAACAAACATTCACATAAAACCCCTTGTAACATTTCAATATCACATGCAGAACCACTTTCTGCAATTTCACCCGAAACAATTCCGGTTTCTATCGAAACAATTCCTGTTTCTATCGAAACATTTCCTGCGCTTTGCAAACCTTTTGTCTGGAACATATGTGCTCCTAAATGGTGTCCGGAAACCCTTAAGTGTGTCACCCTACGGTTCGTGAATAATACAGACATGATTGAGACTCCTCTCAGATCAATAATCAGAAGTGGGACCTGGAGATCCATACTGACTCCTGCATATTCAACGATGACTTCTGTGATCTGGAGAACCTTTAACGTCAGCAATTTAATCCCTTTGTCTCATGATATAATACATGTCCGAGATTCGATCATCGGTATCCAAATACCTAGTTTGATCTCGTTACCGACATGCACTCTTTTCTCGTTCCCGTGATATAACATTCTAGTGATCACATCACTTGCTTGCAAGCTATCTTAATGTGATATCACCGAGAGGGCCCAGAGTATATCTATCCGTCATCGGGATTGACAAATTCCACTCTTGATCCATGTGCCTCAACATAACACCTTCATAGCACTGAACCCACCTTTATGGTCACCCTGTTACGGTGTGACGTTTGATTTTATCAAGATACTCTTCCGGTGTTAGCAACTAACATGATCTCATGGTCTAAGGACTAAGACTACTTTGTATGATGTTATAGAAATATAAACATAATGACTTGATCGTAATGCTATACTTCGGATGAATGTTCATCACATCATTTCACATCGGAAGAAGAAGAAGACACGAAGAGGGTAGGATACTTGGCACGGAGCTCATCCTCGCGTTCCCAAGTGGCTTCATCAACGGAATGGTGCGACCACTGCACCTTGCAGAACTTGATAGACTTGTTGCGAGGCTTTCTTTCTGCGACTTCTAGGATTTTTGTGGGGTGTTCTTGATAAGACAAATCTTCTTGGAGATTGATGAGATCATGGTCCACGGTCCTGCCGAGATCCTTGAAGCACTTCTTGAGTTGTGAGATATGGAAAACATCATGGACCTTGAGTTTTTCGGGGAGCTCAAGAGCATAAGCAACTTCTCGTCTTCTTCCATGAACTTTGAAAGGACCGATGTATCTAGGAGCCAGCTTTCCTTTGATACCAAACCGGTGCGTGCCTCTCATGGGAGTGACACGAAGGTAAACAAGATCACCAGGGACATACTCCATGTCCGTGTGCTTTCTGTCATAGTTGCTCTTCTGGCGACTTTGAGCAACCTTTAGGTTTTCGAGAATGATGTGAACCTTCTCCTCCGCTTGAGTTACAATGTCGGGGCCAAACAATGTTCTTTCACGTGCGCCCGACCAGCCAATCGGAGTTCTGCATTTGCGGCCATAGAGAACCTCAAATGGTGCCATCTTTAGACTCTTCTGGAAGCTATTGTTGTAAGAGAACTCAGCATAAGGAAGGCATTCTTCCCACTTCATGCCGAAAGAGATGACGCAAGCACGGAGCATATCTTCTAGAATCTGATTGATCCTTTCAACTTGTCCTTGCGACTGAGGGTGGTAAGCTGTGCTGAAGTTCAACTTTGTTCCCAAAGCATTTTGGAAACTTCCCCAGAACTTGGAAGTGAAGATGCTTCCACGGTCTGAGCTGATCTCAAGTGGAACCCCATACAGAGAGACAATTCTGTTGATATAGAGCTCAGCCAACTGAATTGCAGAAATTGTTTCCTTGACGGGAAAGAAGTGAGCCACTTTAGAAAGTCTGTCGATGACAACATAGATTGCATTGTTGCCCTTCTAAGACCTAGGAAACCCAGTTATGAAGTCCATCTCGACTTTCTCCCATTTCCACTCTGGAGGCTTCAATGGCTGTAGAAGACCGGAAGGTTTCTGATGGACAGCTTTAACTCTGCGGCAGACATCACACTCGAAGACATACTTGGCACAATATCGTTTCAACCCAGGCCACCAATATTGTGTTTTCAGATCCATGTACATCTTAGTGCTGCCAGGGTGGATAGAAAGAACAGAATCATGAGCTTCTTTGAGAACTTGCTCTCTCAAACCCGGATACTTCGGAACGAACATCCGGTGCTTAAAGAATAGAGTGCCTTGGTCGTCAAGGTGGAAAGGTTCATACTTCGGAAGGTGAATCTTGGAGATGATGTTTTTAGTGTAAGGGTCACCAAGTTGGATGGAGCGAACTTTTTCTTCCAAGAGAGGGGTTGCTAGAAGATTCAGAAGATACCCTTGATCCACAATTTCAAGGTTGAGCTGGCAGAATTCCTCGCACAAGAGAGGTTGTTGCTCTTCCACCATGAGGTTGTTGACATAAGCTTTTAGGCTGAGAGCATTGGCCATGACATTTGCTTTGCCAGGAGTGTGGTTGATGGTCAAATCGAAATCATTAATTGCTTCAGTACACCTCCTCTGACGAAGGTTGAGATCAGGTTGTGTAAAGGTATACTTCAGACTCTTATGATCAGAAAAGATCTCACAACGGTTGCCAAGCAAGTAGTGCATCCATACTTTCAAAGCAAAGACAACTGCTGCGAGTTTGAGGTCATGTGTAGGATAGTTAATCTCATGCATCTTCAACTGTCGAGAGGCATAAGCAACAACTTGTTTTTCTTGCATAAGGACCGCACCCAATCCTTGCAAGGAGGCGTCACAGAATATCTAGAAAGGCTTTGATGTATTTGGAGGAATCAAGACTAGAGTGGAAGTGAGCTTCTCTTTGAGTTTTTCAAAGCTTGCTTGACATGCAGGAGACCAAAGGTATTTCTTGCCTTTCTTGAGGAGATCGGTAAGAGGCTTCACAATCTTCGAGAAGTTCTAAACGAAGCGACGATAGTAACTAGCCAAACCAAGGAAACTCCAGAGTTCTTTGACATTTTTGGGTGGAAGCCACTCAACAATTGTCCGAACAGTTTCTGGGTTGACGGCAATGCCCTTAGCAGAGATGACGTGACCAAGATAGGTGACTTCAGGCAACCAGAACTCACACTTGGAGAACTTTGCATACAAGCGGTTCTCACGAAGCTTGTTTAGGACACACTGAAGGTGTTCTTCATGTTCTTCCTTTGACTTAGAATAGACTAGAATATCATCCAGATAGACCACGACGAACTTATCAAGATACTCCATCAAAACCGAGTTTAGAAGCCTCGAGAAGGTGGAAGGTGCATTGGTGAGACCGAAAGACATGACCGTATACTCATACAGGCCATAGCGGGTGGTGAAAGCTGTTTTGGGAACATCTGTTGGGTCCGCAGCATAGAAAACAAAAGTTTTCCTACGATGAGAACTATACGCCAAGATCTATCTACTAGATACAGAGCAATAGGTGGACATACATCCATGGAGAACTTACCCTCGAAGAAAACGAGTTTTGTTAACGAGTAGGAACTCGTGGTTGATGTAGTCGTACGCTTGCCGATCTCAAGATCGTGTGGAAGTCCGAGCGCCGCAAATCAGCAGCGCATCCGTCCTCGCACACACGTTCAAGCTACCGGACATCCTCCACCTCCTCGCTCCAGCGAATCAGCGGAAGCAGCAACTCCTTCCAGGTGCAAGGCCACCGGGAACATGTATCTCGCTAATCCGAGACCATGGGGAATATCTAGAGGGGGAGAGAGATCCTTCACGAGGAGGTGTGATTTGTGAGAGGGGAGAGGGGGGCTTTATATAGGAGGGAGGGAGACCCCTCCCCTCTCATAGCCGGCGCATGAGGGGGGGGACTCCTCCCCTCCTTCATGCATGTGGTGATCCTCCACTCACATAAACATGGCCTCCACCCAAAATCCCACTCACATGTATTTAATTTCCACCAAATTAAATGCAACTCTCAATTAATAATACTCTTTTATTTATTTTATTCAGAATTTTGTTAATTACTTTAATTAACAAACATTCACATAAAACCCCTTGTAACATTTCAATATCACATGCAGAACCACTTTCTGCAATTTCACCCGAAACAATTCCGGTTTCTATCGAAACAATTCCTGTTTCTATCGAAACATTTCCTGCGCTTTGCAAACCTTTTGTCTGGAACATATGTGCTCCTAAATCGTGTCTGACAACCCTGAAGTGTGTCACCCTACGGTTCGTGAATAATATAGACATGATTGAGACTCCTCTCAGATCAATAATCAGAAGTGGGACCTGGAGATCCATACTGACTCCTGCATATTCAACGATGACTTCTATGATCGTGAGAACCTTTAACGTCAGCAATTTAATCCATTTGTCTCATGATATAATACATGTCCGAGATTCTATCATCGGTATCCAAATACCTAGTTTGATCTCGTTACTGACATGCACTCTTTTCTCGTTCCCGTGATATAACATTCTAGTGATCACATCACTTGCTTGCAATCTATCTTAATGTGATATCACCGAGAGGGCCCAGAGTATATCTATCCGTCATCGGGATTGAAAAATTCCACTCTTGATCCATGTGCCTCGACATAACACCTTCATAGCACTGAACCCACCTTGACGGTCACCCTGTTACGGTGTGACGTTTGATGTTATCAAGATATTCTTCCGGTGTTAGCAACTAACATGATCTCATGGTCTAAGGACTAAGACTTCTTTGTATGATGTTATAGAAATATAAACATAATGACTTGATCGTAATGCTATACTTCGGATGAATGTTCATCACATCATTTCACAAATGCTGTGACCTTGTTATTAACAACATCCAATGTCCATGATCAGGAAACCTTGATCATCTTGTTAATCAACAAGCTAGTTTATAAGAGAGGCATAACTAGGAACCCTTTTTGTTTATTAAACACACATGTATTGATGTTTCCTATCAATACAATTATAGCATGCAAAATAAACATCTATCATATACAAGGAATACATAATAACAACTTTATTATTGCCTCTCAGGGCGTATTTCCTTCAACATCTTCCTTGCGGATTTGATTTGATGATATCCACTTCTCAAGTCAAGCTTAGAGAATACCACAGCTCCAGCTAGCTAATCGAAGAGATCATTAATCCGCGGAAGGGGATATTTATTCTTGATGGTTTTTGCATTGAGAGCCCGATAGTCAACACAAAGTCTATCAGTGCGGTCTCGTTTCTTTACAAAGATGGTTAGGCTACCCCAAGAAGAAGTACTGTGCTGAATGAAACCCAACTTCTCTTATTCATGAAGTTGACGTTTATGTTCAGCCAACTCAGCAGGACCCATTTTATAAGGCCGCTTGGAGATAGGAGCGGTACCAGGTTCAAGCTCAATCACAAACTCGACCTCTCGGTCAGGAGGCATACCTAGTAAGTCTTCAGGAAAAACATCTGGAAACTCACAGACCACCGGAACACTCTGAATAGCATCCATAGCATCATCATTTAGAGCCGCCAAAGAGAAAAGCTGAATTGCAGGAGTCAGACTTGGAGAATAGACTATATGGCCTTCAGGAATTTTCAGAGAAACCAAGCGTTCAGCACAATCAATCACAACTGCGTTTGCCGTTAACCAATCCATGCCCAAGATGACATCAATGTCAGAGTTGCCGAGAATGATTAAGGAAGCCAGAAATGAAGAACCACCAATTAGAATTTGATTGCCATGACTGATCTTGGTAGATAGCATTCTTGCCCCGGGAGAAAGAACCATTAACTTTTTATCCAGTTGGTCTATAGTTACATCATGCTCATTTGCAAACTTGTGAGACACGAATGAATGCGAAGCACCAGAATCAAAAAAAGCTCATGCAGGGACTAAGTTAACGGGAAGCGTACCCATCACAACTCCAGGTGCATGTTCAGCTTGAGCGACGTTGACACAGTTGGCATGAGCAAACCGTGGACCCGGGCTTGGTGTTGATGTTGAGAGCCCGAGGAGGAGGTGCACGAACCATAGAAGAACTTGCTGTAGGTCTTGGAGGTGGTGGAGGAAGAGCTTTGTTGTTCATGGGACAACTCCAGTGTTGATGCCCAGTGTTCCCACAAGTGTAACAAGCACCAGGTGGACGTGGAGCAGCATAGCCAGGGACTCCGCCATGCGCTCTAGGGTAGTTGTGGTTGTAGCCCCTAGGAGCAGCGGTGAAGGAGTTTGGTGGCCTTGCTGCGTAGCTTGGAGTTCTTGGTGGAGCCGGGAGCGACGGTGCGGTATTAGGAACCCACACAAGGCGCTTAGAAGGAGCTGTCATAGCTGAAGAGCTTGCTGCGTCACGGCTGTGTTTCTTGGACTCCTCGAACACTTGCCTACTGGCTTCTTCCTGTAGAGCTGTATGTTGGAGTTCCAGAAAAGACCCTGGCCTTGCATGAGTGATTGCATATTTGATATATGCATTGAGCCCTTGCCTAAACCTCTTTTGCTTCTTCTTGTCATCAGAGATCTCATCGCCACCATATCGAGAAAGATTCATGAAGTTTCTGATATAGGTGTTGACATTATCATTGCCCTGCTTGAGGTTGAGAAACACTTCCTTCATCCTTTCCATGACAATCTCTGACAGATATTGCTCTTTGAAAGCCCTAGAGAACTGCTCCCAAGTAGGCTGAAAACCAGAGTGGTTTGCCTTCAGGTAATTCTCCCACCATAGAGCTGCGTCTCCCTTCACAAGGTGAGTGGCACATTTTACTCATTCTTGCTCTGGAACATTAGCAGTCATCAGCAACCTTGACATCTCACGAAGCCAATCATCAGCATCCAGTGGCTGATCAGACACCTCAAAGTGGCGTGGGTTAAACTTCAGAAAGCCCTTAATGTCTCCTCGCTTGGGAGGTGGAGGTAGCGGAACAAACTCATTCCTCCTGACACTTTATTGAAAACGTTGCTGGTTCTGTTGCATTGTTCCCAAGGCATTTGCAATACTTGCCAATGCATCCCCCAGTTCAAGTGGTATGTCCTCCTCAGTGCGGCGTGGTGGTGCCATCCTGTGATTGATGTAAAACTCAAGTCAGTACCATAATGGAGAATAATAATAATCCAAAATAGTGCCAAAATGGAATTATCCAAGATTAAAGGATACAAATCACTAAGATGATATTAAAATATCAACAAAGTTCAAAGCACCTAGAAGATATCACGCATATCGCACACGACTGAACAAGGAGTGTGGTACACAAAGCTATGAAAGAAAAAAATTCCGCAAATTTCGGCATTAAAATACCACTATATGCGCAAAACCACTTAACGAATCAAGATTAGTAACTCTACCAATTCAATATACAAGAGCGAATGATAAAAGTAGTGGCATTGTCGCGACTCCATCCCGCACTCAAATCATTACTCCGCACATGAATAAGTAAAACACATATCCCAACTCTCTTCCTTTTTAAGATGAACCTAAAGAACAACAACTACGGAAAACAAACACCCCAAACAAGATAGCGTCGGATAACAAAGAGTAAGATAGATCGCGTCGGTTTACAAAAGCCTGTCGGTATGGAATGTACCAACAGTTGATAACCAAAAGGCAGATAGCGACAACAAGTTGGATGCAACAAGTAGACAAGGAATTATCCCCCCCCACACACACACAACCTATGGTACTACGGAACCCAGAACACGTGAATCCTAGTTTGAATTTTTAGAAGAGTATTGAAAATGTTACACTTCCTTAACAGAAAAGGGTGGGTGGTTGGGTAAGAAGAAAAATGGAAGCAGTCCTACTCTCGAGTTTTGTTTTTCCCTAGTATACATAACTACCAAAATATTTGCTAGACTGACAACGACCATTTGGCTGAGACCCTGAAGGGCGGGATGGCTCTGATATCAATTGTAACAACCTCGGACCCTACGCTCTAAGTTCAAGCCTGGATGAACTAAAAGTGGTTAAAGTAGTACAACGGGGGAGCAGGGCCACCCACGTGTAGGCCCGTCGGCCGCCCTAACCACTTCCAAGAACATCGGGACAAGAGCGAGCGACGTAGGCAACAAGCGAAGAGATCAAATACATACACAAGTGAGTATGTATGCAAGCTACCTTACAACAGTTCTCAGAGACATTCCATCTAAAAGAAATAGAAATACTGCAACGCCATACGGCAAGATCCAAATATCCTAGATAGAGATAATAGTGTAGGATAACTCCTCATACATCAATCAACAGAGTATCAAGCGGAAGCGGAAAACAAGATCCGAGTAAGGACAAGAAGCAAATCGGCAGAAGATGCCACATAAATAAGCACATCCCGCCAACAGATCTCACGGATCCCCATCCCTGGAATCTCTACACCGAGTGATCGTTGCCAACATCATTTGTCTCCTCCACCCAGTCTCCATCTTCCGAATACACCTGTTCATCTGAATCAAACAATTTATCGTGTGAGACCCTAGGGGTACTCAGCAAGTCTTTATGCCTCTAAAGGGGACGTAACCTGGGGTGACGCAATTGTAGCAAAAGATAATAACTAACAAGTCTATAGAAACTCGCTAACCATCCGCCTAACCAAAAATAGGCGGATGTCCGTTAATTATAAACAACAGTTATAATAGTATAAAGTAACAGCTCCACCCTCCTTCTCGCTTACCAATAAGAAAGTGGACGAACAACTCATCCGTTGGCAGTTTTATTACTCATTCCATGAGTATTGCACTAATTATTAGTCAGACATTTAGTCAAAATAAAAGCGGTACTTTAGTTATACTTGTCTATGATCAAGAAACTGTGCTCCAAGTCGTCCATAACCGCGGACACGGCTTTCAGAAAGATTTACCCTGCAGGGGTGCACAAATAGCAACACACACACGATCGACCTCGGAAAAACCAAATCAAGACCCAACGAGGCTTTCACGACAAAGCATTTATAGGATTCATAAAATATTTCAGGGGGCCACCCCATTAAGCTACCCGCAACGAAGTTGGCCGGCTCCGAGACGGACCCAAGGTTTCTGTCAATGGCTATAAACGATTGGGAACCCGAAACTATGACTGGGCTTGTCGATACCGCGAAAACAATCCACGATCCAAAACAGTACAGGTGCTCCACGCACAATCTTAAATAAAACAGTAAAACATGGCATAGGTACAGGATAGTAATAAAGCCCCAAACTACTTTGTGGCCCCAAGAAATAAAGTACAAATCAGGCTCATGCCAAGGGGGATTCATAGAGTCTCCCGTATGTGGATAGTGCAAATAGTCGAGGAACATGAATCAAGTACTCGGGGTCCTACGGGACACAAGTGGACATAAAAACCAAATGACAGATATTACCCACCGGCACCTCTTTCATTAGTTATCCCATTACTACTCAGGTTCAGTTGTTTAGGTACCTCATTATCCATCAGACACTCACATACCCTACACATGCTGTTCTACGACTCGCATGGCTCAAACAACTCCTCTAGTAATGGTTCATAGGATGGAGGAACAAGCTTCGGTGGGGTTTAAAAGTAAGGCTATGCAATACTTGGGATTCAGTTTAATGCAATCGCGACTCAATGGTGCAAGAATAAGATAGAGGCAATAGGTACTATATGTATGCAAGCATGTGGTAGTGCTTGCCTGGCAGCTCAGTTGAAGCGAGGGATGGATCTGGGTAGTACTCCTGGGATTCTTGATAATTCCCCTGCTCGGCGTCTATTCGAAAGAAGAACCAAACAAACAAGGGCCAAGATAAATAAAGTGCACAAGCATATGAATAAATGCGACAAGCAAACAAGCATGCCATGATGAATGATGAACCATTTACATGGCAATAATGTAGCATGACAAGGGTGAGGTGTGGGGACAAGAATAACTCATTTGATTAATTATTTGGTCAAGTTTTATGACCATAAACAGTTCTGATTTTTAATAATGACATGATGCATGCTTCAATTCAGAACATGGAATGCATAAACAGAACGGGCTCGTCGCACTGAACGATTTAGACATATTATTTGTCGAATTTGGAGTTATAGAATTAAAGTTATTAATTAATTAAGAAAAGGCATTTTTATTGCAATTAAACAATTTCGAAAATTTAAATTAGACAAACATTATTTTGGATGGCATATTTGAATTCCTGGCATTTTTCTGATCAGAAAACATATAACATTTGTCCAATTTGAAAATATGGATTTAAAATAATTATTAATGCAAAGCAATTAAAAAGGGGTCAAATGTCAAAGGTTTGACTAGTTAGAGTTGACTCTGGTCAAAACTGAATTTGTAATTGGATTCATATTTAAATTTGAAACACTTTTCATTTTGAAAATTTTGTCAAATTCAAATTATATAAAAAGATATGAATTTATTTAGTTTTAATCATTTTCTGGATTTTTTTTATTTAGGAAAATATGCTAAAACTTTTTATACTAGGGGCTGACTTAACCACGAAGAATTACAGGTGGGGTCGTTGGGCTAGCGGGGCCACTCGTGTGAGGTCCAGCCAGGCTGTGACAAGTGGCGGAGCTGGGGAGTTGTGGGTGGAGAAACAAAAGGGGAAGGGCTTAAGTATTAAAACATATGGGATGTGTTATATACTAACGGAACTGATTTTCCGATTGCACGAAAACTGCTAGCTGAGTCCATCTTTGATCGATGACGGTGAGCAATCCTTTGGGTATATTGCGTCGCCACAAAAATCAAAGTTGTAGCTAGGATGAAGATATACAATTTTTATTCATATAGGTTTACCGGAGAAGGGCTGTGTCAGGCGGGAAACGAGGAGGAACAGAGGCGGACAACAAGGTTCTGAACCGTCGGTTTTCGTTAGACTTTCAGTGAGATCGACCTAACTTCGTTAGACGATTGCGAGGCTGTTTCTTGTCGGATCGGGGCCCGGTTTGGTTCTAGGGCTAGAGGGGACATCCAGCTACAGGTTTTGTTCAGCAAGACTCTCCAGAGGAACGCTATTTTAGAGTGGGGATTGAAGGGAACAATGCGGCTAGGAACGGCGCGTTGCTGTTACTGCTGCGGCTTACGTGCGGCTACGACGCTGCATGCACGGAACGACGAGCGGCGGCGACTACGGCGAGTCGGCGCTGATGCAGGGCATTGCCAGGGAGATGGGGCAATGTGGAGGCTCACCGGGAGAGGGCTGATGACGGCGGTTTGCCTGCCGGGCCGGGAGCGACGACGAGCGTCGGTGGAACACCAGGTGCAGCTATGTGGCCTAGGCGTCGTCGGTACTTCAGGAGCACTGCTGGCAGGCACGCGCGGTGGCTGTCCGACGCAATGAGCGGCGAGCGTGCTCTGGCGACTACAACGGAGATGGACGGCATCGACGAGAAGCAAAGCGAGCCAGCGGGGGACGGGACGGTCAGTTGCTCACCGGGGTGTGGTCGAAGGAGGCCGGTGCAGGCGGAGACGAGGTCTCAGAGGACGGCGGCGACGGTGAACGCGGCCGGTGGCGAGCGTCCTTGGCAGCAGAGAGCAGCTTGGCGTGGTTTGCTTGCTGAGGGGGAAGGTGTCCTCCCAGATTTTGATCTGGGAGTGGTTGGGGAGGATGAGACAAGGTTGCCCTTCTGCTGCTGCTTTATGCAGAGGAGAGGACGAGAGGAGGCAGGCGCTCGGCTGGCTGCTCGCTCACGTGCTACGTCTAGGAAGAAAAACAGGACCCGGCTAGCTGGTTTGGTTCGACCGAGAGAAAGAGAGGGAGAGGCGCGCGAGCAGCGGTCTGGTGCAGGGACAACATGAGAGGGGAGAGACTGGGCCTGGGTTTAGCCGAGTTGGGTCTGAACCTGTTGATCGGGATGGTTGGGTTTCAGAGATGGTGTAGGTATTTGCGTCTGGGGCTGATCGATCGATCGGTTCAGGTGGTGTCCATGAATGGTGCTAGGAGGATGGCCACGTTTAAGTAGATCGATTTAGCTAGCTAGGAAAATAGCTCGGTTGGAGAGAGAAGAGATATTAGCTTGTAAATGTATGTGAGGTACATACATAGTTAGGATTTTAGCTAGGTGAGAGGTAAGGTGTGTATGTGTATAAAGAAGATGGGGATTAGAGTTTTGATATAGTCCAAACTAGACTAGATGGGAGTAGTTTTAGACAAAACTTTAGACGGATTTAGTGTCAAAGATTTAGGCAGAGATCAAGAGACAAAATTAAATAAATATTAGAGATGGAGTCTTTATTTAGATAGCTAGATTAGCTAGGAAAACTTGGTAGATGGAGTGTAGATATAGGATTTGATCAAAATTTTGAACAAACAAACTAGTGCAAAAGAATTTGAATAAAAGAGAGGTCACTAGTGGCATTGATATCACATGTGATTAGGGCTAATATTGCATGTAGAACTAGATTTGAATAAAAGGTATGCCACATGCACATATGAATATTTGAGAGAGGCATGCACTAGGATTGAATATAAGGAGATGGAAAGGCAAGGTAGAATGGACACCACACCCAAAATAAAAGATTGAGGTAAAAGGGAAGGTGGAGGGTTTTATTTGCATGAGACATGCAAGATTACATCCATGCATGCATGATGTATTAAGATGGTGAAACATATCACATGTGTATGAGTGTATGAGATAGGTAGATTGGATCCATACAAATATATGTGGCCTGGTTTTAAATACTAACAACAAAAGGCCACATACATGTATATGGTGGAAAATAGATGATATCAAAGGAGAGGTGTATGGCATGTTAGTAGATGGAATGGGAAGTAAAAGATATGCCCTCAACTCAACTTGGGAATTTAACATATATCAAAAGCCAAATAGGATTTAGTAAGAACCAAATGCAATGTATCAAGAGGCAAATATAATTAATAGTGTATATGAGATAAGAACCAAATGAAAAAGGGCTTTATATGATGCTCAAATGCAATGTGGCAAGATGAGATGAGCATGATATAATTATGATGCAAAAATTATATGTAGGAACTAGCATTTTATTATTAGACCATGTAGCACTACAGATGTTAGACAGATGGGATGCTACATCTACATAGCGGGCAGCACGGTCGCCCCGCCAGATCCGTTCGCCACGCCGATCCCGCCGATTGCGACGGCCACGGAGGTGGAGGAAGCCCACCTCGGCTCGCAGAGGCGCAACGCAACGAACTCGCCGAGCACGAGAAATACCGCCTCGAATAGGAAACGGCGTGGGAGCTATCGCTCTATCACCAGCGTCGCATCAGGACCCACCTGAACTCCAACGTCCAGGGCCGCGTCATGAACTTCAACGACGAAAGCGACCCTGCATGCGCCGCCGAGCGCGAATATTGCGAGAACGCGCCGCCAGGCGGAAGCAACCCCGCGAGACCACCGGCAACCGGAGCCCCTCCACCACCCATGGGCCGCGCGCCCCCGCCGGACCAACCGCGGATCATCATCTCACTTCAAGCCCGCGATGCCAACGGGCTACCATTATACTCCACCCCGATGGACAACATCGTCGCGGCCGACGCCACGATCTCCAACCTCGACGTCGAAGGCGACGATGCGCTACAGATCCAATATGCCAAGGCCCTACTCGTCAGGGCCATCGAGCAACAAGCTGCGGGAGTCGACCCGCGGGGGCGGATGTACTCCCGCTCATCAGCAAGCAGGGCGGCATCAAGCGGCCACCCCACCGTGGCCAACGCATTAATTTGCCCACCACCGTAGCCCCTAGCGAACCAACCACGGGCCGCCAATCCCGTGCTGTCCACCAACGAGCCGCGACCGGCGAATAACATGGTCGCCGCCAACGGGAAGCCCCTCGATGCCCGGACGAACATCATCAATAACCAGGCATGGCGGTCGCGCCAGCCCAACGACCTAAGGCACACCCTCACCAACCGCGGCGACCCGAAACCAAGAGGCTCGCTCAGTCGAGTCGGGCCGCAATGCTTCGGGCCCATGATCCGCGGGGAAAAATACCCCGCCAACTTCAAGGACCCCAAGGAGATCGAAAAGTACGTACGATCCCGCTGTCTGGCTGGACACATACCTCATAGCAATGGGAATCACAGGCCACACTGACCTGCTTGCCGCTCGCTACCTCCCCCTGATGATGGAGGGTGTGACCCAGCAATGGATCAACACGCTCCCCGCCGACAGCATCGATTCCTAGGAAGAAATGCGGGACGCCTTCGTTAGGCACTTCGAGGGCTCCTACACCCGCGACACCACCATAGAGGATCTGGAGCGATTCATCCAGGGACAACGCGAGTCGACTCGCCACTGGATCCAAAGATGGTAAGAACTGTGGATCAACGCGTCCAGCATCCACCCAGACATGGCGATACATTGCTTCAAGAACGCGTGCCGGTATGAACCCCTGGTCGCTAAGATCAAGAGGGTCTACCGGACGCTTGACAACATCCCCGACCTCCTCGAGATCGTGAAGCGCTACGCGGAGGAGGACCCCAACCAAGACTCTGACGACGAGTCGGGAGGAAGACCCGCACCAGCATCCACGACAGCGGGCTTACGCGACATGCGCTACAGCAACACCCGCATCTCCGGCAAGCGCCGCACGGATGGGCGAGTCGACTTCATCGCCAACGCCAGCTACGTCCAGCGCGACTGCAAGAACTACCTCCGCGACGGAGGAAACTACCGCGACAGCAGAAACTACCACTCCAACAATACAGCAAGGCTGAAATTCGACCCCGCTGCCCTCCTCAATCAGCCCTGCATCTACCATAGCAGGGAGGGAAAACCCGCCACCCACACCACCGTTGATTGCCACTCTCTGAAAGAGATTGAGAAGGCGAGACGAGCAAGGGAGGACCCCAATAACAACCCACCTCTGGACAACGGGAACGGCGGCGGCTTTGGCACCGCCATCAGCTCGCTACACACCTTCACTGGACTCGGCACCAAGCGCGAGAAGAAGGTGCTCCCCCGCGCGGTCGCCGTCAACGCGGTGACACAAGTCGACATCCCTCGCTTCCTCAACTGGTCCGAGCAGAGCATCACCTGGAGTCGCCAGGACCATGCGCCAAGGATCGAATACCCAGGTCGAGTCGCCCTGGTAGTCAGGCCCAAGGTGGTCGACTACTGGCTGCCCAAGACACTAATGGACAGTGGGAGTTCCATCAACAACCTATACCTGGACACGTTCAAGAGGCTACAGCTCCAAGAAACAGCCATTGAGCCAACCCTAACGACCTTCCACGGTATCGTCCCTGGTCGGAAGGCGTACCCGATCGGGAAAGTGACGCTGCCAGTCACCTTCGGCACTCCGGCAAACTACCGCACGGAGAGGATCGTATTCGAGCTGGTGAACTTCCGCAACCCCTACCACTGTGTCCTGGGTCGCCAGGCATTCACAAAGTTCATGGCGACCCCGCACTACGCCTACAACATGATGAAGCTCCCCAGGCCAAGCGGCATCATCACCATCCACGGCGACCCAGACATGGCCGTGGAATGCGAGGACAAAGGCGCCGAGCTTGCCGATGCCATCATCGCCACGAAAACCGACCCTGCGGACGAGCTCGCAAAATACGCGGGCAACATCAACAAGGACGACCCCACCATCCTGAAGAAACCAACCGCCGCGAACTCCACGTTCGAGGCGACCATGCACACCCGCACCGTCGAGCTCGTCCCAGGCGACTCCAGCCAAACGTTCACCATCGAGGCGCACATGAGCCCCGCATAGGAAAGCGCGCTCATCGGGTTCCTCCGTGAGAACCGCGACATCTTCGCATGGAAGCCATCTGACATGCCAGGTGTCCCGAGGGAATTCGCTGAGCACAAACTCAACGCCGACCCCAAAGTGCGACCAGTAAAGCAGTCTCTACGACCCTTCAATGAAGAGCGCCATCGAGCAATCGCCGAAGAAGTTCAGCGCCTGCTAGCCGCAGGCTTCATCCGGCCAATCAAATACTCCAGGTAGCTGGCAAACCCAGTCCCGGTTCTAAAAAAGAACAACACATGGAGAATGTGTATCGACTACACCAACCTCAACAGCGCCTGCCCGAAGGAGGAGTTCGTCCTACCGCACATCGATCAGATCATCGACTCGACCGCAAGATCGGAGTCGTTGTGCTTCCTTGACGCTTACTCTGGTTATAACCAAATTAATATGGCGGTCGAGGACGAGGAGAAGACGGTGTTCATTACGCCATTCGGCGCCTTCTGCTACACGGCCATGACGTTAGGCCTCAAGAACGCAGGCACCACGTACCAGAGATGCATGCAGGAGTGGCTAGCGAGCCAAATTGGCCGCAACATTCACGTCCACATCGACGACGTGGTTGTAAAATCCACCCGCCAGGACGACCTGCTCGCCGACCTAGCCGAAACCTTCGCAAACCTGCGGAGGTACAACATCAAGCTGAACATCGGAAAATGCACCTTCGGCGTCCCCATCGTACAGCTCCTGGGATATGTAGTCTCCAAGCGAGGCATCGAAGCCAACCCCACCAAGATCGACACCATCGTGCGACTCGGGAAACCCGAGTGCCTGCACGACGTCCAGAAGTTGGCAGGGCGAGTCGCGACCCTCCGTCGCTTCATCCCCCGACTAGGCAAGAAGGCAATGCCCCTCTACCGCCTGATGGCAAGAACCCCACGTTCCAATGGGACATGGAGGCTGACGACGCACTCAAAGCACTAAAAGAAGTGCTACTCGCAGCCCCACTACTCGCTGCTCCACTCGACAAAGAGCCAATGCTCGTCTACGTCGCGGCCTCTACTCGAGTCGTCAGTGCCGTGATGGTCGTCAAACGACCGAAAGAGGGCAAGGAGCGCCTCATATAGCGCCCTATCTACTACATCAGCAAAGTCCTGACGGACTCACGACAGCGCTACCCGCAATACCAAAAACTTATGTACGCGGTATTCCGAGCAAAGCGGCGACTCCCACACTACTTCTAGGAGCACCCAATCACGGTGGTCTCCTCCGTGCCCCTGCAAGACATCATACGCAATCGCGAGGCGACCGGGCGAGTCGCCAAGTGGGCCGTCGAAATCGGCGTCCACAACATCAAATACGAGCCCCGCAAAGCGATCAAGTCACAAGCCCTGGCTGATTTCCTTGCAGATTGGGAAGAAGCACAACAACCAGAGAAGCTCCCGTACCTCCACTACTGGTCGCTCCATTTTGATGGCTCCAAGAATGCCGACGGCGCAGGGGCTGGGGTTATACTAACCTCTCCCAAAGGAGACAAGCTCCGTTATGTGCTCCACCTCAACTTCAAGCCCTAAACCAACAACATGGCAGAATACAAGGCCCTCCTTCACGGCATGAGAGCTGCCAAGGAGATGAACGTCAACCGCCTATGATGTTAAGGCGACTCCGACCTAGTCGCCGGCCAAGTCACCGGGACGTGCGACGCCGTCTCCCCAACAATGATCGCGTACCGCCAAGCTGTCGACCAATTGGGAGGACACTTCGACGGCTACTCCGTCGAGTGGATCGACAGGCGCAAAAACAAGGAGGCAGACGCCCTTTCCCGCATTGGATCGACCCGAAAAGCGCCACCAGTAGGCGTCTTCCTCGACATCATCCACAAACCGTCGGTCAGCCCACCAAAAGAGATCGACGTCGGGATACCACTGCAACCAGAACCGGTCTTAGTCGCCATGGTTGTGGAACCTAGCGACTGGACAACACCATACGTCGCCTTCTTGGAGCACAAGATCCTACCAAGCAATGAGACGGGGGCGCGAATGATCGTGCACCGCTGCAAATCCTTCGTCATCATCAACGGCGAGCTCCACAGACGCAGCGTGACCGGCGTGTTCCAGCGCTGTGTACAGCCAGAAGAAGGCCACAAGATCCTCTAGGACATTCACGCCGGTGACTGCGGCCATCACGTCGGTGCCAAGTCGCTAGTCGCCAAGGCCATGCGACACGGTTTCTACTGGCTCACCGCACACGCCGACACCACCAACATCGTCCAACGATGCGTCGGGTGCCAGAAGTACGTCCACCAGACGCACCTCCCTGGCTCGGCACTCAAGACCATCCCCATCACGTGGCCATTCGCCATATGGGTCATGGACATGGTAGGCCCGTTCAAGAAGGCCCCGTCTGGCTTCACTCACCTCCTGGTCGCAGTCGACAAGTTCACCAAATGGGTAGAGGACAAGCCAATAAAAAAGTGCGATTGCAAGACGGCCACCAAGTTCTTACGTGAGCTCATCTACCGGTACGGCTACCCACACAACATCATAACAGACAACGGTACCAACTTCGCCAAGGGGGCCATGGCGGAATTTTGTGAAGAACATGGCATACAACTCGACCTCGCATCAATCGCCCACCCGGAGTCAAATGGCCAAGCAGAACGCGCCAACCAGAGCGTCCTCCACGGGCTCAAGCCACGACTCTAGGTGCCCCTCGAGCGCACCCCAGGATGCTGGGTCGACGAGCTCCCCTCTATGATATGGGGGATCCGCACCTCCGTCAATCGCTCCATCGGGTTCATGCCCTTCTTCATGGTGTATGGCGCCGAGGCCGTAATGCCAACTGATTTGGAGCACGACTCACCTCGAGTCGCCAACTATGTCGAGGCGACCAACGAGGTTGCCCGCCAAGACAGCATCGATCAAATCGATGAGGCACGCGACCTGGCTCGCTCCCGCACCACCATATACCAGCAAGGACTCCGCTGCTACCATAGCTGACGAGTGCGAACTCGCACATTCTAGGAAGGTGACCTGGTCCTACGACTGGTCCAAGACAAAAAAGGCATGCACAAACTCTCCCCCCATGGGAGGGGCCATTCGCCATAGGCCGAGTCCTTGGCAATGACGCCTACTATCTCATCGACATACGGGGTGACGGCTAGCTCAAGGTCGGGAGGCCATGGAATGTAAACACGCTCTCCTGAGCATTGACAAGGATTTTCGGTCTTCGAGGGTAAGTTCGTGAAAAGCCCCTCCCGTTACTATATTACTAATAGATAGGTCCTAGCAGCTTGAGGGGTTCAGGGGCGTAGAGTAAAATTTATTGTTTTCATGCGCGGAACCCCTACACCATCAACATGTTGCACACCACTAGTTCACACCTGACAGAGGAAAAGAAAGAAAAACAGATACTCACCAATAGTTTCCTGAAGCCGCTGGTTCGCCTCTTTTGCTTCGCGCAGATCACGCTCCAAGCGCTCTCTCTTGGCCTGCCGATCGGTCGACTCCCTTTGCAATCCCTGCAAACAAACAACACATCTCAGCATTTGACAAAACAAAAAGCTAGTTCCCAGCCCCCGAAATTCAGCGACCAGGAACTCGGGGACTGGAGAGGAGAAAGAAGCTCAATTCCTAGCCACCGAAATTCAGCGACTAGGAATTCGGGGACTGGAGAGGAGAAAGAAGTTCAATTCCCAGCCGCTGAAATTCAGCGACTAGGAACTCGGGGACTGGACATACCTGAATAGCGGTGCCGAGCATCCTGTGAAGTTCTCCGGCGTCAGTCGACAGGATCGTGAAGGAAGTGCACCCACGACGGGACCCAATGTCCGCATCCACGATCTCTGGACTCTACGGAGACTGGGTGTCCGCCACGCCTGGAAACCCCCTAGCCATGAAGCGCGGGAACGTCGCCGATGCTCTGGCGGGGACACTGGTTGTCGGGGCCGGCGCTTCCGGCACGGACGTAGCCAAGACTGGTTCCGATCGCGCCTCCACCACTTCTTCGGCGACTGATGCAACATCGGGCTCCACGGCGCCGTCCTTGGCTGCGATGTCGTTGGCGCCCCCCTTATGCTTCTTCGTGCCTTCCACGGTCGCCACATCTCCGGCGACCTTTCTCTTCTTGGGGAGGTTGCCCTCTCCCGTGGGGGCGGCCGGTGGAATCTTAGCCACCAAAGGACGGCCAATCTTCTTGGCCCCCGACCTGCACGAGTTCCCACAATCAATATAACAACAATACAAAAAGAGCAAGGAGAATCAGGATGAAGAACCAATACTCACATAGCGACCGGGAGGACGCAAAGCCCGGTGCTGATGTGGGCAGGCTTGTCCAACTCGGGACCCAGCTTGCGAGTGAGCCCCCTCTCGAAGACGTCTGAAGCCCACGACACCGCGGGCTTCCTCGACGATGAAGCCACAGTCACCGGGATCTCCGGCTCTGAAGACGCGGTCGCCCTTGATGGCTACAGCGATTTAGACGTCATTGCCTCAGCCGCTTCTTGGCTTGGAACCCTCGAGACCGTCGGCGCAATTGCCGCAGGGGAACCTCTACCACTAACTTGGTGTCCTCGCCCTCCAACCCCTTTGTCGGGATCGCATCCTTTGGGGCCTTGTGCGAGACTTCGGGGGAACCTTCATCATCGGAGGCGTCATCTGATTCGAACACCACCACCAATTTGGACGGTGACATTGGCCTCTTTGCTGGTGACTTGGGCTTGCGTGCGGGCTTCGACAACATAGCAGTACGCCGGGACATGTGCTCCTGCACGACCTCGTCGCCTCCGTCATGTTCATCCAGGCCCGGCTCGCCTCGAACTCACGTTGTTTCTGCATACGGGTCTTGCAAGCCACATGCGCTGGGGGGAGGAACCTCCTCCTCCTCCCCGTCGCTGTCGGAAGATTCTCCCTCGGAGTCTTCCTCCAGTTCATGGGGAACCTCTTCATCGAGCGGAGGGAGCCATCCCTCCAGCACCTGAAAAAGCTGAGAACCACCACGAGTAAAACACCAAACGCGGCGACTGAGAACTGAGGTACCGACATAGCGACTAGGAAGAAAACTTACTGTGGGGGCTTAATTCTTCATAGGAGTGTACGGGCCGAGCCCGACCGCCACGCTGGTGAACTCTGCATCAGTGATCTTTTTCAGGGCGGCCTTGTAGTCTTTGGCCTCCCATGACTCCTTGCTGGTTCGGGAGGGGTCGTGCTTCCCGCTGTATTCATACATCCAATCCGGCTAAGCCGCCAGCCAAACCAGACACCGCCCGAGCCAACAGTTGTAGAGGTTGATCGGAATCAACCCCTAGTCCTTCAGCTCCTGGATCTGGTCCATCATTTCTGTGATGGCCATCCGCTGGTCTTCGGGAAGCTTCTTCGGTGCCAACCGGCGAGGCTCGCTCCTCTCGGTGACGAACTCGGGAAGTTCCACCTCGCCGGAGGGAGTGGATTATTTTACGTAGAACCAGCTCTTCTTCCACTCACTGGCGGCCTTTTTCGGCAGGAGGAGCTTGACGAAATTGTCCTTCGGCTTCAATTGGAATGTGACGCCACCTGCGGCCAACATCAAGCCACCGAACGCCTCGCGCCCGATGCGGCCGTGGAAGAGCTCCAACCACAGCAAGAAATACGGTCTGCAACCGAGATAGCATTCGTAGAAGGCGACGAAGATCGCCAGCTGCTCGATGCTGTGCGGACCAAGATCCGATGGCTTGATCGCGTAATACACGCAGAAGCGGCAGAAGAAGAGTGAAGTGGGGAATCCAGACCCCTCTCAAGATGGCTGGGGAAGCAGATGAATTCGCTGGGTCGCGGCTTCGGCTCGGTCTCGGAGGAGGGGGAACCTGCCAGTTCCCCTTGCGGAGGACTCCGGCGTCCTCGAAGGACTTGAGCTGGGCTGTGGTGCACTTGGACTTTCCCCATGAGCCTTTGGGAGGCGCCATCGGGTTGGATGTGGAGTCGCACGGTGCGGAAAAGACGAGTCGGAAGGTTGAAGGCAGGGAGATTGGAGACAGGAAGAACGAATGAGGAAGAATGAAGAATGCGGAGAAGATCTGCAGAGCTGAATCATCACTCCCCTTATATGGGAACGCCACCCGCCAAAATCGTGATAGGCGTTACTCACGGTCATTGCGCCGAAGTTACCGTTGGAAATTCCAACGGATAGTTTGACCAGATTTAATGGTCCAACTCCTTCATTTCACCTGCTACCAGCTAGTCTTTTCCACTCGCCGAAACGACGACTTGGCAGTAGTAACATTCATTGGGGTGGCGAATGGAAACATGGGGAAAGTCTCCTCGGTTCTGATGGAGTCCATCGCCGACTCGACTGGACGCCCAAATTGGGCTCGCCTACTCCGAACACCAAAGGGACGCCTGCGCCTGCATCAACGATGGCCTCGGGGACTACTGATGGGGATATGCCAAAGGGGGTATGCCTAGCAGGATGTTCCGATTGGGCTGAAGGGCCTGTGAGTGCGCCTGGCGGACGACGACTGGACTACGACGGAAGGAGAGGCCCGTCGACTAGAGACTGGAGGCCCAGAAGCGTAACAGAAGCCCAGTCGGATTAGGTCAAAACCTCTGAATCCTTATCTTGTTCGGTGGTAGCTTGTAAACCCTAGCAAGGTGCCTCATATATAAACCTCCCTGGGGTATCCTAAGGACTCACGTTCCATCATACACCCCCTCAAGCGACTCGCTGCTTAGACGCCGAGCTCGCCACCCCTGTAACTCGCTCTCCAATAATCTAATCTAGCAGGAGTAGGTCTTTACCCTCCGAGGGTCTGAACCTGGGTAAACCCATGTGCATCCGCCCCCATCTCGCACCGTAGATGGCCGCCAACTCTTCCTCACGGAACAATCAATCGCTGCCAGTGGCAGCGACTGCCGTGGCCATTTCCACGACAATAGTCCTCCTCATAGTCTGGCCACAGGAATAGCTAGGGACAAAGCCATGAGTACTCTTTAAGTACCCGCAAACTATCACTAACAAGTAAGGTAGTTCTAGTAGGAATACTAAGCTCTAGGTTTATTTGCAAAAGCAAGATTTATCTTAAGCTGGGTTCAGAAGTAAAGAAAGCTAAGTTAATGTTCTAAAATCACCTAAGTGGGAACTTAGTTTTCATAGTCACAACCCTGTTGTGGTCAAGTCAAAGTCATAATTCATTTCACAAGTCATTTTGAAAACATCTGATGATGGAACAGTATGGCCACTCCAACTGTCCTTGACCTCAGACGTGGCTATTCGAATAGTTTGTGGTACACTTTCACCACAAAATTCGATACATTCGTCAGGGATAACCCTGAATCAATCATACTTAGTATGCGGATAATCAATCATAACCTTTCAATTACACACCCTAGTATAGGCACCTCCCCTATGAGCTTGGCCTCCAAGCCATGGCCAGCTGCCATCCTGGGCACTGCATAGGTGGACACACATCAAGAGGTCGCCTCAGCTCAAACCTCTCCCATGAGGGAATCCATACTAAGGCACATAAACTTCTGGCTAAGCCCTACCCAATTCAGGTATTGTGGTTGTACGATAAAATTGGAATGGTATCGCATCTGAACCCAACCATCAATTTTTTGGTAAAAGGGCTAAGGCTCATGCCTCAACATTTTCCTCATCAAACCATTTGTGTTTCTCAACACATGTCAAAACATCTCAATAAAATGACTCATCATTCCAAGGTTTTCATAATCATTTTCACCAAGTATTCCCATCTAAAGTGATCAAGTTTTTTGCTTAGCACTATCCACTAAGGTTAAGAGTGTTCACTAATGAGGGGTGTTAATATTCAATCTCATGCCATAGAATAACATCTAAGTGTAACTAGATAGGCCAAGTTTTATACCCTTTATGATATCTATACTAAAAGTAAAGAACTTTGGTAAAGTAAGAAAGTACAGCTTGCAAGTAAAACTTGGGATGGTATAAATCAAAATATAACCCAAGCATGCCTAAGGCATCTGGCTTAGGTTAACTTGCATCTAGTGGTGGCTTGCCTTGGTTGGTGTAGTGATTGAAATTCTCCTCGTCTTCTTCAGGGTAGAACTCCTCCTCCTCGTAGACTTGGTCGGTACTATCGTCTATAAATGAACACGGGGTACACAATCACCAAACAATACTTATCTATGCTATTTAGCACACTAAGGCACACACTTGATGATCTAGTATCATCACAATCATCACATGATTTAAAGAGCTAGTTTCATTCATTTTATTTTAGAAAAGTAATTTCTACTCATTGAAATTAATTAAGATTTAATATTCTCCAATTAAAATATGGGATCATGTGGACACATGTCATCACCACATATTCTAATACATGGGAATCTGATTTAAAGTGTTGGTCACATTTTATAAAGTCTAAGATTATTATTTAAATGATTTAAAGTGACTAGAAATGCCCTAATAACATTATTTCGGTACTAGTCCAAAGTCACTGCATGCAAACCTAAATATTTTTACATATTCATATAGATATTATCCAATGTGATTTTTGAGAGTTGGAATCAACTCAAAACCTATTATGGTTGATTTTTGAAAAATGTTTGAAGTTGCAAAAGTCTCTGTCTTGTTATTTTGTCTATATGTGATCTATAACTCCAAATGATTTAAATCCAATGGTCTTGAATAGATAATTTAATTTCTTTTCTAGCAAAATTTGAATCATGCAATTTGGTTAAGTGAAACTCTCTGAATTGATTTTTGAATAAGTGGACAGAATATGATTTCAACTAAATTGGAAAAGCACTTATTTGAATTTCTAGGCCAGCGCGGGAAACTAACGGGCCGGCCTAGTGGCACTCCGCGGCGCAACGGGCTGCTGACAGCGTGGACCCACTGGTCAGCAAAACTAACTAAGCGAAATGATATGGGCGAATCTGAGCCGTGCGATCAAAATCTAATCTAACGGCCGAGAGTCATCATCGACGATGAACAGCTCCAACGAGGAATTTATCCTGGGGCGGCGGTGGGGGTCTGGCGGGGCTCACCTGGGCTCCAGCTAGGCTCGGTGACGGGGGGAAACGACGTGGTAGATGACGGCGAGGCGAGGCGCGATCATGGCAAGGCTCAGGGTGGTCGGAAACAACGACGCCCTTCTCCTCCAGCAGCGACAGACTCCGGTGCAATTCCGACACGGTGGTGCTCGCCTTTCTCCGGGAAGAGGTGTGGGAGGCTCAGGGGTGAGTGGGGAGCCGAGTGGTGTGAGGATTGAAGGCTGGGATGGCCTCCTTTCATAGCTCGACGAGGGGACAGAACGGTGCGGGCTAGCGTCTCCGGCGAGGGTGGCACATAGAGCTAAGGGTATGGCTGGGGTAGATGGACGGTGCGGTGTCTCTTGGCGGTCGTTGCTGGCTTAGAGGTGAGGCGTGGGCGGTGTGGAACGGTCGGGCGTGTGCGGCGCTTTGGGCGGAGGTAGAGGTGCTTGCGATGGCGTGCGGCTGCTGCGGGTCGCGCGGCGGCGAACGGGGGTGTCTGCCGGGTTGCTGCTATCATGGCGGGTATGTGCATGCGAGGGGAGGTCAAGGAGCGGCGCGTGCGAGCTGGTCGGGCGTGGCGCACTGGCGCGCTCTGGATACGGCACAGAGAGGCGGTGCGCGGTGGTGCTAGTGTGGTCCAGGGCTGGGCTTCGACCGTGGGGTGGACAGGGGGTGGCAGTAGGCCGTGGCGACTCTAGTGGACATGCTGGTTGGGCGCGGGGATGTCTGGTGCGAGCTGGCCGTGGTTGGCCGGCGATGATCACTTTTCGGCGCTCCACTGTGCCAGCAGCAAAGGGGGGAGCTGTTATGGGGCTAGGTTAGGCTTAGAGGGGATAGGGGGTTAAATTGGAGACCAAATGGTCGGTACTCACTGTACCAAATAGTGAAGCTAGTCTAGTGTTTATTTTGTGCCTACCAAGTGTTTAATGAAATGGCTGCATGAAATTTATTTTTGAATTTTTGATTCAAACTTTTTGAGTGATCTTGTATTAAGCTTGAGAGACTAGGTTTGCTTGGGATTGCCAAGGTGAATTCATTTGATGTGTTTTTGAAAAAGTGTGATCTTAACACATACACTTGATTCAATTTTCAAATGTCCTTTAAATTGATTTGCTAGATGTTTTTGTAAGTTTGTAAAGTGGGCCTTGGTACATCTTTACTTGGTCTAGCAAGGGGTGAAAAGAACTAGAATAGTTTCTGTTAGGAATTGTCTTCTACGAACACCTAAAGTGGCCTAGTGATTTAAAATGATCAAAATGACCATTTGCCTTATTTCATCTTATTTGTTTTTTTCTCTTTGGATTTTATTTGTAAATGGTCAAGATGATGTGGCATTCACCTTTAAACCATTTCACAACATTTAGAACATTCAAGCATGGCATATACACTCAATTCTACACTAATGCAAACACACATGCATTCATATGCTTTTTCTTAATAAAAGTTTTTGTTAACTCTAAATTGGGTTATTCGACATTGATAACCTTGATTAAAGTTTTGGGATGTTACAACCGGAGGGGCCCACACCACCCCCTGGTGCAGCCTGGCCTGGCCCACGCCACCAGGTGGTGTGGCCAGCCCATGGCCCCTATCCGTCTAGTCTTCTGGCTCCGTGAGTCTTCCGGTAAAATATTGACTTTGGCTTTTGTCCCGTCCAATTCCGAGAATATTACTTTTTTGACTTTTCTAAAACCAAAAACAGCAGAAAACAGGCAACTGGCACTGTGGCATCTTGTTAATAGGTTAGTCCTAGAAAATGTGTAAAAGCACTCCAAAGTGTGGACAAAACATAAGAAAGTAGATATAATACAAGCATGGAACATCAAAAATTATAGATACGTTTGCAACATATCAACATCCCCAAGCTTAACTCCTGCTCGTCCTTGAGTAGGTAAGTGATAAAAAGAATGAATTATTTTTGAGGTGACATGCACTATCACAATCTTGATCAAGGTATTTATAAAATTGATAGCTGGATCATAGTACTTTAACATAGCATGAAAGATATAGTTCTAACAATAAGACATAGAAACTATGTTGTAACATGAAAAGGCATAAACAAAAGATTCATGAATAACAATTCTTTGAAAGACGTTTGTTTGTTTCACATAAAGAAAACATAATGAGAATGGTATTTAGCTTGTCCCTCATAGTGTACCGAAACATAAATGCATAGGACACCTTCAAAGTTCATAAGGGTGACTAGATACAAGTAGTTTAAGAACAAGCAATATCAAAGTTATGCATCAATCAACAAGTCTTGGGACAATGCACATTAAACTAAGAATGGCCACTATGCTCTCTCAATAGGTGCATAAAGATATAAGATGGAGAATCAACATAAAATTAAAAGAAAGGCCTTCATAGAAGGAAGCAGAGGTTCAAGTTTCATAAAGAGCTTACAAAAATTATGGTACTTATTAGCTTTCAGCTCTCATCGCCCCTATCATAAGCATCTTGAACTGATTAAGGTTAAAGTGAACAAACTATGGAATATATGCTTGACAAAGTATAAGTTGGCAATCTCATGTCCCTTGAATACGAGGGCCGCTCCTCATGCTACTCAAGTTTAGTTACCGGTAAGTTCTTGTCGTAGTAAGAACATGTGTATCATAGAGAACCGCCAATGGGGTACCCCTTGCCCGATGATACGGAAGAATCCCCATGTCAAAATGACAAGGCAAGCAGACAATAAGCCTCTCAACATCTTATTATTTACCATGGGAAAATGGTGCTTTTTTCTCTCTTTCATCTTTTCTCATCTTTTTTTTCTTTTTTTCTCAATTTCTATCTCTTTTTTTATAAGAAGAATGCTTCATAGATTGCTCATTATGGTTACGCTGCAGGTTTCCACCATGATTAGGCATGGATTAGACCAGCCACCCAGGCGTTTCTCTAACACACATACATAACTCCATGGACTTACAAGCTCCCCTTTCATTTCACACCGACGACATCCATAAACAAAAGAACATGATATCAACTGGGTATAGTGTACAAGTACAATGTTGAAAGCGTTTCGCATGACAACATGGTTCTGCTAATTCCCCACGTATAAGTGCAAGCATATACAACATAGATGACACCATGGTTGAAGTTTATTAGGGGCAAGAAAAGTAAAGTGTGCCATCAAGTTCGTGAGAGCTTTAATCACTAATTTTCACATAACAAATTTAATTCGGAAGGTAGATAAAAACATGAATATACTTGGAATAGCAAATGTTAATAGGTAGGTATGGTGGACTCTTTGGAATAACTTGGATTTATTTGGAGTTGGATGCATGAGTGGAACTCATACTTGGTATGGAGGCTAGCAAAAGACTGGGAGTGACCAACTAAGAGAGCAATAATGGCCATAATCATGCAAAGCGACAAAACATTATTAATTAAAGCATAAAGTGATATTACAAGTCGAAAACTAAATGATCTTAGAGGCTATGGTGACTTGGTATAGTCTTAACATGGTGGGAGCATGCGCCAAGTTAACCTAAATAAAGCATTAAAGGAGAATACCGAAATACTATGCTTTAATATGCTAAAACAATGCATGATTCTTTCAAGGCACATTAAGCAATCTCAATTATTTGTAACAAGTCATGCTACAACAATAATCACTAAGCATAAAGACAAAGCAATATCAACCATGTCATGACAATGTCTAAGTCACAGTCAAAAACAAGCTCCTTTTATATCACTTATAAGCATGAACTTCCTACTCTTTTTCAACACCAATCGAAAACTAAAACTAAACGCAGTGCTAGCAAAGGAGAACAGTCACAGAACAATAAGAGTGAAAACTAGAGTATTCTAGGTAATGAATAACGGGGTGTGTCTCTCTCCAAAAGAAGCGTGTTGGTATCCAACCAACTTATTGCAGCAAATAAAGCAAAAGAAAACCAAAAACAAAGACAAAGACGCTCCAAGAACAACACAACAGTGCATGAAAAAATAAAAACGAAGTGTCTAGAAAGACCTGAGATTTTTATTGATGAAGAAGGGGATGCCTTGGGGATCCCCAAGCTTTGACTCTTGTACCTCTTGAATATTTCTTGGGGTGACACGGGGTGGCATCCCCAAGCTTGAGCTTTTGTCCATTCTTCATCTCATTACATCATTCTTTCCCTACACCTGAAAATTTCCTTCATACAAAACTTTACACAATCTTCATTAGCAACATTAGTGTACTCAAGATAATAAGTCTTTTGGTTCAGTTTCAACACAATTAAAACTTCCATTAAAACACAAGATAATGTAGCACTTCCTTTAAAAAGTTCCAATGATGAAGGAGAACTCAAAGAGAAAGAGATAAAGAGGCAAATGCAAATAATGGCAGAAATCTGTCAAAACAGACCAGCAGGTAAAAACCAATTTTTTCGAAGACCTTATGTTGCTCAAATCAAAACGTGTTGAACTAATGAAAGTTGGAGAACAACCTGGGGCAGAAGCACAAACAATTACAGCTCAAACCGACATACAGATATTTTTCACGAATTTTACAGCGAAGCACACAAATCAGTTTCGGGACAACAACTTTCCCAAGTCTTACTTCTCTCTCATTAGAGGTTATTCTTGGCACAAGAAGCAAAAAAATGATAAGGAGAGGTTATTACAGAGGCAATAACTTCTAAGACTCATCTAAAACTTTTGGGTTATCTTCCAATAAGTACTTTTCTTTAACGCCTTTAAGTTAGGCATAAGATATAATTGGTTGTCTCCCAAAAGCTCTTTCTTTATAGCCATTAAGATAGATATGATAATTTCAATGATGCTCACATAAGAAATATGAATTGAAGTAAAATAGAGCATCAATAAGCAAATATGGAATAAATTTAAGTCTAACCTAGTTCCTATAAAAAATAATCTTGTAAAGAAACAAGTCATGAAAGCACAAAGGAACAAGCATAGGAAAGCAACACAAGTGCAACGTCAAAATTTTCAACATAAAGAGGGAAAACTTAATATTGTTGAGAGACATAAAACCATGTTTCCCTCTCTCATAATACCTTTCAGTAGCATCATGAATAAAAATAACAATATAACTATCACATAAAACATTCTTATGATGAGCCACATGCATAAAAGAATTAATACTCCCCACATAAACATAGTCATTCTTATTAATTGTAGTGGGAGAAAATTCAACAAAATAGATATCTTTATTATTCTCATCACCATAATCATCAAATATAGGAGGCATATTGTAGTGATAATTAATTTTCTCCTCAATAGTAGGTGGACTGAAAATATCATATTCGTCATTGTAATCATCATATATTGGAGGTATATTATCATCAAAGTAAATTTTCTCCTCCGTGCTTGGGGGACTAAAAATAACATGCTCATCAAAACCAGCTTCCCCAAGCTTAGATTTTTCCATAGCATTAGCAATAATAGTGTTCAAAGAATTAATACTAATAACATTGCTATTAGTATGCAAATAAAGTTCCATAGGTTTTTTAATTTTCTCTTCAAACACTTCATGTCCTAACTCAAGATAAATACTATATGAAGCAAAAGCACTTGATGATATCCCCATGTGTCCTCGAGAACGTTTGGTCATCTTATGTAATACAACCGGCTTGTCCTTTGCTAAAGAAAGGACTGGGCCACTTGCTGCATTTTTTATTATTGTCTTTTATTTACTCGTACTTTATTTATTTGCATTATCAAAAACCTCTAAAAATCCGTTTGCTAAGTATCTGTAGAGAATTCTTGATCCATACCACTAGTCAACACCTTCTAATCCTCGTTGGGTTTGACACTCTTACTTATCGAAAATACTGCGATACACCCCCTATACTTGTGAGTCATCACTTGCTAATAAAACAACTAGAGTCCCTATGGGTATAATTAAAAATGTTCCTATTTACATTGTGCCTCATGAGTATCCTATTGAATTTGTAGTAGTTGATATGCTGACTAAGACCTATTGTCCAATTATCTTTGGGAGAACTGATGTCTACACACTTCTATTCTTGTAGACAGGTTTTGGGCCTCCAAGTGCAGAGGTTTGTAGAACAGTAGCATGTTTCCCTTAAGTGGATCACACAAGGTTTATCGAACTCAGGGAGGAAGTGGTCAAAGGTATCTGATACGTTGCTAACGTATCCATAATTTTTGATGTTCCATGCTAGGTTTTATCTACTTTCTTATGTTTTGTCCACACTTTGGAGTACTTTCTATACACTTTCTTGGACTAACCTATTAACAAGAGCCACAATGCTAGTTGCGTGTTTTCTGCTGTTTTTGGTTCCAGAAAGTCAGAAATTGAATATTCTCGGAATTGGACGGGACAAAAGCCAAAGTCAATATTTCACCGAGGGGAACACGGAGCCAGAAGACGAGACGGAGAGGGGCTAGGGGCCAGGGGCCAGCCACACCATAGGGTGGCACGGGTCCACCCTAGCCACGCCACCAGGTGGTGTGGGCCCCTCCGGCCTCCATCGACCTTGCCCTTTCACCTATAAGAAGCCCCTGATGCGAAAACCCTAAATTGAACAGCCTCGAGCCATGAAAAGTTCCGCAGCGCCGCCGCCACCAAAGGGGAGATTCGGGGGACAGAAAGTCTCTGTTCTGGCACCTTGCCGGGACGGGGAAGTGCCTCCGGAGCCATCTCCATCGATCTCCACCACCATCTCCATCGTCGTTATTGATTCCCATGATGATGAGGGAGTAGATCTTCCTCGAGGCTAAGGGTTCTACCGGTAGCTATGTGTTCATCTCTCTCTCTCTATGCATGATCATATTGTGATCATGAGCTTTGTAATCAAGTAGATCTACCTTGCTACTCAAGTGCTTTAATAGATCTCTGCTCTCCCCATGTGTGTGAAGTTGACAGTGTGCACACCATGGTGGCACTTAGGCTAGAGATTACAAATACTTGTTATGAGTTATATTTGGAGTTGGATGTATTTATGAAATTGTGGTGTTTGTTGGAACCATCTAGTGCTCAAGGTGACAGTGTGGGGTTATCTAGATGCGGAAAGCGAACTTTGAGGAGTGTTGTTATAGCCCTACCAATGATTAGAGTGTCCAACCGGAGAGTAGTTAAGTGTAGTATCATAAAGAGAAGATATTTATATGAGAGTGTTCACTAGTGAAAGTATGACCCCTAGGCCTTATTTATAAGCATTGATACACCGTTTGCAATTAGATCTGTTACATGTTTGCTTGCTTCCATCTTTATTTCAGTTTGCCTTTAGTCTTTTCCCACGTCAACCACACGCCAGCAAGCTATTTTCTGGCACCGTTACCACTTATAATTATCCATACCACTTGTATTTCACTATCTCTTCACCGAACTAGTACACCTATACACCTGACAAGTGTATTGGGTGTGTTGGGGACACAAGAGACTTCTTGTAACATGATTGCAGGATTGCTTGAGAGGGGATACCTTTGACCACTTCCTCTCTGAGTTTGATAAACCTTGGGTGATCCACTTAAGGGAAAACTTGCTGCTGTTCTACAAACCTCTGCACTTGGAGGCCCAACAACTGTCTACAAGAATAGAAGTGCGTAGACATCAGTATCCCTCTCAAGCAACCCTGCAATCAAGATACAAGAAGTCTCTTGTGTCCCCAACACACCCAATACACTTGTCAGGTGTATAGGTGCACTAGTTCGACGAAGAGATAGTCAAATACAAGTGGTATGGATAATTATAAGTGGTAACGGTGCCAGAAAAGAGCTTGATGGGTAGGAAGAGACTAAAGGCAATCTGAAATAAAGATGGAAGCAAGCAAACATGTAACAGATTTAGTTGCAAATGGTGTTTCAATGCTTAGAAATAAGGCATAGGGATCATACTTTCACTAGTGAACACTCTCATAGAAATATCTTCTCTTTATGATACTACTCTGAACTACTCTCTGGTTGGATATCTCTAATCCATGGTAGGGCTATAACAGCACACCTTAAAGTTTGCTTTCCCCATCTAGATAACCCCTCACTGTCACCTTGAGAGCTAGATGGTTCCAACAAACACCACAATCTCATAGAGACATCCAACTCAAATTATACTCATGACAAGTATTTATGTAACCTTAGCCAAAGTGCCACACGGTGTGCACACTGTCAACTTCACACACGTGGGGATAAGCAGAGATTCATTAAAGCACTTGAGTAGCAGAATAGATCTATAGATTACAAATCTCATGATCTCATAAGATCACGCATAGAGAGAGAGAGATGAACACATAGCTACCGGTAGAACCCTTAGCATTGAGAGAGAACTACTCCCTCCTCATCATGGGAGTCAGCAACGGCGATGGAGATGGCGGTGGAGTCGATGGAGATGGCTTCGGGTGCACTTCCCCATCCCGGCAGGGTGCCGGAACAGAGACTTTCTGTCCCCCGAATCTCCCCTTCGGTGGTTGCGGCGCTGTGGAGGTTTTGGTAGCTTTCTCCTCGATGATTTAGGGTTTTCTCATCGGGAGGCTTTTATAGGCAAAGGGGCAAGGTCGGTGGAGGCCGGAGGGGCCCACACCACCCCTGGTGCGGCCTAGCCTGGCCCGTGCCACTAGGTGGTGTGGCCAGCCCCTGGCCCCTCTCCATCTCGTCTTCTGGCTCCGTGAGTCTTCCGGTAAAATATTGACTTTGGCTTTTGTCCCGTTCAATTCCAAGAATATTACTTTTCTGACTTTTCTGGAACCAAAAACAGCAGAAAAAGGCAACTGGCACTGTGGCATCTTGTTAATAGGTTAGTCCTAGAAAATGTGTAAAAGTACTCCAAAGTATGGACAAAACATAAGAAGTACATATAAACCAAGCATGGAACATCAAAAATTATAGATACGTTTGCAACGTATCAAGAACCTTTTTGAATACCGCAGGGGAAAATACTAACTGCAAAAAGGAAACAATATCTCTCAAGTTTGGGGAAGACATGATGCAATTCCACTTCTCAAAATATCAACATAAACCCATCGAGGAATACTTTGAAGAGCAAGAAGAGGAAGGTAATATCATCAGTATTGCCACCTTGATTTGTGAAACTCCTAATGATGATCTTGAAAGAAGCCTTGTAGAAAATGTTAGTATCTTTAAGGATATTGGAAAAAGGGAAATCAATGAATATCTTGACTCCTCTCCTATAATTGATTCCCAAATGAATGATGTGTATGAAGTTCCAGAAATAAAAGGAGATGAGGAACTTCCCCCACTAGAGCTTAAACTTCTTAGAAAAGAATTAAAATATAGGTTCTTAGATGATACAAATAAATATCCTGTTATTGTGAGTGTTAATCTTGTAGAGAAGAAAGAAGAAAATTGAATGACTGTGTTAAAAATGCACCGTAAGGCCTTCGGATATTTTATGGATGACTTTAAGGGGATTAGTCCCTCAATAGACACTCATAGAATATTCTTGGAAGAATGAGATCAACCGGTTGCAGACTTTCAAAGAATACTCAAACAACAAATGAAAGAAGTGTTAAGGAAAGAAATAATTCACCTCTTAGACACAGGTATCATTTATCATGTGGTATAAAGCGATTGGATAAGTCATGTTCACTGTGTTCCAAAGAAAGGTGAATTTACTGCCGCTCAAAATGGAAACAATGAACCAGTCCCTACTCGTACTATAGTCGGGCATAGAATGTGTACTGACTGTTCAAAATGGAAACAATGAACCAGTCCCTTTTGGTCTTTATACTTATTGTTGCATGCCTTTTGATTTATGTAATGCATGTGCCACCTTTCAAAAATATATGACTGATATTTTTGTTGATTATGTTGAAGATATGGAAGTATTCATGGATGATTTTTCGTCTAGGGAACTTCATTTAACCATTTTCTCCATAATCTTCATAATGTTTTACAGTGATGTGAAGATGCTAATCTAGTCTTGAATTGGGAGAGGTGCCACTTCATGGTTCAAGAAGGTATAGTGCTTGGTCACAAGATTCCAGGTAAAGGTATCAACATTGACAAATCAAATATTGAAGCGATAGATAAGTTACAAGCTCCATGGGATGTTAAATGTCTAAGAAGTTTTCTTGGTCATGTAGGATTTTATAGAAGAATCATTAAGAACTTCTCTAAAGTTGCTTGATCGTTGACCAACCTCCTACAAAAGAATGTCCGTATTGAATTTGATGAAAGTTGCTTTGTATCCTTCAACATTCTAAAACAAGAACTCTTAAATGCTCTTGTTATTAAACCACCGGATTGGAGGAAACATTTTGATCTATTCTGTGAAGCTAGTAATGAAGCCATTGGAGCTGTTTTTGCCAGTGTGATGGTGATGAATTAATATCATTCATCGTGTCAGTCGCACTCTTAATGAAGCACAAAAGAACTACCCTTTGACCAAAAAAGAACTCTTTGATGTTGTATTCTCCTGTGATAAATATAGATCCTACAATGTTTACTCAAAAGTTAGAGTACATACTGATCGTGATATCTTAAAATAAAATCTTGAAATAAATGATATTAAGTCTAGAATGATTTGTTGGACTTTACCTTTACAAGAATTTGATTTGTTGATTCCGCAACATAAAGAAGAATCATCAGAATCACATGAGTCATTTGAACAGGCGAAAACTCATGAAAGGTTGATATCCATTCATGTGCCCCTAGGTTCACTTTGCTCCAAAAAAATTCTCCAACTCAAGAAAGTTTGACATCCATTCATGTGCCCCCAGGTTGACAACCTTGCATTTTTTCTGAGCAAGCTGCCGGTTTTTGGCAGCGTTACGTGCGGGCATACAGCCACGTGCGCCCAAACCAGTGATCGTTACGCGCTCAGTAAACTCCTCGGTTTTTTTCTTTAAATGCCAGAGTCGGTACGACCGGGACGTATGAGGGCACACCCCCGTACGGATGGTCGTTATCCCGTCCGATCTTTTTAGTTTGTGTGCCTTTGTTCTCGTGTTAAAAAAACAACGATAGTCGGTAACTCTTGGTACATGTGGACTGTACGAAGCAAACCCACCAGTACCATGAGTTTTGAAAGATTTTTAATGACATCGGTGTGCGTGTATTTTTGGAAGAGTTCGGTACGGATGCCGATATAGGTCGCGCCCATACCGATGGTTGTTGTGGTCGTAATTTTTTTCCTTTACTAATCTTTTCTTGCCTATTTTGTTGGGATTCTTTTCTTGAGCGATTGCAAGTCCTTTATTGCGTACCTTTCCTAAGATAACTGCTTATAAACCTCCCCAAAGGGTCTTTTCTTCTCTATTTTCTTAATGAACAGATCTCATATAATCTACCCATCTCGAAAAACCTTGCAACCATATCTCACCCACAGGATATTTTTCAAGGAAAGAAGGATAGGAAATAATTCCTCATAGCTTCGTGAGACATTGAAAAGAAGTCCATTGAGAAGAAGGAGGAGGAACTCCGGATGGATCAACTTGGTCTGAAAGAAGGTTTTAAGCTGATTGAGAAGAGAAGAGAAGGACGTAGGGGGTTCAGTATGATCATTGTAAAAGAAGACGATCATGAGGAAGTTCACCTAGTCCTGAGGAGGATGACTGTTTCTCTATCGAGAATATTAAGTGGGAACAAGAGGGAATCCATGCCTCACTCGAAAACTTTGACCGTCGAATCAAGATAACTGAGGTAACAACCCCATTATCTGCAAAATATATTGACATGTTGTGTCACTATCTTGATCAGGTGGACAAAAAGATAAGAAAGGGATTGGAAGTTGATGGCTGCAAGTGCACAAATCAATGGTAGCTAGTTTCAAAATAAAATTATTGTACCCACATAGAGATATTTGGTTAAGGTCTTTATTCCCCTCATCACTATCTACCAAAGGATACTTGTAAGCTGCCTTTGATTTCAAGTAAAGGGTGTTTCAAAGGTTTTTGGTTGTTTGTAGAAAAGTAATTAAAACAAGTAAAAGAAAGCAAGTAACAATGTTGTGTGAAAACGTTGTTGAACTCAATAGGGCTAAAACGTTCTCGGGATGTAGGATACACCACTAGCATGATATTATTATTATTTAAGATAACATACTTCTTGTGTCATGATACATGTGGAGAGATCTCCATAATAAGATATTCACTACAAGGATCATAGGAAGCCACTTTGTTGAGCCAAGAGTGAGGTCACCACTAAATAACCATCACGATGTCTGAGAGCAATCACCCATACAAACCACCGCAATTAAGGTTTTCCCCGTGAATATCGTAATTAGCTTAGGGGGTCCATCTTTATCCTCCTTTGACAGTGTAGGTTGCGAGTCGGTGCCAATTGTCACGAAGCTATTCTGGGAACGCTTCCAAAACACGTCCAAAGGATTTCTCCCTCCGTTTAGTCCCGATGGCAAATGATATGTGGCCGACTCCACATACCAGCTAAAGAGAGAGATCAAACACAAATCATAAATCTATCATATACTGGACAGTCATACGAACACAAAAATATATCATCTTTATTTCAACATCATAATAGTGCTAGGGTTTATCCATCTCCCAAATAACAAAGGAACTACTCATATATAAAGGCAATCAACATCATGGCAACCATATGGATGGTATATGAGAGTATAATCGAATACAAGTGAAGATCCACACTAGGGTTTGCATTACAACCAAGTAGCCGAAGTGGATCGGTGTTGGAGACGTTGGTGATGATGATGGTGATGTAGATCGGTGTTGAGGCCTTCAAGATCCAAGTCCCTTCTCATCTTGAGCAATGGTGATGGTGGAGATCTTGTGGAGGCGGTGTCTATGGAGTTTCCAAGGCGGAAGGGCTCGGCCGTGGAGGTATGTGGAGAGAGATGCTCCTCCCTTGGCTCCTTGCCTCTTTATATAGGCCTATGGGTGCCCCCAATAGCCCCAATACGTTCCTTATGACCTAACGAAGGTATAGGAACAAAGAGGACGGATTACGTGAAGAAATGCGTCTAGAACAGTTGTTTCCGTGCGTCCAGACCCGTGGTACGGGCGGACAGTACGACCGTACCTTTCCGTACTGTTGGTTGTTACGCCTTCAGTATGCTTTCGTATTTTGGTCCAATTTGGGTGTTCTTCGGCTCGTTGGAATCGTATGGACGAGGGCTACAACACCATGGCCTTGGATCTTCATTTGGAGTTTATGGAAAATCCACTTTTCCATCTCTCAAATGGCTAAGTATGGTGTCTACAGCTCCTCCATATTGCATCTTCTTGGTTCCTTTTGCCTTGCTTTATCCATCATCCAACACAACACCTACACACAAGTCAAAGACAATAAAACGTAATAAAATCCTAATAAAACTACTAGTTGTGCAAAGTCCATGTGGAAATGAATGAGAACTAGTAATCATACATAATAGGCATAATTGTAGATAAATGTAGCATGTAATGAGTGACAATATGAATAATTTGTATACTTAAATATGCCCCAATTTGGACTTATCAACTTCTCCAATCTTGACTCTTGCTCGTCCTTGAGCAAGATGGTGGCTTATGGACAAGGTCATCATGTTCATAAGACATGATTCGATACCTTAAATGAGGAAAATTTGAAACAAAAGTATAATATCGGATGTAGAAGATCGATGCCTTGTATTCTTATTTTCCCTGCAAGCTCAAAGTAAGAAAGACCATATTCATGCAAGGAAACACAAGCTTCGTTATGTCAATCCATAAAATATTAATTAGAACTTCAATGTTCCATGTCAAAAGTGAATCTAGCTTTGAAAGCAAACTTGCGATCATTTTATTGCGTCTTAAAAGCTTTGTATCTCCTCACTTATGTAAAGTAAGGGCTTAAATGAGAATATGAATTCACTTACGGTTGGCAGTCATATGCATCCATCACTTCATCCATTTGTAAGGCTCATCAAAGTTAGAGAGATGTTCAAGAACACTATACAAGCTTTCGATAAATCAATACAATCAAAGTAGAGTTTAATATAAGTATAAATAACTAGAAGTGTAACAATCAATCCAATTCTTCTAGTTAACTCTCAGCTTGCCAAGCAACATTAGGATGTTTTAATAGCAAAATTGAGTAAGAGAGTTCATGTCCTAAGTAGCATAATAGTGAAGTGTCTTATTGACACCCACATTAGTAAATCAAGGCTATCAAAAACACTTCTAATCCAATCATTGTCTTTCAAGGTAGTAATGAGACCATGCCAAGGACTTGCTATGTGGATCTTCATATATATATTTTTCTCTTTTTTTCAAGGATCCTTGAGTGTTTCTTTTACAATAGCTTGCACAACCTTTGAGAGTACCGATACTTGTGCACATTACAGTGACACTTATGCCACTCATGCCGTGAACTCATAGCCGAAATCCGGGTTATACCATAGATCGTTTGTAGGCTAGCGGAGTTTTTGGCATCCAAAGGTGTGAATAATTAACATAGAACCCCTTTTTTCCTTTTTTTTAACTAGTACCACGGTTTTATCCACAAGGTTAGCTTTGGCATGCATCACAATTATCGCTAGACCTCATTTCAATCAAACAACTCCTTTTAAGAGTGTTGTCAAGTCTATCAAAACATCTATGGGGTTAAGTATCTTCAAGGGTAAACTCTCAAGACAATCATTCATCAAACAAGTCATAAATTTCAGACTTTTTCTTATTGTACTTGTTTGGCAATATTATTTCCAAGACAAGACTCGGTTAGCTAAAAGAACTAGAGCAAAAGCTTCCACAACTAATCATTCATTCAAATAAAAAGCTTTACTCTAACTATTTTGAATTACTCCCACTAGCATGGCATCTTCACAAATCAACCAACTAAGATAAATAATTAAAACTTCAAAAGTGGTACATAGGATTTAGTGTAGAAATCATGGCAATGTATTCTAGTGGATCACAAAGTTCTTCTCAAGCTGGATAAAGATTTTAACATAGTGAATCAAAGCTCTAACTCAACCCTTATGAATCCTAACAAAATCAAGTGCATCCATTATATAAACATGAAACACAACTTACCTAAGAAAGCATTCAAAAACAGTGGGATACATGATTGCACAAAAAGTTTCATCAGACAAGAACATTTCACAAGACTCTACACATGCAGAAGTAACTTCCCCAAGCTAGAACTTTTGCAAGAACCAAACTTAAATATATTACCATAAGAGAAGAGAAAATGCAGTTATCAAAAGAGAGTGTGAGAAGTGGTTACCTCCCCAAGCTTGAATAAAACAAGGGTGACACATTTTACCGTTGAGGTACGAATAACCTCACTTTTGATGGACATGGACCTTTGGTTCAACGAATACTTCCTTGTTGAAGCGTTTAGTTGAAACAACCAAGTGGCTTGTGCAAATATTTGCACGGTTGGCACAAACCATGCACATCATCACACAAGGTTCAAGTCCCTGCAAAATAACAAACAAAGTAAAAGCAAATGATTCGGTGTATGAACGAAGTTTGTTCACCCAACCGAAAGAAGGAAAATAAAAGAAACATGAAACACTATAGAGAATTATAGGCTATGGAGTTTCAAAGGTAGGTAAAATAGAATGAAACACAAAGGAACATGTAGATGTTAACCCACTGACCTAAGGTTGTCAAAATAAAAATATTAGAGGGCTTGTAACCTTTTTTAATCCATCCCATCCATTGCTACGCGGTGATGCTCCTTGGTACGGGCACGTGGTACGGACGGACTTTGCCCATACTGCACCTTGTCTTCTCTTTTTTTGAAGGTTGTCGATGAAGTTGGTACGACCGGGTGGTACAGGAAGGATGCACCCGTACTAGTGACCGTTACAACCTCTGGGTCGTCTTCATGTTTCCTTTGCCTGGTAACGAGGTCGGTACGGGCGGACGGTATGAACACGTCCCACCGTACCAGTGCTCGTTAAGCTTGTAGTAGCTTTTTTGGAAAAATTTTAGCTTCTTCCAATTTGTCACATGAGAGGTACGGGCATGCGGTACAGACGGGTCCACTCGTACCACTACTCTTTACACTCACCGTGAGCTCTAGAATGAGTTATCTTTCTCTGAAAATTTTATTACAGACCTGAAATGTTAGTCCAGCAACCAAACAAAGCAAACATATATTTTGTTGAGAAGATTTAACCAAGATATGCAACACATTATTAGAGCAACAACTAATTCTACCTATCAAAAGTAGTCCCAAGCCAACTCTAATAGGAAATCATGCATATATACAAGTGCCAATGCAACATAAATGCAACAAGACTCAAGACACAAAATTAAGAAAGACACCTAAAACTTCTGGGTTGCCTCACAGGAAGAGCTTTATTTAAAGCCATAGCTAGGCTTCGAAGTTCCATTATTATTTAAATATATATCACTAGAGAATTTTTTATTCTTACCTCAGATAGAAGTTTGGAGCACTTACTATCATAGTTTTGTCAAAGTTGCACCCGCTTATGGTGCATAGGAGTTTGGTAAATAAATAAATTGTTGCTTTCAAGTGACGATGGATATGTCATATATGATGAGCATGCCTCCGTAGATAGCTTTATCAAAAATACTAGAGACTTACATATGAATTCAAATGTTTTACCATGGTTGGTATCATAAGGATATAATTCATAATACTTCTCCTTGGTTGCACTATCATGGGGCAACACTTCGTAGCACCTTTATTTTGTAACAGGGAAAAATTCAAAGGTGTCTTTCTCCTCTAGTTCATCACACTTGCTAGCAAGTTCACCAGTTCTAGATATATAAAGCCACTCACAAAAGGAAGCATCATCAACAAATATTTCATTCGCAATGTGCTCTTCTTGTCCCATCACATTAGTACTACAAGATTCTATCTCCAATTCATCATTATTTATGTTCTCCAAGTGAGTATCTAGGCACAAGGCCTCTGTAGATAAATTATCTTCAGTTTCAACATAATAAGAATCATTACTAGAGATATAGTCATCATAAACATTTTTGTCATTTTTAATATGCCACATTGGTTCATGCTCATGAGTATCAAATATGTATATATGATTTGGAGTAGAGGGTATAGGTGAGTGATCACTTAGCTCATCCTTCTCTTCTTGTCCTCGCCTTCAGATGTCGTGTCGAGGATATTATCTAGATCTTCCTTTGAAAAATCATTTGGGAGCGAGTCACTATTCGTTAGGCTTCTGTATAGTTCAGTTTGTGGGGTGCCAAAATAAAGTGCTGCTAATTCTTCAATGGTTTTTTATTTCTTGATTTCAATCTTCTTTTCATATGGAAACTTTTTGAATCGGCTGCAACTCACCTTGAGATCTTCTTCTTCAAACTATAAATACATAACTTGTTTTCGGGGATCAGCCTTAGGGGGTTTAACATTACAAGGTTGTGTGTAACGTTCCCACTCCTTTGAAATCTGCAAATACTCAGCATAGGTTTTGACAATTCTAATAATTATACAAGGGTCAAGTTTAAAATTTCTAAGTAGTTTCTCTACTTTACCATATGCTAGAAATTTTCTTAAGAAATCATATTCTATAGGATCCTTTTTATTAAGTTCACCATCGGTAATATATTCTTCGTACCATTCTTCATTCTCCTCTATTGAGGATTCATGTTGCAAAGCTGCATCACAATATTCATAGAAAGATTCCTTCTCTAATTCCTCACCAAACTTAGGCCAATCATCATCAGAATCATTACTGGATAATGAGATATCATTTGCATACATACTATTTGTGTGTGGAATGTTATTTTCAGAAGTAGGAGATTCAAGTGGTTGATCAAGTTGCTCCTCTTCGTTCTCACTAAGATAATTTGCGAGTAGCTTAGCGATAGTCTTACCTTCAGGCTTACCTTCCACTAGTTGAGAGGACATAGCTAACTCAACAATAGTTTTGGCTTTTGGTTCACCTTCAACTATTTGAGATGGTGCAACATCAAGTGCCACCTATTTATTAACAATAAATTCCGGTGGTTTAGGTGGAGGTTCTTTGAGTGGAGTTCCCTCCACATTATCCTTTGGAGCACCCCTGCAAAAGGTTAGATTCTTCCATGGCACCTTTAATCTGCTCAACAATAAATGCATTATCAAGGAAGTTATCTTGGCAATAGCGGAATATAGGGTGAACTTCTTTATAGATCATATCAAGTGGTTTACTTTCTACCTATATATCTCTTAAACGACATAACAACCGGTAAAAATCACAAATTGTAATCTATCCTCTCTAGAGTGGTATTTAAACTCATCACTATTATGGTTTGCTAGTTCAGTATTGAAATTATACTCACATTGAAAATTCAGGTGATCTGGAGATTTGCGGCATTCACAATATAATTGATAAGATGCACATAGTATGGATGAATACTTGTCCACCCAAGTTAGCCATTCTTTTAATATGCGATGCCTCTTTATAACATTTTCCATAATATCTCCCTTTGACTCCTCCATTATAAATTCCATCTGTTGAAAGGTAGTCATCTCGGAGGACATGATTAATAACACTAGTTTTTATAAATTTTTGTTTTGTAATTTTTATTGTTCTTTTCAAATAAGTAAAATAAAAAATATAAAAAGAAATAAATGGTAATAACTTGAAACTTAAAAAACTTTAGTAAAGCAATAATAAATTATCAACTAAGAACAAAGACCAAAAGCGCTTAGCTCCCCGGCATCGGCGCCAAAAAATAGCTTGATGGCTGCAAGTGCACAAATCAATTATAGGTAGTTTAGAAATAAGAGTATTGTACCCACACGGAGCTATTTGGTAAAGGTCTTTATGCCCCTCGTCACTATATACCAAAGGATACTTGTAAGCTGCCTTTGATTTCAAGTAAAGGGTGTTTGAAAGGTTTTTAGTTGTGTGCAGAAAAGTAATTAAAACAAATAAAAGAAAGCAAGTAATAATGTTGTGTGAAAACATGGTTGAACTCAATAGGGCTAAAATTTCTTGGGGATGCAGGATACACCAATAGCATGATATTATTATTATTAATTAAGATAACATACTTCTTGTGTCATGATATGTGTGGAGAGAGCTCTATAATAAGATGTTCACTACAAGGCTCGTAGGAAGCCACTTGGTTGAGACAAGAGTGAGGTCACCTCTAAATAACCACCGTGATGTCTGAAATAAATTACCCATACAAACCACCACAATTAAGGGTTTCCCCGTGGATATCGTAATTAGCTTAAGGAGTCCCTCTTTATCCTCCTTTGACCGTGTAGGTTGCGAGTCGGTTCCAATTGTCACGAAGCTATTTCGGGCACGCTTCCAAACCACATCCAAAGGATTTCTCCCTCCCTTTAGTCCCGATGGCAAATGATATGTGGCCGAATACACATACCATCTAAAGATAGAGATCAAACACAAATCATAAATCTATCATAGACCGGCCAGTCATACGGACACAAGAATAGATCATTTTTATTTCAACATCATAATAGTGCTAGGGTTTCTCCATCTCCCCAAGAACAAAGGAACTACTCACATATAAAGGCAATCAATATGATGACAATCATATGGATGGGATATGAGAGTACAATCAAATACAAGTGAATATCCACACTAGGGTTTGGATTACAACCAAGTAGACGAAGGGGATCGGTGTTGGAGACGTTGGTGATGATGATGGTGATGTAGATCGGTGTTGAGGTCTTCAAGATCTAAGTACCTTATCATCTTGAGCAATGGTGATGGTGGAGATCTTGTGGAGGCAGGAGCTATGGAGTTTCCAAGGTGGCAGGGCTCTGCCGTGGAGGTATGTGGAGAGAGATGCTCCTCCCTTGGCTCCTTGCCTTTTTATATAGACCTAGGGGTCCCCCAATAGCCCCCAATACATTCCTTATGATCTAAGGAAGGTCTATCAACAAACGGGGACATATTTCGTGAAGAAACGCATCCAAACAACTGTTTCCGTGCGTCCAAGCCCGTGGTACGGGCGGATGGTATGACCGTACCTGCCCGTACTAGTGGTCGTTACGCCTGGAGTATGCTTTCGTATTTTTGCCGCCTTTTCTTCATACGAACTCTGATTTATGTGTTATTCGGCTTGTTGGAATCATATAGACGAAGGCTACAACACCATGGCCTTGGATATTCATTTGGAGTTTATGAAAAAATCACTTTTTCCACCTCTCAAATGGCCAAGTCTGGTGCCTAAAGCTCCTCCAAATTGCATCTTATGGGTCCATTCGCGTTGCTTTATCCATAATCCAACACAACACCTACACACAAGTCAAATACAAGAAAAAGTAATAAAATCCTAATAAAACTACTAGTTGTGCAAAGTCCATGTGGAGATGAATGAGAACTAGTAATCATACATAATAGGAATAATTGTAGATAGATGTAGCATGTAATGCGTGACAATATGAATAATTTGTATACTTAAATATGCCTCAATTTTGGACTTATCAGAAGCCAACCTTGACGTCACTCTTTGTTCGCTAAAGATTCAAAAGGAGTCGGTGGAACTCCAACGAGGTTTCATAGGTCACTTGGAGTAGGTTAATGAACAACCCAGGAACCGCATTACTCTTCTGGAGGCAATTAACAAGACTCTTTCTACTAGACTTCAGGATGCAAGGGCTTCATCTTAGAAATAAAGCAGCACCACGGTATCAAATAATCACAAGAGATTATTTGATCCCACCTGGCTAGATTCCATTCTTCGGGAGATCTACAACACCTTGTAATATATCTTACAGTTTTTAGCATGTTTACTTTTCCCACCTGCATATTAGTTAAATTTCAAAGGTTTTGCAGTAGTTGCATGGTCAACTTCCTTGGAGAAGGAAAGACTTGTTATCCAATGAATTTTTGAGTTTTTATGATATTTGGGGTATTCTTGGCTTTATGATTATTGTATTAGATGTATGAGTTAGATTGAGTACCATTATACTTGTACTTTGCGATAATTTTAGGGTATTACACACCAATAGTACTAATAGAACATGAGAAGAATTCGTGATGGCATATTATAATCATTGGTTTGATTTCAAAAGAAAAAATCAAAGCTTGAGAACTATGAAATAAATGAGTATGAATAAATAATTCTATCAAGAAAAAAATTATAATAAGTACAAGTCGAGGTAGATACTCAAACACAACTTTAAATCACTTCATAATTGACTTGTGAGACGATATCCCATATGATCTATTTTTGAATCTTTTCATGACAACATGAATATGTCTAGCTCCTTTGCACAAGCTTTGTAAGAAAAAGAAAGAGAAAATAAATAAGCAGCTAGCTTAGTGCAAAGAGTAATATATATGTGTATGACCATGAGAGGAACTGAAATACACCATTCGTGGTTTTGAATCCCAAGTAGATGTGCGAAGACCTAAACATGTTTGAGGTCACCTTACAAACTCGTCCAGTCGAACTTTATGGTTGTATGATATCCTAGTGATTAATATTCGTATGAGCTATTAGGGCAAAAAGTGTGGAAGCCTCTAAGTCATTTTATTTTTGGGAGTGTGATGGATCCCATGTTGTGGTTCTATATCAGATACTTTATTTGTTGCTTCAAATGTCTCATGTATTTTAACGACTGGTAATTCATGAAAATGATGACCTTGTCCATTAAGCTAATGTCTTTCTTGGGGGCGAGCAAGAATCTAAGCTTGGGGAAATTATTAAGTGCATATCTGAAGATTCTTTACCTACTGGTTTTGCATGTGTGGTATTAGGATTTTGGTATTTTACCGCGCTCGCATGCACATTTTATGCTTCTTTCCGCAAGATCCCGAAACATTAAGTCAATGATGAATATATCAATTATAACTATCATATTATGTGTTAATATGATATTTTGTCGTGATAAAAGTCATATAAATAATTTTCCATGCAACTAGGTAAAAGGAGGAAGAGAGGAGAAGCATATGAGGCCATAACGAGCATCAGTATGGGTGAAGCCCACCCATACCATGCGCCCGTACGGACCTCCATCAGCCTCGCCTCGTCAAATACTTTCACCTGGTGCATATGGATCTGATATCCGACATTCATAGACACCGGAAATACTAAAACTTCACCTTTGGAAGGGATCTGGAAGAGGAATACACAAGAAGGAATCATCCTCACTGCTATATCATTGGAGGACAAAACAGCATCCCCTTCATCATCAACCACGACATCTCCATCACCTACATCATTCCCCATCTTGTCTATCTCTATTAGTTGTAACTTCAATTGATATTGTGGATTTGTACCTAAATTCATCCATATACTTTCATTCCATCTGCAATATTATGATGATGTTGTTGATTGATTCCATGTGTGAGTAGTTTACCTTGTTCCTAGGGAGATGGTGAAACCCTAGAAGTATTATAATATGAAAAGAAGATGATTTATAACCTTGTGCTATGAATATGTGTTATTCTCTCTATAGATATTATATGAAGTCGACCATGTAATATTTGCCTCCAAGACTAGAGAAGGAATTATCCTTGGAAGTATGGGATTATGTATGGTGTGAAGTGACATAACCGTGTTTGGTGCTTATATGGAAAAATGGGATATAGAGGTATTCACTAAGATCATATCAATATCTACGGCGTAACCTTTAATTACAATGGATCCATAGGTGGTTGCCGAAGATCTTAGCAATGGTTATTTAGAGATGTGATGACCGATGGTTTTATGGGCACATTTTATTATGGAGCTCTCCCCACACATATCATGACAGAAGATATAGATTTATCCTACTTGTGGTTAATACCAATGCTAGTGGTGGATCCTAAATCCCCGAGAACATTCCGCCTTACTGAAGTTCTGTTACAGTTCTCACTGTGCTAGTTTAATTTACTACATTCTTTATTCTTTTGCAATCAAACCAAAATCTCTTAAAACACTCTTACTTGAGGCCAAGCGCGCTCTAAGTATCCTTTGATATATAGTGACCAGGGGCATAAAGACCTTAACCAAATAGCTCTATGTGGTTCAATACTCTTACTTTTGAATCTAGCTACAATAGATCTGTGTACTTGCAGTCATCAATAGACTCCAACTTGTAACCGACTAGGATGGTACCCGAGACCTAGCCTCCCCATATAAGGGCTTGGAGGGGCCGCCGAGGAGGGCATCGAAACTCTCATCGCAATCACGCTAGATCCAATATGTGCAACCACAACCATCTTGGCAACTTGTAATCCTCATCAAATTCAATCAAGAACATACAAGCAGGAGTAGGGTTTTCCCTCTGAGGGTCTGAACCTGGGTAAACTCGTGTCCCTATTGTTTATCTGTTAGCCGACAAAGTGTCTAGTGGATAACTACTTCTCGATAAACCCAAGTCCATCAAAGTATGGGCATTACCGTGGTGACCCCACGTTAACTGGTGTCATTTGTGGGAAGCCCCTATGATGATGTTGTGACTTTGGCAGTTCTGTCACCCGTGATCTACGATTCGTCGGTCCCTGCCTTCCTAGGGACAAGATCTGCTTTGGCTCCCTCAACTTCACCATCCACTTGTCATCCAGGTGCCCGTCCTTTGACTCCATCGACATGGATCGAACCTGATGATCAGAGATCTGCACTTCCACGTTGACAAGATGGGCACTCTACGTATTCGGTTCTAGCGCAGTCGATGTCACCGTCGATTGCACCTGCATAGTGGATCCCACCACCCCTCGGCATCCTCAGTGAGCTGAACGCCACCTCATCATCAACATGCGGCACTAGTAACTACACCTTCTATGACTCCGAGCTGAGCAACTAACTTGCGGGAGATGCCCACGTCTACTCCAATATCAAGAGCTACAAAAGCAGCATCTACTGGACTCGCTACCTCTATGTTGTTGTCAACCCCAACACACCCAAGGACAACAATTATAACGCTCGAGGCAACACCGGCGATCATGAAACTATGAACCTCATGAATGAATAGTGGGAGAAGATAAGGCGACCTCTAATGGGAGTGCCACTGGTATCCGATGCAAGGAGTGAGGAGCTGATGGGATACCACTATCTCCTACAGTAGCAAAGCAATTAATAGCAGGAGAAACAAAACCGACTTGACGAATGCAAGCGACTAGCCGATGAGTCGAGTGCATGACGGGTAGAGCTGTCTTCTGTCGGTGGCTCCTCTTTAAGGAAAAACAGTAACACTAGGGCACACAAGCGACTCTCTCAAACAAACCACATGGACAAGGAAGAAATTCACGAGTTCACCCGAAGTCTCGACTTTTCCTTCATGTCGGTGGATTCTCAGGGTAACATGATACCCAAGACACCACATGCTACCGTCATCATGGCTAGCACGTACCTTCTATCCAACCCACCTTTGGTGGGAGATCCACGAGCCACCCTTCATAGATCTACCATCGTTGGCCTTAGTCTGGTGGGAGTCGTGCTTAAGGAAAAACAATACCGAGAACCAAAAAAGGCAGCCGCAACATAAAGGAGCAACCACTCACGACCTCAGGACATTGATTCTCCACAGCAATGCCACAACCCATAGCAAAGAGGACGTGACTATGATGCTCGTGATGAGATCACGTAGCACAAGGTCCACAAATCGTGCATAGAATGTGCTAATCGCGACTCCACCGAGTTAGCTGATTCATACAATGAGCTATGGGGTGCTAGATGCTTCAGTCACCACATCCAACAAAAAAAGATGCCAAAGGGTTTCAAACTACCCTCGAACAATGATGGTTGTGAAAATAGCCATCTTTATTCGTGTTTAAATCTTTTATTAAGTCAAGCAATTGGTAAAATATCTCTCTAGGCTTTCCACTAATGACTAATTATTGCAAAGATGTGCAAGTCCTTGTTTTGAATTGTGATGTGTAGAAAATCACTCTTTTATGGTGAAATCTGGAGCAATTAAGGGAGACTCACACATTTATAATACCACCAGTAAACTAGGGTCAAAAGCTAGCGTCTATAAGTGTTAACGAGCATCGGTACGGGTGGATATTGCTCATACCGTCCACTCATACCACCCGTGCTTTGCCAGGTCAAACCAAGGAACTTTTGTGAAGGACCCTATATATTTTGAGACTCCCAGCTGCCATAGGGAGAGCCACCATTTGCAGACTGCATCTGAAAACACACCGATGAAGATCCATCGCTTCGCCACAATAGTAGTTCATCATCTCCATCTCCACCTCCATCCATAGCCATAGCCATAACTTGTATTCAAGATCTTCTCGCGGTTGGTGACTATTGTAAGGATATTTGGTATTGATCTAAGTAATTCTACAATGTTTACTATCCTTGATATTATTATGAGTGAGTAGCCCTCACGGGTTGTGGGTTGGGAATAGCCTCATAGCGATTATGTGCATCTAATTATATGGGAATATTGTGTGGTGATTTCATAGCAGATTTGTATTTGTATCACTATCTCTTACCTCAATCCAAGGACCTATCAAGTACCCAAGACCTTGAGGATTGATCAAGGTACAAGGTGAGATGTGTGGTAAAAATCGCCTATGCGTGAAACCTAGTGACTATTGGGGGATTACAGTAGTCGTTTAGTGATCCGCTTGGGAACAACAACATCATGGATATTAATGTTTTTGTATGTATTTTACTTAATAATCATTCATAGTTTCGTGCTTCATGGTATAATGGTTAGACCAATAGATTTTATGCTATGTCTATGACTCAGATGGGATTTAGTATTTATGAATGTGCTTCCCATGAATCCTATATGTATTAGATCATTTACACATGAATGTGCTTATTATTATGTTTATCCCGTATGTATGCATATCTGTAGGTGAAACCTTAACCCTGTCCTATATCCATCCAATAATACAACCCTGATAACAAAAGAAAACTGGAAAGGTCTGGTAAACAAAAATTGAAGAAAATTAATAAGTCTTGCAGACATTCCTCAATTTACAACAATTGTTTCCCAAGATTCGATTAAACCTAGGTCTTCTAGGGAAAAATCAACTATACTACATCCATAATCCGTATCGAAGGTATCAACCCTTTTTCTGGTGCCGTTTCCAGGGAAGAAATTTGCTATCCTGGTGAGGTTACTAGAGACCTTGCTAGTTAGTTTTAATTTTGTTTTAGTTTATTTATCAGGACTAATAATAGCGCTAGATTGTTTTGGCTCAAACTACTATCCATGTTGTCCCGATTATTTTTGGTCGTGGAATGGATGCTGGAAAGGCCATGTAGAGACATTGCAACGGAGCCCTGGTGAAAGGGAAACAGACGTCGCCTAGAGGGGGGTGAATAGGCGTTTTAAAATTATTACGGATTAGGCTCAAATAAATGCGGAATAAAACTTAACGTTTAATTTATCAAGCAAAAACCTATATCAACTAGGATCAACTAAGTGCACCAACAACCTATGCTAAGCAAGACAATAAACAAGGTGAAAGCAAGATATAATACTTCAAGCATGATGGCTATCGCAATGTAAATTGCATAAGTAAAGGGCTCGGTTGAGAGATAACTAATGGACGTGGAGACGATGATTTGTTTCCCAAAGTTCACTTCCAAAGAAGCTATGTCTCCGTTGGAGAGGTGCGGGGGCGCAATGTACTTCGAACGCCACAAATTGCTCACCTCGAGGTGTGGTGGCTCGATGCTCACCAAACGCCACACAAGGCCTCACCCCAAGATGCAAAGGCACGCAACTCACCGACGCCACAAAAGGCTCACCCTATTCTCCCGTGAGATCGCCACAAAGGCCTACTCACGTTCCACTATGGGACACTTGAGGGTGGTCACCGAACCTGACGAGGATTTAACTCATCAATGCCCATTGTTATGGACTTGGGTTTTGGAGAAGGAGGGATCGCTGGAGACATCTATCGGCTAGCAAACAAGCACACAGGGGACAAAGATTTACCCAGATTCAGGCCTCATAGAGGTCCCTACTCCTGCTTGTCTGCTCGTGGAATTATCGAAGGAATCGAAAGTTACAATGGTGCACAGATGTAATATGGCGAGGGTTGTGGAAACTAGGGTTGTGTGTGTCCTCCTCGCCGCCCCCTCCTAACCTTTATATAGATAGGCTAGGGCTCGGGTAGCAGGTCGAGTCGGTTACAAGTTAGGATTTTTCCCCTTCAAACTTTCTATCTTTAACTTCTTCTTGTTCTACAAGCAATCGAGAGCCCGTAGGTTACTCGAGTCCCTCTTTTGGGCCTTGGCGACACCGTGGGCCTGTACGTATTTGGACCGTATATACTAAGCTCGAGTACCTGCAGGGTATAACCATGTCAGTAGCCCCCGAGTGTCCAGTGGAATCACAGATTCGACTGGGGACTTTTTGAAGTCTTCGAGTGCCTGAACGAGTGCATTTCGACTGCTTTTATTTGTGTCATAGGGATTGTTGATATACGTGCCTGATATAACCGAAGTATCAGTATCAGTTAACCACCTTAGGGTGAAACAAGGCAATCTACTCGAACTCGAGTCCCCGGACTCGGATCCAGAAAAGTGCTAGCGTAATTCGACTCAGGCCGCGGAGGTCTTACAGGAGTCGAATTCCAGTTATATGGGTGTGAGCACTCGACGCGTCTGTCAAGGCATGTTCATCATACCTGTAGGCACGGATACATTTCTGGTAGTGCGCAGCTAAATGCATTGCCAGGCCTTATTTAGGTCTTACCTTCATGCTGTAAGCGCGACATCCGAATTTTATCATCGCGGAGACGATTCGGGTGACCCAGGAGACATAGTCTCTTTGTAGGGAAAATTATGAGGCGGTGTCGCCATGAGCTTCGAGTGAGGATGTTATCAACACACAGCTTTCTGTATAAATAATCATAGGGTGCACGACCTGCGCTCCCTATGGGAGTAGCCCCCGAGTGCCTAGTTGAGTCGAAGACTCAGGCAGAGACTAAATAACTTTTGCGACTTCTGTCGTCTTTTGTTTGCTTGTTTCAGTCGAATTTTTCCAGTGCTCCCTATGGGAGTAACCCATGTCCATAATCGAATCATATTTCGAATGGCCTGGGTTTGCTTCTGATTGTCCTTGTTCCTGCAAAAAGAAAAGAAAATCGTAGGGTACGCGGCCAGCGCTCCCTATGGGAGTAGCCCCAAGTGCTTGTGGAGTCGAAGACTCCAGCAAGGACTAAAGTAGTCGAAGTTTTTCGCTCCGTAGATTTGATGACGTCAGTGCTGACGCTTGTATGACCTCAGTTGCCCGTGTGAGCGAGTTTGACGGGACGTGACGAGCAGTGGGTCCTACTTTCTGACTTTGATCTTTATTTTAACCGCACCTCCTCGATTTCCGTGCATAATGGGCATAGTGGAGGGACGGTTCGCGCTTCCCCTTCTCCACGTGTCCAACACGATGTGTGCCACGCGTCCGGTAGGGTTTTTCTGAGCCGTTGGATTGCATCTTCCAGGGGTTAAGTAGCGGCGTTGCGACGGTAATTTTCCCATTTGTTCTCATTCATCCTTGCTGCCATCGCCATTGCTGTTGGTCTCTGTTTCCTTGCGCTCTTTCTTGTTCCGGTGCTGGACCAGCTCCACATCTTCCCCAGCAATTCCTCTGTTCTCACCGTCGTCGCGCAATGGGGAAGAAGAAGGGAGGCGCTGCTGCTGATTCCGCGGCCACCATTGCTGCAGCGAAGAAGAAGGGCGGCTCTGCTGCTGCGAGCACCAGCACCGCTGCCGGCGGGAAGAAGAAGGTCGCGGGAACCCGCGTCATGAATGGTGCCTGGCGCCCTTCCATCATCAAGGCGTCTGATCTTCGTCTTATTCGCGAAGACAGAGTGTTGTCTACTGTAGTCGCCGACGCGCGCGTCCCTAGCGGTGAGACCATTCCTGCTCCTCCAGCTGGGTTTCGAGTGATGTTTCTTGCATTCATCATTCGCGGTCTCTCCTTGCCTCTTCACCCCTTCTTTATTTCTACGGGCTCCAACTCCATCAGCTGTCCCCAAATTCAATCCTCCACATCTCTTGCTTCATCACACTTTGCGAGTGCTAGCTCGGAATCGAGCCACACTTCGGCCTTTTCAAGCGCATCTTCAAATTGAAGCGCCAGTCTGCATCTGGCTCTTTAGTTTACGATGTAGGTGGTTGCGGAATCCACGTCGACCCATCCGCCACCTACTTTGACATCAAGCTCACGAAGTCCGTCCAAGGGTGGAGGGATAATGGTTTTACATCCGCGATCAGAAGGCCAAGGGTGAGCACTTTGGACTCGTGCCCTTCGATCCTGTGGTGCCGTGTAGGAGGATGCGCTCCTGGAAGAACGTACTTATGCCTAGCGAGCTCGCGGAGACAGACATGCTATATCAACGCGTCTGTGACCTCGAGAGTCGCATAGGCAAAGAGGAGGGAGGCTGCGCTCTCATCCGAACTTGGCTACGCCATCGCGTCCAGCCCCTGCAAGCCAGAGTCCACCCCATGTTTCAATGGGCTGGCGCTGATGATGCCACTCGCGTATCTGCCGATGGCATGTCCGCGAGTGAGGTTGACAAGAGGGTTCAACTGGTCACGAAGTACACCGGCAAGGATGTGCTTCCTAGTGAGCCAGTTGTTCCTCCTTTTGATGCTTCGAATCCTCCTCCTGAGGTATAGTTGTGCTACGCAGTAGCTTATTTTGTCGATTGCTTTTCTGTTTCTTACTTGTTTTTTGCTGATTTTTGTTGTCTGTATGCAGGATTGGGCGGTGTCGCCTTGTATGCCCCCTCTCCCTGAGGGTATTATTCCTCGCGAAGCCTTGGAAGAGGATGAGTCTGAGTCGACTGTCCCTTCTGATGTGGAGGAGGAAACCCCCGAGTCCGATAGTCCTGATACTCGCAAGCGTTCGCGCAGCGAGGATTCCGACGCATCGTCTCCTTCGACTCCGGAAGGTACGGGCGTTAGTGTGGAGTCGCCCATTCTTGCCGTTCCCGTGAGGGCTGTGGCACCATCTTCTCGCAAGAAGATGCGATTGCCCAAGGAGTCTTCGTCGGAGTCGGTGGAGGCCACATTTGATTTTGACAAGTTTGACTGGTAAGTTTTCTAATCCATTTGTTCTTCTCTGTTTTCTTCTTGTTGGCTTGTCCCGGAGTTTTGCCCTTTCTCAATGTGGGTTTTGTTTTGTAGTCAAGAGGCGTCGTCATCTTCTGGAGATGTCGATTTTTTGAAGGAATCAGGAGTCGCGACCTCAAAGGCTAAGAAAGAGGTCAAGCGCGCTCCTTCCCCTCCATTTGCGGCCCACTCCGGGCACAACTCTTCCAGCTCTCCTCACGCAGGGGAGCATCGAATGGTTGCCCGGATGACGGCACAACAAACATCTTCGGAGTCACTGGAGGACCATGTAAGTATAGCTTTTCTTCGTTTCAGTGTTACAGTCGACGTTATCTGTTGCCTCTGCTGATTCCTTGGTTGTGCTACAGCTCCTTGTGAAGGAAGTCGCGCACTTGGCAGCACAAGTGATGGCGATGGGCCGCCAGCATGCAATGCTGGAGACGTGTCACTGCGTGGTTGAAAGTGAGTGTTCCACACTTATTCTTCTTCGTCTTCTTCTTTTGATATAGTCGACTGATAATCAACTTTTGTTTGTCGTGTAGCTGAGCATAATACCATATTGCGTGACGCCGCCACCTTGGAGAAGGCACTTGCCGCGGCTGTGAAGGGTCGCGACGAGGCAATCGTAGCGCGTGACGAGGCACAGAAGCGTGAAGAGGATCTGTGTGCCTCCTTTGCAGCCAGAGAAAAGTTGTTCGAGGAACAACTGTTCTCAGTCGCCAAGGCTCTCGCAGGTACTGTTGCTTGTGGATATTGTTTGTCCTTCTCTGCTTCTAATGTTTTTGCTGGTGACGCTAATGTTTTTGGTCCATGTGTGGGTTTATGTACAGATGCTGGCGATTTGAGCTTTGACCCGCAGGCCCTTCGTCGTGATGACGCTCTGGCGGGTGCACTGGCTGCAGTCGAGGACCATAGCGCCGCTGTCCAGGATACACTTTCCAAGGCCAAGGGCGCCCTCAGTCGCCTCCAGGAGGAGTTGATGCCTAAGGCAGAGCTGATCGATAATATGGACGAGCTGGTGGAGTCACTCGCCGGGGGTGTGCCTTCCAGCTACAAGAACTCACTCCATGCGGCTGGCGCGTCCATGTCACTCGCCATGGTGCAGGCCCACGGAGTCGAGATCGATCCTTCCGCAGTGTCGAAGGCAATGCCTGTTGGCGCGGACGGTCAGCAGGTAGTCTTCGCTCCTTTCGCAACTGCCTATGGCAAATATGTGCATCACTTGATAAATACTCTTCGAAGTACTCTGAGGAGCTCCAACGTGCCAAGAAGGCGGTGAAAGCTTCGGCCTTAGGGGCCGGTGGAAAGTCAGTGGCGTCTGATACTGCCATGGACTTGATGAAGCCCCCGAAGCCGTCGAAGTCGAAGAAGCCAGCTGCTCCTTAGTTAGCTTTGTAATAGTTGATTAGTTTATGTCCTTTTGTTTAAGAACATGCCTCCTGACGACTGTATCTGCTGATACTTATGCTGGTCTTGAATGCATCTGACCCTTTTGTCTTTGTTTTGAGTTGGTCGTCTTATTTGCTTCTATCTTGACTTGTGGTAGGGTACATCAAGTGATCCTGTGAGGGGGATCCAAGACTCGCCATCTCTTGATGATACCGTGGCATCATCGCTCTCCAGGGTAGATGAGCTGTCCTTGCTTTCGCGACTGCGTGATTGCGTGAAGCAGCTGGAACGTGAGTTGCCCGTGCTCTTCGGTAGCGCGGACGTGTGGAAGTCGAGAGCGGAAAAAGGCGCTGCCCAAGAGCAATATCTGCTTGGCAAGGTGACGCAGCTGGGCGACAAATTCAAGTGTTAGTTTGCTTGTTCTCATCTTTTCCTTGTAGTCACTCGCAGTGGTACATTGTACTCATGCTGTCGATGCTGCTTCGTGTAGTTGTTAGCGCGCGTCATCCGTAGGAGGAGAAGGATAGAATTGCTATTCGCCTGCATGATCTCACCCAGGAGCAACTTCAAGAGAGTGGATACTTCTGGGTAGATCATGATCGTGCGACTGCGCTGGCGACCCTGCAGGATCATGCATCGCGGGTGCTACTCTTTCTGAAGAAGTCGCAGTCATGCCTGAAGAGCATTTCTCGGGCGATGTTCCCGCTGGATGATACCCCATCAAGCTTGCTGGCCCTCCTAGCCAAGTTTCAAGATATGTCCGCGGTTCGCGAATGCGTGAGGCAACAGTTGGTGGCTGGTGCCAAGGCTGCTCTATCAATGGTGCGATTGCACAGGCCTGAGGTGGATGTTGCAGCAATTGCGTCTGGGCCACCTGCACCACCAGCAGGTTCTGCCTAGAATATGATGCCGCACTACCAGGCGGTGGATCGCCCAGCAGAAAAGATCGTCGACTTCTTTGAGGAACAAACCAACATTCTCCTACTGCAGTAGTAGCCTGATTTGTATCATGCACATATGTGTACATGTGTTGTAAAGTTCGTATAGATGTTGTAGATAATTCATTGTCAAATGTGTACAAAGACCTTTGTTAGCATGAGGTGTGTTGCACTATGCGAGTCCTTTTCGTTAGCCTAGCCATGTTTTATCTCGGTCCCTTTGTAAACCTGTCAGGTGCGTTGCAGCTGGGTTGAGGTTGTGTTAAGGGGTTCGATTGATGTACCAGCTACTCAGGATATCGCGTTTTGGTTCGAAGAACAGATGTGTATAGGGTGGCGCAGCCCCCGAGTACATAAATTGACAAAGTGAAGGAGAACATGGAGTTTTGGGGCACTTAGCTTTTATTTATCAGTGCGAGGTACAATGTGTGGCTAAGTAGCCTTGGCTGAGTAGCCTTATTTGCGATGTAAAAGTAAAAAGCGACTAGGGGTAGAAGCATCGCAGTTGTGCGAAGTTCCAGGGGTTGGAGTATGCGACTCCTGTCTCTAAATATTGAAGGCGATAGGCGCCACCTGGGATTACTTCTGTAATCACGTACGGTCCTTCCCAGGGGGACTCGAGCTTGAGATGCCCCTGCTGCTTCAGTCGCAGGACCAGGTCGCCTTCGACGAAGGATCTGGGGCGAAGCCTCCTACTGTGGTAGTTGCGCAGGTTCTACTAGTAGATCGTTGATCTTTCTGTGGCGATTTCCCTTGCTTTGTCAAGGAGGTCGACGGAGTCTTCGAGTGCGAGGGATGACTCTTGTTCGCTGTAAGCGACCATGCGCGGCACGTTGTACCGTACCTCGGCTGGTAGCACTGCCTCTGCTCCGTGCACCATAAAAATGGTGTGTAGCCCGTGGCGTTGTTTGGGGTTGTACGTAGGCTCCAGAGTACGGATTGTAGTTTGTCCGGCCAGCAACCCGCGGCTTGTTCGAGTGGCCAGAGGAGTCGCTTTTTGATGCCACTGCAGACGAGCCCGTTTGCCTTTTCCACCTGACCGTTGGTATGTGGATGCGCTACTGAGGCATAGCTGATGTTGATCCCTAGGTTCTCGCAGAATTCTTGGAACTCCTTGGATGTGAAGTTCGCCCCGTTGTCGGTGATGATGTTGTGTGACCCCGAAGCGGTAGACGATGGACTCAAAGAATTTGACTGCGTTGTGCGCGGATTGTTTGGTTACTGGCATGGCCTCAATCCACTTGGTGAATTTGTCGACTGCGACCAAGAGGTAGACGGAGCCTCCTCGCGAGGACCTTGGAAGTTTGCCGACCATGTCGAGCCCCCATTGCACGAAGGGCCAGGCCAGTGGGATTGGCCGTAGCTCTACGCCTAGTGCGTGCGGCTTGTCTGCGAATCGCTGGCAAGCATTGCATTTTTGGACGATGTCCTTGGCGTCGCGCATGGCCGTAGGCCAGTAGAATCCAGCTCGTAGAGCTTTGGCAACGAGGGCGCGACTGCCGGCGTGGTGCTCGCAGGTCCCTTCATGGATGTCGAGGAGAACTGCTTTTCCATCGGCCATGGAAACGCATCGTTGGAGTACTCCTGTGATGCTACCTTTATACAGTTCGCCGTTAATAACAGCGAATGCCTTGGATCGCCGCGTGATGTGCCGTGCATCTGTCGGATCGTCCGGTAGCTGTGAACTGCATTCGCAGGATATACTTCAGCTTGTCCCCTTGAGGTGATGTCAGTATGACACCTGCGCCTGCTCCGTCTTTCCGCTTGGACCCAACGAAGTGCATTGTCTAGAGGTAGGACATATCTGGCTTGTCCGGAAGTTGGTTCTCCATCCAGTGCATGAGGAAGTCAGGGAGAACTTGCGACTTGATTGTGTCGCGCTTTTCGTATGTGATGTCTCGTGGAGACAGCTCTATTCCCCAAAGCACGACTCGCCCCATGGCGTCGGGGTTATTGAGGATATGTCCCAAAGGGGCGTCGTTGACTACCACGATTGGGTGTTCTTGGAAGTAGTGGCGCGGTCGTTGGGCGGTCATGAAGACGCCGTACGCTAGCTTCTGGTAGTGCGGTTACTGCTGTTTTGTTGGCGTGAAGACCTCACTGACGTGGTATACCGGCGTTGTACGCTGTGGACCTTGTTTTCCTCAGCCCGCTCGACGACGAGCACTGTTCTAACCACCTGGTTGGTGGTGGAGATGTACAGCAACAGTGGTTCCCTTTCTCGTGGAGTCACCAGCACTAGCGAAGTGGATAGTAGGCGCTTGAGATCTTCGAATGCTTCTTGCGCTTCATTGGTCCACTCGAATTTTTCAGCTTTGCGGAGGAGCTGGTAGAAGGGCAGTGCCTTTTCACCCATTCGACTGATAAATCGACTGAGGGCCACGATTCGTCCGACCAGTTGCTAGACGCTTCTTATGTTCTTCGGTTTATCCATGGCCAGTATGGCTTTTATCTTCTTCGGGTTCGCCTCGATTCCCCTCGCGGAGATGAGATACTCGAGTAGCTGCCCGGATGGTACGCCAAAGGCGTATTTGTCCGGATTGAGCTTGATCCGGTAGCGGTCGAGGTTGGCGAAGGTTTCGCGCAAATCGTCGATTAGAGAGGCTTCCTCCTTGGTCTTGATTACTATGTCGTTGACATAGACTTGGATGTTGCGACCTAGTTGTTCCTTGAGGCAAGCCTGCATGCACTGCCGGTAGATGGCTCCCGCGTTTTTTAGCCCGAAGGGCATTGTGTTGTAGCAGAACACACCAAAGGGCGTTGTAAACGCTGTTTTCTCCTGATCTTCCTCCTTCATGCAAATTTGATTATAGCCTGAGTAGGCGTCGAGGAAGCAGAGGCGCTCGCATCCCGCGGTGGAGTCGATGATCTGGTCGATCCGTGGCAGCGGGAAGTGATCCTTTGGGCAGTGCTTGTTCAGAGAAGTGAAGTCCACGCACATCCGCAGGATATCCGTGTCCTTTTTTGGTACCAGCACCGTGTTGGCGAGCCAAGTGCTTTCCTTGATCTCGCGTATGAACTTGGCCTCAAGGAGTCTGTTGATCTCCATTCCAACTGCATGCGCTCGTGGCTCAGACAATCGCCTAATTGTTTGCTTGACTGGCCTTGCGTCGGGGTTGACGTTAAGTGCGTGCTCGGCGAATTCCCTGGGAACTCCTGGCATGTCCGCAGGACACCAGGCAAAAATTTCTCAATGCTCACGGAGGAATTCGACGAGCGTGAGTTCCTATGCGGGACTCAAATTGTTGGCGATGAGGGCCGTCTTGGCGGGGTCCGATGGATGGACCTGCACTTTCTTTGTGTGCATAGATGAGTCGAAGGAGAGATCAGGTGGGCTTGACCTGCTCAGGGGAGGCAGACGGTTGTCTGTCGTCTCTTTCAATCTCGCGAGTTCTTCCTGCATGCCGAAGGACTGGGAGATTCTGTTGAATTCCCTATCGCAACTGTCAGATCGGTCAAAGCTCCTGTTGATCGTGATGACGCCGTTGGGACCTGGCATTTTCATCTACGGGTAGGCGTAGTGGGGCACTGCCATGAATCTAGCGAACGCGACGCGCCCGAGGATGAAGTGGTATTGTGAGGGCCAGTCGACGACCTCAAAGTCAATGCGCTCGCGCAGGAAGTTCTTCGGCGTGCCGAAGATGACGTCGAGGTTGATTTTTCCCAGGGGGTATACGCCTTTCCCTGGGACGATGCCGTGGAACATTGTGTCCGATGCCTCCAGGCTGGTTAGAGGGATTCTCATTGCTCGCAAGGTACTCGTTAATATGAGGTTGATGCAGCTTTCGCCATCATGAAGACGCGACTCATGTCGAAGCCTCCAATTTACGCCTCGAGTACGAGGGGGCAGTGACCTGGACGGGGTATCTGAGGCGGGTGGTCGCGCTTGTCGAAGGTGATGCATGACTCGCTTCCACTGACGTACTCAGTGGTGGATGGTGGCGAGTGCGTGGCCAAGTTGACTTGGCGAGTGATGGCCTTCTACACCCTGTTGGAGGGGCGTCCCTTTTGGATCATCATGGTGCCCATGGCCCATGGGTACGGTTCACCTCCATGGTGCTGGTCCGGTGCGGCTCCGTTCGGGGGTGGCCCGGGTGGTGGTGGAGGTGCGCCATGTGCCACGGTGCCTGGAGCGACTCCGTAGCCTCTTTCGACTGCATTGCGGTTCATCCGAACCAATCCCTCGTGTAGCTTGAGGAACTCGCGGCAGTCCTTGAGGAGGTGGCTGGACTTTCTCTTGCCATCATGCTTGTCGATGTAGAAGTGTACTGTTCATGGCCCAGACAGTTTGACCTCGATGGAGGTCGTGGGTGCCTCATCGCGAGTGCGGCGTTGCCATACTTGCGTGGTTTTCCCGGAGTCGCGGTATCCGCCGCTACGGTATCCGTTGTTGCGGTTATCGTCGCGTCTATCGGTGTAGCCGGCCGCGACCATGTTGACGTCGTCGCGGTCATCGTAGATGCGCATGCGACGCTTACCTCGGCGATCGCGTCTGCGTTCGAGTTCTGCCTCCTCGTCGGAGTGAGCACGGTTCTTTATCGAATCTTCTCCATCAGCCCACCGATTCGCAATCTCCATCAGGTGGTCAATGGTTTGGGGCTTTGAGCGGCCCAGCTCCTCCCTGAGTTCTAGGCGGCGGAGACCACCATTGAATGAATCAATCGCGCGGTCTTCCGAGATGTTCTCCGCGGAGTTCTTGATGATGGACCACCTTTGGATGTAGGAGCACAGCGATTCGCCAGATCTTTGCTGGCAGCATCTCAGCTCTTCGATTGATGCGGGCCGCTTGTACGTGCCCTTAAAGTAGCGCACGAAGCTGTAAACTAGCTCGTCCTAGCTGCGAATGGATCCGCGTGGGAGGTTATTGAGCCATGCTCGGGCGGCGCCCTGCAGCTGTAGCTGCAAACATTGCATGGCAGTGCTTCGACTGCCTCCGTGGATCCTGACAGAGGAGATGTGGTCCTCTAGCCAGATCTTGGGGTCCTGTAGACCGTCGAATTTCGGGTTCTCCGACAGGAGTTTAAACCCTTTAGGCATTCACTTCTGCCTAATGGATCTGCTGAAACATCTGGCACCGCAGAGCTCCCCATCTTCTTCCTCCGTGTCAGTCGACCGAGCACGTCGTGCCCTTGATTTGTCGATCTTGCACTGCGTAAGGTCGTCACGCGCATCGTAATCACGATCGTGTCGTCGTGAGTGGCGGCGCCGAGACAAGTCGTGACTGTCATCGCTGGATGAGGGCGAGGAGTGGTGCTTTGCCCTTTTTTGGGTCTGGTGTTGGCTCCTTGTCGAGGGCAACCTCAATTAATCCCAAGCCCGCGATCGTAGATCGGTGCATGGCAGTTCGGGGATCTCCAGCTGGCGGCTGGTTATTGAGGAGGTACATGGTGGCTGCCGTCACCGCAACCTGCGGCGTCCTGGGGACCACGTTGCCCCTCGTGTCGACTGTCATAGAGCCGAAGTCGAGGAATTTCGCGGCTTCTATGCGTTCTTGCTCGGTAAGATGAGCCATCCGCGATTTCCTCTTCTTGGCGAGGTACTCGTTGCCCCTTGAGGAGGATCCTCCGTAGGAGGAGAGCCCAGCGCAACGAAGGCTCGATTCGTCCGCTGCCTTTTTACGCGCCTCAAGTTGCGTGATTGTTTGCAGTTGGCGCTTGAATTCTTCCTTCAGGAACTAGTGATAGCCCATCAGCAGTTCTTGCGGGGACCCGAAGGGTAGAGGAGTGCCTCGTAATGCCTCGCGGCAGCGATCCCACTCTTGCTCGTTGAGCTTGATTACGACGTGTTCGCCGGTTTGCTCATTGATTATGCTGGGAGGTTCGACTGCCCCTCCGTTGTTGACAGGGGCGCGATGGCCACCGTTACCGCCGTTGCCACCATTGCCACCGTTACCGGCGTTGGGTGGATTGGTGCCGTTGCCAGGGTTGCCACCGTTGTCGCGATTGGTAGAGGTGTCGCCTGCGTTGATGACGGCGCACATGAAGTGATTGGGGAAGTTGTTGCTTCCACAACTCTCAGATCCGGAACCGTAGGTTCCATCTTCAGTGGCCAGATCGCTTAGATCGGAATCGCGACTGTTGTCGCTGACCGTGTTTTCGACTGCCATCGGGGCGTTGAGCTTGCTGAGGGTGCTGATCGATGGAGGGAACAATGATGATGTGGCAATCGCCGATGCTGTCGGCTGATCAGGCATGCGAAGCGTGCCCATCTGACCAACTTGGAAGCGGAACCTCCCAATCGCCAGGCTGATTCCGTCGCCCACGGACTCGAAGGCCGGGCGGGTGGCTGGCGTGTGGACGGTGAAGTCGAACACGCCGAAGAGCTGGCGAATCTCCACTGTTGCGGAGTTGTAGATCGCAGTTGATGGGGCCGAAGAAGCCGCAACATCAGCACTCCCAATTCCCACAGACGGTGCCAATTGACGAGGGTTGACCTCATCAATGCCCATTGTTATGGACTTGGGTTTTGGAGAAGGAGGGAGCGCTGGAGACATCTATCGGCTAGCAAACAAGCACACAGGGGACAAAGATTTACCCAGGTTCAGGCCTCGTAGAGGTCCCTACTCCTGCTTGTCTGCTCGTGGAATTATCGAAGGAATCGAAAGTTACAATGGTGCGCAGATGCAATCTGGTGAGGGTTGTCGAAACTAGGGTTGCGTGTGTCCTCCTCGCCGCCCCCTCCTAACCTTTATATAGATAGGCTAGGTCTCGGGTAGCAGGTCGAGTCGGTTACAAGTTAGGGTTTTTCCCCTTCAAACTTTCTATCTTTAACTTCTTCTTGTTCTTCAAGCAATCGAGAGCCCGTAGGTTACTCGAGTCCCTCATTTGGGCCTTGGCGACACCGTGGGCCTGTACGTATTTGGACCGTATATACTAAGCTCGAGTACCTCCAGGGTATACCCATGTCACCGGGTGTAGGATATATAGCCATACTATCAAGAGGGGCTCTCGAGTGGGTGACTCGTTCATATCTTTTAGAGAGAGCTCAAACCTTTGCATACATAGCATCATCTTTCTTGGTTGTCTTCATAACAAGCTCTAGTTCATCAAAAACGGATTTCCCTTGCATATCTTATTGCGTTTTTTATCTTGCGGGTTTTCTGGCTCCACACCTTGGGAGGTATCTCACATATATATTTATGGTATTTTCTCTCTTAGTGATACCCAATATTTTTTGGATTCTACACTTCGTTATCTTTCCAACAAAATTGGTTTCATGTCATTTGGAGTTTGGATGCAAAAGTTGTGGTAGTTTTGGTTCTGGAGTTTTTGCCTGACCGGTAGTTCTGGTGGGCCACCAGTAGACCGCTAGGGCATTTTGCCGCCGGTAGTACCGGTGTTAATTCTGCCCCAAATTTCGGTAACCCTTTTTTTGGTTCAGTACTCTCTCTATCTTGGTGTGCGCTATTTGTCGGAACTTCGACCGGAACTTCTCGTGGTAGTACCGGCCAGTTTTGTTTCTCTTTTTTGCACCATTGTTGTGACCGTTGGCTGGGTGCCACCGGTAGTACCAGCCACCCACCCGTACTACCGGTCGTGCACGAAAATGTGCATAACAACCAGATTGTTGACCTTGAAGAGCTTGCCCTTCGTGGGTTCATTTTCTCTTTAAAAGGAGCTCCCCTTCCCCTTCGTGGGTTCATTTTTGTTCTTCTTGGTTTTTCCCTTCTCTCTCTCCTCCATTGTTGACCTTGAAGAGCTTGCCCTCTCCCCTTCCCCCTTCTATGATTCTTGTATATTTTTGAGGGATTTGAGAGAGGAGATCTAGATCTACAACCCCCACCAAACCAAATCCCTTCTTTGTGAAGGAATCCTTGGGATCTAGATCTTGGAGAGTTTTGTGTTCTTCCTCTCTTATTCCCCTAATAGCTTTTGTAGCTTTGGTGGAATTTGAGAGAGAAGGACTTGCCTCTTGCATTTGGTGCATAGGTTTGAGTTCTCCTCGGAGATTCGGCGAGTTCAAGCTCTTGAGCTTGTTTCTCTTGGGTTCTTGGAACCCTAGACGGTTGTGTGGAGTTGTGATGTGTTCTTGGGGCCTCCAATTGAGTTGTGGAGATTCCCCAAGCTTGTTGGCCTTTTGTGGCATTGTGGAGCCTTTGTGGCATTTTTTGGGAGCCCTCCAATTGAGTTGTGGAGTTTACCCCAAGCCTTGTACGGGTTCTGACATGGGTATACCCTGTAGGTACTCGAGCTTAGTATATACGGTCCAAATACGTACAGGCCCATGGTGTCGCCAAGGCCCAAACGAGGGACTCGAGTAACCTACGGGCTCTCAATTGCTTGAAGAACAAGAAGAAGTCAAAGATAGAAAGTTTGAAGGGGAAAAACCCTAACTTGTAACCGACTCGACCTGCTACCCGAGACCTAGCCTATCTATATAAAGGTTAGGAGGGGGCGGCAAGGAGGACACACGCAACCCTAGTTTCCACAACCCTCGCCAGATTACATCTGCGCACCATTGTAATTTTCGATTCCTTCGATAATTCCACGAGCAGACAAGCAGGAGTAGGGACCTCTACGAGGCCTGAACCTAGGTAAATCTTTGTCCCCTGTGTGCTTGTTTGCTAGCCGATAGATGTCTCCAGCGTTCCCTCCTTCTCCAAAACCCAAGTCCATAACAATAGGCATTGATGAGTTAAACCCTCGTCACCCAGGCTCCCAACACTACAAGAGACCGGTAAAATAGAAAACCTATCAAGATCATACCTTTTCCTTGAACATTCCACTTGAGCTTGATGTAGACCGTCTTGTCCTTCTCAAGATGGATCACCTTTCTTGATTGTATTTGCTTCCTCTTGCTTGATGAAGACTTGAGAAATGCTCCCCATACTCCATAGGGAAGCCCCTTTTTCGAACTTGTCTTCATCAATCCATGGTTGCCGAGGATGGCAAGCTTCAAGCATGAGATCTTCTAGAGATGACGCATCTTGAGCTTGCACTTCAATTCTTGATGATGTCTCAAAGATAGCCATGAGGACCTCCATCTTCTTCTTCTTCTTCAAGACATACTTGATCTTCTTCTTCTACTTAATTCCAAAAGGCACAAAGCCCTTGGACATTTCTTCTTCTTTTTCAACCTTGAGACCAACACATGGTCCAAGCGATGACAATAGAAAAACCTACACGTGAAACTCAATTTACACATTAGCCCATAGATATTGTCATTACTTACCAAAACCACACATGGGGGCATACATGCCCTTTCACCTGGTATCCTGTGAGGCAGGTCCCAATGTGGGCCAGGGTGAAATATTCCAAAGCGTGTATGGGTGTCGCACATGCCGCCGTACCCCTTGTCACCAGACAGTAGGCCACAGGCGAGACATGGGCCCACCATCAGCATACGTGGGTGGAGTTTTGCTCTGTGGAAGTCGTTTTAGGTGCGAGACTCATCCGCACCCGCCGGGTGGCGGGACCCGCATGGAGATGACGTGGTGCTGTGGGGCTGTGCCATCCGTGGTTTCTCTCAGTCATGGGGTCCACCCAGAGTTGGCGTGGTAGCGTAGACTCTAGACGATTGCATATTCTAGCGGATGAGGGGTCTAGCCAGATCTGACGTGGCTGTGTATGGTATGGCTGGGCGTGGGTTATCGCGGCAATGGGACCCGTAAGGACCTGACTTGGCTCATAAGCCCATGTCGATTGTAGTTTATCACGGTCGTAGGGCCGTGCGGAGACGACGTGGCGTCGTAAGACCATGTTGGCCGCGGTTTCTCGCCGATGTTGGGCCGTCCAGAACCAACTTGGCAACGTAAACACGTGGCCTCTATTTGTGTAGGCTTTAGACGACGCGGATTTTCGCAGCGACATCATGCTAAGTGACCCGTTTGTAGACGATTTGTCAGCGTAGGCTATAAAAGGTTGTGGATTATCGTGGTGAGATCGGGCACTGTCAGCAAGAACAATAGATGGGTATGGACAGTACCCTTCGCGCATACACCAACTTTGCAACTCGACTTATGGATCCGCCTCTCTATAAGTACTGCCTCACAGTCGACTCGCTAATGCAGTACATTGCTTCTTCTCTTCTCTCTCCAGGTGTTGTTCTCGGTTGGCCTGTTGCTAGGTAGGAGTCTCATTCGACCCAACTGTAACACCCCTAGTTTTATTAGTCTCTTATTAGGGTTGATTGTGCATTCATGAGCATCATCTATTTTGCTTATACAAAAATGCAAACAAGAAAATATGCAAAAAAAACCTAATATGTTCCCTCTCTTTGCGCCCCCTTTCAAATGGTTTTGCTTTTTGAAAAGGCCAAATGTGTGGATCCCAAATTGTATAAAGGGACCATGCATTGTTTACAAATATTTGAAACTATCTGGTATTTTAAATCTCAAAAACATAAAGAAATTTAAAAATAAAAAAGAGAGAAAAGATACAGAAAAAGAAAAGATTTTGGCAGAAAAAATAGGCAGAAGAGCTTCCCAGGCTGTCCCAACACTCCTCTCCCTCTTCCTATAACCTTTGCCATGGCCCACCTAGCCCAAATGCAGCCCAGCAATGGTCAGGTACCCCTTCGCCCTTCATTCTCGCCGTCTTCGCCGATGATAGGAAGCAGCTTGGTGGCGCCGCCAATGCCGTCCACCGCGCTTATGCACTAAGATGCCCGCCCCCGACTCCCTGCAAGGGTAAGGAGTCCACGAAGATTCCCCTACCCATCCTCATCCTATCCCTTCCTCTAGAGCTCTCTCTCGTTCCCCAAGCCAGCCCGAATCCTAGTCCTGCCAGGTGCTGATGACCGCCACCGTTTCGTCCTTCCCTGATCTCCGTACGGCATGCTTGTGTCACCGCATCGCCACGTTGAGCATAACATGCAAAGGAATCGAGCCCAGGTGGCCTCAATCCACCGCACCATATGCATCTCCCCGAGCTCTGGACACCGCCTCCACCACTGATTCTAGCCATGTCGCGCCTCCCCGACCGACTCGACATGCTCCTGGTGAGCTCATAGTTCTCAAACACCCCTCCAACTTCCGCCTCTTTCTCTAATCTGTGCCTCCCATCATAGTCGTCGCTCCGACAACCAAATAGGAGCGGCGCCACATGTTTCTTGCTCGCCTTGTTGCGCTAGTTCGAACCAGCACACGCATGTTCCCTCCCATTCCCTCCTTTGCCGTCCCCATCGCCATCCAGAACCTCCTTTGGCGAGCTGACGTTGCTCCTATGTGGTGCCTAAGTGGCCTCCACGTGGAGTCGACATGGCCGCCGTGCTATCGTCCAACATGGCCTGCTGACATGGGCTCATGGCGCACTAGTCAGTGACTAGGGCTAGCTCATCCCTAGTGAAAAACGACCCCCACCCTGTGATGAAGTCAGCCTATTGCAATAATGCAGTTTTAATCATTTTAAGGATTTTTAGAAAATGATTTAATATTGTGAAATAAATAACTAATTATTTATAAGTCACAAAAATGTATAATTTATCAAAATGTTCAGAAAAAATGAGATCTATTTCTTAGAATCAAATTCATGCATTGTTAAGCAACTTCAACTAACAAGTTTATTAGAAGAACATGATGAACAACTGCAGGTGATTCCAGGTTTCCTAGAATTACGGTTTGCACCTCTCGGACCCTGTTTAAAATGTAAAGCATGTTTTAGGATTTCATTTCAATTATATTTAACTTGTCATATCATCATTCTTGCTTGAGCATTACACCAATGCCATATGTTGATTGTTTCCCTTTCTTTCCGGTGTTTTGCTTCTTCATGGTAGAAATCGAGAACCAGATCAAAGCCTGAGATCAACACCATCGAAGATTAATACTTGACCAACTATAACCAAGTCAAGTATAAGATGTTTATTGGTTATCAAAGGGCAAAGGCAAGTATAGCCCCACCATTATATAATCCTATGATTTCGAAGGCATTTCAATTCTTGCCATGATACATACGATTCTACTACGGTCTTTTGTCGGTTGATAGAGTATCATGTCTATTGTATTACTTCCTTTGAGCTTATATTACCCGATCCACTGCTCCAAGCATAACTAGGTTTGGCTTGTGTGGACTGCTAGAGTTTATATCTGTGTTCTGCTTAGCTATGCTTAGTTGTTATTGCTGATTCATCCAGATGATGTATCATATGCAAAGAATCTAGTATGAAAGGAGAACGAGGTTTGTTGATGAGATGAGATCAGTGGGGAGGTTAAACATCTAAGGCTTGTATGGGAGGCCATGATGGGATATGGTTTTTGTAGTCCCATGCTTGCCACCCCTAGGACCCGGAGTTCTTGCCCTCGGAACTAGGACAAGTGTACAACCACTCGGGGACCTATGGGACCCCCCTCGACTCACTAACTTGCCTAGTTTGATCCATGAGTCTGTAGTTTGAGAATTGACATCTGCATATTTGGATGGGTTGAATATGGTGCATCATATAGGCATGCCCAAGGAGGAAGGAGGTTCCGGGAGTACTCCCGATTCTTGGCATACAGATTGGGTCGAGATAACCCTTTCTTGGTGACTCATGGACTAGGCGAAAGCAAGGTAAAGGTTGTGTCTAACCATCCTCTGTCACCCTTCCAAGGAAGAGGGCTTATGCGTTGACATTAATAGTCGGTTAGTACGAGTGGATAAAGTTGTACACCCCTACAGGGTTTTAATATTTTCAAAAAACCATATCAATGGTTATGGACAACTTGGGAATGAATATGAGATCATAGAGAATATTAACCTAATTGTAAAACATGACAGATCAATGTGTGCTTAAGGATGCTTCCTCATGGGTACGAGGGGTTTCTCCTAGTTGTGAGGTGGGACTAATGATGATTTGGTGGATATCAAAATATGGTGATCAGTTTTAGTTGGAGATGTCGCTCACTTATCCCTTTTTTAAATATTCTGATTAGACGAGCTTCTACTCCCTCTTGTTTTACAAACAAAGATAGATTTATGCAAAGAACTCCACCAACCATAGTTCTTGCGGGGTACACTCTGTACTCACCCTTACTTCATTGATATGTTTTGTAGCAGAGTAAGTGTTCCCCTAAAGACAAATTTGGTATGACATCGACACTGACGATTAGCTTGGGGTTCCCGATCGGCAGCCTAGAATCTATGGGTTGGGACGTCATCGTTATGCTTTAGGACTCTTAGGACATTTGTTAAGTGTGCTATACTTCAGCATAATTCTCCTTCTGTTATTTGATGTTTGTGGTCAGTGACCTCTGCCTGTAATATTTTCATTCTCTACTCATTTATGAGCTTGCTATAATAATTTTTGTGTCGCAGGGTCACAGGTGTGTTACTGATTTTTCTACTGGATATCCTTGAGCTCTAGGTTAAGCTTATGTCAGTCTAAGGTCTGGGTCTTTTTTAACCCTATTACCAGGGGTGTCACACCAATGCTGGTTTTTCTTCAGCCAACATTGGGTCAAACTTTACTCCAGATCAGCGTGCACGCTGTTGTTGATAAGCAAGCATTGTTGCGGTGTTTTTTCTTTAATTTACGATCGCTCTCTATCTTTAGTATCTTCTTTCCTAAAATGATTTGTTATTTCTTTCTTCTTAACATGTTATGCTTCATTTTATTGCAGCTACGGCCTTCTCTTCTCGATGTATCTTCTTTGATCGCTGGTCCGCACGTTTGTCGTCTTGTCTCTCTTTAGACCACCTACACGGTATGTTTTTCTGTTTTCCTTTGTGCTTTCGTTAGTGTATTTATTTATTGTCCTTCACTCCTTTTAAGTTTTGTTACTTACATTCTTTATGCATTTTTTTCCGAATAGGTATGTCCGTGGAACTCGGTTGCTCCATGCCGAGAGGAGGAGAATAAAACTTCTACTGGTGGACGTCTACAACTTCAGTTCAACGTGGGTGAAGACATTGTAGTCCTTGGTGGCTTCCCCGTGCACAGCGCCACTACTTTGTGACGAAACACGCATAAGCCTAGGGACGTGAATCAACTCACGTTTGATGCGTCTTATTTTGGCCCAGGCCACGTGTCTTGTTCTGTTGTTATGGCAGAACCATCCTCACCATCACGACATGCAGAAGACGGGGAGTATGACATTGAAGACCTAGCCTTTTTGGTTTCCCTCTAAAAGACTCTCTAGGATTAGGTTGCTCACGTGTACACTACTAGGAAAAGAACTATAGGTAGATGACCATTCTGTGGCGCATATTTTAGACCATGCGCCACGGAAGAAATCCAGTGGCACACGTTAGAACAAGTCATCATAGAAACTTGATCATTTTGTGGCGCATACAGAAAACCATGCACCACAGAAATAAGGTGGGACCTACCACCAGGATTGGGAGACCAACTTTCTGTGGCATTCTATGGCGCATATGTTTATATGCGCCATAGAAAGTGAAGAGTGCCACATGACAGAATTAGGGTGACTAACATTCGGTGCCATAGAAAGTGAATATTTGGTGGCGCATATAGACATATGCGCCACAGAAAGTTGAAAACAGATCCCACCCCCCGGTGGATCTCCTTTTCAATTTTGTTAAAATAAATGAAAATGATAGAAACTTTAACAAAATAAATCCTTTGCGATGTAGTTATTTTAGGGTATAGTTGTAAGGAAAATTGAAAAAGATGAATTCGATGTATTTTGCAAAAAAAAGGTCATGGCATGGTAAAATGGCCATAACTTTTGCATACGATGTCGGGAAAAAATTAACCTATCAAAATGATTGTCTCGAAATTTCCTACTCAAATTCAACTGCCAAAGGCCATTCTGGATTTTACAGAATCCTCAAATTTGAAAAGAGTAAAAAGTTATGACAAAAAGAAGATTTTTTCCTTCAAATAAATAAATAAGGGGGAGACAATTATGTGGCGCATATCTCCAATATGCGCGACATAATTGTTGGGTGGGATTCGAATTTGAAATCCCGCTGGTACCCCTTCCCCCTCTCTTTTCTCCTTTTTCTCCCCTACACTTCTCCTCGCCTCCACTTCTTCTCCCCTTCCTCCCCTTCTCCCTCTCTTTTCTCCTTCTTCTCCCCTCCACTTCTCCTCCCCTCCACACGTATCCCCTTCTCCTTCCTCCTCCTTCTCCACTCTTCGGCGACCTCCTCCTCCACCTCCGGCCATGGCATACTCCACCCCGGTGACCTCCTACTCATCCTCCTCCTCCACCCCGGTGACCTCCTCCTCTGGCGACCTCCTCCACCACCTCCGGCGACCTCCTCCTCCACCACCACCTCTGGCGGCCTCCAACTCCTACTCTGACCACCTTCGGTGGCCTCCTCCTCCTTATCCTCTAGCCACCACCTTCGACGACCCCTGCTCCTAGCCCTCCTCCAGTGACCCCACTCTGGCCTAGATCTGGGCCGCTTTTTTTTTGAAATTTGAAAAAAAAATCGATCGCGCATATTGCAATATGCGCCATAGAAATATGAGATCTGGCCCCTTTTTTTGAAATTTGAAAAAAAATCTATGGCGCATATTGCCAATATGCGCCACCGAAATTTGAGATTTATGTGGTGCATATCAATATGCGCCTGATGGCTGTGAAATACCACCTCTTTTAGCCATATAAAATGTGCCATTTATCTCTCATATCATGTTTCTTTCAGCTATAGCTATGCCTTATATGCATGACTTCTAGTTCTCATTTACTTTCATATGAGCTTTGCACATTTAGTAGTTTAGGTAGAATTTTATCACTTTCCTTGTCATTGACATGTGTGTAGGTGTTGGTGAAGATTATAGATAAAAAGGAACAAAGAGAGCATAGTATGGAGGAGCTGCAGGGACCAGAATTAGCCATTTGAGAGGTTGGAAAAGTGAATTTTTCTAACTTCTCAAAATAAATATCTAAGACCATGGGGTTGTAGTCTTCGATGAGACGAACTCAACGAGCCCAAGAACACCAAAATTGGAGATCTTATGAAGAAATGGTAGTCAAAACACTGCAGAACCCGAAGGTTTGACGACCAACTATACGACCGGAACTAAAAATTCCCGCCGTATAGTTGGTCAAAAGGTCGCAAACAATGGGATTTCTCCCCAGAGAAGCTCCAGAACCTTCCCTAAGTAATATGACGGTATTGGGGAACCCTAGGGCACCCCCAAGGCCTATATAAAGGAGGGAGAACCCAAGAGAGAGCCACCAAGCCATATCCTCCACCACGGAGGAGCCCTACCGCCGTGCCACTGCCATAGCCGCCTCCAATCAGATCTACACCATCACCATCACACAAGAGGAGAAGGTACTAGGATCTTGAAGGCCTCCACATCGATCTACATCATCATCTTCATCAACAACGTCTCCATCACCGATCCCCTTTGGTTACTTGTTGTAATTCTAGATTGAATCTTGGATTTGCACTTGTCTTCAATTATATCATCATACTTCATCCATATTCTATCCATGATGTTGATTGCCTTCATGTGTGAGCAGTTTTCTTTGTTCTTGGGGAGATGGAGAAACCCTGGTATGAGTTTGAATTGAGATAAAGATTATTATGTCATACTGTTCATTATGTGTCTGTGTTAGATTTCCTTCATCTTGATGTTGGGTGAAGCATGCCACTCAATATTTTCCTCACTGAGGACTAGATGGGGGAACTACTTGTTTGTAGATGGAGGGATGATAGCACTTACGGTGACTAGAAAGATGTGATCATTCCTTACATATCAACTTGGGAACCGAGGAGAACTCACGGAACATTGTCCATGCCATGGGATACATCCTACGGGGTAAAGTCCTTTAATAGCACAGTAATTCGATTGATGTCGATTGCGGTCTATTGTGGTTATGACGGATGCTATCTGTAGTGATTGCTGCCTATTCGTCCATATATGGAGCTCCTCCCACACATATCATAAATGGTCTTATTCATTATAATAATTTTGATCACTCTTTCTAATTACTAGCGGTGGATCCACTACTCCCTGAGAACTCTTTCCATCATCTTGCAGACTTTCATAATCATACTCGCATGCTCTTTTTTACTTACAACTTTAGTTTACTTATTGTTCTCTTATTTGAAAACCCAAAATATCTTTTACACAAAACTCGCATTTTATCTTATTTCTTAGAATGTTATTTAGAATTACTATTTCAGTATTTAGTTCAAAGAGTTATTAGACTTCAGACTCCTGATCCCCATGGGATCGATATCTTTATTTCAAAACTAGCTACAAACGATCTATGCACTTGCAGTCATCAAGCTATTTTCTGGCACCATTGCCGGGGAGCTAAGCGTGTAGGTCTTTTAGCTTTTGTTTTTTTATTTTAGTTTTGCTAGATTTTGTTTTAAGCTTTCTTTATTTGCCACATTTGTATTTTTTCTTTTATTTACAAACCAAAAACCCATAAAATATTTGTTACTAATCATGTATTTCGAGATAACTACCTTCCAATAGATGAAATCTGTAATGGAGGAGTCAAAGAGAGGGACTTTGGGAGATATTCATCAGAGGCAAGGCATATTAAAAGAATGGTTGATTTGGGTGGACAAGTATTCATCCACACTATGTGCCTCTTATCAATTATGTTTTGATTATTGCGGATCTCCAGATCACCTCAATTATCAATGTAAGTATAATTATTTTGATACCGAACTAGCAGACTATAATGAGTTTAAATGCCTTGCTGGGGAGGACACATTACAATTTGTGATTTTTACTGTTTGCAAAGAGTTATTATTTCGTTTAAGAGATATACAGGTAGAAAGTAAACCACTCAATATGAGATCTATAAATAAGTTCATCATATATTCTACTATTGCCAAGATAACTTTCATGATAATGAATTTATTGTTGGGCGGATTAAAGCTGCCATGGAAGAATCTAACCTTTTGCAGGGTGCTCCAAACGATAATGTGGAGTGAACTCCACTCAAAGAGCCTCCACCTAAACCACCAAAACATGTTGTTAATAAAGAGGTGGCACTTTATGTTGCACCCTCTCAACTAGTGGAAGGTAAGTATGAAGGTAAGACTATCGCTGAGCTACTCGCAAATTATCTTAGTAAGAATGAATAGGACTAACTTGATCAACCACTTTAATCTCCTACATCTGAAAATAACTTTCCACACGCAAATAGTATGCATACAAACGATATCTCATTATCTAGTAATGATTTCTGTAAGTCCCAAACTTATGATGATTGTTCTGAGGAGGATTCGTGCCTAGACAATGATTTTGGGGATTTTGGTGAGGGGCTAGAAGATGAATCTTTCTATGAATATTTTGATGCTATTAACATGGGACAGGAATCCTCATTGGAAGGGGAGGATGAGTATTTTTAAGAACAAGTGAGTAATATGATGGTAAGAGAAATGTATTCCCAAATAGTGGAATATGCTAGAAAGTTAATTTCTATGGATACGATAGACGATCCAATAATATGTCCTCAATGTATGAAACTTGGGCACTACTTTCGTTTTCAATGCTCTGATACCTTTAATCAATCTTCAGTGTCTTATAATAATGGTGATGTTACTAGTGAAGTATTAGAGTATATTATCTTTGAAGGTGCCCATATTTGATAATACATGGCATATCACGTATTAATAGTGAAGATAGTGTTCTTATAAAAATAGCTTATGAAATCCTGCAACGTATTTCTTGGTATTCTCGTAAAGAATTTAGTGAGAATACACTTATTATGAGGAGTAAGGCAAGGAGAAAACCCATAGCACACAAAGTTACTTGTTTGTAGGAAATCTCATTGGAGAAGGATGAAGTTCCTTCCCAAGAAGAGGATGAACACGAAGAAGAACCACTAATCCTTGAGGATATGCAAATAATGGACATGTGGGAGTGGGTGGATTACTGTTCTGGTAATTTTTCAAATTTATTCAAAGGGATGAGGCAATATAATGGTAAGTCTAACAAGCTTTATGATTATGAATGCATTCCTCTCTTTAAAGAATTTTTATCAACCAATACTCATGTAAACGGTAATGATTGTAAAACTCTTGGAATGCATAGTTTATGAAGGGTCTCATGAGCTGCTTAGGAAAATTGGTATTATTATGAAAAGTAGCGATAATGAGGATTTAGCAATGTATCATAATATTATGGATTATATTTTCAGTTATTGTCAAGAACATTTTAGTAGGAATGCACTTGTGATAAAGAGTAAGGATCTATGTAAAACAATAGTTCCCGAAACTAACATTTTGCAGGAACCACTGGATAACGAGGAAGAACACAAAAAAGGTGAGGTTGAAGACAAACATCATTCTACTAATAATAAGTTTGTTTATGATGCCTCAGTCTCTAGTAATGATTCTTATTGTGTTGAAACTGAAGATAATTTATCTGCGGAGGCTTTATGCCTAGATACTCATTTGAAGAACACTAATAATGATGAATTGGAGATAATTCCTTGTAGTATTACTGAGCAGGTTTTGGGAGAGCAGATCTTTGATTAAACATTTGTTGATGATGCTTCTTTTCGTGATTGGATTGATAACTCTAGAACTAGGGAACTTGTTAGCAAGGGTGATGAACTAGAGAATAGAGACACTTTTGAATTTTTCCCTACTGTTAAAGATGAGTATTATGAAGTGTTTCCTCGTGATAGTGTAGCCCAAGAAGAGTACTATGAATTGTATCCCGATGATGCTATCAAAGGTAAAATATTTGACTTTACATGTAAATATCTAATCCTTTTATTGAAACTATCTAGGATGGTATGCTCACCACACATGGCGCATCAATCATCATTTGTGAGCAATAACACATTTATCTACAAGACTCTGATGCACCGCAAGCCGGTGAGACTTCGACCAAGCTATAATAGTAAGTGCTCCAAACCTCTTTTGGAGGTAAGAATAAATAATTCTATGGCTCATATATATTGAAATCATATTGGAGAAAAGCCTGGCTACTTGGTTATAAGAAAACGCTTCCCGGGAGGCAACCCGGAAGTCATTAGGTGTCTTTCTTAGTTTTGTGTATTGAGTCTTGATGCATTAATGTTGCATTGGCATTTTTATTCTTTGCATGACTTTCTATTAGAGTTATCGTGTTGTAGTTTTCAAAAGGTAGAATTTATTGTTACTATGTGTTGCATAATTCGGTTGTACTTAAATCCTGTTTTATACATGTTGTTGTTGGTCGAAAAATTAAAGTTATTATTTTACTATCAAAACAAGGTGTTTTGCTAAGTTTCAGGATAAGAAAGAATTCTTGAAGAAATAGAAATTTTTTGATGTCTGATGAAGGTTTAACGACCAACTATACAACGGGAATAAAAAATTCCAGCCGTATAGATATCTTTGCCATCAATAAATTTTCTTTCTTAGCCACGGAAGGTTTAACGACCAACTATACGGAGGAAATAAAAATTCCAGCCATATAGTTCTGGTCGTATAGTTATCGATGCCTTTGTCAAAATTCTTTTCTAGGATACAGTAAGTTTAACGACCAACTATACAGCGGGACCCTTTTGGTCCGGCCTTATAGTTACACCCGTATAGTTGAGAAAACCCCTCAAACGCCAACTGGAAGGTAACCATTGCTCAAAATTTTATTCTTTCTTCTTCTAAAAACCTCGAAAAACCACCTAGGAGCTTCTCCCATCATCTAGAGAAGTCGAGCATATGTAAGCAATAAATTTCTACCTCAGAAACCTCCTAGACTATAATTCTATATAGAAGTTCATGTTTTCTTTTTTACTTTCCTTGTATCGGTGGGGTAAACGAACTATGTTCGTATACCAAACCGATGCATTTTATTTTTTGTGTTCTTTTCGCAAGGACTTGAACCTTGTGTGATGACGTGTACGGTAGTGCCAACCGTGCAAACACTCGCATGAGCCACTTGGTTCCTTCAATTCAATGCTTCGACAATCAGTGTCTGTTTTTAAGCAGGTCCTCAAGGAAGGCACACCGAGCCATATCAAGAAATACATGTTGAAGCACGGGTTCTTTGTCCATCAAAAGAGAGGTTACTTGTACCTCAATGATAAAGTGTGTCACCCTTGTTTTCAACTAAGCTTGGGGAGGTAACCATTTATCACACTCTCTTTTAGAAACTGTATTTTCTCTTTTATTTTGGTGATATACTCAAGTTTGGTTCTTGCAAAGTTCTAAGCTTGGGGAGGTTACTTCTGCATGTGTAGAGTCATGTGCAATGTTCGTATTCGATGAAGGTTTAATGCAATCATGTATCCCGTTGTTTTTGAATGCTTGTCTAAGTGAGCCTAGTTCTATATTCATATGGGGATACACTTGCTCATGATAGGCACCATAGGAGTCGACTTAGAGCTTGTATGCATCTTGCCAAATTGTTTATCAAGCTTGTGACACTATTTATGATCCTTTAGAAAACATTGCCACAATCTCCAGAAAGAATGAATACTTGATCAAGATCTTTTGAAATTTGTTGGTTATGACTAAATAGCTTTGTATTAAATGAATAGGTTATGATCGACCCCATAATGTCAAAACAATAGACTTGATAGTTTGCTTACGGAAGGAGTTGTCAATTGGAAATGATTTTTTGAAGTTTTGAGTTCTATGCTAAATAAGGTGTTGTTTAATTGTCTTAAGAGTTTAGCCTTAAAGATATTCAACACCATAGATGTGATGATCGACTTGATAGTACTCTTTGAAAGGATTTGTTTGAAGAAACTAATATTTAGCGGTAATTGAGATGCATGCCAAATATTGACCTGTTGATTAAAGTACGATATTGCTTTATGCGTGTGTTCACCACTGTCGCACAACATGGGATGCTAACAACTCCGCTGGCCTTTGAACAGTCTAAAAAGTGGTAACTCTTGGAGTTTGGCTATGGGTTGCCCAACATATGTAGCAGAAATGCTATATTTTGGTATGCATTGGTATTCTCATGGCCCTTCATTCAAAGCAAAAGAGGGAATACTCCTCTTACCATTGTGAGAAATCATTATACCGAAAAGGGAAACCTTAGTAATGGTCATGAGTATCCATTCTTAGCCTATATAGTCTGATTAAACACACTAAGTTTTGGCATGATCTCATTACTGATGAACTGAAGTTTTAGAAAGACAAAGAATAGAAAATGAGTGTTTGATAGCCATGATTCATTGATGTGGATGACCAAAAGAGACACTCTAATGCTATGCTTCTTTTGATATGTTCTCACAATTCCTTTTGGCATAAATCTCGTTACTAAGAGATAAACTTTCCGAAACTCAATAACTGATGTTTACACTTGAGAGCCTTAACTAGATGGCATGATTGGATAGAATCGATAAAATTTATTCCTATTTATGCTTGACATCTATTTGTGACTAATTTTTGCCTCATAAAAAAATATGATATGAAAAGTTATACAAAAGGTGCAATAAAAGGATCACAAGTTTTTTTGTAAGTAGATTCACTGTTGACATGGAGCATATAAGTTTTGATGAATCTTTAGTGGTCTTTATAACTGAGCTTGTGTTACCTTGTATTAATCCATGTTTTCTCTCTTCGAGCTTGTAGAAGAAATAAGGATGCAAGGCATTGATTTCTAATGATAAGCTATTTCACAACCATTAATTTATTATTGACCATTCCTGCTCGAGGAAAAGCAAGGTCTAGCTTGGGGAAGTTGATGGCTGTGAAATACCACCTCTTTTTTCCATATAAAATGTGTCATTTATCTCTCATATCATGTTTCTTCCAGCTATAGCTATGCCTTATATGCATGACTTCTAGTTCTCATTTACTTTCATATGAGCTTTGCACATTTAGTAGTTTAGGTATAATTTTAACACTTCCTTGTCTATGACATGTGTGTAGGTGTTGGTGAAGATTATGGATAAAAAGGAACAAAGAGAGCATAGTATGGAGGAGCTGCAGGGACCAGACTTACCCATTTGAAAGGTTGGAAAAGTGAAATTTTCCAACTTCTCAAAATAAATATCCAATACCATGGGGTCGTAGCCCTCGACAAGATGAACTCAACGAGCCTAAGAACACCCAAATCAGAGTTTGTATGAAGAAATGGCGGTCAGAACACTGCGGAACCCGAAGGTTTGACGACCAACTATACGCCAGAACTAAAAATTCCCGCTGTATAGTTTGGCCATATAGTTGGTAAAAAGGTCGGAAACGATGGGATTTTGCCCCAGAGAAGCTCCAGAACCTTCCCTAAGTCATATGATGGTATTGGGGGAACCCTAGGGCACCCCCAAGTCCTATATAAAGGAGGGAGGACCCAAGAGATAGTCACCAAGCCATATCCTCCACCATGTTATAGCCCTGCCACCGTACCACCGCCATAGCCGCCTCCAATCAGATCTACACCATCACCATCACACAAGATAAGAAGGGACTAGGATCTTGAAGGCCTCCACATCGATCTACATTGTCATCTTCATCAACAACGTCTCCATCATCGATCCCCTTTGGTTACTTGTTGTAATTCTAGATTGAATCTTGGATTTGCACTTGTCTTCAATTGTATCATCATACTTCATCAATAGTCTATCCATGATGTTGATTGCCTTCATGTGTGAGTAGTTTCCTTTGTTCTTGGGGAGATGGAGAAACCCTAGTATGAGATTGAATTGAGATAAAGATTATTATGTCATATTGTTCATTATGTGTCTGTGTTAGATTTCCTTCATCTTGATGTTGGGTGAAGCGCGCCACTCAATATTTGCCTCACTGAGGACTAGATGGGGGACTACTTGTTGGTAGACGGAGGGATGATAGCACTTACGGTGACTATAAAGCTGTTGTCATTCCTTAAGTATCAACTTGGGAACCGAGGAGAACTCACGGAACATTGTCCATGCCATGGGATACATCCTACGGGGTAAACTCCCTTAATAGCGCAATAATTCGATTGATATCGATTGCTGTCTGCTTTGGTTATGATGGATGCTGTGTGCAATGATTGCTGCCTATTCGTCCATATATTGAGCTCCTCCCACACATGTCATAAATGGTCTTATTTATCATAATAATTTTAATCACTCTTTCTAATTACTAGCGGTGGATCCACTACCATCTGAGAACTCTTTCCATCATCTTGCAAACTTTCGTAATCATACTTGCATGCTCTTGTTTACTTACATCTTTAGTTTACTTATTGGTCTCTTATTTGAAAACCCAAAAATATATTTTACACAAAACTCACATTTTATCTTGTTACTTAGAATGTTATTTAGCATTACTATTTAAGTATTTAGTTCAAAGAGTTATTATACTTCAGACTCCTGCTCCCTGTGGGATTGATATATTTATTTCAAAACTAGCTAGAAACGATATGTGCACTTGCAGTGATCAGTGCCACCGAATTACAATTTAGGAGCGTGGTAACAGTGGCGCATCCCATATGTGCCACAAAATGTGAACATCCATGCACCACAGATAAAAGTTTTCCTAGTAGTGGTAGTAATTTTCTTACATGTCGAGTCCAGCGGAAATGTCTCCTCGACTACCTAGATCGCATCCGTTGCGAGAACATGTCCGGATGCTACGACTGTGTCACAAAGATAAGACCTACAAATCCAATGTGGTAGCCTAGAAATCGCATCCGCTGCGCTCTACCAGTTAAATATCATGCCTACGGTGTAAATAAAATCTCGACGGACATGTTGGGTACATACTCATCGACGAGAATTCGGCTCGGTAAGTCCTCCACGGCATGAGTTGAATTACCCTATCTTATACTGGAGTCGAGTCCCGGGACTCGAATCTGAGTAGGTAGCTTTGCTTTTGCCCTTGAGCAATTAATTGGTCTCGATTTGTCGAGAGTACAAGACACGCTAACCAACAACCCTATGAACTATTATAAAGTTAAAAAAATCTTGATATGATGAAATTTCACGTCAGTCTATGCACCTTATACAATTGTCGACTCCGACTATGTAATACAAGACTCGGGACTTCTAAGTCTCCACACGAATCCAGAATTCGACTGGACACCCGGGGGCTACTGATATAGGTATGCCCAACGGGTACTCGCCCTTGGTCTATACGGTCTGGCCCAGCTGTAAGACTACACGATGGTCTACTGAGATCCCTGAAACCCATGAAGATTCGGGTGATACGAAGCCCATAACGACATCAACTCATGGCGTGGCAAGCAAGAAGAAGGTTCTAAACTAGGAAAGCTTAGAGATAGACTTCAACTTGTAACCGACTCGGACGGTACTCGATACCTAGCCTCCCCATATAAGGAAGGAGCCGCCGAGGAGGGCATCAAAACTCTCACCACAAACACGCTAGATCCAATCTGTGCAATCACAGTCATCTTTACAACTTGTAATCCTCATCGAATTCAATCAAGAACATACAAGAAGGAGTAGGGTTTTCCCTCTAGGGGCCTGAACCTGGGTAAACTCGCATCCCCATTGTTTGTCTGTTATCCTACGAAGTCTCCAGTTCATACCTTCTTCCCGATAAACCCAAGTCCATCAAGTATGGGCATTTCCGTGGAGACCCCATGTCAGTTGCCGCCAACACTACTAGGAAGGGGGATTTGGTTCCTCCAAATTAACACCGAAGCCACAACATCATAAGAACTTCATGTTTTGGTTTCTTGAAATAGCAACGGAAAAAAGACACACATCACCTACTCTCGATTTTCCTAGTATCTACCCGGATGTTGGAGAAGAAGAAGACTGGGGATCACACACCCACCGGCAAAATGCAACTCACAAAGGCCCAAACCTGGGCCAGAACTCCCCCCTCCAAATGCCTCTAGTAGACAAGGTTCTTCCTCTAACACATAGATGTAGCAATGACAACATTGGCCAAATATAAACAAAGAGGAGGCAAGAATAACAAGAACACATGCCCCTCCCCCAAATCCTCCCCTCAAAACGAGCGGGGGAGTACAGGTGAACCTCTATGAAACCAATGCCGAAATTGGACGATTTGGATGAGTGAACCTGACGAACTGAAATGAGAGAAGCATAGATTACTGGAAAGGGAAAGCTGAGACACACGTACTAGACTGATTCAGTGAGATCCTATAGATTATTTGGTTATACACATAGGGGAAGGGAGGTCGAGCCCCCCTCTCCACTCTAGCCTATGGAGCCGGTGGAGAAGGGAATGAGAGGCGGAACCGGCGACCCGCTTGGAAGAGAGGAGTTCAAAGAGGAGAGAATAAGCGAGAGGAGAAACATGAAAGCCTCTTGGAGCGTGGTGGCGTCCGTTGGCCGGCGGCGAGCATGGTGGAGCACTTCGCAGCGTTCGAGAGTGTGTTTTTTTAGGGGTCGGGAGAAATCCCTGTCTTCGTGACACCGACGCGGTGACACCTGCGGGGTGCCATCGTCCTTCCTGAAGGGCGTCGGGTGTACCTCTTCCCCACCTCTCGGAGCGCACCGGGGGAAACCCTAGGTCTAATCCGGGCAACAACGTCGTCATCGCCGTCCCCTTCTTGGGGGTGTTGCTTGGTGTGCGGCGCTTCGGAGTGCTAGGCTTGTGGTGGTACTTAGCTGGGGGCGCAACGGTCGCAGGTCGTCCTCGTTTTTGTTGAGCCACTGTTGTCGTTTTTTTTCTTTTGTGTTGTTTTGTCTTTGGGCGTTGTGCTGTCTGGCCCAGCAGCGGTCTCACATGTGGTTGCTATATTTATATAGCTAGGCGTATGCCTGTTTCGAGGAGAATTATGAAAGCCAGGAGTAAGGTCATGTAGTGATTTATCACTTATTCAACCTGGCCAACCTCTCTTCAAAACCCAGAAGGTCGTGTACATTTTCAAGGAAAGTTCAGCGAAAGCTTCTTTTAATTTGCATCGTGCACGTCACACAAGTTGAACCACCTACACTTTTATATTACGAAAATAATGCGGTGACAAAATCTCGTTGTATCATTTGAACCCTGTCAATCCATGTTAACTGAATTTAAGTAATATCCATACGTAGTTAAAAGTTCGGTTTTGCTATTTCTCAGGCGCCTGTCATCTTAGTCACCGTTGGATCTGGGTTTCAAGATTCATGCATTTTGATTGTAGTTTTTTTGTTTGTCGATGAAGCGGTGCAGATTTCTTTACGCACGGGGAGGTTGGGCTGCTGCTTTACTGTGCGTGTGTGGGCTGTCGTTTGTGCTGCACGGTATGTGGATGTTTTGTCTTGGGCTTTTTTCATTTCTTTTTCTGTTTTTTCTAAAGGAAGGCAATATCTAGTTTGGACTTTCATATATAGCTTGTATTATAGAACGTCAGCAAGGCCCATGTTAAGTAGGGTAATCTTTTTTCTGTCCTTCGTTTTTTTTTTGCACGTTGGTTTTAGCATTCGGTGCACCCCACTCAGTCATACGACTGTATTGTCTCTCTTTCACTTTTTTCTTTTGATTGATGGATTTATTAGTTACAAAGTGATTGTATGATAATTGTTTTCTTAATTTTTCATATAGTCTATTTTAATTATTATATATTTTTTATTTAATTTTGCTTTTATTTTTCCTATTTTCTGCGATATTATTTCCTTATATGTTTTGGCCTTTTACCCTTGCATTTTTGTCGGTTTTTTCTTTTTTTACTATGCTTTTCTTACTTATCGGTCACGCAAGATTTTAGTTAGAGCTCAATCAAATATATAATTGTTGGATTTGTGTCGTGATTCATTCTAACACAAGAGTTGCAAGTAGCTTGCAACTGAGATTTTTTTATCGTAGGTCAGTTAAAATGAAGTTATTTTTCAATTGCAAGTTTACTACCTAGAAACAATGTTTTGATCCTTGATTTGTGTTGTGATTCGTATTGTAGCAAGGGAGTTGCAAGTTGCTTGTGACTAGTTTATTCCAGTTGTAAGTAGGCTGCAACTGACAAATAAGGTTCCTGACCATTGATTTGCCTCGCGAATCATGCTTGCGAGGGACTTTCAAGTGTCTTGCAACTGAGATTTTTCAGTTACAAGCGGGTTGAAATCAATTTTTTCTAGTTACAAATAGGTAACAATTAAAAAATATTTTAAATTTTTGTGGTGGTTCGTGCTAGCTTGGGAGTTTCAAATGGGTTGCGACTGAGATTTTTCAGTTGCAAGTGAAATGAAACTGAATTTTGTCTAGTTGCAAATATGTTGCAACTGAGATTTTTTAGTTGCAAGTGAAATGTAACTGAATTTTTTCTAGTTGCAAGTAGGTTGCAATTCAGAAAATATGTCCCTGGCCATCGATTTTTTTGGGATTCACTCTAGTGTAGGAGTTATAAGTGGGTTGCAACTAAGATTTTTTAGTTGCAAATGAGTTGGAACTGAGTTTTTCAAGTTACAAGTACGTTGCAATTGAGAAAATTGTTCCAGAATGTTGAATTTATGTTCTGATTCATTCTATATGGGAGTTATAAGTACGTTGCAGCTGAAATCTTTTAGTTACAACTAGATTGTAACCGATTTTTTTTTCAAGTTATAAGTAGATTGCAACTGAGGGGGATATTCCAGGTCATTGGATTTTATCGTGATTTGTGTTAGATGGACGGTTTAAGTAGGCCGCTACTGAGAGATTTTTCAGTTGCGCCTTGGTTGTAATTGAGGTTTTGTAGTTAGAAGGAGGTTGCAATCTAGCCCAATACGGAAAAACGCTATTAGGAGAGACTAACAAATTAATTGCTAATTCACGTGGCTACTGTGTATGAAAGAAAAAAGTTGAATAACTAGATATGTACGATAGAACTCAATCGCTGAGCTAGCCACGTCAGCGACTGAGAAATAATCGCCTGGGATGTAGGCATTCCCTTTTAACTGTCCTTAAGACTGAGGAGGCCATTTTTTTTGATACAGTTGCAAGTTGCTTGTAACTATTTTCTTTTTGAAATCTGAGCCAGTCACAAGCCCCTTGTAACTGATTTTTTTATAACCAACCAAGTAGCAAGATGGTTGTAACTGGACCTGAGCCGAGATTAGTTGCAAGTTGCTTGTAACTGACCCCCTAACCAAGGCAGTTGCAAGTTCCTTGTAACTGTCCCACACACCCCCAAAGCAAGCCGGTTGTCAAGTTGCTTGTAATTGGCCCTATAAATCGGGGAGACCATTTTTTTGATGATCCAGTTGCAAGTAGATTGTAACTGACCCCTGAACCGAGCCAAATAGCTAGTTGCAAGTTGCATGTAACTATTTTTTGATTACGAGCCAATCGCAAGTTGGTTGCAACTTACCGGTTACAAGTTGCTTTGCAACGGGCCAATTTTTTAAATCGGAGTCGGACGCAAGTTTGTTTGACACTGACCAGTTGCAGGCTGCTTGTAACTAACCATTTTTTAAATTCAAGCTGGTCATAAATTCATAATCTACTTGTAACTAGCCATTTTTTGAAATTCGAGCCGGTCACAATCTGCGGTCGTGTGCTAAGGAAATATCAAGCACGAGCAGCATCAGCGGTACTATTTTCAGAACAGAAGGAAGCGGTGGACAACATTCACGTTGAATCAAAAGAAGCCCATGGATCCAAAGGCCCAACAGACCGTACAAACAGTGGAAACGGGCTGAACTCAAGGTTATGCCTACCATTCACGTGGAAAAGAAAAACACACGAACGGATAGGTCAATTGATCGTACGGGAAAAAAATTACTCCCTTCGACCCAAATTAGTTAACTTTGATTTGTCTAGATTCAGATGTATCTAGCACTAAAACAATCTAGACAAAACCAAATCAATTAATTTGGATCAGAAAGAGTAGATCGTTCAAATTAAAGCTGCTGACCCCCATAGGCGCTCCCTTAAAAGTTTGCTACTTCTACGTTTGACTGTACTCGGTTCCGTTTGTTATCTGGAAGGACACGTATTCCATTGCACCGTACCGCGTCCACACAAATCGTGCCGAAGAGGAAAAGAAACGCAGCAGCAGGCGTGCGAATTCGAAACGGAGTAGGCTGTTGCGTTGAGTCCAGACACCGCGCGACCCGTCCGCCGCACAAGTCCCTCTCCTCCCCCTATATAGCAGCGCTGCCGCCCCAGGCGCTCCAACCAGACCATCACCGAACCCGAAGCCAACGGGGACTCTCTCTCAAAGGAGTCAGTCAAGTCAGCCACCTGCCAGCCAGCCTCCAACAGCGCCCACCCACCACGACCATGTCCTCCTCCTCGTCGGCGGCCTCGATGGGCGCGCTCGCCGCGGCCACCGCCATGGCGCTCTCCGGCTCCCTCGTCATCTTCTCCCTCCGCCGCTTCGCCAAGCCCGCCCTCGACGGCGACGACGACGCCGCTGCTTCGGACGAGCCCCCGTCGCTTCGCCCGTGCCTCTCCTCCTCGGGTACGTTGTCGCTTCCTGCTGATCGCGCGTGAGCGTGACGGTTCTTGATGCGCACGGTTCTTCTCCTCCTGTTTCTGCACGGGATTCCTGACGGAGCTTTTCTTGGATTCTTCGGGCTGAACAGAGAAGCGGCCGCGCGTGGGGAAGAAGCCGGGGCGGAAGGGGGAGAAGCGGGTGCGCTTCGCGGAGGGCGTCGTGGACAATGAGGGCGCCGCCCCCGCGACCAGGTCGTCGTCGTCGTCTTCATCGACGCTCCCGCCGGCGCCCGAGCCGACGTGCAGGGGAAGCGCCGTGGAGACCACGGACCACCGGATGCCGGCGAACCGGGAGGCGCTGTACCGCGGCATGCTCCGCGACCGCTCCGTGCACAGGACCGCCTACTCCTACTGACTGGGCGCCGACCGGCCGATCGACGACGACTCAACGCCGGCCGCCGGGCTCGATTGGTCGTCGTAGCTAGATTGGAATCGAAGAGTAGTCCGTCCCCTGTTTTTGCCTGGTTGCTTTGCTTCCTTCGTTCGTTCCCCGTGCCGTTGGTGTTTGGTGGTAACAGGCTGTTGACTTCTGGCACGCCTCTGTACAAATGGATTAGCCAGCTAGGATAGCAGATTTTCGACTACTGTAGTAGATTTTTTACCCTTTGTTCTTTTATCCTTCTGGGTTTCATCTGTACATAGACCCTCATCTCATCTTTATCGTAAGAAAAAGATAATGGAAACCTGCTTCTCAATTTATCGTGTGTCAACATGCTCTTGGAGTGCTGGGGAAGATTGATGTGAAACGGGTCCGACCCTGGTGTGTGAACACCTTTTCGCTAGTATAGAAAGTAGCGGACGCGTGTAGGCTGGTCGTGGAGCGGCGTGCTACCGATGGATCACCGGGCCAAGTCAAACTCTGTTCCCGCCGCGCTCCATTAGTCTGGTCATGGTAATAGTATCATTAGTACTACTAGTAAATATTATACTAGTAAATATTATACATAATATTATACTAATGTATGATACTATTTCGATAGTGCATGATATCATATGATACTAGATTATGATGGCGCGCTTGCCGCGCCCTATCTATTGGGATTATAAAATTGTTAGTAGCTGATAAAAATATATTTGAATTTTGATGGGTTGCTTGATTAATTTAAAGCATGCAAGTTCAAACATGGAAATGGTTCCCGGTGTCTTCAACAAAAACTATATAATAACAATATAAACAAAAAGAAAATTTTAAGTAAAAATGTGAACGTTTTAGAATGAAGCTGTAGAAAATTATTTAGACATCGTCAATAGAAAACACATCCGGTGACCCATTTCCAATTACTGTGAAGGTAAATGAAAAGAAAAAAGGGAAAAATCATTGACGTAGAATTGCTAGAGCCCATTCAACACAAGAGCTTCTGTTCAATCATGAATGCTAAGTTTGACACTTGCACAGATGCATTGGGGGGGGGGGGTGGTATGTTTCACACTAAATCTTCAACAGACAACAAAATAAGTGCATCATATGCTCTAGGACTAGTAGGACTAGGACAAGGACGAGGCGAAGGTGGTAGAATATAGAACCTGAACGCCGAGGCAAATGCTCGAACAGGTGGAGTGCGGCCTAGGAGAAGGTCGAGCTTGACGCCCGGGAACAGCGAGATCTTCGGGTACTGGAGGCTTCTCAATGGCAAAGAGGCTTCAACGGCCGTGATGAGGGAAGGTGGCCTTCAGGAGGAGGCAGCAGACTCCGGTGGCAGCCTTCCAGGAGGGAGGGTGTCGCGGTGGAGGCGGGGGTGGGAGAAGGGAAGGTGGGGAAACAGGTGGTAGGACGCGAGTGTGTGCCTGACGAGAAGGCCAGGGGTGTGGAAACGCAGGACACCACCCAGACGCGCGGGCAGTCCGAGCCCCCACAAACCGGGCTCAACTTTCGGCCCAGTTTGTGCCGAAACGGATGGGTCTGGGGATGGCTCTCGCTTTATGGGTGCACATTGGGTTGTGGCCTCGGTCCGGGAGGATAGGGTCAGACTCGCGGGGTCTGTTTGTGGGGGGGGGCGTTGGAGTTGGCCTTAGGTCGTGGCTGGCCTATCCAGCTAGCCACGTCCAACAACGCGACCCATCTGGCTGTTAACGTCATCGATGGCCAATCCTTTGCCAATTAGCTCAAATATGTATACAAATAGACAAGCAAATAATATGGCAGGTGTATGCCATTGTCCTTTGGGCATCGCCAAACAAGTGGCCAGTTGAATGGAATGTACAAAGAGGGCAATATCATACACTATGTTCAAGAAGTAGCAAGTCCCCAAAAGTGGCATTCACCGTTGCCATTGCCATTCAAGCATCATGATCTCGGATGATGTTCTGCTTCCTCTCCCCAAGCCCTAAAATCAGGTCGATAAGCATGGCATTCCCTCCGGCCATGTCTTGGCTTAGGCCTCCTTGGCCTTAGCCTCTACCTCTAACACCCTAGACCTGGCCTCGGCCTCCTTGGCCTTGGCTTCAGCCTCCATGGCCTTTGCCTTGGTCTCAATCTCCATTAGCCTAGCCTTGGTGTTGGCCTCCTCCACCTCAATAGACCTCATCCAGAGCTCGAAAAAGATCTTGGTGGTGGCCTATTTCTCTTTGAGCTGCCTCTCTTACCTCTCGGTGATGGCATCTTCCTTCTTCCCTAGGAGCTGCCTCAAGGTCTTCTAGAAGGCAAAGGACCCAGTCTTGCGGGCGATGTCGGCCTTCATAGCCTTGTGGCCTCTAGGCCGGCGGGCACGGGCGGCAGTCCTATCGCCTAAAGGGTTGCCAACGCATTTGTCATTGTCGTCTTCTAGGTCGACGACACCACCTGTCGAAGCATCGCCCTTGCCCTTCTTCTTCACATCAAGTTCTTTCCAAAGGCCATAGCTAAGCTCCCATTTTTTGGTGCCCTTGATCAACCCCCAACAATGGGTCAACATGAAGACCTTGTTGTCATTCATCTTCTTGAAGTGCTCCATTACTTTCATGACCTACACATATGGATGCCAACAATGGCTCAATGCATATGCAACACATCAACAAAGAGAGGAAGAGGTTTTACCATGTCAACCGACAACATGCCGTTTATTGGCCTTTTCGTCACCATCTCTTACGAGACTTGGAACTTGCTACACTCGGCATGGATGGTTCCCCGTCGCTTGGAGAGGGAGAGATCATTTCAATCGCTATAGAATGCGTTTTTCTCGAACTTCCTATGGTCATGGAAGAACTTGCCCACCCTTTTCCAATAGGCAAAGCCCTTTTGCTCAGCGCCACATAGTGCATCTTGTGAAATCTCCATCCAAGCCTGGCATAGGATCTTGTCCTCGTCGGTGGTGTAGCTCGCGGTTTGTTGGCTCAACTTCTTGCCGTCAATAAGTAACACCGCAAGTGTAGCGGCCAACGACGTGGACGTGACCCCCTCACTCATGGAAGTTCAATCATTTCCAAATAATGCCACATCCTCAATATTGTAGGAATCTTGTTGAGTCTCTTGTTGGGTCTCTTCATCCTCACCATAGTTGTCGCCACCCTCATTGATCATGTCGTGCATGACGTCCTCGCCATCGTTGGCCATGAAATCCTACACACAAATTGGCCATGATAAAGTGGTGGGCGCATGCTACTAGCACTAACGAAGAAATGTCGTGACCATATCGCGTCATTGGCGAATGGCTATTGGTCGGCCATTCCATCGAACAGGTTGATTGTCACCAGCATGTCCGCGGTGGAGATGGCCGGCCGCTTCTTTGATGCCTCCGGGGTTGTGTCCGCGACTGTGGGAGTGTAGCGGAGGTTGATGGCGAGCTCTTCCATCTCCGACAATGTCATGTAGGGACAGATGAACCAGGAGTCTGCGGCCACATTCCTCCTTTGGACGTCAAGCGACAGTGTGTGCAGGCCTGGCATCCTAGGCTAAACTGGTTGCCGGCCCCTCAGCGTGGAAGTGACAGAGCTGGTAGTGGATGCGTCGGCCATGGCCAGGCCGGAACAACGACAATGCCATCGAAAGCAGTGGTTAGTGTCGCCTGCTTCATGAGGATGACGACCTACTTGGCGGATTTTGCTGCTAGGTCGTCGGCATTGGCACTGTCCTGTGTGGCGAGTATGCGCTCGTTCTCCTCCCGGTGCTCCACGTCGAGCTTGGCAGCGATGACTGAAGTTTTCATGGCTCCCCGCCGGCTAGCGCGCTTCTCTGACTCAACTTTCCACTTGTACACCGTCATATCCTTGGCTGGCTTCTTCGGCCGGTCGCGCTTCTTGGCGACAGGACCATCAGAGGGCGCAACATCGGTTGTGGCAGTGGGATCCATCGCCTCTACTCCTGCTCCCACTAGTGGAAATTTGGGAGAGGGTTTTTGGAGGGATGAGTGGAGTGGTTTGTGTGCCACTAGCAGGAGGGACCACCAAGGTGAAGGGAGGACATGGGAGGACAAGCGCCGACGCAACCATGGCCCAAATCTAGTGCATGGATGGGTAGGTCCGTGCGAGTCGGTCTGGATGGGTCGCCCCACTGGGCTGGCAAGCAGCTGTCCGCCAGTCCACGCATAGTGGTACTGATGCACGCAGATCGGTTCAGATGCGTTCAGACCGTTTGGGTCGTTGATACGTCCATTTTGCATCACCATTCTATATCCTAATTCCTTGTTATTCATTGATATATTTCATATTAAGAGATGGTACTTATGTTATTTCATCTATTTTTGCATGATTGATGATTTTGGGAGGATGAACCACCGGAGCCAGGATTCTGATGGAAAAAGCGCCGTTTGGAGGCAAAGTTGGCGAAGATCACAAAATCCCAGAAAATATACGGAAATTCCTATTTTCCAGAATACGAAGGAAGCCAAAGGGGGGACTGGAGATGGGCCACAGGGGGCCCACACCACCCCCTGGCGTGGGCAGCCCTGGCCGCACCACCAGGTGGTGTGGCCACCCTGGCCCACCTCTGGCATCACTCTCTGACGCATATAAGCCCCTCGAAACCCTAAGACTCGGGGAGCGACCATAGAAAGATTTCGCCGCCTCTACGAGGCGGAAAACTGTAGAGAGAGAAAGAGGTCTCCAGTAGGCAGAAATCTGTAGGGGAAATTCCTTCCCGGAGAGGTGAGATCGTCGCCATCAACACCATCATCAAGCTGGACTTCATCGGGATCATCATCATCTTCTTCTTCACCATCATCTCCACCAGCACCATCATCACCACTCCGTACTGCTATAACAATTGGGTTGAATCTTGCATAGTTCTTAGGGGAACTTTCCCAGTGTTGATTACTTGTTGTAGTTGATGCTATTGAGTGGAACCATTGAATTATTGTTATGTTCAGATTGTTACTTATCATTATTTCATCTCTGATCATGATCCATATGATGTCTCGTGAGTAGTTCATTTAGTTCTTGAGGACATGGGAGAAGTCATGTTGTTAGTAGTGGAACTGTGCTGAGAAAGATTCAATGGTTTGATAATTAAGTTGTGGTGTTATTTGATACATTGCAAATGTATCTATAATTTTTGATGTTCCATGTTTGGTTTTATCCACTTTCTTGTGTTTTGTTCCAACTTCGGAGTACTTTTCTTGTGATTTCTTGGACTAACCTATTAACAAGAGCCACAGTGCCAGTTACCTGTTTTCTGCTGTTTTTGGTTCCAGGAAGTCAGAAAATGAATATTCTCGGAATTGGACAAGACAAAAGCCAAAGTTACTATTTTCCCGGAAGACTCACGAAGCCAGAAGGAGAGTCGGAGAGGGGCCATAGGGTGGCCACACCACCCCTAGGCGTGGGTCCACCTAGGCCACACCAGGGCAGGTGTGGGCCTCCTGGTCACCCACCGACCTTGCCCTCTGGCCTATAAGAAGCCTCCCGAGGCATAAACCCTAGATAGTCAAGCTTCCAGCCACGAAAAGTTCCACATCGCCGCCGCCACCGAAGGGGAGATTCGAGGGACAGAAAGTCTCTGTTCCGGCACCCTGTCGGGATGGGGAAGTGCCCCCGGAGCCATCTCCATCGATCTCCACCACCATCTCCATCACCATTGCTGATTCCCATGATGAGGAGGGAGTAGTTCTTCCTCGAGGCTAAGGGTTCTACCGGTAGCTATGTGTTCATCTCTCTCTCTATGCATGATCATATTGTGATCATGAGCTTGTAATCTATAGATCTACCTTGCTACTCAAGCGCTTTAATAGATCTCTGCTCTCCCCATGTGTGTGAAAGTGACAGCGTGCACACCATGGTGGCACTTAGGCTAGAGATTACAAATACTTGTTATGAGTTATATTTGGAGTTGGATGTCTTTATGAAATTGTGGTGTTTGTTGGACTCATCTAGTACTCAAGGTGACAGTGTGGGGTTTTCTAGATGGGAAAGGCTTACTTTGAGGTGTGTTGTTATAGCCCTACCATCGATTAGAGTGTTCAACCGGAGAGTAGTTAAGAGTAGTATCATGAAGATAATATATTTATGAGAGAGTGTTCACTAGTGAAAGTATGATTCGTAGGCCTTGTTTATAAGCATTGATAGACCGTTTGCTATTAGATCTGTTACATGTTTTCTTGCTTCCATCTTTATTTCAGTTTGCCTTTAGTCTTTTCCACGCCATCAAGCTATCTTCTATCACAGTTACCACTTATAATTATCTATACCACCTGTATTTCACTATCTCTTCGCCAAACTAGTGCACCTATACACCTGACAAGTGTATTGGGTGTGTTGGGGACACAAGAGACTTCTTATATCTTGATTGCAGGGTTGCTTGAGAGGGAATACCTTTGACCACTTCCTCCCTAAGTTCGATAAACCTTGGGTGATCCACTTAAGGGAAAACTTGCTGCTGTTCTACAAACCTCTGCACTTGGAGGCCCAACAACTGTCTACAAGAATAGAAGTACGTAGACATCAAGCTATTTTCTGGCGCCGTTGCCGGGGAGGTAAGGTAAAAGGTATTCACACCGGAGGATTAAAGAAGAAGAACCTCCCACGGCAAACGCCTATTTCTGGCGCCGTTGCCGGGGAGGTAAGGTAAAAGGTACTCACATCCTCTGGTGTGAGTGCTCGAAGTTATTTCCTTTAGATTCTACAATTTTGTCTTTTTGTTTCTTGTTTTCACTAGTTAGGCTTAATGGAAAACAACAACAAAATAAGAGAGCTTTATAGTATTTATCTTGAGTTAGGACATGAAGTGTTAGAAGAGAAAATTAAAAAACCTATTGAACTGTATTTGCATGCTAATAGCAATGTTGTTAGTATGAATTCTTTGGACACCATTATTGCTAATGCTATGGAAAAGTCTAAGCTTGGGGAAACTAGTTTTTATGAAAATGATCTTTTTAGTTCCCCGGCTTTGGAAGATAGCTATTCTATTTCTTATGATCGTACAAAACCTCCAATATATGATGATTACAATGATGAATATGATATTTTCAGTCCACCTACTATTGAGGAGAAAATTAATGATTACAATATGCCTCCTATATTTGATGATTATGGTGATGAGAATAATAATGATAGCTATTTTGTTTAATTTTCTCCCACTATGATTGATAAGAATGATTATGCTTATGCGGAGAGTAATAATTCTTTTATGCATGTGGCTCATGATAAGAATGTTTCATGTGATAGTTATATTGTTAATTTTATTTATGATGTTACTGAAAGTTATTATGAGAGAGGGAAACATGGTTTTATGTGTCTCAACAATATTAAGTTTCCCCTCTTTATGTTGAAAATTTTGAAGTTGCACTTGTTTTGCTTTCCTATGCTTGTTGCTTTGTGCTTTCATGACTTGTTTCTTTACAAGATTCCTATGCATAGAAAGTGGGTTAGACTTAAATGTGTTTTGAAATTTGCTACTTGATGCTTTCTTTTACTTCAATTCATATTTCTTATGTGAGCATCTTCTCAAACTATCATGCCTAACTTAAAGGCGTTAAAGAAAAGTACTTATTGGGAGATAACACAAAAGTTTTAGATGAGTCTTGGAGTTATTACCTCAGTAATAACCGCTCCTTATCCCTTTTATTTGCTTTTTGTTCCAAGAGTAACCTCTAATGAGAGAGAAGTAATGATTGGGAAAGTTGCTGTCCCGAAACAGATTTCTGTGCTTCACCATAAAAATTCGTGTAAAATCTCTGAATGTCTTTTTGAGACGTGCATTTTTGTGCTTCTGCCCCACGTTGTTATATAACTTTCGTTAGTTCAACACTTTTTGATTTGAGCAACAGAAGGTCTTCGAAAAAATTCGTCTTTACCTACTGGTCTGTTTTGACAGATTTCTGCCATTTTCTGCATTTGCTTCTTGTTGGTTCCTCTTTGAGTTCTTTTGGGGAATTGAGCTTTTTGAGGAAAGTGATACAGTAGCTAGTGTTCTAGTGGAAGTTTATTTGGTGTTAGAACTGAACCTTAAGACTTATTTATCTTGAGTGCACTAATGTTGCTAATGAGATTATGTGAAGTTTTGTATGAAGAAAAATTTCAGGTGTATGGAACGAATGAGTAATGAGATGAAGGATGGACTAAAGCTCAAGCTTGGGGATGCCACGCGTGACACCCCAAGAAATATCCAAGAAGTACAAGCGTCAAAGCTTGGGGATGCGCAAGGCATCCCCTTCTTCATCAATAAAAATCCTAGGTTTCTTCCAAACGCTTCATTTTTATTGTTTCATGCACAATTGTGTTGTTCTTGTAGTGTATTCTTTTTCATTTTCGTTTTGGTTTTTAGTTTGCTTGGTTTGCTTAGTTTTCTGAATAAAGTGGTTGGACCCCCCTCTTTCATACATTGGTTTTCAAATAGTTTGGTTTGGATTGGAAAAGAGTAGAAAGTTCATGCTTAAGTGGTAAAGAGAGCTTGTTTTTGACAGTGGCCTATGCTTTGACATGCCATGCTTGATATTGTTTTGTCTTTATGCTTAGTATTCTTTGCTGTAGCATGAATTGTTATAAACAATTGAGATTGCTTAATGTACCTTGGATGAATCATGCGTTGTTTTAGCATATTAAAGCATAGTATAGTGGTATTCTCCTTTGATGCTTTATTTGGGTTGACTTGGCGCATGCTCACACCATGTTATGACTATCTCAAGTCACCATAGCCTTTATGATCCTTTAGTTTTCAACTTCTAGTCTCACTTTATGCTTTGATCAATGATGTTTTGTCGCTCTGCATGATTATGGCCATTATTGCTCTCTTAGTTTGTCGCTCCCAGTCTTTTGCTAGCCTCCACAACCATGTATGAGTTCCACTCATGCATCCAACTCCTAAAACCAAGTTATTCCAAAGAGTCCACCACACCTACCTACTAGCATATGCTATTCCAAGTATATTCATGTTTTTGTTTACCTTCCGAGTTAAACTTGTTATGAGAAAACTAGTGATTAAAGCTCTCACGAACTTGATGGCACACTTTACTTTTCCTTCCCTTAATAAACTGTGGCATCCCGCAAAACCACTACTAGAAAATCGCGTTGTTTTTGTGCATTGCATCGTCATGACCGCATGCTCATGTCATCATGCCACCTTGCATTTGAGCATCGTCATGCCATCTTGCATTTGTTTGCATAAAACTACTTTCGAAAAGTCTGTTTTGTTTTCTAAACGCCCCATTGTTATTTCAAATCCAAAACCCAGGTCTGCGGAATATTTTGTTTGGTCTACCAACGGTTTGCAAAAGCCTCGTTTTTAATAAATGAAATATTTAAATTATTTTTGGGAGGCAGCTAGCTAGGCCCGAAAGCCTAGCCGGCCGCCTCCAGGTAAAAATTCTACCTACCCAGAAAACCCCCAAAACTTTTCCCACCAAATACCCTACCCTATTTCCCTACCCAGCCCCCTCCACCTCACCTGCACCAATCAGTGCTCGCCACCTCACCCTGCCCTGCCACCTCAGCCCCCACCTAACGTACACACACGCCTGGGCGCACTTCCCTGGCCCACCTGCCCCTGGGCCCACTACCCCTGCCAAACTCCCGCCCGCTCCATCACCTGACGCGACCTCTCCCGCCCACCTGCACGCTTCCCCACCCCAATCCCCACGCCACCTTCCCCACTCACCGACCGAGCCGGCCCCACCCTGCCGCCTGGGCGCGCACTCCCGCATCGCCCAGGGCCACCAACCACCAGCCCGCCCGCTCCCCCGCCTCCACCTTCCTCTCTGGCGCCGCCAAGCCTCCCCCGCGTCGCCCGTCCCCGCCGCCTGGTTCTCCTCCGGCCGCCACCCCGTCGCGCCGTCCACCTCAACCCGGTCGCCCCTGCGTCCGCGCCGGCCGTCGCCCTCCGCTCCTCCCAGATCCTGCCGCGACCCCGTCTCTCTCCTTCCTCGTCGGCGACCCCCGTCTCCATCGCGCACATCGCCGTCCCCCTCCCTCCTGGCCACATCCCCGCCCCCGAGCACCACCGTCGGACTCCGCCACCGCTTCAGCCCCCGCCTCCGAATGTCGCCGGCCCCTTCCCCACGCCGGCCTCCTCCTCCCGCCGCTCGGGCTCGCCTCGCTGCCGCCGCCCTCCTCCGTTTCGTCCTCGTCCGCTGCGCCACGCACCCCGGGCCTAAGCCGCGTCGCCCCAGTGCCCTCGCCGCTCCGCTGGCCACTAGGCGGACCCAAGCCGCACCTCCGTCGCTGCTGTCTGAGCCCGCCTCGCCGGGGCCCTGCCTTCCTCCTCACCGCTCCTGCGAGCTCCACCGCGCCGGCCGCCTCGAGGATGTGTTGTTGGTGTGTGACCAGTACCAATATTTGTGCGTGTATGCTCATCTATTTTGGTAGTCATGTTGCTGCTGCTACGAAGTAGATATGATGGGAATGCCGTTTTGATGCGTGTACCAAACTGGAGGCCCGCGCAAGAGCTTCTCGCCAACAAAACCGTCGCCGAGATCTACATCGGAACCCGAGCACTCCGCCGCGGCACCCGGGGATCTCCTACATGGAACCGTCAGGCCACGCAAGACCATCGGCACCGAATCCAAGACCGACATCGTCACCCGAGCGCCCGACACGGTAACCGAAGACCGAACCCGGCGGCATGCCAAGATCTTCATCCTGGACGCCAAGGTCACCGACGCGAATACGACAAGTACTTCATCCTGAACGCCATGACCGTCGACATGACCCGAAGACCGCGGATGCGACAAGATTTTCTTTCGGACGCCAAGTTCTTCGACCCCGGGGACTGATCCATCGGGACACCAAGACCTTCTTCCGAACCCGAGTTCTTCGTCACAGGCGTTAAGATCTTCTTCCCGGACCCGAAGACCCCGGTACCCGATCCACTCAAGTTCGCCATCGACGACAATATCGACACCGACCCGGGCGAATCCGATGCGCCCCGACGTCAAACCAAGTCCTTCTTCCCGGATGCGACAAGATCTACTTCCGTTGTCCGAGACCGATCCTGTCAAGCCGTTTCCGCCCCTGTCGAACCCTGCCGAACCCCTCGGAGCCCAAGTTTGCCGAACCCTAATGTGATTCGCTATCCGAGACCCCCATTATTTTTATCATATGACAGTATCGACTGTCGCATATTAAATTGTTCATCTCGCATGCATATCATAATCATGCCGGATCTTCTGCCGTAGTATTAAATATTGCATCCGGTGTTTCTTCTAGTGTTTGCTTCTTCGCGGATTAGGCCGATGAGTGGATGCGAGTATCGACAAGTTCTCCGGATATGATCCTTTGGCAGTGTTTCCCAGGCGAGCATCTCTTCCCTTCTACCTATTTTGCATTTATAGTCTTTATTTCCTCCTGTTGATCTATTGCTATCTGTGTCGCGATGCTTTAGTGATCCGTACTAGTTATATTCCTGCAGCCAATATACAACCTTGGACACCTCCTATTACCTGTTGCTTGTTAAACAGTTGGCCCGCGAGTCGTAGTTGCTTGCTCAGGTGTTGCTTCGCGATGTCGATGTTCCACGGTTATGGGGAGGTTGGCAGATGTTTAATGGTGGAGCGGATCAGGATTCTAATTACAGTTTATTAATTAATGTTGATAGTAGTTTAATGTAGAGGCACCGGTGGGTAATAGTCAATATTTGGTTCTTAACCGCTCACTAGTGTCCCCTAGGACCCGAGTTCTTGACACCTGTTCCGAGATTGAGCGCGCTAACCATAGGTGGGGTGTGTGGGCACCCCCATCGGCTTACTACCTGATTTCGAAGTACTGTACCGGGGGCCACAAGTAGTTTGGGGCTTTATTACTATTCTGTACTTATGCCATGTTTACCGTTTTATTTACTTTGTGCGTGGAGCACCTGTACTATTTTGGATCGCACCATGTTTTCACGGTATCGACAAGCCCAGTCCCCTTTTTCAGGTTCCCAGTCGTTTACAGCCGTCGTCGCAAACCCTGGGTCCGTCTCAGAGCTGGCCGACTTTGTTGCGGGTAGCTTAGTGGGGTGGCCCCCATGTACTTACTTTGGGTCTGGGAAACGTCATGACTTAGGCTCCGCCGACATATCGATGGGTGTATGTTAATTGATCTGGCAAAAAGGGTCGAAGTGCGTGTGGATACTTTGGTGCACCCCTGCAGGGTTAAATCTTTTCGAAAAGCCGTTTCCGCGGTTATGGACGACTTGGAGCACAGTTTCTCGATCATAGACAACTATAACTAAAGTTTACGGTGATAATTGACTCTTATGTGAGAAGACTAGTAAGTGGGATTACTGCCTTGGAAAGATTAAATAAAATTGCCAACCGTGTGAGTTTCCTCGGCTGGACTTCCTCATTTGGTCTCGAGGGGGAATACCAGGATGGGTATGTTTGGTGTTAGTACCAGGATGGATCCGAATAGGTCCCTCTTATCCCTCTCTAATAGCCGCCAGTTTTACTGAGTCTCTATAGGTTGTTTAGTGCATGCTGCGCTGCCGCTTCAGTCCACCATACCTATGTAGGCGAGAGCCGCCGAATTCTAGCCTCGCCATGTGCTGGCCTCAGTACTGACGCTCCTCTTTTTCCTTTGCCCTTTGTCGGCACCCGTTTTGTTTAGCAGGTTTGAGATCGCCGTCGTTAGCAGGGTTATCCTTCCGGCTTGGCCTGGGCAGGGTTATGGACGCCATTGGTTATTCTTCAGGGCTCTTAGCCCCATTTGCATATTGTCTGTAGTCGGACGCTCTATCGCTTTCAAGGTGATTTGGATCTTTGTATGGTATATCTATATTCTTGACTCGTGGAGTCGTGTTGTATATATATGTTCTGTGGGTCCCATCGAGGACTGTTGTGTAATGGTATTACTTCGTTTTCCACCCACACGAAAGTGCCTGGTGGGCGTCCTTGAATCGTTTCTATGCGGGTTTTGCGGGAATCGCTAAAACTTGCATAGGGCCGATTTGAGGGTGTTACATAAACTTGAACCATTGTGTCTTCTATGTTGTATATGCTTGCACTTATTTGTCGGGAATTAGTAGAACCATGCTTTCATGGGGAACGCTTTCAACATTGCACTTCGTACTTGTATCTAGTTGATATCATGCTCTTTTGTATATGGATGTCGTCAGTGTGAAATGAAAGGGGAGCTTGTAAGTCCATGGAGTTATGTATATGTGTTAGAGAAACGCTGGGGCCGCTGGTCTAATCCATGCTGACATGGTGGAAACCTGCAGCGTAACCATAATGAGCTGTCTATGAAGCATTCTTCTTATAAAAAAAGAGTCCTATATTGAGAAAAAAAAGAGAAAAGAGAAAAAAGAGATACTATGAAAAGAGGAAAGAGAGAAAAAAGCACCATATTCCCATGGTAAATAAGAAGAATGCTGAGATGCTCGTTGTCTGCTTGCCTTGTCATTTTTATATGGGGATTCTTCCGTATCATCGGGCAAGGGGTACCAAGTTGGCGGTTCTCTATGATACGCATATACTTACAATGACAAGAACTTACCGGTGATTAAACTTGAGTAGCATGAGGAGCGGCCCTAGTATACAAGGGACATGAGATAGCTGACTTATACTTCGTCAAGCATGTACACCATAGTTTGTTCAGCTTAACCTTAACCACTTCAAGATGCTTATGATAGGGGCAATGAGAGCTGAAAGCTATAAGTACCATAATTTTTGGAAGCTCTTTATGATACTTGAATCCCTACTTCCTTTTACAAAGGCTTTTCTTCCACCATTACATTGAGTCTCCACCTTCTATCTTTATGCACCTACTTTGAGAGCATAGTGGCCATTTTTAGTTCTATGTGCATTGTCCCAAGACTAGTTGATTGATGCATAACTTGATATTGCTTGTTTTAAACTATTGTATCTTGTCACTCTTATGAACTTTGAAGGTGTCCTATGCATTTATATTTTCTACTCTATTGAGGGACAAGCTGAATACTTTTATGCTATGTTTTCTTTATGTGAAACAAACAAATGTCTTGCAAAGCATTGTTATTCATGAATATTTTGTTTGTGCCTTTTCAAGTTGCAGCATAGTTTCTTTGCTTATTACTAGAACCTTGTCTTTCATGTTATGATTGAAGTACTATGATCCTAGCTTTGAATGTTTTGCAAATACTTTGATCAAGTCTTTGATGGTGCATGTCACCTTAAAAATTATTCTTTCTTTTTATCACTTACCTACTCGAGGACGAGCAGGAGTTAAGCTTGGGGATGTTGATACATTGCAAATGTATCTATAATTTTTGATGTTTCATGCTTGGTTTTATCCACTTTCTTGTGTTTTGTTCCAACTTCGGAGTACTTTTCTTGTGATTTCTTGGACTAACCTATTAACAAGGGCCACAGTGCCAGTTGCCTGTTTTCTGCTGTTTTTGGTTCCAGGAAGTCAGAAAATGAATATTTTCGGAATTGGACGAGACAAAAGCCAAAGTTACTATTTTCCCGGAAGACTCACGAAGCTAGAAGGAGAGTCAGAGAGGGGCCATAGGGTGGCCACATCACCCCTAGGCACGGGTCCACCTAGGTCGCGCCAGGGAATGATGTGGGCCCCCTGGCCGCCCACCGACCTTGCCCTCTGGCCTATAAGAAGCCTCCTGAGGCATAAACCCTAGATAGTCAAGCCTCCAGCCACGAAAAGTTCTGCATCGCTGCCGCCACCGAAGGGGAGATTCAGGGGACAGAAAATCTCTGTTCCGGCACCCTGTCGGGATGGGGAAGTGCCCCCGAAGCCATCTCCATCAATCTCCACCACCATCTCCATCACCATTGCTGATTCCCATGATGAGGAGGGAGTAGTTCTTCCTCGAGGCTAAGGGTTCTACCGGTAGCTATGTGTTCATCTCTCTCTCTATGCATGATCATATTGTGATCATGAGCTTGTAATCTATAGATCTACCTTGCTACTCAAGCGCTTTAATAGATCTCTGCTCTCCCCATGTGTGTGAAAGTGACAGCGTGCACACCATGGTGGCACTTAGGCTAGAGATTACAAATACTTGTTATGAGTTATATTTGGAGTTGGATGTCTTTATGAAATTGTGGTGTTTGTTGGACTCATCTAGTACTCAAGGTGACAGTGTGGGGTTTTCTAGATGGGAAAGGCTTACTTTGAGGTGTGCTGTTATATCCCTACCATCGATTAGAGTGTTCAACCGGAGAGTAGTTAAGAGTAGTATCATGAAGATAATATATTTATGAGAGAGTGTTCACTAGTGAAAGTATGATCCCTAGGCCTTGTTTCTAAGCATTGATACACCGTTTGCTATTAGATATGCTACATGTTTGCTTGCTTCCATCTTTATTTCAGTTTGCCTTTAGTCTTTTCCACGCCATCAAGCTATCTTCTATCACTGTTACCACTTATAATTATCTATACCACCTGTATTTCACTATCTCTTCGCCGAACTAGTGCACCTATACACCTGACAAGTGTATTGGGTGTGTTGTGGACACAAGAGACTTCTTGTATATTGATTGCAGGGTTGCTTGAGAGGGAATACCTTTGACCACATCCTCCCTGAGTTCGATAAACCTTGGGTGATCCACTTAAGGGAAAACTTGCTGCTGTTCTACAAACCTCTACACTTGGAGGCCCAACAACTGTCTACAAGAATAGAAGTGTGTAGACATCATTATTCTTCTAGTGGTGTCATGTGAACGTCGACTACATGATACTTCACCTTTATGTGACTAGGGGAATGCATTGTGTATTTGGCTACTAATCGTAGGGGTTGTCAGAGTGACAGAAACCTGAACCCCCATTAGGAAACCTTTGCACAAGGGAGTGTAGGATCTCAGAGTTTAAGGCTGTGGTTAGGTTTCTATCTTAACTACTTTCTTGTAGTTGTGGATGCTTGCAAGGGGTATAATCACAAGTATGTATTAGTCCTAGGAAGGTTAGTACATTAGCATAGGTTCACCCACACAACATTTATCCAATCAAAGAAGATTAATCAACTGTATGAAGCAAAAGCACTTGACAGTATTCCCATGTGTCCTCGAGAACGTTTGGTTATCTTAAGAAATACAACCGGTTTGTCCTTTGCTAAAGAAAGGATTGGGCCACTTGCTGCAATTATTATTATTGTCTTTTATTTACTTGTACTTTATTTATCTGCATTATCAAAACCCCCTAAAAATCCATTTGCTAAGTATTTACAGAGAATTCCTTATACAAGCCACTTGTCAACACCTTGTGCTCCTCGTTGGTTCGACACTCTTACTTATCGAAAATACTGCGATACACCCCATATACTTTTGGGTCATCAAGACTATTTTCTAGTGCCGTTGCCAGGGAGTGAAGCGCTATTGGGGAGTGGAACTGGTGAAGGAAACTTCTGCTGTGAGTATTGTTTATTTATGCTTGTTACTTTATTCTCAATATGGATAATTCACTTAGTTTCTTATTTCATAATGCTGCTAACACTGCTAAGGTAGTAGATGAACCTCCACCTGCTGAAAACGATACTTTTAAGATGCCTACAAGAATTGATGATCGTGTTATGGATAACTACTATTTTGGAGACAGAACTATCCATCCCGGTGATCATTTGCTTTTTATACACGAATTATGCGGGTTGTTTATGTGTGCAAATATTACAACAGATCAAGTTAAGAAAAAGCTAATCTCTGTATCACTGAAAGGAAGAGCTGAGGAATGGTATAATGTCAACACCCGGATTTTTAATCCCAGATGCCCATTATGCCATACCTCGCAATCCCAAGATTACCATTTTTGCGAGACATAACGGATTGGATATCACAGTACATCATCCATTACAAACCATACATAAGGTCTTACACAAATAAGGATCTCATGATCCAGTCTTAATACAACAAGCAGCGGAAATAAAAGATAAGCGTAGCGGTGGGGTCCATCTTCAGGGGCACAGGCAATGCTGACAAAGTCAGATGGTCCAAGTTATCATAGCCGTCCTATTGGCCATCATCTTGATAGTCTCCTTCATAGTCTGGCCATGATAATAGCCAGGGACAAAAGCCATGAGTACTCTTTAAGTACTCACAAACTACCACTAACAAGTACTATAGTTCAAAGTAAAAGGACTAACTCTAAGTTTAACTATAAAGTTAAGTTTGAAACCTAAGGTGAGTTCAAAAGCAAAGAAAGATAAAGTAAAGTCCTAGAATCACTTAAGTTGGGAAGCTATTGTTATAAACACAACAGTGTTGTGGTCAAGCCAAGAGTTATCATTCTTTTCAAAGTATTTAGAAAACATCTGACAACGAAACAGTATGGCCATTCCAACCGTCCATAACCGTGGCCGCTGCTATTCGAATAGTTTGACACTCTGCAGAGGTGGTACACTTTCACCACAAGATTCGATACTTAGTATGCAGATAATCAAACATAACCTTCCCTTTACACACCCTAGTATAAGCACCTCTCCTATGAGCATGGCCTCCCAACCATGACCATCAGTCATCTTGGGCACTGCATAGGTGGACATCATGAGAGGTAGCATCAGGTCAGACCTCTCCCATGAGGGAACTAATACTAATGCATATAAATTTCCAGCTAAGCCTTACCCAATTCAGGTAGTATGGTTGTACGGTAAATTTGGAATGGTATCGCATCCGAATCCAACCATCAGTTTTATAAAAGGGTTAAGACTCATGCCTCAACATTTTCATCATCATCAACCATTTGTGTTTTCTCAACACATGTCAAAACATCTCAATAGAATGACTCATCATTCCAAGGTTTTCATAATTCATTTTCACCAAGTGTTCCCATCTAAAGTGACACAGGTTTTTAATCTACTCTAACTAATAAGTTAGGAGTGTTCACTAAGGTGGAAAGGATGGGTTCAATTCATGCCATAGAATGACATCTAAAGGGTTCTAATTAGGTCAAGTTTTATACTTTTAAGCTACCTTCAAACTAAGTAAAGAACTTGGTGTAAACTAAGGGAGTAAATCTTGTAACTAAGACTTGAGGTACTAATAGTCAAAAAGGGGTGGTGTGATCAAGGTATGCTTAAGGCATCTTTGCTAAACCATCTAGTTTGGTCCTATCTTGCTAAGCACTAAACTTGCAAGTGTTAGCTTGCACTATTAATGGTGGCTTGCACTTGGATAGTGCTAGCTTGCTAATAGTAGCTTGCCTTGGTTGGTGCAGTGGTTGAAGTTTTCTTCTTCTTCTTCTTCTTCTTCTTTTTCTTCTTGGTAGAACTCCTCCTCCTCGAAAGCTTGGTCGGTACTATCGTCTATACATACATAGGGAGTGCACAATCACCAAACAATACTTAACTAGGCTAAATAGCATTCCAAGACACACATTTGATGATCTATTATCATCACAAACATCACAAGTTTAATTCAATAGTTTCCTCCTTTTTATTTTAGAAAAGTAATTTCTACTCATTGAAAAATTAACTAAGATTTAATATTCACCACTTAAAATATGGGATCATGTTGACACATGCCATCACCACATAGCCTAACATGTGGGAATGAGAATTAAGGGTTGGATCAATATTACTTTGGTTTAAGTTCATTATTTAATGACTTAGAGTGACTAGAAATGCCTATATAGCATTATTTGGGTAATAGTCCAAAGTCACTGCATGTAAACCCTAATATTATTACATATTTAGATATATATGATGAAATGTGATTTTTGAGAGTTGTAATCAACTCAAAAGCTAACTTGGTTGATTTTATAAAAATGTTGCAAGTTGCAAATGCTTCTGTCTTCTTATTTTTATTAGGAGAGAGCTATAACTCTAATTGAATTAAATCCAACGGGCTTGGATAGATCATCTTAATACCTTTTAGGAAAAATTTGTTTCATGCAATTTGGATTTTTCAAACTCCCAGAATTGAATTTTAAAATAGTGGACAAAAACTAGATTTAACTAAAAAGAAAAATCCTGATTTGAACGGGTGGGCTAGAGCGGGAAAAGACTTGGGCCGGCCCAGTGGCGCTCCGCCGCGCGGGGCTCAGCTGATAGGGGGTCCCGCTTGTCAGCGGCACTTAACACGCGAAACGGTACGCGCGCTGTGGGCCGTAGGATTAGAAGGCAGATCTACGGCTGAGGGTCATCGTTGACGACGAACAGGTCGCCTGCGAGCTCGAACCCTAGCGGCTAAGTGGGGGTCTGCTGGGGACGTACCAGGGCTCTAGTGGGGTCGGCGAGGCGGGCAAACAAAGTGGAATACGACGGCGAGGCGAGGCACGGTTGCGGCGGAGCTTGGGGTGGTCGCAATCAGCGGCGCCCTTCTCCTCCAAAGGCGGCGGCTCCGGCTCCAATTCCGGCGAGGCAGAGCTCGCCTTGCTCCAGCTAGAGGTGGGTGAGGCTCAGAGAGGTGAGTGGTGTGGAGAGAAGAGGCTAGGGAGGGCTCCTTTTATAGGCCCGACGGTGAGACCGAGCGGGATGGGCAGGCGACGGTGGCGACATGGCTACGGCGGGGTAGAGGCATGGCTGCGGGTGGCGATCGACGTGCGGTTCCCTGGCGGTGCTCTAGGCATCGAATGTGGCCGTAGGGGCGGTGCCATGCGGTTTGGGCGAGGTGGCGCTCTGAGCGACAGAGGCGGGGGTGTCCACGGCGAGCGGTGGCTGTGAGGCGTTGGGCGGCCAGCGGGGGTGTCTAGGGTGTTCTCCAGGTCATGGCGGAGCGGCAGGCGCGGGCTGTGGCCAAGGGGCGGTCTATGCGAGCGGGGACAGAACACACTCTTGGGCGGCACCGGCATGGTGCGGTGGCACTGGGCGCGGGCTTTCCTCGGTGGTCCACGGCAGGGCTTGGCTGTGAGGTGTGGGCTACCTCCTAGACATGGAGAGAGAGGCGGGAGAGGGCTGCTGCGGCAAGTGCACGGTCGGCCAGCGAGAGGGTGCTCGGCATGGCAGTGTAGCTAGGGGGTAGGGGAGATGCTGGTGTGGGTCTGGTTGGGCTAGAGGGGGGACAAGATGATCAAAGCACTTCCAAATTGCTAGACAAAATCAGCCCAAAATAGTATTAGTTAGGCCAATATGATCCTGCCAGCAAGGTGTTTGACAAAATGGCCGAAAGAGAAAAAGTTTTGAATTTTGGTTTCAAAATTTTTGAGTGATCTCCACTAGTGCTAGGTAGTCTCTGGTTGCAAGGGTTTTGAAAGTGGAGCTCAAAAAGATGGGTTTTGAAATAGGGGTGATCTATGCATATGCATTAGATTCAATTTTCAAATGTCATTTAAAATAAGTTAAAGCATGTTTTTAGCAGATCAAAAGGTGGGCCTTGGTACCTCATTATGTGTACTAGCAAGGGGTACAAAGATCAAGAATTTTTTCTGTTAAGAAATGAGTGCTAGGAACACTCTAAGTAGTGTAGTGGATTAAAATGGCCAAAATGACCATTCCTCCTTTTTAATTCTTTTTGATTTGATTTTCTTTAGGAAAAGTTTGGGAATGATGTAGATGATGTTTAAATCACCTAAGCAACATTTTACAAGCATTGGATCACTCAATCATGGCAATTCAAACAACTCCTATTTTAAATGCACACATATATGAATGCTTTCATTTTAAATTTGGAAAAGTTTTTGTTAAACCCATTTTTGGTTGATTTGATCTTGATAAGCCTGGATTGAAGTTTCGGGATATTACAAACCTTCCCCCCTTAAACAAAATCTCGTCCCGAGATTTACAAAAAAAACTAGGAACTAAAGAGATCTGGGAACTCTGTCCTAATGTAATCTTCTCGCTCCCAAGTAGCATCCTCCTCGGTATGGTTGCTCCACTGAATATTGAGAAACTTGATGCTCCTGGTCCTGGTGGTTCTGTAGGCTTCTTCTAAGATACGGATGGGTACTTCTCGATAGGTCAGGTCATTGTTGATTTCCACAGCTCTGTGATCGATGTTCTTGAAAACTTCAGTCTTCTCGGGCACTTCCAGACATTTGCGAAGTAACGAGATATGGAACACATTGTGGATGGCTGACATCTCTTCAGGCAGGTCCAGCTGATACGATACTTCTCCTCGACGGTTCAAAATTTTGAAGGGCCCGATATATCTGGGGGCTAACTTTCCCTTTAGACTAAAGCGTTGAGTTCCTTTCAATGGTGAAACCTTGAGATATACAAAATCTTCGACATTGAAAGTCAGGTCTCTTCTTCTTTTGTTAACATAACTCTTCTGTCTGGACTGGGCGGTCTTGAGGTGCTCACGGACTTTGTGAACTTTCTCTTCCGCTTCTCGAAGAATGTCGGGTCCGAAGATCTGACTCTCTCCTACTTGCGACCAATTCAAAGGGGTACGCCACTTTCTTCCGTATAGGAATTCAAATGGTGCCATCTGCAAACTAGCTTGATAACTGTTGTTATATGAGAATTCTGCGAAAGGAAGGCATTCTTCCCATTTTGATCCATATTCCAACACACAAGCTCTAAGCATATCCTCTAGGATCTGGTTGACTCTCTCAGTCTGTCCATCTGTTTGCGGGTGATATGCGGTGCTGAAGTTCAACTTGGTTCCTAATCCTTCCTGAACCTTCTGCTAAAATCTCGAGGTAAATTGGGTTCCTCGATCTGATACTATGGTCTTGGGGGTTCCATGCAGACTAACAATCGTAGCAATGTACAGCTCTGCTAACTTTGCACTCTGGTAAGTGGTCTTGACAGGTATAAAGTGGGCTACCTTGGACAGTCAATCAACTATGACCCAGATTGAGTCATTTCCCCTACTAGAAGTAGGTAAACCGGTGATAACGTCCATTCCAACAGAATCCCACTTCCATTCCGGAATCTGTAATGGTTGCAACAGTCCTGCAGGTCTCTAGTGCTCTGCTTTGACTCTTTGACAGATGTCACATTTGGCGATGTAGCTTCCGATCTCTCTCTTCATCTTGTGCCACCAAAATTGCTCTTTCAAATCCTGATACATCTTTGTTCCTCTGGGGTGGATAGAATAAAGAGTATCATGAGCTTCCTTCATGATAACCTCCTTCAGCTCCGAATCTGCTGGAACAGAGATACGGCCTTTGTACCACAGTACGCCTTCTTCATCTTCAGTGAATCCAGGTACCTTTCCTGTACCAATATGACGTTTGATTCCGTCGATACTTTCATTTCCCTTCTAGGCTTCCTTGATTTGGCTAATCAAAGTGGGTTGAAGTTCAATGGTGGCTAAGAATCCTTTGCTAACTAATTCAGTTCTGAACTACTCTAATTCTTCATACAAACTGGGTTGCTTCTCCTTGATCATGGTGTTAAGCCTACACGGCAATCTGCTAAGAGCATCCGCTACCACATTGGCTTTGCCTGGGTGATAGTGAATGTCAAGGTCATAATCCTTGATTAACTCTATCCATCTTCTTTGCCTCATATTCAGCTCCTTCTGAGTGAAGATATACTTCAAGCTCTTATGATCAGAGTAAATCTCACAGCGATTACCCATCAAATAATGACGCCATGTCTTCTGTGCTAGAACCACAGCTGCTAGCTCAAGATCATGGGTCAGATAGTTCTGCTCATGCTGCTTCAGTTGTCGAGACAAATAGGCGATGACTTTGCCTTCTTGCATCAATACACATCCTAGACCAATCTTGGATGCGTCACAATACACATCAAACGGCTTCTTGATGTCTGGCATGACCAAAATTGGGGTTGATATCAATCTCCTCTTCAGCTCCTAGAAACTGGCTTCACATTTGTCTATCCATTCAAACTTCTTGTCCTTCTTCAACAATTGGGTCATTGGTCGGGCTATGCTCGAGAATCCTTCTACGAACTTGCGGTAATATCCCGCTAATCCGAGAAATGCACGGACTTGGATTTGAGTGGTTGGGGCTTCCCATTCTTCGACATCTTTGATCTTGGCGGGATCAACAGAGACTCCTCCGGCAGACACAATATGTCCTAGGAATCCTACTTCTTTAACCAAAACTCACACTTGCTGAACTTGGCATATAACTGATGCTCTCTCAGGGATTCTAGGATAACTCTCAGATGTTGCTCATGCTCTTCTTCGGACTTGGAGTAGATAAGGATGTCGTCGATAAACACAACTACAAATTTATCTAGGAAATTCATAAATATCTTATTCATGAGATTCATGAAATAAGCAGGGGAATTGGTTAATCCAAAAGACATAACCGTATACTCGTATAAACCATAGCGAGTAGTAAAGGCGGTCTTCCGAATATCCGTTGCACGAATCTTAAGTTGGTGATAACCAGTCCTAAGATCAATCTTTGAGAATACCTGAGCTCCAGTCAACTGATCAAATAGATCCTCTATCTTTGGCAAGGGGTACTTGTTCTTGATGGTGACATCATTCAACTTTCGGTAATCTGTGCACAGACGGTTGCCTCCATCTTTCTTGTCGACGAATAACACTGGTGATCTCCATGGCGATGCACTTGGTTGAATTAAACCTTTGGCTAGCATAGCATCCAACTGTTTCTTTAGTTCCACTAGTTCTGAGGGGTTCATGCTATAGGGTCTCTAGGCTATGGGTCCGGTTCCGGGGATTAGTTCGATAATGAACTCAATATCCCTATGCGGGGGCATACCTGGCAATTCATCTGGGAATACGTCGGGGTATTCAGAGACTACTCTGACTTGGTCTATGGTGGGCAAGGCTACACTCTGGTTGCACTTGAATTGTCGGGGTAAGGTTTCAGAGATATGCTCTACTGTGACTCCAGAACTACTGGTCATGGTGATGGCTTTCTTAGCACAGTCTATCAATCCTTTATGCCTTGCCATCCAGTCCATACCTAGTACTACTTCCAAACCTTTGGTTCCAAGTACAATTAGGTTGGCATAAAAATCTATCCAATGTATTCTGATAGGTACAGCTTTGCAAAATTTTCTAGCTTTGGTTGTTAAACCGGGGATTTGAACTATCATGACATGCTTCAGGTTGGTTGGACAAATCTTACTAGTGCATGCAAATTCTTCGGTGACAAATGAATGCGATGCTCTCGAATTAAACAATACTCTTGCTAAAACTGAGTTGACAGAAAACATACCCAGCACTACATCTGGCGCTTCCTGGGCTTCTTCTGCATTCATGTGGAAGAGACGGCCGTTGCGGTTGTGAGGGTTCCCTGGGGCAAATCTCCTTCCTGGTTGAACATGACGCTGCTGCTGAGCTGGGGCATTCACATTGGTATTGGCTACAGTCTTCTTGGGACACTCATTAAGGTAGTGACCCTTTATTCCACACTCGAAACAAGTGATCTGGGACTTGTCCTTGACTGCGACAGGTACAGCATTGCTGCCAGTTCTGGGTGTAGTGTTGTTGTTGTGGTTCTTGGGAGGTGCACGGTTGAAATTGTTGGCATTATCGGAGTTGTGATTGTTTCCTCCGGACTTCACATTGCTTCCGCTACGGTTGGGGTAGCTTGGGCGAGAATTTGGGGGTCGGTTGTTCCTTGGTGCATATCCTGGTGAAGGGTTGGGACGGTACTTCTGGTGACTGTTGGATCCAGACTGCTGCATCATACGACGCTTGCGGTTGTCGTTTGCTTGGTTAATCTTCCCTTCCATCTGAATGGCAGAGTCGACTAGCTCTTCGAGATCCTGGAAACGGATGTTGACGAGGACAGTCTGCATCTCATCATGCAGTCCGTTCAAGAATCTCTCCTTCTTCTTGGCCTCCGTGTTGATCTCATCAGGTGCATATCTGGCAAGTGACAGGAACCTGTCATGGTACTCCACCACAGTCATTCTTCCTTGCTTCAATTCGCGGAACTCATTTCTCATTCTGTTGACTAGACCTTGCGGCACGTGGGTCCGGCTGAACTTGACTTTGAATGCTTCCCATGTCATCACTTGACCATGGTTCATATTGCGGATGCTATTCCACCAAGCTCTTGCATCTCCTACCAGATAGTGGGTGGCGAAGAGAACTTTCTCATTTTCATCAACTCAGGCAACTTCTTAGTTGTTCTCCATGGTCTGTAACCAGTCATCAGCATCTAATGGGTTTTCAGATTGATTGAATATTGGGGGATTAGTGTTCTGAAAGTTTTTGAGTTTGGATCCCTAGTGATCCTGATTTCCATGCCCTTGGTTGTTGAGAGCCATTTGGGCGATCTGTTGAAGTGTTGCTAAGTTGGCTTGACGTTCTGCCCGGCCTGCTTCACGATCTGCGATGAGATTTTGCAAGATCTGCAGCATTGGGTCTTGCGACGAGCTGCTCCCTCCTTGGTTCCCACGAGTCATCTGAAGATTGAGATATAGGGGTAAGAGGGAAATTTCTAAGGTTCATGGTTTTGGGGTTTTCAAATCTAAAACTTTGAGTTAGACTCAGGTTTTTCAACTAACTTCATTTTCATTCATGCAAGCAAGCACACGATACGACACACACCACAACAATCAAAGGGGAAAACAGATGGTTTTAAGAACCATTCTGCAAGCTAAGATACAGTCAGATCGATACATCTCATGCTACGACAGTGCTCTAGTGCATCTACTCATCGTCGATGAAGTCGGAGTCCTCATCATCAGTGTAGAAGTACACGGCATCCTCCGCCAGAAAGTCATCATCGTTGCTGAGGTAAGAATCCATGTCTCCCTGGATGTCTTCACCCTCATCTTCTTCTTCCTTTGCTGCAAGCTAAGCTTCCTGCTCCTTGATGGTCTTCTCGAGGTCAGCCACCTTCTTGCGAAGGAGGCCGATGGTGCGATCCTTCTTGGCACGCTGGTGGCGAAGAGACTGACGGTCTTGGACAAGCAGTGCGAAAGTCTGGGCCTTCTGGTCGGCAATGACACAGTTGTGGTTGGCTAACTCTCTGGCATTGTCCAGTTCCTGCTGTCTGTCATGAAGCAAGAAGTCAAGGTTCTCCACTTGACGCCTCAACTCAGGGTGGCCCGGCATCTCCATTGGCATTCCCATGAAATCACGTCTTGCATAGTGGGCAAAACGGGTTCCTTGGGTCTTGTTGACGCTGAGGGCATATAGACGTGCGAGAGCTTCGTGCATTGCCCTGGCTAATCCATCTAGCCAGTTGTTCTCTCTCACGGAGAACTGAATTCTTCCAGAAGTTGGTGCTTCAATGCTTCCTCTAAGATCTGCGGTGACGAGCCACTGTAGGTCTCCTCCTGGGGGTCCTGGAAGTTGAGCTCCAAGAAACTCCGGGTGCGGGCGTCCTAGTAACTCCGACAGTGTATCCAGATCCCTCTCGAAGATCAGTTGACCTCCGTTTCCCAACTGGTAAAACTTGCTGAACTGAGTCTCCATCTACAAGAATTAAGGATGAGGAAGTTAGTGAAGTGATCAAGTGTGTCAAATTTTAAGTAGTAGTGTAAGAATTTTGAGTATCATGAATTTTTGAGAAAGAATCCACAAGGGTAAGAGAGGAGATAGTTTTTTTATAAATACTCACTTTGGTTTTGAAACTAAGTTTTTGTTTGACGTCCATTCGAACTAGGGTCTCCTATGGTCAGGATGGCTCTGATACCAACTTGTCAACACCCGGATTTTTAATCCCAAATGCCCGTTATGCCATACCTCGCAATCCCAGGATTACCATTTTTGCGAGACATAACGGATTGGATATCACAGTACATCATCCATTACAAACCATACATAAGGTCTTACACAAATAAGGATCTCATGATCCAGTCTTAATACAACAAGCAACGGAAATAAAAGATAAGCGTAGCGGTGGGGTCCATCTTCAAGGGCACATGCAATGCTGACGAAGGCAGATGGTCCTAGTTATCATAGCCGTCCTATTGGCCATCATCTTGATAGTCTCCTTCATAGTCTGGCCATGATAATAGCCAAGGACAAAAGCCATGAGTACTCTTTAAGTACTCGCAAACTACCACTAACAAGTACTATAGTTCAAAGTAAAAGGGCTAACTCTAAGTTTAACTATAAAGTTAAGTTTGAAACCTAAGCTGAGTTCAGAAGCAAATAAAGATAAAGTAAAGTCCTAGAATCACTTAAGTTGGGAAGCTATTGTTATAAACACAACCCTATTGTGGTCAAGTCAAGATTTATCATTCTTTTCAAAGTATTTAGAAAACAACTGACAACGAAACAGTATGGCCATTCCAACTGTCCATAACCACGGACGCGGCTATTCGAATAGTTTGACACTCTGCAGAGGTGGTACACTTTCACCACAAGATTCGATACATCTGTCAGGGGTAACCCTGAATCATCATACTTAGTATGCAGATAATCAAACATAACCTTCCCTTTACACACCCTAGTATAAGCACCTCTCCTATGAGCATGGCCTCCCAACCATAACCATCAGTCATCTTGGGCACTGCATAGGTGGACATCATGAGAGGTAGCCTCAGCTCAGACCTCTCCCGTGAGGGAACTAATACTAATGCATATAAATTTCCAGCTAAGCCTGACCCAATTCAGGTAGTGTGGTTGTACGGTAAATTTGGAAAGGTATCGCATCCGAATCCAACCATCAGTTTTATAAAAGGGTTAAGACTCATGCCTCAACATTTTCATCATCATCAACCATTTGTGTTTTCTCAACACATGTCAAAACATCTCAATAGAATGACTCATCATTCCAAGGTTTTCATAATTCATTTTCACCAAGTGTTCCCATCTAAAGTGACTCAAGTTTTTAATCTACTCTAACTACTAAGTTAAGAGTGTTCACTAAGGTGGAAAGGATGGTTTCAATCTCATGCCATAGAATGACATCTAAAGGGTTCTAATTAGGTCAAGTTTTATACTTTTTATGCTACCTTCAAACTAAGTAAAGAACTTGGCGTAAACTAAGGGAGTAAATCTTGTAACCAAGACTTGGGGTAATAATAGTCAAAAAGGGGGGGTGTGATCAAGGTATGCTTAAGGCATCCTTGCTAAACCATCTAGTTTGGTCCTATCTTGCTAAGCACTAAACTTGCAAGTGTTAGCTTGCACTGTTAATGGTGGCTTGCACTTGGATAGTGCTAGCTTGCTAATAGTAGCTTGCCTTGGTTGGTGCAGTGGTTGAAGTTTTCTTCTTCTTCTTCTTCTTCTTCTTCTTTTTCTTCTTGGTAGAACTCCTCCTCCTCGAAAGCTTGGTCGGTACTATCGTCTATAAATACATAGGGAGTGCACAATCACCAAACAATACTTAATTAGGCTAAATAGCATTCCAAGACACACATTTGATGATCTATTATCATCACAAACATCACAAGTTTAATTCAATAGTTTCCTCCTTTTTATTTTAGAAAAGTAATTTCTACTCATTGAAAAATTAACTAAGATTTAATATTCACCACTTAAAATATGGGATCATGTTGACACATGCCATCACCACATAGCCTAACATGTGGGAATGAGAATTAAGGGTTGGATCAATATTACTTTGGTTTAAGTTCATTATTTAATAACTTAGAGTGACTAGAAATGCCTATATAGCATTATTTGGGTAATAGTCCAAAGTCACTGCATGTAAACCCTAATATTATTACATATTTAGATATATATGATGAAATGTGATTTTTGAGAGTTGTAATCAACTCAAAAGCTAACTTGGTTGATTTTATAAAAATGTTGCAAGTTGCAAATGCTTCTGTCTTCTTATTTTTATTAGGAGAGAGCTATAACTCTAATTGAATTAAATCCAACGGGCTTGGATAGATCATCTTAATACCTTTCAGGAAAAATTTGTTTCATGCAATTTGGATTTTTAAAACTCCCAGAATTGAATTTTAAAATAGTGGACAGAAACTAGATTTAACTAAAAAGAAAAATCCTGATTTGAACGGGTGGGCTAGAGCGGGAAAAGACTTGGGCCGGCCTAGTGGCGCTCCGCGGCGCGGGGCTCAGCTGATAGGGGGTCCCGCTTGTCAGCGACACTTAACACGCGAAACGGTACGCGCGCTGTGGGCCGTAGGATTAGAAGGCAGATCTATGGCTGAGGGTCATCGTTGATGACGAACAGGTCGCCTGCGAGCTCGAACCCTAGAGGCTCGGTGGGGGTCTGCTGGGGACGTACCAGGGCTCTAGTGGGGTCGGCGAGGTGGGCAAACAAACTGGAATACGATGGCGTGGCGAGGCACGGTTGCGGTGGAGCTTATGGTGAGACCGAGCGGGATGGGAAGGCGACGGTGGCGACATGGCTACGGCGGGGTAGAGGCATGGCTGCGGGTGGCGATCGACGTGCGGTTCCCTGGCGGTGCTCTAGGCATTGAATGTGGCCGTAGGGGTGGTGCCATGCGGTCTGGGCGAGGTGGCGCTCTGAGCGACAGAGGCGGGGGTGTCCACGGCGAGCGGTGGCTGTGAGGCGTTGGGCGGCCAGCGGGGGTGTCTGGGGTGTTCTCCAGGTCTTGGCGGAGCGGCGGGCGCGGGCTGCGGCCAAGGGGCGGTCTATGCGAGCGGGGACAGAACGCGCTCTGGGGCGGCACCGGCATGGTTCGGTGGCACTGGGCGCGGGCTTTCCTCGGTGGTCCACGACAGGGCTTGGCTGTGAGGTGTGGGCTACCTCCTAGACATGGAGAGAGAGGCGGGAGAGGGCTGCTGCGGCAAGTGCACGGTTAGCCGGTGAGAGGGTGCTCGGCATGGCATGGCAGTGCAGCTAGGGGTAGGGAGATGCTGGTGTGGGTCTGGTTGGGCTAGAGGGGGGACAAGATGATCAAAGCACTTCTAAATTGCTAGACAAAATCAGCCCAAAACAGTATTAGTTAGGCCAATATGATCCTGCCAGCAAGGTGTTTGACAAAATGGCCGAAAGAGAAAAAGTTTTGAATTTTGGTTTCAAATTTTTTGAGTGATCTCCACTAGTGCTAGGTAGTCTCTGGTTGCAAGGGTTTTGAAAGTGGATCTCAAAAAGATGGGTTTTGAAATAGGGGTGATCTATGCATATGCATTAGATTCAATTTTCAAATGTCATTTAAAATAAGTTAAAGCATGTTTTTAGCAGATCAAAAGGTGGGCCTTGGTACCTCATTATGTGTACTAGCAAGGGGTACAAAGATCAAGAATTGTTTCTGTTAAGAAATGAGTGCTAGGAACACTCTAAGTAGTGTAGTGGATTAAAATGGCCAAAATGACCATTCCTCCTTTTTAATTCTTTCTTATTTGATTTTCTTTAGGAAAAGTTTGGGAATGATGTATATGATGTTTAAATCACCTAAGAAACATTTTACAAGCATTGGATCACTCAATCATGGCAATTCAAACAACTCCTATTTTAAATGCAAACATATATGAATGCTTTCATTTTAAATTTGGAAAAGTTTTTGTTAACCCCATTTTTTGTTGATTTGATCTTGATAAGCTTGGATTGAAGTTTTGGGATGTTACATATAATCTGCTAAAGGATGGCCAGTCTCTTGAATGGGAGGAAATTGTACCTCTCTATTATTCCAAATTTTATCCTCCTAGTGAGATTCATAAAGATCGGAATAAAATATATAACTTTTGGCGTTGTGTTGGAGAGAGTACAACTCAAGCTTGGGGGAGATTGAAGTCACTAATGCTTAAATGTCCTACTCATGAGCTCCCTAATAATATTATTATCGATAACTTTTATGCAAGGCTTTCTCTTCATGATAAGGGTCTATTGGATGCTTCTTGCTCTAGATCATTTACACGTATGTAAGAAGAAGCTAAATGGGATCTTCTAGACCGTATTCAAGACAATGCTGAAGCATGGGAGAATGACAAAGGAAGAAAGTCAAGTATAAATTATGATTACGAATGCATTAAATCTTTTATGGGAACTGATGACTTTCATAATATTAGTAATGCTTATGGTCTTGATTCTCAAAGTATTGCAAATTATTTTAAGGCTTTTGCCTCTTATATTGAAATTCCTAAAAAGAAATGGAACAAGTATCCTGAGCCATATAAAGATATTGTTAATTGTGTTCCTGCTAGAAATACTGAAGTTCATACTATTGATCATATTTTACCTGAACCTTACATCGAGAAAATACCTTTCCCGGTTAAAGTAAAGGAACATTCTATGACAGCTAGTATGGTTAACGAAAGTACAAAGAAAGCTGTAGAACCTAATGAACAAATAGATGTTGAACCTGAAGTAGCAAATATGAAAGACTTTATCACTAAAATGTAGAAGATGGGCACATTATCCTTTGTAAGGACACTTCTAAAATTGTTTCACATCCTAATGGAACTAGGAAAACTAGTGTCCCTGTGTTTTCTATCAGGATAAGTGATCATTGCTACAATGGTTCATGTGATAGTTACATTGTTAAATTTATGCATGATACTGAAAGTTATTATGAGAGAGGGAAGATTTTTCTTATGCATCTCAATAATATTAAGTTTCCTCGCTTTATGCTGAAAGTTTTAAGTTGCACTTCTTTTGCCTTCCTATGCTAGTAGCCTCTGGTTTCAATAATTTATTTTCTTACAAAATTCCCTTGCATAGGAAGTGGGTTAGACTTAAATATAAGTATGTTTGCTTTTTGATTCTCTCTTTTACTTCAATTTATACTCTTATATGAGCATCATTGAAATTTATCAGGCCTATCTTAATGGCTCTAAAGAAAGAGTTTTTGGGAGACAACCCAATATATTTTCGCTTTTAGTTTATTTTGGTCTTTTTTAGTCCTGGAAGTTATTGCTTCTGTAATAACCTCTGTTTATCCTTTTTGTTTGGTTTTTGTGTCAAGATCAGCCTCTAATGAAAGAGAAGTAAGATTTTGGAAATTGTTGTTCCAAAACAGATTTTTGTGCTTCACCATAAAAAATCATGAAAAATCCCAAAACGTCGTATTAATCTGTAATTTTTTGTGTGCATGCTCCAGGTTGTTATTTAACTTTCTTTAGCTTTGCACTTTTTGATTTGAGCAAAATAAGATTTTCGAAAAATTGATCTTTACCCGCTGGTCTGTTTTGACAGATTTCTGCCATTTTTGCATTTGCCTCTTAAATCGATTTCCTTTTTGAATTATTTTTGACTTTCGAAAGGAGTTGTTTTAGTAGCTTATGTTCTGATGGATTTCAGTTAAAATTGAACCTAAAGGTTTATTATCTTGCATACACTAATGTTGCTAATGAAGAATGTGTAAAGTTTTGTATGAAAGAAATTTTCAAGTGGTAGGAGAAAATGATGTAATGAGATGAAGAGTGGTCAAAAGGCTCAAGCACTAAATTTTTGAAGATTCTTACAATGAAGATATTGATATAATTCAAGTGGTGACTCTGGAAGAGTTTATTAAAAGCCAAATTCAAAGACTTGCAGAGTCCGTTTTCGATTAGGTAACAGTTCTAGTAAGGAAAGGTCCACAAAAAACTTTCCAAGTTATATTTTTGCAGTTTTTATCTAACATGGAAATTAATGAGTCGAAAAGGGACGGAAATGGAGCCTGGGTGGCTCACACCACCCCGTGGCGCAGGCCCACCTGGCCACGCCACCAGGTGGTGTGGCCACCCCGGAGCCCGTCTCCAACCCGCTTTCTCCCACTACTTTCCTTTTGTTCTTAAACTTCGTAATATATAATCCCCTGGATCCTTCGAGGTCTGTATATCGTGTTCTCGTCGTGTTTTCATTTCGATCTGTTTTATTTAGATGTCGTTCTAGGATTCGTCTTCAGAGGACTATGAGCTGCGACGCCGGCGCGAGCTCCATCGCAATCTTGAGTAGAGGACCTTCGTAGGATGGGTGGAAGAAGAAAGGATCACAGCTAGGCGCGAAGACCTGGATCGGAGCATCAAGGAGGAAGTGAAGGGCATGTCAGCAGGCATGAAAGGACAGGGGCTAGTACCTCTAGCGCTAGACCTCAGTTCTTGCCCTGCAGCGGTGGAAGCTCTACGAGTCACTGATGAGTTTTGTGACAAGTACACAGTCCCGAGGATAAAGGTGGATATACTTCAAGAGGAGAATAACATGCTTCGCAAGATCCTGGATGATCTTCTCAATCCGATCATGGGCACAACACCACCACCATCGAAGGAGTAATTCGTCATCAGGTTTTAGCATCCCCTTGGTTTGTTCCAAGCTTCGGAAGGGCCACAGTATCACATCATTATCTTTCATCTTTTTACCTTTTTAGTAGAGTCATATCATGAATAGAGAAGTTATCATATAGGATGGTTTGCATTATAGAAGTATCTCCCCTCTAGTTACATATCTATGTATCCCTTGGTATGAGTTGCCGTTATGGAATATTAATGAGAAGTTCTATCATTACTTTTTGCACATCTTATTTTAGTTTGCAATTTCTGTTATATGATTGATCTTTTTGATAGTATTGGTATCACTTTGGGATCATTAAGTAAATTTAGATTGGTTTTGGCAAACCTAGCTCTGGTCAGTAGTACCACTACTTGAGGATTGAATGGAAAAGAGAAAAGTACTTTTAGAAATATAATTTCATCGTCTTGTTATCTTGTCTGGCTCATAAGCTTAGTATTCTCTAGTTAAGATCTTTTGTGTTTCCAAGGAAGATTGCATGATTGTTTCTATCACTTGTATGTTTGTTTGTTTCCTTCCATTCCTATGCTTGCTACTCAGCCTTGCTAGCCAAAAACCTGTATTGAGAGGGAATGCTTCTCGTGTATCCAATCCTAAAACTAAAACCTATGCCATTTACGTCCACCATATCTACCAATTAGCATTATTGCTATTCCAAGTATATTCCTGTTTTTTATCTACCGTCCAAATTAAACTTGTTATGTGAAAACTAGTGATTAAAGCTCTCACAAACTTGATGGCACACTTTACTTTCGTGCACTTAATAAACTTGAACCATTACGTCCATCTATGTTGCATATATTCTTGCACTTTATAAGTTGATAATTAGCAGAACCATGCTGTCATGGGGAACATTTTCAACATTGCACTTATTATTCAGTTGGTATCATGTTCTTTTGTTTATGGATCCCGGCGGTGTGAAATAAAAGGGGAGCTTGTAAGCTCATGGAGTTTGTATATGTGTTAGAGAAGCGCCTGGGCAGCTAGCCTAAGCCATGCCTAATCATGGTGGAAACTTGCAGCATAACCATAGTGAGCATTCTGTGAAGCATCCTCAATAAAAACCTATGAAAATAGCAAATAAAAAGATCGTTGAGATGCTCATTGTCTGTTGCCTTGTCATTTTGATATGGGATAGCTCCTGTATCATGGGGCAAGGGGTACCCCATTGGAGGTTCTCCATAATACACATGTACTTACAATGACAAGAACTTACTTGTGACTAAACTTGAGTAGCATGAGGTTCAAGACTCGTAGGCAAGGGGCTGAGATTTTCGGCTTATAACTTGTCAAGCATATCCTCATATTTGTTCACTTTAACCTTAATAACCAAAAATATGCTTATGATAGGGGCAATAAGAGCTCAAAGCTAGTAAGTACCATAATTTTGGGAAGCTCTTTATGAGACTTGAAATCCCTACTTCCCTCTACAAAGGGCCTATCTTTTACTTTTTAGTTGAGTCAGTAAACCTATTCCTTTCTATGTTAAGCAAGCATTTGAGTTGTTGTGATTCAATCACCCATATGATGATATTTAATCATGTTTCTTATGTTCCTTGTTTTGCACATTGCTTTTATCTTAGTGGATATTACTTTGAAACCTATCATTGAAAACCCATTATGTTTGACTCCTACAATCTGTTAACCGTTCTATGACTAAGAACAAAGTTTGCCATTATCAATTATGATTTACTTTATGCATCTTTATTGTGTTTTGTTTACTCATTGCAAGTTAGGTTATATAATAGTGAGTTGTTTTCTATTATGATTTGTGTTTTGATGAATGTGATGCTTCTTGTCTGTATTCGCTTTATCGACACTTCACTCCATAAACCTGTGGACATGTTTATCGAGCTCAGTTTTCGCTTGGGGACAAGCGAAGTCTAAACTTGGGGGAGTTGATACGTCCATTTTGCATCACCATTCTATATCATAATTCCCTGTTATTCATTGATATATTTCATATTAAGAGATGGTACTTATGTTATTTCATGTATTTTTGCATGATTGATGATTTTGGGAGGATGAACCACCGGAGCCAGGATTCTGATGGAAAAAAACACTGTTTGGAGGCAAAATTGGCGAAGATTAGAAAATCCTAGAAAATATACGAATTCCTATTTTTCCAGAAGACAAAGGAAGCCAAAAGGGGAAGTGGAGATGGGACACAGGGGACCCACACCACCCCCTGGCGCAGGCCAGCCCTGGCCGCGCCACCAGGTGGTGTGGCCACCCTGGCCCAGCTCTGACATATCCCTCTGACGCATATAAGACCCTCGAAACCCTAAGACTCAGGGAGCGACCATAGAAAGATTCCGCCGCCTCTGCGGGGCGGAAAACTGTAGGGCGAGAAAGAGCTCTCCAGCAGACAGAAATCTGCCGGGGAAATTCCTTCCCGAAGAGGGGAGATCATCGCCATCAACACCATCATCAAGCTGGACTTCATCGGGATCATCATCATCTTCTTCACCATCATCTCCACCAGCACCATCATCACCACTCCGTACCGCTGTAACAATTGGGTTGAATCTTGCATAGTTCTTAGGGGAAACTTTCCCAGTGTTGATTACTTGTTGTAGTGATGCTATTTAGTGGAACCATTGAATTATTGTTATGTTCAGATTGTTACTTATCATTATTTCATCTCTGATCTTGATCCATATGATGTCTCGTGAGTAGTTCGTTTAGTTCTTGAGGACATGGGAGAAGTCATGTTGTTAGTAGTGGAATTGTGTTGAGAAAGATTCAATGGGTTGATAATTAAGTTGTGGTGTTATTCTTCTAGTGGTGTCATGTGAACATCGACTACAAGATACTTCACCTTTATGGGCCTAGGAGTATGCATTGTGTATTTTGCTACTAATCGTAGGGGTTGCCGGAGTGATAGAAACCTGAACCCCCGTTAGAAAACCTTTGCACAAGGGAGTGTAGGATCTCAGAGTTTAAGGTTGTGGTTAGGTTTCTATCTTAATTGCTTTCTTGTAGTTGTGGATGCTTGCTAGGGGTATAATCACAAGTATGTATTAGTCCTAGGAAGGTCAGTACATAAGCACAGGTTCACCCACACAACACTTATCCAACCAAAGAAGATTAATCAACTGTATGAAGCGAAAGCACTTGACATTATTCCCATGTCTCCTCGAGAACGTTTGGTTATATTAAGTCATACAACCGGCTTGTCCTTTGCTAAAGAAAGGATTGGGTCACTTGCTGCAATTATTATTATTGTCTTTTATTTACTCGCACTTTATTTATCTGCATTATCAAAAACCCCTAAAAATACGTTTGCTAAGTATTTATAGAGAATTTCTGATTCAAGTCACTCATCAACACCTTCTACTCCTCGTTGGGTTCGACACTCTTACTTATCGAAAATACTGCGATACACCCTGATACATTGCAAATGTATCTATAATTTTTGATGTTCCTTGCTTGGTTTTATCCACTTTCTTGTGTTTTGTCCACACTTTGGAGTACTTTTCATATGATTTCTTGGACTAACCTATTAACAAGAGCCATAGTGCCAGCTGCCTGTTTTCTATTGTTTTTGGTTCCAGAAAAGTCAGAAAATGAATATTCTCGGAATTGGACGGGACAAAAGCCAAAGTGCCTATTTTTCCAGAAGTCATAAGATGCCAAAATACGAGACGGAGAGGGGCCAGAGGCCAGCCACACCACCTGGCCGCGCGGCCAGGCTTGGCCTGTGCCATGGGGTGGTGTGGTGGCCCCTAGCACCCCCTCGGTGTTGGGGGGATACCCCTGGGTAGGGTCACGCCGGGGTAGAAAGGCCGAGTTAGCCGAGGTTCGTCAAGGCCAAAGAAGATGCTGGCCGGGTCACCTCAAGGCAGGCCGAACCACGGGGTAATCCGGACCTAGGGGCATTCGACTAACTAGGTCTCATCCGACTTAGGCAGTGAGTCGGAAGTAAATGTTTACTTGTATGCAGGAACGGTTGTGGCCGGATGAACCATCATCCGGGTCACAACAAGCTTCTAGGAGAAGGAAGGAATCTTGCTGGTCAAAAGGAGCCCCGGTACGCACTGCCTGAGCGAAGCGAGCAAGGACAGGACCACCGGGGCGTGGCCGACAAGCGTGACGACGCCCGTGTCAGCTGACGAGGGCGCCGCAGTGGCTCACGTAGCTAAAGCATGTGTGACGCGGGGGAAAAAGCACCCCGGTCGGCTTAGCACTTTGGGAGGAGGCATATTCTTAGGAATATGCCTCCACGTATGCCCTAGGCAGAAACCGAGCCTCCCCTATAAAAGGGGGGCTAGGGCTTCTGTAGAAAGGGTGGATCGGTTGGTCTCTCTACGATTCTGTTGAGATCTAGGGTTTCAGGTGAGATCTGTGGGTGAGAGTAAGAGAGCTCCTTCTTCCTCCTCTCGGCAATACAGCTCTAGGAGCACTTGTAACCTTGGAACCAAATCAATACAAACTTCTGTGTGGAGAATCACTTCACTATCCCTCCCTGGATTCCCCTAGCGTGTATTAGTCCCCACCTTTAGCCTATACATGGAATCTGCCGTGACACCACCACGACACTTGGCCTCCCCTTCCGACTATAAGATGCCCTCGGGACGAAAACCATAAGTACCCGATCAAAAATCCACGAAAGAGTCTGTAGCCGCCGTCATCTCCATCCCTAGATCGGGAGGGATCTGAAGCTCTTCACGGCACCCTGCTGGAGAGGGGAATTCACCCTGGAGGCCTTATTCATCACCATGCCAGCCTCCAGTGTGATGCGTGGGTAGTTCATCCTTGGACTACGGATCCATGTAGTAGCTAGATGGCTGGTTCTCCTCCTTTGTGCTTTCATGTGTAGATCTCGTGAGCTCCGTTCATGATCAAGATCATCTATTTGTAATTCTGCATGTTGTGTTTACGAGGATACGATGGATATTGAGATGCTATTTCAGATTGATTATTGATTCTATCATGTCTTTGTTATTTGTGATCTTGCATGCTTTCCGTTGTTAGTAGCTATCTTGGCCAAGTAGATGCTAGCAACTCCAAGAGTTAGTATTTATGCTCGATAGTGGGTTCATGCCTCTGGTAATCTGGGGAAGTGACAGAAATCTCTAAGGTACTAGATGTGATGTTGCTACTAGGGAGAAAACAACAATCCTTTGTTCATAGAACAATCGTATTGTTTACTTTACACGCAGTTCGTAAAGCAATAATCTGTTGCTTGCAACTTAATACTGGAGGGGGTTCGGATGATAACCTGAAGGTGGATTATTAGTTATAGACGCAGTTGGATGGCGGTCTATGTATAATGTTGTAATGCCCAATCAAGTTCCAAAGGAGTCAAGATGATTAGTATATGCATGTATTGCTTTCTCGATGTTTGTCAATTGCCCCGCTGTAATTTGTTCACCCAGCATGTTATCTATCTTAAGGAGAGCCACCTCTAGAGAACTGTGGATCCCGACCCTTGTCTTTTACATACAATCTATAAACTGTTTATTGATTTGTGTTTACTTTCTGCAAACTATTACTTCTTTCCATTCGATACGTTTAATCCTTTGTTTTCCGCAAAACATGGTGAGATTGACAACCTCATCGCAAGTTGGGGACAAAGTTCTGTGGTTGTGTTGTGCAGGTCTCCACGTTGCTACTAGCACCGGTAGTGCGCCCTGCCAAATCTCAGCTAGTAACACCTTTGGGGTGTTTCCTTGCTCCTACTGGTTCAATTAAACCTTGGTTTCATACTGAGGGAAACTTGCTGCTGTGCTCATCATACCTTCCTCTTGGGGTTCCCAACGAGCTCTACATCAACATCGCACCAGCACTTTTCTAGCGCCATACACAGAGCCATCAAGCATTTTTCTGGCGCCGTTGCCGGGGAGTCAAGGACATCTTCACATGAGGAGTCCCTCATAACCAATCTCTTTACTTTGTTTTTTTTGTTTTGCTTAGTTTCTTTTTGCTTTGTTCGCTTGTTTCTTTATTCAAAAGCACACAAAAATTAGTTTTACTAGTTTGCTTTCATTACCAAAAACACAAAAAATTAATTCCTTTCTTAAGTTGCCACTATTTCTAGCCTTGCTCCAATCACTATGTCACCCGAGGAAATGATTTTCACTTTTAAACAAGGAGTTGAGGAAAGTTTTAAAGAAACTTGGTCTAGAATCTCTGATCTACATGAAAAAACTAAGCCTAAAATGACTCAAAGCTTGTTCCTTAGCAGTTTTTACCTTGGAATTGCTCTTTGCTATAGATATGCTTTAGATGCTGTTGTGGGACGAGATTTCCTCCAATGTAATGAGGATGATGCTATTAATGCTATAAAAAATTGATCCTCACTTACAACTTGCCTAGCCAAACTGATATTTCTTTCGCAAAAATATTTGCAGGATTGAACACTCTTGAGACTGGCACTGCTAGCTTAAAAGATTGCTATAATACACTTAGGGAGCATCACAATTATGTTCCAATAAATTCTGAACCATCAAAGTGGCTCCCTATAGTAAAGATTGAGATAAACACTGAAACTTTTCAAGCTCGCTGTGATATCATGTCTGAATTTTGTCTTATGCCCAAAGATATTTATGAACTTCTGAATACTTGGGGGATTACTGAAGGAGGAAAAGAAATATCTCTTGCTAATAATGCTACCATATTACCTCTTGGAATAGCTGAAGGAGTGTTTACAAAGATCCTTGGGAAAATGATTTCTACTGATTATCTTGTTATTGAATGTGCAGCAAAAGGACAAATTACACTTGGAAGATCCCTATTAGAACTTCTTGGAGCAATAATAGATGTGGGAAAGGGGACCATGAACCTTTCTTCTCCACCAAACAATCACATTTTCCCCAAGGTTAAGAATAAAAGTAAGAGAGGTAAGGGCAAGAAATTTGGTCTTAATGCTTCTTCATTTGAGAACACTTGATTCTTTCTTACTTCTTATGCCTAACTTAAAGGCATTAAAGAAAAGTACTTATTGGGAGATAACCCAAAGTTTTAGATGAGTCTTGGAAGTTATTATCTCTGTAATAACCTCTCCTTATCCTTTTTATTTGCTTTTTGTGCCAAGAGTAACCTCTAATGAGAGAGAAGTAATGATTGGGAAAGTTTCTGTCCCGAAACAGATTTCCGTGCTTCACCGTACAAATTCGTGTAAAATCTCTGTACGTCCTTTTGAGGCGTGAATTATTATGCTTCTGCCTCAGGTTGTTATCTAACTTTCGTTAGTTCAACACTTTTTTATTTGAGCAACAGAAGGTCTTCGAAAAAATTCTTCTTTACCTGCTGGTCTGTTTTGACAGATTTCTATCATTTTCTGCATTTGCTTCTTGTTGGTTCCTTTTTGAGTTCTTTTGGAGAATTGAGCTTTTTGAGGGAAGTGCTACAGTTGCTAGTGTTCTAATGGAAGTTTATTTGGTGTTGGAAGTGAACCTTAAGACTGATTTATCTTGAGTACACTAATGTTGCTAATAAAGATTGTGTGAAGTTTTGTATGAAGGAAAAATTTCAGGTGTATGGAAGGAATGAGTAATGAGATCAAGGATGGACTAAATCTCAAGATTGGGGATGCCACACGTGTCACCCCAATAAATATCCAAGAAGTACAAGAAGTGATCCCAAGATCCAGCTCAGGTAGAAGGCCACGAGGATTACCACTAGACGCGCAGTTGCGGAATTGATGAAGCACGTCGCTTGATGCAGTACAGTCCTCACGATCCATTCCGGTTCCACGATCCACGATCCGTTCCTTCTTCACGATCGTCGAAGTGCTCAACGTACATCACCTCCGCCGGTATCCACACGTACGAGGAGGAGCACCGGCGATGGACTGCTAGGTCCGGTACGGCGGCGACAGGACGGACTGGGGCTAGGGTTTCCAATACATGGAGTGACCTAACCTTGTGCTCTAAGCACCTGCGCCCCAGCTTATATAGGGAGTGAAAGTGGGCTCCACTCACTTGTGGCCCATTCACTAAAAAGGCCTATATTAGCCACTGCAAGTCTCACTTGCTGACTAAGTCCATGTCTCTATTTGGGTCCAACCCAAATAGGTTTCCTATTTGGGTCTAACCCAAACTTGCTCCCGCTCTTAAGTGTGTGACTCGACAGGCTCATGGTAACCCGGACACGATTCCGAGTCTCACTCGTGGTCGATCAGTTGGTAGCGGCTCCCAGCAGAACGTGCCAACTCCCAAGTACCAATAAGTCATGACGACATACCTTCCAATGTGACTTTCGTCTGAGCCCCTTTTGCCTCACAATATACCTTGTCGGACTATAGGCGAATGATCGTCATCCCTTAAATAGTCCGAATATCTTTCTTGATCCGAGATAAGTGATTCATCCGACTAACTCTTAGTCGGTTGCCTCGGTTAACACTTAATCCGAGACGCGCATGGCCATGCTTTCCGAATCATATCTTCTGAGAGGGCCCAGAGAATATCTCTCCAGATGGAGGGGCAAAATCCCGTCTAGGTTATTCACATCACACAGCTTGATTCTCAGACGACCCGAACTCTGCCTTTATAACTGCCCAGTGACGGAACAACGTTTGACAGAACCTAAGTCGGAGATCCTCAACTTGGATTGTGCAATAACCTCAGGTCTAAGGATTACATTGATTGAGACATGCAAATGACGACTTGTTCGTTGCATCTCAATATGGGTCAGTCCGACTCGCTAAACTCTTTAGCCGAATCCGTGTAAGTCGGAATAACATCTCCATGCCCATGACAAGTGGAACCTAGTCAGTCCGACTCGCTAAACTATGATCCCAGCTCTGAATGTTTTACAAAGCACCATCAAAGACTTGATCAATGTATATGTAAAAAATTCAGAGCTGGGATCATAGTACTTCAATCATAACATGAAAGACAAAGTTCTAGCAATAAGACAAAGAAACTATGATGCAACATGAAAAGGCACAAACGAAAGATTCATGAATAACAATGCTTTGCAAGACGTTTGTTGTTTCACATAAAGAAAACATAGCATAATAGTATTCAGCTTGTCCCTCATAGAATAGCAAATATAAATGCATAGGACACCTTCAAAGTTCATAAGAGTGACTAGATACAAATAGTTTAAAACAAGCAATATCAAGTTATGCATCAATCAACTAGTCTTGGGACAATGCACATAGAACTAAGAATGGCCACTATGCTCTCAAAGTAGGTGCATAAAGGTACAAGGTGGAGAATCAATATAATGGTGGAAGAAAGGCCTTTATAAAAGGAAGTATGGATTCAAGTCTCATAAAGAGCTTCCAAAAATTATGGTACTTATAGCTTTAAGCTCTCATTTCCCCTATAATAAGCATCTTGAAGTGATTAAGGTTAAAGTGAACAAACTATGGTGTACATGCTTGACAAAGTATAAGTTAGGAATCTCATGTCCCTTGTATACGAGGGCCGCTCCTCATCCTACTCAAGTTTAGTCACCGGTAAGTTCTTCTCATCGTAAGTACATGTGTATCATAGAGAACCGCCAATGGGGTACCCCTTGCCCGATGATACGGAAGAATCCCCATATCAAAATGACAAGGCCCACAGACAACGAGCATCTCAGCAATCTTCTTATTTACCATGGGAATATGGTGCTTTTTTCTCTCTTTCCTCTTTTCATAATCTCTTTTTTATCTCTTCTCTCTTTTTTCTCAATATAGGACTCTTTTTTTATAAGAAGAATGCTTCATAGACAGCTCATTATGGTTACATTGCAGGTTTCCACCATGTCACCATGGATTAGACCAGCGGCCCAGGCGTTTCTCTAACACATATACATAACTCCATGGACTTACAAGCTCCCCTTTCATTTCACACCGACGACATCCATAAACAAAAGAGCATGATATCAACTAGGTACAAGTACCAAGTGCAATGTTGAAAGCGTTCCCCATGACAGCATGGTTCTGCTAATTCCCAACAAAATAAGTGCAACCATATACAACATAGACGACACAATGGTTCAAGTTTATTAAGGGCAAGAAAAGTAAAGTGTGCCATCAAGTTCGTGAGAGCTTTAATCACTAGTTTTCTGATAACAAGTTTAATTTGGAAGGTAAACAAAAGCATGAATATACTTGGAATAGCATAAGCTAATAGGTAGGTATGGTGGACTCTTTGGAATAACTTTGTTTAGGGAGTTGGATGCATGAGTGGAACTCATACTTGGTTGTGGAGGCTAGCAAAAGACTGGGAGCAACAAACTAAGAGAGCAATAATGGCCATAATCATGCAGAGCGACAAAACATCATTGATCAAAGCATAAAGTGATACTATAAGTTGAAAACTAAAGGATCATAAAGTCTATGGTGACTTGAGATAGTTATAACATGGTGTGAGCATGCGCCAAGTCAACCCAAATAAAGCATCAAAGGAGAATACCACTATACTATGCTTTAATATGCTAAAACAACGCATGATTCATCCAACACACATTAAGCAATCTCAATTGTTTATAACAAGTCATGCTACACCAAAGAATACTAAGCATAAAGCCAAAACAATATCAAGCATGGCATGACAAAGCATAGGCCACAGTCAAAAACAAGCTTTTTTACCACATAAGTATGAACTTACATACTCTTTTCCAATCCAAACCAAACTATTTGCAAACCAATGTATGAAAGAGGGGGTCCAACCAATTTATTCAGAAATATAAGCAAACAAAATAAAACCATAACCAAAACAAAAACGAAAAAGAAGACGCTCCAAGAACAACACAACTGTGCATGAAGCAATAAAAATGAAGCGTTTGAAAGAAACCTGGAATTTTTATTGATGAAGAAGGGGATGCCTTGGGCATCCCCAAGCTTTGACGCTTGTACTTCTTGGATATTTCTTGGGGTGACATGCGTGGCATCCCCAAGCTTGAGCTTTAGTCCATCCTTCATCTCATTACTCATTCCTTCCATACACCTGAAATTTTTCTTCATACAAAACTTCACACAATCTTTATTAGCAACATTAGTGTACTCAAGATAAATAAGTCTTAAGGTTCAGTTCCAACACCAAATAATCTTCCATTAGAACACTACCTACTGTAGTACTTCCCTCAAAAAGCTCAATTCCCCAAAAGAACTCAAAAAGGAACCAACAAGAAGCAAATGCAGAAAATGGCAGAAATCTGTCAAAACAGACCAACAGGTAAAGACGAATTTTTTCGAAGACCTTTTTGCTCAAATCAAAAAGTGTTGAACTAACGAAAGTTAGATAACAACCTGGGGCAGAAACACAAAAATTCACGCCTCAAAAAGACGTTCAGAGATTTTACACGAATTTTTACGGTGAAGCACATAAATCTGTTTCGGGACAGCAACTTTCCCAATCATTACTTCTCTCTCATTAGAGGTTACTCTTGGCACAAAAAGCAAATAAAAAGGATAAGGAGCGGTTATTACTGAAGCAATAACTTCCAAGACTCATCTAAAACTTTTGGGTTATCTCCCAATAAGTACTTTTCTTTAATGCCTTTAAGTTAGGCATAAGAAGCAAGAAAAAGGATCAAGTGTTCTCAAATGAAGAAGCATTAAGACCAATACCAGAAATATTTTCAACAAGGAAAGGTATATCATCCAAATAAGTTCTAGAGGATCCTCTCTCAATGCTCTTAGGTTCACTATTTTCATCTAAAGGGTTTTCAGGAACAATCCAATCAAGATTCTTTTCTATGGCTTCATGTATTGCTGCTAGTTTAAAGGGTATTGGTATCTTAGGTTCCTCCCCATTAGGTTCGGTTTTGTTCATCTTTTCTCGTGTACCAACAACATCTACACATGAGCCTAGCATATTGAAACATTCAAAGACTTTCCTAGCTTCCTCGGCAACATCATAGAACTCCTTAAACAAAGTTTCTAGAATAAAATCCCTCTTTTCAGGGTCCTCAATTTCTTTAAGCTTAAGAAACATTACTTGCATTAAGGGTTTGAGGTTAACAAACCTAGCTTCTAACATGTGAATTAAAGAAGCTGTAGCAATCTCATAGTTTGGAGCAAGTTCTGTAAGGGATCTATCCTCAGTATCTTCATGCTTACTAACATGATTAAATAATTCTTCAATATTATCTTTCCCAATTGTAGAACCACTACCAATTGAAAGGTCTTTCAGGGTGAATTTAGGGATCAACATGGTGAGCTAAGGAAGAGGTGACAACTAAAGGTGACTTAATTTTTTTGTGTTTTTGGTAAAGAAAGCAAACTAGTAAAACTAATTTTTTTGTGTTTTTGATAAAGAAACAAGCAAACAAAGCAAAAGAAACTAAGCAAAACAAAAATAACAAAGTAAAGAGAGTGGTTATGAGGGACTCCCCTTGTGAAGATGTCCTTGACTCCCCGGCAACGGTGCCAGAAAAATGCTTGATGGCTAAGTGTTGATGTAGAGCTCGTTGGAAACCCCAAGAGGAAGGTATGATGAGCACAACAACAAGTTTCCCTCAGTTATGAAACCAAGGTTTGATCGAACCAGTAGGAGCAAGGAAAAAACCCAAAGGTGTTGCTAGCTGAGCCTTGGCAGGGCGCACTACTGGTGCTAGTAGCAACATGGAGACCTGCACAACACAACCACATAACTCTGTCCCCAACTTGTGATGAGGTTGTGAATCTCACCATGTTTTGCTGAAAACAAAGGATTAAACGTATCGAATGGAAGGAAGTAAAAGTTTGCAGAAAGTAAACACAAAACAGTAAACAGTTTATAGATTGTATGTAAAAGAAAGGACCAGGATCCATAGTTCACTACAGGTGGCTCTCCTTAAGATAGATAACATGCTGGGTGAACAAATTACAGCGGGGCAATTGACAAACATCGAGAAAGCATACAAGCATATACTAATCATCTTGACTCCTTTGAAATCCGATTGGGAATTACAACATTATACATAGACCGCCATCCAACTGCATCTATGACTAATAATCCACCTTCAGGTTATCATCCGAACCCCCTCCAGTATTAAGTTGCTAGCAACAGATTATTGCATTACGAATTGCGTGTAAAGTAAACAATACGATTGTTCTATGAACAAAAGGATTGTTGTTTTCTCCCTAGTAGCAACAACACATCTAGTACCTTAGAGATTCCCGTCACTTCCCTACATTACCAGAGGCATGAACCCACCATCGAGCATAAATACTAACTCTTGGAGTTGCTAGCATCTACTTGGCCAAGATAGCTACTAACAACGGAAAGCATGCAAGATCACAAATAACAAAGACATGATAGAATCAATAATCAATCTGAAATAGCATCTCAATATCCATCAGATCCTCGTAAACACAACTTGCAGAATTACAAATAGATGATCTTGATCATGAACGGAGCTCACAAGATCTAAACATGAAAGCACAAAGGAGGAGAACCAGCCATCTAGCTACTACATGGATCCGTAGTCCAAGGATGAACTACTCACGCATCACACCGGAGGCTTGCATGGTGATGAAGGAGGCCTCCAGGGTGAAATCCCGTCTCCGGCAGGGTGCCGGGAAGAGCAGATCCCTCTCGATCTAGGGATGGAGATGACGGCGGCTACAGACTCTTTCATGGATTTTTGATCGGGTACTTAGGGTTTTCGTCCCGAGGGCATCTTATAGGCGGAAGGAGAGGCCGAGGGGGTGCCTGGGTTGGCCACACCACCCCCTGGTGCGGCCAGGCCTGGCCCACACGGCCAGGTGCTATGGTGGCCCCCTGGCTCCTCTCCGTCTCGTATTCTGGCATCTGATGACTTCCGGAAAAATAGGCACTTTGGCTTTTGTCCCATCCAATTCCGAGAATATTCATTTTCTGACTTTCCTGGAACCAAAAACAGCAGAAAATAGGCAGCTGGCACTATGGCTCTTGTTAATAGGTTAGTCCAAGAAATCATATGAAAAGTACTCCAAAGTGGTGGACAAAACACAAGAAAGTGGATAAAACCAAGCATGGAACATCAAAAATTATAGATACATTTGCAATGTATCAACAACACACTCGTCCTCACGCGTCATCTCCTTGTCCTCCCCTAGCACGCCAGTTAGTGGGTGAGACCCTCATTCCCCCCAAAATAAACCTCCACCCATCCCACTTCCCAACAAAATCCATAGTGGAAGGCGCCAAAACCTCATACCCTGTGATGTAGGATGCCCTCACTGCCATCGTTGCCGACCCAGCCCTATCCACAACCACCAAACGTCCAGCCAATCCGAAGAGGTTTCCCAAGCCCGAGGGTGCACCGACCATCAACAAGGAACAAACGGCTGAGGGGCGGATGGTGCAGAGTAGGAAGCATGTCACTCGCCATGCTACGGTGAGGGAAAGGAAGGAAGAAGCAGAAGCCACCCTCATGAGAGCTAAGCAAGCTGAGGTCATCGCCGCCATGCGGGCCAAAGCCAACGCCGAAGCCGCTTCCAAGCTCTCCACCTCTAGTATAGCCTACTAGACCCTTCTTCTCCTCCACAACTCTGACGTGCTAGAAGTCTTGGAAATGGCTGGGGCAAGTGTCGCGGCAGGTGCATCGTCCATGATCTCGGTGACCGTGCCCATCATGTGGCTGCCACTACGTCCAAGCTCGCCAACAACTGTTGTTTTCACGCACGAACAATCGCGTTTCCGGCTAGGCGAATCAAGATCGACGCCGTCAGATGAGCTTGCAATAGGCGGCCACATCCATTGACCTGAACCGCACCCTAGGCTCTGGCGACCGCACGCAGCAGCAGAACAAGGGGCCCTGCAGGATCCCCATGGAGAACATGCCCGTGCCTCGCCAACTATTCGATGAATTGCCGCATCGACTTTTGTCTAGGGAGGAGAACAATGAGGTCATGTTGCGGGAAATGATCTACGAGGCCATAGCCATGGATGACGACCCTAATGATGAGGAAGTCCCCATGACCGCCTTCGACATTGGGGCAGAGCTATTTTTTGGGCCCGAGCTGGAGCCGAATGTCTTTGGCGATGATGCCATGGATGTGGACGAAGACGATGATAGTATCGAGTATACCGATGGAGTTAACCTAAAAAATAAGAGCCAAAAGAACGGTGGGTACACCGTTAATGAGGACAAGGTCCATTTTGAGGCGTGGATGATGGCAATTGGGCAAGATCCAATTGTCGGTGCTGAGCAAAAGTGATCGACATATTGGTAGCACATCTTCAAGTTTTACCACGAGAGCAAGAAGTTCAAGCCCTACCGCATCCATAGCGACCAAAACATCACCTCTCTTCAAGAGATGTAGGTTTCATCAATGCGGAGTACAACAAGTTTTGTGGTGGATACCATCATGTGGTAGTCTGCCCCGTGAGCGGCACCAGCATTCAAACTCGGTAATGGCTAGACCATTCTTGCTTCTACATCATACATATGTCCCATTTGAAATTGTTGCATATATTGTGGGCTCTCCTCATTTTGTGTAGGTGACCCAAGCCATGGAGTACTTCAAAGAGAAGTACGACAACAAGCTATTCACCTTGCCCCATTGTTAGATGAATATCAAGAAATGCCCAAAGTGGGAAACAAGTACAAAAAGATAATTGAAGGCTCTAGGAAGGGTGGATTGAGTCATATGTCACCGAGCTTGACGATGATGAACCAAGCATAGGCGCCCTACACACTGGGTGTGCTCTTCGGCTAAGAGGCCATAAGGCCAGCAGGCAAGATCTCCAATGCCAAGCCACCACACTTGCATAGCGAGAGACCTTGAAAGGGTTGCTTCTGGAGAAGAAGAAGGCAAATGCCGAGAGGGAGGAGAGATGCCACCTAGAGAAAGAGGCTACCATTGGTTGTTTCACTGACCTCACAAAGAGAGATCTTGATGTGGAAGAGGCCAACGCCCGATCAAGGGCCAAGGAGGCCGGGGCCAAGATCATGGACGAGGAGACTAAGCTCATGATGATGGACTTGACCATCTTGGATCTGGCTCAAAGTAGTTGGTTTGAGAAGAGGCAAAATGACATCCACGACCGCTATTTTTATCAACCACTTCATCAAGTCTCTGGTCCCCATGACTATGTGTGAGTAATCCCTTCTGTATGTGTGGGGTATAACTTATAAGGGAATTGGATGAGATCTCTTATGTAATGATGAATATCTATTATAATTTGAGGTGCCTATCTTGGTGATGTTTGTGTAAGATTTTATATGCAATTATGATATACTTAATTCTTGTTATTACGACCTGAATATCATAATCTTATCTCTAAAGTTTCACTGCTCTATCATATATGAAAGGTTGGGTTTGGTCTGCATAGTGTATCACCTTTTATAGTGTTGAACCTGTGAACCCTAGTGTGATATTTAGAGAAAACAAGAGGGAGATGTTATAATTTGAGTAGTTCATGTGCTCATGAAGTATTAATGCATTGTTCTGAGCTACATGAAAATGTACACCTTAATTACCCATAGTTTCAAGTTGGCCCCTGTAAAATGGGTGGGTAAGACATAATAGATGTTGTGCAAATTTTCTTAGTTAGTACGTACAACTACATATGGAACACATGCCTACTTTCAACCTTTCTAGAGCAAGCCACGATAGTAATGACTATTATTATATCAATGATCTTATCCATGCAACATCCCATTGGTCACTGTATTTCTGTGTTTCGGTCCACTACTTGTCCTCAACAACAAAATTCTCTTTAATTTCAGCAATTTACAAGGCTTTACTTTCTTGTAGCTTTACTTTCACTTTAAACTCTCCAAGTTTATTTAGTTTGTTTATTGCATAGATAATTAGAATCACTCTAATTTGAAAGAATAAATACTTATACTTCTGATCCTCGTGGGATTGATATTAATACTTACACATTGAAGTTTTCAATGATGCGGTACACTTGTGGGTATCATGTGGTGGCTTCGTCAACCTCAAAATCTTTTGGCACGGTTCCTCTGAGGTGCTCATAGAAATAGGGTGTGTGGGCATTCATAGGGGTGAGTGCACGTGCGTGTATGTAAGTTTCTATGGTGTATTGTGTTTTTAAATAAAATGCTTTCTTTTCTAACAAAAACATTAGAAATATTAAAAAATTTACTAAAAGAAATGTAATGCTAGCACATAGTCCATATTTGTTTGTTTACATATTGTTTTTGTAGCCCTCCCTACCTAAAGAGTCACATAAAACCAATACAAGCAAAAGAGTTACACACTGTTCATGCATAACAAAATCCACACTGGCCATAAAACCAATAAAAAGTTCGACGCGGTCTCTTAAGCATGCAACAAAGAGAAGAAAGTGGCTTAAGATGGCTGAGGGCTAATTCTAGATCACATCGTCATCTGTATTAGGAAAGAACGACCTCTTTGACTATGCGCTCCACTTGGATACTTGTTGCTATAAAAATCTGCTTATGTTCCGGTCGTTAAACTGGCATTAGGTGTGTAGCCAACGCGTACATGAGTAGATCACATGTGGCGGCGTAGAAGTAGAATTTGTTTTATCAAACACAACAACTTTTCGACAAAGACACAATATCCAATTTAAGGCTATCACACCAGCAAGGATATACTCTCTAAATTTTGATATACTTTTAATTTTTTTATGGGATTCCCATTACCCAATTTCTAAACATATTTTGGAACAACATTCGATAAAATTTGATGCAACCTGCATGATAGACAATCTGCACCGCTAACATATTTGCATTCAAAAAAAAATTGAATAATTGTGTAGTCATGATGACAAAAGCAACATTGGTTACTACCATGGCAACTAGGCTTAGCAATATGACCCTTTGTTCAAAACACATCCTGTATTAGATACCAAAGACTACTAATATTTGATAAGACCTTCATTTACTATTAAAAAAATACCTTCCTTTTCCAACTTTTCTTATTTGCTATCTGGTTCAACTACCAGACTAACGCCTGGTACATAGATTTGACCAGATCGAGTAATGCATTTTTCATCCAGACTTCATTGGAAATAATCATGTCTAGGCTTCATAGCCACATCACGAAGATGATGAATTCATTCCAGGCTAGATAGTCACGCCTTAAGGCAAAACCTCCTTAATTGTGAAAAATTAATGTCTGATCAAAATATGTTGTCATGGGTATTGAGAACTCAATGCAGTATTTTCCCAACTAGTTATTCTTGAACAAAAATAATTAAGAGGTATCTCTAATGATGAAGGTCTCAATAAAAAAAGATTGATTCACTTTACTAAATAGGCCAGATATGGGAGTCACATAGTTTACACCAAACTTGAGATATAGCCTTCTGAACCAATATGATTATTCCACAACATATTTTGCTACACCTTGTCCCCCCGGTGTGAAGTTTAAGTAACCATTTAGTAAGGAAATGTTCTTAGCCTCCAAATCATGGATTCCTAATCCACCTTTTATCCTTTGGACGTCATACAATGATACTTCACTTTGCTAGGCAGTACTTCTTTTCCTAGTCGTTTTGCTTACTGAACAATAGACTAAGTTTGGAAAAGTCATTTTGGTACAAGGAGGAAGATTTGAAAATATTTATAATACCAAATTGGTAACCACGAGTTGAATAATACCAGAACTCCACCAATGAACATGTATTTCCTTTTGAACTATTGAGCATTTTTTTGCATCTTTTCCTCGAGATGCTTCCATTCCACTATCGAGTGTTTATGATAATGAACCGGTATCCTAGTTAACGATAGAAAACTAACCTTTCTCACCATCGAAAAGAGTAGCATATTCAACCTCAACCTCCTAGACCTCACCAAAGCAGAATATCACTCTTGTGAAAGTTGATTTTTAGATCATTAAGCTTGTCGAAAGCACAAAGTATCAAATTGAGCTTCTTGTCCTTTTCCAAATCATGATCCATGGATATAATGGTATAATTTGCATATGGTAGACTGGATAAACAACCTTCAACAAGGTGCAACACAACACCAGATATTTGACTGTTCACTCTTTCGCCCGTTCAATAAGGATATCAAGCATATCCGCAACAATTATTGAACAACATTGGCTAGAGTGGATCACCTTGACAGATCCTTTTTTATTGGAAGCAACAACCATTGTCGTGGTTTACCTTAATAGACACACTACCTCCATATACATAATTATTTGTCACATTTCATGAACCATTCATGTAGGATAACAACACCATCAAGAATGTGGAGTCATTAGCATAAAATCACCACATATCTATAAAATGTTCGAATAACCACCACTATTCGAAAAAATCGCAAAATGTGACCACTATTCTGCAAATTTGTTGCAATTCGCACTAAGACCGAACTAAGAGCCAATTAACACCAAAACTGACAGTAGGACCCACCCGTCGGGCTGACGCGGCGACGCGGGTCAACGCACTGACTGCTATTATGCATGCGGGTCCTCAAGTTCTGTAAGAAAATTATGCAAAGGTCCCTGACGCCTCGCAATTTTTCTTTAAAAACCTATTTATTTCAAACTTTCATAACTTTTGAATACAAATTCAAATGAAAAAACTTTTAATATGAAAAGTGCTCATAAATGTTTGAATATTTTGAATATAAACTTGGTTCACTATTTCTGATAACTAAAATATGCAAACAATTTAAAATGCTTCTATTAATAATGCAAACTTTAAAAATTCATAACTTTAGTTATATGACTCCAAATAATATAAATAATATGTCTAAATTTATTAGAAAAATCCAACCAATCCATTTCTGACATCCTTCATGCATGTATCAGATCCGTTTCTCTTGGATGTTATGATCGATTGATATTGTTATATATATATATATATGTACGTACAATACAGTCTATATTGGTAACTTTAAAAATTCATAATTTTAAAAATCCATAACTTTAGTTATATAACTCCAAATAATATAAATAATATGGCTAAATTTATTAGAAAAATCAACCAATCCATTTCTGACATTCATTATGCACGAATCACATCCATTTTTTTAGATGTTATGATCCATTGATATCAGTATAAATAATATGTCTATATACTTATTAAAAAACAAGCGAGGGTGTGCGCAGTGGTGTAAAAGTCCTACTCGGTACTCACCGTATTTCTTACTATATTGCTTCAGGAGTAGCTAAGTTTATTTCCCTAGATGTTTTTAATCAAATTTATATGGGTCGTTCTCTTATCGTCTTCCCAGGCAGTTCCACCCAGAGGGAACACTTCTCTACGGCTACAAGGTTCTCGTTCAGACGCCACACATAAGGCTTTAACAGAGAACTACACGCAGAGGTTTCTCCTATAGGATCCCTAGCATAAGAAACCCATCCCATATAAACATGCTTAAAAAGAACAAGGGAAACACGAAACTACTTCATTTCCACAATATAGCTTACATACGGTTTTCCCTTTCGGGAAACCCCCGAAGGGCTTACACGAAGATAAAGAAAATTACCTTACAACCTCTCCAAACTTAGGGTACAGGTGCCTTCAATATAGTGGCTTTTATTATAGGGAGAGGGTTACAACTACTACTAGTGAGCTGAGAGTCTGCTAGCACTGGCTCTCTGCTCTGCTGGTTGCTGGATTGCTGGTGTCTGTGTTCGTGTCCTTCATTGCTGCAAGCGCCTCAATTTATAGGCGAGAGATCAGCCTTCAAGAGCCTTCTCCTCCATTATTTGCCTCTTCTTTCTTCTTTGGTATCATGGACCTATTTTGTAGGCTTCCTAGGCTTTATAGGCCTTATAGCCTTTGTAGCCCTTCTTTATAGGTTCATGAGCACATTTTTGAAAGTTGATGGAGGTATTTTTGGTGCTGCCTCCACGTTGCCTTGGCTGCATATGAATGTGGCTTCATCTTCTTATCTTCACTTTGACAATCTTCTTGAACTTCATGATTGTGTCTTGAGAATTTTGCCTTCTCTTTGGATCTTTTGTCTTCTCTCTTATATGGCTGCCAAGAGTTCCACGACTTGATTCATTTGGGCTGCGTGCATGCTGTTGGAGATTATATTTCATTGCTATTAACTAATTTACTTTTATTACTTTGATTTTTTTTTTCGGGTATAGGTCCTCCATGCCCGAATTATTGATAGTAATATCAATTCAATTTAATTTTATGCTTTGGGCTGGTCCTCCGCGCCCGAATAATTGATAGTAATATCAATTCGTAGTTCATATTCTTATTCAATATTATCTGCTGGATATATCATTGCTTATTTATTCAGGCTTTTGCCCATGTCCTGCAATATCCATATGATCTTCATATGATAGATTGAAGTCATACTTTATCTCATATTCTTTCTTTATTTCTTCAAACTTTGCATTAAACTCTTCTCGTAGTTCTTTTAAAATATCTTCTTTAATTCTTCTTTTATTAATTTCTTGACCTCTTGGAATTTTTCATCTATTTTCATATCTATATATTCAGAATCCAGAGGATCCAAACCTTTTAAAAGGCATGATTTGTATGTTTGGTATTTTGGGGATTCTTCTTCCTTCATTAAAAATAACAATTCTTCTTTTACCTTTGATGAAGTTGATGCTTCACCCTTCGTATAATTTGGACTTGTTGGAGCAGAGGTACCTCCTCCTCTATACTTCTGGATGTATTCTTTTGCTTTTGGTTCTATATAATAATTCTCTCCTATCATTTCTCTTGCATATCTTAAAGCTTCATTGATATCATAATATTTTCTCCATGATAAATCCATTTTTATTTTCCTTGCTTCCAGTTTTTGTTTTAGTATTTCTTCAAAAGTAAAATATATTCCTGGCTTATTTCCATCATATAGGACATATAATCCTATTAATTCTTCTGTCTTAATATTTACTGACTTTGGTAGCTTCTTGTTCATCATATTGAAATACTCTGCGAGACTATTTAGGATTGATAGCATATAACCTGTTTCTTCTTTTTTAGCATTATACTGAAACCAGAAATTGTCTAATATGCATTGCTGAACTTCATCCATATAAATATGACCTTTAGGCTTGAATTTGAATGTATTCGGGGGAAATATTTTTAATGAATTATTTGAGCCGAAAGTGAAAACCTCGGTCCCATTGGGGAGTAACCCACGCTTCATTCCTGCAATATTGATGCACGAGAGAATATATCAGGTAAACAATTATCTTTTCCTTTAATATGCTCGAAAACAACTTTATATCCATTCCCTGTTATGATATCTTCAAATAGAACCCATCTTCTAGTGGAACTTTTCTTACTATTTATTTGGTTATAGTATCTACATATTGCTTCACAATCTGTTCGTACTGTAAATTCTTTAAATCCTAAATATAACCTAAATGCATTTATTGCATGGACTACTGCAAGGATTTCCCTATCAATATTATTCACTGTTTTTAATTTATAACTTCCCGAGGCATATCTGCATATTTTCTCTTCTGCTTTTGGGGAATATTTATTAGGTTTTTGCTTTAATATAGCACCCCATCCTACTTTAGATGCATCTGTTTCGATAATAAAATAGTTATCTTCTAATGGTAATTCTAAGGGTTTCAAATTCTTCACTTTTTCTTTTATAGCCTTAACTAATTTTATGTCTTCTGAATTGAAATATTTTTGTCCATTCTTTCTTAGTTTAGCATACAAAGGTCCAGCAAGCTTTGCTAGGTTGTCTATGTAATTCCTTGCATAATTTACAATCCCTAAAAATTGTTGTAAAACTTTTTTATCATTCATGGTATCAGGGAATTGTAATATTTTCTTAGCAATATGTTCCTGCAAGTATATTTTTCCTTCTCCTATTTCATGTCCAAGAAAATTTATTTTCTCTTTGCAAATTTCCATTTTCTTTTTAGATAAGATTAAACCATTTTGTTCTACCTTTCGAAAGAAAACTTCAAGGTGAGCAATATGCTCTTTATATGACTTAGAGAAGACTAGTAAGTCATCTACATATACTAATATAAAAGCTTGATTCTCATTAAATATATTTTGCATCTTTCTTTGAAATAGTGCAGGTGCATTCTTTAATCCTAATGGCATAACTAGCCATTCATAATGACCTTGAGGACATGTAAATGCTGTCCAAGGAATAGATTCCTCGGCCATTTTTACTTGCCAAAATCCGGCCTTTAGATCAAACTTAGAAAAATATTTGCTTCCTTGTATCCTATTTATCCATTCTTGCTTATTTGGTATATTGTATGCATCATCTATGGTATTATCATTAAGTCTTTTGTAGTTTATAACCATTCTAGACTTGCCTCTAACTTCTTCAGCGTGATTTCTAACTATAAAGGCAGCTGAGCGATGAGGACTTCTACTTTCTCTAATTGCCTTTAATTTTAATAATTCTTCGATATGCATTTTAAATTCTTCTATATCTTTGGGAGTAGCTTCTATTGGTCCTGACTTGATTATATAATCAGGGTTTATAATATTTATTTTGCATACTATGGAATTCTTATCCCAATGTTTCATTGGTATTTCTCCAATGATTTGAATATCTTCTAATCTTTGCACAATCTTGTCTATATCACTCTTAGATTTTATATCTCTATACCAATTCGGCGAGAATGATTGTAATCCTATACACTCGGTGCATGTATTCTCTATATGATATTCTTCTATGGTATTACTTGGTTCCTCTCTTTTGCTGTCTTCAGGTGGCTCTACACTATATTCATCCTCTAGATTAGATATTTCTACATTTTGTAAAGATTTTCTTTGTTTTCGTACCTCAGATATGTATGGAACACTATCTTGATATGGAATGAATGTAACTCCTTCTTCATGTATAATAGTGGTTTGTAAAGATTGTTGTAAAAATCTTAATCCTAGTATCATGTCATCACTTATTACCGATAGATCTCTTATTGTAATTTCATCTATTATGTATTTTGTGCCATTTATGTAGCTTTCAATATTATATGCCAATTGATTATGGATTTTCTTTATGCCAGACATGTCTGTGGATACTTCAGCTTTATTATCATCTATAGTTTTAACTATTTCAGGGCATCTCACAAAATACTTGTCATGGATGATATTTTTTGTGCAACCCGTATCTAATAGTGCTAAAATTTTATATGAAATATTTGGCTTTAATACTATTTTAACTGGTATTCTTATTCCTAATACTTCCTTGAATGGTAAACGTACTATATATTTGCTTCCAAAACTAGTTATTGCATCTTTGAGCTGAATTAGCCTATCCCCCTTTTGCTCTCTTACTGTGACCATTTGATCTTTTAATTCTGTATTTTTGATATTATTATCTTCTCGATCTATATTACCACTATTATTTTCTAGCTTAAATTTTAGTTCCTCTAGTTCTTCCTCTAGCTTATTAATCCGATTTTCTAAGTTTCTAACTCTACTAGATAATATTTGGTCTTCTGGCTCAATTTCTACTTCTTGTCTCCAACCTTGATTTTTTGATTTTAAACAAGAAGCACAAGCTTGCCTTGAACATATGCTACAAGTAGACCTATTCTCTTGACTTGGATAGTATATACAAAAAGCACATTTTATATTATAATCACCTTTACCTCTCATGTTGACATTCTACCTGGTTCATCATTTCTACTTTTAATCCTGCAAATTCGTCTATTAAATCTATATCATCTTCACTTGAATCATCTTCTAAAATCTGATTCTCTACTTCATCGGTTTCTATGATTGAATATATTGACTCATCATCTTTTATTTCATCATCACATACTAATATATTCTCATTAACACTATCTACAATTAGTACCCTTTCTTGCTCTTCTATTTTACTAGAATACCTTTTCTGGTCTTTATTAGGACATGTTTTACTTAGGTGGTCAGGTGAGTTGCATATAAAGCACCTACATGTACTATCATAAGTCTTTCTAGGATTATACCTTCTTACATTTCTCTTATGTAAAAACGGAGCTCTATTGTCTGACCTTCTTAGGAAATATCTTCTCTTTGTTCTATAATTTCTATTATCTCTTCGTTCAGGTTTATAATGTTTCTTACTCCTATGCCGTTCTTCTCCATACGATAATGGTATTTGGACTATATTATTGCAGAAATTGTAATCTGATTTCTTCATAGATCTTTGGGCTTGAATGCTCGTACATACCTTCCTTAGTTGTTTGAAAACAAATGTTATGGCTTGGGATATATTTATAATGGATCCTTCTGTTTCTTTCTTATATTCCTCAAATATTATAGATCCTAAAGGGTCAGGTAATTTATTAAAATACCTCTCAACCACACCCCTATTATATCCTTGCTTGGCAGTGGTAGCATTATATAAATAATGCTGAGAGAATTCTTTTATACCTTTCCAACTTGTTAGAGTTAATTTTTCTATCTCTCTCAGTCGTTCATTTTGTAATGCAGTGAATCCTAATTCTGGGTCTTCTGCTATGATTATACTTGATATAACATTAGCAAAGTTATTTGGATTACTTCCAGCTCTTTTTAGTTCTTCATAATTGACTGGATATGTTTCTACCCATTGTTCCCATAGAACCTTTGCAGATTCTCCTAAAAATGTTTCAAGATAAGTTAACATGTCTTCTACCTTGGTGCCTATATTATGCTGGTTTTGTATATATTTTTGAACTATTAACCCTTTCCATATGCTAAGGATATTCGGCCAATCTATTGGGTCATGGGCTGCTAAATTTAATATCGCACCATCATTTCTAGTATTTTGAAATTGTACCGGTTTTTCAAAATTTCTTCTTTTGGTACCCATATATCTATATTGTTCAGGAATGTAAGATGGTTGGAAATCATCTTTTTCAGGTGGCCATTTTCCAGCTGACCTAGTTGATCTTTCTCTTTCACCTTCTCTCTTTACTGAAGTTTCACCATATGTACTTCTTTTTCTTTTACTATTTTCTACTTCCATGGCTTCCATTGCATTTTCTAAATTATGTAAACCTACCTCATCTAAGGAGTTTATAAAGTCATTGTATTCTTCCGCCTTATCATATCTTTCATTTTCTATCCACATTTCCTTCATCAATTCTTCTTTCTCTTCATAACTTTCAGTTAATAATTGATTGTTTATATCCCATTGCTCCTCTTCACTTATGCTTTTATCTTTCTGGCTTTGGTCAGTATTATTGTTTTTATTCTTCTTGTCTTTTTCTTCTTGTGTTACCTTATTATTTAACATGATTGAACTACTAGCGAATAATTTCTTCTCATTTTTTAATTTCTTTAATCTTGCAATTTCTCTAATGAAAAACAATTCCCTTTCTCTAATCTTAGGCTAGTCCTTCGTCATTGAGTTATTATACTCCCAATCTATATGTTTTAACTTGTCTTCACAATGTTTTATTTCATCATCTACTCCTGTCTTTTCCATACATTCCATTGAGGTGTTATTCCTATTATCACTAAATTCTGAGTCTGACATGAGCGATTCCGTGTCATCTAAGGATGCTGCTTTATAATTGGTGAACCTAATGCTACTAGTCCCTTCGCAATTTTGATAACTGATATAAGTTTCAGGTTGCTTTAATTCCTTCTTTTCTATTAAATCACCTATATTCCATTCTTCTCCTGCTCTTTCTTCGGAACTTACTTTAAGAGGACTCATGAATTTAATGCCTTTAGACTGCATGCTTTCAATTACATCATCAACATTTACTCTATATCTAGAACTACTTTTATTAGTAAGCCTTCCTATAAATTCTATACTTACTAACAAATTTGTTCCTTTAAAATCTTCATATCCTTTAGTCTGAAATCCAAAACTCATTTTGTCAGTAAATTCTTTCACGGGCATCATTAGGTCTGAAGCTATATAGGTTATTAATCTATTTTCATTCATATCTCCTTCCATAAATCCTAATGCTGCTTTATCCACGGATCCCCATCTTTTGTCTAATAAGGTTATTAAAACCTTTGCTCCTAACTTCTTTCTTGTCATTCCTTTGACTCCTATGATATACATACCTTGATGGATATATTTATAACCACAATATTTAAGTTCATTTTCAATATTCCTACTTACAATTTTTAGATCTACTGGATGTGTTAATACACTTAGTTCTATTTCTCTGGATATTCTATATAAACCACTCCTACTTTCGAACATACCCATATGGTAAACCTGCTGTGGTTTTATTTTTCTTAGCGTATCCTTCTGATACCTTTCTAGATCTCTTTGCAAGTCTATAACTTCTTCTAAATTAATGTCATCAGCATTGCTGCATGACATTCTATGCCTTAATGCTAAGGGTTTCGAATCTTGTCTTACTAATTGGATATTTTTGTCTCTTCTAGTGAGGCTTTTAGATATGTCCATTTTTCTGAGTTGATATTTTTTGGTGATGCTAAAATTCCAGACGAGGCTAACACAATATCTTTGTTACCTTGTTCACTATTTAGTTTTCCTAAAATCTGAATTAATAATTGGATGATTGTGTTATTTTGCCTTATTATTATTTTCGAGTCTTCTTTTGGCGAATCGTGATCAGAGAACCCGATAGGAGGTGTTAGATATTTTGCTACTTCGCTTAATGCTTGGTTATATTCGGTCATGCAACTATGAGAGGATCAAAGTTTTTACCTCTTGCACTAACTTTTTAATTTCAGATATGTCTTGTCTTGTGTCTGTGCCAGATAACAAGTCTTTATGTTTATTTAGACAAAGTCCTATACTTTTCCCAATGGACTGCACTTCTTCTTTAATATAATCGTTATTCTTACTAACTATGTTCTGTCTTGCTTTTGCTTCTTCAAGCTTATGTAAAGCTATATCAATTTTATTATTCAACCCGGAGTACTTCTCTACGAGTTTTTGATATTCTTTAAATAGACTTTCAAATTTTTGATCTAAGCTGTCTTGTCTTTTTCCCCAAGTTATGAAGAAATTATATATCAGGTCAACAACTATATTTAGTTGGCTATGCGTACTATGCCAAGTATGCTCTTCAGAAGGATTTATTCTGCACTTTATATCAATATTTTCTTTAGTTTTTATTACCTTACCTGCGCTAACTTCTAAATTTAGATACTTTAACCTTTCAATGATTAAACACTGGCTCTGATACCAATAATATACGGGGTATAAAAATACTAAAATAATACACGGAGAATATAAAAATTTAAATGCTATAAAATATACGATTACAAATTTTTAGTTTTATAAATTTATTTGCGTTAATATTGATACTTATATATTAATATTAGACCGTACGTATATACTGCAGGATCTTTTACAGGCTGGCGAGGCCAACAGACAAGCGAGGGTGTGCGCAGTGGTGTAAAAGTCCTACTCGGTACTCACCGTATTTCTTACTATATTGCTTCAGGAGTAGCTAAGTTTATTTCCCTAGATGTTTTTAATCAAATTTATATGGGTCGTTCTCTTATCGTCTTCCCAGGCAGTTCCACCCAGAGGGAACACTTCTCTACGGCTACAAGGTTCTCGTTCAGACGCCACACATAAGGCTTTAACAGAGAACTACATGCAGAGGTTTCTCCTATAGGATCCCTAGCATAAGAAACCCATCCCATATAAACATGCTTAAAAAGAACAAGGGAAACACGAAACTACTTCATTTCCACAATATAGCTTACATACGGTTTTCCCTTTCGGGAAACCCCCGAAGGGCTTACACGAAGATAAAGAAAATTACCTTACAACCTCTCCAAACTTAGGGTACAGGTGCCTTCAATATAGTGGCTTTTATTATAGGGAGAGGGTTACAATACAGACACCAGCAATCCAGCAACCAGCAGAGCAGAGAGCCAGTGCTATGACATCTATATGGGACACCATGGTGTCCGGGCACCATACCTGCATTTTGTACACACCCAGGGTGTACGTACCTAAATTTTACATACCTAAGGTTTACATACCTAAGATATACTTATCCAAGTTATATATACCTAAGGTATCACGTACCTAATGTGTACATACCTAAGTTACATATATATACACGTATGCTGCGTACATACACCTTAGATATGTAATATGTTAGGTATATTTAACTTAGGTATGCATATTTTAGGTATGTGATATATAGATATGTATAACTTAGGTACGTATACTCTCAAATATGTGTGATTCATAGCGAAAATACGCTTATGTCTGGACACCAATATGCATCAGTTATTTTACCTTATATATATACATATATAGAAACTCTATGCAGAATCGACATCCAGGTCGGTCGAACGAGCCGGACCGTGTCCCTGGTTGCATCGAACCTTCCCCGAATGGCTCGCACCACCGAACGAGTCGTAATTTTCTTACTAGGACGGTTTCTTTCTAATTGGGTCACGGTCGTTTGGGAGCTGCCCACTAACCCGACACCCTCATTTTTTTCCCAATCGTGGTTTTCAGTCCGACGCACACGACGGCGAGCGGATGAGCGGCGCAGGCTGGACCAGGACGTGGCCAACTCCGGCAAGAGGTCTGCGGATGCGCTCTGCGCTCAGGGTGTCCATGGCTCCGTCTTGGTCGGCGGCGGAATCGGCGCCGCCGTGGTCAGCAGGCTGAATGAGCGGCAATGGCGGCGTGCTGAGCGGTGGACGGCCTCGTCATCGCGCGGAGCGGTGGGCGACCTCAGCCCTGCGTGGGATTCACGGCGGCCAGAATACGCCTGTGGGATTCGTATTAATTAAGGTATGGTGCCTACCCTTATTCAATTGCTTGCGTGCGCGTCTGATCAGTTCTAGATTTTTTTTTGAAGCAGATCGTTCTAGATAGAAGTGGGTTTCGCTACTGAGTGTGTCTCCCAATAGTCCTGCAACCCTCTCTTCGCAGCAACAACGGCTATGACCGGCGCGGGCGGCCGTTTGCAGCTGAATCGTTGAACTGGTCGGGTCCAGAGGAGTACGTATGTGAAATCAAAAGGGCAAACTTTTCTCCATATTTATTTCCTTATAGTTTGTGGATACTGCTCGAGTAGTTCTTGCACTTATATCTGTGATTTATTCTTTGTGCTGTACTACATGGAATAGTCAATGGGTTCGTAACTTCTCTGATCTAATTTTCTGATGTTGATGTAAGAGATTTGGCGACTGGGCAAAACTAACGATTTTTTCTTGGGCACAAAAAATCCCCCGCGGGAGTAGTTAGCGTCAGTGGCCGGAAATAATGCATTATATTATCAAAACTGAAATCCAGCTGATAGAACTAAATAGGTATTTGATGTAATCACTATGATATAAGGAAATTATTCTTACTATTCTTTTATCAATGGGGCTTCACATATCCACTAGGGATTTCTGTACATGCTGAATCAAGCTAGGAGAAAATAAATTACATTACCATCTGAAGCAATGGATAAAAACTCGACACGGAAGTAACCCACCGATCATACAAACAAGGGTAGATGGCTATACAAAACATCAGTATATTTTTTGCCTGCACCTCATTACGGCAGTAGGCTGTACAACGAACTTTGTTGTCAAATGTTTTATACACTAAAAAGTACGCGTTATAGCTCTATAAACTGCCCTGGACCAGTCAAATAAATCCCTCAGTTTCTGACTAGCCTCCTGGCCGCAGTCTACTATAAATAGTCAGAAGGATACGCTGGTACGGAATTCTCACATGAATCTAATTTTCCAACCATCTTCATTTCGTGTGCATTTGTTCAAACCATGTGTATTCTTTGGTGCACATCTCCCAAGTCGTGCTCACTCATCACATAATTATCTTTTTTTATTAGCAAATACTTATGGACCTGCAGGTTTGATTTTGATTTATTTCAGTTGCAATGAGGTGGATTCTTAAGGATACATGCGGCCAGCTTGTTAGTCTTCGCTGCATTTTTGGTTTAGTACATGCCCTCAAATCAGGAGTAATGTTGTGTAGCATGCTTTTGAATGTTCATTCAGGTTATTTGGTTGTTATGTTTGTGTGGTATAAACGAGATGGGAGTTGTGATTGTAGCTAGGCAGATGGGAATGTGCTATCCATTAACATTATTGTCCCTGGGGTCTTTACTTTAGTGCCCCTTATGTGCGAATTAATGTTATAGCAGCGATATTCTAGGCTTTGTAAGAGCATCTCTAGTGGCTAGTGTATCCGGTAGTCTAAGCCAAATATAGATCACCATGGACCAAAAAGTGCCTCCGGTGGCTTGTGTATCCGGTGGTCTAAAATTTAGACAACCTCCAAATTAGCTACTCGTTGTCCATATTTGGACAACCGAGCCACCATGCCTAAAACAAAGTTGGTCGCTCGCAAGCTCGCTCCCGCACCAAATCAGAGCATTTGTTGTACTGATTTGTTATGTATATTGACTATTTGTGTGAAGATGGATATATAGACTATCAAATTTAGACTATCCACTAGAAAACTAAAGTCGTGTAAATAGGAATCTTTTTACACCATTATCTATGTGAAGATGTAGACTATCAAATTTAGACAAGCCACTAGAGATGCCCTAAGCTATAGTTTCCTACACTCCAACTTTTGAATGCAAGCTTGGTTCGTGCCTTCTTATGTACTACATATTCCAATCAACATTATGCAGTTACTTTCTTGTGTGTTCTTCTGTCCGAACATAATTTTTGTACTGGTCTCTAGATGTCCAATCTTACTTCTTTGTAATTAGAATTATGGAACGTTAATTGTCCTGCTTTGCGTGTATGAAAGCAAGTTGTGAAATTATGTCGCTTAACATGTTAGTGTTCAAATGATGGTATCTGAACAAGAGTGGTATATGTGATGGACTGGACCCTCGGCGTGTTTTTCGTTGGATGCAAGAAGTTTGACAGTGGGTTTGGTTTCGGCAAGTGCGGCACGTCCAAGGCCATCGTCGAGCAACTTGCATCCCAATTGCCACTAGTTACTTCCGGGTTGATATTTCAAGTTTTCGGTTCATCTTTGCTTATTGGTTTTCTAAGCAATCTGACCCTACAATGACATGTATCGAATTGCCAGGCTGACAGCGAGAAGCAAGGAGAGGCAGCACCGGTAGCTTGCCATGCATAAAACATGTACGTCCTCGTCGGAGGACTGGAACCCAGAGGACTGAAACGTTGAGGAGCTCTTTGGACAGGTGTCTGAGATACAGTGCAATCAATACATAAGCTCATGTCCTCACCTTTGCTCTTACTGTGACTCCAACAACAGTGTCTTCATACCAGAAATCAGCTCCTAGACAATTCTCCCCGGCACTGTTTCCTGCAGACTAGAATACTAGATGGTTATTATCATGGGCTGGTGCCAATTCTAGTGACGGACAGAAGATATACAAATCTTGCAAAATGTGATTTTAGTCATTATACTGATGGAGTCATGTGCTAGCGTGCAAGACACCGGCATGATTGTGCTTGTCAGGTGTGATCTTTCCCAGGGTATATGAGCTATGGGAGTAATCAGTGCCAACTGATTAGAATCAGACTGCAATTAGTGGCTTCAAAGGCCCAACTGATTTAATACAGTTAGTACTGAATGCTTCCGTGAACAATAAATAAGATATGTTTTGCACAAATATGTTTTTGCCTTTTTCCAAACAACTAATTACATCACGGTGTTATTTCGGTTGTGATGTAAATTTATCTCACATACATAGCTCCTGGTATGAGTTTGTATTTGATTATAAATAATTACCTCAGATGCACCTCACATGCATGTACTGTACATACAAAAACTTATGTCACATGTACAGCTACGAGTATGATTATGCTTTTTTTCTAAACAAATAATTACATCAGGGTGTTACATCCATAGTTCCTAGTATGAGTTTGCATTGGATTATAAAAATTTACCTCCGATGCACCTCACATACATGCATGTACTGCACATGTAAAAACTTATCACGTGTACTACCAGATGGATTTGGGGCGCTTGCTTAGAAGAATGACATAAAATTACCTCACATGCAACTGCCAAAGCGCGTGGCGATGGATTGGAAACTGGTTCGAAAACCTGCCGTAAATAACCTCACACGCAGAACAGACGAGGCGCGCGGGGTGGGCGGGGTGCAGAATATTTTCTGCACCCCGTGAGTCAAATAGCGCGACTGTATACATACATACATATATATATATATATATATATATATATATGACATATTCATACTATACCCAATGTAGTTACACCCACAAGTGTTTCACGCTATATATGTAGTATCTATCATACCGGAAGGTATGTATGCGTAGTATGAAGTATATAAGAATATTTGTGCAGTATATATACTACTTTTTGAGTATGTAATTTTTATTCATATACTCCTTTTGTAGGTACAAATATGACGGTATTTTACATATATAGTGCAAACTATGGGTGTATTTGCAATTTTTTCACCTAACTTGCTTGAAAGTATCTTAGATATAGTATATGAACATACTCAAACAGATAAAGTATTACAAATACTTCCATAAGGCAGTATATAAGACGTGGGTGTAGTTACACCCGGGAGTAAGAAGTATGTTTCATATATATATATATATATATATGGGAAATAGTCGCCAGCCCATAGTGGCCACGGGGCATAGGGTAGCTACCATTGGATTAGATTTAGGGAGCAAACGGTGTTACGTCAACTCTCCATATTGCGTCTAACGGATTTCGTCCGAGAGCACAAGGCGGCATCGACCGTGACCGCAAATTACACCCGTATTACACGGGGGACATGCATTGAACGGTGCACTTTCCAATCAGTCATCAAGTCGGCGGCAATACACATTCATAAAATATGGTCGCGGAGAGCACACATGCGTGTTTCACGGGTTAGTTTCACGAAGTAATATCATCCATGTAAAGAGACACATGCGTGCGGCATGGATTAATGCTCTCACCATGGGGGGAAATACACATCCATAAAATATGGTTGCGGAAAGCACACATGCGTGTTTCACGAAGTAAATCATCCATACAAAGAGATACATGCGTGCGACATGGATTAATGCTCTCACCATGGGCGGCAATACACGTCCATGAAAAAAAGGTGAATACACGGTGGCCGCAAAACACACCCACATTGTACGGTAGTACAGAACACATGCATATAGCAAGGATGGCTGGTCGGCGACAAATCACACATGTAAAGTGCAAAGCATAGCGATTGCCTTACATGTGTGTTTCACCGGTTATGGTCGACGGAGAGAACACATGCGTGTTTCACCGGTCGGCGGCAAATCACACATGTAAAGTGCAGAGCATAGTGATTGCCTGTTGAAGCTTCGATCGAACCGCACCGTTGGCCGTTCATGGATGTAGAAGAGCAATATATTTAGTGTTAACGCACGAATACGGGCACAGATTGAAGTATGGGACTATGCGGTTTGCGGTGACACGATATACTACCACTTGATACGATCTAGCTGTGGCATATAGCGCATGCGTGTATCACGGCAGCTGATACCACACTAATTATGGAAGATTTTTTCGTCTTGTGCAAAGAGCATGTACATATATCCTTGATGCTTCTCGACATACCGATCGCTTGGGTCCGCTACCTCCATGGCCTAATACCTTTGATGTACATCCGGAAGAAATGGTACGAAGGAAGGAGGAGGACGACAGTGGAGAGCCGGTGAGGGAAGATGCATGCTCAAACAGTTAATATATGGCAGTGCAAGTAGCATGGACACTAGCATTCAAACTGTATGCGGTAATACACATCCATTAAAGCAGGTCCACGACAAGCACACATACGTGTTTCATGGAGTATCTTCACGAGGTAAAAAATCCATGTATACCGTACTCAAGACATGCATGCGATAATGATCAATGCGTGATTCATCGGTTATGGTCGACGGGCAGAAAATATCCATGTATCCCGTACTCAAGACATGCATGCGATAATGATCACGGGAAGCACACATTATGTTTCATGGACTAGCTTCCTTCGGTAATACACATGCATAAAATATGGACGACGTAGAGAACACATGCTGATTCACCGGTTATGGTCGACGGGCAGAACACATGTGTTTTTCACTGGTCAAACCGCACCCATCCGCCGGTAACAGATTTAGAAGAGCAATATATTTGGTGTTAACTCACGGATACGAGCACGGATTGAAGTACAGGGGCTATGCGGTCATGGATAGATTGGAGGATGCGGCGTTGCGGAGCCTGTTCTTTGCAGGCGACCGTGAGAAGAACGGAGGGGCAACAGGCAAAATTTAATGACCATTGGAGGCCGTGCTCGGGAGTTTATCTCTAGAGCGATTCAGAGAAGTAGTACATGCGTACAACACGGCGATTTGGTTTCTTTTGCCACGTTCTCATCACGGTAGACTGAGATTGGTTCATTTTTCTTGCGATGGAATATAGTGTTGAGCTGAAATAGTAGTCCGCAATGGACTTTTGAGATTGTCTGGACATAGTTTTCTTCTGATGTACACTTTGCATTCTTTTCTAATATGCACTTTGCAATTTGTTCTCAGCAGGTTGGATCTGCTTGCTCCTTCCTTCAGATGGATTAGTCAATTTATTATGCAAATTTGGGATAGTCAATTGTCTCCAAAATTTGGAGCAAATTTATGTGTGTATTTCATGACATACACAACAAATGCATGCACCGTGCCCTAGAGTCTATTGACATACACATCAATTGTCATTTTTTCTCATGGCTATGGCTAGGGTAGTGCGATTTCCCAGGTAAGCTACTTGCTCGGCCACGGATACCCGTTATGCATGCACCGTGCCCCTGAGCAACCTGTGAAAGTACCAACGGGTGTATGTTTCCCATGGTAAACGGTTAGCATGGTAAACGGTTAGCGGCGCATGTTGCATACGTGGATGACGGACGAACAAACTCTGTTAAATAACCATCACAACCGTTACCAGCTTACATTTATCAAGAAGCATATGCTCCACAAATCAAACGGTGAGCAAGTTATGCACCGCAGCCACGATGGGCTATAATGCATGCGGCTGTACTTCCATTTATTAGCTGGGTAGCCAGCATATCCCCTACCCGGCTCTTCACTATCATCCTCCTCGCTGCATCACACCAATAATTCCTGCTGTAGACTCGAGCTCTACGGCCACGGCGGCAGCTGATCAAAGCTGACCATAGCTTCTGCCTAGAAGACTCGCATGAGATATAGTATCGGTTGTTTAATTGGCAAGCTAGAGCGCTTGACACAGACTCCAAATTTATTTTTTTAATCATTAAACAGTCTAGCTCACCGTTTTATTCTAGACCATTGCGAAAATAAAAAATTCTAACAGCAAAAGCATCACACAAAACTTTACGTGTACTAAAAAAATCAGTCAGTTTGGCGATATCCTGTGGAGGAAGGAAAAAGAAGAAACTAAGTAACTTAGAACAGTAGATCATTGGACATGAAGAAGACGTGAAAATGATTATAGAAGGAACACACCTCACCATCGCGGCTTTCCTACTATCCTCAACGAAACCTCAGTATCAGACACTTCCTGGGAATGGAGAACGTTGTGTCTATGACTCCATAATAGAAATGGCGAGCTCGTCTGGAGCTACTCACTGAAACACTAATGCATGTGCATACTTGGTGTCCTCAAAGAAATATGATTGCAGCCGATATTCACATGCGTCTATGCACAAAAAACGAGAATTCAATCCGTTGGCGTGAGCACTCATCGCATGCATAGGTAAAACAAAGTTGCTAATGTTATGAACCGTAGAATCATGCATGTATGTTGCGGCTTTAAATGTATCACTGCATGCAGCTGTGCCCGTGTGTGTTCGCCGCCAAACTTTATTCCCATGTTGGACATATGTGTTTTGTGGCTCATTAAATCCCTAGCACTGTGGTGCATGTATGTAAATTTTGAAGCCGCCGCCGTACTAACCACTCGTGCTGTATGTATGTCTACGGCTGGTCATGATATACACCCCGTGCTCTCTCTAGCACCATCGTTCGTGCTAAACAATCATGTTGCATGCATGTCTACCGTTGGTGGTAAAATGCACCGTGTGCTCTCGCCTAACACCATCTGCTCCCTTTATCAGATCGAACGGTGGTCAGGGTATGCACCGTGGCCACCATGGGCAGGCCACTATTTCGATATATATATATATATATATATATATATATATATATATATATATATATCGATGATAACATCCAAGAAAAACGGCTCTGACACATGCATGAAGGATGTCAGAAATGGATTTGTTAGATTTTTCTAATAAATTTAGACATATTATTTATATTATTTAGAGTTATATAACTAAAGTTATAAATTTTTAAAGTTTGCATTATTAATAGAAGCATTTTTAATTATTTGCATATTTTAGTTATCTGAAATAGTGAACCAAGTTTATATTCAAAATATTCAAATATTTCTAATCGCTTTTCATATTAAAAGTTTTTTCATTTGAATTTGTATTCAAAAGTTATCAACGTTTGAAATAAATAGGTTTTTAAAAAAAGTGCAGGCCGCGAGGGACCTTTGCATAATTTTCTTACAGAACTCGAGGACCTGCATGCAAAATAGCAGTCAGTGTGTTGACCCGCGTCGCCACGTCAGCCCGACGGGTGGGTCTTATTGTCATTTTTGGTGTTAATTGGCTCTCAATTCGGTTTAGTACGAATTGCAACAAATTTACAGAATAGTGGTCACATTTTGCGATTTTTTCGAATAGTGATGATTATTTGAACATTTCGCAGATATGTGGTGGTTTTATGCTAATGACTCTAAGAATGTGTGTGCCCTGCATGAATGCCGATTTAGAAGGGTGTACCACCTTCTCGGCTATGTCATCGAACCGATATTTTCTAGCTCATTGAACATCTTGAAGATGGCATACAGCAATCATTTGGGCATGTATTGCTAAATACGACAATCTTCGCCATAATATCCAGTAAAAGAATAATCTCGTCAGGTTTGATTGAAAAGTTCTAGATCACCATAATGAAATTTATTGAATCACCATAGCAAGTCGTCCTTAATTATATCCCAACAATGGTCATAAAATCTTGCCGAAGAGCTATCGAGGCTTTCACTTCATCCTCCCTGAAAGGAGTTTAGAGGATCACATTTTCTTCGTCTGTAACTTGTGGAGTGTCACCAATATGAGATCCATCAAGGGAGGGCACACTCTCATCCTTAGATCCAAAAATGTTGTTGTAGTTAATTAGTTTCCAGCCATTTAATTGTACCTTCATCTTGATCGAGCATGCGGATATGTTTCTTTCTCCATTTCCTGATTGTGACTTTGTGAGTATACAAAAGTATCTCGTATTGATGTTCCCTGCCATAATAAAGTGATCCTTTGATCTTTGACCACTTCAGCTCTTCCTCATGAAGTATCCTTGCTATTTATGCACTAGATTGATTCGATCTTAACCTCAATCTCTTGCTCAGGTAAGATCGTCAACTATTAGGGACAACCTTTTCTTTCTTATAACCTCTATCAGCACCGACGCATTTTATCTGATCTTAGCGTCCATTCCATGCATCGCTCAATTACCTTTTGTATGTTTGTAATGTTAGCAGGAGAAGTAGATCTCAGTTGTCAAAATGTTACTACTACAGGACTGCTCGATCGGTCCCCTACGGTGGCAACTTATGAGTCATGAAGATTGCAGCCGTTGCATCATGCGAGGACGATGCATTGGGATGGGTAGTTGCTGGGCCGTAAACAGGTTGGTGCCTGGACAGGAGAGGCAGGGCATGTTGGCAATCGGCCAAGAAGATTCCTGTATCCACTTTTGATATAATAATACTAGCATTAAATAGTACTCTCTCCGTTTTAAAATATAAGATGTTTTAGATTTGTGAAAGGAGTGTATCTAACTCTTTTTAGCTTTGTGAAATGAGTGTATCTAACTCTTTTTAATGTGTAGGTTCACTATATATTTCTTTCACAAATCTAAAACATCTTATATTTTAAAACGGAAGGAGTAGTAGGTTGCTTTATTATACACTATGAAGTACAGGTAGTAGTAGTATAAGCTGAGCATGTGGATCAGGAGCAAAATAAATTAGGACCAACTATTCTTCTACTATCTGTCATTGTGTTATTTCCCGGTGCTTAATTGCACCGTTCTTTTTTCCCTCTCGTTCTACGCACAAGCGATGTTGATTAATATAACAGGGAAACAAACACGCAGGGTGGTTGCTGGAATCTTGTCTAGTTGGGTCAACGTGATCCTTGGAGATCGGAGTGGTCTCTGTGTTCGTCTTTTTTGGTGATATGATAGATGGCCCACTACTGATTTTTCTCCCAATCCAATCTGCTGCTTTGTTTCTGGCATGTTTTGCTTTTCTGTTTCCAGCTGCTGGTATGTCTGGCATCGCACCGACAAATATGTGAGGGTGGTAGATAGACGTAGACGGTTCCTAGCTAGCTGGTTTGGCCTCGTTGAGGATACAGGATACAAATCCATACAAATTCAGGGCTGTGACAACCTGCAGTGTCTTAATACTTGGTTGGTGGTAGAACATATTTGCTTCACTCGTAGTCCCTCCTTTAGAAATATAAGATGTATTAGCTTTGTGAATTCGAATGTATCTAAACTCTTTTAATGTATAGCTTCGTGACTTAGATTTTGTAGATTCGAATGTATCTAGATATGTTTTGTATAGGTACATTCACATCTAGACAAACTCAAGTCAGTTATTTTTGGACGGAGGGAGTATACATGAAAAAAGGATAGACACCATATGTTCAAACTTCAGATCCAACACCCAAGCCTCCCTATCACTACACTAGTAGAAACCAGGCCTTTAGACCCGGTTTGTATGGACCTTTAGTCCCGGATTGCAAACCGGGACTGTCAAATCGGGACTAAAGGTCTGGCCTTTAGTCCCGAGGTCCACCACGTGGCCCCGCGAGCCGCACTAGGCTGGAGGACATTTAGTCCCGGTTCGTGTGCCGTGGCAACGTTTTGGGCCTAGGCTGGAGCTTTTGTGTCCCGGTTCGTATGTATATGAACGTTGCCTAGGCTGGAGCTTTTGTGTTTTTCTTTTCATTTTGTGTTTTGTGTTCAATTATTTTTCATTTTGTGTTTTCATTACAAACAAGTTTTCATATACATACACAACGCTACTACACAGTACTTGTACACGCTGATGCATATATAATATAACTAGATCATGTAGGCGCGCGTTGCCGCGCCTGTCCATTAGAAAATTCATAGTTATAAAATGGCAAAACTCTATTTGAATTAAAATTTACCTTAGAATTTGTATTGTATTTGTCTATGTAGGTTTTCCTTTGTCAATCTTCTCTCTCTCATTTAGGCTCCATAGAATTTTCTTAGGCACATAATTTTCTTACACAAGATTCGCGATGTTTTGTATGTTAATAAGGGGTCGTGCTACTAAAATATTTGATGATTTTCTAAATTGGAAGGTGAACATGAGTACATCAAATAAATTGATGATGGATTTAAATAGCATGAAGGAAGTAATAGAAGCATGTCTCTTTGTAAGCGGAGTCACATTCATAGAATGTAAGCAACTGAGCTAGAACAAGCAGAACCTGCAGAGAAATATATTTCTAATTTAGAAAAGATGACAATTATTATCTGAAGAAGATGGGTATTTTGTTTGAAAATAGAATCAACCTATCAGACCACCATTAGACCTAGAATCTGCCATCGAGTGACAGAAATTCAGGCAAGAGATTTTATAGGACATGTAGGCAGTATAATAACGTATCATAATCATCTGCCGCCATCAATTTGTGCACCATGACTGCCATTAGGGATTTACAAGAACTGAAAAAATAACACGGTCTAAAGATCAATTAAGACCGGCGCATCAGGTCGCCATAAATGGGGAGGCGAGGGCAGGATCTGTACCGCATCCGCCGAAGAGATCGATGGCCGCTCCATATTCTGGCCTGCGTTCGAACAGATCGGGAGGTGTGCATCTGGTCTCGATTGGTCGAATCTCGATTGGAGTCTACTGCATGCCCGCTCTAGATTTTGGCCTGCGGTCCAATCGATCGGGAGTTGTGCGTCTTGTCTGGGTGGTCGAATTTACATTGGAGTCTGCCGCCGCATCGTGTGTCCTCTTCAAAAAAAAATTCTGGTGGTTTCGTATGAGCAAGGAGACCCGATTTCCATTGGAGTCTGCTGCCGTACGTGTCCTCTTAAAAAAAATCTTGTGGTTCCCTACGAGGAGACCCAGTTGTCGAAAGGTGTAGTAGAGCGGGCCGAAATAGATAGACATTCCAGCCCAATTAAGCATAGAAAGACTTTTTGATGTCCAGAGAAGCGTCCATAATGGATAATTCGGCCCACGCGGGAGCTGAGAATCATCCAACGGCCAGAATGACGTGGGGTGGGCGATCGGACGGCCAAAACTGCCTAGTTCGTGGGAGGCCTCAGGCAGAAACTGAGGCAAGAGATTTTATAGGACATGTAGGCAGTGTAGTAACGTACCATAATCATCTGCCGTCGTCAATTTGTGCACCATGGCTGCCATTAGGGATTTGCAAGAACTAAAAAAATAACACGATCTAAAGATCAATTAAGACCGGTGCATCAGGTCGCCATAAATGGAGAGGCGAAGGAAGGATCTGTACCGCATCCGCATGAGAGATCGATGGCCGCTCCATATTCTGGCCTACATTCGAACAGATCGGGAGGTGTGCATCTGGTCTCGATCGGTCGAATCTCGATTGGAATCTACTGCATGCCCGCTCTAGATATCGGCCTGCGGTCCAATCGATCGGGAGTTGTGCGTCTTGTCTGGGTGGTCGAATTTACATTGGAGTCTGCCGCCGCATCGTGTGTCCTCTTAAAAAAAATCTGGTGGTTCCGTATGAGCAAGGAGACCCGGTTTCCATTGGAGTCTGCTGCCGCACGTGTCCTCTTCAAAAAAAAATCTGGTGGTTCCCTACGAGGAGACCCAATTGTCGAAAGGTGGAGTAGAGCGGGCCGAAATAGATAGACATTCTGGCCCAATTAATCATAGAAAGGATTTTGATGTCCAAAGAAGCGTCCCTAAAGGATAATTCGGCCCACGCGGGAGCTGAGAATCATCCAACAGCCAGAATGACGTGGGGTGCGCGATCGGATGGCCAAAACTGCCTAGTTCGTGGGAGGCCTCCTTTTTAACTTAGTTTTGCCATCAAGTGGGAGTAGCACAGGCAGAAACTGAGGCAAGAGATTTTATAGGACATGTAGGCAGTTTAGTAACGTACCATAATCATATGCCGCCGTCAATTTGTGCACCATGGCTGCCATTAGGGATTTGCAAGAACTGAAAAAATAACACGGTCTAAAGATCAATTAAGACTAGCGCATCAGGTCTCCATAAATGGGGAGGCGAGGGCAGAATCTGTACCGCATCCGCAGGAAAGATCGATGGCCGCTCCGTATTCTGGCCTGCGTTCAAACGGATCGGGAGGTATGCATCTGGTCTCGATCGGTCGAATCTCGATTGGAGTCTACTGCATGCCCGCTCTAGATTTCGGCATGCGGTCCAATCGATCGGGAGTTGTGCGTCTTGTCTGGATGGTCGAATTTACATTGGAGTCTACCGCTGCATCGTGTGTCCTCTTCAAAAAAAATCTGGTGGTTCCGTATGAGCAAAGAGACCCGGTTTTTATTGGAGTCTGCTGCCGCACGTGTCCTCTTCAAAAAAAATCCGGTGGTTCCCTACGAGGAGACCCAGTTGTCGAAAGGTAGAGTAGAGCGGGCCGAAATAGATAGACATTCTAGCCCAATTAAGCATAGAAAGGCTTTTTGATGTCTAGAGAAGCATAGAAAGGCTTTTTGATGTCTAGAGAAGCGTCCCTAAGGGATAATAAAAATAAAGGTTGAATATATTATTTACTTACTCAAACAGTTTCCAAGGGCTTCGCAGTAGTGATGCGAATGAACTCGTACATGTAGAATTCACATAGATTAGTCCCCCGTGGGCCGTGGCTGCCTCGCGCACTTTACAAGTATAAAATTCAATCAAATAATAACTCTAGCATGATAAATGTACATAAACTAGAATTAAATAGATGCGCGGACCTAGCTCGTACTACCTACCGAGACCGGTTTAAAAATTAGCTCCTCACGCCATTGACCGCAGACCTTGTTCTTGAACCATGTCCAAACACTACCTGACAAAGAAAATGAATGTATGAGTTAATAACTACTTGATATCTCAGAAAATAAAAGAAAGAAACCAATATAGTGCGATAATTGTTGAAATTACCTCTGGAGCTTATCTATAATGTTGCGGTACTCTTCCATGTGTTTGTTTAATGAGTCCATGATTTGAACTCTTCCCAAGTCAACTGAAATGCTTAGAAGAATCTAGTGATAGCTATGCAAGGTTTACATACATTAGTAACTCATCATTTACTGAACATCGAGTAAGCAAAAGTTAATGTGTACAAGAACTCACTCGCCGGAGTGGTAAGGAAATAATATTTCATTACAGAAATGATGGTTCGTGAAGCACCGGAGCAAGTTTTGCTTAGTCTCCAGTGGCTTATCCTTTAGCGCAGCTCCATTAACTCGATGTGAGTCAATGAACCCAAATCCACTGATAGCCTTTTTTTTACATTCAAGAATCTTCAATCTGCATTATTATAGCGTACAAAAGAATATAGTGAGTATACTTACCGGCAATGAATTGAACAAGCTGAGCTAGAGACTTAATTACATAAATAAAGTAATCACTTACAAACAATAACAACTGAGGATAGATTTGTCGAGTTCCTTTAGATTGAATAACTGAAAGAATTCTGTAAATTCAACAGGGACCTCGTCTTCAGTGAAGTAATGCTCTTTTCGAACTTTCGCTATGAGCCAATATCTCTTTTTTTTGATACTTCCATGTACCATTCATGCAATTGTCGCATTTTTGTTGGCATATCCCGAAGCCTCTCGGAACTGACAAGAGGCTCCCCATGAACATATTGTGGTGCTACATCAGCCTTGGGCATATCATCGCCATGAATAATGTCATGAATAGACATATTACATTGATTGGCCAATATCTTAGTTGTTTCCATATGCAAAGGTTCTCCCCCATATAGTTGAGGTTCGGGTATGTACACCTGGAGCGAGGGGATCGATTGATTTGCTTGTTTCCCCAGCTGGGGAACATGTCTTTTGATTCTTCCGCTACCATTCGATTGTTTTGCTTGTTTCCCCAGCTAGGGAATGTCCGTTCTGATGCTTATGCTACCACTTGATAGTTTTGCTTGTTCCCCCTGCTAGGGAGCGTATTTTGTGATGCTTCCTCTACCACTTGATCTCTTCTGTTTCAGTGTCTTCTGAAGACAGCGTGTATAGTTATCTGGCACATTTAACTGAGCTTGGGATGGCTGCGTCAGTAATTTCCTAAAGTGCTCCTTGGTTTTCGGTTTTATTTGGACCTCTGGCTTAGGTTGTTTCTTTTTAAAATGAGCATCCACTTCGGCCCGTACGACCGCATCGGTCTCCTCATCGTTCAGGTCGTAAGCCCTCTTGGGAGGAACCAGCGGTACTCTTTGGAGGGGCGACAACTGTCTCTTTGGGCGTCGGTTATCGCTCGATGGAGTGGTGTTATTCTTCCGCTTTCGGCCCTTAGTGGGTGGAGGCGGCTGCGTAGATTGAGATGGACTCGTGTTGAGGTCATGGATTGGACTTGGAGGTGGTGGACTTTTACTGGGAGGAGACTGTGGCCTTGGAGGTGATAGATTGTTTCTCGGTGGAGAAGGTGGCCTTGGTGCCGAGCCTAGAAACTTGATGTATTCCTTTTTCCAAAGAATGAAGCCACTCGTGACTTCTCCCAGTGCCGTCTCCCCTTCACCTCCAGGGATGTCAAGCTGTAGTGACTGACACATCGGTTGAACTTCATCCACATTGACAAGTGCATAGCCAACTGGAATCAGATTGCAATGGTAGGTCGCTCCTGGTGCAGAAGGTAAAGAAAAGCCGACCGCCACCTTCATGGATATGTTCTTCAGTTCAACATGCATCTCACAACTAGTCTTCTCCTTAATTGCATCCACGGGGTACACATCCATCATTGCATCATTAGCGTGGCCCTCCGTGGAAGCCATGCTGCTTTTCCGTTGCGATGGGCCGACCGTACTGTCTGGTGCAGGATCTTGCTATCGGAGTCCTTTAAGTTCATTAAGCTCCTGCCGATGCTCCTGCAACATGGCTTCAAACCTCACGAACCGCTCCGCATCCTCCTCTTGTTGCCGCTTCGTTTTTCTTGATCGGCTTCTGTACGTGTCAAGGTCCTCGGGAAACCCGATAACCCATGGACAAGAAGGTCCGAAGCCTCTTGTTCGTCCAGCCTTTTCAGGATTCCCGAGGGCCTTTGTCAGCTCATCGTTCTCTCTGTCGGGAACAAATGTTCCCTCTTGAACCACTTTTATCACTTTAATAAGATCATCCTTGGGTCCAGCAACTTCTTTGGTTGCAACAATCTCGCCTGTTTCTAGGTCATACGATGCCCCATGCCCGAGTAACCAATTTCTTGACCTCAAGGGCCAACCAGACATAGCTGGAGTGACCCCTTTAGCCGCCAGGTCGGCCTCAACTTTATCCCACTTAGGAATGTCTCTCTTGTAGGCACCTATGCCCATATGATGGTGATATTTCTTTTTGGCTGCATTTAGCTTATTCTTTTCTGACATTGCCATAGCTGGTGCCGAGGTCTTGTATTCCACAAATACGGCCTAGTTATCCTGCTGCTTCTCTAGTGGGCTAGTGAATAGAGGAGTTTTTTTCTTCAATACATAGTTGTGGTACAATCTTTTTTTCTGGTCCTTGAATAGTTTGCCCATCTTCTTAAGAGCCCACTCCTTGACTTTCATCCTCATTTGCTGTGTGAGCTCATCAGCCTCCAAGGCTAGTAGGGTGAAATGTGTCATGAGGGAATTCCACATCGCATCTCTCGCTCTGTCATCTACAAAACTAGCCCTAGCTGGATCCCTTTTCTTTCCTGGCTTATTCCACTCTCGCGTGGTGATCGGGACGGTGTCTCTAACAATCAGTCCGTATTGATGTACAAATGCATTCACATATTGTTTGGGCTCCAATGGTTTACCCAGCGCAGAGACTAAGTCAATGCTGAAATGGACATCAGTGGGCAACTTTTGTGCCAGGCCTCTTTTCCTTGTAGAAGATTGGCTCGATGCGGAGGTCTAAGATAAGAAACATTTGTTAGTACATATATACGAATCAATTAGTGCATCTATACTAGTGATCGATCAGTAGAGGCTTTATATACCTCACCAGACTTTGTTATTAAGGTGTCTTCACCATGGTCTCCACCATGGTCAGCACCATCGTCTCCACTATCGTATCCACTATCGTCTCCTCCAGACAAATTAAGATACTGGGAGCCATCATCATAATAAGAACCTCCAGTACCCTCATCTATCATGTTGAGAAGCTCCTCTTCATTCTGTCTACCATCCATAGCTTAACTATTACAGAAAAAGATAAAACAATTTTGCATTAAGTAAAATTGTATTACAATTGTAAGGACTCGGATACAGAAAAAAGATTACATACTAATAATGACACAATTTTGCATTAAGATAAAGTACAATACTATAAGATAAAGTACAATAATACATCTCGCTCATATCTCACTCATAATATCAAACTAGCGAACTCGGCTGCCGTGTTCTGTGCCACGGCAGCTCTGCACCTAGAGAACAGGAACCATATTGATACATTGCAAATGTATCTATAATTTTTGATGTTCCATGCTTGGTTTTATCCACTTTCTTGTGTTTTGTTCCAACTTTGGAGTACTTTTCATATGATTTCTTGGACTAACCTTTTAACAAGTGCCAAAGTGCCAGTTGCCTGTTTTCTGCTGTTTTTGGTTCCAGGAAAGTCAGAAAATGAATGCTCTCAGAATTGGACGGGACAAAAGCCAAAGTTCCTATTTTACTGGAAGACTCACGGAGCCAGAATACGAGACGGAGGAGGGCCAGGGCCTGGCCACACCCCCCAGGCGCGGGCTAGCCCTAGCCACGCCACCAGGTGGTGTGGGCCCCCTGGCCGCCCACCGACCTTGCCTCTTCGCCTATAAGAAGTTTCCTGATACCAAAACCCTAGGGAGTCAAGCCTCCAGCCATGAAAAGTTCCGCTGCGCTGCCACCACCGAAAAGGAGATTCGGGGGACAGAAAGTCTCTGTTCCGGCACCCTGCCGGGACGGGGAAGTGCCCCCGAAGCCATATCCATCGATCTCCACCACCATCTCCATCACCATTGCTGATTCCCATGATGAGGAGGGAGTAGTTCTCTCTCGAAGCTAAGGGTTCTACCGGTAGCTATGTGTTCATCTCTCTCTCTATGCATGATGATATTGTGATCATGAGCTTTGTAATCAAGTAGATCTACCTTGCTACTCAAGTGCTTTAATAGATCTGTGCTCTCCCCATGTGTGTGAAAGCGACAGCGTGCTCACCATGGTGGCACTTAGGCTAGAGATTACAAATACTTGTTATTAGTTATATTTGGAGTTGGATGTCTTTATGAAATTGTGGTGTTTGTTGGAATCATCTAGTACTCAAGGTGACAGTGTGGGGTTATCTAGATGGGAAAGATGGACTTTGAGGTCTGTTGTTATAGCCCTACCATCGATTAGAGTGTCCAACCGGAGAGTAGTTAAGAGTAGTATCATAAATAGAAGATATTTATATGAGAGTGTTCACTAGTGAAAGTACGATCCCTAGGCCTTGTTTCTAAGCATTCATACACCGTTTGCAATTAGATCTGTTACATGTTTGCTTGCTACTATCTTTATTTCAGTTTGTCTTTAGTCTCTTCCACGCCATCAAGCTATTTTCTATCACCGTTACCACTTATAATTATCTATACCACTTGTATTTCACTATCTCTTCACCGAACTAGTGCACCTATACACCTGACAAGTGTATTGGGTGTGTTGGGGACACAAGAGACTTCTTGTATCTTGATTGCAGGATTGCTTGAGAGGGAATACCTTTGACCACTTCTTCCCTGAGTTCGATAAACCTTGGGTGATCCACTTAAGGGAAAACTTGCTGCTGTTCTACAAACCTCTGCACTTGGAGGCCCAACAACTGTCTACAAGAATAGAAGTGCGTAGACATCAAGCTATTTTCTGGCACCGTTGCCGGGGAGTGAAGCGCTATTGGAGAGTGGAACTGAGAATTCCTGATCCATACCACTAGCCAGCACCTTCTGCTCCTCATTGGGTTCGACACTCTAACTTATCAAAAATACTGCGATACACCCCCTATACTTGTGGGTCATCAATACTATTTTCTGGCACCGTTGCCGGGGAGGTAAGGTAAAAGGAATTCACACCGAAGGATTAAAGAAGAAGAACCTCCCACGACAAACGCCTATTTTCTGGCGCCATTGCCGGGGAGGTAAGGTAAAAGGTTCTCACATCCTCCGGTGTGAGTGCTCGAAGTTATTTCCTTTAGGTTCTGCAATTTTTGTCTTTTTGTTTCTTGTTTCACTAGTTAGGCTTAATGGAAAACAACAACAAAATTAGAGAGCTTTATAGTATTTATCTTGAGTTAGGACACGAAGTGTTTGAAGAGAAAATTAAAAAACATATGGAACTTTATTTGCATGCTAATAGCAATGTTGTTAGTATGAACTCTTTGGACACCATTATTGCTAATGCTATGGAAAAGTCTAAGCTTGGGGAAGCTAGTTTTTATGAAAATGATATTTTTAGTTCCCCAGCTTTGGAAGATAGCTATTCTATTGCTTATGGTGATACCAAACCTCCAATATATGATGATTACAATGATGAATATGAGATTTTCAGTCCACCTACTATTGAGGAGGAAATTAGTTATGACTACAATATGCCTCCTATATTTGATGATTATGGTGATGAGAATAATAATGATAGCTATTTTGTTGAATTTGCTCCCACCACAATTAATAAGAATGACTATGCTTATGTGGAGAGTAATAATTATTATATGCATGTGGATCATGATAAGAATGTTTTATGTGATAGTTATATTGTTAATTTTATTCATGATGCTACTGAAAGTTATTATGAGAGAGGGAAACATGGTTTTATGTGTCTCAACAATATTAAGTTTCCCCTCTTTATGTTGAAAGTCTTGAAGTTGCACTTGTTTTGCTTTCCTATGCTTGTTGCTTTGTGCTTTCATGACTTGTTTCTTTACAAGATTCCTATGCATAGGAAGTGGGTTAGACTTAAATGTGTTTTGAATTTGCTTCTTGATTCTCTCTTTTACTTTAAGTAATATTTCTTATGTGAGAATCTTCTCAAACTATCATGCCTAACTTAAAGGCGTTAAAGAAAAGTACGTATTGGGAGATAACCCAAAAGTTTTAGTTGAGTCTTGGAAGTTATTACCTCTGTAATAACCTCTCTTTATCCTTTTTATTTGCTTTTTGTGCCAAGAGTAACCTCTAATGAGAGAGAAGTAATGATTGGGAAAGTTGTTGTCCCGAAACAGATTTCTGTGCTTGACCGTAAAAATTCGTGTAAAATCTCTGAACATCTTTTTGAGGCGTGAATTTTTGTGCTTCTGCCCCAGGTTGTTATCTAACTTTCGTTAGTGCAACACTTTTTGATTTGAGCAACAGAAGGTCTTATAAAAAATTCGTCTTTACCTGCTGGTCTGTTTTGACAGATTTCTGCCATTTTCTGCATTTGCTTCTTGTTGGTTCCTTTTTGAGTTCTTTTAGGGAATTGAGATTTTTGAGGGAATTGCTACAGTATCTAGTGTTCTAATGGAAGTTTATTTGGTGTTATAACTGAACATTTACTTATTTATCTTGAGTGCACTAATGTTGCTAATAAAGATTGTGTGAAAGAAAAATTTCAGGTGTATGGAAGGAATGAGTAATGAGATGAAGGATGGACTAAAGCTCAAGCTTGGGGATGCCACGCGTGTCACCCCAAGAAATATCCAATAAGTACAAGCATCAAAGCTTGGGTATGCCCAAGGCATCCCCCTCTTCATCAATAAAAATCTCAGGTTTCTTCCAAACGCTTCATTTTTATTGTTGCATGCACAGTTGTGTTGTTCTTGGAGCGTCTTTTTTTCATTTTTGTTTTGGTTTTTCATTTGCTTTGGTTTGCTTAGTTTGCTGAATAAATTGGTTGGACCCCCTCTTTCATGCATTGGTTCAAATAGTTTGGTTTGGTTTGGAAAAGAGTAGGAAAGTTCGTGCTTAAGTGGTAAAGAGAGTTTGTTTTTGACTGTGGCCTATGCTTTGTCATGCTATGCTTGATATTGTTTTGGCTTTATGCTTAGTATTCTTTGTTTTAGCATGACTTGTTATAAACAATTGAGATTGCTTAATGTGCCTTGGATGAATCATGCGTTGTTTTAGCATATTAAAGCATAGTATAGTGGTATTCTCCTTTGATGCTTTATTTGGGTTGACTTGACACATGCTCACACCATGTTATGACTATCTCAAGTCACCATAGCCTTTATGATCCTTTAGTTTTCAACTTGTATTATCACTTTATGCTTTGATCAATGATGTTTTGTCGCTCTGCATGATTATGGCCATTATTGCTCTCTTAGTTTGTCGCTCCCAGTCTTTTGCTAGCCTCCACCACCAAGTATGAGTTCCACTCATGCATCCAACTCCCTAAACCAAGTTATTCCAAAGAGTCCACCATACCTACCTACTAGCTTATGCTATTCCAAGTATATTCATGCTTTTGTTTACCTTCCAAATTAAACTTGTTATGAGAAAACTAGTGATTAAAGCTCTCACGAACTTGATGGCACACTTTACTTTGCTTGCCCTTAATAAACTTGAACCATTGTGTCGTCTATGTTGTATATGCTTGCACTTATTTGTTGGGAATTAGCAGAACCATGCTTTCATGGGGAACGCTTTCAACATTGCACTTGGTACTTGTACCTAGTTGATATCATGCTCTTTTGTATATGGATGTCGTCGGTGTGAAATGAAAGGGGAGCTTGTAAGTCCATGGAGTTATGTATATGTGTTAGAGAAACGCCTGGGCCGCTGGTCTAATCCATGCTGACATGGTGGAAACCTGCAGCGTAACCATAATGAGCTGTCTATGAAGCATTCTTCTTATAAAAAAAGAGTCCTATATTGAGAAAAAAAAAGAGAAAATAAAAAAAAAGAGATTATGAAAAGAGGAAAGAGAGAAAAAAGCACCATATTCCCATGGTAAATAAGAAGATTGCTGAGATGCTCGTTGTCTACTTGCCTTGTCATTTTGATATGGGGATTCTTCCGTATCATCGGGCAAGGGGTACCCCGTTGGCGGTTCTCAATGATACACATGTACTTACAATGACAAGAACTTACCGGTGACTAAACTTGAGTAGCATGAGGAGCGACCCTCGTATACAAGGGACATGAGATTTCTGACTTATACTTTGCCAAGCATGTACACCATAGTTTGTTCACTTTAACCTTAATCACTTCAAGATGCTTATGATAGGGGCAATGAGAGCTGAAAGCTATAAGTACCATAATTTTTGGAAGCTCTTTATGAGACTTGAATGCCTACTTCCTTTTATAAAGGCCTTTCTTCCACCATTATATTGAGTCTCCACCTTCTACCTTTATGCACCTACTTTGAGAGCATAGTGGCCATTCTTAGTTCTATGTGCATTGTCCCAAGACTAGTTGATTGATGCATAACTTGATATTGCTTGTTTTAAACTATTTGTATCTAGTCACTCTTATGAACTTTGAAGGTGTCCTATGCATTTATATTTGCTACTCTATGAGGGACAAGCTGAATACTATTATGCTATGTTTTCTTTATGTGAAACAAACAAACGTCTTGCAAAGCATTGTTATTCATGAATCTTTTGTTTGTGCCTTTTCATGTTGCATCATAGTCTCTTTGTCTTATTGCTAGAACTTTGTCTTTCATGTTACGATTGAAGTACTATGATCCCAGCTTTGAATGTTTTACAAATACTTTGATCAAGTCTTTGATTGTGCATGTCACCTCAAAAATTATTCTTTCTTTTTATCACTTACCTACTCGAGGACGAGCATGAGTTAATCTTGGGGATGTTGATACATTGCAAATGTATCTATAATTTTTGATGTTCCATGCTTGGTTTTATCCACTTTCTTGTGTTTTGTTCCAACTTTGGAGTACTTTTCATATGATTTCTTGGACTAACCTTTTAACAAGTGCCACAGTGCCAGTTGCCTGTTTTCTGCTGTTTTTGGTTCCAGGAAAGTCAGAAAATGAATATTCTCAGAATTGGACGGGACAAAAGCCAAAGTTCCTATTTTACCGGAAGACTCACGAAGCCAGAATACGAGACGGAGGAGGGCCAGGGCTTGGCCACACCCCCAGGTGCGGGCTAGCCCTAGCCGTGCCACCAGGTGGCGTGGGCCCCCTGGCCGCCCGCCGACCTTGCCTCTTCGCCTATAAGAAGCTTCCCGATACCAAAACCCTAGGGAGTCAAGCCTCCAAACACGAAAAGTTCCGCTGCGCCGCCACCACCGAAAAGGAGATTCGAGGAATAGAAAGTCTCTGTTCCGGCACCCTGCCGGGACGGGAAAGTGCCCCGGAGCCATCTCCATCGATCTCCACCACCATCTCCATCACCATTGCTGATTCCCATGATGAGGAGGGAGTAGTTCTCTCTCTAGGCTAAGGGTTCTACCGGTAGCTATGTGTTCATCTCTCTCTATGCATGATCATATTGTGATCATGAGCTTTGTAATCAAGTAGATCTACCTTGCTACTCAAGTGCTTTAATAGATCTCTGCTCTCCCATGTGTGTGAAAGTGACAGCGTGCACACCATGGTGGCACTTAGGCTAGAGATCACAAATACTTGTTATCAGTTATATTTGGAGTTGGATGTCTTTATTTAATTGTGGTGTTTGTTGGACTCATCTAGTACTCAAGGTGACAGTGTGGGGTTATCTAGATGGGAAAGATGGACTTTGAGGTGTGCTGTTATAGCCCTACCATCGATTAGAGTGTCCAACCAGAGAGTAGTTAAGAGTAGTATCATAAATAGAAGATATTTATATGAGAGTGTTCACTAGTGAAAGTATGATCCCTAGGCCTTGTTTCTAAGCATTGAAACACCGTTTGCAATTAGATCTGCTACATGTTTGCTTGTTGCCATCTTTATTTCAGTTTGCCTTTAGTCTCTTCCACACCATCAAGCTATTTTCTATCACCGTTACCACTTATAATTATCTATACCACTTGTATTTCACTATCTCTTCGCCGAACTAGTGCACCTATACACCTGACAAGTGTATTGGGTGTGTTGGGGACACAAGAGACTTCTTGTATCTTGATTGCAGGATTGCTTGAGAGGGAATACCTTTGACCACTTCCTCCCTGAGTTCGATAAACCTTGGGTGATCCACTTAAGGGAAAACTTGCTGCTGTTCTACAAACCTCTACACTTGGAGGCCCAACAACTGTCTACAAGAATAGAAGTGCGTAGACCTCACATATCCCCAAAAACTTAGAGGACTAAAAAGATTTCCTATACCTTAACTTTCTATATTTTCTTCTCTAAGTTTTGCACCGTAGAATCGATCACTGATAATTTACAGGACTAAATTTTTGTTTTTTACAAATAAAACAATTTCAACCAAAGTATGAATATTACAAACCGAACTAATGTAAAATTAAATTAATAAATGTTATAAATCAAATTGTTCAAAATCAAATAAATGAAAACAAACATAACTAATTGCCATGGACACACCAAGATCAGCAAGAAGGCTCTTTGTGTCTTATTGGGTGCCCTCAAATATTCTGGACCAAAGATATATCAATCGCAGCTTTTGTAAACCTCCTCACGGCCTCCAAAATTGTATCCTCCCCAATCAGAACATAGTCATTAATGGAATGCGAACAAAGTCATCAATGGCGTCGGCCGAACAACCATATGCAAGTACCCTCATGGCCGCCACGCATTTCATCACCGGGCTTGCATTGATCTCTCTCGTCGCACTCCTACTAAGGTTGAACCGATCATTGTAGTCCTCCATGGCTCTTGTAATTGTGAGGAACAAGTCTTTGCATCCGGAACCGCCGCCGTAAGTGCTTGTCAGTATAGGTTACATCGGGGTTGAAATAATCCCTCATGATCTTGGCATGATCCTCAGCTCTATTTTGGTTGATCCAAGCACAGATGAATTGAGATCCTTGCCTCGGCGCTCGAAAATCATTGTTCAAAATCATGATCATAGCCATTTCTAAATCTTTATCTTTTTTGTCTTCCTCCTCAGACGAAGATTCATCGAAGATCATATCTCTCAACATCTTCATCTACAACTGAAGGTGTGTTGGGAATATGCCCTAGAGGCAATCATGTATGATATTATTCCCAATGTATTCATAAAGTTATTGTCCATGTATGAACTACTGATATGTATCATTGAATATGTGATTCGATTGTGGAACTGCATATTCATGTTGTTCATACTAATTGTCCTTGGTCATTGAGGTTGTGTTGGACACACAACTTAGACTAATGTGAAAGTCGGCAGATGACTCGGTTCCACTTGTCATGGGCATAGAGATGCTATTCCGACTTACACGGATTTGGCTAAAGAGTTTAGCGAGTTGGACTGACCCATATTGAGATACAACGAACAAGTTGTCTTTTGTATGTCTCAATCAATGTAATCCTTAGACCTAAGGTTATTGCACAATCCGAGTTGAGGATCACCGACTTAGGTTCTGTCAAACGTTGTTCTGTCACTAGGTAGTTATCAAAGCGGAGTTCGGGTTGACTGAGAATCAAGCTACGTGATGTGAATAGCCAAGATGGGATTTTGCCCCTCCGTGTAGAGAGATATTCTCTAGGCCCTCTCGGAATATATGATTCGGAAAGCATGGCCATGCACGACTCGGTTAAGTGTTAACCGAGGCAATCGACTAAGAGTTAGTCAGATGAATCACTTATCTTGGATCAAGAAAGAGAGTTAGACTATTTAAGGGATGTCGATTATTCGCCTATAGTTCGACAAGGTATATCGTGAGGCAAAAGGGACTCAGACGAAAGTCGCATTAGAAGGTATGTCGTCATGACTCTTTGGTACTTGGGAGTCGGCACGTTCTGCTAGGAGCCACTACCGACTGATCGGTCACGAGTGAGACTCGGATCGTGTCCGGGTTACCATGAGCCTGTCGAGTCACACACTTAAGAGCGGGAGCAGGTTTGGGTTAGACCCAAACAGGAAATCTATTAAGGTTGGACCAAATAGAGACATGGACTTAGTTAGTGAATTAGACTCGCAGTGACTAATATAGGCCTTATAGTGAATGGGCCACAAGTGAGTGGAGCCCACTTTCACTCCCTATATAAGCTAGGGCGCAAATTCTTAGAGCACACGGTTAGGTCACTCCATGTGTTGGAAACCCTAGCTCCAGTCCAGTCCTATCGCCGCCGTATCGGACCTAGCAGTCCACCACCGGCGCTCCTTCTCGTACGTGTGGATACTGGCGAAGGTGTTGTATGTTCAGCACTTCGACGATTGTGGATCGAAACAGATCGTGAGGACTGCACTGCATCAAGCGACGTGCTTCATCGATTCCGCAACTGCGCGTCTAGTGGTAATCCTCGTGGCCTTCTACCTGAGCTAGATCTTGGGATCACCGCGTAGGGAAAAAGTTTTGTTTCTCTCTGCGTGGCCCAACAGTGGTATCAGAGCGTTAGCTTCTGGTTTTAGGCTCGAGATCTTGCATATGTGATATGCGGTTGGCGTTAGATTGGATCTAATTGCAGTTTTGGTGGTCGATCTATGAGATAGATCGGTTTTGTACGAGGTTGATTGGATCAACTGTACTCGGGGAATTGGATGATCCGGTTTCTGTGATCATACTGCAGAGGTCGTGGAACGACATACCCCTACCGATCGGCTTCCGCCATCGGGGTAGACTATGACACGTAAATCCGGATGCGGTAAGATCAAAGAGTTTGGTCAAAAACGGATTCCGGATCGGATTTGGGTAAAATTGTTTTATCTGATGACGAAATCCATGTCCGGAATGCAGATGAGAAATGTGTTTTCGAAAAAATCGTCAGGCGCTGCCTGCACCCGCGAGGGGCGTTGCCCCTTCGATCGTCGCTGGCTTGAGCCTAGGTGTTCTCATCTTATTGTATAACGACTTGCGTTTCGGATTCTCTATGTAATTTACTTTACTGGCTAGTGTAGCTGTTTGGAGAATCCGGATGGCATGCAAGTCGATGTACAAGTCGGCTACATGGTGTAAGACGGCACGTGAGAAGTGTTGACACGAGTCGGATTACAGACTTTGGGGAGATGGAGATCGCCATGAAGAGAGCCATACCATTTCACATTATAATTGCTTTATTCTGTGTTATTGTTATGTCTCTGTTTTACCTCTATTAGATAGTTGGTAGAAAGTAATCCCTCAAAGAAGGTCTAGTCGTTTTCCCCGTTAGTGATGCACCATCACAAGTCAGACATTTTTGGTAGTGGGCTCATAAAATTGAGGTGCTATCAATTCTTTCCGACTTGGTGGGTTCGAGTCGGACTCTTACAGCGGAAGCACTCGGTAATCTAGACGGGTCTATCAATACGGTTGTGGGACTCGGGGAAAAGTCGGATGGGAGCCGGGGCATGTGATGCCACCCATCCAACAGGAGTCATATGAGATACGATTGACAATAAGTTGTCTACCTAGATCAGTTGATGGCTAGCGGTGATGCTAAAGCTCACTAGTCGACTTGCTTATTTAGGGTCCTGAATCACTAAGTAACCATCGGAGGGGTGTTGGTTCTAGTGGGAGCATAAATATTAAAGTGTTTAATATGCTTGCTCTTTTATGGATACATGTCTTAAGTGTTTTGCATATTTTCTGTTGTAGATCAATGGCTCCTAGCAGTCTCCCTCAGATTTCCAGTTTTGCTTTGAGAACCATCTTAGAGAAAGATAAGCTAAATGGAACTAACTTCACCAAATGGTATCGTAATCTGAGAATTGTTCTCAAACAAGAAAAGAAGGACCATGTCCTAGACAACCCACTTCCATATGAGTCAATGAGAATGCGACTGTCGCAGCCACCAATGCCTGCCGTCGGATTTGTGATGAATCCACGGAGATTAGCTGTCTTATGCTTGCTCACATGGAACCGGACTTGCAGCAGCAGTTCGAGAATGTTGAGGCCTACGATATGATTGAAAGCCTCAAAAGTATGTTCCAGGCTCAGGAAAAGACTGAGAGGTATCAAGTCTCTTAGGCTTTGTTGAGTTGCAAGCTTAAGGATGGTGATCCACTGAGCCATATGTGATCAAGTGTCAACACCTGGATTTTTAATCCCAGATGCCTGTTATGCCATACCTCGCAATCCTAGGATTACCATTTTACAGTACAGATTGGATATCACAATACCTCATCCATTACAAACCATACATAAGGTCTTACACAAATAAGGATCTCATGATCCAGTCTTAATATAACAAGCAGCGGAATAAAATAATAAGCGTAGCGGTGGGGTCCATCTTCAGGGGCATAGGCAATGCTGACGAAGGCAGATAGTCCTAGTTATCATAGCCGTCCTGCTGGCCATCATCTTGATAGTCTCCTTCATAGTCTGTCCATGAGAATAGCCAGGGACAAAAGCCATGAGTACTCTTTAAGTACTCGCAAACTACCACTAACAAGTAGTATAATTCTAAAGTAAAGTGCTAACTCTAAGTTGAACTAAAAGGTTAATTTTGAAACCTAAGCTAAGTTCAAAAGCAAAGAAAGATAAAATAAAGTTCTAGAATCACTTAAGTTGGGAAGCTAGTGTCATAGTCACAACCCTGTTGTGGTCAAGTCAAGATTCATCATTCATTTCATAAGTCATTTGGAAAACATCTGACAACGAAACAGTATGGCCACTCCAACTGTCCATAACCGCGGACGCGGCTATTCGAATAGTTTGACACTCTGTAGAGGTGGTACACTTTCACCACAAAATTCGATACATCTGTCAGGGATAACCCTGAATCATCATACTTAGTATGTAGATAATCAAACATAACCTTTCCTTTACACACCCTAGTATAAGCACCTCTCCTATGAGTATGGCCTCCCAACCATGACCATCTGTCATCTTGGGCACTGCATAGGTGGACAACATTGAGAGGTAGCCTCAGCTAAAACCTCTCCCGCGAGGGAACTAATACTAATGCATATAAACTTCCAGCTAAGCCTTACCCAATTCAGGTAGTGTGGTTGTACGGTAAATTTGGAATTGTATCGCATCCGAATCCAACCATCAGTTTTGTAAAGGGGTTAAGGCTCATGCCTCAACATTTTCATCATCATAAACCATTTGTGTTTCTCAACACATGTCAAAACATCTCAATAGAATGACTCATCATTCTAAGGTTTTCATAATTCATTTTCACCAAGTGTTCCCATCTAAAGTGACTCAAGTTTTTATCTACTCTAAACTACTAAGTTAAGAGTGTTCACTAAGGTGGAAAGATGGGATCAATCTCATGCCATAGAATTACATCTAAAGTTATCTAGGTAGGTCAAGTTTTATACTCTTTATGCTACCTCTAAAACAAGTAAAGGACTTTGGTGAATTAAAGGGAGTAAAGCTTGAAAAGTAATACTTTGGGCAAGCAATAGTCAAAGTGGTATAACCAAAGCATGCCTAATGCATTTTCTTAGATTATTTAGCTTGTAAGGGTTAGCTTGCATTGTTAATGGGGGCTTGTGTTGTGTAGTGCAGTGGTTGAAGTTTTCTTCCTCCTCTTGATAGAACTCCTCCTCCTCGAAAGCTTGGTCGGTACTATCGTCTATAAATACATACAGAGTACACAATCACCAAACGATACTTAACTAATCTAATTAGCACTATAAGGCACACATTTTATGATCTATTATCATCACAAGCATCTCAAGATTTTATTAACTAGTTTCATTCTTTTTATTTAAGAAAAGTAATTTCTACTCATTGAAAAAAAAATAACTAAGATTTAATATTCACCACTTAAAATATGGGATCATGTGGACACATGTCATCACCACATATTCTAACATGTGGGAATGTGATTTAAGGGTTGGATCACATTTACTTAAGTTTAAGTTTATTATTTAATGATTTAAAGTGACTAGAATTGCCTATATAGCATTATTTTGGTACTAGTCCAAAGTCACTATATGTAAACCTTAATATTATTACATAATCAGATAGGTATGGTTAAATGTGATTTTTGAGAGTTTGAATCAACTCAAAATCTATCATGGTTGATTTTAGAAAAATGTTTGTCTGTGCAAAAGCTTATGTCTTGTTATTTTTAATATGAGAGATCTCTAACTCTAATTTAATTAAATCCAACGGGCTTGGGTAGATCTTTTCAGTATCTTTCTAACAAAATTGGAATCACTCCATTTGGATTTGTAAATCTCTCTGAATGGATTTTTAAACTAAGGAACATAACTAAGTTCAAACCTAAATAGAAAAATCTAAGTTTGAATTAAATGGGTCGCGCGGGAAGGAAAACGGGCCGGCTCAGTGGCATTTCACGGCGCAGAGGACAGCTGACAAGGGGGTCCACCGATCAGTGGCTCTTTACACGCGAAGCGGTACGGGGCAATGTGGGCCGTTAGATTAAAAGGGAGATCTATGGCTGAGGAGTGTCGTCTCCGGCGAACACTTCGCCAGTGGGAACTAACCCTAGCGGCTCGTGGAGGTGCTCAGGGGGCATACCAGGGCTCTAGCTATTGCGGTGATGGGGGCGATCGAACGTGCTGTCGACGGCGGACTCAGGGGTGGTCGCGGCAGCTCCTGGGGTGGACGAAATCGACGACGCCTTCTCCTCCTCTGCAACGGGCTGCTCCGGCCAAATTCCGGCGAACCCAGGCTCGAGCGGCTCCGGTGAGAGGTGGGGAAGGATCAGTGAGGAGAGGGGAGTGGAATGGTGTGAGTAGTTGGTGCGGGGAAGGGCTCCTTTTATAGGCGCGGCTAAGCGGCAGAGGAGCATGGGCGATGCTCGCCGGTGACGACGGCACAACGAGCTAGAGGCGTGGGCGGTGTGCTAGGAAGGTGGGTGGTGCCCTAGCGAGTTCATGGCGGTGAGTGTGCAGTGGTTTGCGATCGGGGGAAGTGAATGGCACGACACGCAGTAAGTCTCTGCCGACGGCGAGTTTCACGGCGGCCGGCAACTACAGGGCACGGTCGAAGCAATGGGCGTGTCCGTTAGCTTCCTAGGCCTGTGGGGATCGTGTAGGCGGGCGGCTGGAGCGAGGCGTGGTCTGGTCGAGCGGGGGACCGTGCACGCTCTGCGGCGGTGTCGGCATGGCCCACAGACTCCGGGCGCGGCGGTTCCTGGTGGCTCTAGTCGCTGTCCTCGGGCTAGGGCTGGTTGGACGGTGGAGGTGGGCCACAGGCTACCTCCTGGACATGGTGGATGGCGCTGGCGATGGCTGTGGCGTGCTGTCGCTGGTGAGGTGCCCAAAATGGTGCTCGACCTTAATGGCCATGACCATTTGGTCGTGGCACAGTGGGTGGCTGGGCTAGAGAGGGGTAGGGGAGTGCACTGGGTGCATGTGGTTGCAAAATGGGGAACCAGTTTGGATCAAACACTGCTCCAAATAGTGTTTTGTGTTTTGTTTGAAATCTGTCCACCAAGTGTTTGTGAAAATGGCCGAAAGAACTCAAGTTTGGAATTTTTGGATGATTTTTGGTGGGTTTGCTAGACACATGCTTAAGCCTTTGTGGTTGCTTGGGTTTTGAAAATGGAGCTCATTTGAGTGGTTTTTGAATAAGTGGGATCTTGATACCTACACTAGATTCAATTTTAAAATGCCATTTAAATTTAGTGTTAGAAAGTTTTTGGCAGATCACAAAGTGGGCCTTGGTACACTACTATATGTACTAGCAAGGGGTGCAAGGATCCACATTTATTTCTGTTAAGAAATGAGTCCTAGGAATAGCCAAAGTAGGCATGTTGATTAAAATGGCACAAATGACCATTTCTTTCTTTTATTCATTTTGGTTTGTTTTTCTTTGGGATTTGTTTGGGGATGATCTAGATGATGTTTATTTCACCTAAGAATCATTTTACAAGCAATGGATCACTTAAACAAGGAAATCCAAATCAACTCCTATTTTAAAGGCACACCTAGATGAATGCTTTAATAATTTTAAATGGAAAAGTTTTTGTTAACCCTAATTTTGATGATTTGGATCTTAATAAACTTGGATTGAAGTTTTGGGATGTTACAAAACTTCCCCCCTTAAACAAAATCTCGTCCCGAGATTTACAAAAGAAAACTAGGAACTAAAGAGATCTGGGAACTCTGTCCTAATGTAATCTTCTCGCTCCCAAGTGGCTTCCTCCTCGGTATGGTTGCTCCATTGAATCTTGAGAAACTTGATACTCCTGGTCTTGGTGGTTCTGTAAGATTCTTCCAAGATACGGATGGGCACTTCACGATACGTCAGGTCATTGTTGATCTCCATAGCTCTATGATCGATGTTCTTAAAAACTTCAGTCTTCTTCGGCACTTCCAGACATTTGCGAAGTAACGAGATATGGAACACATTGTGGATGGCTAACATTTCTTCAGGTAGTTCCAGTTGATATGATAATTCTCCTCGGTGATTCAGAATCTTGAATGGTCCGATATATCTGGGGGCTAACTTTCCTTTTAGACTAATGCGTTGCATTCCCTTCAATGGCAAAACCTTGAGATATACAAAATCTCCGACATTGAAAGTCAGGTCTCTCCTTCTTTTGTCAGCATAACTCTTTTGTCTGGATTGGGCGGTCTTGAGGTGCTCACGGACTTTGTGAACCTTCTCTTCGGCTTCTCGGAGAATGTCGGGTCCAAAAATCTGACTCTCTCCTACTTGCGACCAATTTAAAGGGGTGCGACACTTTCTTCCGTATAGGAACTCAAATGGTGCCATTTGCAAACTAGCTTGATAAATGTTGTTATATGAGAATTCTGCGAAAGGCAGGCAATCTTCCCATTTTGATCCATACTCCAAAACACAAGCTCTTAACATATCCTCTAGGATCTGGTTGACTCTCTCAGCGTGTCCATCAGTTTGCGGGTGATAAGCGGTGCTAAAGTTCAACTTGGTTCCTAATCCTTCCTGGACTTTCTGGCAAAATCTCGAGGTAAACTGGGTTCCTCGATCTGATACTATGGTCTTGGGGGTTCCATGCAGACTAACAATCCTAGCAATATACAGCTCTGCTAGTTTCAAACTCTAGTAGGTGGTCTTGACTGGTATGAAGTGAGCTACCTTGGATAGTCTATCAACTATGACCCAGATTGAGTCATTTCCCCTACTAGAAGTAGGCAAACCGGTGATAAAGTCCATTCCGACGGAATCCCATTTCCATTCCGGAATCTACAATGGTTGCAACAGTCCTGCGGGTCTCTGATGCTCTACTTTGACTCTTTGACAGATGTCACACTTGGCGATGTAGCTTCCGATTTCTCTCTTCATCGTGTGCCACCAAAATTGCTCTTTCAAATCTTGATACATCTTTGTTCCTCCGGGGTGGATAGAATAAAGAGTATCATGAGCTTCCTGCATGATAACTTGCTTCAGCTCCGAATCTGCTGGCACACAGATACGTCCTTTGTACCACATAACTCCTTCTTCGTCTTTAGTGAATCCAGGTACCTTTCGTGTACCAATACGACATTTGATTCCGTCGACACTTTCATTTCCTTTCTGGGCTTCCTTGATTTGGCTAATCAAAGTGGGTTGAAGTTCAATGCTAGCTAAGAATCCTTTGCTAACCAGCTCAGTTCTAAACTGCTCCAACTCCTCATACAAACTTGGCTGATTCTCTTTAATCATGGTGTTTAGCCTACACGACAATCTGCTAAGAGCATCCGCTACCACGTTGGATTTGCCGGGGTGATAGTGAATGTCAAGGTCATAATCCTTGATTAACTCTATCCATCTCCTTTGCCTCATATTCAGCTCCTTCTGAGTAAAAATATACTTCAAGCTCTTGTGATCTGAGTAAATCTCATAGTGATTACCCATCAGATAATGACGCCATGTCTTCAATGCCAAAACTATGGCTGCTAGTTCAAGATCATGAGTAGGATAGTTCTACTCATGCTGCTTCAGTTGCCGAGACAAATAGGCGTCGACTTTGCCTTCTTGAATTAATACACATCCGAGACCAATCTTGGATGGATCACAATACACATCAAACGGCTTCTTGATGTCTGGCATGATCAATATTGGGGCTGATATCAATCTCTTCTTCAACTCTTGAAAACTGGCTTCACATTTGCCAGTCCATTCAAACTTCTTGTCCTTCTATAGCAATTGGGTCATGGGTCTGGCAATGCTCGAGAATCCTTCTACGAACTTGCGTTAATATCCCGCAAATCCGAGAAATGCACGGACTTGGGTTTGAGTGGTTGGGGCTTCCCATTCTTCGACATCTTTGATCTTGGCAGGATCAACAGAGACTCCTCCGGCAGACACAATATGTCCTATGAATCCTACTTCTTTCAGCCAAAACTCACACTTGCTGAACTTGGCATATAACCGATGTTCTCTCAGGGTTTCTAGGATGATTCTCAGATGTTGCTCATGCTCTTCTTCTGACTTGGAGTAGATAAGGATGTCGTCGATAAACACAACTACAAACTTATCTAGGAAATTCATAAAGGTCTTATTCATGAGATTCATGAAATAAGCAGGGGAATTGGTTAATCCAAAAGACATAACCGTATACTCGTATAAACCATAGCGAGTAGTAAAGGAGGTCTTTGGAATATCCGTTGCACGAATCTTAGGTTGGTGATAACCAGTCCTAAGATCAATCTTTGAGAATACCTGTGCTCCGGTCAACTGATCAAATAGATCCTCTATCTTTGGCAAGGGGTACTTGTTCTTGATGGTGACGTCATTCAGTTTCCTGTAATCTGTGCACAAACGGTTGCCTCCATCTTTCTTGCCGACGAACAACACTGGTGATCTCCATGGCGATGCGCTTGGTTGAATCAAGCCTGTTGCTAACATGGTATCCAACTGCTTCTTCAGTTCCACTAATTCTGAGGGGTTCATGCTATAGGGTCTCTGAGCTATGGGTCTAGTTCTGGGGATTAGTTCGATAATGAACTCAATATCCCTATCCCGGGGCATACCTGGCAATTCATCTGGGAATACGTCAGGGTATTCACAGACTACACTGACCTGGTCTATGGTGGGTAAGGCTAGACTCTTGTTGCACTTGAATTGACAAGGTAAGGTTTCAGAGATATGCTCTACTGTGACTCCAGAGCTACTGGTCATGCTGATGGCTTTCTTAGCACAGTCTATCAATCCTTTATGCCTTGACAGCCAGTCCATACCTAGTACTACTTCCAATCCTTTGGTTCTGAGTACAATTAGGTTGGCATAAAAATCTATCCCATGTATTCTGATAGGCACAACTTTGAATTTTTTTCTAGCTTTTGTAGTTGAATCGGGGATTTGAACTATCATGACATGCTTCAAGTTGGTTGGGTGAATCTTAATAGTGCATGAAAATTCTTCGGTGACAAATGAATGCGACGCTCCCAAATAAAACAATACCCTTGCTAAAACTGAGTTGACAGAAAACATACCCAGCACTACATCTGGCGCTTCCTGGGCTTCTTCGGCGTTCATGTGGAAGAGACGGCCGTTGCGGTTGTGAGGGTTCCCTGGGGCAAATCTTCTCCCTGGTTGAACACGACGCTGCTGTTGAGCTGGGGCATTCATATTGGCAGTGGCGGCAGTCTTCTTGGGACACTCATTGGAATAGTGACCCTTCACTCCACACTCGAAACAAGTGATCTAGGACTTGTCTTTTGCTACGACGGGCACAACATTGCTGCCAGTTATGGGTGCAGTGTTGTTGTTGTTCTTGGGAGGGGCACGATTGAAATTGTTGGTGTTGCCAGAGTTGTGATTGTTTCCTGCGGACTTCACATTGCCTCTGCTACGGTTGGGGTAGCTTGGGCGAAACATTGGGGGTCGATTGTTCCTTGGTGCATATCCTGGTGAGGGGTTGGGAAGGTACATCTGGTGACTGCTGGATCCAGATTGCTGCATCATATGACGTTTGCGGTTGTCGTTTGCTTGGTTAATCTTCCCTTCCATCTGAATGGCAGAGTCGACTAGCTCTTCGAGATCCTCGAAGCGGATGTTGACGAGGACAATCTGCATCTCATCATGCAGTCCGTTCAAGAATCTCTCCTTCTTCTTGACTTCTATGTTGATCTCATCAGGGGCGTACCTTGCAAGCGACAGGAATCTTTCACGGTATTCCACCACAGTCATTCTGCCTTGCTTCAAGTCGCGGCCTCAGTCTGGTGACTAGACCTTGCGGCACGTGGGTGCGGCTGAACTTGGTTTTGAAGGCTTCCCATGTCATCACTTGACCATGGTTCATGTTACAGATACTAGTCCACCAAGCTCTTGCATCTCCCGCCAAGTAGTGGGTGGCGAAGAGAACTTTCTCGTTGTCATCAACTCCTACTACTTCTAAGTTGTTTTCCATTGTCTGTAACCAGTCATCAACATCTAATGGGTTTTTAGCCTGGTTAAAGATTGGGGGATTGGTATTCTGAAAGTTTTTGAGTTTGGATCCATGGTGATCCTGATTTCCATGCCCTTGGTTGTTTTGGGCCATCTGAGCTATCTACTGCAATGTTGCTAAGTTGGCCTGGGGCTCTGCCCTGCTTGCTTCACGGTCTGCAACTAACATCTGCATAATCTGCAGCATTGGGTCTTGCGATGAGCTGCTCCCTCCTTGGTTTCCACGAGTCATCTGAAGATTGAGGTAGATAAAGGGGTAAGAGGGAAAGTTCTAAGGTTCATGGTTTTGGTTTCAAAGCTAAAACTTTGAGTTTGACTCAGGTTTTTGCAACTAACTTCATTTCATTCACTCAAGAAGCACACGGTACAAACACACACCACAACAACAAAGGAAAACAGATGGTTTTAAGAACCATTCTGCAAGATACGATACCGTGAGACCGATACATCTCATGCTACAACAGTGCTCTAGTGCATCTACTCATCATCGATGAAGTCGGAGTCCTCATCGTCAGTGTAGAAGTCCACGACATCCTCCTCCAGAAAGTCGTCATCATTGCTGAGGTAAGAATCCATATCTCCCTGGATGTCTTCACCTTCCTCTTCTTCCTCCTTTGCTGCAAGTTGAGCTTCCTGCTCCTTGACGGTCTTCTCGAGGTCGGCCACCTTCTTGCGAAGACAGGCGATGGTGCGATCCTTCTTCTCGCGCTGGAGGCGAAGAGACTGATGATCCTTGACAAGCAGTGAGAAAGTCTGGGCCTTCTGAGTTGCGATGGCACGGTTGTGGTTGGCGAACTCCCTAGCATTGTCCAACTCGTTCTGACGATCGTACAACAGGAAGTCGAGGTTCTCCACTTGGCGCTTCAGTTCTGGATGACTTGGCATCTCCATCGGCATTCCCATGAAGTCACGTCTTGCATAGTGAGCAAAATGGGTTCCTTGGATTTGGTTGACGCTGAGGACACATAGACGTGCGAGAGATTCATGCATTGCCCTGGCTAATCCATCTAGCCAGTTGTTTTCCCTCACGGAGAACTGGATTCTCCCGGACGTTGGTGCTTTGATGTTTCCTCGAAGATCAGCGGTGACTAACCACTTCAAATCTCCTCCTGGGGGTCCTGGAAGTTGAGCTCCAACAAACTCTGGATGTGGGCGTCCTAGTAACTCGGACAGTGAATCCAGATCCCTCTCGAAGATAAGTTGACCTCTGTTTCCCAACTGATAGAACTTGCTGAACTGAGTCTCCATCTACAAGAATTAAGGATGAGGAAATTAGGGGAGTGATCAAGTGTGTCAAATTTTAAGTAGTAAGGTAAGAATTTGAGGAACATGAATTTTTGAGAAAGAGTGAATTCCCAAGGATAAGAGAGGAGTTAGTTTTTCATAAATACTCACTTTGGGTTTTGTAATTAAGTTTTTGTTCGGACGTCCATTCTAACTAGGGTCTCCTATGGTTACGATGGCTCTGATACCAACTTGTCAACACCCGGATTTTTAATCCCAGATGCCTGTTATGCCATACCTCGCAATCCCAGGATTACCATTTTTGCGAGACATAACAGATTGGATATCACAGTACCTCATCCATTACAAACCATACATAAGGTCTTACACAAATAAGGATCTCATGATCCAGTCTTAATATAACAAGCAGCAGAATAAAATAATAAGCGTAGTGGTGGGGTAAATCTTTAGGGGCATAGGCAATGCTGACGAAGGCAGATAGTCCTAGTTATCATAGCCATCCTGTTGGCCATCATCTTGATAGTCTCCTTCATAGTCTGGCCATGAGAATAGCCAGGGACAAAAGCCATGAGTACTCTTTAAGTACTCGCAAACTACCACTAACAAGTAGTATAATTTTAAAGTAAAGTGCTAACTCTAAGTTGAACTAAAAGGTTAATTTTGAAACCTAAGCTAAGTTCAGAAGCAAAGAAAGATAAATTAAAGTTCCAGAATCACTTAAGTTGGGAAGCTAGTGTCATAGTCACAACCCTGTTGTGGTCAAGTCAAGATTCATCATTCATTTCATAAGTCATTTGGAAAACATCTGACAACGAAACAGTATGGCCACTCCATCTGTCCATAACCGCGGACGTGGCTATTCGAATAGTTTGACACTCTGCAGAGGTGGTACACTTTCACCACAAGATTCGATACATCTGTCAGGGATAACCCTGAATCATCATACTTAGTATGTAGATAATCAAACATAACCTTTCCTTTACACACCCTAGTATAAGCACCTCTCCTATGAGTATGGCCTCCCAACCATGACCATCTGTCATCTTGGGCACTGCATAGGTGGACAACATTGAGAGGTAGCCTCAGCTGAAACCTCTCCCGCGAGGGAACTAATACTAATGCATATAAACTTCCAGCTAAGCCTTACCCAATTCAGGTGGTGTGGTTGTACGGTAAATTTGGAATGGTATCGCATCCGAATCCAACCATCAGTTTTATAAAAGGGTTAAGGCTCATGCCTCAACATTTTCATCATCATAAATCATTTGTGTTTCTCAACACATGTCAAAACATCTCAATAGAATGACTCATCATTCTAAGGTTTTCATAATTCATTTTCACCAAGTGTTCCCATCTAAAGTGACTCAATTTTTATCTACTCTAAACTACTAAGTTAAGAGTGTTCACTAAGGTGGAAAGATGGGATCAATCTCATGCCATAGAATGACATCTAAAGTTATCTAGGTAGGTCAAGTTTTATACTCTTTATGCTACCTCTAAAATAAGTAAAGGACTTTGGTGAAGTAAAGGGAGTAAAGCATGAAAAGTAATACTTTGGGCAAGCAATAGTCAAAGTGGTATAACCAAAGCATGCCTAATGCATTTGCTTAGATTATTTAGCTTGCAAGGGTTAGCTTGCATTGTTAATGGGGGTTTGCCTTGTGCAGTGTAGTGGTTGAAGTTTTCTTCCTCCTCTTGATAGAACTCCTCCTCCTCGAAAGCTTGGTCGGTACTATCGTCTATAAATACATACAGAGTACACAATCACCAAACAATACTTCACTAGTCTAGTTAGCACTATAAGGCACACATTTTATGATCTATTATCATCACAAGCATCTCAAGATTTTATTAACTAGTTTCATTCTTTTTATTTAAGAAAAGTAATTTCTACTCATTGAAAAAAATAACTAAGATTTAATATTCACCACTTAAAATATGGAATCATGTGGACACATGTCATCACCACATATTCTAACATGTGGGAATGTGATTTAAGGGTTGGATCACATTTACTTAAGTTTAAGTTTATTATTTAATGATTTAAAGTGACTAGAATTGCCTATATAGCATTATTTTGGTACTAGTCCAAAGTCACTACATGTAAACCTTAATATTATTACATAATCAGATAGGTCTGGTTAAATGTGATTTTTGAGAGTTGAAATCAACTCAAAATCTATCATGGTTGATTTTATAAAAATGTTTGACTATGCAAAAGCTTTTGTCTTGTTATTTTTACTAGGAGAGATCTCTAACTCTAATTGAATTAAATCCAACGGGCTTGGGTAGATTTTTCAGTATCTTTCTAACAAAATTGGAATCACTCCATTTGGATTTGTAAATCTCTCTGAATGGATTTTTAAACTAAGGAATAGAACTAAGTTCAAACCTAAATAGAAAAATCTAAGTTTGAATTAAATGGGTCGCGCGGGAAGGAAAACGGGCCGGCCCAGTGGCATTTCGCGGCATAGAGGACAGTTGACAGGAGGGGTCCACCGGTCAGTGGCTCCTTACACACGAAGCGGTACGGGGCGATGTGGGCCGTTAGATTAAAAGGGAGATCTATGGCTGAGGAGTGTCGTCTCCGGTGAACAGTTCGCCAGTGGGAACTAACCCTAGCGGCTCCGTGGGGGTGCTCAGGGGGCATACCAGGGATCCAGCTACTGCGGCGATGGGGGCGATCGAACGTGCTATCGATGGCGGACTTAGGGGTGGTCGCGGCAGCTCCTGGGGTGGACGAAATCGACGGCGCCTTCTCCTCCTCTACAGCGGGATCCTCCGGCCAAATTCCGGCAAACCCAGGCTCGAGCGGCTCCGGCGAGAGGCGGGGAAGGCTCAGTGAGGAGAGGGGAGTGGAATGGTGTGAGTGGTTGGTGCGGGGAAGGGCTCCTTTTATAGGCACGGCTAAGAGGCAGAGGAGCATGGGCGGTGCTCGCTAGTGACGATGTCAAACGAGCTAGAGGCGTGGGCGGTGCGGTAGAACGGTAGGCGGTGCCCTGGCGAGTGTCACGGAGGTGAGTGTGCAGTGGTTTGCGGTCGGGGGGAGTGAATGGCACGGTGCGCACTAAGTCTCTGCCGACGGCGAGTTTCACGACGGTCGGCGACTACGGGGCACGGTCGGGGAAATGGGCGTGTCCGTTAGCTTCCTAGGCCGGTGGGGACCGTGTAGGTGGGCGGCTGGAGCGAGGCGTGGTCTGGTCGAGCGGGGGACCGTGCGCGCTCTGCGGCAGCGTCAGCATGGCCGACAGACTCCGGGCGCGGCGGTTCCTGGTGGCTCTAGTCGCTGTCCTCGGGCTAGGGCTGGTTGGACGGTGGAGGTGGGCCACAGGCTACCTCCTGGACATGGTGGATGGCGCTGGCGACGGCTGTGGTGTGCTGTCGCTGGTGAGGTGCCCAAAATGGTGCTCGGCCTTAATGGCCATGACCATTTGGTCGTGGCACAGTGGGTGGCTGGGCTAGAGAGGGGTAGGGGAGTGCACTGGGTGCATGTGGTTGCAAAATGGGGAACCAATTTGGATCAAACACTGCTCCAAATAGTGTTTTGTGTTTTGTTTGAAATATGTCCAAGTGTTTGTGAAAATGGCCGAAAGAACTCAAGTTTGGATTTTTTGGATGATTTTTGGTGGGTTTGCTAGACACATGCTTAAGCCTCTGTGGTTGCTTGGGTTTTGAAAATGGAGCTCATTTGAGTGGTTTTTGAATAAGTGGGATCTTGATACCTACACTAGATTCAATTTTCAAATGCCATTTAAATATAGTGTTTGAAAGTTTTTGGCAGATCACAAAGTGGGCCTTGGTACACTACTATATGTACTAGCAAGGGGTGCAAGGATCCACATTTATTTCTGTTAAGAAATGAGTCCTAGGAATAGCCAAAGTAGGCATGTTGATTAAAATGGCACAAATGACCATTTCTTTCTTTTATTCATTTTGGTTTGTTTTTCTTTGGGATTTATTTGGGGATGATCTAGATGATTTTTATTTCACCTAAGAATCATTTTACAAGCAATGGATCACTTAAAAAAGGAAATCCAAATCAACTCCTATTTTAAAGGCACACCCATATGAATGCTTTAATAATTTTAAATGGAAAAGTTTTTGTTAACCCTAATTTTGATGATTTGGATCTTAATAAACTTAGATTAAAGTTTTGGGATATTACATCAAGATGGTTGGTTACGTCCAGTCTCTGGAAAGGCATGGCTACCCCATTAGCGAAGAGTTCGCTTCAGACATAATTCTGAACTCTCTTCCTAGTGCGTATGGTTAGTTCATATTGAACTACCACATGCATGGTATGGATAAGAAGCTCATTGAATTACATGGGATGATCAAGCAGGCTGAGGGGGATCTCAAGAAAGGTGCTAGTCAAGTGTTAATGGTGCAAAATAAGGCTAAGTTCAAGAAAAGTTCTTGGACTAAGAAGAAGAAAGCAAAGTCAGGAGGTAAGGCTGAGGACCCGGTCCAAAGCGCTTCCTCAGGGACTAAGCCATCTCCTGCAGCCGGATCCACTTGCTTCTACTGCAAGTCGGATGACCACTTGAAGAGGAATTGCAGCAAGTATCTGGCTGACAAAGCCAAGAGTGGGTGTGACTTGCAGCTCAGGTACGCTTGTTTGCAATATTATAGACATTTATCTTGCTGATGCACTTGGTAGTTCTTGGGTATATGGTACCAGCTCAGTCATTCACATCTGCAACTCATTGCAGGGACTAGTAAGAACTAGGAGTGTGGCAAGAGGCGAGGTTGACATTCGATTCGGCAACAAAGCGAGATTCGCTGCGTTGGAAGTCGGCACGATGCAACTTCATTTACCTTCTGGGTTCTTAATGGAGCTGAATAATTGTTATTATGTTCCAGTGCTTAGTCGAAACATCATTTTTGCCTCATGTTTGATGAGACAAGGCTATGAGTCGAATATTAAGAATAATGGTTGTTCTTTATATTTGAATGATATGTTTCACGACTTTGCATCCGTTCAGGACGGGTTATTTATTTTGAATCTTGAGGGTGAATCTGTCTATAACATAAATGTATAAAGGTTGAAACCAAATGATCTGAATATGACTTACTTTTGGCATTGTCGGCTTGGTCATATAAGTTGGAAACGTATGAAGAGGCTCCATGATGATGGACTCTTAACATCGTTCGACTTGGAGTCGTTCGAGACATGCGAATCCTTCCTACTCGGCAAGATGACCAAGACACCTTTTGCAAAGAGTTGTGAAAAGGGCGTCCGACTTATTGGGACTAGTACATAGTGATGTATGTAACCCGATGAGCACGACAGCCAGAGGTGGTTATGAGTACTTCATTACCTTCACTGATGATTTGAGTATGTATGGATATATCTACTTGATGAAACATAAGTCAAAAGCCTTTGAAAAGTTCAAGGAATTCTAGAATGAGGTACAGAATCAACTTGGCAAGAAAATAAAGTTTCTTCGGTCGGACCGAGGAGGCGAGTACATGAGCCATGAGTTTGATGACCATCTAAAGAGTTGTGGAATAGTTCCCCAACTCACTCCTCCAGAAATGCCGCAGAGAAACGGTGTGTCGGAAAGGAGGAATCAGACCTTGTTAGACATGGTACGATCAATGATGAGTCGGACATGTCTGCCTTTATCATTTTGGGGTTATTGTCTAGAAACTGCAGCGTTCACACTAAACAGAGTACCATCAAAGTCGGTAGAGAAGACACCGCATAAGATGTGGACTAGCAAGAAGCCGAGTTTGTCTTTTCTTAAGATTTGGGGTTGTGAAGCTTTTGTCAAGCGACTTCAGTCGGACAAGCTTACAGCCAAGTCGGATAAGTGTATTTTCGTGGGATATCCGAGGGAAACCTTGGGTTACTACTTCTACAACCGAGAAGAGGGCAAAGTGTTTGTCGCTCGAATGGTGTCTTCCTTGAGAAAGAGTTTCTCAGTCGGGGAGTCAGTGGGAGCACGGTTCAACTCGAAGAAATTCGAGAGGTACAAACCAGTAGCGAGTCGGCAAAAGCCTTTGAGGTTGAGCTGGTCGTGGTACCTGAGCCGACAACTGCACCGACACTGCGAAGATCGGCTAGATTGCGAAGTGTTCGTGATGTCTTACTGTTGGACAGTGATGAGCCGGTAACTTATTCGGAAGCGATGGTGGGATCTGACTCTGAGTCATGGCTTGGAGCCATGAGATCCGAGTTAAAGTCCATGGATGAAAATCAAGTTTGGAACTTGGTTGATCTGCTAGATGGTGCAAGACCCGTCGAGTGCAAATGGGTCTTTAAGAAGAAAACTGATATGGATGGAAATGTTTCTGTCTATAAAGCACGGCTTGTCGTGAAGGGGTTCCGGCAGGTTCAAGGAGTTGACTACGATGAGACCTTCTCTCCCGTGGCGATGCTTAAGTAAGTTCGGATCATGTTAGCTACACCAGCCTATTTCGACTATGAGATATGACAGATGGATGTCAAGACGTTTCCTTAATGGAAATCTAACCGAGGACGTGTATGTGATACAGCCCGAGGGTATTTTCGATCCGACTAATGCTGACAAGGTATGCAAGCTTCGGAAATCCATTTATGGGTTGAAGCAAGCATCTCGGAGTTGGAACATTCCCTTTGATGAGGTAGTCAAATCGTTTGGCTTCATTGTAACTACCTTGGAAAAACCCTACGCTCTAAGTTCAAGCCTGGATGAAACGGAAGTGGTTAAAATAGTACAACGGGGGCCCAGAGGACCGCCCACGTGTAGACCAGTCGGCCGTCCTAACCACTTTCAAGACATCGGGACAAGAGCAAGCGGCGTAGGCAACAGGCGAAGAGATCAAATACATACACAAGTGAGTATGTATGCAAGCTACCATACAACATTTCTCAGAGCCATTCCATCTAAAAGAAATAGAAATATTGCAATGCCATACGGCAAGATCCAAATATCCTAGATAGAGATAATAGTTTAGGATAGCTCCTCATACATCAAATATCAGAGTATCAGGCGGAAGCGGAAAACAAGATCCGAGTACGGATAAGAAGCAAATCGGCATAAGATGCCACATAAATAAACATATCCCGCCCACAGATCTCACGGATACCCATCCCCAGAATCTCTACACCGAGTGATCGTTGCCAACATCATCGGTCTCCTCCACCCAGTATCCATCTTGCGAATACACCTGTTCATCTGAATCAAACAATTTATCGTGTGAGACCCTAGGGGTACTCAGCAAGTATTTATGCCTCTAAAGGGGACATATACCAGGGGTGACGCAATTGCAGCAAAAGATAATAACTAACAAGTCTATAGATACTCGCTAACCATCCGCTTAACCAAAGATAGACGGATGCCCGTTAATTAGTAACAACAGTTATAACAGTATAATTAACAGATCCATCCTCCTTCTCACTTACCAACGAGCAAACGGACGAACATCCCATCTGTTGGCAGTTTTATTAACCATTCCATGAGTATTGCACTAGTTACTAGTCAGTTACTTAGTCAAATTAAAAGCGTTACTTTAGTTATACTTGTCTATGATCGAGAAACTGTGCTCCAAGTCGTCCATAACCGCTGACACGGCTTTCAGAAAGATTTACCCTGCAGGGGTGCACAAATAGCAACACACACTCGATCAACCTCGAAAAAACCAAATCAAAACCCAACGAGGCATTCACGACAAAGCGATCACAGGATTCAGAAATATTTCAGGGGGCCACCCCATTAAGCTACCCGCAACGAAGTTGGCCGGCTCCGAGACGGACCCAAGGTTTGCGTCAATGGCTGTAAACGACTAGGAACCCGAAAGTGTGGCTGGGCTTGTCGATACGGCGAAAACATTCCGCTTCCAAAACAGTACAGGTGCTCCATGCACAATCTTAAATAAACAGTAAAGCATGGCATAAGTACATGATAGTAACAAAACCCCAAACTACTTTGTGGCCCCAAGAAATAGAAATGAATCAAGCTCTGGCTCAGGGGGGTCCATAAGGCCTCCCGGATGTGGATAGTGCGAATAGTCAAGGAACATGAATCAAGTACTCGGGGTCCTACAGGACACAAGTGAGCAGGAAAAACCAAATAGCAGATATTGCCCACCGGTGCCTCTTCCATTAGTTATCCCATTACTACTCAGGTTAAGTTGTTTAGGTACCTCGTTATCCATCAGACACTCACATACCCTACACATGCTTTTCTACGACTCGCATGGCTCAAACAACTCCTGTAGTAATGGCTCATGGGATGGAGGAACAAGCTCAGTGGGGTTTAAAAGTAAAGGCTATGCAGTGCTTGGGATTCAATTTAATGCAATCGCGACTCAATGATGCAAGAATAAGATAGAGACAATAGGTACTATATGAATGCAAGCATGTGGTAGTGCTTGCCTGGCAGCTCAGTTGAAGCGAGAGACGGATCTAGGTAGAACTCCTGTGATTCCTGATAATTCTCCTGCTGGGTGTCTATTCGAAGAAGAACCAAACAAACAAGGGCCAACATAAATAAAGTGCACAATCATACGAATTAAAATGCGACAAGCAAACAAGCATGCCATGATGAATGATGCACAATTTACATGGCAATAAGGTAGCAATGGCATGGTGAGGTGTGGGGTACAAGAATAAAGCATTTTATTATTTATGTGGTCAAGTTTTATTGCTATAAACAGTTCTGATTTTGAATAATGACATGATGCATGCTTCAAATCAGAACATGGAATGCATAGCCAGAACGGGCTCGTCGCGCTGATCGATTTAGACATATTATTTGTCGAATTTGGAGTTGTGGAATTAAAGTTATTAATCAATTAAGAAAAGGCATTTTTATTGCAATTTTAATTATCTCGAAAATTAGAGTGCTCAAATAATATTTTGAATGTCATATTTGAATTCCTCACATTTTTCTGATTCCAAAACATATATCATTTGTATTATTTGGATTTATAATTCAAAAGTTATTAAAAACAGATTTAAATTTGAATTTAAACATTTCTGAAATTGTTTTTATTTAAACAGATAAACGAGAGACTTTTTATACACAGCCTCAGTTAGCCATAGTCACTGATGGGTGGGACCGAGCTGAACCGGCGCAGGTGCGCGCCGAAACCCTTTTCTCACTGCGAGCTCATCCAGCCACAGAGACTGACCGGTGGGTCCGGTGCCAAAGAGAGGCCCGCACGACAGTGGGCGAAAAGGGGCTGCCACGTGTAGGAGTTGGGCAGCGTGGGTTGAGGTTTTCGGAACCTCCGGTCCCTTTCTGTAAAACGGCCAAGGAGACCGACAGGTGGGCCTAGAGGGAGCGCGGGTTGATGAAACAAAAGGTTGGGGGATATGCAAAGTGTACAGCTGCTACTGTTTTTCTTCCCTTGCGTTTCTGACGAAACTGACAGACGGTGCGCGACGCCGCGGGGATCAAACTCGCGACCTCTCGCGCGCGTGCAGGCGGCGGTGACCAAAGTGGCTAGGTGGGGTTGATGCTGGGTTGCTGCTGCGCGGCTAGGTAAGCCTAACCCGACGCTTAACGGAACGACTGTCGGCGAACACAGTGCATCGAGGGTGCTCGTCGGAACGCCTGGCGTGCACAGGAAGCGGATCTCTGAGAGAGGATGTCTGGGGGGAACAGGGGCTCATCGCGGTGACGTTGGTGGTGGTGGCTCGGCCGGGGAAGCAACCGATCGGCGACGGAGCTGGCGGCCGGTGGAACTAGGGTTTTCTTCGGGCTTGGCAGCGTGCAGCGGCTGCAGAGGCTTATCCTCCTTGCCGCCTTGAACAGGGGGACGCCAGGGCCTCGCTGGTCTTCCTCGTCACCTCACACACCGCGCTCGCCTCCTGATCTTGTGGGTGGCCGCCGGTGCCGAGGTGGTGGCCGGAGATGGAGGAGATGGTGGTAGGGGAAGACAGGGAGGAAGGGGAGCGGCGCAGCGGCCTGGGGAGGGATCTGGGCACGAGAGAGAGAGACGGGAGGGAGTAGATAAAGTGGAAGGGGAGAGAGGGGGATGCCGTGAGAGTATCGGGTGGAAAAGGTGGCTTCGGTAACCTTTTTCTCCTTCTCCCTCACGTGCTCGGCGCGGAGCAGCTGGCTCAGGGGACAGAGGGGTGGTGGCTGCAGCTGGGGCCTGCAGGGAGGTGAGGTTCGGGTGTGGGGCCTGGCTGCAGCGAGAGAGGGAGATGGGAGAGAGGGAAGGTGCTCGACATGGAGCTAGGGTTGGGCTCGGCTAGGGTTAGGGGGAGGGTAGATGGGGTAGATCATGGGGTGGTGGTGATGGCTCGGGTTAGAGAGGGATGGTAAGGTGAGGGTGTTAGCCTAGGCTAGGGTAGGAGGGGTGATTAGGGTTAGGTTTTGAGAGAGGGATTAGGGAGAGAAAGTAGGGGTAGGGTCTTAGGGTTTAACATGATCCAAGCTAGATCAAGCAAGAAGGGGAAAAGAGATGGAGAGGTGAGGGCTTTGGTGATGCATGATCATGTGCATGACCAAGTATAGGGGGAAAATGGATATGGGGGTGATCTCGCATGATCATGCATGGAGGAGATGAGAGGTAGGGAGGGCTTGATGCACATGGCAAGGACAAGATCAAGGTGAAAAGGTTGAGAGAAAAGAGAGCTTAAAAGAGAAGATCCAATCAAAATCAAAGGAAAAACGAAAAGAATGGAATGGTGATGCTTGTTGCATGGCCCATGCATGGGCATTAAATTCCATGTCTAATCTTGTGAAAACAAAATAATAATCATGGCATTTATACACATGCATTCCAAACTATGGAGCTAAGGCCAAGCTAAAAGAATTGGAAAAGGATGTTCCATGTGGAGTAGATGGAGATGGTCATATTTAAATGTAATTAGGACTTGCTAGTGTGTCTATTCCACTAGGTGCACTATATCCTCAACAGTATTCCAACATGAGCAATTATTCCAAACCAATCCATATGGAAGCTACAAAAAGGGGTACCACTCACAAGGCATGCAAAGGTGGCTCCACATATCAATAATGTGAAAACAACATGATGCTAGTGTGAGGGCATGTGGAAAATAGAAGTGGATCCATCCCAACCCACATGAGCTAGATTTAAATGCCAAAGGAAAAGTGTAAAAGCTCATGGATAATTAGGATGGTGGAATTATAAGGTGGTGACAAGGAAAAGGTGGTGGAGTTGAATAAAAGATATGCCCCCAACTTAACTTGGGCATCAAGCATTTATCAAGAACCAAATACAATATATCAAGAGCCGAATACAATTACTAATGCATATGAGAGAAGAACCAAATGAAAAGGTTTTTATATGATGCTCAAATGCAAGGCATGATGACATGAGCATGATATAATTATGATGCAACAGTTATATGTAGGAAGTAGCAATTATATTACTGGACCATGTAGCATTACATATGTTAGACAGATGGGATGCTATAACTCTCCCCCACTAAACAGTAATCTCGCCCCGAGATTCTAGGAAGAAGAAGACACGAAGAGGGTAGGATACTTGGCACGGAGCTCGTCCTCGCATTCCCAAGTGGCTTCATCAACGGAATGGTGTGACCACTGCACCTTCCAGAACTTGATGGACTTGTTGCGAGTCCTTCTTTCTGCGACTTCTAGAATTTTTATGGGGTGTTCTTGATAAGACAGATCTTCTTGGAGATTGATGAGTTCTTGGTCCACGGTCCTTCCGGGATCCTTGAAGCACTTCTTGAGTTGAGAGATATGGAAAACATCATGGACCTTGAGTTTTTCAGGGACCTCAAGAGCATAAGCGACTTCTCCCCTTCTTCCACGAACTTTGAAAGGACCGATGTATCTAGGAGCCAGCTTTCCTTTGATACCAAACCGGTGCGTGCCTCTCATGGGAGTGACACGAAGGTAAACGAGATCACCAGGGACATACTCCATGTCTGTGTGCTTTCTGTCATAGTTGCTCTTCTGGCGACTTTGAGCAACCTTCAGGTTTTCAAGAATGATGTGAACTTTCTCCTCCGCTTGAGTTACAATGTCAGGGCCAAACAATGTTCTTTCACCTGCGCCCGACCAACCAATCGGAGTTTTGTATTTGCAACCATAGAGAACCTCAAATGGTGCCATCTTTAGACTTTTCTGGAAGCTGTTGTTGTAAGAGAATTTAGCATAAGGAAGGCATTCTTCCCACTTCATGCCGAAAGAGATAACGCAAGCACGGAGCATATCTTCCAGAATCTGATTGATCCTTTCAACTTGTCCTTGTGACTGAGGGTGGTAAGCTGTGCTGAAGTTCAATTTTGTTCCCAAAGCATTTTGGAAACTTCCCTAGAACTTGGAAGTGAAGATGCTTCCACGGTCTGAGCTGATCTCAAGAGGAACCCCATACAGAGAGACAATTCTGTTGATATAGAGCTCAGCCAACTGAATTGCAGAAATTGTTTCCTTGACGGGAAAGAAGTGAGCCACTTTAGAAAGCCTGTCGATGAAAACAAAGATTGTATTGTTGCCCTTCTGCGACCTTGGAAAACCAGTTATGAAGTCCATCTCTACTTTCTCCCATTTCCATTCCGGAGGCTTCAATGGCTGTAGAAGACCGGAAGATTTCTGATGGATAGCTTTAACTCTGCGGCAGACATCACACTCGGAGACATACTTTGCACAACATTGTTTCAACCCAGGCCACCAATATTGTGTTTTCAAGTCCATGTACATCTTAGTGTTGCCAGGGTGGATAGAAAGAACAGAATCATGCGCCTCCTTAAGAACTTGCTCTCTTAAACCCGGGTAGTTCGGAACAAACATCCGGTGTTCAAAGAAAAGAGCGCCTTGGTCATCGACGTGGAAGGACTCATACTTCGGAAGCTGAATGTTGGAGATGATGTTTTTAGTGTAAGGATCACCAAGTTGAATGGAGCGAACTTTTTCTTCCAAGAGAGGTGTTTCCAGAAGGTTCAGAAGATACCCTTGATCCACAATTTCAAGGTTAAGCTTGCGGAATTGCTCACACAAGAGAGGTTGTTGTTCTTCCACCATGAGGTTGTTGACATAAGCTTTTCGGCTGAGAGCATCGGCCATGACATTAGCTTTGCCCGGAGTGTAGTTGATGGTCAGATCGAAATCATTAATTGCTTCAATCCACCTTCTCTGACAAAGGTTGAGATCAGGCTGTGTGAAGATATACTTCAGACTCTTGTGATCAGAAAAGATCTCACAACGGTTGCCAAGCAAGTAGTGCCTCCATACTTTCAAAGCAAAGACAACTGCTACGAGTTCGAGGTCATGTGTAGGATAGTTGATCTCATGCGTCTTCAACTGTCGAGAGGCATAAGCAACAACTTGTTTTTCTTGCATAAGGACCGCACCCAATCCTTGCAAGGAGGCGTCACAGAATATCTGGAAAGGCTTTGATGTATCTGGAGGAATCAATACTGGTGTGGAAGTGAGCTTCTCTTTGAGTGTTTCAAAGCTTGCTTGACATGCAGGAGACCAAAGGTATTTCTTGCCTTTCTTGAGGAGATCGGTAAGAGGCTTCACAATCTTCGAGAAGTTCTGAACGAAGCGACGATTGTAACTAGCCAAACCAAGGAAACTCCGGACTTCTTTGACATTTTTGGGTGGAAGCCAGTCAACAATTGTCTTAATAGTTTCTGGGTTGACGGCAATGCCCTTGGCAGAGATGACGTGACCAAGCTAGGTGACTTCAGGCAGCCAGAACTCACACTTGGAGAACTTTGCATATAGGCGGTTCTCACGAAGCTTGTTTAGGACACACCGAAGGTGTTCTTCATGTTCTTCCTTTGACTTAGAATAGACTAGAATGTCATCCAGATAGACCACAACGAACTTATCAAGATACTCCATGAAAACCGAGTTCATAAGCCTCGAGAAGGTGGCAGGTGCATTGGTGAGACCGAAAGACATGACCGTGTACTCGTACAGGCCATAGCGGGTGGTGAAAGCTGTTTTGGGAACATCTTCCTTGCGAATCTTGATTTGATGGTATCCACTTCTCAAGTCAAGCTTAGAGAATACCACAGCTCCAACTAGCTGATCGAAGAGATCATTAATCCGCGGAAGGGGATATTTATTTTTGATGGTTTTAGCATTGAGAGCCCGATAGTCAACACAAAGTCTATCAGTCTTGTTTCGCTTCTTCACAAAGATGGTTGGGCTACCCCAAGAAGTACTGTGCTGAATGAAACCCAACTTCTCTTGTTCATCCAGCTGATGTTTGAGTTCAGCCAACTCAGCAGGACCCATTTTATAAGGCCGCTTGGAGATAGGAGCGGTTCCAGGTTCAAGTTAAATCACAAACTTGACCTCTCGGTCAGGAGGCATACCTGGAAACTCTTCAGGAAAAACATCTGGGAACTCACAGACCACCAGAACACTCTGAATAGCTTCCATAGCATCAACATTCAGAGCCGCCAAAGAGAAAAGCTGAATTGCAGGAGTCAGACTTGGAGAATAGACTATATGGCCTTTAGGAATTTTCAGAGAAACCGAACGTTGAGCACAATCAATCACAGCTGCATTTGCTGTTAACCAATCCATGCCCAAGATAACATCAATGTCAGAATTTCCCAGAATGATCAATGAGGCCAGAAAGGAAGAACCACCAATCTCAATTTGATTGCCATGGCTGATCTTGGTAGATAACATTCTTGCCCCGGGAGAAAGAACCATTAACTTTTTATCCAGCTGGTCTATAGCTAGCTCATGCTCATTTGCAAATTTGTGAGACACAAAAGAATACGATGCACCAGAATCAAACAAAACTCGTGCAAGGACTGAGTTAACAGGAAGCGTACCCATCACAACTCCAGATGCATGCTCAGCTTGAGCGACGTTGACACAGTTGGCACGAGCAACCGTAGACCCGGGCTTGGTGTTGATGTTGAGAGCCCGAGGTGGAGGTGCACGAACCATAGAAGAACTTGCCGCAGGTCTTAGAGATGGTGGGGGAAGAGCTTTGTTGTTCATTGGACAATTCTGGTGTTGATGTCCAGTGTTTCCACAAGTGTAGCAAGCACCAGGTGGACGTGGAGCAGCGTAGCCAGGGACTCTGCCAGGCGCTCCAGGGTAGTTGTGGTTGTAGCCCCTAGGAGCCGCGGTGAAGGAGTTTGGTGGCCTTGCCGCGTAGCTTGACGGTCTTGGTGGAGCCGGGAGCGATGGTGGGGTGTTAGGAACCCACACGCGGCGCTTAGAAGGAGCTGTCATAGCTGAAGAGCTTGCTGCATCACGGCTGTGTTTCTTTGACTCCTCAAACACTTGCCTACTTGCTTCTTCCTGCAGAGTTGTATGTTGGAGTTCCAGAAAAGACCCCGGCCTTGCATGAGTGATTGCATATTTGAAGGATGCCTTGAGTCCTTGCCTGAACATCTTTTGCTTCTTCTTGTCATCAGAGATCTCATCGCCACCATACCGAGAAAGGTTCATGAAGTTTCTGATATAGGTATTGACATTGGCATTGCCCTGCTTGACGTTGAGAAACACTTCCTTCATCCTTTCCATGACAATTTCTGACAGGTATTGCTCTTTGAAAGCCCTAGTGAATTGCTCCCAAGTAGGCTGAAAACCAGAGTGGTCTGCCTTCAGGTAATTTTCCCACCACATAGCTACATCTCCCTTCAGAAGGTGAGTGACACATTTTACCCATTTTTGCTCTGGAACATCCGCAGTCATCATCAACCTTGACATTTCACGCAGCCAATCATCAGCATCAAGTGGCTGATCAGACACCTCAAATTGGCATGGGTTGAACTTCAAAAAACTCTTGATCTCTCCTCGCTTGGGAGGTGGAGGTAGCGGAACAAACTCATTCCTCCTGACACTTTCTTCGAATCGCTGCTGGTTCTGCTGCATTGCTCCCAAGGCATTAGCAATACTTGCCAACGCAGCCCCCAGTTCATGTGGTATGTCCTCCTCAGAATGGCGTTGTGGTGCCATCCTGTGATTGATATAAAACTCAAGTCAGTACCATAATGGAGAATAATAATAATCAAAAATAGTACCAAAATGGAATTAATCAAGATTTAAAGGATACAAATTACTAAGATGATATTAAAATATCAACAAAGTCCAAAGCACCTAGAAGATAGTAATCATATAGCACACGACTGAACAAGGAGTGTGGTACACAAAGCTATCAAAGAAAAAAATTCCGCAAATTTCGGCATTAAAATACCACTATATGCGCAAAACCACTTAACAATCAAGATTAGTAACTCTACCAATTCAATATACAAGAGCGAATGATAAAAGTAGTGGTATGGTCGCGACTCCATCCCGCACTCAAATCATTACTCCGCACATGAATCAGTAAAACACATATCCCAACACCCTTTTCTTAAGATGAACCTAAAGATTAGTAACTACAGAAACGAACACCCCAAACAAGACAACGTCGGATAACACAGAGTAAAACAGATCGCACCGGTATACAATGAATCAGATAGATCGCGTCGGTGTACAAAGGCCTGTCGGTATGGAATGTACGAACAGTTGATAACTAAAAGGCAGATAGCGATGACAAGTTGGATGCAACAGATAGACAAGGAATTCACACACACACACACACACAACCTATGGTACTACGGAACCCAGAACACGTGAATCCTAGTTTGAATTTTAGAAGAGGATTGAAAACGTTACACTTCCTTCCCAGAAAAGGGTGGGTGGGTGGGTAAGAAGAAAAATGGAAGCAGTCCTACTCTCACGTTTTGTTTTTCCCTAGTATACATAGCTACCCAAAAATATTTGCTACACTGACAACGACCATTTGGCTGAGACCCTGAAGGGCGGGATGGCTCTGATACCAATTGTAACTACCTTAGAAAAACCCTACGTTCTAAGTTCAAGCCTAGATGAAACGGAAGTGGTTAAAATAGTACAGCGGGGGCCCAGAGGACCGCCCACGTGTAGACCCGTCGGCCGTCCTAACCACTTTCAAGACATCGGGACAAGAGCGAGCGGCGTAGGCAACATGCGAAGAGATCAAATACATACACAAGTGAGTATGTATGCAAGCTACCATACAACAGTTCTCAGAGACATTCCATCTAAAAGAAATATAAATATTGCAATGCCATACGGCAAGATCCAAATATCCTAGATAGAGATAATAGTTTAGGATAGCTCCTCATACATCAAACATCAGAGTATTAGACGGAAGCGGAAAACAAGATCCGAGTACGGATAAGAAGCAAATCGGCATAAGATGCCACATAAATAAACACATCCCGCCCACAGATCTCACGGATCCCCATCCCCGGAATCTCTACACCGAGTGATCGTTGCCAACATCATCGGTCTCCTCCACCCAGTATCCATCTTGCGAATACACCTGTTCATCTGAATCAAACAATTTATCGTGTGAGACCCTAGGGGTACTCAGCAAGTCTTTATGCCTCTAAAGGGGACATATACCTGGGGTGACGCAATTGCAGCAAAAGATAATAACTAACAAGTCTATAGATACTCGCTAACCATCCGCCTAACCAAAGATAAATGGATGTCCGTTAATTAGTAACAACAGTTATAACAGTATAATTAACAGATCCATCTGCCTTCTCGCTTACCAATGAGAAAGCGGGCGAACATCCCATCCGTTGGCAGTTTTATTAACCATTCCATGAGTATTGCACTAGTTACTAGTCAGTTACTTAGTCAAATTAAAAGCGGTACTTTAGTTATACTTGTCTATGATCAAGAAAATGTGCTCCAAGTCGTCCATAACCGCGGACATGGCTTTCAGAAAGATTTACCCTGCAGGGGTGCACAAATAGCAACACACACTCCATCAACCTCGGAAAAACCAAATCAAAACCCAACGAGGCATTCATGACAAAGCGATCACAGGATTCAGAAATATTTCAGGGGGCCACCCAATTAAGCTACCCGCAATGAAGCTGGCCGGCTCCGAGACGGACCCAAGGTTTGCGTCATAGCTATAAACGACTGGGAACCCGAAAGTGTGGCTGGGGTTGTCGATACCGTGAAAACATTCCGCTTCCAAAACAGTACAGGTGCTCCACGCACAATCTTAAATAAACAGTAAAGCATGTCATAAGTACAGGATAGTAACAAAACCCCAAACTACTTTGTGGCCCCAAGAAATAGAAATGAATCACGCTCTGGCTCAGGGGGGTCCATAAGGCCTCCCGGATGTGGATAGTGCGAATAGTCAAGGAACAGGAATCAAGTACTCGGGGTCCTACAGGACACAAGTGAGCAGGAAAAACCAAATAGCAGATATTGCCCACCGGTGCCTCTTCCATTAGTTATCCCATTACTACTCAGGTTAAGTTGTTTAGGTACCTCGTTATCCATCAGACACTCACATACCCTACACATGCTTTTCTACGACTCGCATGGCTCAAACAACTCCTGTAGTAATGGCTCATGGGATGGAGGAACAAGCTCGGTGGGGTTTAAAAGTAAAGGCTATGCAGTGCTTGGGAGTCAATTTCATGCAATCGCGACTCAATAATGCAAGAATAAGATAGAGGCAAAAGGTACTATATGAATGCAAGCATGTGGTAGTGCTTGCCTGGCAGCTTAGTTGAAGCGAGAGACGGATCTGTGTAGAACTCCTGTGATTCCTGATAATTCTCCTACTAGGCGTCTATTCGAAGAAGAACCAAACAAACAAGGACCAACATAAATAAAGTGCACAATCATACGAATTAAAATGCGACAAGCAAACAAGCATGCCATGATGAATGATGCACAATTTACATGGCAATTAGGTAGCAATGGCATGGTGAGGTGTGGGGTACAAGAATAAAGCATTTTATTATTTATGTGGTCAAGTTTTATTGCTATAAACAGTTCTGATTTTTAATAATGACATGATGCATGCTTCAAATCAGAACATGGAATGCATAGCTAGAACGGGCTCGTCGCGCTGACTGACTTAGACATATTATTTGTCGAATTTGGAGTTGTGGAATTAAAGTTATTAATCAATTAAGAAAAGGCATTTTTATTGCAATTATAATTATCTCGAAAATTAGAGTGCTCAAATAATATTTTGAATGTCATATTTGAATTCCTCAAATTTTTCTGATTCCAAAACATATATCATTTTTATTATGTGGATTTATAATTCAAAAGTTATTAAAAACAGATTTAAATTTGAATTTAAACATTTCTGAAATTGTTTTTATTTAAACAGATAAACCAGAGACTTTTTATAAACAGCCTCAGTTAGCCATAGTCGCTGATGGGTGGGACCGAGCTGAACCGGCGCAGGTGCGCGGCGAAACCCTTTTCTCACTGCGAGCTCATCCAGCCACAGAGACTGACCGGTGGGTCCGGCGCCAAAGAGAGGCCCGCACGACAGTGGGCGAAAAGGGGCTGCCACGTGTAGGAGTTGGGTAGCGCGGGTTGAGGTTTTTGGAACCTTCGGTCCCTTTCTGTAAAACGGCCAAGGAGACCGACAGGTGGGCCTAGAGGGAGCGCGGGTTGATGAAACAAAAGGTTGGGGGGATATGCAAAGTGTACAGCTGCTACTGTTTTTCTTCCCTTGCGTTTTTGACAAAACTGACGGACGGTGCGCGACGCCGCGGGGATCAAACTCCCGACCTCTCGCGCGTGCGCAGGCGGCGGTGACCAAAGCGGCTAGGTGGGGTTGATGCTGGGTTGCTGCTGCACGGCTAGGTAAGCCTAACCCGACGCTTAACGGAACGACTGCCGGCGAACACCGTGTACCGAGGGTGCTCGTCGGAACGCCTGGCGTGCACAGGAAGCGGATCTCCGAGAGAGGATGTCTGGGGGGAATGGGGGCTCACCGCGGTGACGTTGGTGGTGGTGGCTCGGCCGGGGAAGCAACCGATCGGCGGCGGAGCTGGCGGCCGACGGAACTAGGGTTTTCTTCGGGCTTGGCAGCGTGTAGCGGCTGTAGAGGCTTCTCCTCCTCGCCGCCTTAAACAGGGGGACGCCGGGGCCTCGATGGTCTTCCTTGTCACCTCACATACCGCGCCCGCCTCCTGATCTTGTGGGTGGCCGCCGATGCCGAGGTGGTGGCCGGAGATGGAGGAGATGGTGGTAGGGGAAGACAGGGAGGAAGGGGAGTGGCGCAACGGCCTGGGGAGGGATCTGGGCACGAGAGAGAGATGGGAGGGATTAGATAAAGTGGAGGGGGAGAGAGGGGGATGCCATGAGAGGATCGGGTGGAAAAGGTGGCTTCGGTCACCTTTTTCTCCTTCTCCCTCACGTGCTCGGTGCGGAGCAGCTAGCTCAGGGGACAGAGGGGTGGTGGCTGCAGCTGGGGCCTGCAGGGAGGTGAGGTTCGGGTGTGGGTCCTGGCTGCAGCGAGAGAGGGAGATGGGAGAGAGGGAAGGTGCTCGACATGGAGCTAGGGTTGGGCTCGGCTAGGGTTAGGGGGAGGGTAGATGGGGTAGATCATGGGGTGGTGGTGATGGCTCGGGTTAGAGAGGGATGGTAAGGTGAGGGTGTTAGCCTAGGCTAGGGTAGGAGGGGTGATTAGGGTTAGGTTTTGAGAGAGGGATTAGGGAGAGAAAGTAGGGGTAGGGTCTTAGGGTTTAACATGATCCAAGCTAGATCAAGCAAGAAGGGGAAAAGAGATGGAGAGGTGAGGGCTTTGGTGATGCATGATCATGTGCATGACCAAGTATAGGGGAAAAATGGATATGGGGGTGATCTCGCATGATCATGCATGGAGGAGATGAGAGGTAGGGAGGGCTTGATGCACATGGCAAGGACAAGATCAAGGTGAAAAGGTTGAGAGAAAAGAGAGCTCAAAAGAGAAGATCCAATCAAAATCAAAGTAAAAACCAAAAGAATGGAATGGTGATGCTTGTTGCATGGCCCATGCATGGGCATTAAATGCCATGTCTAATCTTGTGAAAACAAAATAATAATCATGGCATTTATACACATGCATTCCAAAATATGGAGCTAAGGCCAAGCTAAAAGAATTGGAAAAGGATGTTCCATGTGGAGTAGATGGAGATGGTCATATTTGAATGTAATTAGGACTTGCTAGTGTGTCTATTCCACTAGGTGCATTATATCCTCAACAGTATTCCAACATGAGCAATTATTCCAAACCAAACCATATGGAAGCTAGAAAAAGGGGTACCACTCACAAGGCATGCAAAGTTGGCTCCACATATCAATAATGTGAAAACAACGTGATGCTAGTGTGAGGGCATGTGGAAAATAGAAGTGGATCCATCCCAACCCACATGAGCTAGATTTAAATGCCAAAGGAAAAGTGTAAAAGCTCATGGATAATTAGGATGGTGGAATTATAAGGTGGTGACAAGGAAAAGGTGGTGGAGTTGAATAAAAGATATGCCCCCAACTTAACTTGGGCATTAAGCATTTATCAAGAACCAAATACAATATATCAAGAGCCAAATACAATTACTAATGCATATGAGAGAAGAACCAAATGAAAAGGTTTTTATATGATGCTCAAATGCAAGGTGGCATGATGACATGAGCATGATATAATTATGATGCAACAGTTATATGTAGGAAGTAGCAATTATATTACTGGATCATGTAGCATTACATATGTTAGACAGATGGGATGCTACATTCATCAAGAGTGATCATGATTCTTGTTTATACAAGAAGTTTAGTGGGAGCAAAGTAAACTTTCTGATCTTATATGTGGATGACGTATTACTGATTGAAAATGATGTCCAGATGTTGCAAGAGACCAAGGAATCATTGGAAAAGAGTTTTTCAATGAAGGACTTGGGTGAGGCAACTTACATACTAGTAATCCGGATCTATAGAGATAGATCAAGGCGGCTCATTTGATTGAGTCAGAGTACATATTTGGACAAAGTGTTGAAGAAGTTCAACATGGAATTGTCTAAGAAGGGGTTCTTACCGATGTCCCATGGCGTAAAACTTAGCAAGACTCAGTGTCCTTCAAGAACTGATTAGCAAAGTCGGATGAATGCGATTTCATATGCTTCTGTAGTCGGATCCATCATGTACGCTATGATTTGTACTAGGCCGGATGTTTCCTATGCTCTAAGTGTTGTGAGCAGGTACCAGGCTGACCCTGGAGAAATCCACTAGGCAGCAGCTAAAAATATCCTTAAGTACTTGAGAAGGACTAAGGATATGTTCCTGGTTTATGGAGGTGAGGATGAACTCAGTGTAAGGGGTTACACGGATGTGAGTTATCTCACTAACTCGGATGATTCTCGTTCGCAATCCGGATATGTGTTTGTGATAAACGGAGGGGCTGTGAGCTGGAAGAGTTCCAAGCAAGAGACGGTGTCTACGTCTACAACAGAGGCTGAGTATATTGTTGCCTCGGAGGTGGCAAAAGAAGCCGTTTGGATGAGGAATTTCCTCATGGATCTTGGTGTGGTTCAGGGCTCGTCCAATCCGTTAGACGTGTATTGTGACAACAATGGTGCTATCGCACAAGCCAAGGAACCTAGAAAACACTAGAAGAACAAACATATACTCATGCGGTACCACCTTATTCGCCAGTTCGTGGATCAAGGTGATATTAAGTTATGCAAGGTACACACGGATGCAAACATTGCGGATCCGTTGACAAAGCCACTTCCACAGCCGAAGCATGAGGCACACCTGAGAGCCTTGGGCATTATATGCCTACACATGTGATGTCGGATGATTGACTCTAGTGCAAGTGGGAGACTGTTGGGAATATGCCCTAGAGGCAATCATGTATGATATTATTCCCAATGTATTCATAAAGTTATTGTCCATGTATGAACTACTGATATGTATCATTGAATATGTGATTCGATTGTGGAACTGCATATTCATGTTGTTCATACTAATTGTCCTTGGTCACTGAGGTTGTGTTGGAAACACAACTTAGACTAATGTGAAAGTCGGCAGATGACTCGGTTCCACTTGTCATGGGCATAGAGATGCTATTCCGACTTACACGGATTCGGCTAAAGAGTTTAGCGAGTCGGACTGACCCATATTGAGATACAACGAACAAGTCGTCATTTGTATGTCTCAATCAATGTAATCCTTAGACCTGAGGTTATTGCACAATCCGAGTTGAGGATCACCGACTTAGGTTCTGTCAAATGATGTTCCGTCACTTGGCAGTTATAAAGGCGTAGTTCGGGTCGACTGAGAATCAAGCTGCGTGATGTGAATAACCAAGATGGGATTTTGCCTCTCCGTCTAGAGAGATATTCTCTGGGCCCTCTCGGAAGATATGATTCGGAAAGCATGGCCATGCACGACTCGGTTAAGTGTTAACCGAGGCAATCGACTAAGAGTTAGTCAGATGAATCACTTATCTCGGATCGAGAAAGAGAGTCGGTCTATTTAAGGGATGACGATTATTTGCCTCTAGTTTGACAAGGTATATCGTGAGGCAAAAGGGGCTTAGACGAAAGTCGCATTGGAAGGTATGTCGTCATGACTCTTTGGTACTTGGGAGTCAGCACGTTCTGCTAGGAGCCACTACCGACTGATCGGTCATGAGTTGTAACTACCTCGGTGAATTACGCTCTTAGTTAATGCCTGGATGAACGAAAGTGGTTAAAATAGTACGGTGGGGCCTAGGGCCACTCACGGTAGACCTTTCGGCCGTCCTAACCACTTTCAGACAACGGGACAAGAACGAGCGGCGTAATCGGCAGGCGAAGGGATCAACTACATACACAAGTGAGTATGTATGCAAGCCACATACAATAGTACATCAGAGCCATTCCATCTAAAAAAATAGAAATAGTGCAACACCATACGGCAAGATCCAAACATCCTAGATAGATATGATAATTTCGGATAGCTCCTCATACATCACACATCAGAGTATCAGGCGGAAGCGGAAAACAAGATCCGAGTACGGATAAGAAGCAAATTGGCATAAGATGCCCCATAAATAAACACATCCTGCCCACAGATCACACGGATCCCCGTTCCCGGAATCTCTACAACGAATGATCGTTGCCAACATCATCTGTCTCTTCCACCCAGTATCCATCTTGCAGGTACACCTATTCATCTGAATCAAACAATTTATCGTGTGAGACCCTAGGGGTACTCAGCAAGTCTTTATGCCACTAAAGGGGACACAACCTGGGGTGACGCAATTGCAGCAAAAGATAATACCTATCAATTCTATAGAGACTCGCTAACCTTCCGCCTAACCAATGATAGACGGAAGTCCGTGAATTAAGAACAACAGTTATAATAGTATAATTAACAGATCCATCCTCCTCCTCGCTTACCAACGAGGAAGCGGACGAACAACCCCCATCATCCGTTGGCAATTTTATTAACCATTCCATGAGTATTGCACTATTTACTAGTCAAGTACTTAGTCAATTTAAAAGCGGTACTTTAGTTATACTTGTCTATGATCGAGAAACTGTGCTCCAAGTCGTCCATAACCGCGGACACGGCTTTCAGAAAGGTTTACCCTGCAGGGGTGCACGAATAGCAACACACACTCGATCAACCTCGGAAAAACCAAATCAAAACCCAACGAGGCATTCACGACAAAGCAATCACAGGATTCAGAAATATTTCAGGGGGCCACCCCATTAAGCTACCCGCAACGAAGTTGGCTGGCTCTGAGACGAACCCAAGGTTTGTGTCAATGGCTGTAAACGACTGGGAACCCGAAAATGTGACTGGGCTTGTCGATACCGCGAAAACATTCCACGATCCAAAACAGTACAGGTGCTCCACGCACAATCTTAAATAAAGCAGCAACATGGCATAAGTACAGAATAGTAATAAAGCCCCAAACTACTTGTGGCCCCAAGAAATAAGAATGAATCAAGCTCTGACTCAAGGGGGTCCATAAGGCCTCCCGGATGTGGATAGTGCGAATAAAAAAGGAACAAGAATCAAGTACTCGGGGTCCTACGGGACACAAGTGAGCATGAAAAACCAAATAGCAGATATTGCTCACCGGTGCCTCTTTCATTAGTTATCCCATTACTACTCAGGTTATGTTGTTTAGGTACCTCATTATCCATCAGACACTCACATACCCTACTCATGTTTTTCTACGACTCGCATGGCTCAAACAACTCCTGTAGTAATGGCTCATGGGACCGGAACAAGCTTAGTGTGGTTTAAAAGTAAAGGCTATGCAGTACTTGGGATTCAATTTAATGCAATCACGACTCAATGATGCAAGAATAAGATAGAGGCAATAGGTACTGTATGTATGCAAGCATGTGGTAGTGCTTGCCTGACAGTTCAGTTGAAGCGAGAGATGGATCTGGGTAATACTCCTGTGATTCCTGGTAATTCTCCTGCTGGGCGTCTATTCGAAGAAGAACCAAACAAACAAGGGCCAACATAAATAAAGTGCGCAAGCATATAAATTGAAATGCAACAAGCAACCAAGCATGCCATGATGAATGATGCACAATTTGCATGGCATTTAAGTAGCATGGCAAAGGTGAGGTGTGGATACTATAAACAAAGCACTTTATTATTTATTTGCCCAAGTTTTATTGTCATAAACAGTTCAGAATTTAAAAGTTGACATGATGCATGCTTCAATTCAGAACAAGGATTGCATAAATAGAACGGGCTCGTCGCGCTGATCGATTTAGACATATCATTTGTCAAATTTGGAGTTATAAAACAAAAGTTATTAATTAAATAAGGAAAAGGGTATTTTATTGTAATTTTAATCATCTCGAAATTTAAAGTGTTCAAAATACATTTTGGAGGGCATATTTGAATTCCTCACATTTTTCTGATTCCAAAACATATATTATTTGTATTATTTGGATTTGTATTTTAAAAATTATTTAAATCTGATTGAATTTGAATTTAAATCAATTTGAAAAGATTAGATTAAAAACAGACACAGGAAAACTTTTGTTACTCAGGCGAAACTCAGACCCAGTCACTGACGGGTGGGCCTGGCGCTGACTGGCGGGAAAAGACGCGCCGACAACTTTTCTCACCGGGCCGCTCCTAGCCGCATTCGCTGACAGGTGGGGTCGCGCTCAGCGGGGCCACGCGCGCGCGTCACCCAGCCGGGGCGTGACACGTGGGCGGTCCGGGGCTGCGCGGGCGGGGAATCTCCAGAACGCGGGGGTGTTCTTGCAAGATTGCTACCGGGACTGACGGGTGGGGCACTAGGACTGCGGGTTTAGGCGGGAAAAAGGGGAGGGGGTCATGTGCAAACCGACATCGGCTGTCGCGACGCGCTGACAGACGCGGCGCTGCCGGCGGCGGATCTGGCCGTTTTCCGATGACGGTGGCGACGCGTACGCTGGTCGAATCGTGTCGCTCCAAAAACGAAAAACAGAGAGGGAACATCGGCCTACATTTTTCGTTCAGGTGGCTTCGATGGAGGAGGACCGTAGCGCGCGGGGCACGGCGGGGAACAGGGGCAGGACGATAGCTACTGCTGCGACTGTCTGCCAGAGCACGGCGCGCGGCGGTGCACGCAGGCTGCTCGACGGAGCGTGGCGGGGCTACGGCGCAGGAGGGAGGGAAAACCTTGTCTGGGAGGTGCAGGAGCTCACCGTGGTGTCGCTGGCGTGGCAGTTCATGCGGAGGTGGAGGGGATCTGGCGCGGGGCTCGTGGACGGCGGTCTTGGGCTGCGGCGGTGCACGGCGGCGCCCGGCTAGCTCCGGCGAGGCGTTGGCTCAGGGCTGGTACGAGGAGATGAAGAGGAAGCAGACGACCTTGACGGAGCTCCTGGCCGGGCTTGGCGAGCTCCAGGACGCGCAGATCTCGGTTCTGGCCGAGGTGGCTAGGGTTTTGCGAGGTGGTGGCCGTGGGGGTCAGGTGGAGGAAGGAGGGAGGAAAGTGGGGAGTCTGGGGCTCCTGGCCTCGACCTGAGGTGGTGCTGGGGTGGACGTGAGAAGGGAGAGAGGCAAGCACATGGGGTGTTCCACTTTTGGCAAAGTAGAGAGAAGGCTTGGGTTTAGGGAGTAGTTAGGGTTAGAGAGAGAGGGTTAGGGTAGCTGAGGTGGCCAGGGAGAGAGAGGGAGGTTAGGTGGTGCTCAGCAGGTTAGAGAGAGAGGGAGAGTAAGAGAGAGATTTGGGAGTAGGTTAGAGTTTAGTAGAATTAGAGAGAGAGAGAGTAAATAGCTAGGTTGGTGGTTTTAGATATTTTGAATTTAACTTGGTTTAAGAGATCATATCAAGAAGAACCCTAGTGCTTGAACTTGCATAAGCTAATGTGGAGGAGAAACTAGAAAGAAGGAGGAAGAAAGAAAATGGGTGGATAAGGTCACATATGGCTCATGCATGGAGAATTAAAAATGAGAGGAAAATGAGGTGGATGAGATTATGAGGATAGTGTAATGGTGGTAGAAGTTTTTCCCAAGATAGGATCCACTAAATCCAAGAAAAACCAAAGAAGAGAAAGGTGGTGAAGAATTGTGCATGGCCCCTGCAAAATAATAATGTCATTATTTATTTTGTGAAGACAATAATAATATGATGGCATCAATCTTATGCATTTCCAAGAAGTGGAATAAAACCATGCAAAAGAACTAAGGGACTAGACCCACCCCATTGCCCATGAGCCAAATAAAACCCCAAATAAAAACAAACAAGCTCATGATCTAGTAGGATGGTGGAATTATAAAGTGATGGAAGAGAAAGGTGGTGGAATTGAAATAAAAGATATGCCCCCAACTCAACTTGGGCATTTATACAATATATCAATAACCAAATACAATATCAAGAGGCAAATACAATTAATAATGCATGTGAGAGAAGAACCAAAAGGAAAGGAGTTTTTATATGATGCTCAAATGCAAGGTGGCATGATGACATGAGCATGATATATTTATGATGCAACAATAATATATATAAAGTAGCCATGAACTTACTAGGACAAGTAGCATTACAATTGTTAGACAATTGGGGTGCTACAACTCTCCCCCACTAAACAGGAATCTCGCCCCGAGATTCTAGGAAGAAGAAGACTCAAAAAGGGTAGGATACTTGGCACGGAGCTCATCTTCACGTTCCCAGGTTGCTTCATCAACGGAATGGTGCGACCACTGCACCTTGCAGAACTTGATGGACTTATTGCGAGTCCTTCTTTCTGCGACTTCAAGAATTTTTGTGGGGTGTTCTTGATAAGACAGATCTTCTTGGAGATTAATGAGTTCATGGTCCACGGTCCTGCCGGGATCCTTGAAGCACTTCTTGAGTTGAGAGATGTGAAAAACATCATGGACTTTGAGTTGTTCAGGAAGCTCAAGAGCATAAGCAACTTCTCCTCTTCTTCCACGAATTTTGAAAGGACCGATGTATCTAGGAGCCAGCTTTCCTTTGATACCAAAGCGGTGCGTACCTCTCATGGGAGTGACACGAAGGTAAACGAGATCACCAGGGACATACTCCATGTCCGTGTGCTTTCTGTCATAATTGCTCTTCTGGCGACTTTGAGCAATCTTCAGATTTTCAAGAATGATATGAACTTTCTCTTCCGCTTGAGTTACAATGTCGGGGCCAAACAATATTCTTTCACCTGCGCCCGACCAACCAATCGGAGTTCTGCATTTGCGACCATAGAGAGCCTCAAATGGTGCCATTTTTAGACTTTTCTGGAAGCTGTTGTTGTAAGAGAATTCAGCATAAGGAAGACATTCTTCCCACTTCATGCCGAAAGAGATAACGCAAGCACGAAGCATATCTTCTAGAATCTGATTGATCCTTTCAACTTGTCCTTGCGACTGAGGGTGGTAAGCTGTGCTAAAGTTTAGTTTTGTTCCCAAAGCATTTTGGAAACTTCCCCAGAACTTGGAAGTGAAGATGCTTCCACGGTCTGAACTGATCTCAAGAGGAACTCCATAAAGAGAGACAATTCTGTTGATATAGAGCTCAGCCAACTGAATTGTAGAAATTGTTTCCTTGACTGGAAAGAAGTGAGCTACTTTGGAAAGCCTGTCAATGACAACAAAAATTGCATTGTTGCCCTTCTGCGACCTTGGAAAACCAGTGATGAAGTCCATCTCTACTTTCTCCCATTTCCATTCCGGAGGCTTCAATGGCTGTAGAAGACCGGAAGGTTTCTGATGGACAGCTTTAACTCTACGACAGACATCACACTCCGAGACATACTTGGCACAATATCGTTTCAAACCAGGCCACCAATATTGTGTTTTCAAGTCCATGTACATCTTAGTGCTGCCAGGGTGGATAGAAAGAACAGAATCATGCGCCTCCTTGAGAACTTGCTCCCTTAAACCCGGGTAGTTCGGAACAAACATCCGGTGTTCAAAGAAAAGAGTGCCTTGGTCATCTATGTGAAAAGACTCATACTTCGGAAGCTGAATGTTGGAGATGATCTTTTTAGTGTAAGGATCCCCAAGATGAATGGAACGGACCTTTTCTTCCAAGAGAGGTGTTGCTAGAAGGTTCAGAAGATAACCTTGATCCACAATTTCAAGGTTGAGCTTGCGGAATTCCTCGCACAAGAGAGGCTGTTGTTCTTCCACCATGAGGTTGTTGACATAAGCTTTTCGGCTGAGAGCATCTGCCATGACATTAGCTTTGCCCGGGGTGTAGTTGATGGTCAAATCGAAATCATTGATTGTTTCAATCCACCTCCTCTGACGAAGGTTGAGATCAGGCTGTGTGAATATATACTTCAAACTTTTGTGATCAGAAAAGATCTCACAACGGTTACCAAGCAAGTAATGCCTCCATACTTTCAAAGCAAAGACAACTGCTGCGAGTTCGAGGTCATGTGTAGGATAGTTGATCTCATGCGTCTTCACCTGACGAGATGCGTAAGCAACAACTTGCTTTTCTTGCATAAGGACCGCACCCAATCCTTGCAATGAGGCATCACAGAAAATCTGGAAAGGCTTTGATGTATCTGGAGGAACCAAGACTGGTGTGGAAGTGAGCTTCTCTTTGAGTGTTTCAAAGCTTGCTTGACATGCAGGAGTCCAAAGATATTTCTTGCCTTTCTTGAGGAGATCGGTAAGAGGCTTCGCAATCTTTGAGAAGTTTTGAACGAATCGACGACAGTAACTGGCCAAACCAAGGAAACTCCGGACTTCTTTGACATTTATGGGTGGGAGCCAGTCCATAATTGTCTTAATAGTTTCTGGGTTGACGGCAATGCCCTTGGCAGAGATGACGTGACCAAGGTAGGTGACTTCAGGTAGCCAGAATTCACACTTGGAGAACTTTGCATACAGGCGGTTCTCATGAAGCTTGTTTAGGACACATCGAAGGTGTTCTTCATGTTCTTCTTTGGACTTAGAATAGACTAGAATGTCATCCAGATAGACCACAACGAACTTATCAAGATACTCCATGAAAACCGAGTTCATAAGCCTCGAGAAGGTGGCAGGTGCATTGGTTAGACCGAAAGACATGACCGTGTACTCATACAGGCCATAGCGAGTGGTGAAAGCTGTTTTGGGAACATCTTCCTTGCGGATCTTGATTTGATGATAACCACTTCTCAAATCAAGCTTAGAGAATACCACAGCTCCGGCTAGCTGATCGAAGAGATCATTAATCCGCGGAAGGGGATATTTATTCTTGATTGTTTTAGCATTGAGTGCCCGATAGTCCACACAAAGTCTATCAGTCTTGTCTCGCTTCTTCACAAAGATGGTTGGACTACCCCAAGAAGAAGTACTATGCTGAATGAAACCCAACTTCTCTTGTTCATCCAACTGACGCTTAAGTTCAGCCAACTCAGCAGGACCCATTTTATAAGGCCGCTTGGAAATAGGAGCGGTACCAGGTTCAAGTTCAATGACAAACTCAACCTCACGATCCGGAGGCATACCTGGTAACTCTTCAGGAAAGACATCTGGAAACTCACAAACTACAGGAACACTCTGAATACCTTCCATAGCATCATCGTTCAGAGCCGCCAAAGAATAAAGCTGAATTGCAGGAGTCAGACTTGGAGAATAGACTATATGGCCTTCAGGAATTTTCAGAGAAACCGAACGTTCAGCACAATCAATCACAGCTGCATTTGCTGTCAACTAATCCATGCCCAAGATAACATCAATATCAGAATTGCCCAGAACAATTAAGGAAGCCGGAAAAGAAGAACCACCAATCTCAATTTGATTGCCATGGCTGATCTTAGTAGATAACAATCTTGCCCCGGGGGAAAGAACCATTAACTTTTTATCCAGCTGGTCCATAACAAGCTCATGCTCATTTGCAAATTTGTGAGAAAAGAAAGAATGTGAAGCACCAGAATCGAACAAAACTCGTGCAGGAACTGAGTTAACAGGAAGCATACCCATGACAACTCCAGGTGCATGCTCAGCTTGAACGACGTTGACACAGTTGGCACGAGCAACCGTAGACCCCGGCTTAGTGTTGATGTTGAGAGCCCGAGGTGGAGGTGCACAAATCATAGGAGCACTTGCCGCAGGTCTTGGAGGTGGTGGTGGAAGAGCTTTGTTGTTCATTGGACAATTCCACTACTGGTGCCCAGTGTTTCCACAAGTATAGCAAGCACCAGGTGGACGTGGAGCAACGTAGCCAGGGACTCCGCCAGGCGCTCCAGGGTAGTTGTGGTTGTAGCCCCTGGGAGCCGCAGTGAAGGAGTTTGGTGGCCTTGGTGCATAGCTTGACGGTCTTGGTGGAGCAGGGAGCGACGGTGGGGTGTTAGGAACCCAGACACGACGCTTAGAAGGAGCTGCCATAGCAGAAGAGCTTGCTGTATCACGGCTGTGTTTCTTTGACTCCTCAAACACTTGCCTACTTGCTTCTTCCTGCAGAGCTGTGTGTTGAAGTTCCAGGAAAGGTGCTGGCCTTGCATGAGTGATTGCATATTTGATGGAAGCATTGAGGCCTTGCCGAAACCTCTTTTGCTTCTTCTTGTCATCAGAGATCTCATCGCCACCATAACGAGACAGGTTCATGAAGTTTCTGATGTAGGTGTTGACATTGTCAGTGCCCTGCTTGAGGTTGAGAAACACTTCCTTCATCCTTTCCATGACAATTTCTGACAGATATTGCTCTTTGAAAGCAGTAGTGAACCGCTCCCAAGTAGGCTGAAAACCAGAAAGATCTGCCTTGAGGTAATTTTCCCACCAAAGAGCTGCATCTCCCTTCAGAAGGTGAGTAGCACACTTGACCCATTCTTGCTCGGGAACATCCGCAGTCATGAGCAACCTTGACACTTCACGAAGCCAATCATCCGCATCAAGTGGCTGATCAGACACTTCAAATTGACGTGGGTTGAACTTGAGAAAACTCTTGATGTCTCCTCGCTTGGGAGGTGGAGGTAGCGGAGCAAACTCATTCCTCCTCACACTTTCCTCGAAGCGCTGCTGGTTCTGCTGCATAGTGCCCAAAGCATTTGCAATACTTGCCAAAGCAGCCCCGAGTTCAGGTGGTATATCCTCCTCAGAACGGCGTGGTGGTGCCATCCTGTGATTGATATAAAACACAAGTCAGTACTATAATGGAAAATGATAATAATCCAAAATAGTACCAAAATGGAATTAATCAAGATTAAGGAATGCAATTCACTGAGATGATATTAAAATATCAACAAAGTTCAAGGCAATTAGAAGATATTAAGCATAACACACACGACTGAACAAGGAGTGTGGTATACAAACTAACAAAGAAAAATTTTCCGCAAATTTTGGCATTAAAATACCACTATATGCGCAAAACCACTTAACGAATCAAGATTAGCAACTCTACTAGTTCAATATACAAAAGCAAATGACAAAAGTAGTGGTATGGTCGCGACTCCATCCCGCACTCAAATCATTACTTCGCACATGAATCAGTAAAACACATATCCCAACAACTTCTTCTTAGATGAACCTAAAGATTGTTAACTACGGAAAAGAACACCCCAACAAGATAACGTAGGATAACAAAGAGTAAGATAGATCGCATCGGTGTACAATGAATCAGAATAGATCGCGTTGGTTTACAAAGGGCTGTCGGTAGGGAATGTACCAACAGTTGATAACCAAAAGGCAGATAGTGATAACATTTGGATGCAACAGATAGACAAGGAATTCACACACACACACACACAAACATAACCTATGGTACTACGGAACCCAGAACACGTGAATCCTAGTTTGAAGTTTAGAAGAGGATTGAAAACGTTACACTTCCTTACCAGAAAAGGGTGGGTGGGTGGGTAAGAAGAAAAATGGAAGCAGTCCTACTCTCACGTTTGTTTTTCCCTAGTATACATAACTACCAAAATATTTGCTAGACTGACAACGACCATTTTGGCTGAGACCCTGAAGGGCGGGATGGCTCTGATACCAATTGTAACTACCTCGGTGAATTACGCTCTTAGTTAATGCCCGGATGAACGAAAGTGGTTAAAATAGTACGGTGGGGCCCAGAGCCACTCCGGTAGACCTTTCGGCCGTCCTAACCACTTTTAGACAACGGGACAAGAACGAGCGGCGTAATCGGCAGGCGAAGGGATCAACTACATACACAAGTGAGTATGTATGCAAGCCACATACAACAGTACATCAGAGCCATTCCATCTAAAAAAATAGAAATAGTGCAACGCCATACGGCAAGATCCAAACATCCTAGATAGATATGATAATTTAGGATAGCTCCTCATACATCACACATCAGAGTATCAGGCGGAAGCGGAAAACAAGATCCGAGTACGGATAAGAAGCAAATTGGCATAAGATGCCCCATAAATAAACACATCCCGCCCACAGATCACACGGATCCCCGTTCCCGGAATCTCTACACCGAATGATCGTTGCCAACATCATCTGTCTCTTCCACCCAGTATCCATCTTGCAGGTACACCTGTTCATCTGAATCAAACAATTTATCGTGTGAGACCCTAGGGGTACTCAGCAAGTCTTTATGCCACTAAAGGGGACACAACCTGGGGTGACGCAATTGCAACAAAAGATAATACCTAACAATTCTATAGAGACTCGCTAACCTTCCGCCTAACCAATGATAGACGGAAGTCCGTGAATTAAGAACAACAGTTATAACAGTATAATTAACAGATCCATCCTCCTCCTCGCTTACCAACGAGGAAGCGGACGAACAACCCCCATCATCCGTTGGCAGTTTTATTAACCATTCCATGAGTATTGCACTATTTACTAGTCAAGTACTTAGTCAATTTAAAAGCGGTACTTTAGTTATACTTGTCTATGATCGAGAAACTGTGCTCCAAGTCGTCCATAACCGCGGACACGGCTTTCAGAAAGGTTTACCCTGCAGGGGTGCACGAATAGCAACACACACTCGATCAACCTCGGAAAAACCAAATCAAAACCCAACGAGGCATTCACGACAAAGCAATCACAGGATTCAGAAATATTTCAGGGGGCCACCCCATTCAGCTACCCACAACGAAGTTGGCCGGCTCCGAGACGGACCCAAGGTTTGTGTCAATGGCTGTAAACGACTAGGAACCCGAAAATGTGACTGGGCTTGTCGATACCGCGAAAACATTCTATGATCCAAAACAGTACAGCTGCTCCACGCACAATCTTAAATAAAGCAGCAACATGGCATAAGTACAGAATAGTAATAAAGCCCCAAACTACTTGTGGCCCCAAGAAATAAGAATGAATCAAGCTCTGACTCAGGGGGGTCCATAAGGCCTCCCGGATGTGGATAGTGCGAATAAACAAGGAACAGGAATCAAGTACTCGGGGTCCTACGGGACACAAGTGAGCATGAAAAACCAAATAGCAGATATTGCTCACCGGTGCCTCTTTCATTAGTTATCCCATTACTACTCAGGTTATGTTGTTTAGGTACCTCATTATCCATCAGACACTCACATACCCTACTCATGTTTTTCTACGACTCGCATGGCTCAAACAACTCCTGTAGTAATGGCTCATGGGACTGGAACAAGCTTAGTGTGGTTTAAAAGTAAAGGCTATGCAGTACTTGGGATTCAATTTAATGCAATCGCGACTCAATGATGCAAGAATAAGATAGAGGCAATAGGTACTGTATGTATGCAAGCATGTGGTAGTGCTTGCCTGACAGTTCAGTTGAAGCGAGAGATGGATCTAGGTAATACTCCTGTGATTCCTGGTAATTCTCCTGCTGGGCGTCTATTCGAAGAAGAACCAAACAAACAAGGGCCAACATAAATAAAGTGCGCAAGCATATAAATTGAAATGCAACAAGCAACCAAGCATGCCATGATGAATGATGCACAATTTGCATGGCATTTAAGTAGCATGGCAAAGGTGAGGTGTGGATACTATAAACAAAGCACTTTATTATTTATTTGCCCAAGTTTTATTGTCATAAACAGTTCAGAATTTAAAAGTTGACATGATGCATGCTTCAATTCAGAACAAGGATTGCATAAATAGAACGGGCTCGTCGCGCTGATCGATTTAGACATATCATTTGTCAAATTTGGAGTTATAAAACAAAAGTTATTAATTAAATAAGGAAAAGGGTATTTTATTGTAATTTTAATCATCTCGAAATTTAAAGTGTTCAAAATACATTTTGGAGGGCATATTTGAATTCCTCACATTTTTCTGATTCCAAAACATATATTATTTGTATTATTTGGATTTGTATTTTAAAAATTATTTAAATCTGATTGAATTTGAATTTAAATCAATTTGAAAAGATTAGATTAAAAACAGACACAGGAAAACTTTTGTTACTCAGGCGAAACTCAGACCCAGTCACTGACGGGTGGGCCTGGCGCTGACTGGCGGGAAAAGACGCGCCGACAACTTTTCTCACCGGGCCGCTCCTAGCCGCATTCGCTGACAGGTGGGGTCGCGCTCAGCGGGGCCACGCGCGCGCGTCACCCAGCCGAGGCGTGACACGTGGGCGGTCCGGGGCTGCGCGGGCGGGGAATCTCCGGAACGCGGGGGTGTTCTTGCAAGATTGCTACCGGGACTGACAGGTGGGGCACTAGGACTGCGGGTTTAGGCGGGAAAAAGGGGAGGGGGTCATGTGCAAAACGACATCGGCTGTCGCGACGCGCTGACAGACGCGGCGCTGCCGGCGGCGGATCTGGCCGTTTTCTGACGACGGTGGCGACGCGTACGCTGGTCGAATCGTGTCGCTCCAAAAACGAAAAACAGAGAGGGAACATCGGCCTACATTTTTCGTTCAGGTGGCTTCGATGGAGGAGGACCGTAGCGCGCGGGGCACGGCGGGGAACAGGGGCAGGACGATAGCTGCTGCGGCGACTGTCTGCCAGAGCACGGCGTGCGGCGGTGCACGCAGGCTGCTCGACGGAGCGTGGCGGGGCTACGGCGCAGGAGGGAGGGAAAACCTTGTCTGGGAGGTGCAGGAGCTCACCGTGGTGTCGCTGGCGTGGCAGTTCGTGCGGAGGTGGAGGGGATCTGGCGCGGGGCTCGTGGACGGCGGTCTTGGGCTGCGGCGGTGCACGGCGGCGCCCGGCTAGCTCCGGCGAGGCGTTGGCTCAGGGCTGGTACGAGGAGATGAAGAGGAAGCAGACGACCTTGACGGAGCTCCTGGCCGGGCTTGGCGAGCTCCAGGACGCGCAGATCTCGGTTCTGGCCGAGGTGGCTAGGGTTTTGCGAGGTGGTGGCCGTGGGGGTCAGGTGGAGGAAGGAGGGAGGAAAGTGGGGAGTCTGGGGCTCCTGGCCTCGACCTGAGGTGGTGCTGGGGTGGACGTGAGAAGGGAGAGAGGCAAGCACATGGGGTGTTCCACTTTTGGCAAAGTAGAGAGAAGGCTTGGGTTTAGGGAGTAGTTAGGGTTAGAGAGAGAGGGTTAGGGTAGCTGAGGTGGCCAGGGAGAGAGAGGGAGGTTAGGTGGTGCTCAGCAGGTTAGAGAGAGAGGGAGAGTAAGAGAGAGATTTGGGAGTAGGTTAGAGTTTAGTAGAATTAGAGAGAGAGAGAGTAAATAGCTAGGTTGGTGGTTTTAGATATTTTGAATTTAACTTGGTTTAAGAGATCATATCAAGAAGAACCCTAGTGCTTGAACTTGCATAAGCTAATGTGGAGGAGAAACTAGAAAGAAGGAGGAAGAAAGAAAATGGGTGGATAAGGTCACATATGGCTCATGCATGGAGAATTAAAAATGAGAGGAAAATGAGGTGGATGAGATTATGAGGATAGTGTAATGGTGGTAGAAGTTTTTCCCAAGATAGGATCCACTAAATCCAAGAAAAACCAAAGAAGAGAAAGGTGGTGAAGAATTGTGCATGGCCCCTGCAAAATAATAATGTCATTATTTATTTTGTGAAGACAATAATAATATGATGGCATCAATCTTATGCATTTCCAAGAAGTGGAATAAAACCATGCAAAAGAACTAAGGGACTAGACCCACCCCATTGCCCATGAGCCAAATAAAACCCCAAATAAAAACAAACAAGCTCATGATCTAGTAGGATGGTGGAATTATAAAGTGATGGAAGAGAAAGGTGGTGGAATTGAAATAAAAGATATGCCCCCAACTCAACTTGGGCATTTATACAATATATCAATAACCAAATACAATATCAAGAGGCAAATACAATTAATAATGCATGTGAGAGAAGAACCAAAAGGAAAGGAGTTTTTATATGATGCTCAAATGCAAGGTGGCATGATGACATGAGCATGATATATTTATGATGCAACAATAATATATATAAAGTAGCCATGAACTTACTAGGACAAGTAGCATTACAATTGTTAGACAATTGGGGTGCTACATGAGTGAGACTCGGATCGTGTCTGGGTTACCATGAGCCTGTCGGGTCACACACTTAAGAGCGGGAGCAAGTTTGGGTTAGATCCAAACAGGAAATCTATTTGGGTTGGACCCAAATAGAGACATGGACTTAGTCAGTGAGTTGGACTCGCAGTGACTAATATAGGTCTTTTAGTGAATGGGCCACAAGTGAGTGGATCCCACTTTCACTCCCTATATAAGCTGGGGCACAGGTGTTTAGAGCACACGGTTAGGTCACTCCATGTGTTGGAAACCCTAGCTCCAGTACAGTCTTGTCGCCGCCGTACCGGACCTAGCAGTCCACCGCCGGCGCTTCTCCTCGTACGTGTGGATACTGGTGGAGGTGCTGTACGTTCAACACTTCGACGATCGTGGATCGGAACGGATCGTGATGACTGCACTGCATCAAGCGACGTGCTTCATCGATTCCGCAACTGCGCGTCTAGTGGTAATCCTCGTGGCCTTCTACCTGAGCTAGTTCTTAGGATCACCGCATAGGGAAAAAGTTTTGTTTCTCTCTGCGTGGCCCAACAAGGTGCTCTTGGTCAAGCTCGGTTGCGAACGAAGCAAACAAAAAACTCTCGTAGAAATTTCGTCGAGTACCTTGCACGCGGTGGAGGTGTAGTCCACAGCCGGTGCAGTAGAGCCGACCAAAAGGTTGCGCAACGACCACTAGGGCTGTGCGATGACCGGACGACAAGGTCGCGGTTCTGGGATGCCCTCGATTCGGCAGCGTGATGACCGACCGTCGACGAAGCGGTGAATACGCCATTGGGAACATCTCATTGGTATGAGGGCTACGCCCCTCGGTTCTGGCCCCGAACTGGTTGGTGGCGGTCCATCTACACCATCCCATGCTCTAATGTCTTTTCCCCAAATGAATCGACCTCGTCGCGGTAGGAAACGACCTTTCTATTGGTGGCGGGCTCGAGCTTGATGCGGCGGCTCTTGGGAGCGATTTCGGTGACGGCTGACACCAGCGAGCGAGGCGGAGAGGGAATAGGCCAGCCTATGTTTCGGTCTATCGGCGGAGGTGGCAGGTGGTCGGCGGTGTCAACGCTGGCGGGAATATGGCGGCGGAGCGACCAGGCTGTGCGAGTGGCGAGGAGGAGGAAAAATATGCGAGTCGAGGTCGCGAGCTCATATATTTGCGATCCGCGGAGACCAATTCCTAAATTATTTTCTCCTCTAAGCCGTTTGCGGGTTCGGTTAGATGCGGTTTCGGCCGTTAAAAGTGAAAATATGGTCCTCTAATAGCCAATTAGAGATGGGTTAGAGATGTTCTCTATTTTTGTTTTGTGAGAAAAGGTCTGCTTCGTTCTGGTCCGTTTTGCCAAGAATCAGCGGCAGCACAAGTGCTAGACTTACAACCATAGTTGCCAGCGAACCGGATCGTCCGGATCGAGGAACGGGATCGGGGGACGAGGTTCGAGATGCCAACGAACATAGATCGGTCACGGGTACACATCTCTGGTATGCCAAGTTGGATCGTGGATCGCGATCCACTTTGGTTTGGGTCGATGACCCCGGATCGACAGAGCGAATCGTTTCTAGATAGGAGAGAGACGAACGTCCGAGGAAGAGACAAGGGAAAAGAGCCACAAAATCAAGGGTCTTAATAAGCCAAATATGACACTTGGAATTACCATTAATGGTCCTACCATATTTCAGGTCGCTAATTTAGGAACAGGAAGTGGACGTACGAACGCGGAACAGGGATCGTGATCCAGAATCGAATTGCATCGATCCACTCCGATTCGGGATCCTCGATCCGGGTCGATCGATCCGGGATTACGGAACGTGCCACCGATCCCGAACCCTGCAACTATGCTTACAGCACGCCGAGAGTTCAAACCCGTTGGACCGGATGCAAACAGGCTGACAAAAGCAAGCAGCCCGTTGTATATATGTATACACTTACTGAAATTCACTGACGGTGCTCGGGATCAAGAGGACTCTACTTTATTTAGCTCAATCGGCCGATTACTCGGTGTAAGGTTATTGCCTTTTGTTTTCGGGTCCGGCTCGGCCTATACACCGGTTTAAGCGGTGTGTCGTAGAGGCACCGCACATCCCGGTATGCGCTTTGGGCTCGGCCCATATAAACGTTCTGTTTCTTCATGTTACGTTTCTGCACGTTATATATATACTGCTAACGTTATGTTTCTTTCACGTTATGTTTCTATTCCCTAATTGGTAGTTGGCCTGATTTTTAGCTACGTAGAATATAAAAATATGAAACTTGTTCATTATTGAATTTAATTCGATGTACTACAGTGAAAAAAAGCTTGGGATTTGATAATGTTTTCCACTGAAGAAATGCACAAGAAAAATATGACATGCATGAAGTTTGGAGCCGAATAAAATGAAATATATTCTCGCAGAGAATAAAAAAGTACCACTCGTATGTGAATGAATTGTTTCAATACATATCAAGAAGATTTAAAAATAATCTTGGAAAATGAACAGTTTTCTTCATTTCAGTCCACTCTGACCATGTTTGTTTGTTGTTTGACTCTGTTGAAAACAGAAAGAACACCCACTTATTCAGGAAATTTAAATGGAAACAAAGAAGTAAACAAATATATAAAGAAATCTATGTATTACTAACCGTACTGATTCCATTCTTCGCATTTTGAATTTATGGAAAAATCAATCAGCGTAGAAGCTTTGGAGCCTAAAAGATTAACAATAAAAAGGTAACATAAAAAAAGTAAGCTTAAATTGGAAATGTAATATTAAAATCGATGTTACTTTAGCAAAAAAAAAGTATAAGAATACTAAGCTTTTGGTTAAAAAGAAAAACTTAAAAAGCTTAAATGCTTAGCTAGGAACTGTTTTGCTAACGGAACCCGATGTTCACTGCGCTGGTTAATAACCAATTGGCACAATATCCTTTCTGCGTATTGCTTGCACATCAGCTTGTTAGAGAAAACTTATGTTAGGCAAAATCTTTTACTTTGGGAAGAAACTGTTCAAAAAACAGTTGTTAGATAAACTTACATTGGAAAAAGATTTTACTTTGACTCTATTCTACCATCTAATATATTGCATCACGAAATACCAGAAACATATCTGCGGGAAAGAACAAGAAATCAAATTAAGAAATGCAAAAAATCTGAATTACGTCCACTTAGGGAAAATGAATTTTAAAAAGAAGTGATTAGTATAAACTTAATCTGAAATTGTGTTTTGGAACTTGTACATATCACACACCAAAATCTTTTATATTAAATTGACGACAACCAGGATAATTACTGAAAAATAATTCTTCGAAGTTGAATATGGCTATGTTAACAATGGATGAGAATTTTTCATTTGAAGTATCTAAATTGAGCACATCAAATGATTCTTCTATAAAATTTGCGACAACAAGAACCCACTGCTTATCTTTGGGCAAAGGAATGTAAAACCGGGGAGAAGACAAAAAATGAAATCTCATGTTCATTTTGACAAATAGAAGCTAGAAACTATAATTCAGCCAAAAGAGAGTTTTTTTTTGAAGAAAGAGTAGTACCAGCGGTGTATTTTCGAGTTCAGCCAAGAATCCATAAGAAAATTTTCTGCACATTCGATTAGAAAATAATCAATTGTTAGCTTTAAAATTTGGAAAAAACTTAAAGTTTTGGTGTTTGAACAAAAGGGCAGAAGAGACGATACGAACAGTAGCATCTTTAATTACTATGTGTATCAATCCATCACTCTTGCTTGTTTTCCCTTCTCTGTAGTGATGGAGTTGGTCGGTTATTGTTAGCATCCCGAAACAATCCATGACATTTGGGTGAATCCACCCCTGGACCCATTGATAGTGCTAAGGTTCTCTAGTTAACCCACACTCTATTGATTTCGAAAATCCTTGGACTAGTACATTAGTAAAATGAGGGATAATTTTAAATGAACAAATGTAAAACATGGAAGAAAATGCGTAAAAAGGATAAAATTACTAGTAAGAGAAAGAAATATTGTAGAACCTGAAATCTTGTTTGTTGTTTGTCAAATTGGTGTAAAAATCATGTTCGAATGCATTAGCAAAAATTACTTGTTCTAGTAGAACTTGTTCCTCAACCATTCCGAATGAACTACTCCCACTGATCCATAATAAGTGTCACTCATTTATTACAAACTTTGTACTAAATGAGTGACACTTATTATGGATCGGAGAGTACCTATTTTGGAATTATTAGTTAAGACTATTATCTTCTCGTCCCTCAAGACCGGACGGTGACTTTGCAGCTTGCCTTCTTGCAGCAGGGTCGTGGGATCACATGCCGATTTCGTGGTAGCAGCCTGGGCAAGGGAGGGTTCGGCCGCGGAGGGAGCAGTCGGGGGTGTCGGCGAGCAGGCGGAGGCGTGAGCAAGCAGGCAGGCGGCGGCAGCACGGATAGTGCGGGGAAGCTGGAGAGAGAGGGAGCACGCGGTGGCAGGGACATTGGCGGCCGGCCATGGCTGATCCAATCGCCGTAATCGATCAGCTAACTAGTGTTCCATGTAAGTCTGAACTCTGAAGAGACGAAGAGAGAATAGAGGGGTACTTTTGGAAAGGGATGAAAAAACTGACAACTTGGCTTTATGTTGACTAACATATTCGCTTTGACAACTAGTGGAGTGGTATTTCGGCATGCAAAAACTGAAGATCAGTGCTATTTTGGCTAATTGGTTTTCGCTAGTGGTATTTTGGAATTCTCGGTTTTGAGTAGTGGTATTTTGGCTATTGTCTCTATTCAATAGTGGATCAACTACTTCCAGCTTTTTGGTGGCCTGGAAAGGAAATAGCAGAAATGTACAACTATTTATCTTCCAAGTGATTGCTGTGCAATAAAATAACATTGTTGGTTAATTTTTTCTTGAGATAAAAAGGATTGTACTTACAACCGAATCATTAAACTCGGTATTCTTAGGAACTTTCTAAGAATTCAAAAGAAGGAAATTCTCGCTGGTTCTCATGGGTAAAAGGTCTACATATTATTTTACCAATAAGTTAGCTTGTTAAGAGATGGTCCCCAAGAAGGAGCATGTCGACTAGTTTGATTCTCAGCTAACTACAATGCTAGAGTCCCTACACCACGATGATCTGATGCATAACAAGTTTGTAAAGATGCATTTTTTAACAAAGTTGCCTCATCCAGATCGTTACTTAAAAAAGACCATAAATGTTCAATAGTAGGTAAATCCATCTGAACAATATTGTGAATGAAATCGCTAGCTTGTTTAGTTGGTTGTGTCTCGACAGGCTTTGGCCCAAAAGGTAATCCTAGAATCTTGTTGACGAAATCAGGATACATAGAGAAACTGAAGGCATTTTCTAGTATGACAGTTGCTGAGTTTGTATCTAATTGTTTAACAAGTGACCCATAAATTTCATTCACATCACTAGAGCATGATAAGTTTAGAATCGAACCAAATCCAAGCTGCCTAATAATATTTTTCTTCACTTCAGATAGTTCTGATATAACTTTCAGAAACATGTAGATGAAGTCTGCATTCTTCTCTGAAAAAAGAAATTGTGGAATAAGAAAGAGTGCAGGAATTAAAAAAATCTAAAAATAGTACATGAAAAAAGAGAAAAGAGTGATCTGTAGGATGAACCTTAAGTCTTTTATTCTGTTTTGTTGCCATATCCTTGCAGAGCACATGTCGGCCTTCCATTTTTTTAAATAGAAGTGTCCATCTATGGAATATTAAATTGGTTAGGCAATTGAACACTATAACACAAACTATTTCCTCCTTCATTTCTTCTATTCCACTTGCAAAAAAATCAGCACATAGTCGGATTGAACTAGGAAAACTATAACATAAGGGATATTATGCTTCATTTTCTTCTATTCCAGTTCCAAAAAAGTTAGCGCATTGTTGGATCGAATTACTCAGATAAAAACTATAATAGAAGAGGACATAAAATTCCTTCCCAAAGAGAGACTGGAATAAAAGAGCACATAAAATTTGTAATGGAGGAAAAACATATGTAGTCTACTTATCAGTGCGTGGAGCAAGAACTAAAAAAATAAAAGAGGACACCACAACCTGAAAATCTGTTATTATAACTAAGTCGACGCTAATTTTGTGAGGTATTCGACCCTACTCGGATAGATTCTTGTGAACTTTGGCTTGTTTATGGTTTAAAAATTGAGTAAAACCTGAGCTCGGAAAATCTTACTAGATGGCATTGAAGAAGATACATGAATCAATAGGTTTGGATGGTATCTCTAGGGGAAGGATGTCGTGAAACAAAACAGCAAAGGAATGGGATAGGGAAAGCAATTTGTGGTGAGGACTGGTCCCCACATGTAAGTCACTCAGGCTAAGAAAAAGATCTATGTCCACTGGATATTTCTAAAAAAATATCGACGGTGGTAGGGGCGTACACAAAACTGGACTTTTTTGTGAAAAGACTAACCGATCAACTTGGTCCGCAAGCAAATACCAAAAGACTCTGAATTGGGAGGGCGGTGAGGGTTTCACTGAGACGTTGGATATGCACCTAGTGTGTGATAAGGTCTGCCGGATTTAGCTATGTATGTCGAATTCCACCACCCCTTCCCTTCTACCCGAAACCCTAGTATCTGCATATTCCCTGAAATCTTAATCTTAGGCTAGGATCATCCTTCTCTGAGTTGAGCTAGATGATGTACTTGGTATTTTTATAGTCTACTCATGTTCCTTTGTAGTCGACCATTGTGATTTGTGAAAAATAAAAGATGATATTATTGCTCTTTTTATTGTCAGCTATTGTTCTTACTACTAAGAGAATCTAGTTGTGTGAAGCAAAATGTCATTGAAGCTCTAGTTTTGAGGAAACTTCATTGTTGTGAAGAACTTGAGTAAACAATTAGAGAAGAGAATTGTATCAAACATTTGTTAATTATGTTTCTTGCAAAAACTTATTTGCTTGCAGTTAAAAAGACTAATGGATACTATTGGGAATCTTCAAGAAGCTATAAAAAGTTCCAGGAAAAAGAAAAGAAGGGATGTAGAAGAAAATATCCGAGAAAATGTATCTAAGCAAGTAAGAAACTATTGGGTTGATTATTTAATTGTATCTATTAAAAAAGAAGAGTAACAAGCTAATTTTTTCCTTAAAAAATAGAAGAAGACAGTGCAGCACATCGGGAAACCTCCTTGGAATACTAGGGTAGACATATGTGTGAAGATTTAAATGCTCCAATTTCCTTGGTAAATAGCTTTGCTGCCATGGTATGTACATGTTTTAGTATAAAAATGGAGTTTTGTTTTGAAAAAATATACTTTATGCTCAAAATAATTGTGCACTATGGAAAGCAGGGTATGCAAATGAGTAGGAGTAATGATGGATGTGTGGCAGAATTCAATCGGTATGTGTTGTATGGTGAAAACACAAAGTTTTATTGCGGAAAAGAATCCAATAACGGTAGTATGCAAGAATTTGATAAGTTTGTTCTGAATGAAGCGAATGACAAACATGCACATGCCAGTTTTAAAAGTTCCTGAAAACATACTAAAAAAGAACCATTAGTAGATGCACCATTTGAACGACAATAACCGAAAGCATAGGGGTCCTTCCATCGGCAGATGCACCATTTGTGGATATTTTGAGGACATAAAGCATATTTTCTTCTCATGTACCCCTGATAAATTCATGTGGAGTGCAATTAGAGAACGCTCTCCTGCTCCTAGAACCCCTCATGTTTCGCCGATGTGTTTAGACTCTTGTGTTGGTATTAGGGCCAGACCAAAAGAGTGTTTTGGACTAGTTGCGTAGCTCTTTGCTAGATCTTATGGAACGTTACCATTGAGGGGATTTTCCCTGCACAACTAGCCGATTGCCTTTATAAAATGTCTATGTGCTTGCAGGTGCGAAAGCTAGTGGATAGAAGACGGTACCAAGAGGCGGGGAGCTGGCGATAGGGAGGATCCGCCAGCTACACCATTGTGCGTGATAGCCAGGTTTGATGGGATCCGTTCCTCGCCAGTTCCTTGGGTGTGTAGGTATGTGTCGGGGCTTAGCGCCTACTTATGGCCCAATTGTATATCCGATTGCACCAGGGGGTGCGTAGTAGGTTATGTACTTTACTTTGTTGCTTGTTTTTTTGAAGGGTAAGGGTCCGAAAAGACCAAGAGCTGCGCATCACTTTATCAGGTGGGTACAAAATACATTGAGGCCGCTTGCAACTATTGCCTAGACAAACCTAGAATCTGAAGAAGATCCCACGAACACTACAAAAATGACCCTAGAACAAAACAAAAAAATCAATCAAGTCCTAGTTCTTATCCACCACCAGCTGCCGGCGACCTCAAGGCAATGATGCTGAGGTCTAGGAGGAAATTGCCCGCGCTCTCACTTCTGACGAAGAATCGCTGCCACCGGCCACCTCGATGCCTCTGGGGACGAACCACTTGGCGGCAAAGGGGCGACAAGCTCCGACGCGGCGCAGGATTCACCGAGGGCCTTCGAAGGAGGTTAAACCAATATGACGTCATTCGACCAGAAAGGGCAGTAGCCGAGCGGATGCACCGCCGCCATTGGACCACTACGAACGAACACCAAAAAAGCACGCAGCCACCTGTCCATGCCAAGGCAGGCTACCCAGCAACCCACCAGATCAAAGTAGAAGAAGGCGCTTTGTCGCTCCGCCTTGCCTCCATGGCTGGCCAAGGGGAGAGCAGCAAGAACCACCAAGACGCCACGCCGCCACTCCTCTTGGGTTCCATAGCCAGCTAGGAGAAGCATTGCAGCAACACCGCCATCGATCTAATGCACCCCCAGAGCATCCTCCTCCACCCCCATCCTCCATATCCCACAACCATGGTGAGAAATCAGATCAAATAGAAAATAGGGAGGTTCTCCAACGCTGACCTCTAGATCGGGAGGCCACCCATTAAGCTTATTGGACAGGGACACTACAGCCCCACTCCTATCTACCTCTGGCTCCGACTACCAAAGCTCCATGGACTGGAGAAGCAACACAGCCGACCGGTCGACGCATCTCGGATGCGCTAACAGCCTGAATCCCTTCGGCACTAGGCCAAACTCCACTAGGGGAAGACAAACTAAACTAAAACTATAGTATAGAAAAGGATGTCGGCCTCCCTCTCCCAGTCACTCCGGCCAGCGAGACCCCGTCAGAGGAGAGGGAGAGGGATGCGAGTGGTGGAACGAGAGCTGGTGGAGGGCAGTTGAGGATAAGGTAGCGATGGTGTGGTTTGTTGTTCGTTCGTTGTTAGGGTGGTATCCTTGGATTGTGTGTGGTTGTTTGTACGTTGCTGCTTGTGGTTTTATTAATTTAAGGAAAATAATACCATGACCTCGGAGGATCGCGTGTTCCTATCCCCGGGTCGCATGCAGTCGTGGAGTAATTGACGTGCCTAGCCTCATGGGTGGGTGATACGTTTGATCCGGATTATGGATGTAGTATAGCTCTTTTTCCCTAGTAGACTGATACATCCATTTTGCATCACTATTCTATATCATAATTTACTGTCATTCATTGATATATTTCATATTAAGAGATGATACTTATGTTATTTCATGTATTTTTGCATCGTTGATGACTTTTGGAGGATGGACTGCTAAAGTTGGGATTCTGATGGAAAAGGCAATGTTTGGAGGCGAAATTCGCGAAGATCAGAAAATTCCGGAAAATATACGGAAAATCCTATTTTTCCAGAAGACGGAGGAAGCTAGAAGGGGGAGCAGAGATGGGCCACAGGGGGCCCACATCACCCCCTGGCGCGGGCCAGCCCTGGCCGCGCCACCAAGTGGTGTGGCTACCCTGGCCCACCTCTGGCTCTGCTCTTTGGCATATATATTCCCCACGAAACCCTAAGACTAGGGGGGTGACCACAGAAAGATTCCACCACCTCTGTGGGGCAGAAAACTATAGAGAGAGAAAGAGCTATCCGGCAGGCAGAAATCTACCAGAGAAATGCCTTCCCGGAGAGGGGAGATCATCGCCATCAACACCACCATCAAGCTGGACTTCATCGGGATCATCATCATCATCTCAACCAAGACCATCATCACCACTCCATACCACTGTAACAATTGGGTTGAATCTTGCATCGTTCTTAGGGGAAACTTTCCCGGTGTTGATTACTTGTTGTAGTTGATGCTATTGAGTGAAACCATTGAATTATCGTTCATGTTCAGATTTTTACTTATCATTATTTCATCTCTGATATTGATCCATATGATGTCTTGTGAGCAGTTCGTTTAGTTCTTGAGGACATGGGGGAAGTCATGTTGTTAGTAGTGGAATTGTGTTGAGAAAGATTCAATAGTTTGTTATTTAACTTGTGGTGTTATTCTTCTAGTGGTGTCATGTGAACATAGACTACATGACACTTCACCTTTATGGGCCTAGGGGAATGCATTGTGTATTTGGCTACTAATCGTAGGGGTTGCCAAAGTGACAGAAACCTAAACCCTCGTTAGGAAATGTCGTGGTCGTGTCACGGCAGATGCCATGGATAGGCTAAAGGTGGGGACAAGATGCACTAGTGGAATCCAGGGAGAGATAGTGTAGTGATTCTACACACAGAAGCTTTGTATTGTTGAAGCTAGATGAGTTACAAGTGCTCCTTGAGCTGTATTGGGGAGAGGACGAAGAAGAAACTCTCTTACTCTCACCCCCGCTTTGCTCTCAGGAACCCTCTACTCAAATGCCCATCAACTAGACAATAACTCAATAGAACTCAACCGAGACCAACCCCTTCTACAAAGGCCCTAACCCTCCTTTTATAGGGGTGGCTAGGTCTCCAATTAGGGCATACGTGGAGGCATATTCCAAGGAATATGCCTCTTCCCAAAATAGCAAACCGACCGGGTCACTTTTCCCCAACGTAAGCCATGCAGAGGCTACGTGAGCCTCTGCAGCGCCAACGTCATCCGACACAGGCATCGTCACCCTTGTCGGCCACACCTCGGTGGTCCTGGCCTCTGTTCGCTTCACTCACGCTCTGCGTACAGTGGCCACCTTTTGACCAGTGAGATACCTTCCTTCTCGTGTAAGCCTGATATAACCCGGATCATGCCTGGTTAATCCGGCCACGCCTGTACCTGCATACAAGTTAGATACATCTTACCGACATACGACATAAGTCGGCCGGGACTTAGTTAGGCGGACATCCTCCGGTCCGGGTCATTCCGTGATTCGGCCTGCCTTGAGGTGACTCGACCAGCACTTGCTTTGACCTTGCCGTACCTCGGCTAACTCGGCCATTATACCCCGGTGTGACCCTACCCGGGGGTATCTCCCCAAAATTAGTCCCTGAAGCTGGTGCGGTCTTAGCTGCCTTAGCCGCTAAGGCCACAGCAGGTTCAATTTTACCGAGCCTTTTGCTCCCTTTTTTCGTGTTACCTCCTATCTCGGATTTCATTGACTATCTTTTCCCTTGGCACATTCCGAGTTTTCACTCGCTGGCCGAGTCACCCCATACTCATCCGAGTTATTCTTCCTTCTCTTGTACGCTTCCCCACGTGGAGGGTAATTATTACTTTGGCTCATTTTAAGGGCCTGCGCTAGTAACCGCCGCAGTTATTGTCAGATATTACTGTTGCACACGTCACGTCATGTCTGTCTCCTCGTTAACTGTATCATAGTGTCACGTCGTGGGTTCCGCTGCGCCCTGTGGCCCTTCCTGTGGCTTGTCGCTGATTGGCTGATCCGGATCATACACGGCCATACCGTGTGGCCCATCCGCACAGCACGATCCCACTACCCCTCTAGGGCGTGGTTAAATAGGGGAGGGGCGCGCCCCTTGGGACTTTTCCCCATCTTAGCGCCCCTCTGCCTCTTCTTCTTCCTCTTCCTCCTAGCGACAGCGCTGCCGCCACCGCACCTGCTTAGCTGCGCCGCCACCACACCGTTCCTCACGCACCACCGTCGCCGCCACTCCTGCGCATCTCCTCCGCCACGGGTCCGCGCCATTCCAGGCCACTGCCCCCCACTGCCGTTAGGGCCAGTGAGGAAAGCGACTTAGATATGACAGAGGAAGAACTCGCCGTCGCGGAGCAGGAAATGGAGGAGGAAGCGGGGAACGCCGACCGCGGCGCTTGGGCTGGGTCCTGGGTATGCCAGGACGACCTTGACTGGTTGTACCGCACCCAGCGTATCCCAGAGGGCGTCATCGCCCGCCTCGCCGCCGAGGAGCTTGCTCCCTCACCCAATCCGGGTGAGTTTGTAGTGTTCCTCTCCCACTTCCAACGTGGGTTCGGCCTCCCCGTCAGTGACTTCTTCCAATATTGGCTCAACACATACGAGCTTCAACCGCACCACCTTCCGGCAAACGCCATCACATCTCTTTCCGCCTTTGCTTCCACCATAGAGGGCTACACTGGATTGTGGCCCACTAAGGAGCTCCGGATCCGTTTTTTCGGTCTGCGCCGGAACGTGATTCCGAATAAGGAGCTTGACCCGGAGGACAAGCAACTCACGCAGTTCGGCGCTGCCTCTATCTCTCCTAGGAAACAGTCCATCTTTCCCAGAGTCACGGGGCTTGATTCGTGCAAGGGCTGGGCCCGAACCTTCTTTTATGTTAGAAATAGCACAAAGGAAGATCTGATCCGGCTGCGCCCCTACGCTCCGGGTCCTCCTAATCCAGATATGTGGGACCGGATCTCCAAGAAACCCACAGTCCTGGCAAACCAGGTCGACAAGCAATTTCAGGAGCTGAAAGACGCCAAGATGCGCAACAAGGATGCGATGATCACTTTCGTTCGCAACCGGATCTCCCCTCTCCAGAAACGCACACACAAGTTGTGCCATATGAGCTGGCGCCTTGACCCCAACCGGACTTCCTCCTTTGAGCTGAGCAACACCGAGATTTATCGCCGGGTCAAGGCCCTCTTCACCACTAATAAGAACTTCTCCGCTGATTGGGAGTGGGGAGTTGAACACTTCTGCCGAGACGGGCTTCCTCCCATGGTAATTCTAGTGTTTTAATTTCTTTCCGAGTTATATTGTATGTCGGAGTATGTTGCTTATTCGATATTCTTGTATTTCTCTCTCAGCTGTTTCTTCAGCAAACACTCGAGGATGGTGCCGAACCTTCGCAGAAATGGGCGAAGGATCATGATGCCCCGGACGAGGAGGAGCCGGATCAGGAAATGTTCCTGCTACTCCCTGACGCGACCAAGCGACATACCAGTAAATTCTCTTCGATTAGAGATTGGCCTGAAGATGAAGATGATTCTAACATTGAGGTGATGGAAGCAGTTGATGCTGTCCCCCTTTCTTACGCCTATCCGGCATCAGCTAACCCCGGTGGGCAGATCCATGAAGATCCTCCCCTTGCCACGGGTGAGCCAGTCCCGGTCGCATCGAAGAAAAGGGGGGCCGCATCAGCTTCTTCCTCCAGACCTTCTAAGCCAACCAAAAGGCGTAAGAAGTCCGCAGACAAAGCTGCCACCAAGTCCATGACTAAGGCCGTAGCCCGGAGAGCTCGCAAGCCAAAGGAGCCTTTGACCTCAGATGAGTAAGTCACTTCTCCCTTATCCAATCTTCTATTTCGCGTTTTGCTATTCATTTGTTCTTCCTTTGTGATAGTTTCTCATCATTCATCCTTTGATTCGGCAGGGCCACGGTGGAGGTTCCTCAGAGCGGATCCGGCATCGCCTCGCCACTCCGACATAGCCCTTCTCCCCCTCATGGCGACGATACACGCCCGTTGAGCCCCATTCAGGAGGGTTCAGCGGCTGCTCCGGGTTCCAGCCCACCTCGTCTAGAGGAGGGCAAACTCGGGGCAGGGGGAAGCGGCTCTGCCGAGGCAGCGGTTGCTCCAGCCACCGCCGAGGTATCTACAGCGCCTCTGCCAAAACCAACACCAGCACAAGCATCGGCTCCAGCACCAGCAGCAACAACACAAGCACCAGCAGCAGCACCAGCACCAAGCCCCTCCGCCTCGTCCGAGTCTTCCAAGACTCGGAGAGAAGGCACAACAGCACTGATGACCCACAAGTATAGGGGGTGTATCGCAGTATTTTCGATAAGTAAGAGTGTCGAACCCAACGAGGAGCAGAAGGTGCTGGCTAGTGGTATGGATTAGGAATTCTCTGCAAATACTTAGCAAACGGATTTTTAGGGTTTTTTGATAAAGCAAGTAAACAAAGTACAAGTAAATAAAAGACAGTAGGAATAAATGCCGCAAGTGGCCCAATCCTTTATGCAGCAAAGGACAAGCCGGTTGTATTACTTAAGATGACCAAACGTTCTCGAGGACACATGGGTGGACTGGCAAGTGCTTTCGCTTCATATAGCTGATTAATCTTCTCTAGCTTGCTAAGTGTTGTGTGGGTGAACCTGTGCTAATGTACCGCCCCATCCAAGACTAATACATACTTGTGATTATACCCCTTGCAAACATCCGTAAGTACAAGAAAGTAATTAAGGTAGAAACCTAACCACAACTTTAAACTCTAAGACCCTTACATCCCTTGTGCAATGGTTTCCTAACGGGGGTTCAGGTTTCTGTCACTCCGGCAACCCCTACGATTAGTAGCCAAATACACGATGCATTCCCCTAGGCCCATATAGGTGAAGTGTTATGTAGTCGACGTTCACATGACACCACTAGAAGAAGTACACCACAACTTAAATAACAATCTATTGAATCTTTCTCAACGCAACTCCACTACTAACAACGAGACTTCTCCCATGTCCTCAAGAACAAAACGAACTACTCACCAGACATCATATGGATCATGATCAGAGATGGAATAATGATGTATAAAAATATGAACATAAACAATAATTCAATGGTTCACTCAATAGCATCAACTACAAAGAGTAATCAACACCAGGCAAGTTTCCCCTATGAACTATGCAAGATTCAATGCAATTGTTACAACAATATGGAGATGGTGATGAGGGTGCGGATGGTGATGATGGTGGTGATGATGATGATCCCGATGAAGTCCATCTTGATGGTGGTGTTAATGGCGACAATCTCCCCTCACCGGGAAGGAATTCCCTCGGCAAAAATCTGTCTGCCGGAGAGATCTTTCTCTCTCTCGGTGTTTTCCGCCCCACAAAGGCGGCGGAATCTTTCTGTGGTCGCTCCCCGAGTCTTAGGGTTTCAGGAGGATGATATACGCTAGAGGGGAGAGGCTGGTGTAGGCCAGGGTGGCCACACCACCTCCTGGCACGGCCTAGGGCTGCCCGCGCCATGGGGTGGTGTGGGCCCCCTGTGGCCCATCTCCACTCCATCTTCTGGCATCCTTAGTCTTCTGGAAAAATAGGATTTTCTGTATATTTTCCCGGATTTTCTGATCTTCGCGAATTTTGCCGCCAAACAGCACATTTTCCATCAGAATCCGGACTGCAGCGGTCCATGCTCCAAAAGTCATCAACCATGCAAAAATAGATGAAATAACATAAGTATCACCTCTCAATGTGAAATATATCAATAAATAATAGTGAATTAAGACATAGAATAGTGATGCAAAATGGACATATCAAGCACCAAGGCTAGCACTAAGGCAGCTCCCAAAGCTAAACCCGCGGCTCAGACCTCTACCTCTCTGCAGCAGCCCAAGGGCAAGAAAGCTCCTGACGCCACTAGGGCAACGTCAATCGAAGATGGACAGCGTACACTTGCGTCCATGCTGTCGAAGAAAACCCCGCCGACGAAGGACACTTCTGCCGAGTCAGCTGATGCATAACTCGTCTTGCACACTAGCCCCGATGTTGCACAGGTTGAGAGAAGGGAGGCCCACGCCAAGGGTTTAGTCGCGCCCCATATGCTTAGTGGAGAACGCTATCCTCCGACCTTGATCGAGTTCGTTAACAACTGGAACAAGGCGGAGTTCGTCCATAACGACGATCTCCCTGAGAAGTTTGGGCCCGCCGAGTTTGCTGCACAGATGAACACAGCTGGCAAGACAATTAACCTTGCGGGTGGGATGATGGGGGTACGCTATTTCGCCTTTACCTTAACATGTACTAGATATTAGTGATATAACCATTAGTCCTTGATCCTCCGGGGGAGTAACTTGTTACTCGACCGGATGCTCCTTAGAGAACTAGCGTAGCTCCTTAGTAACTTCAAATATGCACACACCTAGAGCCGGGTTAAGTTCCACTTGGTCCGGATCTTGATCACCTCGAATATGCACACACCTAGAGCCGGGTTAAGTTCCACTTGGCCCGAATTTTGTACACTTCGAATATGCACACACCTAGAGCCAGGTTAAGTTCCACTTGGCCCGGATTTTGTACACTTCGAATATACACGCACCTAGAGCCGGGTTAAGTTCCACTTGGCCCGGATTTTGTACACTTTGAATATGCACACACCTAGAGTCGGGTTAAGTTCCACTTGGCCCGGATTTTGTACACTTCGAATATGCACACACCTAGAGCCGGGTTAAGTTCCACTTGTCCCAGATTTTGTACACTTCGAATATGCACACACCTAGAGTCGGGTTAAGTTTCACTTGGCCCGGATTTTGTACACTTCGAATATGCACACACCTAGAGCCGGGTTAAGTTCCACTTGGCCTAGATTTTGTCCACTTCGAATATGCACACACCTAGAGCCGGGTTAAGTTCCACTTGGCCCGGATCTTGTACACTTCGAATATGCACACACCTAGAGCCGGGTTAAGTTCCACTTGGCCCGGATTTTGTACACTTCGAATATGCACATGACTAAGCTATCCTTTTGTACTCTTTTCAGGTGACCACTAATCGCCGGAGCGCTGAGTTTCAGCGTCTCTTGGACACTCACAAGATGCTGCATGCGAAACATACTACGCTTCTCGCCGAATATGAGAAAAGGGGTAAGTTTTCTCCTTGGCATTTTCCCCATTTCTCTTCGTCTTTTTCCGCCGAACTAATCCATCATTCGGATTGCGCAGCTGGAGTGGAGGCCGAGAATATCCTTATGAGGAAAAATTTGGACCAAATAAAGGGTAAGTTATTTTTGCTTAATCTTGCTCTGCTCTCTATCTCCTTTTCTCCTTGGCTCGGCAAATATTCATACATCGGCTTTGCCGGGTCAACAAACTATTTCAGCATCTCTTGAAGATAGTGTGCCCGTGCCTGATATGATGCTGCATTTTCTCGAACAAGCAGGGCAGCACCAGGCCGAACTCAAGAAGAAGGATGACGAGCTTGCCCTCCTCCGGACCAAAGATGAAGAAATTGCCAAGCTCAAGGAAGACATGAAAAAGCTCAAGGCGCTGCACAAATCCAAACTTGATAAAGCTGGCAAGAATTTTACTGAAGAGCGAGAGTGCCTCAACCTCCAAATTGCCAAGGACCAAGAACTGCTTAAGGAGGTCGACATTAAGCTTGAGTTGGCAAATGCTGAACTTGTGCAACTCCGGAAGAGGCGTGACAACTGCACCACTGAGCTGACCCGGATCCACAACCATATCTCGCGTAAGTTCTTTTCCTTCAGCCGGCATGAATCTCTCCCGGTCAAGCTCTTTTACCTATTTCACTTGTCTTGTTTTTTCATATAAATTTCCGGAGGGTGATGCCATTGCATCCAATGCTGTTACCAAGTTCCGCCAACAGAGAGGTACTCCATCTGGTCCTGGCGCCATTCCTCTTGATCTGGAGGACCTGTTTGTCAGCTTGTCCTCTCGAGTTGAAATCATGAAGAACCACGGCAAGGATATTCTAAGCGCAGCAATCCGGGTCTTCAATGCCCTTTGGCCTGGTGAAGACACTCCGGAGGGTTCCGCTGCTCTAATCAACAAGTTAATGGAGTGTGAGACCCAGCTTGACCTCTGGAGGGAATCCGCCGGACGTGCCGGAGCTGAAACCGTTCTCCACTATGTGCTCACATGGTACGAGAAAATTAATCTTGATCTTCTCGAGCGCATGCGCATCGGGTCAAGGTGGTCCACTGATCCGGATTGTGTAGCTCGGCGCAAGGCTTGCGCCCATAACCTCATTCAATATGCCCCCATCCATCAATGGAACGAGGGACCAAGCTTTCTCGATGCCGTTAACGATGAATACGTCGAAGATGGTTCGGGTGAAGATGATGAGGGCGAAGCTTCGGACGTCGAAGAAGATGAAGATGATGCTGAAGCCGAGGCTAGAGTTCCACCTACTGGTGCTGAGTTACCTCCCCCTGCTGCTCCTTGATTAAAAACACTTTGCAGTTTATCAGATCCCCGGTATGCGGGGTGCAAATGTATTAAGCAAACAAGTTATATTTTGCTACTAAGTTGTTTGTGCCGGATTAACTTGGGCGTAGTCCCCGAGTTTCATTTTCTTGTTGCTCCAATTTCTTGGCTCGGCTCGTGTCTACCTTGGTTCGGTTTTATGACTTACAAGTCCGAGTTTCAAAAAATTGACTTAACAATACTTGGAAACTTTAGGATTAGCTCAAAATAATTCAGCATAGTAAACATAAAGTAATCATAAGGTTAGTCCGAATAACAAACGTCAGCTTGATTAAGTTCCTTTCCTTGGACGTTTTTCGTGTGGTACGCAATTCCAAACTTGTTCTCTTGCTTGCAATGAAGCCAAATCTTGTTGGACAGCAGCAAGTCGAAGAGTTAGGTTTTTGGTGCTCACACACTACTAATCCGGCTTAGGTATAAGAAACTTACGCCAACCGACATATAAATAATAAGTACAGAAAACAAACAATAAATATTACTAAGGCAGTCCCCGAGTTACTGCTCGAGGTGCCAAGATCTCATTCATAAGCTCATTGTCGGCATATATATCGACATATGAGAGACTCATATACACACACTTCTTTGCTAAGTGTAGAATGGGCGAAGTAGAGCTACATTCCATGGTCGCTTAGATTCCTCGCCGGACCTGTCCGCCTTGTTCTTCTCCTGTGGTTTTGCATCGATGAGATAATACAAGTCATTGTGCAATGCTTTGCTCACAATAAATGACCCTTCCCATGGGGGGATAATTTGTGCATGCCAGCAGTACGTTGTACTAACCGGAGTACCAGATCACCTTCCCGGAAGATCCGGGGGTTTAATTTCCGGCTATGATAGCGCCGAAGATTTTGCTGATATATGGCGGATCTAGACAATGCCAATTCTCTCGGTTCTTCCAGCAGATGAACATCATTTTGCCGGGCTTCTTGCAGTTCTGCTTCTGTGTATTGGGTGACCCTAGGCGAGTCATGCTCTATGTCGGCTGTTATACAACTTCTGCCCCATATACCAGAAAGAATGGCGTATAGCCTATTGATTGATTCGGAGTTGTTCTTAAACTCCACAGTACCGCTGGTAGTTCTTCTATCTAGCACCCCGCTGATCTTTGCAGCGGCTCAATGATCCGGGATTTTATCCCAGATAATACCAATCCGTTGGATCTTTCCACTTGTCCGTTCGATGCGGGGTGAGCTACCGAGGCTATGTCTAGCCGGATCTTCTTATCTCGGCAGAATTGTGCAAATGCTCCTTCAGCAAAATTTGTGCCATTATCTGTTATGATACTGTGAGGATAACCGTATATCAAGATGATATCTTTGAGGAATGTCATGGCGGTAGCTCCATCACATTTTCTTATTGGCTTCACCTCAATTCATTTTGTAAACTTGTCAACCATGACCAAGATGTGGGTCATGTTCCCTCTTGCTGGTTTGAAGGGGCCAACCATATCCAAACACCATACGGCAAATGGCCAGGTAATTGGTATGGTCTTGAGATCCGACATTGGCATATTTGTCTTTGTAGCATATCTTTGATAGCCATTGCACTTTCTTACCAGATCTTCTACTTGTTCCAAGGCACTTGGCCAGTAAAACCCATGACAGAAAGCTTTTGCTACCAAGGCTCTGGACGAGGCATGATGCCCACATTCCCCTTGATTTATATCTCGGAGGATATCAAGCCCTTCTTCTAGGTCAACACATCGCTGAAGAACATTGTTCACACTCCTTTTGTATAGCTCGGAATTGATGATCGTGTATGCTTTTGCTCTCCTCTGAGTTTGCCTGGAAAGCACCTCCTCATCGAGCAAGGTTCCATCTTTCAGGAATTGAAATATGGGCAGTGCCCAAGCTGGTATAGGTCGCACTGGGAACACATCCTCATCAATTTCCATCTGATCTACCAGCATAACCTCAGCCGGATCACGCTGTGAAGTCCCCGGGTCTTGCGAAGCAGTCCCCGGGTTTGCCGAGGCAGTCCTCGGGTTTCATGAACCACTTCCCACATCAATGTCCATGGGCACAGCTTCCGATTCTGGATTTGCCGGGATAATAATTGAGTCAGATTCCGGGGATGGCCTGATAGATGGTTTTCTGAGGTGCTCTAGTGCTACCCCTAGCGGGATTGCTTGTCGGGTTGATCCGAGCTTTGACAATACGTCGGCAGCCTCATTTTCCACCCGAGGTATATGATGAAATTCGCATCCCTCAAAGTATCCTGATATCTTCTGCACATGAAATCTGTACAGTGCCATATTTGCATCCAAAGCATCCCATTGTCCGGAGACTTGCTGGACTACGAGATCCAAGTCACCGAAGCATTGGATCCGACGTATTCCAATTTATTTTGCCACTTTGAGCCCATGCACAAGTGCCTCATATTCTGCAACATTGTTTGATGCTGTGAAGTGGATCTGCAGCACATATTTCAGCTGGTCCTTCTTGGGCGAGGTAAGCACAACTCCGGCGCCTAACCGGGTTTTTGTTTTTGACCCGTCAAAGTGCATTCTCCAGTAGTTCAGATGTGGCAATGGTGGCTCATATTGCACCTCGGCCCAATCCACAAAAAAGTCAGCCACAACCTGAGACTTGATTGCTTCTCTCCTGTCATATTGTGGCGCATAAGGGGCTAGCTCAATTACCCATTTTGCAATCCTGCCACTTGCATCCTTGTTGCTCATTATCTCGGATATGGGGGCTTCACATATTACTTTGATGGGGTGCTCTTCAAAATAGTGCTTTAGCTTTTTAGCCACCATATACACACCATATGCCATCTTCTGATAATGGGGATAATTTTGTTTCGAGGCCGATAATACCTCACTCAGATAATATACTGGCCTTTGCACTGACTTACCCTCTTCATCACGCTCTACCACAATTACTGCACTTACAACTCGGTTAGTTGCGGCTATATACAACAACATTGGCTCCTTTGACAGTGGAGAGGCTAACACTGGTGCAGTGGCTAACATCTTCTTTAATTGGATAAAGGCTTCATTGGCCTGCGGCGTCCAAATGAACTTGTCCGACTTTTTCATCAGTTGATAGAGAGGCAGTGCCTTTTCTCCCAACCGACATACAAACCAATTTAAGGATGCCAGGCAACCAGTGAACTTCTGGACATCATTAAGGCACTTCGGCAGTTCCATTCGCTCTATGGCTCGGATTTTAGTTGGGTTAACCTCAATACCTCGGCTGGAGACAAGAAATCCGAGTAATTTTCTAGCCGGGACACCGAAGGTACATTTCTCCGTACTAAGCTTCATTCGGAACCTTCTCAGGTTTGCGAATGTTTGCCTGATATCATCAAGGAGCGTTTTGCTTTCCTTGGTCTTTATAACAACATCATCCACATATACCTGCACATTTTGACCAATTTGGTCGTGTAAACATTTCTGCATACATCTTTGGTACGTTGCCCCTGCATTACGTAAACCAAAAGGCATGGTGCGATAGCAATAAGCCCCATACGGGGTGATAAACGCAGTCTTTATTTGATCACTTGGGTTCGGAGGTATCTGGTGGAAACCAGAATATGCATCGATGAACGACAACAGTTCACACCCAGCAGTGGAATCTATGACTTGGTCTATCCTTGGCAGTGGGAATGGATCTTTCGGACACGCCTTATTCAGGTTCGTGTAATCGATACACATGCGACAAACCACTGCCACGTTTGGATCATCCTTCTTCTTCTCCACCAGCACCGGATTAGATAGCCAATCCGGGTAAAGCACTTCCATAATAAATCTAGCTGCTAGGAGCCGAGCTATCTCATCTCCCATGACTTTTATCCTGTCTTCGGCGAAGCGGCGGAGAGGTTGCTTCACCGGTTTTGCTCCGGGTCTTACATTCAAAGAGTGCTCGGCCAACTCCCTCGGAACACCTTGCAAGTCCTGTGTGGACCACGCAAAAATATCCCGATTCTCACGGAGGAAGTTGACGAGCTCGCTTTCCTATTTGTCATTTAACCCGACACCAATTGTTACGGTGCGCTCTAGGAACATATCATCAATAGGCACTTTCTTGGTATCCTTTGTCGCTTGGAATGAGACACTACCATGCTGGTTACTCAGCGTCGGCATATATTGCTGCGCGGAATTAGCCAATGCCGCCACCTCCTGGATCTTTCTCTTCTCTTGCGCAATCACGAGTGACTCGGCTAGGTTAGACCCGACCGATGCGCACTCAATGGAACGTCGGAAATCACTAGTTATGGTAATCACACCATTTGGCCCGAGCAGATTCATCTTCAAGTAACTAATGTGAGTACTTGCCATGAACTTGTTTAGAGTTGGCCTGCCGAGTAACGCGTGATACACACTCTCCAAATTGACTACCTCGAATTCCAAATTCTCAGTCCGGCAGTTATCTCTCATGTCGAACAACACGTCAAGCCGGACCTTGCCAATGGGTTCACAGGAAATGCCTGGCACAATGCCATGGAAAGTTGTCCTTGTAGCTTGGAGCATGTTCTCCGAGATACCCAACTTGCGCATCGTGTCCAAGTACATGATATTTATGATGCTGCCATTGTTAATCAGCACCTTTGAGAACCTCACATTGATGTTTGGCCCAATGAATGTTGGGTCCAACACTAGCGCATACGAACCAGGACTTGGCATAAGCTTGGGATGATCTTTGATGCTCCAGGTAATTTCCTGGTCCGACCAAGGCATATACCTCGTCACCACTAACATTACCGCATTAACTTCCATGTGTCGGTGCTGCAAGATCTTTCTGTCTGTCTCTTCTGTGGTGAACACACAGTAACTCTGATGATGCTCTCTGTACTCATTTCTCCCCTCATTTCCGGGGTACCTTTGATCTGGTTGATGCTGGTCTTCCACTTGATGCACTGCATCCCTTCTCTCATGGTTTTCATACCTCGACGGAGGGGGAGGCAACATTAACTGTTGCGTGTTCGCTCCGAAGAGCAATTGCTGCCAGGGTAACTCCTGCCGAGGTTGATCATTCCGAGGTGCCTGAGCATTCCCTGAACCACTTTGTTCTATCTTTCGCATCCATTCACACTGCCTGGTTGTGTGACCCGCTAGGTTGCTCGGATTTGGCGTGTGAAATTTACACGACTGATCTAGCATTGCCACATAAGTATACCTCGGACGATCCTTCTTTTCTTGCCACTGTTTCTTCTACTCTGGCGTCCAAGTTTTCTTGCCATCACTTCTGGGGGTCCATTGCTGCCCTCCAGTTTTCTGACGTTGGTTGGTTCCTGCACTGGGTTGATCTTGATTCATAGCAGCAACTTGTTGCGAACTGTACCGGTGATCCGGTCTATCATATCTTCCTTTACCCTAGTAATCATTCCTCCGGGATGATCCGGCTCCATCTCGCTGGTAGTACTCCTCGTTTGACTTGTTTGACACGAGCCTAGGCTGAGTTGGATCACCCAAGGCATATGAATCAGCAATCCGGATTGTCTCTGCCAATGTAGTTGGCATATCTCTTTGCAACCTTTGCCATAGCATTCTTGCATATCTGCACCCCTGAGTAAACCAAGCTATGGCATGTGACTCAATTACACCCTCACATGAGTTTCACACATTGCACCAGCGGGTTAAGAATTTGCGGTATGTATCATTCGGTCTCTGCTTGCACATTGCTAGGGTTTGTGGTCTGTTGGGGCCTCTGATACGTGCTTGAGAAATTACTAACAAACATTTCCTCAAAGTCGATCCAGCAGTTAATACTTCCGGGCGGCAAATTGTTTAGCCATACCCTCGCTAGCCCCTCCAGTATCTGAGGTACATATCTCACAGCCCATCTCAAGTTGCTCGTAGCATTTTTTACAGATGTTGCGTAGTTAATCAACCAATCCTTCGGCTTTGTGCTGCCGTCATATGTCTTAGTGCCTCTAGGTAACTGGAAGTTAGGTATCGGAGGTTCCTTCATGATCCGGGGTCCAAAACACGCTGGACCCGGAGGACCTTGACACTCAATCTGCTCCGACCTGTAAAGCCGATCCAGTTTTAACCTGGCGTCATCAGGCATCAAGTTCCTGCTTCCCAATCTTGACCCTATCACGTGATAGTCCGGCCTGGGATACCCAGCGTTCACCATTTCCGAATCACCATCATTGTATCTATCTTGCTCTTGTGGAGCTGCTCTCTGTTGCATACCTTGGCCGGCACTGCTCTCTTGCCGTGGTATATTCTGCTGCTGCGGTTGCCCTACACCTGCCAAATTGCACTGTCCGGCATTCCTGTTCACAGCGTTCCCCTGACCAGCATTGCCTTGGTCGCGGTTACCTCGGCCATCTTCACCTCGGCTCACACTTCGTCGATCCTCATTTCTCTGCACTTCTTTTCCTTTCCATGCCCTTGTCGGGTCATACGGGACTATTTGTTTATTCCTCCTGGCCGAGGTTACTACCTCTTCTCTCTTAGGAACACCATGAGGAGACGATGCGGCTCCAGCTGATTTCCCCAGGTTGCCCACTGTCGAATAAACGATTTTGGAGGCCCCAACTCTTTCCGGGTTAGCCCTGAGCAATTCTTCATTTTGTCTGTTTGCAATCCGAACTAACTCATTAACCCTTTCCTGCTGTCTCTGACAGGCTTCACCCATCAAACCCTCTAACTCGGACGCAACTACATCTGCTGCTCTGAGGTTCTTTGGCGGGGTACTATACTTCGGCAGCCCCACGGACAGACAGTTCTCTGATTCCTCAGTCCTGGTATCACCCTCTTTGTTCATTTCACTCATGAGGTTTCTCCCCTTCACTTTTACAGCATCAACCTTATTTGCCTTTGCATACTCATGCAGTGTCATGTTCAACAACTGCTGAGCCGCGGCTATATTTTTCGCACCCTCTAATATTTTTTGCCTAGTCTCCTCTAACTCGGCATGTGCCTGAGACGGATCTACCACTGCTGCTACGGGGCTCGCCAAGCTATCTATTGCCTGCTGCAGCACATTCTCTGGCCTCTCTAGCAGAGGACCTCTACCTTTCCTCGGTGCCTTGGGCATTACCTCCGGATCTAGTGCTGGATCCTTGCTCGCGCCAACGCCTGGCGCAGTCATCATCACCTCGGCGTGGTCAGGGAAGCGAGTGATACGCGCCCCACGAGCCGCGCTAAGGGGTGGCTCGACTCCCTCGACGACATGCCACGGGTGAACGCACGACACGTCGACAACGACGTAGATCTTGTGCGCGCCAAGCTTGACGAAGAGACCCTTGTGCGGAAGAGGACGCTTGCCGAAGCAGCCAGCATTGTCGCTGACGAAGTCCAGCGCTCCAAAGCGCTGAACAAGCCCAGATACGATGCGTTCGCTGGTGCCGATGAAGTTTCCTATCCGGATCTTCACTCCTGCTAGCGCTGCTAGCCCCACGATGGGTGCCAACTGCCGTGGTGGTGTCACGGCAGATGCCATGGATAGGCTAAAGGTGGGGACAGGATGCACTAGCGGATCCAGGGAGGGATAGTGTAGTGATTCTACGCACATAAGCTTTGTATTGTTCAAGCTAGATGAGTTACAAGTGCTCCTTGAGCTGTATTGGGGAGAGGAGGAAGAAGAAACTCTCTTACTCTCACCCCCGCTTTGCTCTCAGGAACCCTCTACTCAAATGCCCATCAACTAGACAATATCTCAATAGAACTCAACCGAGACCAACCCCTTCTACAGAGGCCCTAACCCTCCTTATATAAGGGTGGCTAGGTCTCTAATTAGGGCATACGTGGAGGCATATTCCAGGAAATATGCCTCTTCCCAAAATAGCAAACCGACCATGTCACTTTTCCCCAACGTAAGCCATGAAGAGGCTACGTGAGCCTCTGCGGCGCCAGCGTCATCCAACACAGGCATCGTCACCCTTGTCGGCCACGCCTCGGTGGTCCTGGCGTCTGTCCGCTTCGCTCACGCTCTGTGTACAGTGGCCACCTTTTGACCAGCGAGATACCTTCCTTCTCTTGGAAGCCTGATATAACCCGGATCATGCCTGGTTAATCCGGCAACGCCTGTACCTGCATACAAGTTAGATACATCTTACCGACATACGCCATAAGTTGGCCGGGACTCAGTTAGGCGGACATCCTCCGGTCCGGGTCATTCCGTGATTCGGCCTGCCTTGAGGTGACTTGGCCATCACTTGCTTTGACCTTGCCGTACCTCGGCTAATGACCCTACCCGGGGGTATCCCCCCAACAGGAAACCTTTGCACAAGGGAGTGTAGGATCTCAGAGTTTAAAGCTGTGGTCAGGTTTCTATCTTAATTACTTTCTTATACTTGTGGATGCTTGCAAGGGGTATAATCATAAGTATGTATTAGTCCTAGGAAGGTCAGTACATTAGCACAGGTTCACCCACACAACACTTATCAAACTAAATAAGATTAATCAACTATATGAAGCAAAAGCACTTGACAATATTCCCATGTGTCCTCGAGAACGTTTGGTCATCTTAAGTAATACAACCGGCTTGTCATTTGCTGAAGAAAGAATTGGGCCACTTGCTGCATCTATTATTATTGTTTTTTATTCACTCACACTTTATTTATCTGCATTATCAAAAACCCCTAAAAATCCGTTTGCTAAGTGTTTACAGAGAATTCCTGCTCCAAGCCACTCGTTAACACCTTCTGCTCCTCGTTGGGTTCAACACTCTTACTTATCAAAAATACTACGATACACCCCCTATACTTGTGGGTCATCAAGACTATTTTCTGGCACCGTTGTCGGGGAGTGAAGCGCTATTGGAGAGTGGAACTGGTAAAGGAAACTTCTACTGTGAGTAATGTTTACTTCTGTTAGTTACTTTATTTCAATATGGATAATTCACTTAGTTTCTTATTTCGTAATGCTACTACCACTGCTAAGGTAGTAGATGAACCACCACCTGCTGAAAATGATACTTTTAAAATACCTACAAGAATTGTTGATCGTGTTATGGATTACTACTATTTTGGAGATGGAACTGTCCATCCCGATGATCATTTTCTCTTTATACACGAATTGTGTGGGTTGTTCAAGTGTGCAGGTATTACAATAGATCAAGTCAAGAAGAAGTTATTCTCATTATCACTGAAAGGAAGAGCTGAAGAATGGTACAAGCTGCTAAAGAATGGTCAAGCTCTTGAATGGGGGGAAGTAGTACCTCTCTTTTATTCAAAGTTTTATCCTCCTAGTGAGATTCATAAAGATCAGAATCAAATATACAACTTTTGGCCTCTTGATGGAGAGAGTACAACTCAAGCTTGGGGGAGATTGAAGTTACTAATGCTCAAATGTCATATCATGAGCACCCCAATAATATTATTATCAATAACTTTTATGCAAGGCTTTCTCTTCATGATAAGGATATATTGGATGCTTCTTGTGCTGGATCATTTACACGCATGCAAGAAGAAGCTAAATGGGATCTTCTAGACCGTATTCAAGACAATGCTGAAGCATGGGAGAATGATAAAGGAAAAAAGTCAGGTATAAATTATGAATGCATTAAATCTTTTATGGGAACTGATGACTTTCGTATTATTAGTAATGCTTATGGTCTAGACTCTCAAGCCATTGCAAGTTATTTTAAAGCTTTTGCTTCCTATATTGAAATTCCTAAAACGAAGAGGAATAAGTATCATGAACCATATAAAGATATTGCTAATTGTGTTCCTGCAAGAGATACTGAAGTTCATACTACTGATCATATTTTACCGGAACCTTACATCGAGAAAATACCTTTCCCAGTTAAGGTAAAGGAACATTCTATGATAGCTAGTATGGTTAATGAAACTACAAATAAAGTTGTTGAACCTGATGAACAAATAGCTGCTGAACCTGTAATAGCAAATGAGAAAGACTTTGTTACTAAATATGTAAAAGATGGACACACTATCCTCTATAAGGATACCTCTAATATTATTTCACAAAGTAGTATTATGAGACTAGTGTTCCTGTGTTTTCTGTTAGAGTAAGTGATCATTGCTACAATAGTTCAGGTGATAGTTATATCTTTAAATTTATGCACGATACTGAAAGTTACTATGAGAGAGGGAAAAGTGTTCTCATGTATCTCAATAATATTAAGTTTCCTCGCTTTATGCTGAAAGTCTTTATGTTACATTTGTTTTGCCTTCCTATGCTAGCAGCCTCTGGTTTCAACAATTTATTTTCTTACAAAACTCCCTTGCATAGGAAGTGGGTTAGACTTAAGCATGTGTATTTTTTCTTCTTGATGCTCTCTTTTACTTCAATTCATATTCTTATGTGAGCATCATTGAAATTATCATGCCCATCTTAATGGCTATAAAGAAAGAGCTTTTTGGGAGACAACCCAATATATTTTTCTTTTAGTTTGTTTTGTTTATTTGAGTCTTGTAAGTTATTGCTTCTGAAATAACCTCTCCTTATCCTTTTGTTTGGTTTTTGTGTCAAGATCAACCTCTAATGAGAGAGAAGTAAGATTTGGGAAAATGCTGTCCCGAAACAGATTTTTGTGCGTCACTATAAAAAATTGTTAAAAATCCCAGAACGTCGTACTGATCTGTAATTTTTTGTGTGCATGCCCCAGGTTATTATTTAACTTTCGTCAGTTTTGCACTTTTTGATTTGAGAAACAGAAGATTTTCTTAAAAAATGATCTTTACCTACTGGTCTGTTTTGACAGATTTTTGCCATTCTTGCATTTGCCTCTTAAATCGATTTCCTTTTGAATTCCTTTTTGGGCTTTTGGAAGGAGCTGCTACAGTAGCTTATGTTTTGATGGATTTCAGTTGAAATTGAACTTAAAAGGTTTATTACCTCGCATGCACTAATGTTGCTAATGAGAATTGTGTGAAGTTTTGCGTGAAAGAAGTTTCCAGGTTGTATGAGTAAATGGTGTAATAAGATGGTGAATGGTCAGAGACTCAATCACTATATTTCTGGAGATTCTTACAATGAAGATATTGATGCTATTTAAATGGTGACTCTGGAAAAATTTATCAAAGACCAAATTCAGAGACTTGCAGAGTTCGTTTTTGAATAGGTAACCGTTCTGGTAAGAAAAGGTCCGCGAAAAATCTGTCAAGTTATAGTTTTGCAGTTTTTATCTAACATGGGAAGTAATGAGTCGAAAAAGGGATAGAAACGGAGCCCGGGGGGCTCACACCACCTTATGGCACGGGCCCACCTGGCTGAGCCACTAGGGGGTGTGGCCACCCTAGAGACCGTCTCCGACCCATTTTCTACCAATACTTTCCTTTTGTTGTAAAAATTCATAATATATAATCCCCCGAATCCCCCAAAGTTTGTATATCGTGTTCTCTTCGTGTTTTCCTTTCGATCTGTTCTATTCAGATGTTGTTCTAGGGTTCGTTTTTGGAGGACTATGAGCTGCGACACCAGCGCGAGCTCCATCGTGACCTTGAGCAGAGGACCTTCGTAGGATGGGTGGAAGAAGAAAAGGTCACAACTAGGCATGAAGATATGGATTGGAGCATCAAGGAGGAAGTGAAGGTCATCTCGGCATGCATGAAAGGACAAGGGATGATACCTCCAATTCTATACCTCGGTTCCTGCCCTGCAGCAGTGGAAGCTCTACGGGGCACTGATGAGTTTTGTGATATGTACCGAGTCATGAGGAGAAAGGTGGAGATACTACAAGAAGAGAATAACAGGCTTCGCAAGGTCCTAGAAGGTTTTGTCACTCCAAACAGGAGAACACCACCACCGAAGGAGTAATTCATCATCAGGTTTTGGCATCCCCTTGGTTTGTTCCAAGCTTGGGGGAGTGCCGCGGTATCACATCACTATCTTTTATCTTTTTTACCTTTTTAGTAGAGTCATATCATGAATAGAGAAGTTATCATATAGGATGGTTTGCATTATGGAAGTGTCCCCCTCTCGTTAGTTATCTATGTATCCCTTGGTGTGAGTTGCCATTATGGAATATTAATGAGAAGTTCTATCATTCACTCTTTTGCATATCTTATTTTAGTTTTCAATTTACATTATATGATTGATCTTGTTGTTAGTATTTGTATCACTTTGGGATCATTAAGTAAATTTAGTTGGTTTTGAAAAACCTGGCTCGGTCAGTAGCAACACTATTATAAGAATTGAATGAAAAAGATAAAAGTACTCTTTAGAAATATAATTTCATCATCTTTCTTTCTTGTTTGGCTCATAAGCTTAGTATTCCCTAGTTAAGATCTTTTGTGCTTCCAAGGAAGATTGCATTTTTGTTTTTATCACTTGTATGTTTGTTTGTTTCCTTCAACTCTTATGCTTGCTATCCAACCTTGCCAGCCTAAAACCTGTACTGAGAGGGAATGCTTCTCGTGCATCCAATCCTTAAACCAAAACCTATGCCATTTGTGTCCACCATACCTACCTATTAGCATTATTGCTATTCCAAGTAAATTCATGTTTTTATCTACCTTTTGAATTAAACTTGTTACGTGAAAATTAGTGATTAAAGCTATCACAAACTTGATGGCACACTTTACTTTCTTTCACTTAATAAACTTGAACCATTGTGCCCATCTATTTTGCGTATATGCTTGTGATTTATAAGTTGAGAGTTAGCAAAACCATGTTACCATGGGGAACGCTTTCAACATTGCACTTATTTAGTTAATATCATGATTCTTTTTCTTATGGATCCCGGCGGTGTGAAATAAAACGGGAGCTTGTAAGCTCATGGAGTTTGTATATGTGTTAGAGAAACGCCTGGGCCGCTAGCCTAAGGCATGCCTAATCATGGTGGAAACTTGCAGCATAACCATAGTGAGAAATATGTGAAGCATCCTCAATAAAAACCTATGCAAATAGCAAATAAAAAGATCGCTGAGATGCTCATTGTCTGCTTGCCTTGTCATTTTGATATGGGAAAGCTTCCGTCTCATCGGGCAAGGGGTACCCCATTGGCGGTTCTCCATGATATACATGTATTTACAATGACAAGAACTTACTTGTGACTAAAGTTGAGTAGCATGAGGTCTAGTACTCATAAGCACGGGGCATGAGATTTTCAACTTATAACTTGTCAAGCATATCCTCATATTTGTTCACTTTAACCTTAATCACCTCAAGATGCTTATGATAGGGGTAATGAGAGCTGAAAGCTAGTAAGTACCATAATTTTTGGAAGCTCTTTATGAAACTTGAAATCCCTGCTTCCCTCTGCGAAGGGCCTATATTTTACTTTTTAGTTGAGTCAGTAAACCTATTCCTTTCTATCTCAGCAAGTATTTTGAGTTGTTGTGTTTCATTCATTCATATGCTGATTTATTCAATCATGTTTCTTATGTTCCTTGTTTTGCACACTACTCTTATCTTAAGTGAATATTAGTTTGAAAGCTATCATTGAAAACCCCATTATGTTTGAACTCCTACAAATTGTTAACTATTCTTTGACAAAAAGCAAAAGTTTGCCATTACCAATTATGATTTACTTTGTGTATCTTTATTGTGTTTCCTTTACTTATTGCAAGTTAAGTTATATAATAGTGAGTTGTATTTTATTATGATTTGTGTATTGATGAATGTGATGCTTCTTGTCCGTATTCTTTTATTGAGACTTCACTCCATAAACCTGAGGTCATGTTTATTGAGCTCAGTTTTCGCTTGGGGACAAGCGAAGTCTAAGCTTGGGGGGAGTTGATACGTCCATTTTGCATCACTATTCTATATCATAATTTACTGTTATTCATTGATATATTTCATATTAAAAGATGATACTTATGTTATTTCATCTGTTGTTGCATGGTTGATGACTTTTGGAGGATGGTCCGCTGAAGTCAGGATTCTGATGGAAAAGGCACTATTTTAGAGGCGAAATTTGCGAAGATCAGAAAATCCCGGAAAATATACCGAAAATCCTATTTTCAGAAGACGAAGGAAGCCAGAAGGGGGAGCGGAGATGGTCCACAAGGGGCCCACACCACCCCCTGGTGCGGGCCAGCCCTAGTCGCGCCACCAGGTGTTGTGGCCATCCTAGCCCACCTCTGGCTCTGCTCTTTGGCGTATATATTCCCCACGAAACCCTGAGACTAGGGGGCGACCACAGAAAGATTCCGCCGCCTCTGCGGGGCAGAAAACTGCAGAGAGAGAAAGAGCTCTCCGGTAGGCAGAAATCTGCCGGGGAAATTCCTTCCCAGAGAGGGGAGATCGTCGCCATCAACACCACCATCAAGCTGGACTTCATCGGGATCATCATCATCTCCATTATCATCTCCACCAACACCATCATCACCACTCCATACCACTGTAATAATTGGGTTGAATCTTGCATAGTTCTAGGGGAAACTTTCCCGACATTGATTACTTGTTGTAGTTGATGCTATTAAGTGGAACCATTGAATTATCGTTCATGTTCAGCTTGTTACTAATCATTATTTCATCTCTGATCTTGATCCATATGATGTCTTGTGAGTAGTTCATTTAGTTCTTGAGGACATGGGAGGAGTCATGTTGTTAGTAGTGGAACTGTGTTGACAAAGATTCAACAGTTTGTTATTTAAGTTGTGGTGTTATTCTTCTAGTGGTGTCATGTGAACATCGACTACATGACACTTCACCTTTATGGGCCTAGGGGAATGCATTATGTATTTGTCTACTAATCGTAGGGGTTGCCGGAGTGATAGAAACCTAAACCCCCGTTAGGAAACCTTTGCACAAGGGAGTGTAGGATCTCAGAGGTTAAAGTTGTGGTTAGGTTTCTATCTTAATTACTTTCTTGTACTTGAGGATGCTTGCAAGGGGTATAATCACAAGTATGTATTAGTCCTAGGATGGTCAGTACATTAGCACAGGTTCACCCACACAACACTTATCAAATTAAAGAAGATTAATCAACTATATGAAGCAAAAGCACTTGACAATATTCCCATGTGTCCTCGAGAACGTTTGGTCATCTTAAGTAAAACTGGCTTGTCCTTTGCTAAAGAAAGGATTGGGCCACTTGCTGCATCTATTATTGTCTTTTATTCACTCGCACTTTATTTATCTACATTATCAAAAAACCCTAAAAATCCGTTTGATAAGTATTTACAGAGAATTCCTTCTCCAAGCCACTCATCAACACCTTTTGCTCCTCGTTGGGTTCGACACTCTTACTTATCGAAAATACTGCGATACACCGATATTCTTGTGGGTCATCATAGACCTAGGTTTATCAAATCCCCGGGAAGCAGAAAGCGTAGTGAAGTTGCTTTAACGGACCTTCGGGAATTTTAGAATTCCCTGGACCCTGAGTTTGCTGTCTTTTGTTGTTGTCGATGATGGAGAGAGGGCCTAGGGCTTATGGTTTCACCTGTAGCTATACAAAACATCTGATGAGAATAAAAGATAATAATAAAGTATGCATGTAATTGTTAGAGCAGGATAAATTATATATGGGCAGTGCATCCATAATTGCTATTTCCTCTACAACCGCTTATAGCAATAACCTACTAGTCTCATCCATAGAAGAAAGATAACTAATGATATGCACAGTGACGTCACCATTAATCCCAAGTAAATCCATCACATACAGTCGTACTACCCCTTCTATCACTGGGGTTCCCAACCTGTAGATTAGTCATTACTCATACTTCCTATACCTGGCTCAATCCTCGGGGTCTTGGGTACCTGACAAGTCCTTGGATTGAGGCAAGAGAGGATACAATAATCATCATGTCATACAAACTAATACATGATCTGATCTATGATAAATAACATGCACAAAAGCTACATGGCTAGGCCGAAGCCCTTAGCCCAAGGAGGATTACTCACACATAGAGATGAAATCAAAGATCATAAACATTGCAATGGGAATCATGAGATTGATAGCAAATAGTCTTACAATGTTGCCAATCGAAGATGAGATCTACTATTACAAGTGGTGGAATATGGCTATGGTGGTGGAGAATGGTCTGGAGATTAGATCTAAGTCTATTCATCCGGCGACTCTTCGGTGTTGTGGATGCAGGGTTCTGGTGGCGAGGGGGCGAGGGAGAGCTCTTTTCTCGTCGCCCGAGGCCTCTTTATATAGGGGTCCCTTCACGAAAGTTGTTCTGTTTGACCTAGCGGTGGCGGAGGCAACTATACGACCGCAACTATACGGACGGAATTTTATTCCCACCGTATAGTTGGTCGGTAAAGCGTCTATCTCCACTTCACGCCTGCTGGTTTCTTTGGGTTCTTGGAAATCTCGTATCTTTGACTTTAATGTAGTGATTCTCATCATCAAACATCATTATCTGCGTAGGGAAAAATAGCAATAAAGCATTGCATATCCCTTTGATCATTAGGCATTAGTGGCAGGGTTTAGAGAGATATTTCATCAAAAGTATGAATAATATCTAGTTTAAATGTGGACACAGATGGCTATATTTCAGAGCCATCAACCTCCCCAAGCTTAAACTTGATCGTCCTCGAGCAACAAAACCAAAATCAAAAAGGAACTTAGCATTTAAACTGAAATAACAAGATGATGATCTTACTCATGATTGGTAGTCTCATGTTTCCTCCACTTCATTAATCTGAAAAACTTCAGCATTGATAGAGTAATGGCAAGCATATGATACGGGTTTTATGCATCTTTATAGTGTATAAAAATTATTGTTAACATGGATGATTCAAATGAGTGAACTTTATTTCATGTCATGTAATCAATTCATAGGCTTGCCTTTGAACAATAAAGTATAATCATGTAAAATTGAGAGTGTGAGAGTTGTCATGAAAAGCATATACACTAGAGTATCCCAATTCTCCCACATCAATTAATAAGGACTTTTCAAGTACTACTTTACCATTCATTGTCCTTCAAGAATTTTAGTTCTTAAGTAATTGAGAGCATGCCAAAAAAATATTAGTTTATCGGGCTGTGATAGACACTCGTGGCATCACTAAGGTTTTTGTTCCTTTTGCACAATGATTACTCATATCAGCCAGAGGAGTAATTTAATCATGAACACAGCTACCCGTGAGTGTCAAGAATCTTACCCACTATAACATTGCTGCTACATGTGTTTAATCAACTCATAGCCAAAATGTAGGAGTTTCCTCCATGAAGATCGTTCGTAGCCTAGTGGAGTTGTCGGCATCCCATGAAGTTTGACACGCATAAAGCTATATCATTCTTATGATTAACAAGTCAAACTTTGGCATGCTCACAAAAACCTCTAAACATTAATTCAACCGAACAAATCCTTTTAAAGAGAGCTATCAAGTCAATCATTATTTTCCATGGTGTTGAGTGTCTCTAGAAATAAGCCTTCAAGACTAAACACTACAACACCCAAGCCTTCAATTGTGAGACTTTTTCTTATTATAATTGTTTCGCAATTTTTTTAGGCAAGACTTGGTTAACTACAAGAGGTAAAACAAAACGTACCCAACTAAATACCCATGCAAACAAAACTTTACTATAATATAAAGACTCACTCCACCAATATAATATCTCAACATTTACTACTAACTAGCATGGGTTTCTCAAACTTCAAAAGTGGGGAGTCATAAGGCGTACCTCTCATGTTTAGTTCCACTTCTCTCTTTCCTTTTGATTTGTTTCTTGGAAACTCGAAGTCAATCATTCTTCCTGCAAATACATGAGAACCTCAAGGTAGAAAGAAAAGAAAGAGGAAAAGTAAAGATAAATGGAGAAATCTTTTTGTTGTTTTTAAGAGAGGGAATTAAAGAGTAAAAAATTTGCGGCAAAGCTCGGTTAGAAAATCTCAAAAACACAATAGAAATAACTAAAGATAAAGTGTTGGGGAAACCAACATGAATGCTTATAAACTCAAATTAAAAACATAACCTTGAAATAAATAAAAGCAAAGGAACGCCAAATAAAGATAATGAGGAAAACTTACCCAAGCTTAGGCTTTTGCAAGCCCTTCAAATCATTGCGCTGGCAGGAAAAATTCGTTACTCCAGTTCGCAAATTGAGTTGATAAATTACTAGTTGTTCCTTGAAAGGTTCAAGGAGATGCTATGCATCCTCTCCACAGTCCTCCAAGTTCTTGGAAGTCTTGGTATGTAGAAAACTAGGTTGGTGGCTACTCCTCTTGATAAGGAACTTCTTGCTCCTCTTCTTGGTCCTCATCCTCATCTGGAATATCCTCCTCGGTTTGGTGTTGGTCAACCTGCAAGTCACATAGCAAACATACTTCCTCGATAGAGAAAGGACCATTAGGCATAGGTGTAGGGTAACGGGTAGGCTACACTAGCGTAAAATCAAAATTTTCTACCACGTCAACCAGGAATACTATTGTCATAGATCACGGGATTACCGCTAGACGCGCAGGTGCGGAACTCGATGAAGCACGTTGCGGCAGTGTAGATGTTCTACGTCTCCTCCTCGTCCTCGTCCCACGAGTAGCTCCCCTTTGCGCGGCTCGTCCAAGTGCTACAGATGCAGCACCTCCGAGGTATCCACACGTCCGGAGTGGAAGCCGTCACACGCCAGACTGCTAGGTCTGCGCGTGCAACACAGGCGGAAGAGGAGTGGCGGCTGGGTGGAAATCTCTCACCTTTTCAGCTCGCCTCACTCTCTCTTATATAGGCATCCCTGGTGGGCTTCTACATTAGCAGCCCATTAGCAGCCTAAGCCTGGTCTAATTCGGATCCAATCCTCATTAGGCTTCCAGCCCCTAAAGTGTGTGACCCTATAGGTTCATACACGTATAGACATGACGCGAGTACACTTACTCCGTCAATAGTTGGTAGCGGCCTCTAGCAAGACGTGCCAACTCCTAAACGCATATAAAGATCATTCGGACGAACCATCACAAGGTTGAGTACATGTCTTTCCCTTTGCCTCACGATATTTGGTCTAGCTCTAAGCTGACCTCTCTTTCTCGATACTGTGATTCAGAATCCCTTTACTAGGTTAACTCTTAACCATACGTAGCACGGCCATGCATTTCTGGATCCGATCACTCGAGGGGCCCAGAGATATCTCTCTCAAGTAGAGAGGGGCAAATCCCATCTTGATTGACCGATGCCTTGCAGCATGTATCAGGACAAGCCCGAAAGATACCTTTATAACTACCCAGTTACGGACTAGTGTTTGATAGCCCCAAAGTAGGTCGATCCACATCTCAAGTACATGCGACAATCTCAGGTCTAAGGACAAAACGTACATGATGTGTAGAGAGAGCTGCAAGTATTATTGCTAGTCTCATGTTGGGTCAGTCCAACCCCATGTTCATAACATGTGTCCACATCATTGGTTTGACATCTCCATGTCAATGACTTGCGAAACATAGTCATTAACCAATCGATGTGCTAGTCTAATATTCACGTGTGTCCTCGCATGAACTCCGACTAGGGACAATTATTAGATAACCATACAAGTAAAGAGTTTCACAAACAATTCACATAATTGCCAATCAATACAAGTTGCCTGGTATATGGATATTCAAGGAACATTATAATAACTCATGGATACACATGAAATACAATCATCTCTATGATTGCCTCTAGGGCATATTTCCTTCAGTCTCCCACTTGCACTAGAGTCAATCTACACAGTATCTAATACCTATTTCTCTTGTGTGCGCTTCATGCGCAGGCTGCGGGAGTGGCTTAGTCAAGGGATCAGCAACATTTGAGTCCGTATGTATTTTGCATAACATGACACTACCTTCATCAATGAACTCATGAATCAGATGGTAGCGCATGCGAATATGTTTGTTCTTCTGGTGCTGTCTAGGTTCTTTGGCTTGTGCAATAGCACCATTGTTGTCACAATAAACGTCCAAGGGATTGGACGAGCCCTGAACCACACCAAGAGCGATCAGGAAATTCCTAATCCAAACAGCTTCCTTTGCAGCCTCCGAGGCAGCAATATATTCAGCTTCTGTTGAAGAGGAGGCCACTGTATCTTGCTTGGACCTTTTCCAGCTCACAGCACCACCATTCATGACAAACACATAACCTGATTGCGATTTCGAGTCATCTGAGTCATTAAGGTAACTCGCATCTGTGTAACCCTTTACACTGAGTTCAACCTCACCTCCATAAACTAGGAACATATCCTTAGTCCTTCTCAAGTACTTAAGGATATTCTTTACCGCTGTCCAGTGAATCTCACCTGGATCAGCCTGGTATCTGCTCGTAACACTTAGAGCATAGGAAACATCTGGGCGAGTACATGTCATTGCATACATGATGGATCCAATAGCCGAAGCATATGGAACCCTACTCATGCGTTCTCGCTCATCAGTGGTCGAAGGACACTGAGTCTTGCTGAGTTTAATGCCGTGAGACATAGGCAAGAACCCCTTCTTAGCCTCTTCCATGCTGAACCATTTCAACACTTTGTCAATGTACGTACTCTGGCTTAATCCAATTAGCCTCCTTGATCTATCTCTATAGATCTTGATACCCAGAATATATGCCGCTTCTCCCAAGTCCTTCATAGAAAAACTATTTTTCAATGAGGTCTTAACAGACTCGAGCATAGGAATGTCATTTCCAATCAATAATATGTCATCCATATATAAGATTAGAAACACAAGTGATTTTCCATTTTCTTTCTTATACACACAAGGTTCTTGTTCGTTTTTGGTGAAGCCAAACTCCTTTACAACTTCATCAAATCGAATGTTCCAACTCCGAGATGCTTGCTTCAGCCCATAAATAGACTTTTGAAGTTTGCATACCTTTCCAGCATTGTTTGGATCGACAAAACCTTCGGGCTGCATCATATACACGTCCTCAGAAAGGATTCCATTTAAGAAAGCCGTCTTGACATCCATCTGCCATATCTCATAATCGAAATGTGCAGCAATGGCTAGAATGATCCGTATAGATTTAAGCATCGCTACGGGCGAGAAAGTCTCGTCGTAGTCAACTCCTTGAACTTGTCGAAAACCTTTTGCAACAAGTCGAGCTTTATGGATGTGAACATTTCCATCCATATCAATCTTCTTCTTATAGATCCACTTGCACTCGATTAAAACCATCAGGCAGGTCAACCAAGTTCCAAACTTGATTGTCTCCCATGGACTCTATCTCGGATCTCATGGCAATCAGCCATTTCTCAGAGTCTGGGTCCACCATCGCTTCTGCATAGGTCGCAGGCTCATCATTGTCTAACAATAATAACTCTCGCGCTTCGCGCAGCCTCGCCGACCTTCGTGGATGTGGTGCTTCTATTGCCACGGGTTCCTCAACTTGTTCTGCTACAATAGCATCACTCGTAGAAGCATCCCCGACTGGCTCATCTTGAACTTCTTCAAGTCGCACCGACCTTCCACTCGTTCCCTTTGTGAGAAACTCTTTCTCTAGGAAAACACCGCTACGAGCGACAAACACTTTGCCCTCTTCTCGGTTGTAGAAGTAATACCCTAAGATTTCCCTTGGGTATCCCACAAAAATGCACTTATCCGATTTGGGTGTTAGCTTGTCCGACTGAAGTCGCTTGACAAATGCATCACAACCCCAAATCTTTAGAAAAGACAAACTGGGATTTTTTCTAGTCCACATCTCATATGGTGTCTTAACTACGGATTTAGATGGTACCCTATTTAGTGTGAAAGCTGTTGTTTCTAGCGCGTAACCCCAAAATGATAATGGTAAATCCGACTGGCTCATCATCGATCGAACCATGTCCAACAAAGTTCGATTACGCTGTTCAGAGACCCTGTTTCTTTGAGGCGTTCCGGGCGGCGTGAGCTGTGGAACAATTCCACAACTCTTAAGATGATTGCTAAACTCGTGACTCAAATATTCACCTCTGCGATCAGATCGCAAAGCCTTTATTTTCTTGCCACGTTGATTCTCTACCTCATTTTGAAACTCTCTGAACTTTTCAAAAGTTTCAGACTTATGCTTCATCAAGTAGACATAGCCATATCTACTGAAATCATCAGTGAAAGTAATGAAGTAGTGATATCCTCCTCTGGCTGTCGTGCTCATTGGTCCACTTACATCAGTATGTATGAGTTCCAACAAGTCTGTCGCTCTCTCGGGAAACCCCGTAAAAGGCGTCTTGGTCATCTTTCCAAGTAAACAAGCTTGACATGTCTCGTATGATTCAAAATCAAACGAAGTTAGAAGACCATCACCATGGAGCTTCTTCATGCGCTTTTCACTTATATGCCCCAAACGACAATGCCATAGATAGGTAGGACTCAAATCATTTGGCCGAAGCCTTTTAGCACTAACATTGTAAACACATGCATTATCAAGATTTAAAATAAATAACCCATTCACAATGGGAGCATCAGCCACAAACATAGCATTCTTAGAGATTACACAACCATTGTTTGTACTCGCGAATGAATAACCATCCCTCATCAAACATGAAGGTGATAAAATGTTTCGACCCATACTAGGAATGTAATAACAATTATTCAACTCCATGATAAATCCTGACGGAAGGTGAAGTTGCATGACGCCGACGAACAATGCAGCAACCCTTGCTTTATTTCCGACGCGAAAATCCACTTCGCCTTTCTGCACTTCTGTAGTCCTTATTAGCCCCTGCATCGAATTGCAAATATGAGCAACCGATCCGGTATCAAATACCCAAGAGTTAACATAAGAATCTGCGAGAAAAATGTCCACAACATTTACAACAAGTGTACCTGAGTGGGAAGTACTCTTACTTCCACTTTTCTTCAAAGAAGCCTGGTACTTGCTGCAGTTTCTCTTCCAGTGGCCATATTCGTGACAAAAGAAACACTCAGTGTCTCCTGCAGGACCAGCCTTTTGCTTGGGTGCAGGGTTTGGCTTGGGGATCGTATCCTTAGCCTTGCCCTTCTTCTTCTGCCAAGAAGTGCCCTTTTTCTTGAAGCTAGGCTTGTTCTGCACAGCCACCACATGGCTATGCCCTGCACACTTCTTAATGTCACATTCTGCTGTTTTCAGCATCCTACATAATTCATTAAGGCCCCTCTCCACCCCATGCATATGGTAGTTCGAAATGAAATGCCCATAGCTAGATGGAAGAGATGCCAAAATGAAGTCAGTGGCCAACTCTTGGCCTAATGGAAAACCAAGCTTTTCCAAAGTCTGACTGTAACCAACCATTTTGATCACATGGGGGCCTACAGCTGTGCCCTCTGCTAGCTTGCATTCCACAAAGGACTTAGCGACATTGTACCTCTCAGTCCTAGCCTGAGTCTGGAACATGTCCTTAAGCGCAACGATCATATCGTATGCTTCCTGATCCTCAAACTGCTTTTGAAGATCAGGTTCCATGCATGCAAGCATAAGAAAACTGACCTCAAGAGATTCATCACATGCTTTCTTGTAGGCATTCTTAAGGGTAGCAGTTGCATTATCAGCAGGTTCATCCGGGATTGGGGTATCCAGAACAGTTTCCTTTTTCTCAGCCCTGAGAACAATTCTCAGGTTACGGACCCAGTCCGAATAGTTTGTTCCATTTAGTTTATCCTTTTCAAGAATCGAACGCAAAGCAAAAGGTGATGAATTGTTCGGTGCCATTGATCTACAACAAAAAAAATATGCAAAATACTAAGCCATGTAACCATGAAAGAGTAAAACATATTAAACAATTTAATAGCATATACTCCCACTTAAATCAACATCCCTCTATTGATACTAAGTGATTCAAGATCCACCATTAACAAGTCGACTAGTGAGCTTTAGCATCACTGCTAGAAGACAAGGTAAATCGGTAAGCAACCTTTGCTAATCATATCACATATGACTCTTGTTGTTGGGTGACATCTCTATGTCAAAACTAGGCGCCCAACCTTTATGCCCCAAGGTCCTTAACTGTTAAGATGACCTTGTTAAGCTCACCAACCCTTATGCATGTAGGTATCCGATACAAACCCATCTAGCCAAGGAAAACCGTGGCACCCTAATTTCATAGACCCACCAACGATTGTACAGGGCATAGCATGGTGCAAGGTTTGGTTGGGAGGGCATGGTTTAACTTAGACTTTGTGAGGGATCGTTCTACTTCTATCATCTAAGCATGCATAGTAGTAAAACGTATAAGAATAGCATTCACATAGATGTGATACAGTATGGCCCATTTTCTCATGGTGATCTCCATCGCCATAGAACCTGTCCACCATGATGATCTCCATCTTCATGCTCTATGCGAGCCATCCTCCAAGTGATGAGTTCTCCAAGAACTAATACAAGCTATTACTCCTAACATCTAGTAATCAAAATTACATTGTATTGGGATCATCACAAGTTGGCACGCAGGCCATTACAATAATTGACAACACATATGGCTCTAGCCGTGTTGCCCAACTCACGACACGCAGGTCATGAAAAATACATACATGCATCACATACATTTTTGGGCCATACTGATCACATAAATCCTGCAAAAACAAGTTGTGCATAGAATCGCATTCTACCGGATCATGTGAAATCGTACCACCTATGAACCTTAACGAGATACAAAAAGGGGGCTACGACTAAGGGGGGTCTAGGGGGTCTCCCCCCGCGGGGTTCGAAGGGGCAGCGCCCCTCGCGGTACCTTTAAGGATTTTGATCGGCAAATCCAATTTACCATAAACCGACCATAGTTCCGATTCGACCAAACTCCTTTGATCACGGTACGTCGATTCAGATCTAATTCCCGATTCGATCAATCATATTGATCTTCGCGTGATTCAGAAGGATTTATGTGTCACTGTCTACCCCGATGGCGAAAACCGACCGATAGGGGTAAGTCGTTCGACGACCTTAGAATCACGATCACGGAAAGTAAGATCATGGATCAATCCAGAAACACCGCCATACAAACGATCATATCATTCATATCAATCTACATATCACCATATGCAAACTTCCCGAACCTATGACTGAATAGCATCGGCTCTGATACCACTGTAGGGTAACGGGTAGGCTACACTAGCGTAAAATCAAAATTTTCTACCGCATCAACCAGGAATACTATTGTCATAGATCACGGGATTACCGCTAGACGCGCAGGTGCGGAACTCGATGAAGCACCTTGCGGCAGTGTACATGTTCTACGTCTCCTCCTCGTCCTCGTCCCACGAGCAGCTCCCCTTTGCGCGGCTCGTCCAAGTGCTACAGATGCAGCACCTCCGAGGTATCCACACGTCCGGAGTGGAAGCCGTCACACGCCAGACTGCTAGGTCTGCGCGTGCAACACAGGCGGAAGAGGAGTGGCGGCTGGGTGGAAATCTCTCACCTTTTCAGCTCGCCTCACTCTCTCTTATATAGGCATCCCTGGTGGGCTTCTACATTAGCAGCCCATTAGCAGCCTAAGCCTGGTCTAATTCGGATCCAATCCTCATTAGGCTTCCAGCCCCTAAAGTGTGTGACCCTATAGGTTCATACACGTATAGACATGACGCGAGTACACTTACTCCGTCAATAGTTGGTAGCGGCCTCTAGCAAGACGTGCCAACTCCTAAACGCATATAAAGATCATTCGGACGAACCATCACAAGGTTGAGTACATGTCTTTCCCTTTGCCTCACGATATTTGGTCTAGCTCTAAGCTGACCTCTCTTTCTCGATACTGTGATTCAGAATCCCTTTACTAGGTTAACTCTTAACCATACGTAGCACGGCCATGCATTTCTGGATCCGATCACTCGAGGGGCCCAGAGATATCTCTCTCAAGTAGAGAGGGGAAACTCCCATCTTGATTGACCGATGCCTTGCAGCATGTATCAGGACAAACCCGAAAGCTACCTTTATAACTACCCAGTTACGGAGTAGTGTTTGATAGCCCCAAAGTAGGTCGATCCACATCTCAAGTACATGCGACAATCTCAGGTCTAAGGACAAAACGTACATGATGTGTAGAGAGAGCTGCAAGTATTATTGCTAGTCTCATGTTGGGTCAGTCCAACCCCATGTTCATAACATGTGTCCACATCATTGGTTTGACATCTCCATGTCAATGACTTGCGAAACATAGTCATTAACCAATCGATGTGCTAGTCTAATATTCACGTGTGTCCTCGCATGAACTCCGACTAGGGACAATTTTTAGATAACCATACAAGTAAAGAGTTTCACAAACAATTCACATAATTGCCAATCAATACAAGTTGCCTGGTATATGGATATTCAAGGAACATTATAATAACTCATGGATACACATGAAATACAATCATCTCTATGATTGCCTCTAGGGCATATTTCCTTCAATAGGAGCGGGGTAGAGACGCCCAACTCCAGTGATATGCAAGTAATAAACACCACCTCTCGTAGTGATCATTCCATAAGCCTTTAAATTAGAGAACCAACACGTCGCTCAGCTAGCACAGGCTGCAACTCACCTAGGTCGATGCCTAGGGCAATGGAAAGCACGGTGATGGCACCTCCACCTGTGATTGGTCCTTGGCTTTGGGAGGATTGGTGCTCCAGGTAGCGCACAAGGATTGCGCCCAAGTTGAGTGACAAGTTGCAGTTGTTATAAGCAACTTTTGCGAGGGCTAAGATGTCCTCCTCATTAAGTCTCGTGAACTCATTTTGTGCCTACAAGGTGTTAGCAATAACATAGAACAAATAGCGAATTGCAGGATGTTGAATATTCTTCCCCTTGCTCACTCTAGAAGTGAAGCTCATTCCATTATAATATTGTTCCGAGGAAGGGTCTAAGCCAGTAAAGGATGCGCGCAAGTCATTATCATTATTGTTTGGAAAATTAAATCATGCACACCATTCATCTAGTGATAAAGTGTAATTGTTGTTCATAAGTCGTAAAGAAACCGTGTCCTCTCCATGCCATAGTTTACGGTGCTTTGCAAAGTGTTGGGATCGCAACATAGAAAACAAAATTTTCCTACGATGAGAACTACGCCAAGATCTATCTACTAGGTATAGAGCAATGGGTGGATATACATCCATGGAGAACTTACCCTCGAAGACAACAAGTTTTGTTAACGAGTAGGAACTCGTGGATGATGTAGTCGTACGCTTGCTGATCTCAAGATCGCGATGAAGTCTAGCAGGTCCAGCTCCAGCACGTCCATCAAGTCCAGCTCCATCAAGTCCAGCACCACCAAGTCCAGCACCGCAAAGCAGCGGTGCATCCGCGATCGTACACACGTCCGGTACCCCGACAACCTCCGTCCCTCGCTCTAGCAAAGCAGCGGAAGCAGCAACTCCTTTCTAGATAAAGCCAGCGGGAACATGTATCTCGCTAATCCGAGACCATGGGGCATAACTAGAGGGGGAGATAGATCCTTCACGAGGAGGTGTCAGGAAGAAGGGGTGTGAGGGGGGCCTTTTATAGGAGGAGGGGGGTGCCCCTCCCCATGGCCGGCGCCCCAAGGGGTGACCCTTCACCTCCTTATTCATGTGGTGGTAACTCCCTCCACATACATTTGCCCCTTCACATTCTCTTTTAAAGACTCCACTTTAAATGCATTAAATTTCTCCAAATTTAATGCTCTCTCATTTAATAAAACTCTTTTATTAGTTTTATTCAGAATTTTGTTAATTACTTTAATTAACAAATATTCACATAAAATCCCCTGCAACATTTCAATATTACATGCAGAACCAATTTCAGCAATTTCACCCGAAACAGTTTCAGTGTTTATTGAAATAATTCCAGCGCTTTCTTAATCTTTATCTGAAACATATTTTCTCCAAATGGTGTCGGTATCCCTTAAGTGTGTCACCCTACGGTTCGCGAATAATGCAGACATGATCCAGACCCCTCTCAGATCAATAATCAGAAGCGGGACCTGGAGATCCATACTGACTCCTACACATTCAACGATGACTTCTGTGATCGTGAGAACCTTTAACGCTAGTAACTAAATCCCTTTGTCTCACGATATATTACATGTCCGAGATTCGATCATCGGCATCCAAATACCTAGTTTGATCTCGTTGCCGACATGCACTCTTTTCTCGTTCCCGTGATATAACATTCTAGTGATCACATCACTTGCTTGCAAGCTGTCTTGATGTGATATCACCGAGAGGGCCCATAGTATATCTATCCGTCATCGGGATTGACAAACTCCACTCTTGATCCATGAGCCTCAACATAACACCTTCGTAGTACTGAACCCACCTTTATAGTCACCCTGTTACGGTGAGACGTTTGGTGTTATCAAGATACTCTTCTAGTGTTAGCAATTAACATGATCTCATGGTTTAAGGACTAAGATTACTTCGTATGATGTTATAGCAATATAAACATAATGACTTTGATCGTAATGCTATACTTCAGATGAATGTTCATCACATCATTCCACCAATATTATGACCTCGTTATTAACAACATCCAATGTCCATGATCAGGAAACCTTGATCATCTTGTTAATCAACAAGCTAGTTTATATGAGAGGCATTACTAGGAACTTTGTATTTTGTTTATTAAACACACATGTATTAACGTTTCCATTTAATACAATTATAGCATGCAAAATAAACATTTATCATAAACATGGAATAAGATAATAACCACTTTATTATTGCCTCTCGGGCATATTCCCTTCAGTCTCCCACTTGCACTAGAGTCCATAATATAGTTTGAAAAACTTTGCGTATTGAACACCTATGGCTTTCTGGTGTTGCATATACGCGATTGCTAGTGGTTAACATAATCTCTGGATCACTGTTTCAGGTCCGTGTGTATTTGCATGTCTTTGCGTCTCTACGCATCACTCATTCTCAAATGAGATGGCATTGTATAAATTTGGTCCTTTGGTGAGACCTTTATTTCGTTCGGGTTAAAATATTTTGATATTATTGTCATACAATATATCTTCATAGTATTAGCCCACTTTGAACCACACCTAGTTCGATAACAAACTACATAACACAAATGCCCTCCTTTGATGCTATTATAGTAGTCATATACTTAGCCTTTTGTTGTAGTATCCGTCACAATGTTTCAACTTTAGAAGTTATCCAAATCCATCATGGAACATCCTTTCCATTACATTGTGCCACCCATAGTCTAATTTGAGATAAATTTAATTTGTATCTTGTGACAAAACTAGTATCAATGTAACACTTTACAATGAACTACCTTTAACTATTTGTCACTTATACATGATATATTCTTAGTTCTTCCAAAGCTCATGAGAATATCTTTACTATTGTCCAATGATCATCTTATGAATAATTCTGGTATGTGCTCATAACTTTTATAGCATAGGACATATCTGGATATATACATATCATGGTATAATCGATCTATTCATGTGATTTTACTCACCAAGTGTCGAAACACTTGAATCTTGATACAATCCTTTCCATGCAGCAAGAACCTTTCTTGTTGTTTCCATATTGAACCCTTTCAATATCTCATATATGTACATATGGCATAACCATATTAGCGCCTCAATCTATCCATATAGACATTGATGCCGAATATTCCGGTTTTGCCCAAGTCTTTCATTGAAATCCTATTTTAATGATATTCTTAACTTGTGTCAAAAAGATACATCATTTCCAATCAACAATATGTACTCTGCATAATGTATTGGAAATTTGTCTCAGCGCTCCCACTTAATTTCTTGCAAATGCAAGCATCTTCATCATCTCTTGTGAAATTAAACTCCTTTAACATTTTCATCACTTCAACTATTGAAGTTTGCAGCCCCTTTTTAGCACCCTTTGAATGAACAAAACCCTTCGGACCATGTCTTGTACACGTCCTAGGTAACCATTCTATTAGAAGAACATTGTTTTGTTTGTTCAACTACCATACATCAAATTATATGTAGTGGTTGCTACATTAATCCGTCAATACTAAATATCGCTATGAAAGATCAAATCTTGTCATAGTCAACTCCTTGAACATTGTCGTAAACTTCTTTCCGACATGTCGACTATTTCATAGATGTTGAACATCCATGTCTATTTCTTTATAGATCCAAACACGACTGATAGGCTTCACGCCTTTCCGGAGGGTCTTCCAAGTTCAGAAACTTGATTTCTCGTGTATGGATACTATCACAGATTCTATGACTTCTAGTCATTTTGTGGAGTCAGGGCCCATCATCGCTTCTTTGCATGTAGTCGGTTCATCATTGTCAAAACAATAACGACTTGCTTATCAAATCACACAATTTGATTCTTACCGACCCACACGGTTCAATAGGAACTCTAATCTCCGAGATCACAACCTTTGTAATCACAGGAGCCATGAGCATTGTGGCCACCACCGGGACACTTTCCGGCGCTGCGCTACTTAGCACATATAGCTAAGGTTCAACAATCTTATCAAAGTTCTATTGTCCTTCCACTTAAATTTTCATGAAAAATTCCTTCTCAAGAAACTTGACGTTCCAAGTAACAAACTCTTTTCTCCTCGGTGTTATGGAGAAATTCCCAACAAATTCTTTGGGATAACCTACAAAGACGTGCTTATTCGATTTTGGTTGTAAACATTTTACATATGCATAGCATACCAAAATTTAAGAAAAGACAATTTGGGTTTTATCCCAAACCATAACTCATATGGTGTCATTTCAACGGATCACGGTGGTGCTCTTTTCAGTGTAAAAGCGGTAGTCTCTAAAGCTTTAATCCTTAAAACATAACTGCAGTTTTATAAATGACACCCTTCATCTTACCATGTCAAACATGGTTTGATTTCATCTCTCGAATATGTCATACTCCTATGGTTTATCGGGAAACACAAATCATGGAACAATTCCTCAAATCTTAGGTGTTTTTGCTAAACGTGTAACTCAAATATCTTCCTTTATGATCGGATCATAAACTCTTTATTTTCTTGTTACAATGATTTTCCACTTCATCTTGAATGTCTTTGAACAATTTTAAAATGTATCATACTTCTTCCTTATTAAGTACATATATAGATATATTCACTTAAATTTCTGGAGAAAGCATATGAAGCAAAAAGATCCATCGCATATGGCTACACATAATGGACTATATACATCAACATGCATAATATCCAATAAGTTAGTCATACATTCCTCTTTGTCCTATGGACGGAGTTTTAATTACCTCGAGGAAAGTTTCACAAGCGTCAATTGATCAAAATCAAAGACTCAAAAAATCCATCAACATGGAGTTTCTTCATGTTTTCTTTCCAATATAATTTAAACAGCGATGTCACTTTATAAGTGATCTTTCAATCATTTGTCTTGCGACATTTTAGCAATAGTGTTTATGGATGTGATTTCCCCACTAGACTTGTAAAAGTTCATCCATCCTTTATAGAATACGGTAATTATTTGAACAACCATTTTTCTCGTAATACTGGAATAAAATAACAATTATTAAAACAAATCTTGAAGGCTAGGTTTGACGACAACAAAAAAACACAATAACACTTTATTTGTTTTCGATGAACATCATCACTTATTCTCTTGCTAGTTACTTAGGCCATTGTAGTTCATGAATTGCGTTGTCCTGTATGACACTTCATACCAACCAATTCGGTATCCAATACCGATATCCAATAACTCAGAACCACATTGTTTAACAAGCAAGGAATACAGCCGTAACATGTATATCTTCTATATACCTAAGTTGGACATCTCCAACCTTTTATTTTCTGCCAAATATTTTATAGATTATGTTTCAACAATTCCTTTTCTTTTAAAAGAATCTATCAACATCAATAGTGGTGTCATTCACATGACACATAGTACAAAGTGTATATAGTCAAATACTAATACCTTTGAACTTGCACTTTGAAGTGGATCACCATCATCAAATGTTTGGTGTTCTTTCAAAAATCCAGTTTTTAGTAATCTATTATTGTAGTAAACATTTTACTTACATCTTATATTCATCCTTATCATGACAACTTTCATGATCAAGCTACTATAGCCTATAAGGAAGAATCGCGAGTATAATGTTAGTTCCCAAAACCGTTTTGGGAGATCTGGATGCTTAGCATCTCCATCCTTCACAAATTATCATACAATATGAGAACATGTATTTTGCTAAATTATACTCTATCATAATGCAACCAAAAAACATTATTTCAGATATCACAATATCTTTCACACATGATGGTTTCTGAAACAATTTTCAGCTCCTATATAATCTTGATATTAAAACAACTTTTGAATATCAATAATCATGGAGGCAAACATGATACTTTAGATACTAACATTGGAATTCTTACTCTTGCTTTAATACTACTTATTCAACTTCATGGAGTAAATAGAGTTTGTTGAAAGTTTGCAATAGGACTTATAAACTTTAAATTGACATTCAAAACAATACGATACCAGTTCGTAAAGTAAATATCCAGAATTCTATAGTTCTATTATCTCAATTAAAACTAAGCATAAGGTAGTGAACATACGCTAATGACTACAACAAATTATGCAAATTCACTTCGATTTAGTTTATGACAAATTTAGTTCGACTAATCCAAATTAGAAATGAACTCCCACTCAAAAACGACATCCCTCGTGCCTTTTTTGTGATTACATGAACCAAATCCACTACACCAAGTTCGATCATCACGTGAGTCGGTGTAGCTTCAAAGGAGAGCATCAATATGGGCATCACATCAACTATATGACTCATGCTTAACCTTTCGGTCCATGTTCCGATGCCATGTCTGTACATGCTAGGATCGCCAAGTAAGAACCTTAGTATTCACATGTGTAAAACTGTCTTACACCCGTTATATGAAAGCGTAGAGTCGAGTACACCCGATCATCACATGATGTCTCGAAACACGCTCTAGAAAATGGTGCATACTTAAGGAAGAACACATTTTATCTTGATATCTAAATGAGGGATCATCTTAAAATGCTACTAAAATGCCAAACTAGCCATATAAGATGCGAACATCATATGTGTAAAGTGGAGTGATATGGTCCATGCATTTGATCACCATCATATGCATCGTGGTATGATCTCTAGCATTCCTTTGTGTGTAAGTACAAGGTCTATAGAACTTACACGTTAGGTGTGTTGTAAGAGTATCTATTATACATCTACTTACAACAATACCATATCATGACACTAGCCTAGCAACGATCTAAACTAGACGCCTCTAATTTATCCATTGCAAGTTTTATGTGGCTTAGGGCTTTCGGAGATAGAACCATTCTTACCTACGAACATGGAACCACAGCGAGGATAACCAAGTTATTAGCAACTGGTTGTAAATCAGATATTGACTATAGTAGGAGAGACAGACACCCGCCAGCCACTTATGCAAACCAAGTTGCATGTCAGTCGTGGAACCGTTCTCATGTATGATGACATGTAAGGTTGGTCCGGGCCACTTCATCCCACTATGCCACCAATATCCAAAATACATAGAAGATGCAATAACATGATCATCGGCCACATATAAACATATGTGTACTACCTGCGCAAAGCACCTACGCATAGATCAGGCTCTAATACCACTGTTGGGATCGCAGCATAGAAAAAATATTCCTACGATGAGAACTATACGCCAAGAGCTATCTACTAGGTACAGAGCAACGGGTGGATATACATCCATGGAGAACTTACCCTCGAAGACAACGAGTTTTGTTAACGAGTAGGAACTCGTGGATGATGTAGTCGTACGCTTGCCGATCTCAAGATCGTGATGAAGTCCAGTAGGTCCGGCTCTAGCACGTCCATCAGATCCAGCTCCAGCAAGTCCAGCACCACCAAGTCTAGCACCGCAAAGTAGCGGTGCATCCATGATTGCACACACGTCCGGTACCCCGACAACCTCCGTCCCTCGCTCCAGCAAAGCTACGGAAGCAACAACTCCTTTTCAGATAAATCCACCGGGAACATGTATCTCGCTAATCTGAGACCATGGGGAATAACTAGAGGGGGAGAGAGATCCTTCACGAGGAGGTGTCGGGAAGAAGGGGTGTGAGGGGGGCCTCTTATAGGAGGAGGGGAGGTGCCCCTCCCCATGGCCGGCGCCCCAAGGGGTGACCCTTCACCTCCTCATTCATGTGGTGGTAACTCCCTCCACATAAATTTGCCCCTTCGCATTCTCTTTTAAAGTCTCCACTTTAAATGCATTAAATTTCTCCAAATTTAATGCTCTCTCATTTAATAAAAATATTTTAGTAGTTTTATTCAGAATTTTGTTAATTACTTTAATTAACAAACATTCACATAAAATCCCCTGCAACATTTCAATATTAAATGCAGAACTAATTTTAGCAATTTCACCTGAAACAGTTTCGGTGTCTATTGAAATAATTCCAGCGCTTTCTTAATATTTATCTGAAACATATTTGCTCCAAATGGTGTCGGTATCCCTTAAGTGTTTCACCCTACGGTTTGCGAATAATGCAGACATGATCGAGACCCCTCTCAGACAATAATCAGAAGCGGGACCTAGAGATCCATACTGACTCCTACACATTCAACGATGACTTCTATGATCGTGAGAACCTTTAAGGCTAGTAACTAAATCCCTTTGTCTCGCGATATATTACATGTCCGAGATTCGATCATCGACATCCAAATACCTAGTTTGATCTTGTTACCGACATGCACTCTTTTCTTGTTCCCGTGATATAACATTCTAGTGATCACATCACTTGCTTGCAAACTATCTTAATGTGATATCACCGAGAGGGCCCAGAGTATATCTATCCGTCATCGGGATTGACAAATTCCACTCTTGATCCACGAGCCTCAACATAACACCTTCGTAGTACTGAACCCACCTTTATAGTCACCCTGTTACGGTGTGACGTTTGGTGTTATCAAGATACTCTTCTAGTGTTGGCAATTAACATGATCTCATGGTCTAAGGACTAAGATTACTTCGTATCATGTTATAGCAATATAAACATAATGACTTTGATCGTAATGCTATACTTCGGATGAATGTTCATCACATCATTCCACCAATGTTATGACCTCATTATTAACAACATCCAATGTCCATGATCAGGAAACTTGATCATCTTGTTAATCAATGAGCTAGTTTATATGAGAGGCATTCACTACAACAGATCCTATAATCGGTGACGAATTGCCTGGTGACAAAATTCAGAACCGTCACCGAAAGTAACCATAGGTGACAGATTAGTTTTGGGCGTCACGTATGCTTGTTAATGCGTGACGGTCGCGTTTCGCGTCACGGCAAACCGTCGCCGATTATCCGCACGACGGATTTTAGAGCGTCGTAGATTAATCCGTCACCGATTGTTCGTGGTACCAACGAGTTAGCAATTTTGTTAAAAACGATAAAAGGGCAAAGATGGGTTTCGAACCGAGGACCTAGTACAAAGTAAAACGTTTCGTTACCGCTGGGCTACCGTTTGGTTTTTGAATTGTTTGATTGGCCTACCATTTTGTAAACTCTATGTGCAGTACGTGGCATGTACAAACACGGATCGTTATAGTTAGGTCTTGTGCGATCTCCCAAACAGTTTTCTTCTCTGTTCTTGCGAACGAGCGTCGTCAAGGGTATCCCTTGTCCTGGCGATCACGACATTCGCTGGCCCTTCATCTACAAGTCCCGGCGACTTGTGCCTTCGCGATCACGACAATCGATCACGATCCTAGCTAGCGAGGCTTCGCGGCAGGCCGACACACGGCGATAGGAAGCACGTGTGAGTTCCTTTGAGATCTGTTATGAAATTGATTTGGATTGGTGTTTATGTTACACATTGTGATTTATTTGGACTTTGGTAAACAATTTTCACATCGATTAGTACAAATTGAATGGCATCATGACTCGAGTGGAACACATTATATATATTTTTGTAGGCGATGGATTGACAGTGGATTACTCATGGGCGCAAGTTCACCCCTTTTTACATACAAGGTGTCCGCGAGTTTATGGAGTTTGTGCGCGCAAACTGCAACGAAGGTGCATCAATATTGTGCCCATGCCAAAAATGCCTTAATATTACGCAGCAGACTCAGGACACTGTTGAGTATCACTTACACGTCAATGGTATGGCCCTTTCGTACACAAAGTGGAGTTGTCATGAAGAAGATGATGGTCCTGATGAAAACTATGATCATAGTTTGTATCAAAGCGATGACGATGATGATTATGATGATGGAAATGAGAATCATAATGATCATGTTGACAAGATGTTAGATGAGCTGCATGATTCTGGTGACAGAGGCCCAAGTGACACTAATTTCTATGCGAAACTCATCGAAGAACGTAAGAAAGAGCTTCACAAGGGATGCACCACTGAGACAAGGTTGTCATTCATTATGAAGATGCTTTACGTGAAATCATACAATCGGGTCAAAAATAGAGCTTTTGATCAATTTATGGCTGTCTTATGTGCTGCTTTGCCAAAAGTGAATTTTCCCAAGTCCTATGCTGAAGCTAAGAGTGTTCTTTCTGAGGTTGGGCTTGGTTATGACACAATTCATGTATGCAAGTATGACTGTGCTCTGTTTTGGGGAGACCATGCCAAAAAAAACTCATTGTCCCGAGTGTGGATTTTCAAGATGGAAAGACCCGGAAGCAAAGAGAAAGATTCCCCACAAGGTGCTTCAATACTTTCCTATAATCCCAAGGTTACAGAGATTTTTTGTTTCCAAGGAAGCGTCGATGAACACCAAGTGGCACAAGGAGAAGAGGGTTGCACAACCGGGTATTTTGAGGCACCCAGCTGATGGTGAAGCATGGAAGCACTTTGACAAGGAGTTTGGATGGTTTGCTTCAGATGCCCGTAACATAAGGCTTGGTATTGCGACAGATGGATTCAACCCATACGGAAACATGAGTAGTTCATACAGTATGTGGACAGTTTTTGTCATTCCATACAACTTCCCACCGTGGATGTGCGTGGATCAATCCAACTTCATGATGTCATTGCTAATCCCTAGAAAAAATTCCCCGAAAAGGATTTTCATGTATTTATGCAGCCATTGATAAAAGATATGATGAAGTTATGGAGTGGCGTGGGCACATATGATGCGTGCACAGGTAGAGAGTTTCCGTTGCATGCTGCGTTTCTTTGGTCGATTCATGACTATCCTGGATATGCCATGATGTCTGGCCGTAGCACAAGAGGGTTTTTCGCATGTGCGCACTGCGATAAGGATCCTTGCTACGAGTCTTTGCATAATAAAATTGGTTATATTGGTCATCGTCGATTTCTGCCTCACGATCACAAGTGGAGGAGTAGCAGAGCCTTCAATGGAAAACCTTAACCTAAGGATGCACCAACAAGTTTCACACTTGCAGAAAGAGAGGAGAGGGTACAGAGAGTTCAGGATTACAGGCAAGGGAAAATCCATCAACTAGGAAGAGAAAGCATGGCATGACTGGTGAGCCAACCTGGCCCTCAAGATCATCTTATATGATCTGCCATACTGGTCAAGATTGAAGTTTGTTCACAACCTAGATGTGATGCACATTGAGAAGAACATATTGGACAATATCCTTGGTACCCTTCTTGAGCTTGATGGAAAGAACAAGGACACTGTTGGTGGCAGAATGGATTTGGAGAAATTTAATGTCAGGAAGAAGTTCTGGATGAAACCTGAGGCCAAGGGTTTTTCAAAGGAGAAAGCACCGTGGACGCTTCAAAAGGAAGGCAAACAAAAATTGTGCAAGTATTTGGCCAACACTAGGTTCACAGATGGTTTTGCTGGAAACTTAGCAAGATGTGTGGACATCCCAGGGGTAAAGTGCACGGTCTGAAGACGCATGACTGCCACATACTTATGCAGCATGTGTTGCCAGCTGGTCTGAGAGGGATTGCATCAAAGGCGATGTATGAGACCATTGCTGAACTAGGAAACTTTTTCAGGGAGTTGTGTGCCAAAACTCTAAGAGCATCTGTGCTGCATCGAATGAAGGTTGAAATTGTCATAATTCTTTGCAAGCTTGAGCTGCTATTTCCCCCATCATTCTTTGATGTAATGGTGCACCTGGCTATTCATCTACCTGATGAGGCACTTTAGAGGGGGCCTATTCAATATGGTTGGATGTATCCAGTTGAAAGAAGGTTCGGGTACCTGAAATCAACTATGCGTAGCAAATCAGGGCCTGAAGGTTCAATTGCTGAGGGATATATCGTGGATGAGTGCTTGCATCATTGCTCTAAATTTTTGGGCGATGTCATAGAAACCAGACATAACAAGCCTGAGAGGAACCAAGATAAGAAACAAAGAGTTGATCCGCTAGAGTTTGATATTTTTTCAGATGGAGCCAGAGGTTTAGGACTATCCAAGTTGAAGTATTTTCCCAAAGAATTTGACAGTATGGTTTGGTATGTACTTCAGAACTGTCATGAGGCACAAAATTATATTCGGTAGGTCTATTTACCTTTTTATTAATCATTCAAAATTTTCAGTAATATTTTGTGTTATAGCATTACCACTACTAATTTGTTTTTGATTTTTAGGAATTTCCGACAACAACTACAGAACAGGGGTGTGAACAACATTGAGGCGGAACTAGAGAAAGAATTCTCTGAATGGTTTAAAAAACATGTCAGTAATTTGGACAATGCTCCAAAAGATTTAAAATCACTAGCACTTGGTCCAGATGCTCGTGTAGTTGTACACCCTATGTGCAATGTAAATGGCGCTAGGTTCCGTTCCGTCGAGCGTGAGAAGAACATGAGGACTCAAAACTTAGGCATAATGACAAGGGGATCCGTTTCTGACAAACAAGATCAAGAATACTACGGTGTGATGAAGGAGGTTCTTGAGTTACAGTACCCGAGAAACAAGCACGGCGACAGATCCGTGTTCTTGTTCCGCTGTGATTGGTTTGACCTTGGAAGTAGGAAAACCACGGAGATGAAGGATGATGGATACTTTAAAAGCATCAATACGTTTGTATTGTGGTACAAGAACGCCCCTTTCATATTAGCTCACCAAGCAGAAACTTGTTTTTACTTGGAAGACACAAAATTTGGTGATCCTTGGAAGGTGGTGCAAATTTTCAAGCACAGGAATGTATACGATGTTCCATAAAAAGATGATGAAGGCAATGCAGGTGCATACCAGGAAGACCTAGGCTCGGAAGATCCCATTGTTCACCAAACTGAGGACGAGGAAGATAAATATGTTGATGATCATGAAGACGACATTGCTGATCGCTCTGATGATGTGATATTTGTTGACTCTCAGACTGTTAGACAACTTGCAGGGAAAAATGGTGTAAACAATGATATGGACCTGAGCGACGAAGAACAAGAAGACTTGGAACCGGTTGACGATGAATTTGGGAGGAGCATTTCAGATGTTGATAGTGATATTGACTAGTACCTTGTGAAAATGCGTTACTAAAATACTAGCACGCAGTTGTACTGTTTGATACTAGTTATGGAGACTGTTGCATTCAATTCCTAGTAACCATGTTATACACAAAATTATTAATTACAATGATATATATGGTCGTACATAGATGTTTTTGCTTTTTTTGTCATACTTACTTCGAGTAGCAAAATAGATTTACTGGAGATAGATACTTCTTTACGTGACACAACCTACGCGACAGACATATCCGTCTAGTAAGTTGTGCACGCATAAAATTTGTAGCTCATAAAATATTCATAGATACCGATGAAATAAACTCAATTAACACGATTTCACTATAATTGGCAGCAACGACAGGCATAATATATTTCAGCTCATAAAAAATTTAATAGTACCATTACACTTAACCATGTCTTCAGACATACTAATGCCACATAATGAAAGGACCATAAAATATTGTCTTAACATCTCATATTATTAGGTCGACAAATGACCCATGACCATCATAGTGAAAATGATCAAGGCTACTAAAGTTCCACATTTGGAACATAGAAGGCAAATAGGAAAGCCCCCTTACGTCCCACGTACAGCATGAAAAACATCTTGTCTCCAATTCGCCGAAAATCCTCCTCCTGTGACATCACTTCCCTCCACCCAGCGCAGCATACTCGGCCATCCTCAGGAGTAATTGAGTACGACCCTTTGACCTTTGTGTATTTATCACACACAATTATGATATCACCATATTCAGCCATGTCTTCAGGGACAAGGCGTTGCGGGAGTTTCTGTTCTTGGTCCACATGCACAATGTGAACATTTGTTAATCAGAAAATTACAGGCACAACAAAGTAGATCACTCATACTTACCAGCTCTTTCTTCCTGCAATCTGTCCAGCTTAATGTGTGGATCAGAGACTCACATTTTCCAACTTGATAAGGCCTAGCTCCATGTTCATCAACCAGCGTGTCAATGATGTCAACATTTTTGACCACTGACTCCAACATTCTCCAGTTAATTATGGTTCCATCAGTGGCATGTATAGCGTCAAGTATGCTTTTCTTATCCTGGGTCAGATTGTAATATGCTGTGCAAGTTCAAATACTTAATTAAATAAATATTACTGAATCAAAATTAAGATTAATGCATGGTAGGTACGTCAACATTAAGATTGTTTAGGAACAAGGAAAAAATATCGTGCCAAACACAAAGCAACTACTTCTTTTTTCATAAGGAAAAAACTAGAGACAATTCCATCGGTGACATTCTACACATTACAAAGTAGACTAGAAACCGAGCAAAATGGGTGAACCTAAATATTTTAGTGGATCTACATATATACATCCATTTTATACAAACTCGTAAACATCGTATATTTATAAACGGAGGGAGTACTTCAAATAAGCAGTTACTTATATGGGTGGGTGATCGGTAGGTTGATCGACGTCACAGGGGTAGATGGACCTTGTGTGTCAGTAGAGAAGACAAGCTCCGTTCCAACATCCAGATTGTAGACTCTAGCAAATTCTCTCCAATATTGGCCTTCAAGATATGTCCTGCCATCCTTGTTGATACAATCAACGTTGAATTCGAACCCTTCTTCCGTAACCACCTCGACCACAAAATCATTCTCGTGGTCGACAGAGTCGATGGCAAACTTCTTAAGGAAATTCGCTCTAGCATAGCAGGGTATTAACTAAAGAAAAATGGAACATGTTTACTACATGAAAAACTAACAGATGCTATAATTCATGAAAAAAGGATAGAACAGGAAAGACTGATGATAATACAAAAAATAAAACCAGTACCGTCATTTCTTCAAAATTCTCTACAAGGGTGAGAACGAAAAAGAACTTGATCTTGTCGCCTAGACCGCACAGACCCTTGGTGTCAAAACACCAAGGACACTACGAATCAAAAAAAGAAAATTTGAAGATCATTGGCCGTACATTTTTGTCCAAATAGATCCAGTACATTCGAACTAGATAGGTTAGATTTTTACCGCAACGATCTTGCCCTTCGCCATCCCTCTCTCTCGACAGATCTACGGCCTAGGCAAAGGTGGTTTAGATGGCGGTGTTGACTCCAACTATGCCTTTAGGGTTTGTTGGAGGGAGAGCGTATATATATATATATGGTCCGACTATGCTTGCATGCCGGGCCTGGACCCAGTTGTAAGTTTAATTTGTGGGCTCGACGTGATTAGCTTTAGCCGTTAGGCAAAACAAGGAAATATATTGATTACATTTAGTGCACAGAGCAAGGAAATTGATTTGGTTTTTATTGCTCTGACTTAGTCGGCATAGTTAGGTCCTGTAAGATCCTCTAAAATAGAATCTTGAGACTAACAAGGAAAGAATTAGCTATATTAATTAAATCCTTTACTTAGAATATTTTGCAAATTTTATGAAAAGTATTGGAAATAAGGAGTTTGCCTTTCATGTTTGTGGTTGTTTTTAGACATTCTGAAGGATCATCAGTATGTAAAGTACATAAGTTTCTGGTTTGAGATTGGTTTCAAAAACTTTTTGTAGTCCAAACTTACTTCAAAATTTCTTAGCAACAAAATAAAGCATCAAACCATCTAATTTAGTAAACAAATGCAGTGTGCATCAACATGAGAATTCAGATAACAAGTGCACCAGTAACGCAACAGCAAACTCCATACACATTAACATAGTCTTAAACAACTGGGTATGATTGCCCAGCTTCCACCATACATAATAAAAACTTAGTCTTCAAACAGCACACAGTTTCTCTTCATCTCCAGGGGGACAACACAAACATAAACTAAACTTGTGGAAACAGAACATGAGGGCCAACAATAGGACCGATAACCGGGATGAGGCCACCCTTGACGTACTTGTCGAGGAATCTGCCAAAGGCGGCATGCTTCGCCTTGGTGTGGCCCTTGTGCTTCTGCCTGCTGCCTACGCCAATGCCATCCGCGTGCTGGATCATGCTCTCTAAGTTCTTGGTGATGACCCTGCCGCAGAATGGGCAAGATAGCTACCCACGGCTGCGGAAAGGTATCTGGCCACTCACCAGCCGCTTAAGAACAAAGCGGCTCTTACAGTCCCTGTCATCCTTGCCGTGGCTCACGTTGTCAGAGTCTTCCTGTGAATTTTGAAATACGTAAGAAGTGAGATAAATAGGAGCACAACAACGATCAAACGAAATAAGCTGTAAAAAATTAACAATGCTGCCAAAATTATTCTAAATTGTTGCGGTGATAGTACTAACATTTGATGAATCGAGGACAGTTTTGTGTTGCGGTGATAGTACTAACATTTGATGAATCGAGGATAATGTTGTGTGACCAATATTTGATGAATCGAGGAAAATTTTGTCTTATCATGTCTAGTGAGCGCTGGAATGCCTGAGCGTTCATTTCTATCTGCTTCAAAGTCCATAATGGATAATTTATTAAAGAACAATATTCTTTGGGGACATAATTCAAGGCATGTGAACTTTAGGGGCAAATAACCAATTTTTCCTAAATAAAATTCTTGCAATCATAATCACTAGAATGAAAGAAGACTCGGATGAATTTAAGTTTCAAACGCATTGATCATTACACATTAAATTCCATTCATCAGATCAATCATTTCTTCCCAAATAAAATTCTTGTTATCATAATCTCTACAATCAAATTAGACTCAGATGAATTTAAGGCACTTAATGATGAATCATTTACAAGTTAACTACCTTAACACATTCAGAAAGTTATCTGATAACTATGAACCGATAGATATCATATGAGCAATCATAATAAGTAGAATTAAAGAAGGCTTGGATGAATTTAAGTTTTAAACGCATTGATCGTTACACTAAACATGATACTGATTCAAACACACTATGGAATCATCACATTAATAAGCAGTAAATTTAGATGATGGTAATTATGAATTCCATGCATCAGATCAATCCTTTATTCCCAAATAAAATTCTTGCTATCATAATCTCTACAATCAAATTAGACTCAAATAAATTTAAGTCGCTTGTGTTGATCAATCATGTGCAAGGTAACTACCTTAACACATTTAGAATGTAATCTGATAACTATTAACTGATAGATATCATATGAGCAATCATAATCACTAGAATGAAACAAGACTCGGATGAATTTAAGTTTCAAACGCATTGATCATTACACTTAACAGGATACTAATTGATACACACTATGGAATCAACACATTAATAAGAAGCAAATTAAGAAAATGGTAATTATAAATTCTATGCATCAGATCAATCTTTTCTTCCCAAACAAAAATCTTTGTTATCATAATCTCTACAATCAAATCAGACTCGGATGAATTTAAGGCACAACATTCAGAAATTAATCTGATAACCATGAACCAATATATATCATATGAGTAAGAATACTATATGGCAGATCAAATCAAAGTCAACTACAAAGGAACCGTACGAACCCTAGAATCAAGAATATCTAGAAGACCACCTAGACAACACAAATCAATCTACTCTACGAACAAACCCTATGTGAACAGTAAGATGAACAGAGGAGATCGAATAGAACAGCTCAGAACCTCGGTGCCGTCGTCGGAGGCCTCCTCCTTGAACGGTACATCTTCTTTGCGGGCTTGTTCATAGAGGTACTCGATGGAGTCAGGGTCTTCGCCGTCGTAGTACTCATCGTCCGGCACGACGATGGCCTGGCGGCCTGCATGCGGGTTCTGTAGATCTGCCGCGGGAGCCATGACGTCCTCCTTCTTCTCATCATCGACGGTGACCACGACCGGTACGGTGGAGTCCGCAACAGTCACGGCGCCGACGAGCGGCTGGTGCTCCCGAAGAAGACTCCTCGCCCGCCACCGTGGCGACGACCGTGGGTGCATCGCCAGAGCCGCCGACCGCCTTCGACTCCGGCTCGTCTTCGCGAGCGCGCTTCATCTTGCAGATTCACTAAGGGATGAGATTGGTGGTGCGGTGGTGGGAGCGGATTGGGGTTTTCGACAGATTGGGGAAGAAGTGGACGATGGTGGGATAGACGATGAGACTGATGTGTTATATAGATGCCGGTGGTTCGGTTTCCTCTGGTGCACGCGTGGGTGTGGAATCGTGTAGTCGTGCATATGTAGTCCACTTTCCCATTGCTTTCACATTGGACCCACACATGACATTTGGGAGAGTGGCGTGTTGCAATGGAAATCTCTACAAATTCTATATTATATAAATTCAGAATGTAATCTGATAACTATTAACTGATAGATATCATATGAGCAATCATAATCAATAGAATGAAACAAGACTCGGATGAATTTAAGTTTCAAACGCATTGATCATTACACTTAACAGGATACTAATTGATATACACTATGGAATCAACACATTAATAAGCAGCAAATTAAGAAAATGGTAAAAAAGTAAATTAAAATTAAGCAAACAAGATACTAATTGATACAAATTAAGAAAATTAAAAAAAATCAAAAAGTAATAAAAAATTGGCCATGTGTCTTACATTGTACCCTAGTTTGCACAAAAAATAATAAACCTTGAGTTTGTTGAATGAAAGTTGAGGTTGCTCTCTCACACTTGGTTTCAAGTGTGAGTCTCATGTGTAAGTACCCAAATTACCTAGGAGATGCCCAACTCCATGGCATCCTTTCTCAGAATGGTCTAAGATTTGGCATGTAGGTGTATCTTGTCATAGCACACATTTCATCTTTTGGGTTTTTGGTCCAATTATGATTTCAAATACCATTTTCCATTTTAATAATTGAAATTCAACTACATTTTGTAAAGGTAGTTCAAAATTTTGAATAAAATTTGTATTTCACCAACATGGTATGGTATTTGGGGTCATTTAGTTGGAATGTGACCACTTTGTTCATTGTCAAATGATTGTTTGCTCAAATTTTACCTCAAGTCAAATTTTGGTCAATATGGTCAAAACATTGAAAGATTGATCTACATCTACATCATTGCAGTCTAATTTGTTTTGGCAAAAATCATTTTTAGGTCCACAAGATGTGGTTTAATCATGGATATATTGTTAGGTCAGCTTGATTCTTACATATGCGTCCTCTTCGTTCGACGTGAATTTGACCTAAAAATTTAGATTTGGATTTCAGGAGTTGTGTATGTCTGAATTCCATGAGGTTTTCACCATTGTTTGAAGGACTCCAAGGGACACATTTTCCACGTAACAGGGTGACTATAAAGGTGGGTTCAATGCTACGAAGGTTTTATATTGAGACTCATGGATCAAGAGTGGAATTTGTCAATCCCGATGACAGATAGATATACACTGGGCCCTCTCGGTGATATCACATTATGGTAGCTTGCAAGTAAGTGATGTGATCACTAGAATGTTATATCACGGGAACGAGAAAAGAGTGCATGTCGGTAACGAGATAAAACTAGGTATTGGGATACCGATGATCGAATCTCGGACATGTAATATATCGTGAGACAAAGGGATTTAGTTACTAGCGTTAAAGGTTCTCACGATCACATAAGTCATCGTTGAATGTGCAGGAGTTAGTATGGATCTCCAGGTCCCGCTTCTGATTATTGATCTGAGAGGTGTCTCAATCATATCTGTATTATTCACGAACCATAGGGTGACACACTTAAGGGTTACCGGATACCATTTACGAGCACATATGTTTCAGACAAAAGGTTTGCAAAGCGCAGGAAATGTTTCGATAGAAACAAGAATTGTTTTTGATAAAACGGGAATTGTTTCGGGTGAAATTGTAGAAAGTGGTTCTGCATGTGATATTGAAATGTTGCAAGGGGTTTTATGTGAATGTTTGTTAATTAAAGTAATAAAATAAATAAAAGAGTATTATTAATTGAGAGTTGCATTAAATTTGGTGAAAATTTAATGCATGTGAGTGGAATTTTGGGTGGAGTCAAAATTGATGTGAGTGGAGCTTCCACCACATGAATGAGGAAGAGATGGGGGCACCCCCCTTGGCCGCTGTCCATGGGAGGGGAGGAGCCCTCGTCTCCTATAAAAGGCTCCCCTCTCCTCCCTCACAAAGCACACCTCCTCGTGAAGGATCTCTCTCCCCCTCTAGATATTCTCCCATGGTCTCGGATTAGCGAGATACATGTTCCCGGTGGCCTTGCGCCTAGAAGAAGTTGCTGCTTCCGCTGATTCGCTGGAGCGAGGAGGTGGAGGTTGTCCAGTAGCTTGAACGTGTGCGCGAGGACGGATGCGCTGCTGATTTGCGGCGCTCGGACTTCCACACGATCTTGAGATCGGCAAGCGTACGACTACATCAACCACGTGTTCCTACTCGTTAACAAAACTCGTTGTCTTCGAGGGTAAGTTCTTCATGGATGTATGTCCACCCGTTGTTTTGTATCTAGTAGATAGATCTTGGCGTATAGTTCTCATTGTAGGAAATTTTTTGTTTTCTATGTTGCAAACCCAACATGGACCTCATGTCAATTGGGTCCGCGGCTGCGGCCACCGCCCACCAGCGTTCGATGGCTGGCTCAGCGTAGGCCTCTGCCCCAGCGCCGGCGTTCGCGCGCGCCCACCCGAGATCTCAAGATGGATACCATCGAGAAGATCGTCAAGGACTTCACCTCTGACATGGCCCTGAATCCCTTCTCCTCCGGCACCCGCATCTGGCGAGCGATACCGACAAAATTCCTCTCCCACCTTCTGCATGGTTCTGATTCGTCGCGATTTTGCGGGCAATGTGGCGGTGCAGCGAATAGTGGTGTGGCGGGAGTGCTCTGCGGTCTGGACCGCCATCGGCGAGCACGGGCATGAGGAACTCCAGCACCGGAACATGTCAATGCTCATGTTCATCGACATGGTCAGAGCTCAACCAGTTAATTACTACTGGAGCTTGCGATAACAAAGTCAAGGTACATTACTAGTACCATGGGGAAAAACTTCTCATTTGCAAGGTTTATATAGTAGCTTCAGAATACTCTGATGCATTGTTATCTAATAAAGTAATCGATTTGGTCCGCCTCTTTAAACTACTGCTCAAAATGGTGTATGCTGAAATTTTCAACTAAATAAGGAGATAATGACCAAATGTCAACTAAATATGACCAAAAAATGGCTAGAGAAATGTTCATTGGTTCTTCTAAACTTCAAAATCTGCAATTACATCTTCATAACCAATTTTTGAAAGCAATTTCCCGTTTTATTTATAGCAGCATGCTATCTACAAGAAAATCTGCATGACCACTGATCACTGAATACTCAAGCAATACTCAGTTTACTTTTCTATTTGTAGCGGCATGCTATCTGCAAGAGCATTAGGAGGAGACGTCTATTCTGCAACTTCTTCATCTTACCCGCAAAAAACTTCTTCATCTAGGAGGTGACGTAGTGGAGCGCCGCGCAGAACACCAGCAACAGGCGCACGGCATGGAATCGAGGCGTGCAGAAGATGGAATTGTTGAGGAGCGTTGAGGGTTGAGGACAATCGAACGGGAGGATCAGGCATCGAGGGCACGAAGGGCAGACCTGTTCGGTTTTCTTTGTTTCTTTCTGGTCAAATTCGATAAAGGGAGGAGAAAGACATGCTAATCTTTTAACAGGCAGGGCCAGAGCACTGCACATACCTAGTAAAAACAAATTGAATTTTAGGAAGGGGGGGCGTGGCCTAGTTTGGCCTCCACGACGCTCTGCCCATGCCTGAAAACAAGAAATGATAAGCACCATAACCTTTTCCAAGGTTCAAAGCCATATTGCGTTCAGTATTAGTATCCTGCGCTTCAAGTCTAGATGTCTTCCTCTAGGTTCTGTTTCATAATATTTTGTGAGCATACAAATTATGTTACTGCAGTTTATGAGTACATATCATGGTTTACATTTTTTGTTTTTAAAATATTTTGGCCAACACTGAATTATCTCAAAATTTGGGTTTCAATCGGGCTAAATAATTTTATTTCAGTTCTTCTGCAATCTGATCAAATTAGATAGAGTTTGGCTAAATTTTTAATCAGTACGTCCCTGGAATATACTTTGGTTTGTTCCTATGTATACATAAGTTTTCTCATGACCCTTTCTTATTATAGGGGCATGTCCACTGTTTATGCAATACAGTTATGTCAGTATACCTTCTATTATTCTCAGGTTATTTCTCTGATCAACTGGTTGTAAGCCTCTCCAACGTTACATTAGAGGCACAAAAAGCTTCTTGTTTGACATATCTACTTTTTGTTCATTTGCCTGTTTGTGAGCTGAACACCATGTTTGTCGGGTCTCTATTGATTATTTCACTATAGACATTGCAATGATCTTGTGTGTTTCCTGATTTACCTATTCCTTTTTCAGATAGTGTAATGGGTCATTATTTGTCAGACATTATAATGATACAGGTCAATCATGACCAATGGAAAGGGCCATTCTACATCTTGTGTTTGTTATTTGTAGTTTTGTTTCTACACAACATTGCATGAGTTTACTTTGCCATATCGAATATTATAGAGCTGTACAAATTTTTAGATATCTATAATATTCAGGGGAGGATTAAAGATTGCGAAGCTCTTACTTACACACATGACCCCAGAGCTACAAAAATAGAAAAATACCGTTCAGTGATTTCCTTATGTAGGCTGACAGCTTATTTAGTTGCTCTATGTGTTCAGTATCACAATTAACTGTTTTTTAACTGTGCAAGTTATCGAAGCATGTTGCATGGTTTAGGAAACAGCCAAGTTGTTCATTCAGTATTGAAGATTGTGGTGGAGATAAAATCATCACTTCTCTCAATTGATAGGACTGCATACATAGCTATGGCAGATGCCTTGATGGTAAGCTATGTACCATTTCTCTAGTGGGTCAATCTGCCTGGTACAACAGAGGCATCACTCATGGAAGTATGCTAGAAATGCAACCATGTCTTGAATTTATGTTGTTATATACCTGATAGCAACGGTGCCTCCAGGAATGCCAGTGGCGAGGGCGTCGTCCAGGTTCTCGGCGCGACGCATGCGAGGGTGTCGTCCAGGAACAACGTGGCGAGGGTGTTGTCCAGGTTCTCAGTGCGATGACACGGGCAACAACGAGGGCTTCGTCCAGGAAAGTCGCGGCGAGGGCGTCCAAGTTGTCCATGCTCCGCGATGCGGCACCTGCGACTGCGAGGGCGTCGTCTGGGAACGGCAAGGGTGGCCTCTAGGATCTCGGTGCGACGCGATGCGAAGCGGGCGGGGGCGTCGTCCAGGAACGTCGCGGCGAGGGCGTCGTCTAGGTTCTCGGCACAACGCGGGCGACGACAAGGGCGACCTCTAGGGTCTCGGTGCGACGCGATGCGAAGCGGGCGATGGCGTCGTCTAGGAACACCGCGGCAAGGGCATCGTCCAGGTTCTCGGCGCGACGCGGGAGACGGCGAATGCGTCATCCAGGAACATCGCGGGTAGGACGACGACCAGGTTCTGGATGCGACTTGGGTGACGGCGAGGGTGTTGCCCTGGAACTCAGCAATGGCGGCCGGTGATGGCGAGATTGCTCGCGTGTTCATTTTCATGTTTTCCTTACTTGACCGGTCAGATTTTTTTGGAAACCAGCGTGGACGCGGTTTGTAGGTGTGCGGGGATAAGTTTCGGTCCGTCATTGTAAAATACTAAGTGTACACGGAGATCTGATTAGAGTAATCACATGCGTTGGTTTTCCTTAAGTGGGCATGATCAAGTGGTTGTACTCCGTTCGCGTGTAGTTTGCAGGGTGTACCTAGAAAAAATCTTGTTCTCTCCTTTATAAGTAGTAGAGATAGAGATACATGCCACTACGATGTCCTACCTTGTCTACTATTTAGTAGAAATGAAATGAATCCACCTTGTCTACTATTTAGTAGAAATGAAATGAATGCATGTATTTATTTCATTTATATTATGATTCCGAAAACACCTACATGTTTGGTTGCCACCAGAATTTGCAAATGACGGGTCTGGGATAGGAATCAGGTTTACACATGTGATATTTCGATGGATTTGCCAAATGAAATGGCAGCCCAATTCCGTACCAACCAAACATCATAGGGATGGAATTGCAAAATGAATTTCAGGATTCCATGCCCAAAGATAGATACCAAACGGCCTCTTAGGTTTTTCTCGAAATAGACTTCCGTCCCGCTTTATATATAAAGCCACGTCGACCGAACAAGATACAAGGTTATGAGGAGACCCCTTACAACAAATAAAAATAAACAAGAAAAACAAGAAGACCAACACTTGCCACCGAAGATAACGGGTAGAGACCCGGGAGAATCAGGACTCCACAATGACGCCCTCAAAAGGTTAACGACACACCACACCGCCTCCGCCGAGACCGAAGGTCAAGGGTTTTCATCCGGAGTCCTGTCACGGAGAAGGTATCCGCAACAGCGCCCCCAAGAGGGTAACGATACCCGTAGGCACCGTCGCCGTAGGTGCCAAAGCACTGAGCTTCCGCTCGAAAAAACCTTCGTGCTGCTCCAAGTCTCCTGCCTGTGTCCGTTCCCCAAGCAAGGCCTCCATCACACAATCTAGGGCTGCCGGAACAGAAACGCTGTCAACACCAAGGTCTCCCAACGTCTGCTCCTCGCCATCCACATGACCGAGGAGAAGAACCACCACCGCCACCACATCGCCCGTCGAAGAGCCGTCCCTACAGTCCACCTTCCGGGGCTGCCGCCCCGGCATCCATGAACTCGAGCCAAGGCTCCGGCCAACGCCACATCACACATTCGCTAAGTAGGACGAGGTAGGTCATGCACGGTCTTGCATGTATCGAGACGACAACCTAGGGGAGGGGAACTGCCCTCCATCACCTATGGTGAGTGCCATCCAGGTGCAGAAACAGTGCCAGTTAGGCCTACATCAGGCCCGACCAGGCCTAGATCGGTCCCAGATCGGGCCCAAGCAGCTCCACCGCCGCACTGCTGCAGCCAGGCCTCCACACCACCGACGCCCTGCTTCCCGAGCCACCCTACCACCGTCATTGTCGTGCAAGCCGTGCCTCCATGCCCCGCCGCCGGCACACCTTAATCGCATCTCCCCTATAGTATCTCCCTAAGGCAGGTGTCGGGCAAGACACCGCCGAGAGGCCCCACATCCACGCCACCGGTCGAACCCATCGACGTCTTCGAAGCGCACCGCCACCAGCCGCGCTCCCCCGCATTGAGGCACCAGCGCCGGGTAGAAGAGGGTCCACCGCCACCGGCACCGCACGGACTTTGTCGGGTGGCAGACGCTAGCGGCGGCGGGGAAAGAGGGAAGGAGGATGAAGAAGGTGGGGCAGCCACTAGTACAAACACGTTACTTAGAGACGTCAAATGCCATAGGCATCAGTCGGTTTCTCGTTCCGGCTCAAGCACATAGATTTTAAGAGCACACCACCTGAGCCGGTTTTTCTCCGCGGCTCTAAGATACGCCACCTCAGACGGTGCAAAAAGGAAAACGCCTCTAACATGTACGAATTGGAGATGGTTAATGTTTATGATTGCTTGCAAAATCTCCTCAACCTCAGACGGCCTATTCTAGGGACCGTCTCCAATAGTCAGGTGACCTAAGTCGGATTCTAACAAGGACTATCTTCGGATCTAGTGTGCCTTGAAGCAGCTTTTAAAGTGACTGTCTCTTGTCTGTATAAACCATTTTAAATAATAGCATGCTAATTTGAACTCGATCATAGCTGATATGACACATAATCATGATTCAGCAGATAGGTAGACAGATTAACTAAAGAACTTATAGCAGCTCGATCACGGTAACATTAGCTAGATAGTTGGGGAAATTCATACAAATTTAGCTATTACACGTTATGGAAGTATATACAAAGTGCAGTCCATAAATCAACCAGATAGCATAATTAGTACTCTCTAACAAACCAACATTGCATTTATAATCAGCCGTCCGGTGAAAGTTGCTGAACAAAATATGTACCTCTCCATTATCTTTTTCATCAACGCAAAAAAGGACAATGATATCCTGCTTTAGGTTGAAGCTTCTCACAACCTTCTCCCATCTAGTCGTCAAGATTGCATTTGACCCAACTCCCATCTTCATCCTAACCATCTTTGGATTTCTGCTCTTCATTTGCAAACATGGACATCAATAGGTTCATCAAGGCAATTATTTAGGTATTTTCTTGTGAACTCAGCTCCAAATGTCTGGACAAGTACAGAGAATTGAAGAATTAGAATGCTTGTGATTACTTGAAGTATTTAAAGATCACAGGGTAGCTTGTTGATAACATGATCACGAATATATCATCTTACCAGCTTGCACTTTTTTATGACAGATGAATAGGGTAGCCTGTAGACGTAGCACTTGATTTTTGGTGCAAAATCAGGTTCACACTAGTCTAAGAGGAAGTCTACATGAAGTTCTAGCAGATACATGTTGTTTTCAAAAATGCTCTGCTTATCAAAATTAGTATCCCCCTTGTGTTGAGATCCTGATGCAACAACACATACAAATTTCAATGCGGTGGAATATTAATGTTTACCATCTAAACGCATACAAAACATATGACTGCAATTTTGATGTTCATTTTATACCTCTAAACTCAATACTCTCAGTGGCTCTTTATATGTTGACTAGAATTCAAAACCACCAAAGTTAATGCGAAAACTATCATCACTAGAGAGCGTTACTACATCGTCACTGCAGGTTCCCCTATGTTAAATAGATACAGATAGAGAGCATCATAATATAATCAAGATGCAAGCTAACTAATGAAGTGACAATTAAAATAGATACAAATACCAATGAAGTGACAATAAATCTCTATTGCTGAAAATGACAATTAAATCTCTATTGCTAGAAGTGACAATTGCAGATTTTAAGATTTATATAAGGGAAAGAGCTAGGACAGATGCAGGCCGGCTGGGGGAGGCTCTCCCAACGGCGTCGTCGAGTCTTTGCATCTCGGTAATCCTGCACCTTAAATTCAAGAAGCAAAATGGCAAATTCCATGGCACAATTCCAAAATCGAAGCCGCTGATTTAGGGTTTGGGCGGTTTGGTTTTCACACACACCTAACTGGACGATGAAGGGGTCCTCGGAGGCGAGCGAGAGCATCCGCACCGCAGGAGACCAAAGGCGGAGGTGGTGGAGAGGCAGGGGACCAGAGGCGGCGATGGTGGAGGGCGGCGGTGGTGGACAGTGGTCTAGGCGGGCGGTGAACAAAAGTGGCAAAGATCTGAAATATTTGTCCAAATATTTTTAGATATTGCCGCCAAGTACTAGCCTCAATCTCTAAGAATATCTGTTCACCGAATATTTCACATTTTTTCACCAAGTACTAGACGACTAGTAATTTGAAAAGAGCTAATATTTGGAACTCCAGATATTTTCGAAACGCCGGCGTTTGATTATCCTGAAATTTGAGAATTGTTCATATTTTAAAGGCAAAGAAAGGTGTGTATACATGCTTGCTAGAGTGAAACTGAGTCCCCTAAGTAGTACAAACCTTGGATATTTACCCTGAAAGGCATGACGACTAATGTTCATACGCTTTGCTGTAGAGAAATAATGTGCAAGTGTTTTGAATTTGACTAATTCAAATGTTTAATCACGAAGTGAGATCATTCAGATACTTAATTATGAATTTTCACCAACATATCCTTTTTCATGTATTCTTTAAAGAAAATCTCGTTGAGTGAATATTCAGACATCCAGATATATTTAGAATTCTAAATTTTCGAATTTTGTTAATTCTAAATTTTGAGAATAATTTATAATTTAAAGACAAAGGAAGGTGTTTACACATGCTTGCTAGAGTGAAATTGAGTCCTAAGAGTAAATGAAGTTCATACATTGAAGAAAATATATGATGTAGTATATATATACATCGAAGAGTTAAATTGAGTCCTAAGAATAAATGAGGTTCATACATCCTGCAGAGCAATAAGGTGCAACTGTCTTGAATTTGACTAATTTAAATGTTTAATACCGATGTGAGATCTTTTAGTTACTTCAATACGAATTTTTCACCAATTTAAAATCATGTTGATGTATTTCTTTACAATTATAATATAATCGAGCACTAGAAATATTTGGTAGTGTACATGAGCATGATCAGTAATATAATTGAAAACTAGAAATTTTATGGAACTTCATATAAAGGAGTAGATTAATATATATATAGACGAGTTTCTTGTAATTAATATTTCAACAACCACCAGAGACACCGTGGATGTTGTCTTACATGCAACTAGTTAATAATTAACTTAAACAAAATATAAGCAGGGGCAGCAGCAGGAGGGACACAGGGACGCCTAGCAGGGACAGCAGCAGGAGCATGCATCAGCCTACTCGAGGGGAAACATGCCAGTTCTAACATATTCCCGAAGGAAATTTTCCGTAGGCTGCGTGTTGTGCCAAGGTCTTCGACCGGTGCTTTCATCCTTAGCTTTTGCCAACGTCCACCGCGTGTTGGATCCTATTGTTGAGGTCCGTGTCGATGTCTCTACCATAAAATGGTCAAAAAAGTCTCTCCTACGGTAGAAAGGAATTTTCCCACACCGTAACCGTCTCAGCACATAGCGGCTCTTGTTGTCCCTATAGTACTTGCTAGAGTCCATGTCATCAGAATCCTCCTGTTGAATTTTAAGAACTTAACTTAGAACTCATACATATGATTGAATTGTATTACAACTCAAGAATTGATAACGTATGTAAGATAATATTAAATTGATATAAAAAAGAATGCATCTCAACAATAGTTTGATCAGTTCATATATCATTTCATCTCAACAAAATAATAATTAATTGGATCAGAGTATATGTAGAACAATGATTACGGTATCATAAGTTTCTTTAGGGATGGCGTAAGCGAACCAAGTACCAATTACACAACATATTGTTCTTGTACATTGCCCTGCGTTCGCTAACTCATCCCTAAAAAAATCCGACACCAATGTGTCTTCTTCACTTTTGGGGCAAATTTGAATCATTGGTCATAATAAAAAATTAAAATGTAATCATACAAAACAATATTCAGGGATATACATATTTAGGTAAAAACAATCCTAAATATTGTAATTATAAATAACAAAACACCAAAAAATCTTTAGGTACATGTAGAAACAACTTATGATCAAAACCATACATATATATATGCATCATACGAATCATTCAAAGATCATAAACAATTCAAATATCATATAGTTCCATATGAGAATAAATCAAGTGCCTCATAATTTTTTATAGAGATGGAGTTGGCAAACCAAAGTACCAACAAGACAACCTATATTGTTTGTGTATATTGCTGCCTCAGCTTCACTAACCCATCCCTAAACAAACAACACCAACAAATGTGTCACCACTGCACTCTTTTGGGGCAAATTTTAATCATCAGCCTTAGTGAGAAACTGAAATGTAATTCATATACACTATGATTGCATGCAATAACAATTCAAAGATCATAGTTCTATAAATGTAGAATAAATCTGTGGGCCTCATAAGTTTTTCAGACACAGACTAAGCGAACCAAAGTACCAATATCACAACACATATTGTTTGTGTGTCACCCCTGCAATCTTTTGGGGGGGAATTTCAATCATTGGCCCTAGTGAGAAACAGTTCAAAGATCATAGTTCATATGCGTAGAATAAATCTAGGGACTCGTAAAAAATTTAGAGATGGAGTTAGCAGAACAAAGTACCAATTGCACAATTTATATTGTTGTATATAGCCTCAGGTTCACTAACCATCCCTAAACAAATCTGGCACCATCATATGTGTCTCTCGTTGCACTCTTTTGGGGCAAAATTGAATCATTGGCCTCAGTAAGGAATAGAAATATAATGTTATATACATGTTGTGTATCAAAATAAACACTCAGCTAGCAATCCCTAAAACCCCCAAAATCAAATGTTACAGGTCGATTAAATTGATAGCACAAGAAGAATCGTATGAACAACAACAAGTTAAGCAAATGTAAATTTTCTAGATGACAGATGACCAGATCTAAAAAAATCTCCAAAATAATTGAGCGTTCAAACCATATATATTCCCTATATCAAGAGCAAAAGAATCTATAGATGACTGAGCAAATCCTACGTATGAACTGTAGGGGTTCCGCGCATGAAAACAATAAATTTTTACCCTATGCCCCTGAACCCCTGATGGTGCCAGGACCTATCTATTAGTAATACAGTAATGGGAGGGGTTTTTCGCGAACTTACCCTTGAAGACCGAAAAGCGTTGTCAATGCTCAGGAGAGCGTGGTTGATGTTGACGAGCCGAAGCCGACCTCAACGTCGTGATGAAGTCCTTGTAGTCATGTGGCTCCAACGACTTGAGTGCCTCAAGTGTGACACCTTGCGGGGAGATACACACGTCCGGTGCCTGACGATGACTCCCACTTCCCCGATCAAGCAGCAATTGCGGAAGTAGAGCTCCTGGATCCGAATCCCGCAGTGTGATGGCGCTCCACGGTGAAGATGTGTCTCGTTCGCGTAGTCCGAACTTGGGACTACGGTCACGAGAGAGAGAGAGAGAGAGAGAGAGAGAGAGAGAGAGAGAGAGAGAATATCAATTGGAGGTCTCGCCAAAAGTGAGGAAACCTTTATTGAATATTGTGTTTATTTATCTCGCCAAATACCCCCACTATATATAGGGGGAGGGGAGGTACTACCTCCCTCAAAGTCCCAGGGTGGGACTAAAGGAGAGGAGAGGGGGAGGGGTGGCACCGCCGGCCACCCCCATGGGCCCCGTGCAGGGGGCTGGCCCACTAGGGCGTCGACCACCCCCTCTGGCCCTTCTCCCTCTTGCCTTTCCCTAATGGGCCCTCTTCCCTCCGGAATTGGCCCATTAAGCCTTTTGACCTTTAAATTGATCTTTTATTAAATAATTATGAATAAATGATTAAATCAATATTTAACATTCATTCACATATTATTCAATCTCCGTGGTTATGGAACACCTTCCATCTCCACTCTGGACATCCTCCGAACTTACCGAAACCCTTCCAGTTTTCTCTCTACTATTCTTCAGCGATTCTTCCGATCCTATAAACATTCTGTAAGCATCATCAAACCCTTAGGAGTGATACCCTACGGTTCGGGAACACTCCAGATATGGTTGGGACACTCCTGGACCAATGATCAACAGAGGGACCTAGATGGCCATGTGACCCCTATGCGTTCCACGAAGATCTTTCGTCGTTTGAACCGGGACAGTCGTGTATTATTCCCTTTGTCTCTCGATACTTGCATTGCCCGAGATCTGATCAGTGACATCACCATGTCGTGTTCAATCTCGTTAGCGAACAATGCTACTTGACTCGTTCCGACAAGTGATATCCTTGTGATCAAATCACATGCTGCGCAGCTATTGGACATAACTTCTCCGAGTGGGCCCTTGAGTATCTTCCGTCACGTGGACGGACAAATCCCGCTCTTGACATGTATTGCCTCTATGGTTTCCTCCGAGTACCTGAACACACCTTTATAACCACTGTATTACCAAGTGGCGCTTGATGCTATCAAAGCACTCTCGGGAGATAGTGATTGATATAGCCTCACCGTCTAAGGAATAGTCTACTAGGATCCATTTCTAATCATCATAACTTGAACTTCGTTACATGATTGGGTCACGATGTGTAGGTTGGGTATTGGTTCATCATCTCATTCTCAGAATGATTTGACTCCATTTCCAACTGCCATAAATGCCACATGATCAGGAAACTTGATCATCTGTGGACCAATGAACCAGTGACTAGAGTTTCATTGGGAACCCCTAGTTGTGTATATATATCACACGTGTATTGTTGTTTCCTCTGAATACAGTTATAGCATGATATAAAACTTAATCATAAACTTTATGAAATATGATAATAGTCCTTATCACTATTTGTCTCTAGGGCATATTTCCAACAGTCTCCCACTTGCACTAGAGTACAAATAAACTAGCTGCATTTGTTCTTAATCGTTGGCACCATATATCCGGTACCCTGAACATGCTTGCTCATGTAAGAGGTTGAGTCCTACGAGATTTGATTGGGCATACAAGCATATACTAATCATCTTGACTCCTACGAGATTTGATTGGGCATTACAACATTATACATAGACTGTAATCCAACTGCATCTATGACTGATAATCCGCCTTCAGGTTATCATCCGAACCTCCTCCAGTATTAAGTTGCAAGCAACAGATAATTGCATTAAGCAAAGTGTGTAAAGTAAACAATATGATTGTTCTATGAACAAAGGATTGCTGTTTTCTCCCTAGTAGCAACAACACATCTAGTACCTTAGAGATTTCTGTCACTTCCCTAGATTCCTAGAGGCATGAACCCACTATCGAGCATTAATAATCCCTCTTGGAGTTGCTAGCATCTACTCGGCCAAGATAGCTACTAACAACAGAAAGCATGCAAGATCACAAATAACATAGACATAATAGAATCAATAATCAATCTGAAATAGCATCTCAATATCCATCGGATCCCTGCAAACACAACATGTAGGATTACAAATAGATGATCTTGATCATGAACAGAGCTCACAAGATCTAAACATGATGGCACAAAGGAGGAGAACCAACCATCTAGCTACTACATGGACCCGTAGTCCAGGGATGAACTACTCACGCATCACACCGGAGGCAGTCATGGTGATGAAGAAGGCCTCCAGGGTGATCTCTCCCCTCCGGCAGGGTGCCGTGAAGAGCTTTAGATCCCTCCCGATCTAGGGATGGAGATGGTGGCGGCTACAGACTCTTTCGTGGAATTTTGATCGGGTACTTAGGGTTTTCGTCCCGGAGGCAATATATAGGCGAAGGGGCAAGGTCAGTGGATCGCCAGGAGGCCCACACCCCCTGGTGGCGCGGCTAGGGCTGGCCGTGCCACCACCAGGTGTGGCCGCCCTGGTTCGCCTCTTCGTCTCCCCTCAGGACTCTATGTTCCTTCTAGTGAAATATTGACTTGGGCTTTTGTCCGGTGCAATTCTGAGAATATTTCCTTACTAGCTTTTCTGAAACCAAGAATAGCAGGAAACAGGCAACTAGCACTGTGGCATCTTGTTAATAGGTTTGACATGGGTATACCCTACAGGTACTCGAGCTTGGTATATACGGTCTAAATACGTACAGGCCCACGGTGTTGCCAAGGCCCAGACGAAAGGACTCGAGTAAATTGCGGACTCTCGATTGCTTGAGAGACAAGAAGAAGCTAAAGATAGAAAGTTTGAAGGGAAAAACCCTAACTTGTAACCGACTCGATCTACTACCCGAGACCTAGCCTATCTATATAAAGGCTAGGAGGGGGCGGCGAAGAGGACACACGCAACCCTAGTTTCCATAACTCTCGCTAGATTGCATCTGTGCACCATTGTAACTTTCGACTCCTTTGATAATTCCACGAGCAGACAAGCAGGAGTTGGGACCTCTACGAGGCCTGAACCTGGGTAAATCCTTTGTCCCCTGTGTGCTTGTTTGCTAGCCGATAGGTGTCTCCAGCACTCCCTCCTTCTCCAAAACCCAAGTCCATAACAATGGGCACTGATGAGTTAAACCCTCGTCAATTGGCGCCGTCTGTGGGAATTGGGAGTGCTGATGTTGCGGCTTCTTCGGCCCCATCAACTGTGATCTACAACTCCGCAACAGCGGAGATTCGCCAGCTCTTCGGCGCCTTCGACTTCACCGTCCACACGCCGGCCACCCGCCCGGCCTTCGAATCCGTGGGCGACGGAATCAGCCTAGCGATTGGGAACTTCCGCTTCCAAGTTGGTCAGATGGGCACGCTTCGCATGCCTGATCAACCGACGACACCGGCGATTGCCCCGGCATCATGGTTCCCTCCATCAATCGGCACCCTCAGTGAGCTCAATCCTTCGGTGGCAGTGGGGAACACGATCAGCGACAGCAGTCGCGACTCCGATCTGAACGATCTGGCCACAGAAGATGGAACCTACGGTTCTGAATCTGAAAGTTGTGGAAGCAGCAGCTTCCCCAATCACTTCATGTGCGCCGTCATTAACGTAGGCGACACCTCCGCCAATCGCGGAAACGGCGGTAACGGCGCCAACGGAGGAGCAATCGAACCTCCCAGCATAATCAATGAGCAAACCGGCGAACGCGTCGTAATCAAGCTCTACGAGCAAGAGTGGGAGCGCTGCCGCGAGGCCCTACGAGGTACACCGCTACCCCTCGGGTCCCCGCAGGAACTACTGATGGGCTACCACTGGCTCCTAAAAGAGGAGTTCACGCGCCAAAAACAAGCAATCGCGCAATTTGAGGCGCGTAAAAAGGCGGCGGACGAGTCGAGCCTTCGTCGCGCTGGGCTCTCCTCCTACGGAGGATCCTCCTCATGAGGCAACGAGTACATCGCCAAGAAGAGGCAGTCGCGAATGGCTCACCTCACCGAACAAGAGCGCATAGACGCCGCGAAAGTCCTCGACTTCGGCTCTATGACAGTCGACATGAGAGGCAACGTGGTCCCCAGGACGCCGCAGGCCGCGGTGACAGCAGCCACCATGTACCTCCTCAACAACCAGCCACCAGCTGGAGATCCCCGAACCGCCATGCACCGATCTACGATCGCAGGTTTGGAGCTAATCGAGGCCGCCCTCGACAAGGAGCCGATACCAGACCCAAAAAAGGGCAAAGCGCTAGCAAAACGCTACTCCTCACCCTCATCCAGCGATGACATTCACGACCTGTCTCGACGCGTCGTTCACGGCGACACGATCGCGACTACGATGCGCGCAACGACCTCACACAACACAAGATCGACAAGTCAAGAGCACGACGTGCTCGGTCGACTGACTCGGAAGAGGAAGACGGGGAACTTTGCGGCACCAGATGCTTCAGCAGATCCATTAGGCAGAAGCGAATGCCTAAGGGGTTTAAACTTCCGTCAAAAAATCTGAAGTTCGACGGTCTACGGGACCCTAAAATCTGGCTAGAGGATCACATTTCCTCCGTCAGGCTCCACGGAGGTAGTCGAAGTACTGCCATGCAATGCTTGCAGCTACAGCTGCAGGGCGCCGCCCAGGCATGGCTCAATAGCCTCCCATGCAGATCTATTCGCAACTTTAAAGGCACGTACAAACGGCCCGCATCAATTGAAGAACTGTGATGCTGCCAGCAAAGGTCTGGCAAATCGCTGCGCTCATACATACGAAGGTGGTCAATCATCAAGAACTCCGTGGAAAACATCTCGGAAGACCGCGCGATTGATGCATTCAATGGTGGCGTCCGTCGTCTAGAGCTCAGGGAGGAGCTGGGCCGCTCAAAGCCCCAGACCATCGACCACCTGATGGAGATCGCGAATCGGTGGGCTGATCGAGAAGATTCGGTGAAGAACCGCGCTCACTCCGACGAGGAGGTGGAACTCGAACGCAGACGCGGCCACCGAGGCAAACGCCGCATGCGCATCTACGATGACCGTGACGACGTCAACATGGTCGCAGCCGGCTACGCCGATAGACGCGACGACAACCGCAACAGCGGATACCGCAGCGGTGGATACCGCGACTCTGGGAAAACCATGCAAGTATGGCAACGCCGCACTCGCGACAAGGCACCCGCGACCTCCATCGAGGAAAAACTGTCTGGACCATGCATGGTACACTTCTACATCGACAAGCTTGACGGCAAGAGAAAGTACAGCCACCTCCTCAAGGACTGCCGCGAGTTCCTCAAACTACACAAGGGATTGGTTCGGATGAACCGCAACGCAGTCAAAAGAGGCTACGGGGCCGCTCCAGGCGTCGTGGCACATGGCGCACCGCCACCTCCACTGGGGCCACCACCGAACGGAGCTGCACCGGGCCAACACCACGGAGGAGAATCGTACCCACGGGCCATGGGTACCATGATGATCCAAAAGGGGCGCCCCTCCAACAGGGTGCAGAAAGCCATCACTCGCCAAGTCAACTTGGCCACGCACTAACCACCATCCACCACTGAGTACCTCAGTGGCAGTGAGTCGTGCATCACCTTCGATAAACGAGACCACCCGCCTCAAGTACCTCGCCCAGGCCATTGCCCCCTCGTACTCGAGGCGCAAATTGGAGGCTTCGACATGAGTCGCGTCTTCATGGACGACGGAAGCGGCATCAACCTCATATTCGTGAGTACCTTGCGAGCAATGAGGATCCCTCTAACTTGCTTGGAGGCATCGGACACAACGTTCTACGACATCATCCCAGGGAAAGGCGTATACCCCCTGGGAAAAATCAACCTCGACGTCATATTCGGCACACCAAGGAACTTCCGGCGCGAGCGCATCGATTTTGATGTCGTCGACTGGCCCTCACAAAGTGTGGACAAAACATAAGAACGTAGATATAAAACAAGCATGGAACATAAAAAATTATAGATATGTTTCCAACATATCAACATCCCCAAGCTTAACTCCTGCTCGTCCTTGAGTAGGTAAGTGATAAAAAATAATAATTTTTTGAGGTGACATGCACCATCATAATCTTAATCAAAGTATTTGTAAAACATTGATAGCTAGGATCATAGTACTTTAACATAGCATGAAAGATATAGTTCTAACGATAAGACATAGAAACTATGTTATAAATTGAAAGTGTACAAACAAAAGATTCATGAATAACAATTCTTTGAAACACGTTTGTTTGTTTCACATATAGAAAACATAATGAGAATGGTATTTAGCTTGTCCCTCATATTGTAGCAAAACGCAAATGCATAGGACACCTTCAAAGTTCCTAAGGGTGACTAGATACAAATAGTTTAAGAATAAGCAATATCAAAGTTATGAATGAATCAACAAGTTTTGGGACAATGCACATTAAACTAAGAATGGCCACTATGCTCTCTCAATAAGTGCATAAAGATAGAATATGGAGACTCAACATAAAAGTAAAAGAAAGGCCCTTCATAGAAGGAAGTATGGATTCAAGTCTCATAAAGAGCTTCCAAAAATTATGGTACTTATTAGCTTTCAGCTCTCATTACCCCTATCATAAGCATATTTAGGTGATTAAGGTTAAAGTGAATAGATATGAAGATATGCTTGACAAGTTATAAGTTGAAACCTCATGCCCCTTAGTTATGAAGACCGAACCTCATGCTACTCAACTTTAGTCACGAGTAAATTCTTGTCATTGTAAGTACATGTGTATCATAGAGAACCGCCAACAGGGTACCCCTTGCCCGATGATACGGAAGCATTCCCATATCAAAATGACAAGGCAAGCACTACTAGGAAACAACTCTTCTGTGGCACATGTAATTACATCTTATGTGGCGCATATCCTAGTCGCCACTGTTATCTCGCCACTGATATCTGCTTCCTGTGGCGCATATAGATATGCGCCACAGAAGTCCCAGACTTCCATGGCGCATTTCTTCATATGCGCCATAGGAATAACTTCTGTGGCGCATTTACAGATATGCGCCACAGAAAAGCCATGCGCCACTAACTATATAATTATATGCGCCACTAATTGGGTAACACGTATTCAAAGTAAAATACTTTTCTGGTGTATAATCAGGTATTTATACAGGATTTATACAGTATTTCTCCAAATGAGTATAAAATACATTGCACAAGTAGTAGATGCATGAAAACCGACATATATATAATACAAACACTTAGAGCACGATCGAGATACATATATAGTGTCAAGTGTCAAATTTTTACACAAGCGCCGAATACAAAGTTCATATCAGCTCACATTACAAATATGAAGTGGCCACCGCCGCCTACACTAGGATCAAATAGAATACAGCTGTGATAATGGTGAGCAAGAGCATTAGCCCGACCAATATTTTCATCCGGTTCTTCTTCCACAAGCGGTTCCTCCACTTGGCTATCGCCTCCTCTCTAGTCGTGTATCCTTTGTAGATGTTGCCGCTGAACTTGTTCACTTGTTTGTGGCAATCCTCCCACTCCTCGTAGACTCCTAGAACCCTACCCATGTACACCACACACTACCTCGTCGCCATCTCTATAGACGACAAGGCATATTAGTAAAAATACAACAAAAAGAATGAATAAAGGGTTCACATCCATATATATATATATCCACAGAATATAAAACAAATGATCCATAAACCTAAAAGTTAGATCATCATAGAAGCAATAAGTTCAACAACAACACGGCCACAAGGTAGTTTAAGTCTAACAACAATGACCATTTCGACCATGAGATAGTAAAGTTTATGACACACACACTAATACAGCACGCGTCCATCAAGAATATACACACACTGGATCATGCTAGAGGCACACATCGATCATGATGAAGACTTCCTCTTCTCGCTCGGCTTCGAGAATGGTAGATGGCCCTCTTTCGTCATCCACGTCGTTGTGTCACCCTGCTTCTGGAGGCGTTCTTCGATCTCCATCTTACTCAACCCTCTGGCTTGTTGTAGGGGACTGCCCCTTGTGTTGACATCTTCAATGATGATTTGCGACAACTTCATCTGAATGCGATGGAAGTCTTCTCTAAGATCAGCATCGTCGATTTTTGCCAAAGTTTCGGCCCATCCTCAGAGACTAGATGGCAGCGTTAGGTTCTGGCAATCCCGAACATAGCCTTTCAGGTGATGGAGGACGTAGAAGGCCTCCTTGGCACCAGTAGTCGACTGCTTGATGCAGGGGAAGTCGAGCACGTGCTTGAACACGTGTTTGACATCCTTGATACATTCCCCCTTATCTACGAAGGTGCATCCCTTCTTGGTGTAGCCCTCGAGAGCCTCATTGAGAACACCCCTTATTCTGGTGTAGTCTTTCTTCTTCGTCAAACTCCCCGACTCAAAATACGTGGCTAGCGAATACCTCGGGGCAAGGACGATGAGTGTGCAGTATTTGTGTCTGCGCAAAACAATTGGAACGGAATGTTGGAAAAGGAGCAAAGGAAGAAACCTATAAGAAATGCATAATTTACGGTGGCGATGAGCGAGTGTGTGTACTTACTCGGGAAATAAAGGCAAAAGAAGTGTGCCCTTCCTCTTGTTGTCCACCATGAACTTCTCGAGGTACGCCGTCGCCTTGGTCCGTATCTCTCATCCTTCAACCAACTGGCTGTCCCGCATGTAGTAGGGATCCACTATCGCGATTTCTGGGGTACTTTCTCTCTTGATCGTGAGCGCCAGATTGAGCACGTATAGGCGGACCAAGTTATAGTCCAGCAGTTTCGTGAGAAACGGCTTGAACATGTCCTCGAATGCTATGAAGAATATATCCGCGGGGGGTTCATCGACGAAGCCCACGTCCAATTGCACCTTGGCCGTGAAAACCGGGTAATTTGGATCTTCGTCTTTAAGAAGGAGGGCCTCTAGTGTCTTGACACCCTAGTGCAAAGTTAACATGGCTCCAACCGCAATGTGGATCATATCCGGAGTCAATATCGGATCACCAGCTACATGCACTCGAGGAAAGCCAAATTGTGTGGATGGTACAACGACGGCGTCCTGACCCCGGATCCTTTTTGGAAGAGGCTGGCTCGCACCCTTCTTATTATTATTATTACCTCTCTTCCTGTAGTGCTTCTTGTTCACAACAGTGTCAGCAGACTCTCGGTAACGTTCTTCGTGATGTGCATTACATCGAGGATATGGGGAGTGTGAAGGACCTTCCAATACGGTAGGTACCAAAAAACAGACCTTGCTTTCCATACACCCAGCAGCGGCTTTGTCCTCGGTCATTTTTTTCCAGGCGCAGGGCAATCTACCCAATTATTCAAAAGCTCCTCGATTTCTTCGCCGCTCCTTGGACGCGGGGCTCTTTCGAGCTCGTCCTTACCATTGAACAGGTCACCACGTTTTCTCCACGGGTGATCCATGCGGAGCCACTTTCGAGTACCTTGGAACATGGTTTTCGAAGACCCGGGATCCCTTGGTAGCTGGAGATGCAGTGTCTCATCCATGCACTTGACGCATGCATTGTGTCCGTGGTTCACCTGGGCCGATACATATGCATAACCAGGATAGTCCTGCACGGTCGTGAGCAACGCGGCTCTCAGATGGAAATATTCTTTAGTGTAGGCGTCCCACGTACGGGCCGACGTCTCCCACAAGCTGGCTAACTCCTCTCTCAATAGCCTGAGATACAGATGCATATGGATACCTGGTTGTTTCAGCCCCTGAATAAGAATGCTCATGTGTACATACCTTTGCTTCGTGCATAGCCACGGGGGGAGGTTGTATGGCCATACAAACACGGGACAGGTGCTATGCGTGCTACTCTGGTTTCCAAAAGGATTGAGTCCATCGGTTCTCATACCCAGCCTGACGTTCCTTGCATCGCCCCCGAACTCTTCGAACTCGATGTCTAATGCATTCCACTGGCTAGCGTCTGAAGGGTGTGTCAGGATCTTGTCCTTCTCTAGATCATCTTCGGGTTTCTCTCTTTCCGCATGCTATTGCATGAGCTTTGCTTCCTTAGGATCTACGAAATATCGCTGCAGACGAGGGGTGATAGGAAAGTACCATACCACTTTTCGAGGAACTTGCTTGTTCCCTCTCTTTTACCGTCCTTGGCCACACACCGGACATGTGGTTCTATCCGCGTACTCGTTCCGATAAAGTGCGCAATCATTGATGCATGTGTGGTATTTAATGTGTGGTAGGTCGAGAGGGCACACGATTTTCTTGGCCTCCTCGATACTTGTTGGCAATGTGTTCCCCTTAGGAAGTCGGTCGTGCCAGTATTCCATGTTCGCGTTGAAGCTCACATCGGTCCATTTGTGTTCGGCCTTCATCTCCAGAGCCTTGAGCGTTACACTCAAACGTGTATCCTCGGGGCGACACCTAGGATACAATGGAGTCATCCCGTCTACCTCCATTTGGGCCAGCTTGGCTTTCTCGCTGGCTGCATCTTTGTCGTCGCTCGTCTCCTTGAGGAGCAGTTCTTGAACATGAGGGTCCTGTAAGACCGAAGTTAGCAGCGTTTGTGTGTTCACGTCTGCTCCTTCTTCATGATCATGATCATGCCCATCGCCATCTCCTTCTCCATGCTGATCATGCCCGCTGGCATCTCCTTCGTCATGATGATCATGCCCAGTAGACTCTTCGTCTTCTCGCCCGCCCACGTCTTCGTGACCACCACCATGTCCTCCCGGCGCCTCATTGAGGTCGCGCATGAAACCGCGCCTGAGCAGGTGACCCTCCAATTGTCCAGATTCAGGGTCTATCCAGCGCTGCAGTTTGCATGTTGGACATGGATATCTTATCATGGTCTTGTTGTTCAGAATCATGTCCTCCTTCACGCCTTTCTTGTACCTAGCAATTCGACCTTCGCTCATCGTGAGCACCATGGTTGCCTGAGCGGTCAAAACAGAGAGTATAGGTGAGACCACACCATATGAACACACACATGCATGAATGCTAGCCGGGAAAAATTCGGCATGACCTTTCCTAAAATTAGGACATATGGGTAGTGCAAAAATTTGCCGAAATGGAAATGAATCAACATTTTGGCAAACATCCATGCAACCAGACCGGCCGGGCCCGACAACCAACCAACAAAAAACTTCCTCCCATTGCAAACATTCATGCACCACACAAGCATCGTCTCGCCATGGATCGCACACACACACCGCCCGCGCGACAAGCTTCACCTACATGTTCATGGCCAAGTACTCACCTAGTAGACACAATAATAGCGAGACGAGACCGCGCGATGAGAGAGTGTGGACAAATAGATCTAAAATGCAAGTTGGTGGAGAGGAAATTAGTAAACAAATAGAGACATGAGAGAGAAAAGTAAGGAACTTTTAGATCTAGAAGTTGGAGCGAAGCTTCCACTTACCAATCTATGGATTAAAGTAGGTTTAGTTACAAGAAAATGGAGAAACTATGGGCAAGATGGGGTGTGAGGGAGGAGGAAGACGAGTTGGGAGGAGGTAGAGATGTGAAATGGGTGGTGGTGGATAGATAGATAAGAAAGCTAGCTTTTGTCACCTTTTTAACATGGATCTGGACGCCCTCATCTATGGCGCATATGGAGGAAATGTGCCACAGATGCTGAAACTTCTGTGGCGCATAAGTCCATATGCGCCACATAAGTGGGTGAATTAGATTCCCTGTGTGGGGCCCACCTCCAAGTTCTGTGGCGCATGTGGGGATATGCGCCACAGAAGTGAAACACATCTGTGGCACATATCAGAACATGCGCCACAGAACTTGGGTGAATTAAATTCCGTGGTGGGCCCCCCTCCATGTTCTGCGGCGCATGAGGAAATATGCACCACAGAAGAGGCAACTTCTGTGGCGCATATCTCAGAATGCGCCACAGAACTTGGATCAACCCACCCCAGCTAGCGGGTCCCACCAATCTTCTGTGGCGCATACTCTGGAGAATGCGCCACATGACTTCCAATCTTCTGTGGCGCATGCTTTCTGGTGCGCCACTGATGTTTTCCTGTGGCGCATGGTTTCACATATGCGCCACTGAACATCTTGTCTATCTATAGGCTATTTCTTAGTAGTGAAGCAGACAATGTGCATCTCGGCGATCTTTTTATTTGCTATTTTGCATAGGTTTTTTAAGGATGCTTCACATATTGCTCATTATGGTTATACTACAAGTTTCCACCATTATTAGGCATGGCTTAGGCTAGCGGCCCAGGCATTTCTCTAACACATATATAAACTCCATGAGCTTACAAGCTCCCCTTTTATTTCACTCCGCCGGGATCCATAAGCAAAAGAACATGATATCAACCAAATAAAGTGCAATGTTGAAAGCGTTCCACATGGTAACATAGTTCTGCTTATTCACAACTTATAAAGCGCAAGCACATACGCAACATAGATGGGCACAATGGTTCAAGTTTATTAAGTGCAATAAAAGTAAAGTGTGCCATCAAGTTTGTGAGAGCTTTAATCACTAATTTTCACATAACAAGTTTAATTCGGAAGGTAGATAAAAACATGAATATACTTGGAATAGCAAATGCTAATAGGTAGGTATGGTGGAATCTTTGGAACAACTTGGTTTTATTTGGAGTTGGATGCATGACTGGAACTCATACTTGGTATGGAGGCTAGCAAAAGACTGGGAGCGACCAACTAAGAGAGCAATAATGGCCATAATCATGCAAAGTGACAAACCATTATTAATTAAAACATAAAGTGATATTATAAGTCGAAAAATAAATGATCATAGAGGCTATGGTGACTTGGTATAGTCTTAACATGGTGTGAGCATGCGCCAAGTCAACCCAAATAAAGCGTCAAAGGAGAATACCACAATATTATGCTTTTATATGCTAAAACAATGCATGATTCTTTCAAGGCACATTAAGAAATCTAAATTGTTTGTAACAAGTCATGCTATAGCAATAATCACTAAGCATAAAGCCAAAACAATATCAAGCATGACATGATAAAGTCTAAGTCACAGTCAAAAACAAGCTCCTTTTATACCACTTAAGCATGAACTTTCCTACTCTTTTCCAATTCAAATCAACTTATTTGAAAACCATCATATATGAATGTGGGGGTCCAACCAATTTATTCAAGCAAACTAAAAGCAAAACGAAGACGCTCCAAGAACAACACAATTGTGCATGAAACAATAAAAATGAAGTGTTTGGAAGAAACCTGAGATTTTTATTGATGAAGAAGGGGATGCCTTGGGCATCACCAAGTTTTGATGCTTGTACTTCTTGAATATTTCTTGGGGTGACATGGGTGGCATCCCCAAGCTTGAGCTTTTTTCCATCTTCATATTATCACAATACTCTTCCCTACACTTTAAAAAATTACCTTCATACAAAACTTCACACAATCTTCACTACCAACATTAGTGTACTCAAGATAATAAGTCTTTAGGTTCAGTTCCAACACAAGTAAAACTTCCAATTAAAACAAAAGCTACTGTAGCACTTCCTTTAAAAAGTTAAAGTGATCAAAGATAACTCAAAGAGAAAGAGATTAAGAAGCAAATGCAAATAATGGCAGAAATCTGTCAAAACAGACCAACAGGTAAAAACCGAATCTTTTGAAGACCTTTTGTTGATCAAATCGGAAAGTCTTCAACTAACGAAAGTTGGATAACAACCTGGGGCAGAAGCAGAAAACATTACAGCTCACACCGATGAACAGAGATTTTTCACGATTTTTTACACCGAAGCACAAAAATATGTCTCGGGACAGCAACTTTCCCAAGTCTTACTTCTCTCTCATTAGAGGTTACTCTTGGCACAAAAACCACACAAAAATGATAAGGATAGGTTATTACTAACTTCCAAGACTCAACAAAAGATTCCTAACGAAATTTGGGTTGAAATGATCGTATGGGCACCTAGAGGGGGTGAATAGGTGCTACTTCAAATTTTACTCCTTTTCAATTTAGGGTTTGACATAAAAGGTAAATTCTCTAGATTATGCAACTATGGTGAATTTACCTATATGTCAATCTAGCACAAATACTAAGCAAGAACTAGATAGGTAAAGTGTGGTAAAGGATAGAAGTAACCAAAGTGGAGCACGCGGAGACACAAGGATTTGTTTCCCGTAGTACCTTCCTTTTGAGGGGAAGTACGTCTACGTTTGGAGAGGTGGTGGTTTCAAACCACCAACACCACGAGAGGCCTCCCTTGTTCTCCGATGAACCTCACCCCAACAGGTTCAATTCAGCTCTTCCATTATACGGCAACCTTCAAGGTGGAAGCCGACACCTTTACAACGAGTTTGGGGCACACATCCACAACTTAATTGGAGGCTCCCAAGTACAAGCTAGCTGTCAAACAATCAAAGACAAGCTAGTAAGAACCAAATCACAAGCTAGGGTTTCCAATGAAATTCTAGAGCAAGGGGCCCTCAAGTTAATGAGGGGGAAATGAAGATCTCTCTTAGTGAAGCTGTAGATCAAGGCCTCCTCCTTCGATTCTCCAAAGATCAATAAGTTTGGATGGTTGAGTGAAGAGATCTTGTGGATTTGGTGGCTCAAATGGTGCTAGAGTTCTTGAGGTGGACGAGTAGCTTCCAAGGTAGAAGAAGGGGCCTTTATATAGGCCCCCTGGATTTAGAGCCATTGGAAGCCACTTACCCCGGACAGTCCGTCAAATATCAGCCGGAAAGTCCGGCCTGGCCGTACACTCCGGGAGAAACCAGTCGGACACTCCGGCCTGGCAAAGTCTCCGGCCAGAGTCCAGAAAGTGTCCGGGAGGTGTCCGATTTGCTATTCTGAATGTCCAGCGAAGAAGTCCACTTCCCATGGGCGGACAGTCCGGGCGAATCCAACCGGACCGTCCGGCCGGGGTGGACACTCCGGCCTGGATCAGCCGGACAGTCCGGTAGTGACTTGTTCCATACACTGACAAGACCCAGGGGAGATATTTTTCCTTTATTGCAACATACATAGGAGCAGCTGGAATCTCCTGAAACATTTAATAGACGATTAAACGTATCCAAGTGTTGTCACCAAACATCAAAATAATAGGAAGGGCATAAATGCCCTTTCAATCTCCCCCTTTTTGGTGTTTGATGACAACCCAAGGATTTGCAAATAGGATAGCTATAAATTTTCACAAGAGGAGATATACGAAATATAGTGAGGCTCCCCCTAGATGTGTGACCAATTTTAGCTTTGCATTTGAATACAAGATCACACATCCTAGGATTACATCCTCTCTAGATTTTGTAGCTAACAAGTTATGACATGATATATAATAACAACTAGATCAATAAGCTAGGCATAACATAGTCATTAACACAACCGGGTAAGCATGTCACAACACACAATACAGAGTTCAACACAACATACTACTCAACAAGTAGGATAAAGACATGAAGCTTCAAAGAGGCAAATCGAAATAACGTGAAGCCTTGTGTACCCATGCAAATCGCCGGTAGCAACCTAATAAAGGGGCTACTTATCCCCCTTTGGCATCGAGACGCCAAAAAGGGAAAAGAGCACAACTAAAGCGTCCCAAGGCCAACTCTAGCCACTGTAGTCGTCATCGTCATCCTCCTCCTCCTCATCCTCGTCCTCATCACCATCCTCATCATCATGATCCTCCTTAGTAGAGCTATGGCCGCGAGGGCGAGAAGAAGAAGATACGTCCTCAAACATGGACCAGTCCACACGTCCCTGACTCTAGTGACCATAGGGAAGTGTGCCATCAAACGCCTGCTACTGAGAAGGATCAACATCCATGGGCTGGTTGATCCACTTGAACTCCTTCATCACATTCGTGTTCGCCTTCTATGCATCATAATGGCCATGGCGAATGTTAATCTTCTGGCAAAGAAGAAGCTTCTTCCACCAGGAGGCCTTCTTCACCTTCTTGTGCACTTCCTCCTTGGAGGTGGTGAAGCGATATGCATTGCTGGCATGCTTCATGCGAGGGCCACGGGTCACAGCCTCCGAAACCTCCTCAAAACCATCATCACTATCAGAGGCATCTATCTCATCATCCTCAAATATGTCCTAAGCAGGGGGTAGCCACGAGGTGCCTTGGAGGTGGGGGCACCCTTCCTCTCTAGCTTGACAGGAAGGTCTGCAACAAGGTTAGTATAGAGCAGTGGAGTGGCTGGAGCCTGAGCAACAATGAGCTTCATCACATATGGAGCAAATAGAGGACACTTCTTGTCAGTGATGCACTTGTACATATCCTGATAGATGAAATCCATGACATCTATGGCACCACCTGGGTGAGCTGTACCACGAACATACACTGAGTGGGCATGGGCCATAAGATTGATCTCAACACCTCTCATCTCATCCTTGTTGCCCACCTTGGGAGTGAGTGTGTGGCGAAACATGCGGAGCAAAATGTTGTAGATGAGCTTGATATTGGTGGTTTGGCCAACCACACCATTCTGAGAGTAGATAGAGGCCAACAGCTACTTGTCATACGCCTGACCATGTACATGCATCCGGTGACCACTGTGAGCATTGGGGTTGAAAGGCACACCAAGGAGGTGGGCAAACTGAGCCATGCTAGAATGACACCTAGTACTGCCAGAGATCCACTTAAGGGGAATATCAGTAGTGTCCCCAAACACCACCGTGGCATAGAACTGCTGGACCAACTCAATATTGTAATCTTCTCTTGTTTGAAAGATGGTGTGCAGCCCCATATTCTTAGTCACCCAGAGAGCGTCCTCAAAGTACCTGTGGGCCTGGAGCTTCGGAATATCCAACCATTGCATGAGGCACACAGGAGTCCTGAAAGCAGAAAACACCTCAGAAAAGAGTAGGGCCTACTCATTCCTCTAGAAGCGATCATCCTCAGAAGTGCGCTTCAGAGAATAGAACTGATGGACATGCATCTCCAAAAACTCTTCGGTGCCCAATTCTACCAAAGTGGTTAATGACTCAAACTTCATGTGCTTGGCTTCATCTCTTTTTAGTTTTCTGCCCTTCTCTTGCTTAGTTGCAACACGGTCACGAGCAGCCTATCTGACCATGGAAGGAACCATGTGATCCTCGCTCTCTTCATCACGGTACCTGCGAGGACGAGCTTTCTGAGCAACCCTAGAGCGACGAGGACGCGAGCCACCTGTGAATTCATAGTAGAAAGGTAGCAACTGGGTAAGCACATTTGTCCAGGAGGTGAGGGTGCATAGTAGTAGCAATAGTAATGCAGGATCAGTACAGGTCGAAAACTCCCGGACTGTCCAGCAAAATCATCCCGGAGTCTCCGCTAGACCCGGACAGTCCGGTGCGCACATGCCGGACGTTCCGGCCGGACCAGAGTGTCCGCCCTGTACTCGCCGGACAGTCCGGTGGAAGACCTGGTGATTTTTCGGGCAGTGCGAGGGTGCTCAACCGGAGTGGATCGGGATTGCTAGAACTACTACAATGACGACATATGCACGCAGTAGGTTGTATCCATGGATGAAGATAGGTCATTGCCTCCAAAAAAGCATCTAGAGGAAACCCTAGAGATGGAGAAGGGTGGGAGGCAAGATACCAGCATCCATGGGGCCTTCACCGGAGGGGAAAGGTCCCAACAACAAAGGGGCAGCAATGGCCGGCGACAACGGTTGGATCCGGGGTGGAGAGGCCCTCCCGGTGGAGATCTTGGTTAGGGGCAGTGGGGTGTGGAGAGGAGAGAGTTGATACGTCCAAAACGTATCTACTTTCCCGAACACTTTTGCTATTGTTTCTCCTCTATACTTGTGTGATTTGGATGCAACTAACACGGACTGACGCTGTTTTCAGCAGAATTGCCCTGGTGTCCACTTTTTGTGCAGAAAATCAACTATCAGGAAAAATCCCGGAAAATATGCCAAAAATCCTATTTCACCAGAAGACTCCAGGAGCCAGAATACGAGACGGAGGGGGGCTAGGCCCAGGCACACAACCCGGCCGCGCGGGCTCCCAAGCCGCGCCAGGGGGTGGTCTGGCCGCCCCAGACACCCCCTCGGTCTCCCTCTTCGCCTATAAGAATCCTTCTGACCTAAAAACTCCGGGGGGGTTTGACATTTTTCTAGAAGGAGTTCCGCTCTGCCGCCACCACCAGATTCCACGAAACAGCACCAGAAACTCCGTTCTTGGACCCTGCCGGTACAGGGAATTGGAGGAGATCATCGCCATCATCATCACCATCGCTTCTCCATCATCCATTCATGTTTCCCCCATCTATGAGTGAGAAATCCCCCGTTGTAGGCTATGGGGGTGGTAGGGATTGGATGAGATCGTTCATGTAATGGCATCAGATTGTTAGGGCATAGTGCCTAGTATCTTCTATTAGTGCTTTATGACTTTGTTGCAACTTGTTATGCTTAATGCTTGTCACTAGGGCCCGAGTGCCATGATTTCAGATCTGAACATGTTATTGATTCATTATGATAGTATTGTTTATGGTCTTACCTGCAAGTTGTATACACACGTTATTGTCCGGAACCAATGGCCCCGAAGTGACAGAAATCGGGATAACCGGAGGGAATGGCTTTGATGTGAGGATCACATGTGTTCACAGAGTGTTAATGCTTTGCGCCAGTGCTCTATTAAAATGAGCACCTTAATTGCCAGTAGTTCCCTTGAGGCCCCGCTACAAACGGGCTAGCAGGACAAAAAGATGTTGTGCAAGTTCTCATTGCGAGCACGTATGACTATATATGGAACACATGCCTAGGATTATCTAGTACTTGGATGCTTTATCTTATTTATCTACAATTTCCCTATGTTCTGATTGCTATGTGAATTGTCTTGTCCATGCAACGCCCGTCCATCCATCCCTATGCCTACCGCACTCAAATCCTACTGTTCACTGCTATTTTTACTGCTGTCTTTACTTTACTACTGCTGTTACTTTACTATTGCTACTACAAAATTGTTGCTACTGATAAACTGTTGTGAGCAAGATTGTTTCCAGGTGCAGTTGAATTGACAACTCAGTTGTTAAGGCTTATAAATATTCTTTGGATCCCCTTGTGTCGAATCAATAAATTGGGTTTCACTTCCCTCGAAAATACTGCGATACACCCCCTATACTTGTGGGTCATCAAGACTATTTTCTCGCGCCGTTGCCGGGGAGCATAGCTTTATTTATCAAGTTCACTTGGATTCCCTATAGTTCGCTGCCATCCATCCATCATGGGTAAGTCTCGTGATGGCAAGACTCCTATTTTACCATCCACTACAAGAAGAGGTACGGTTCTGAACACCTCTGTTGCTCTTGATTTACCATCTATTATGAGTAAGCTCGGTACACCACCACATACACGTGCTACACACACACTGCTACTACTGCTGAATCTGAAACTTCTGATACTTATGATGTTGCTTCTACTGTGCTTGATAAGAGTGGTTCATTAGGTCCTTTACTAGATGCTACGATTGTAGAACTATAGCTAGAAATATTGAAACTCCTAATGAAGACACTACTACACCTGTTAGTTCACCTAAGTCTAGTGAGAGTTATGATATTGAAGATGGTTATGTTGAGATGACCGATGAATTTATTAAAGAATGTAAAAACACCCATGATAGGAGCGCTTCTAAGAGTTTCCTTGAGAGGCGTACTATTAGACCCAAATTGTCTCCTATTGCTAAGTTTGCTGCTTCTCCCATAAACATTAAAGATAAAGATTATGATTTCTCTCTCGATCTATCTTACATAGCTATTGTTGAGAAAGAACCTTTTTGTGGGACTAAGAATGAAAGTGCGGTAGCACATATGAATGAGCTCTCTACCATGAGTAGCTTGTTTTCTGATGATATTAAGATGCGTACTTTGTTGCTAAGATTTTCCCCTTTTCACTGAAAGGAGAAGGTAAAACTTGGTTTAGTAATTTACCTCCTGGATCTATTGATAGCCCTGATTGTTTGATTAGTACTTTCATGCAGAAATATTTTCCTCCTAGTGCTAGACATGCTATTTTGCAGGAACTTTTTGATTTTAAACAGGGAGAAAAAGAGATATTGCCTGAATCATGGGCAAGGTTTTGTGCTTTGATTCATGCATAGGCTGGAAGTCCATTACCTAAGAATGAGCTTCTTGATATATTTTATAATGGACTAACTGAAGAATCTAGGACACACCTACATAGTTGTGTTGATTGTGTTTTCAGGAATAGGACTCCCAAGGAAGCTGAGGAATTAATTGCTAAAATAAGCAAGAATTATGAAGATTAGACTCCTCCTGAATCTGGTATACCTGAAGTAATCATACCTGAACCAACTATTCCGGTGCCTATTCCAACATCAAAGAAGAGGGGAGTTATTGAATTAAATGATGAACCGATGAAGGAAGCTAAGAAATGTCTTAAGGAGAAGGGAATTAAAGCTGTAGATGTCAAGAATTTACCTCCTATAGAAGAATTATGTAAACCAATTCCCCACTCATCCACCAGTGAGGTACACTCTCTCCAACACTTTGATGAAGGTGATATCCCTTACTCTAAACCTCCTGATCAATGCTTAGAAGAATTTGATATCTTTATTGTTAAGCAAGATAATTTTAATAAAAGGGTGCAAAATCATCTAATGGAAAACACTAGAGCTATTGTTGAGTTGAAAGATATTGTGGAAAGAACCTCTAATGATGTTAAAATGATTGTTAAACACTTTCAAATGGTTCAAACTCAAATAGATCAACTCATTAAAGTGCAAAAAAACTTGCTAGTTAATGCTGCTAAAGAAAAACATGCATATGAAAGAACTAGAAGTGGTGTTGCTACCTAGGATCCTCTATATCCTGAGGGGCATCCCAAAAGAATTGAGCAGGATTCTCAACAAGCTGAAAATAGTGGCTCTACTCGCAAGAAAAGGAAAAAGAAACATAAAACTGTTGTAGAACCCTCTGAACCTGCTATAGATCCTAATAGTATATCTATCTCTGATGCTAAAACTGAAATTGGTAATGAAGAAAATAAAGCTCCAAAGGAAGAAAAAGTTGAAGAAGAACCTGAAGAGCACACTAAGAATACTAAATACACTAAAGAAGATTTTGTTGCTAAGAAACATGGTAGTGAAAGAGAGCCTTGGGTCCAAAAACCTATGCCTTTCCCTGATAAGAAACACAAGTCAAAGGAAGATGAACACTATAATAATTTTTGTGAGTGGATGAAACCTTTATTCCTGCAAATTCCTTTGACTGATGCTATTAAATTGCCTCCTTACTCAAAGTATATGAAGGATATTGTCTCAAATAAAAGGAAGCTCCCTAATGAAAAAATTTCTACTTTGCTTGCTAATTATTCCTTTAATGGTAAGGTTCCTAAGAAACTTGGAGACCCAGGGATTCCAACTATCCCTTGCTCTATTAAGAACAATTATGTTAGAACTGCTTTGTGTGATTTGGGAGCTGGAGTTAGTGTTATGCATTTCTCTGTCTATAAGAGGCTTCAACTTGAAAAACTGATACCATCTGATATATCTTTGCAAATGGCTGATAAATCTACCACTATTCATGTTGGTATATGTGAGGATGTACCTGTTCAAGTGGCTCATAATTGCTTGATATTAACTGATTTTGTTGTGCTTGAAATGCCTGAAGACGATAATATGTCTATTATTCTTGGGAGACCTTTTCTTAATACTACAGGAGCTATTATTAATTACAATCAAGGAAAGGTGACCTTTAATGTTAATGACAAGGAACATACTGTCTATTTCCCCAAGAAGATTGAAAGGACTTATGGTTTGAATTCAATTGAACATGTTGAGGGCATTCAAGTTGGAGAGATATATTGTCCCATACTAAGAGAAAAATTTGAAACTATTATGATTGGGACCATTGCTATCAAGGTTGAGGTAACATAATCATAAGTGGAATACAAAGTTTTGTCTCATATGAAATTGTTTTGGTAACAAGACCTGATCAACCTTGTTAACAAAAGGATTTCGTTGAACAAAACAATGTTTTCACTATGAATATCTCCGCTTACTTCTATTCTATCCATTTTAGTTTTTGTTTTCGTTTAGTTTTTCCTTTTTGTTGTTAGTTGCTTGCATGTTAGAGTGTCTTAGAACTCCTGTAGTTCTAGCCTTGTTTTGTCATTGCATCATTTTCCAAAAAAAATCTGTCTGTCAGAAAATCATTCTTCTATGCCTGAAAATTGCCCAAAAATAAAGTGTCTCAAAAAATTCCAGAAAATTCATATTAAATTTTTACGTGAAAAAGGGGTAGAGGAGTGCCTGGAAGGTACTAGGGGACCCACTAGGCAGGCACACCACCTGGTGGCGCGGCCTACCCTGGGTGGCACCATGCCATGGTGTGGGCCACCCCTCGCCCTCCACTAACTCTCTCACCTGCCACTTTCTTCTCTCTCCCAAGCAAGCTCCAGTTCATTGCTAAAAATCGCGTTCTTGCCGTGCTTGCTCTCGATTTCTTCGATCTCCTTGCTCAGCCCATCTTTGTTGCTAAAATTTGGAGCATTTGTTCACCGGTATGTGACTCCTCCGCTTGCCCAAGTAGATTTGTGTTTAGTGGATTATATCTTGAGTATTTTTCTGCTATAGGTGGCAGGCTATGAGAGCTTGTAAGCTTGTTTGATGCTTAGAGATATAGTTTTGATGCATGTTTAGGCCTCTTACAAGTCCCTTTGAGTAGCACCCTTCATTATATTCACTTTGCAATCACTTGTTTAAAAGGTGTTTAAATTTTAGAATAGAAGATGAATGAGCATCAAAACCAACATGAACTATGGGTGCCTGAGGTTATGAAGGTCCACCGGGAGGAGGAAGTTTTTCCTTCCATTTATCCATGCTCTGAGTTCATGAGAGCTGCAGGAATTCTCCAAGATTTCCACACTTTGGTTTCTAATGTAGGATTGGAGCACTTTTTGGAAGATGAACCTTGTCAATTTGTGAAGCTAACCATGTCTGTGGTGCAGGACTTTCAATTTAGTTACTCTCTGCCTAACCCCATGGTCCACTACAAAATTTACAATATTGATGTCGACCTTTCTCTCGATGACTTCTGTGCAGCTATTAAGGTACCTCAGCGGGGATCATGTAGAAGGATTAAAGAGCGACCTGAACCACTCATGGATTTATACGCAGAAATTTGCCAAGGGAGCAGCTTCTCAAAGGAGAGTGGAAAAATCCGTAACATTGATCTCCCCTCCATTCGCTACATTGCCTACTTTATTACCAAGTCTGTTCTTTCTAGGAAAACTGCAAATAAGTTATCCTCTTATGATCTAGCATTTATCTCTGCTGCTCTTAAACGAGATAGGTCTTACAACTTGGGTGCTTTGATAGCTTTCCGTCTTGCCGCTAACCGCGAGAAAGGTGGAATTTGTGGGGGCCTCATTGCTTCTCATTTACTAGCATTGCATGGTTTAGTGCCTCATCATCTAGACCTACAGTTTCCCATAGAAAGGCTTGATCTAAATTCCATGATACAACATAAATTTGTTTCCTCGTGGGCTAGTTTGAGTGAGTTTCTTATGAAATAACCTTTCTCAAAGCTGGTTGGAGAAGGGGCAAGTCCGAGCATGTTGTTCTTTTGCCTGCACCTGTTTTGTTTAACCTTGATAACAGGGTAGGATGGTCTCTCACGGAGGAGGAGTTTGATGCGTATTTGGGAGAGCTCTCCTAGCAGGACCAGGATACTAGAAGGGAGGTCACAGATGATTCGGTCCATCCCTCGAATGAGGGGGAGTCTTCATATCAGCAGCCTGCTTATGATTGGGGAGCTTCTTCTTTTTCCCACGGGTCCAACTATGATCATTCTTATCATGATCCTCCTGCTTGGAACTCTTACCCGTATCTGGATTGACACCCACTTAGGCCAAAAGCCTAAGCTTGGGGGGAGGTACGCCAACATCGCACTCATCTCCATATCATGTTGTGTTGGTACTTTGTATATTCATGTTTCGTTCTCTTTTTAGTTTTCGTTCTTTCTTTATTGTTTCTTTCTAAAACACAAAAAGACCAAAAAATATTTCTGTTGTTTCTCTTTGGTTTGCTTCTTCTTCTTTTTTCCTTGGTTTGATTTTCCCTTTTTTCTTTGTTTGAAGTATTCGAAAAACCCAAAAAGATTTTTCTTTGCTTGTTCTTCCCTTTTTGGTTCTTGTTTAAAAATCGAAAACACCAAAAATATTTGTTGTTCTTCTTTGGCTTTATGAGTTTGTTGCAGGGTTCAGTAGTCCTCAGTGGGATTTGGTTTCATATTATTATCCAAGCCACACAAGTGAAGGGCAATAATGAGGATTAATGACAACTGAAGTGTTGCAAGAGGCTGGTAACGAACTCTACTTGTTTTCATTTTTGTACATATACTCATCATTGTGGGCATGCTTAGCCTGTTCGTGTAGGGTGTATGTTATCTTTGGATGCTTAGTAGTTCTTGCTTTCGTATGATTAGTTCCAGCTTGCTAATAGTTTGTAGCATGTTGATGACCCACAAGTATAGGGCGTGTATCGCAGTATTTTCGATAAGTAAGAGTGTCGAACCCAACGAGGAGCAGAAGGTGCTGGCTAGTGGTATGGATCAGGAATTCTCTGCAAATACTTAGCAAACAGTTTTTAGGGGTTTTCGATAAAGCAAGTAAACAAAGTACGAGTAAATAAAAGACAGTAGGAATAAATGCAGCAAGTGGCCCAATCCTTTATGTAGCAAAGGACAAGCCGGTTGTATTACTTAAGATGACCAAACGTTCTCGAGGACACATGGGAAGACTGTCAAGTGCTTTCGCTTCATATAGTCGATTAATCTTCTTTAGCTTGCTAAGTGTTGTGTGGGTGAACCTGTGCTAATGTACCGCCCCATACAAGACTAATACATACTTGTGATTATACCCCTTGCAAACATCCATAAGTACAAGAAAGTAATTAAGGTAGAAACCTAACCACAACTTTAAACTCTAAGACCCTTACGTCCCTTGTGCAATGGTTTCCTAATGGGGATTCATGTTTCTGTCACTCCGACAACCCCTACGATTAGTAGCCAAATACACAATGCATTCCCCTAGGCCCATATAGGTGAAGTGTCATGTAGTCGACGTTCACATGACACCACTAGAAGAAGTACACCACAACTTAAATAACAATCTATTGAATCTTTCTCAACACAACTCCACTACTAACAACAAGACTTCTCCCATGTCCTCAAGAACAAATCGAACTACTCACAAGACATCATATGGATCATGATCAGAGATGGAATAATGATGTATAACAATCTAAACATAAACAATAATTCAATGGTTCACTCAATAGCATCAACTACAAAGAGTAATCAACACCGGGAAAGTTTCCCCTATGAACTATGCAAGATTCAACTTAATTGTTACAGCAATATGGAGATGGTGATGAGAGTGCTGATGGTTATGATGGTGGTGATGATGGTGATGATGATCACGATGAAGTCCAGCTTGATGGTGGTGTTGATGGCGACGATCTCCCCTCTCCGGGAAGGAATTCCCCCGGCAGAAATCTGTCTACCGGAGAGATCTTTCTCTCTCGGTGTTTTCCGCCCCGCAGAGGCGGCGGAATCTTTCTGTGGTCGCTCCCCAAGTATTAGGGTTTCGGGAGGATGATATACGCCAGAGGGGAGAGGCTGGAGTGGGCCAGGGTGGCCACACCACCTCCAGGTGTGGCCTAGGCCTGCCCGCGCCATGGGGTTGTGTGGGCCCCCTATGGCCCACCTCCACTCCATCTTCTGGCATCCTTAGTCTTCTGAAAAAAATAGGATTTTCTGTATATTTTCCCGGATTTTCTGATCTTCGCGAATTTTGCCTCCAAACAGCACCTTTTCCATCAGAATCCTGACTGCACCGGTCCATGCTCCAAAAGTCATCAACCATGCAAAAATAGATGAAATAACATAAGTATCACCTCTCAATACGAAATATATCAATGAATAATAGTGAATTAAGACATAGAATAGTGATGCAAAATGGACGTATCAACTCCCCCCAAGCTTAGACTTTGCTTGTCCTCAAGCGAACTGAGCTCAATAAACATGACCTCATGTTTATGGAGTGAAGAGTCGATAAAAGAATACGAACAAGAAGCAGCACATTCATCAAATACATAGATCATAATAGAAGACAACTCACTATTATATAACTCAACTTGTAATGAGTAAAGGAAACACAATAAAGATACATAAAGTGAATCAGAATTTGTAATGGCAAACTTAGTCGAAGAATAGTTGATAATTTGCTGGAGTTCACAAATAACTGGTTTTTCAATGATAGCTTTCGAAGTAGTAAACATCAAGATAAGAGCAATGTGCAAAACAAGGAACATAAGAGACATGATTGAATAAATCATCATATGAATGAATGAAACACATCAAGTCAAAATACTTGCTGAGATAGAAGGGAATAGGTTTAATGACTCAACTACAAAGTAAAAGAAAGGCCCTTCAAAGAGGGAAGCAGGGATTGCAAGTCTCATAAAGAGCTCCCAAAAATTATGATACTTACTAAGCTCTCATTGCCCCTATCATAGGAATCTTTAGGTTATTAAGGTTAAAGTGACACAACTAAGAGGATATGCTTGACAAGTTATAAGTTGAAATCTCGTGCCCCTTACTTATGAGTACCGATCCGCATGCTACTCAACGTCAGTCACGAGCAAGCTCTTGTCACTATAAATACATGCGTATCATTGAGAACTGCTAACGGGGTACCCCTTGCACATGACACAGCAGCTATCCCATAATCAAATTGACAAGGCAAGCAGACAGTGAGCATCTCAACGATCTTTTTATTTGCTATTTGCATAGGTTTTTATTGAGGATGCTTCATAGAATGCTCACTATAGTTATGCTACAAGTTTCCACCATGATTAGGCATGGCTTAGGCTAGCGGCCCAGGCGTTTCTCTAACACACATATAAACTCCATGATCTTACAAGTTCCACTTTTATTTCACACTGCCGGGATCCATAAGCAAAAGAACATGATATCAACTAGGTACAAGTACCAATGAAGTGTTGAAAGCGGTCCCCATGATACATGGTTCCGCTAACTTCAACTCAGAAAGCGCAAGCATATACGCAACAAAGAAGGACCCAATGGTTCAAGTTTATTAAATGCAAGAAAGTAAAGTGTGCCATCAAGTTCGTGAGAGCTTTAATCGCTAAATTTCACATAACAAGTTTAATTTGGGAGGTAGATAAAACAAGAATTTACTTGGAATAGCAATAATGCTACTAGGTAGGTATGGTGGACTCAAAAGGCAAAGGTTTTGGTTTAAAGGAGGTGGATGCATGAGAAGAATACCCTCTCAGTACAGGTTTTTGGCTAGCAAGGCTGGGTAGCAAGTATAAGAGTTGAAGGAAACAAACAAGCATATAAGTGATAAAGACAAACATGCAATCTTCCTTGGAAGCACAAAATATCTTAACTAGAGAATACTAGACTTATGGGCAAATCAAGAAAGAAAGATGATGAAATTATTTTTCTCTAGAGTACTTCTATCTTTTTCTTTTTCTTTTCAACTCTCAAAAATAGTGTTGCTACTGACCGAGCCAGGTTTGCCAAAACCAACTAAATTAACTCAATGATCCCAAAGTGATACCAATACTAACAACAAGATCAATCATATAACCACGAATTGAAAACTAATATAAGCTATGCAAAAGAGTGGATGATAGAACTTCTCATTAATATTCCATAACGGAAACTCACACCAAGGGATACATATCTAACGAGAGAGGGGACACTTCCATAATGCAAACCATACTACATAATAACTCCTCTATTCATGATATGACTCTACTAATAAGGTAAAAAGATAGAATATAGTGATATGATACCGCGGCACTCCCCCAAGCTTGGAACAAACCAAGGGGATGCCAAACCTGATGACAAGTTACTCCTTCGGTGGTGGTGGTAATATTTTCTTAGTTGACGTGAGGAAATCTTGCAGCATCTTGCGAAGCCTATTATTCTCCCATTGAAGCATGTCCACCTGCCTCCTCAAGTCTCGATACTTATCGCAGAACTCTTTAGTGACTCGCAGGGCTTCCATTGATGCAGGGCAAGAGACTAAAGGTACCAGCCCCTGCTCGGGGTCTTGGAGGTCTTCCTCCATAGGCTCCTTCCCTTTATCCTTGGCGGACACCATTGTGCTTCTAAGCTTTCAAAGAGTATGTCCTCATAGAAACAGATCGAAACAAAAACATGACAAAAACACGATATACGGACCTCGAGGGATCCGGGGGTTATATATTACGAAGTTCCATATCAAAAGGAAGGTACTGGGAGAAAATGTGTCGGAGGCAGAGTCCGGGGTGGACTCACCACCTGGTGGCGCGGCCAGGGGTGGGCCCGCGCCACAGGGTGGTGTGAGCCACCCTGGCTCCGTTTCCGTCCCCTTTTCACTTCGTAGCTTTCCTTATTGACTAAAAACCGCAAAAATATAGTTGGATAGTATTTTCGCGGAACTTTTCTTACCAGAACTGTTACATATTTGAAGACGGACTCTGCAGGTCTCTGAATTTGGTATCTAGTAGATTTTTTCGGAGTCATCACTTGAATAACATCAATATCTTCATCTTCATATACTTATTACTTGACTCATAAAACCATTCTCTTCCGTATTACACCATTATCTCCACTTCCTGGAAATTTCATTCACACAAAACTTCACACAGTTCTCATTAGCAACATTAGTATAAGTGAAGTAATAAAACCTTTTGAGTCCAACTTCAACTGAAACCATCAAAACATAAGCTACTGTGGCAACTCCTTCCGAAAACCCAAAAAGAATTCAAAAAGGAAATCGAATAAAGAAGCAAATGCAAGAGTGGCAAAATCTGTCAAAACAGACCAGCAGGTAAAGATCAATTTTTTGGAAAATCTTCTGTTGCTCAAATCAAAAAGTTCAAAACTAACTAAAGTTAAACAACAATCTGGGGCAGAAGCACAAAAAATTACAGCTCAATCTGACATACAGAGATCTCTCACGAATTTTTACAGTGAATTACAAAAATCTGTTTCGGGACAGCAACTTCCCCAAATCTTACTTCTCTCTCATTAGAGGTTGATCTTGACACAAAAACCAAACAAAACGGATAAGGAGCGGTTATTACCGAAGTAATAACTTCCAAGACTCAAAGAAACAAAAACAAACTAAAAGCAAAAACAAATTGGGTTGTCTCCCATAAAGCTCTTTCTTTATAGCCATTAAGATGGGCATGATAATTTGAAGAAGCTCTGATAGGGATATGGATTGAAGTGAAAGAGAGCATTAAGAAGCAAAAACACACACACATTTAAGTCTAACCCACTTCCTATGCAAGGGGATTTTGTAAACAAACAAGTTATTGAAACCAAAGGCAACTTGTATAAGAAGGCAAAAGAAGTGCAACATAAAAAAATTCAGCATAAAACGAGGAAACTTGATATTATTGAGATACATAAGAACACTTTTCCCTCTCTCATAGTAACTTTCAGTATCATGCATAAACTTAACAATATAGCTATCACAAGGACCATCGTAGCGATGATCACTTATTCTAACAGAAAACATAGGAATACTAGCTCTCATAACACTACTATGTGAAACAATATTAGAGGTATCCTTACAAAGGATAGTGTGTCCCTCTCTTTCATATTTAGTGACAAAGTCTTTCACACTTGCTATTATAGGTTCATCAACCATTTGTTTATCAGGTTCAACAGTTTTATTCATAATTTCATTAACCATACTAGCTATCATGGAATGTTCCTTTACCTTAACTGGAAAAGGCATTTTCTGAATATAAGGTTTAGGTAAAACATGATTAACAGTATAAACTTCCGTATTTCTTGCAGGAACACTCTTAACAATATCTTTATAAGGTTCATGATACTTATTCCACTTCTTTTTAGGTACTTCAATATAAGAAGCAAAAGCCTTAAAATAAGAAGCAATAGCTTGAGAGTCTAGACCATAAGCTTTTTTAATATTTAGAAAGTCATCAGTTCCCATAAAAGATTCAATGCATTCATAATCATAATTTATACCTGGCTTTCTACCTTTGTCATTCTCCCAAGCTTCAGCATTGTCTTGAATACGGTCCAGAAGATCCCATTTAGCTTCTTCTTCCATGCGAGTGAATGATCCAGCACAAGAAGCATCCAATAAATCTTTATCATGTAGAGTGAGCCTTGCATAAAAGTTATTGATAATAATATTGTTGGGGAGCTCATGAATGGGACATTTGAGCATTAGTAACTTCAATCTCCCCCAAGCTTGACCTGTACTCTCTCCATCAATAGGCCAAAAGTTGTATATTTGATTCCGATCTTTATGAATCTCACTAGGAGGATAAAACTTTGAATAAAAGAGAGGCACTATTTCCTCCCATTCTAGAGCTTGACCATTCTTCAGCAGCTTATACCATTCCTTAGCTCTTCCTTTTAGTGATAATGAGAATAAATTCTTCTTAACTTGATCTGTAGTAATACCTACACACTTGAACAACCCGCATAATTCGTGTATAAAGAGTAAATGATCACCGGGATGGACAGTTCCATCCCCAACATAGTAGTTATCCATAACACGATAAATAATTCTTGTAGGTATTTTGAAAACATCATTCTTAGCAGGTGGTGGCTTATCTACTACCTTAGCAGTGGTAGTAGCATTACCAAATAAGAAACACAGTGAATTATCCATAACGAAAATAAAGCAACTAGCAGAAGTAAACAATACTCACAGTAGAAGTTTCATTTACCAGTTCCCCTCTGCAATAGCGCTTCATTCCCCAGCAATGGCGCCAGAAAATAGTCTTGATGACCCACAAGTACAGGGGGTGTATCGCAGTATTTTCGATAAGTAAGAGTGTCGAACCCTACGAGGAGCAGAAGGTGCTGGCTAGTGGTATGTGATACATTGCAAATGTATCTATAATTTTTGATGTTCCATCCTTGGTTTTATCCACTTTATTGTGTTTTGTTCCAACTTTGGAGTACTTTTCATATGATTTCTTGGACTAACCTATTAAAAAGAGCCACAGTGCCCGCTGCCTGTTTTCTGCTGTTTTTGGTTCCAGGAAAGTCAGAAAATGAATATTCTCGGAATTGAACGGGACAAAAGCCAAAGTGCCTATTTTTCTGGAAGTGATCAAGTGCCAGAATACGAGACAGAGAAGGGCCAGGGGCCGGCCACACCACCTGGCCACGCGGCCAGGCTAGGCCCACGCCAGGGGGTGGTGTGGTGGCTCCCGGCACCACCTCGGCCTCTCCTTCCGCCTATATATTGCCCTCGGGACGAAAACCCTAAGTACCCGATCAAAAATCCACGAAAGAGTCTGTAGCCGCCGTCATCTCCATCCCTAGATCGGAAGGGATCTGAAGCTCTTCCCGGCACCCTGCCAGAGAGGGGAATTCACCCTGGAGGCCTTCTTCATCACCATGCAAGCCTCCGGTGTGATGCGTGAGTAGTTCATCCTTGGACTACGGATCCATGTAGTAGCTAGATGGCTGGTTCTCCTCCTTTGTGCTTTCATGTTTAGATCTTGTGAGCTTCGTTCATGATCAAGATCATCTATTTGTAATTCTACATGTTGTGTTTGCGGGGATCCGATGGATATTGAGATGCTATCTCAGATTGATTATTGATTCTATCATGTCTTTGTTATTTGTGATCTTGCATCCTTTCCGTTGTTAGTAGCTATCTTGGCCAAGTAGATGCTAGCAACTCCAAGAGTTGGTATTTATGCTCGATAGTGGGTTCATGCCTCTGGTAATCTGGGGAAGTGACAGAAATCTCTAAGGTACTAGATGTGCTGTTGCTACTAGGGAGAAAACAACAATCCTTTGTTCATAGAACAATCGTATTGTTTACTTTACACGCAGTTCGTAAAGCAATAATCTGTTGCCTGCAACTTAATACTGGAGGGGGTTCGGATGATAATCTGAAGGTGGATTATTAGTCATAGATGCAGTTGGATGGCGGTCTATGTATAATGTTGTAATGCCCAATCAAGTCTCAGAGGAGTCAAGATGATTAGTATATGCATGTATTGCTTTCTCGGTGTTTGTCAATTGCCCCGCTGTAATTTGTTGACCCAACATGTTATCTATCTAAGGAGAGCCACCTCTAGTGAACTATGGATCCCGGTCCTTTTTCTTTACATACAATCTACAATTGTTTACTACTTTGTGTTTACTTTCTGCAACCTTTACTTCTTTCCCTTCGATATGTTTAATCCTTTGTTTTCCGCAAAACACGGCGAGATTGACAACCTCATCGCAAGTTGGGGACAAAGTTTTGTGGTTGTGTTGTGCAGGTCTCCACGTTGCTACTAGCACCGGTAGTGCGACCTACCAAAGCTCAGCTAGTAACACCTTTGTTGGGGGGTTTCCTTTCTCCTACTGGTTCGATTACACCTTGGTTTCATAACTGAGGGAAAACTTACTGTTGTGCTCATCATACCTTCCTCTTGGGGTTCCCAACGAGCTCTACGTGGAAAGTCGAGCGCATCAAGATCTTTTCTGGCGCCGTTGCCGGGGAGTCAAGGACATCTTCACAAGGGGAGTCCCTCATAACCAATCTCTTTACTTTGTTGTTTTTGTTTTGCTTAGTTTCTTTTTTCTTTGTTTGCTTGTTTATTTATCAAAAACACAAAAAATTAGTTTTATATGTTTTGCTTTCTTATTTGAAAAACAAAAAAAAATAGTTTTACTTGTTTGCTTTCTTACTCAAAAACACACAAAAATTAAGTCTCCTTTAGTTTTCACCCCTTCCCAAGCTCACCATGTTGATCCCCAAATTCACCCTGAAAGACCTTCCAATTGGTAGTGGTTCTATAATTGGGAAAGATAACATTGAAGAATTCTTTAATCATGTTAGCAAACATGAAGATACTGAGGATAGATCCCTTGTAGAACTTCCTCCAAATTATGAGATTGCTGCAGCTTCTTTAATTCACATGTTAGAAGCTAGGTTTGTTAACCTCAACCCCTTAACGCAAGTGATGTTTCTTAAGCTTAAAGAAATTGAGGATCCTGAAAAGAGGGATTTTATTCTAGAAACTTTGTTTAAGGAGTTCTATGATGTTGCCAAGGAAGCTAGAAAAGTTTTTGAACGTTTCAATATGCTAGGCTCATGTGTAGATGTTGTTGGTACACGAGAAAAGATGAACAAAACCGAACCTAATGGGGAGGAACCTAAGATACCAATACCCTTCAAACTAGTAGCAATACATGATGCCATAGAAAAGAATCTTGATTGGATTGTTCCTGCAAACCCTTTTGATGAGAATAGTAAACCTAAGAGCATTGAGAGAGGATCCTCTAGAACTTATTTGGATGATATATCTTGCCTTGTTGGAAATATTTCTGGTATTGATCTTAATGCTTCTTCATTTGAGAACACTTGATTCTTTCTTTGCTTCTTATGCCTAACTTAAAGGCGTCAAAGAAAATTACTTATTGGGAGATAACCCAAACGTTTTAGATAAGTCTTGGAAGTTATTACATCTGTAATAACCGCTCCTTGTCCTTTTTATTTGCTTTTTGTGCCAAGAGTAACCTCTAATGAGAGAGAAGTAATGATTGGGAAAGTTGCTGTCCCGAAACAGATTTCTGTGCTTAAACGTAAAAATTTGTGAGAGAGCTATGTATGTCGGATTGAGCAGTAATTTTTTGTGCTTATGCCTAAGGTTGTTATCTAACTTTCGTTAGTTCAACACTTTTTTATTTGAGCAACAGAAGGTCTTCGCAAAAATTCGTCTTTACCTGCTGGTCTGTTTTGACAGATTTCTGCCATTTTCTGCATTTGCTTCTTCTTAGTTCCTTCTTGAGTTCTTTTGGGGAATTGAGCTTTTTGAGGGAAGTGCTACAGTAGCTAGTGTTTTAATGTAAGTTTATTTGGTGTTAGAACTGAACCTTAAGACTTATTTATCTTAAGTGCACTAATGTTGCTAATGAGATTGTGTGAAGTTTTGTATGAAGGAAAAATTTCAGGTGTATGGATGGAATGAGTAATGAGATGAAGGATGGACTAAAGCTCAAGCTTGGGGATGCCACGCGTGTCACCCCAAGAAATATCCAAGAAGTACAAGCGTCAAATCTTGGTGATGCCCAAGGCATCCCCTTCTTCATCAATAAAAATCCCAGGTTTCTTTCAAACGCATCATTTTTATTGTTTCATGCACAGTTGTGTTTTTCTTGGAGCGTCTTCTTTTTCGTTTTTTATTTGGTTTTTAGTTTGCTTAGTTTTCTGAATAAATTGGTTGGACCCCCTCTTTCATACATTTGGTTTGCAAATAGTTTGGTTTGGTTTGGAAAAGAGTAGCAAAGTTTATGCTTCTATGGTAAAAAGAGCTTATTTTTGACTGTGGCCTATGTTTTGTCATGCCATGCTTGGTATTGTTTTGGATTTATGCTTAGTACTATTTGTTGTAGCATGACTTGTTATAAACAATTGAGATTTCTTAATGTGCCTTAGATGAATCATGCGTTGTTTTAGCATATTAAAGCATAGTATAGTGGTATTCTCCTCTGATGCTTTATTTGGGTTGACTTGGCGCATGCTCACACCATGTTATGACTATCCAAAGTCACCATAGCCTTTATGATCCTTTAGTTTTCAACTTGTAGTATCACTTTATGCTTTGATCAATGATGTTTTGTCGCTCTGCATGATTATGGCCATTATTGCTCTCTTAGTTTGTCGCTCCTAGTTTTTGCTAGCCTCCACAACAAAGCATGAGTTCCACTCATGCATCCAACTCCCTAAACCAAGTTATTCCAAAGAGTCCACAATACCTACCTACTAGCTTATGCTATTCCAAGTATATTCATGCTTTTGTTTACCTTCCACTTGTTATGAGAAAACTAGTGATTAAAACTCTCACAAACTTGATGGCACACTTTACTTTTTGCCTCTAATAAACTTGAACCATTGGGTTCTTCTTTGTTGCGTACATGCTTGCGCTTTATAAGTTGAAATTAGCAGAACCATGTACCATGGGGAATGCTTTCAACATTGCACTTGTACTTTGTACCCCGTTGATATCATGTTCTTTTGCTTACGAATCCCGACGGTGTGAAATAAAAGTGGAACTTGTAAGATCATGGAGTTTGTATGTGTGTTAGAGAAACGACTGGGCCGCTAGCCTAAGCTATGCCTAATCATGGTGGAAACTTGCAGCATCACCATAATGAGCACTCTATGAAGCATCCTCAATAAAAACCTATGCAAATAGCAAATAAAAAGATCGCTGAGATGCTCATTGTCTGCTTGCCTTGTCATTTTGATTATGGGAAAGCTCCCGTATCATGTGCAAGGGGTACCCCGTTGGCGGTTCTTAATGATACACATATACTTACAATGACAAGAGCTTACTCGTGACTGAAGTTGAGTAGCATGAGGATCGGTCTTCGTAAGTAAGGGGCATGAGATTTCGGTTTATAACTTCTCAAGCATATCCTCTTAGTTGTGTCACTTTAAGCTTAATCACCTTCAAGATGCTTATGATAGGGGCAATGAGAGCTAAACGTTCTCGAGGACACATGGGAAGACTGTCAAGTGCTTTCGCTTCATATAGTCGATTAATCTTCTTTAGCTTGCTAAGTGTTGTGTGGGTGAACCTGTGCTAATGTACCGCCCCATCCAAGACTAATACATACTTGTGATTATACCCCTTGCAAACATCCGTAAGTACAAGAAAGTAATTAAGGTAGAAACCTAACCATTATATTGAGTCTCCACCTTCCTTTTCACAAAAGGCCTTTCTTCCACCATTATATTGAGTCTCCACCTTCTATCTTTATGCACCTACTTTGAGAGCATAGTGCCATTCTTAGTTCCATGTGCATTGTCCCAAGCCTAGTTGATTGATGCATAAATTGATATTGCTTGTTTTAAACTATTGTATCTAGTCACTCTTATGAACTTTGAAGGTGTCCTATGCATTTATATTTGCTACTCTATTGAGGGACAAGCTGAATACTATTATGCTATGTTTTCTTTATGTGAAACAAACAAACGTCTTGCAAAGCATTGTTATTCATGAATCTTTTGTTTGTGCCTTTTCATGTTGCATCATAGTTTCTTTGCTTATTGCTAGAACTTTGTCTTTCATGTTATGATTGAAGAACTATGATCCTAGCTTTGAATGTTTTGCAAATACTTTGATCAAGTCTTTGATGGTGCATGTCACCTCAAAAATTATTCTTTCTTTTTATCACTTACCTACTCGAGGACGAGCAGGAGTTAAACTTGGGGATGTTGATACATTGCAAATGTATCTATAATTTTTGATGTTCCATGCTTGGTTTTATCCACTTTCTTGTGTTTTGTTCCAACTTTGGAGTACTTTTCATATGATTTCTTGGACTAACATATTAACAAGAGCCATAGTGCCAGCTGCCTGTTTTCTGCTGTTTTTGGTTCCAGGAAAGTTAGAAAATGAATATTCTCGAAATTGGACGAGGCAAAAGCCAAAGTGCCTATTTTTCCGGAAGTGATCAAGTGCCAGAATACGAGACGGAGAAGGGCCAGGGGCCGGCCACACCACCTGGCCGCGCGGCCAGGCTGGACCTGTGCCAGGGGGTGGTGTGGTGGCTCTCGGCACCCCCTCGGCCTCTCCTTCCGCCTATATATTGCCCTCAGGACGAAAACCCTAAGTACCCGATCAAAAATCCACGAAAGAGTCTGTAGCCGCCGTCATCTCCATCCCTAGATCGGGAGGGATCTGAAGCTCTTCCCGGCACCCTGCCGGAGAGGGGAATTCACCCTAGAGGCCTTCTTCATCACCATGCAAGCCTCCGGTGTGATGCGTGAGTAGTTCATCCTTGGACTACGGATCCATGTAGTAGCTAGATGGCTGGTTCTCCTCCTTTGTGCTTTCATGTTTAGATCTTGTGAGCTCCGTTCATGATCAAGATCATCTATTTGTAATTCTACATGTTGTGTTTGCGGGGATCTGATGGATATTGAGATGCTATTTCAGATTGATTATTGATTCTATCATGTCTTTGTTATTTGTGATCTTGCATGCTTTCCGTTGTTAGTAGCTATCTTGGCCAAGTAGATGCTAGCAACTCCAAGAGTTAGTATTTATGCTCGATAGTGGGTTCATGCCTCTGGTAATCTGGGGAAGTGACAGAAATCTCTAAGGTACTAGATGTGTTATTGTTACTAGGGAGAAAACAACAATCCTTTGTTCATAGAACAATCGTATTGTTTACTTTACACGCAGTTCGTAAAGAAATAATCTGTTGCTTGCAACTTAAGACTGGAGGGGGTTCGGATGATAACCTGAAGGTGGATTATTAGCCATAGATGCAGTTGGATGGTGGTCTATTTATAATTTTGTAATGTCCAATCAAGTCTCAGAGGAGTCAAGATGATTAGTATATGCATGTATTGCTTTCTCGGTGTTTGTCAATTGCACTGCTGTAATTTGTTCACCCAGCATGTTATCTATCTAAGGACAGCCACCTCTAGTGAACTATGGATCCTGGTCTTTTTTCTTTACATACAATCTACAACTATTGACTGCTTTGTGTTTACTTTCTGCAACCTTTACTTCTTTCCATTCGATATGTTTAATCCTTTGTTTTTTCCGCAAAACACAGTATGATTGATAACCTCATCGCAAGTTGGGGACAAAGTTTTGTGGTTGTGTTGTGCAGGTCTCCACGTTGCTACTAGCACCGGTAGTGCGACGTGCCAAAGCTCAGCTAGTAACACCTTTGTTGGGGGGATACCCCCGGGTAGGGTCACGTCGTGGTATAAAGGCCGAGTTAGCCGAGGTATGGAAAGGCCAAAGCAGATACTGGCCGGGTCACCTCAAGGCGGGCCGAATCACGGGGTAATCCGGACCTGGGGGCGTTCGCCTAACTAGCCCTCATCCCACTTAAGCGGTAAGTCGGAAGCGTATGTCTAACCTGTATGCAGGAAAAGGGTGTGGCCGGATGAACCATCGTCCGGGTCACGGTAACCTTCTAGGAGAAGGAAGGAATCTCGCTGGTCAAAAGGAGCCCCGGTATGCACTGCCTGAGCGAAGCGAGCAAGGACTGGACCATCGGGGCGTGGCCGACAAGCGTGACGACGCCCGTGTCAGCTGACGAGGGCGCCGCAGTGGCTCACGTAGCTAAAGCGTAGCTGACGCGGCGGAAAAAGCACCCCGGTCGGTTTACCACTTTGGGAGGGGGCATATTCTTAGGAATATGCCTCCACGTATGCCCTAGGCTGAAACCGAGCCTCCCCTATAAAAGGGGGGCTACGGCTTCAGAAGAGGGGGTTGGAAGTTTATTCTCTGGACATTTTTGTTAAGGTCTAGGGTTTCAGGTGAGGTCTGTGGGTAAGAGTAAGAGAGCTTCTTCTTCCTCCTCTCGCCAATACAGCTCTAGGAGCACTTGTAACCTTGGAAGAAAATCAATACAAGTTCTGGTGTGGAGAATCACTTCGCTATCCCTCCCTAGATTCCCCTAGCGTGTATTAGTCCCCACCTTTAGCCTATACATGGCTTCTGCCGTGACACCACCACGACAGTTGGCGCCCACCTTGGGGCTAGCAGCGCTAGCAGGGGTCAAGATCCGGACGGGAAACTTCATCGCCACTGGCGAGCGCATCGTCTCCGGGCTCGTCCAGCGCTTTGAAGCGTGGGACTTCGTCAGCGACAACGCAGGCTGCTTCGGCACGCGCCCTCTCCCGCGCAACGGCATCTTCCTCAAGCTCGGCGCGCACAAGGTCTACATCGCGGTGGACGTGTCAGGCGTTCATCCGCGCCACGTCGTCGAACCAGGCGAACCGCCCCTCACTGTGGCTCACGGGGAGCGTATCGCTCGTTCCCCGGACCATGCAGAGGTAATGATGACAGCGCCGGGTGCGGTTGTGAGCAAGGATCCGGCGCCAGATCCGGAGGTGACGCCCAAGGCACCAAGGAAGGGTAGGGGTCCTCCGCTAGAGAGGCCAGAAAACGTGCTGAGAGAGACAATGGATAGCTTGGCAAACCCTGTAGTAGCAGTGGTAGATCCGGCTCGTGCACAGGCCGAGCTGGAAGAAACTAGGTAGAAAATAATTGAGGGCGCAAAGAAAATAGCCGTGACCCAGCAGCCGTTGAACATGACGCTGCGTGAGTACGCTAAGGCGAACAAAGTTGATACTGTAAAAGTTAAAGGGAGAAATATCATGAGCGAGATGAACAGAGAAGGTGATGTCGAAATCGTGGAATCAGAAAACTGTCTTTCCGTGGGGCTGCCGAGGTATAGTACCCCGGCCAAGAACCTCAGAGCGGCGGATGTAGCTGCATCCGAGTTAGAGGGACTGACGGGTGAAGCCCAGCAAAGGCAGCAAGACCGGGTTAATGAGTTGGTTCGGATTGTGAACAGGCAAAACGAGGAACTGCTCAGGGCGAACCCGGAGAGAGCTGGGGCCTCCAAGATCGTCCATTCGGCGATGGGTAACCCGGAGAAATCTGCTGGAGCCACGTCGTCCCCTCATGGCGATCCAAGGAGAGAGGAGATCGTAACCTCGGCCAGACGGAACAAACAGATTGTCCTGTATGACCCGACACGGGCAGGGAAAGAAAAAGAAGCGCAGAAAAATGATGATCGACGGAGTGTGAGCCGAGGCGAAGCTGGCCGAGGTAACCGTGACCAAGGCAATGCCGGTCAAAGGAATGTTGTCAACGGTAATTCCGGGCAACAAAATCCAGCTGGAGCAAGACAACCGCAGCAGCGGAACATGCCGAGGCAAGAGCACAGTGCCGGCCGAGGTATGCAACAGAAAGGTGCGCTGCAGGAACAAAACCGGTATAACGACGGTGATTCGGAGATGGCAAATGCGGGATACCCGAGACCGGACTATCATGTGATAGGGTCAAGACTGGGAAGCAGGGATTTGATGCCGGACGATGCGAGGTTGAAACTGGATCGACTATATAGGTCGAAACAGATAGAATGTCAAGGCCCACTGGGTCCAGCATGTTTTGGACCCCGGATCATGAAAGAGCCACTAGTCCCGAACTTTCAGTTGCCCAGGGGCACCAAGACCTATGACGGTAGTACCAAGCCAGAGGATTGGCTGATAAACTATGCTACTGCTGTAAAAATTGCCACAAGCAACCTGAGATGGGCCGTACGATATGTACCCCAGATGTTGGAAGGCCCGGCAAGGGTGTGGTTAAACAATTTGCCACCAGGAAGCATCAACTGCTGGATAGATTTCGAGGAGATGTTCATCAGCAACTTTTCGAGTACGTATCAAAGGCCAAATAGGCCACAGACCCTAGCTATGTGCAAACAGCCACCCAATGAGACGGACCGGGAGTTTTTGACCCGGTGGTGTACCGTGAGAAATTCATGCGAAGGCGTGATAGAATCACAGGCATAGCATGGTTTGCACAGGGGTGCAGGTATGGAAGCGAGTTATGGATGAAGTTGCAACGGAAAATGCCGGCAACGTTGGCAGAGATGATCCGGATCGCAGATTCGTATGCGTTGGGTGACCAGACCCAACCGAGGCTCGCCTCAAACGAGTCAAGCGATGAGTACTATCAGAGGGATGGATCTGGATCATCCTGGAGAAATGATTACAGAGGAAAAAGGAGAGATGATCGACCGGATCATCGGTACGGTTCGCACCAAGTAGCAGCCGTGAGTCAAGATCAACCTGGAGCAGGGGGTAGTCAGCGCCAGAAAACTGGAGGTCAATGGACCCCAAGGAACGATGGGAAGAAAACTTGGACGCCGGAGCAAAAGAAGCAATGGCAAGAAAGGAAAGACCGTCTGAGGTATACTTACGAGTCGATGTTGGACCAGCCGTGTAAGTTTCACACGCCAAATCCGAACAACCCAGCGGGTCATATGACGAGGCAATGCGAGTGGATGCGCAAGATCGAGCAAGGTGGTTCGGGGAATGCTCAGGCACCCCAGAATGATCAGCCTCGGCAGGAGTTACCCCGGCAGCAATTGCTCTCCAGAGCGAACACGCAACAGCTGATGTTGCCTCCCCCTCCGCCGAGGTATGATAACAATGAAAGAAGGGATGCAGTGCATCAGGTAGAAAATCAGCATCAGCCGGATCAGAGGCACCCCAGAAATGAGGGGAGAAACGAGTACAGGGAGCATCACCAGAGCTACTGTGTATTTACCACAGAGGAAACTGATATAAAAAGCTTGCAGCATAGGCATATGGAGGTGAATGCGGTAATGCCGGCAGTGACGAGGTACATGCCTTGGTCCGATCAGGAAATCACTTGGAGCATTAGGGATCACCCCAAGCTCATGCCGAGCCCTGGTTCGTATGCGTTGGTGCTAGATCCTACATTCATTGGGCCTAGCATTAACGTAAGATTCTCAAAGGTACTGATCGACAATGGCAGTAGCATAAATATCATGTACGCAGACACAATGCGCAAGTTGGGTATCTCGGAGAACATGCTCTAGGCCACGAGGACAACTTTCCATGGCATAGTGCCCGGCAATTCTTGCGAGCCCTTAGGCAAGGTCAGGGTCGACGTCTTGTTCGGCACGAGGGACAATTGCCGAACTGAAAATCTGGAGTTCGAAGTGGTGAACTTAGAAAGCGCGTATCACACATTGCTCGGAAGGCCAGCACTGAACAAGTTCATGGCAAGTTGTCATATCAGCTATTTGAAAATGAAATTGCCCAGACCAAATGGAGTAATTACAATTGCTGGGGACTTCCGACGTTCGATGGAGTGTGCGTCGGCCGGATCAAACTTAGCCGAGTCACTTGTGATCGCGCAGGAAAAAAGGAAAATTCAAGAGGTGGCTGCGTTGGCTCAGTCCGCGCAACAGTATATGCCAGCGCAGAGTAACCTGCATGGAACCGTCTCCTTCCAGGCCACGAAAGATACCAAGAAGGTTCCCGTTGATGACATGTTCCCAGAGTGCACTGTAACGATTGGTGCCGGGCTAAGTGATAAATAGGAAAGCGAGCTCGTCAGCTTCCTCCGTGAGAATCGGGACATTTTTACTTGGTCCCACCGGACTTGCAAGGTGTTCCGAGGGAGTTGGCCGAGCACTCTTTAAATGTGAGACCCGGAGCTAAGCCGGTGAAGCAACCTCTCCGCCGCTTCGCCGAAGATAGGAGGAAAGTCATTGGAGATGAGATAGCTCGGTTGCTAGCTGCAGGATTTATCATGGAGGTCCTTTACCCCGATTTGCTGTCTAATCCGGTGCTGGTGGAAAAGAAAAAGGATGATCCGAACGTGGCAGTGGTTTGGCGCATGTGTATCGACTACACGAACCTGAACAAGGCGTGTCCGAAAGATCCATTCTCGCTGCCAAGAATAGATCAGGTCATAGACTCAACTGCTAGATGTGAACTGTTGTCATTTATCGATGCTTATTCTGGTTTCCACCAGATACCTCTGAATCCGGATGATCAAATAAAGGCTGCATTTATTACCCCGTATGGGGCTTATTGCTATCGCACCATGCCGTTTGGTTACGTAATGCAGGGGCAACGTACCAGAGATGTATGCAAAAATGTTTGCATGACCAAATAGGTCAAAATGTACAGGTATACGTGGATGATGTGGTTATCAAGACCAAGGAAAGCAAAATGCTCCTTGACGATATCAGGCAGACGTTCGCAAACCTAAGGAGGTTCCGGATGAAAATTTACCCGGAAAAATGCACCTTCGGTGTCCCGGCTGGAAAATTGCTCGGCTTTCTGGTTTCTAGCCGAGGTATCGAAGTTAATCCAACCAAGATCCGAGCCATCGAACGAATGGAACTGCCGAAGTGTCTTAACGATGTCCAGAAGTTTACAGGTTGCCTGGCCTCGTTAAGTCAGTTTGTATGTCGGTTGGGAGAAAAGGCATTGCCTCTCTATCAACTCATGAAAAAGTCGGATAAGTTCATTTGGACGCCGCAGGCTGATGAGGCCTTTACCCACCTAAAGAAAATGTTAGCCACGGCGCAGTGCTAGCCTCACCACTATCAAAAGAGCCAATGTTGCTCTATATAGCCGTAACCAACCGAGTTGTAAGTGCAGTGATAGTGGTGGAGCGCGATGGGGAAGGTAAGTCAGTGCAAAGGCCGGTGTATTATTTGAGTGAAGTGTTGTCAACCCCAAAGCAGAACTACCCACATTATCAAAAAGTGGCGTATGGCGTGTACATGGCCGCCAAGAAATTGAAGCATTACTTTGAAGAGCATCCCATCCGGGTCATATGTGAGGCCCCTATATCCGAGATAATGAGTAACAAGGATGCAAGCGGCAGAATTGCAAAATGGGCAATTGAGCTAGCTCCTTACGCTCCGCAGTATGACCGGAGAGAAGCCATCAAGTCTTAGGCGGTGGCGGATTTTTTCGTGGACTGGGCCGAGGTACAGTACGAACCACCACTTCCGGATCCGAACTATTGGCGGATGCACTTTGACGGATCAAAAACCAAAACCAGGCTAGGTGCCGGAGTTGTACTCGCATCGCCAAAGAAGGACCAGTTGAAATATGTGCTGCAGATCCACTTCACCGCATCGAATAATGTCATTGAGTATGAAGCACTTGCGCATGGGCTCAAGGTAGCAAAGGAAATTGGTATACGTCGGATCATATGCTTTGGCGACTCGGATTTGGTAGTGCAGCAAGTGTCCGGAGTGTGGGATGCCCTTGATCCAAACATGGCACTATACAGATTTCATGTGCAGAAGATTTCTGGTTACTTTGAGGGATGCGAATTTCATCATGTACCCCGGGTGGAAAATGAGGCTGCCGACATGCTGTCGAAGCTCGGGTCAACCAAACAGGCAATTCCACTAGGTGTAGCATTAGAGCACCTCAAGAAACCATCCATCAGGCCATCCCCGGAATCCGAGTCCATCTACGTCCCGGAGGACACAGAGTCCGGAGCTGCGCCCATGGACGTTGACACGGGAAGTGGTGCGCAAAACCCGGGGACTGCTCCGACAAACTCGGGGACTGCTCCGGCAAACCTAGGGACTGCTTTCGCAAACCCGGGGACTGCTTCGCAAGACCCGGGGACTGCTCAGCGTAGTCCGGTTGAAGTTATGCTGGTGGATCAGATGGAGATTGACGAGGACGTGTTCCCCGTGCGGCCAATACCGGCTTGGGCACTGCCTATATTTCAATTCCTAAAAGATGGAACATTACCCACTGAGGAGGTGTTGTCCAGGCAAACACAAAGGAGGGCAAAGGCTTACACGATCATCAATTCCGAGTTATACAAAAGAAGTGTGACCAATGTCCTCCAGCGGTGTGTTGACCCGGACGAAGGGCTTGAAATCATCCGAGATATACATCAGGGGGAATGCGGGCATCACGCCTCATCCCGAGCCTTGGTAGCGCAAGCTTTCCGACACGGATTCTACTGGCCAAACGCCTTAGAGCAAGCAGAAGATCTGGTGAGAAAATGTAATGGTTGTCAAAGGTACGCTACAAAGACGCATATGCCAATGTCGGATCTCAAGACCATCCCAATCACTTGGCCGTTTGCCGTATGGTGCTTGGATATGGTGGGCCCGTTCAAACCAGCAAGGGGGAACATGACTCACATTCTGGTAATGGTGGACAAATTTACAAAGTGGATTGAAGTAAAGCCTATAAGAAAATGTGATGGAGCTACGGTCGTAACGTTTCTCAAAGATATCATCTTGAGGTACGGTTATCCACACAGTATCATAACTGATAATGGCACAAATTTTGCGGAAGGAGCATTTTCTCGTTTCTGCTGGGATAAGAGGATCCGGCTTGACGTAGCTTCGGTAGCCCACCCCGCATCAAACGGGCAAGTGGAGAGATCCAACGGATTAGTATTATCCGGGATAAAAACCCCGGCTCATTGAGCCGCTGCAAAGATCAGCGGGGTGCTGGATAGAAGAACTACCAGTGGTACTGTGGAGTTTAAGAACAACTCCGAATCGATCAACAGGCTATACGCCGTTCTTTCTGGTATATGGGGCAGAAGCTGTATTACCAGCCGACATAGAGCATGATTCGCCTAGGGTCACCCAATACACAAAAGCCGAAGTGCAACAAGCCCGGCAAAATGATGTTGATCTGCTGGAAGAAGCGAGATAACTGGCACTGTCCAGATCCGCCATATATCAGCAAAATCTCCGACGCTATCATAGCCGGAAAGTGTGCCCCTGGGTCTTCCGGGAAGGCGATCTGGTGCTCCGGTTGATACAACGTACTACTGGAATGCATAAATTATCCCCCCCATGGGAAGGGCCGTTCATCGTGAGCAAAGCATTGAACAATGATTCTTACTATCTTATAGATGCAAAGTCACAGGAAAAGAACAAGGCGGACAGGTCCGGTGAGGTATCAAAGCGACCATGGAACATAGCTCTACTTCGGCCTTTCTAGACCTAGCTAAGAAGCAAATGTATCCGAGTTATCTCATATGTCGGTATGTATGTCGGCAATGAGCTTATCAATGAAATGTGGGCACCTCGAGCAGTAACTCGGGGACTGCCTTAATAATATTTGTTGTCTTTTGTTATTTGTGCCTCGGCTGGAATAGGTTATTCTACTTAGCTCGGATTAGTAGTGTGTGAGCACCAAAAACCCAACTATTCGACTTGCTGCTGTCCAACAAGAATTGGCTTCATGGCAAGCAAGAGAACAAGTTTGGAAGTGCGTAGCACATGAAAAACGACTAAGGAAAAGAATTTATTCGAGCCGGCGTTTTTTTTCCGGACTAACCTCGTATCTATTTTTGAGCTAAGTCTAAAAGTTTCCCAGTATTGTTAAGACAATTTTTCAGGCTCGGATTCGAAAGTTGTAAAACCGAATCAAGGTAGACATGATCCGAGCCAAAAGATTGAACGAACAAGAAAAAGAAACTCGGGGACTACGCCCAAGTTAATCCAGCATAAGTACTCAGTAGAAAAATATCACATGTATTTGGAATACAATTCCACCCGGCATACCGGGGATCTCATGAATTTTCAAGTGTTTTTACTTAGGAGCAGCAGGAGGATGTTCGGCATCATCGTCGCCCTCTTCGATGTCCGAGGTAGTGTCCTCCTCGTCTTCACCCGAGTCATCTTCAATGTTCTCAACTTCCTCTTCGCCTGCGACTTCCAGGAAGCTCGGACCCTCAGTCCATTCATGAATGGGGGCATATTCAATGAGGCTGTGGGCGCAAGCCTGGCGCCGAGCTACCCACTCAGGGTCATCTGTCCATTTGGACCCGGTGCGCAGCCGTGTGAGGAGGCTGAGATCTATCTTTTCGTACCACGTCAAAACATGGTGAAGGACGGTATTGGCAGCAGCGTGGCCAGCGGACTCTCGCCAGAGGTCGAGCTGGGTCTCAACTTCTGAAAGCCTTTCAGCGAGCTGCGTGACTCTCTCCGGAGCGTCATCGGCGGGCCAGAAGGCGTTGAAGATCCGGACTGAAACATCGAGGAGGTCCCTGCCGTAGTTCTTGATAATTTCCACGCGAGATGACAGGCTGACCAACAGGTCCTCCATGTGAAAAGGAATGCTCTCACCCTCAGCAGTGACCAGGGTACCTCTTTCTCGGCGGAAATTGGCAACAGCAGAACTTGCAATGGCAGTACCCTCTGGAAAGTGACCTAGGAAACAAGGCAAAGGACAAAGTTGAGAAAATAAGACATGTGAAATAACCCGGAGAAGTAAGGCGGATAAAGGAAAAGAAGTTACGAGAGATGTGACTGTGAATCCGGGTCAACTCCTTGATGCAAGCATCACGCCTTTTCCGAAGCTGCTCGAGCTCAGCATTTGCCGACCCAAGTTTGACCTCGGCTTCCTGAAGGAGCTCGCGATCCTTAGCACTTTGGAGTTTGAGGCGCTCGCGTTCCTCGGTGAAGTCCTGTCCAACCCTTTTCAGCTCAGTTTGGTGCTGCGCCTTCATCTTAGCCATTTCAGCTTTGAGCTTGGCTATGTCATCATCCTTGGTCGGGAGGAGGGCGAGCTCGTCATCTTTCTTCTTCAGCTCGGCTTGATGCTGTCTTGCTTGTTCGAGAAAATGCAGCATCATGTCAGGCACATGCACACTTTCTACAAGCAATGCTGAAACCGTGTGTTGGCCCGGCAGAGCCGAGGTATGAATGTTTGCCGAGCCAAGGAGGTAAAATGATGAAAAGCACAGTAAGAACAGATAAGAAAGACGTACCCTTGATTTGCTCCAAGTTCTTTCGCATTATTTTGTTTTCAGCTTCCACCCCAGCTGCGGAAACCGAACAATCAGATTAGTTCGGCAAACGAAGTGGAAGAAAAATGAGGAAAGGAATGAGAAAGAAATTTACCCCTTTTCTCATACTCAGCGATGAGTGTAGCCTGTTTCGTGCGAAGATTTTTGTGCGTATCCAAGAAGCGCTGGAATTTGGCACTTCGGCGGTTGGTGGTCACCTAAAAAAGATACAGAAACTTAAGTCAGCCTAGTGCATGTTCGAAGTGTACTAAAATACGGGCCAAGTGGAATTTAACCCGGCTCTAGGTGTGTGCATGTTCGAAGTGTACTAAAATCCGGGCCAAGTGGAACTTAACCCGGCTCTAGGTGTGTGCATGTTCGAAGTGTACTAAAATCCGGGCCAAGTGGAACTTAACCCGGCTCTAGGTATGTCCATGTTAGAAGTGTACTAAAATCCGGGCCAAGTGGAACTTAACCCGGCTCTAGGTGTGTGCATGTTCGAAGTGTACTAAAATCCGGGCCAAGTGGAACTTAACCCGGCTCTAGGTGTGTGCATATTCGAAGTGTACTAAAATCCGGGCCAAGTGGAACTTAACCCGGCTCTAGGTGTGTGCATGTTCGAAGTGTACTAAAATCCGGGCCAAGTGGAACTTAACCCGGCTCTAGGTGTGTGCATGTTCGAAGTGTAATAAAATCCGGGCCAAGTGGAACTTAACCCGGCTCTAGGTGTGTGCATGTTCGAAGTGTACTAAAATCCGGGCCAAGTGGAACTTAACCCGGCTCTAGGTATGTACATGTTCGAAGTGTACTAAAATCCGGGCCAAGTGGAACTTAACCCGGCTCTAGGTGTGTGCATGTTCGAAGTTATCATGGAGCTACGTTAGTTCTATAAAAGAGCATCCGGCCGAGTAACAAGTTACTCCCCCGGAGGCTCGGGGACTAATGGTTATTATCTACAATTTGCAAAGGAGAAACGGCGTACCTCCATCATCCGTCCAGCGAGGCTAATGGCCTTGGTGGCGGTATTCACTTGATCAGATTCGTGGATTACCTCGGCCTTGTTCAAGTTCATGGCGAACTCCATCAGGCTCGGGGGATACCGTTCACCTGTGGGCATATGTGGCGTCACCAAACCCTTAGCATGTGCCTCCTTCCTCTCCACCAAGGCAAGGGCGGGGCTGGTGTGCAGAACCAACTGTTGAGCTTCGGTTGGCTCGGCAGGCGCGTCCTTTGCCGCTGGTGCCTTCTTGGGGAGCATGGATTCAAGGGTACATTGACCAGGCTCGGTAGTGCCGGGCTTGCCAGCATCTTGAGTCTTCTTGCCCTTGACTTGCTGGGAAGAAGAAGTCGTAGCAGCGGTTTTCCCCTGCCGAGGTTGAGAGGACTCGGAAGATGCAGAGGAACTGGGCGCTGCTACTTTCGTCGCTGGACTTGGTGACGGCGCTGACGTTTTCGCTGCCGAGGTTGGTGCTGCTGCCGAGGCTAGAGTTGGTGTTGTTTTGGCTGCTGGTACTGGAACAGATGCTGAAGTCGAGGTAGCTTTATTGGCTGCTGGTTGTGGCATCGCCGAGGTAGTGGCTGCCGTGGTTCTGGCTGGGCCAGTTCCCCCCCGCCCCAGGATGATCCGGAGCGGCCGCAGAGCTTTCCGGAATAGGGCTCAGCGGACATGACTCATCGTCACGACGGGGTGAAGGGCTGGCCCGGAGAGGCGATGAGATACTGGACCCACTCTGAGGGACCTCCACCGGAGCCCTGTGAAATCAGGTAAGGTCAGAAGGAAAATTACGATGAAGTAAGGAAGAGCGAGTTACAGAAGAAAGAAGGACTTACGCATCCGAGGTTTTGGCTGCTCTGGGTTTCCGAGCCCTTCGTGCTGGGGCCTTCTTTCGCCTTTTAACGGGCTCGGAAGGTCCGGAGGAAGAGCTTGCGGAGGTCGCGCGCTTTTTCTTCAGCGCCACTGAAACTGGCTCGCCTGTGGCGAGGGGAGGATCCTCGTGGATATGGCCACCGGCGTGAGCTAATGGTGGAAAAGCAAAAGAAAGGGGGACAGCCTCAAACGGTTCAATTATCTCGATATCCGAGTAATCATCATCATCGGGCCAATCTCTAGCAGAAGAGAAGTTACCCGTGGGTCGTTTCGTGGCGTTCGTCATGGGGAGAAACATCTCTTGGTACGGCTCCTCCACGTCCAAAGTCTCTCGGTCCGGTGCCCACTTAAGGGTCGGATCCGTGCCGTCCTCGAACATCTGCTGACGGAATAGCTGAGGAAAAGAGTAAACAAATGAGTCAGAAATGCAACAACAATAGACAAGTAACTGGTCTGGGGTAAGTTTGCAACATGAAACTTACCATGGGAGGAAGCCGATCACGGCAGAAATGCTCAATCCCCCAAGTCCAGTCAGAGGAGAAGTCCTTGTGAGTGGTGAAGAGAGCCTTAACCCGGCGGAAGATCTCCGTATTGTTCAGCTCGAAAGATGAAGTCCGGTTGGGATCGCGGCCGTAGCTCATATGGCACACCTTGTGGGTGCGCTTCTGGAGAGGAGAGATTCGGTTCCGCACGAAAGTGATCATCGCATCCTCGTTGCGCAACCCGAGCTCCTTCAGCTCCGCGAACCTCTTACTCACTTGGTTGGCCAGGGCCGTAGGTTTCCTCGGAACGGCGTCCCACAAATCCGTGTTCGGCGGACCCGGGGTATAGGGAAGCAACCGGATCAAATCTTCGGTGCCTGTGTTCCGGACGTAAAAGAACGTCCGGGCCCAACCTTTGCAGGATTCTAGCCCTGTGACCCGGGGGAAAACAGAGAACCTCCGGGGTGAGATGGAGGCCGCTCCGAACTGAGTGAGCCGCTTGTCCTCCGGGTCAGTGTGAATGTCGGGAATAACGTTGCGGCGAAGGGCGAAAAACCGGATCCACAGCTCCTTTGTGGGCCATAATCCGGCGTAGCCTTCAATCGTAGAGGCGAAGGCAGAGAGAGAAGTAATGGCATTGTCTGGAAGATGGTGCGGCTAGAGATGGTAGGTGCTGAGCCAATCATGGAAGAAATCACTCACCGGGAGTTCGAAGCCCCGTTGAAAATGAGACAGGAACACAACAAACTCCCCGGGGTTGGGCGGAGGAGCTAGCTCGGCGGAGGCGAGGCGAGTGGCGACGCCGGCGGGGATGCGTCTGGTCCGGTAGAGCCAGTCTAGATCGTCCTGGCAGACCCAGGAGCCGGCCCATGCGCCGTGGTCCGCAGCAGCAGCGTCCTCCTCCATCTCCTGCTCAGCAATGGCGAGCTCTTCTTCCGCCATCTGCTCCTCGAAGCCTTCGCTGGCGCTGGAGGCGGCGGGAGACAGTGGCTTGGATTGGCGAGGACCCGTAGTGGGGGATTGGCGTCGCAGTGATGGAGACACAGAGGTGAAACAGAGAAGTGCGGCGGCGATGCTGTTTTTTGGCAGTGCTGGTGGCGGCGCAGTCGCGAGGAAGACGAAGGAGAATAGCAGCGGGCAGAGGCGTGCGGAGGGGAAAAATCCTAAGGAACGCACCCCTCCGCTATTTAACCACCCCCATCAGAGGTGAGTGGGATCGCGCCCTGTGGACCGGCCACACGCTGTGGCCGTGTATTACCCGTCCGGACCAATCAGTGAGGAGCCACACGGAAGGCCACAGGGTGGAAAGAATCCTGTGACATGACGCACTGATGCGGTAAACGAGGGGGCAGGCGTGACGGGACCCATGCACAGTGATAACTGACAATTACTGCGGCAGTTACTGTACCGTCCCTTAAAATAAGACAACATAATGATTACCCTTCACATGGGCTAGCGTACGAGAGAAGGAAGTAAGACCCGGATAGAGCTGTGGTAACCCGGCCGGCAAGTGAAAACTTGCAATGTGCGAGGGGAACATAAATCCAAGCCGTCCGAGGTACAGAGGTAACTCGACAAATAACGACAAGAGTGCAAGATGAAACCTGATGTGGCCTTAGCGGCCAAGGCGGCTAAGACCGCACCAGCTTCGGGGACTAATGTTGGGGGGATACCCTCGGGTAGGGTCACATCGTGGTATAAAGGCCGAGTTAGCCGAGGTCCGGCAAGGCCAAAGCAGATACTGGCCGGGTCACCTCAAGGCGGGCCGAATCACGGGGTAATCCGGACCTGGGGGCGTTCGCCTAACTAGCCCTCATCCGACTTAAGCGGTAAGTCGGAAGTGTATGTCTAACCTGTATGCAGGAAAAGGGTGTGGCCGGATGAACCATCGTCCGGGTCGCGGTAACCTTCTAGGAGAAGGAAGGAATCTCGCTGGTCAAAAGGAGCCCCGGTATGCACTGCCTGAGCGAAGCGAGCAAGGACTGGACCACCGGGGCGTGGCCGACAAGCGTGACGACGCCCGTGTCAGCTGACGAGGGCGCCGTAGTGGCTCACGTAGCTAAAGCGTAGCTGACGTGGGGGAAAAAGCACCCCGGTCGGTTTACCACTTTGGGAGGGGGCATATTCTTAGGAATATGCCTCCACGTATGCCCTAGGGTGAAACCGAGCCTCCCCTATAAAAGGGGGGCTAGGGCTTCAGAAGAGGGGGTTGGCAGTTTATTCTCTAGACATTTATGTTAAGGTCTAGGGTTTCAGGTGAGGTCTGTGGGTGAGAGTAAGAGAGCTTCTTCTTCCTCCTCTCGCCAATACAGCTCTAGGAGCACTTGTAACCTTGGAAGAAAATCAATACAAGTTCTGGTGTGGATAATCACTTCGCTATCCCTCCCTGGATTCCCCTAGCGTGTATTAGTCCCCACCTTTAGCCTATACATTGCTTCTGCCGTGACACCACCACGACAACCTTTGGGGTGTTTCCTTTCTCCTACTGGTTCGATTAAACATTGGTTTCATAACTGAGGGAAAACTTACTGTTGTGCTCACCATACCTTCCTCTTGGGGTTCCCAACGAGCTCTACGTCGAAAGTCGAGCGCATCAAGATCTTTTCTGGCGCCGTTGCCGGGGAGTCAAGGACATCTTCACAAGGGAGTCCCTCATAACCAATCTCTTTACTTTGTTGTTTTTGTTTTGCTTAGTTTCTTTTTGCTTTGTTTGGTTGTTATTTATCAAAAACACAAAAAAAAATAGTTTTAGTTGTTTTTCTTTCTTATTTGAAAAACACAAAAAAATAGTTTTACTTGTTTGCTTTCTTACTCAAAAACACACAAAAATTAAGTCTCCTTTAGTTGTCACCCCTTCCCAAGCTCACCATGTTGATCCCCAAATTCACCCTGAAAGACCTTCCAATTGGTAGTGGTTCTATAATTGGGAAAGATAACATTGAAGAATTCTTTAATCATGTTAGCAAACATGAAGATACTGAGGATAGATCCCTTGTAGAACTTGCTCCAAATTATGAGATTGCTGCAACTTCTTTAATTCACATGTTAGAAGCTAGGTTTGTTAACCTCAACCCCTTAATGCAAGTGATGTTTCTTAAGCTTAAAGAAATTGAGGATCCTGAAAAGAGGGATTTTATTCTAGAAACTTTGTTTAAGGAGTTCTATGATGTTGCCAAGGAAGTTAGAAAAGTTTTTGAACGTTTCAATATGCTAGGCTCATGTGTAGATGTTGTTGGTACACGAGAAAAGATGAACAAAACCGAACCTAATGGGGAGGAACCTAAGATACCAGTACCCTTCAAACTAGTAGCAATACATGATGCCATAGAAAAGAATCTTGATTGGATTGTTCTTGCAAACCCTTTTGATGAGAATAGTAAACCTAAGAGCATTGAGAGGATCCTCTAGAACTTATTTGGATGATATATCTTGCCTTGTTGAAAATATTTCTGGTATTGATCTTAATGCTTCTTCATTTGAGAACACTTGATTCTTTCTTTGCTTCTTATGCCTAACTTAAAGGCGTTAAAGAAAATTACTTATTGGGAGATAACCCAAAAGTTTTAGATGAGTCTTGGCAGTTATTACCTCTGTAATAACCGCTCCTTATCCTTTTTATTTTCTTTTTATGCCAAGAGTAACCTCTAATGAGAGAGAAGTAATGATTGGGAAAGTTGATGTCCCGAAACAGATTTCTGTGCTTCACCGTAAACATTCGTGAGAGAGCTCTGTATGTCGGATTGAACTGTAATTGTTTGTGCTTCTGCCCCAGGTTGTTGTCTAACTTTCGCTAGTTCAACACTTTTTTATTTGAGCAACATAAGGTCTTCGAAAAAATTCGTCTTTACCTGCTGGTCTGTTTTGACAGATTTCTGTCATTTTCTGCATTTGCTTCTTGTTAGTTCCTTCTTGAGTTCTTTTGGGGAATTGAGCTTTTTGAGGGAAGTGCTACAGTAGCTAGTGTTCTAATGGAAGTTTATTTGGTGTTATAACTGAACCTCAAGACTTATTTATCTTAAGTGCACTAATGTTGCTAATGAGATTGTGTGAAGTTTTGTATGAAGGAAAAATTTCAGGTGTATGGAAGGAATGAGTAATGAGATGAAGGATGGACTAAAGCTCAAGCTTGGGGATGCCACGTGTGTCACCTCAAGAAATATCCAAGAAGTGCAAGCGTCAAATCTTGGTGATGGCCAAGGCATCCCCTTCTTCATCAATAAAAATCCCAGGTTTCTTCCAAACGCTTCATTTTTATTGTTTCATGCACAGTTGTGTTTTTCTTGGAGCGTCTTCTTTTTCGTTTTTTATTTGGTTTTTAGTTTGCTTGGTTTTCTTAGTTTTCTGAATAAATTGGTTGGACCCCCTCTTTCATACATTTGGTTTGCAAATAGTTTGGTTTGGTTTGGAAAAGATTAGGAAAGTTCATGTTTCTGTGGTAAAAAGAGCTTGTTTTTGACTGTGGCCTATGTTTTGTCATGCCATGCTTGATATTGTTTTGGATTTATGCTTACTATTATTTGTTGTACCATGACTTGTTATAAACAATTGAGATTGCTTAATGTGCCTTGGATGAATCATGCATTGTTTTAGCATATTAAAGCATAGTATAGTGGTATTCTCCTTTGATGCTTTATTTGGGTTGACTTGGCGCATGTTCACACCATGTTATGGCTATCCAAAGTCACCATAGCCTTTATGATCCTTTAGTTTTCAACTTGTAGTATCACTTTATGCTTTGATCAATGATGTTTTGTCGCTCTGCATGATTATGGCCATTATTGCTCTCTTAGTTTGTCGCTCCCAGTTTTTTGCTAGCCTCCACAACAAAGCATGAGTTCCACTCATGCATCCAACTCCCTAAACCAAGTTATTCCAAAGAGTCCACAATACCTACCTACTAGCTTATGCTATTCCAAGTATATTCATGCTTTTGTTTACCTTCCACTTGTTATGAGAAAACTAGTGATTAAAACTCTCACAAACTTGATGGCACACTTTACTTTTTGCCTCTAATAAACTTGAACCATTGGGTTCTTCTTTGTTGCGTACATGCTTGCGCTTTATAAGTTGAAATTAGCAGAACCATGTACCATGGGGAATGCTTTCAACATTGCACTTGTACTTTGTACCCCGTTGATATCATGTTCTTTTGCTTACGAATCCCGACGGTGTGAAATAAAAGTGGAACTTGTAAGATCATGGAGTTTGTATGTGTGTTAGAGAAACGACTGGGCCGCTAGCCTAAGCTATGCCTAATCATGGTGGAAACTTGCAGCATCACCATAATGAGCACTCTATGAAGCATCCTCAATAAAAACCTATGCAAATAGCAAATAAAAAGATCGCTGAGATGCTCATTGTCTGCTTGCCTTGTCATTTTGATTATGGGAAAGCTCCCGTATCATGTGCAAGGGGTACCCCGTTGGCGGTTCTTAATGATACACATATACTTACAATGACAAGAGCTTACTCGTGACTGAAGTTGAGTAGCATGAGGATCGGTCTTCGTAAGTAAGGGGCATGAGATTTCGGTTTATAACTTCTCAAGCATATCCTCTTAGTTGTGTCACTTTAAGCTTAATCACCTTCAAGATGCTTATGATAGGGGCAATGAGAGCTAAACGTTCTCGAGGACACATGGGAAGACTGTCAAGTGCTTTCGCTTCATATAGTCGATTAATCTTCTTTAGCTTGCTAAGTGTTGTGTGGGTGAACCTGTGCTAATGTACCGCCCCATCCAAGACTAATACATACTTGTGATTATACCCCTTGCAAACATCCGTAAGTACAAGAAAGTAATTAAGGTAGAAACCTAACCATTATATTGAGTCTCCACCTTCCTTTTCACAAAAGGCCTTTCTTCCACCATTATATTGAGTCTCCACCTTCTATCTTTATGCACCTACTTTGAGAGCATAGTGCCATTCTTAGTTCCATGTGCATTGTCCCAAGCCTAGTTGATTGATGCATAAATTGATATTGCTTGTTTTAAACTATTGTATCTAGTCACTCTTATGAACTTTGAAGGTGTCCTATGCATTTATATTTGCTACTCTATTGAGGGACAAGCTGAATACTATTATGCTATGTTTTCTTTATGTGAAACAAACAAACGTCTTGCAAAGCATTGTTATTCATGAATCTTTTGTTTGTGCCTTTTCATGTTGCATCATAGTTTCTTTGCTTATTGCTAGAACTTTGTCTTTCATGTTATGATTGAAGAACTATGATCCTAGCTTTGAATGTTTTGCAAATACTTTGATCAAGTCTTTGATGGTGCATGTCACCTCAAAAATTATTCTTTCTTTTTATCACTTACCTACTCGAGGACGAGCAGGAGTTAAACTTGGGGATGTTGATACATTGCAAATGTATCTATAATTTTTGATGTTCCATGCTTGGTTTTATCCACTTTCTTGTGTTTTGTTCCAACTTTGGAGTACTTTTCATATGATTTCTTGGACTAACATATTAACAAGAGCCATAGTGCCAGCTGCCTGTTTTCTGCTGTTTTTGGTTCCAGGAAAGTTAGAAAATGAATATTCTCGAAATTGGACGAGGCAAAAGCCAAAGTGCCTATTTTTCCGGAAGTGATCAAGTGCCAGAATACGAGACGGAGAAGGGCCAGGGGCCGGCCACACCACCTGGCCGCGCGGCCAGGCTGGACCTGTGCCAGGGGGTGGTGTGGTGGCTCTCGGCACCCCCTCGGCCTCTCCTTCCGCCTATATATTGCCCTCAGGACGAAAACCCTAAGTACCCGATCAAAAATCCACGAAAGAGTCTGTAGCCGCCGTCATCTCCATCCCTAGATCGGGAGGGATCTGAAGCTCTTCCCGGCACCCTGCCGGAGAGGGGAATTCACCCTAGAGGCCTTCTTCATCACCATGCAAGCCTCCGGTGTGATGCGTGAGTAGTTCATCCTTGGACTACGGATCCATGTAGTAGCTAGATGGCTGGTTCTCCTCCTTTGTGCTTTCATGTTTAGATCTTGTGAGCTCCGTTCATGATCAAGATCATCTATTTGTAATTCTACATGTTGTGTTTGCGGGGATCTGATGGATATTGAGATGCTATTTCAGATTGATTATTGATTCTATCATGTCTTTGTTATTTGTGATCTTGCATGCTTTCCGTTGTTAGTAGCTATCTTGGCCAAGTAGATGCTAGCAACTCCAAGAGTTAGTATTTATGCTCGATAGTGGGTTCATGCCTCTGGTAATCTGGGGAAGTGACAGAAATCTCTAAGGTACTAGATGTGTTATTGTTACTAGGGAGAAAACAACAATCCTTTGTTCATAGAACAATCGTATTGTTTACTTTACACGCAGTTCGTAAAGAAATAATCTGTTGCTTGCAACTTAAGACTGGAGGGGGTTCGGATGATAACCTGAAGGTGGATTATTAGCCATAGATGCAGTTGGATGGTGGTCTATTTATAATTTTGTAATGTCCAATCAAGTCTCAGAGGAGTCAAGATGATTAGTATATGCATGTATTGCTTTCTCGGTGTTTGTCAATTGCACTGCTGTAATTTGTTCACCCAGCATGTTATCTATCTAAGGACAGCCACCTCTAGTGAACTATGGATCCTGGTCTTTTTTCTTTACATACAATCTACAACTATTGACTGCTTTGTGTTTACTTTCTGCAACCTTTACTTCTTTCCATTCGATATGTTTAATCCTTTGTTTTTTCCGCAAAACACAGTATGATTGATAACCTCATCGCAAGTTGGGGACAAAGTTTTGTGGTTGTGTTGTGCAGGTCTCCACGTTGCTACTAGCACCGGTAGTGCGACGTGCCAAAGCTCAGCTAGTAACACCTTTGTTGGGGGGATACCCCCGGGTAGGGTCACGTTCTTAATGATACACATATACTTACAATGACAAGAGCTTACTCGTGACTGAAGTTGAGTAGCATGAGGATCGGTCTTCGTAAGTAAGGGGCATGAGATTTCGGTTTATAACTTCTCAAGCATATCCTCTTAGTTGTGTCACTTTAACCTTAATCACCTTCAAGATGCTTATGATAGGGGCAATGAGAGCTAAACGTTCTCGAGGACACATGGGAAGACTGTCAAGTGCTTTCGCTTCATATAGTCGATTAATCTTCTTTAGCTTGCTAAGTGTTGTGTGGGTGAACCTGTGCTAATGTACCGCCCCATCCAAGACTAATACATACTTGTGATTATACCCCTTGCAAACATCCGTAAGTACAAGAAAGTAATTAAGGTAGAAACCTAACCACAGCTTTAAACTCTAAGACCCTTACGTCCCTTGTGCAATGGTTTCCTAACAGGGGTTCAGGTTTCTGTCACTCCGGCAACCCCTATGATTAGTAGCCAAATACACAATGCATTCCCCTAGGCCCATATAGGTGAAGTGTCATGTAGTCGACGTTCACATGACACCACTAGAAGAAGTACACCACAACTTAAATAACAATCTATTGAATCTTTCTCAACGCAACTCCACTACTAACAACAAGACTTCTCCCATGTCCTCAAGAACAAAGCAAACTACTCACAAGACATCATATGGATCATGATCAGAGATGGAATAATGATGTATAACAATCTGAACATAAACAATAATTCAATGGTTCACTCAATAGCATCAACTACAAAGAGTAATCAACACCAGGAAAGTTTCCCCTATGAACTATGCAAGATTCAACTCAATTGTTACAGCAATATGGAGATGGTGGTGAGGGTGCTGATGGTTATGATGGTGTTGATGATGGTGATGATGATCCCGATGAAGTCCAGCTTGATGGTGGTGTTGATGGCGACGATCTCCCCTCTCCGGGAAGGAATTCCCCCGGCAGAAATCTGTCTGCCGGAGAGATCTTTCTCTCTCAGTGTTTTCCACCCTGTAGAGGCGGCGGAATCTTTCTGTGGTTGCTCCCCGAGTCTTAGGGTTTCGGGAGGATGATATACGCTAGTGGGGAGATGCTGGAGTGGGCCAGGGCGGCCACACCACCTCTAGGCACGGCCTAGGCCTGCCCGCGCCATGGGGTGGTGTGGCCCCCTGTGGCCCACCTCCACTCCATCTTCTGGCATCCTTAGTCTTCTGGAAAAATAGGATTTTCCGTATATTTTCCCGGATTTTCTGATCTTCGCGAATTTTGCCTCCAAACAGCACCTTTTCCATCAGAATCCTGACTGCAGCGGTCCATGCTCCAAAAGTCATCAACCATGCAAAAATAGATGAAATAACATAAGTATCACCTCTCAATACGAAATATATCAATGAATAATAGTGAATTAAGACATAGAATAGTGATGCAAAATGGATCACATGTCTTATGAATGTTTGCTTGCATTACTTTATTCATAACTTGGTATGACACCGTGGTATCCTCCTCTGAATGTTTCATTTGAATTGACTTGGCACATGCTCACGCATGCATATGACTAAAATAATCAGTTAAGCCTCGATGAATTATTTTGCCTTGAGGATCTTGAATCACTTTCGTGCCATGATTAGTCCTGTTTTGTTGCAAGCATGAGTATGACAGCTATTGCTCTCTCGTTTGTCGCTCCCTTACTATTGCTAGCCTTCACTTTCACTGAGTATTTTACTCATGTTTCCAACTCCCTAAAACCAAATATTGCAAAAGTGTCCACCATACCTACCTATTAGCATCATTCGTTGTTCCGTGCATATTCAATATGCCTTGTTTTCTTCCGAATAGAATGTCTGTTTGTTTTGGGAAAGTTAATTAGTAAAGCTCTCACGAACTTGATGGCACACTTTATTTTCTTGCACTTAATAAACCTGAACCATTGCGTCCTTCTTTGTTGCGTATATGCTTGCGCTTTATAAGTTGAAGTTAGTAGAACCATGTATCATGGGGAACGCTTTCAACATTCCACGGGTACTTTGTACCCCGTTGATATCATGATTCTTTTTGCTAATGGATCCCGGCGGTGTGAAATAAAAGTGGAACTTGTAAGATCATGGAGTTTGTATCTGTGTTAGGGAAACGCCTGGGCCGCTAGCCTAAGCCATGCCTAATCATGGTGGAAACTTGCAACATAACCAAAATGAGCATTCTATGAAGCATCCTCAATAAAAATCTATGCACATAGTAAATAAAAAGATCGCTGAGATGCTCATTGTCTGCTCGCCTTGTCATTTTGATTATGGGATAGCTCCTGTATCATGTGCAAGGGGTACCCCGTTGGCGGTTCTCTATGATACATATATACTTACAATGATAAGAGCTTACTTGTGACTGAAGTTGAGTAGCATGAGGATCGGTTTTCGTAAGTAAGGGGCATGAGACTTCGATTTATAACTTGTCAAGCATATCCTCTTAGTTGTGCCACTTTAACCTTAACCATTTAAAGATGCTTATGATAGGGGCAATGAGAGCTCAAAGCTAACGAGTACCATACTTTCAGCATTTGGAAGCCTTTCAAACTATTCAAAACCTTTTGTGTTTCTTTGTTGAGTCTCCACATATTCTATGAGCACCTTCTTGAGAGCATAATTGTCATTCTTAATGTAATGTGCTTGCCTCAAAACTTGATTATTTGTGTTATGACTTTGATGCTTGTATCTTTAACATCTTTACTTCTAGTCTTCACCTGAACTTCAGAGGTCCCTTAGATGAAAGGCAAGCGAGATACCACTCTATCATACCTTGTTATGAGCATTGTAATGTTGCTTATGTTTATGTTTCTTGCTACTTATTATTTTTAAGCTGGAATCTGTTCATAGATTGCATTGCCTATTAAGTGAACTTAGTTGCATACTCTTTATTATGAATTGTCTAAGTAGTTGATCACATGCTAAGAATATATACATCATATGAAGCAAATGTGTTCGTGAAAGTTCTTTTATCGCACTCAGTTTTCAACTAAATTGCTTGAGGATAAGCAATAAGCTAAGCTTGGGGGAGTTGATGAAGGAGATATGCCCTAGAGGCAAATAATAAATAGGTTTTTATTGTCATATCTCAATTAGTTCATAATAGTTTCATACTATGCTATAACTGTATTAATACGAAACATTAATACACGTGTGGTATGTAAACAAACCGTGTCTCTAGTTACCTCTAGCGAACTAGTTCATTGGTCATGAGGATGATCTAGGGATTCGAGATCGTGGGCATTTATGTCAATTTACAATGAGGTCACATCATTAGTTGAATGATGTGATAGATAAACAACCCAACCAGTTGTATCTTAATGAGATCTAGTTACAATGTTCACCATTAATGATAAAACTAAGGAAACCTCGCGACCTGTCCTTAGACTGTGAGATAATGCAAATCACCGTTTTAGAGGGAGCTTAGATGGTTATCAAGTATTACTCCATGACTGGGTGATCGAAAAGGTGCTACTCAGGTTTCCCAAAGGCGTAGAGGACTACATATCAAGACCAGGATTTGCCAATCCATGTAACGGATAGATACATATGTGGCCATCTCGGTGACGTTGCATTAACGAAGCTTGCAAGCGTGTGACTGGGTCACAGAATGCAACGACACAGAAACGAGAAAACAAGTTCATTGGTAACAAGATCGAACGAAGGTATGGAGATACCTTAGATCAAATCTCGGATGAACTAGGTATCAAGTGGCAAAGGTAATGGGAAACGACTATTTACGGTTCAAACGACATTGTCATCGTGGATTGCACAGGGGTTAATATGGGCATCCCGGTCCTGCTATTGATCATTGATGGAGATCATGTCTGTGCCATTCCCGAGCCGTGGGGAAATGCACTTAAGGGTACGATGAGCTAGAGATCCTCTGTAAGTTGGAATCACCATACGATAGAGAAAAGGAAACCGGAAATGTTTCGTGAGAGAACCAGAATCGTTCTGGGAAAGTTCCGAATTCGTTCAGAGGAAATCAAAAGGGAACCGAAAGGTGTTTCGGGTCAAATCAGATTTTTTAATATGTATTTACATATTAATTAATGCAATTAATATTAAATATAATATTAAAATCTAATTTGAAGGGGTATTCCACTAATGGGCCAAACTTCCTAGGGAAAAAGGGCCCATTAGGGAAAGCCGAAGGAGGGAAGGGCCAATGGCCAAAGGGCCAAGGCCCAGGCACCTCAAGGGGGCCCACCCAGCCAGCCTAGGGCTATGCGCGGGGTGGGGCCCACCCCAGGCCGGCTGGCCCATGAAGGCCCATGCGCCTCCCCCTCTCTCCCTTGTTTAGTCCCACATGGGAAACCCAAAGGGGAGGGCACACCCCTCCCCCTATATAAAGTGGTGCCCATGGTTGGGAATAAACACACTAATATTTGGAGAAGTCCTTTGGTTGACTTTCTCCTTCCCTCTCTCTCTCGTCTCCATGCATTATTACGGCCCCAAGTAAGGACTGTCCGAGAATGAGACACCGCATCTGCAGCACGCCATTGCGCTGCAGGGATTCCAAGCCGGAGATCTACTTCCGCACTCCCGGCAGGGATCAAGGAGTCAGAGGTCGTCGTCGTACACCATATGTGTACGAAACCACGAGGGGACTCACTTGAGGCACCTTGGATGTCGCAATCCGGAGCTGCTGCACGATGAAGAAGGAGCAAGGGGTGACCTGCGAGGAGCTTCACGACCTTGAGGTCGGCTACGGGTTAGACTACTTCAACCACGTTCCCCTCGGAATGTTAACCGCGTACGGTCTAGAAGGGTATGTATTCTATATGCTCCGGTCGTTACCGCATTACTACATAAATAGATCTTGGGCATTAGGTATTTCCAACGTAGGAATTTTTTTGTGTTCTGCTGCGGAACCCTTTTAGTGGTATCAGGGCCGATCTATGCGTAGGAGTGTTGTACGGCCAGTACACACAAGTATTGTGCAGGCATTGATCCCTTAGTTGGTAGCCTGTAACGTGTACTTGTTTATATCGTGGTATTGTTTGATGAAGCGGCCCGGACCGACCATACGCGTATTCGTACGCGAGACTGGATCCACACTTAACATACGGCTTGTACCGTATAAGTGGCTAGCGGGTGTCTGTCTCTCATTCAATAGTTGATATAGCTTTTACAACGGAGGGCCCCGGAAGGGGTGTAGTAGAGACAACTTTTGGATCCATGTTGTGGTTGGAAACTTCGTAGATTAGAAACGGTTCTATTGCGAAAGCCCTATCAACCACGTAAAACTTGCAGTAGATAAAGTAGAGGCGTCTAACTTTATTTTGCAGGAGGGCATGTGTTATGATATGGTATTGGTCGTTACGAAGGTAAAGTAGTTTACTTTTATGTTTCTAAATTAAGTAGTAATAGCCATCGTTCCGATGGATGACCGGGTGGTGGCGTCGTGGACTTGGCGTCAAACCAGGGGCAAGATGGAGATCATGCCGGAGCGCTCGATGGATATCAAGGCGCAAGGAGACGGACCATATCATATCACAAATTTACAAGTGATGTTGATACCTGCTTTATATCTTGTTATATGCTAGTATTAGATACTCAATGGTAGCAAATAAGATAATCCCTATATAATTCCAATGATAGTGTTCCCCTTGTGGGTGCACCACCAAGAAAGGTTTCCGTTATGAAGCCAGCGTGACGGTCGGGGGCTAGACATATCTACATTCACATACAGTGGGTGTAAGCCATGTTGCACAGCAAATACACACAAGTTAGATTTGGCGAGCCTAGCATGTGTAGACATGGCCTCGGAACACAAGAGATCGAAAGATCGAGCATGAGTCACATGGTTGATGTGATTGACATTAGGGAATGTCTACCTTTGATGCTGCACTGATGGTCGTGACGATCGGGGGAGGTGTAGAGGATTGGGATCATGTGATCACTAAAATCGTCTAGGGGATGACAATTTTAGTGGGAGCTCAATTAGGATTGAACTCATATTATGAACTTAGTCTAGATGTTTGTTTGCAAATATCTTAGTAGATCATGGCCTATCCCATTGAGGTCCTTTGCGACCATGGGAATATACTTCTTGATATGGAACTTAGCAAAAAGGGTCCAACTTCATAGATTAATACCCACGCCTGAGGGATATCCTTGTAAAAGGTGATCTTCTCTTCTTGATACAATGACCATTAGGAGATAATCCGATGACTCCGCAATGTTTGTGTGTTCTCCGTAATCATCCAACAAGCCATTCTCCATTCGATGGAGAGTTGGATTACAATCTTGTATTCTGCAAGATCAGGCACATAAAGTATGAGCCGTTGGATGAGTTTTCTTCCATGATGGATAAAAAGGGAACATTTGGAGAAACACTTAGCAATCTTGCATTAGAGTTATGAACTCTCAGAAGGGCTTGGTTGCAATGGAGGTCATGAATGAAAAAGGGTATATGTTAGATATACAAAGTTATAAATGTAATTCTTGCAAAACTCGTTGCAGTTTATATAAGTATTGGATACTTGTCCCGTTTTGTGAAAACAAGTTGGTCTGCTTGAGGATTGCTGGTATTGAGGCAATGTGGCTTGATGATGGTAAGAAAAATAGTTTATGGCCGACATCACCCCTTTCCTCAGAGGATTATTATTTGGATTAGTGGACTTGAATATAATTTGTAATCCTTGTTTGTGTGTCTTGCTTTTGGCGAGACGATTGTTCATTTGAACGAGTTACAAGACAGTTGTACTATTCTTATGAACAATACCATTGTGGTCACATTACGATTATAAATGAGTTATTCTCATCACTATGTTAATGATAATATTTTAAACATTTATAAAGTATTAGAATGCTAAAAGATATCCAAACTCTCAGTAATGACATGACACTACAGTTTAAGTCATTTTGGTTACTGCATGTTCTTCATTCTAAATGAAGATCAGGGTCCTAGATTCTTAATCTAGAGACTTTGCAAAACCATGCCTCGTTGGGGCGAATGACTAAAACTCCGCATTCTGGTAAAACAATGATATGCGAAGAAATGTTGAACTTTATACATAACGATGTATCGTATTTTCAACAAATAGTGGAAATCATTATTTCACACTTCATTATGGATTTAAGTGAATATGAATATTTACTTAATGAAACATAAGTTTGAAACTGTTTTGAATTGTTCAAAAGATTTCAAAATGAAGGAGGATATTGAATTAACAAGAATACAAAAGTCTCTTCGATTTGATCGACATGACTAAAGTATTTAAGTTAATTTTAGCATAAAAGGACATGTGAAAGAGGTTTCACAAATTATGATAATAGGGGCAATTTCAAAGTGTATTGAAATGTCTGAATATCGTAATCATTATGTATTAGATACACATGTTATAATATTATCTCTTATTGGGGTTATAGTTATCGCTTAGAGTTAGATATCGAAATGAGCGAACACTCGGTTGAAATACAAAGGAACATCTAAAGATTCGTGGAAACAACACCATTAGTGTTATGGCATGTTCGAGTTTCTGGAGATTTCGATAAGTTGAAATCGTGGCGAATAAACAAGTCTTTGTAGAGCATTCTTAGGAAGCTATGAATGCATCTTCCACAAAGGACAAACCTGCTATTGTCCAAAGTTGACATGTCTTGATGAAGATACAGGTGAAAGAAAGTAAAAGATCAAAACAAGGTATTTGACCTTGCCTCCAAATTGTTGAGCGGCACAGCGGAATTTGTTTCGTGAAACCGAACTCTACAAATAGAGGAGAAACTAATGATAATGATCAAAAAGTTTCAACGAATACTTTTACTAAAGAAAGTAGGATTCAACAATATATACTCTGCAAGTTCGTGGAAATATATTATTGATTCACTTGTCATGTTTATGAACAAGACATACCTACAAATTACAAAGAAGCGTGATGGACCTAAGTGCGAGAAAAGACTAGGAGTCATAAAATCCTATTTTAAGTTACATTTAAGATTGCAAAGTAATATGTTACTTGATCTTATTAAGTAAATAAGTTTACTTGATATTTCTGAATGACTTCAAAGTCATAAGAAGGAAATGAAACTTAATGGAGACGTAAAGCTCGATTTGTCACAAAGTATGGACAAATTCAAGGAGTTGACTACAATGTAGTGATGCTTAAGTCTATTGGATTTACACTAGTAATATATGGATATTGAAGTCTCGTAGCTGGAATTCTCAATTTGATGATGATCAAAGAATTTTGGAATGTCCAAGATTATAGAGAGGACCTGCATTTGAGTGGGAGCTAATTAGCTTGGCCAAATCTTAGTATGTAAGAGACATATTTTGAGTGGGAGCTAATTAGCATGGCTGAATCATAATATGTATCAGACATATTTTGAGTGGGAGCTAAGTGAAATCCCTGGATCTCAAATATGGATGCCATATTTGAGTGGGAGCATAAGATCATTCTAGGATATGTGGACGACATATGTGAATGATGTGATTAGTAAATATGGATGAAGTTGAACAAGTTATTAAACAATAAGATCTATCGAGATAGATTGGTAAGTTTAATAAACATCACAGTTGAATGCTTCCTAGACTTGATTCTGAAGATGTTCAGAATATCCTAGATGAGATTCTGAAGTAGTTCAGAATGGAACAAGGAAAAGAAAGAGATTCTTACTTGTATGAAGCATTGAGTTAGTCTTAGTATTGCAACGATGGTTAAAATGAAGAAAGAGATGTGTTGCATCTCCTATGCCTCAGTCATAGGTTCTTCCATACAACCATATTGTATACTCGACATAATGTGACCCAAAGTTCTGGTTGGAAGGACAAGCTCTTAACTGTAAGAATATGTCTTGAAGTGATTCTTGGGTTAATCACTAAACCAGAATTAAGTTTGTACTTAAATGGCAAGAAGCAAAGTAAGTGGCATAGTTGCATTTCATGCACTAGGATCTACATAGATATAGAAGTATAAAGGCTCCATCTGATGTTATATTGTTATGGCGGGGCTATTTCGCTTTTAACATAGAATGATGTGTCCCAGGGCACAGTGCCCATGAGAAAGCCTTCGAGGTTGATCTAAAGTCACTGTAGGCTCGTGGAAATCGGCCACGTTCTGCTGCCATAACTGCCGTATATACACAAAGGATTGCAAAGTGTGTTTCAGAGTTTAGATGACAACTGTGAAAACGACCGTCATTATAAACACTAGAAACAAAGTCTCACTTTGTTGCCAAACGAATACTTCAACCCATTATAAGATAATGGTATGAATGTCAAAGTTAGGAAGACATTAATGATTTGCAAAGATATAATGATCTGGTAAAATAGAACATGCATGCATGATCAATAAACGCATATGTGATATGGTTTATGATGAGTACAATGCAAGCTAGATTATTTGTACTCTAGTGCAAGTGGGAGACTGAAGGAGATATGGCCTAGAGGCAAATAATAAATAGGTTTCTATTGTCATATCTCAATTAGTTCATAATAGTTTCATACTGTGCTATAACTGTATTAATATGAAACATTAATAAACGTGTGGTATGTAAACAAACCATGTCTCTAGTTACCTCTAGCGAACTAGTTCATTGGTCATGAGGATGATCTAGGGTTTCAATATCATGGGCATTTATGCCAATTGACAATGAGGTCCCTCATTAGTTGAATGATGTGATAGACAAACAACCCAACGAGTTGTATCTTAATGAGATCTAGTTACAAAGTTCACCATTAATGATAAAACTAAGGAAACCTCGCGACCTGTCCTTAGACTGTGAGATAATGCAAATCACCGTTCTGGAGGGATCTTAGATGGTTATCAAGTATTACTCCGTGACTAGGTGATCGAAAAGGTGCTACTCAGGTTTCCCAAAGGAGCACGTAGAGGAGTACATATCAAGACCAGGATTTTCCAATCCATGTAACGGATAGATACATATGTGGCCATCTCGGTGACGTTGCATAACGAAGCTTGCAAGCATGTGAATGGGTCACAGAATGCAACGACACGGAAACGAGAAAACAAGTTCATCGGTAACGAGATCGAACGAAGGTATGGAGATACCTTAGATCAAATCTCGGATGAACTAGGTATCAAGTGGCAAAGGTAATGGGAAACGACTGTTTACGGTTCAAACGACATTGTCATCGTGGAATGCACAGGGGTCAATATGGGCATCCCGGTCCAGCTATTGATCATTGATGGAGATCATGTTTGTGCCATTCCCGAACCGTGGGGAAATACACTTAAGGGTACGATGAGCTAGAGATCCTCTGTAAGTTGGAATCACCATATGAAAGAGAAAAGGAAACCGAAAAAGTTTCGTGAGAGAACCAGAATCGTTCTAGGAAAGTTCCGAAGTCGTTCAGAGGAAATCAAAAGGGAACCGAAAGGTGTTTTGGGTCAAATCAGATTTTGTAATATGTATTTACATATTAATTAATGTAATTAATATTAAATATAATATTAAAATCTAATTTGAAGGGGTATTCCACTAATGGGCCAAACTTCCTAGGGAAAAAGGGCCCATTAGGGAAAATCGAAGGAGGGAAGGGCCAAGGGCCAAGGCCCAGGCGCCTCAAGGGGGCCCACCCGGCTAGCCTAGGGCTGTGCGTGGGGTGGGGCCCACCCCAGGCCGGCTGGCCCATGAAGGCCCATGCGCCTCCCCCTCTCTCCCTTGTTTAGTCCCACATGGGAAACCCAAAGGGGAGGGTACACCCCCCTCCCCCTATATAAAGGGGTGCCCATTGGTGGGAATAAACACACCAATATTTGGAGAAGTCCTTTGGTTGACTTTCTCCTTCCCTCTCTCTCTTGTCTCCATGCATTGGTACGGTCCCAAGTAAGGACTATCCGAGCATGAGACACCGCACCTGGAGCACGCCGTTGCGCTGCAGGGATTCCAAGCCAGAGATCTACTTCCGCACTCCCGGCAGGGATCAAGGAGTCGGAGGTCGTCGTCGTACACCGTATGTGTATGAAACCACGAGGGGCCTCACTTGAGGCACCTTGGATGTCGCAATCTGGAGCTGCTGCACGATGAAGAAGGAGCAAGGGTGACCTGCGAGGAGCTTCGCGACCTAGAGGTCAGCTACGGGTTCGACTATTTAAACCACGTTCCCCTCGGAACATTAACCGTGTACGGTCTACAAGTGTATGTATTCTATACACTCCGGTCATTACCGCATTACTACATATATAGATCTTGGGCATTAGGTAGATCCAACGTAGGAAATTTTTTGTTTTCTGCTGCGGAACCCTTTGAGTTGATACGTCCAAAATGTATCTACTTTCCTGAACACTTTTGCTATTGTTTCTCCTCTAAAATTGTGTGATTTGGATGCAACTAACACGGACTGACGTTGTTTTCAGCAGAATTGCCCTGGTGTCTACTTTTTGTGCAGAAAATCAACTATCAGGAAAAATCCCGAAAAATATGCCGAAAATCCTATTTCACCACAAGACTCCAGGAGCCAGAATACGAGACAGAGGGGGCCTGGGCCCAGGCCACACCACCTGGCTGCGCGGGGTAGCCCTGGTCGCGCGGGCTAGCCCAGGCCGCGCCAGGGGGTGTTCTGGCCGCCCCAGACACCCCTCGGTCTCCCTCTTCGCCTATAAGAAGCCTTCTGACCTAAAAACTCCGGGGGTTCGACGTTTTTACAGAAGGAGTTCCGCTGCGCCGCCACCACCAGATTCCACGAAACAGCACCAGAAACTGCATTCTGGCACCCTGCTGGGATGGGGAATTGGAGGAGATCATCGCCATCAACATCACCATCGCTTCTCCATCATCCATCCATGTTTCCCCCATCTATGAGTGAGTAATCCCCCGCTATAGGCTATGGGGATGGTAGGGATTGGATGAGATCGTTCATGTAATGGCATCAGATTGTTAGGGCATGGTGCCTAGTATCTTCTATTAGTGCTTTATAACTTTGTTGCGACTAGTTATGCTTAATGCTTGTCACTAGGGCCCGAGTGCCATGATTTCAGATCTAAACATGTTATCGATTCATTATGATAGTATTGTTTATGGTCTTACCTGCAAGTTGTATACACACGTTGTTGTCCGGAACCAATGGCCCCGAAGTGACAGAAATCGGGATAACCGGAGGGAATGGCTTTGATGTGAGGATTGATACATTGCAAATGTATCTATAATTTTTGATGTTCCATGCTTGGTTTTATCCACTTTCTTGTGTTTTGTCCACACTTTGGAGTACTTTTCATATGATTTCTTGGACTAACCTATTAACAAGAGCCACAGTGCGAGCTGCCTGTTTTCTGCTATTTTTGGTTCTAGGAAAGTTAGAAAATGAATATTCTCGGAATTGGACGGGACAAAAGCCAAAGTGCCTATTTTCTGGAAGTCACCAGATGCCAGAGTACGAGACGGAGAGGGGCCACCACACCACCTGGCCGCGCGGCCCAGCCTGGCCCGCGCCAGGGGGTGGTGTGGCGGCCTCTGGCACCCCCTCGGCCTCCCCTTCCGCCTATAAGATGCCCTTGGGACGAAAACCCCAAGGGCCCGATCAAAAATCCACGAAAGAGTCTGTAGCCGCCGTCATCTCCATCCCTATATCGGGAGGGATCTGAAGCTCTTCCCGGCACCCTGCCGGAGAGGAGAATTCACCCTGGAGGCCTTCTTCATCACCATGCAAGCCTCTGGTATGATGGGTGAGTAGTTCATCCTTGGACTATGGATCCATGTAGTAGCTAGATGGCTGGTTCTCCTCCTTTGTGCTTTCATGTCTAGATCTTGGGAGCTCTGTTGATGATCAAGATCATCTATTTGTAATTCTGCATGTTGCGTTTGCAGGGATCCGATGGATATTGAGATGCTATTTCAGATTGATTATTGATTCTATCATGTCTTTGATATTTGTGATCTTGCATGCTTTCCATTGTTAGTAGCTATCTTGGCCAAGTAGATGCTAGCAACTCCAAGAGTTAGTATTTATGCTCGATAGTGGGTTCTTGCATCTGGTAATCTGGGAAAGTGACAGAAATCTCTAAGGTACTAGACGTGATGTTGCTACTAGGGAGAAACCAACAATCTTTTATTCATGGAACAATCGTATTGTTTACTTTACACGCAGTTCGTAAAGCAATAATCTGTTGCTTGCAACTTAATACTGGAGGGGGTTCTGATGATAACCTGAAGGTGGATTATTAGTCATAGATGTAGTTGGATGGCGGTCTATGTATAATGTTGTAATGCCCAATCGAATCTCAAAGGAGTCAAGATGATTAGTATATGCATGTATTGCTTTCTCGATGTTTGTCAATTGCCTCGCTGTAATTTGTTCACCCAACATGTTATCTATCTTAAGGAGAGCCACCTCTAGTGAACTATGGATCCCGGTCCTTGTCTTTTACATACAATCTACAATCTTTTACTGCTTTGTGTTTACTTTCTGCAAACTATTACTTCCTTCCATTCGATACGTTTAATCCTTTGTTTTCTGCAAAACACGGTGAGATTGACAACCTCATCGCAAGTTGGGGACAAAGTTCTGTGGTTGTGTTGTGCAGGTCTCCACGTTGCTACTAGCACCGGTAGTGCGCCCTGCCAAGGCTCAGCTAGCAACACCTTTGGGGTGTTTCCTTGCTCCTACTGGTTCAATTAAACCTTAATTTCATAACTGAGGGAAACTTGCTACTGTGCTCATCATACCTTCCTCTTGGGGTTCCCAACGAGCTCTACATCAACACCGCACCAGCATTTTCCTAGCAGTTTTTACCTTGGAATTGCTCTTTGCTATAGATATGCTTTAGATGCTGTTGTGGGAGGAGATTTCCTCCAATGTAATGAGGATGATGCTATTAATGCTATAAAGAAATTGATCCTCACTTACAACTTGCCTAGCCAAACTGATATTTCTTTCGCAAGAATATTTGCTAGATTGAACACTCTTGAGACTAGCACTACTAGCTTAAAAGATTGCTATAATACGCTTAGGGAGCATCATAATTATGTTCCAATAAATTCTGAACCATCAAAGTGGCTCCCTACAGTAAAGATTGAGATAAACACTGAAACTTTTCAAGTTCGTTGTGATATCATGTCTGAATTTTGTCTTATGCCCAAAGATATTTATGAATCTTTGAATACTTGGGGGCTTACTGAAGGAGGAAAAGAATTATCTCTTGCTAATAGTGCTACTATATTACCTATTGGAATAGCTGAAGGAGTGTTTACAAAAATCCTTGGGAAAATGATTTCTACTGATTATCTTGTTATTGAATGTGCAGGAAAAGGACAAATTACACTTGGAAGGTCCCTATTAGAACTTCTTGGAGCAATAATAGATGTGGGAAAGGGGACCATGCACCTTTCTTCTCCACCAAACAATCATATTTTCCCCAAGGTTAAGAATAAAAGTAAGAGAGGTAAGGGCAAGAAATTGGGTCTTAATGCTTCTCCATTTGAGAACACTTGATTCTTTCTTGCTTCTTATGCCTAACTTAAAGGCGTTAAAGAAAAGTACTTATTGGGAGATAACCCAAAAGGTTTAGAGAAACGCCTGGGCCGCTGGTCTAATCCATGCTGACATGGTGGAAACCTATAGCGTAACCATAATGAGTTGTCTATGAAGCATTCTTCTTATAAAAAAGAGAGTCCTATATTGAGAAAAAAGAGAAAAGAAAAAAAGAGATACTATGAAAAGAGGAAAGAGAGAAAAAAAGCACCATACTCCCATGGTAAATAAGAAGAATGTTGAGATTCTCGTTGTCTACTTGCCTTGTCATTTTGATATGGGGATTCTTCCGTATCATCGGTCAAGGGGTACCCCATTGACGGTTCTCAATGATACACATATACTTACAATGACAAGAACTTACCGGTGACTAAACTTGAGTAGCATGAGGAGCGGCCCTCGTATACAAGGGACATGAGATTTCTGACTTATACTTCGTCAAGCATGTACACCATAGTTTGTTCACTTTAACCTTATTCACTTCAAGATGCTTATGATAGGGGCAATGAGAGCTGAAAGTTATAAGTACCATAATTTTTGGAAGCTCTTTATGAGACTTGAATCCCTACTTCCTTTTATAAAAAGGCTTTTCTTCCACCATTATATTGAGTCTCCACCTTCTACCTTTATGCACCTACTTTGAGAGCATAGTGTCCATTCTTAGTTCTATGTGGATTGTCCCAAGACTAGTTGATTGATGCACAACTTGATATTGCTTGTTTTAAACTATTTGTATCTAGTCACTCTTATGAACTTTGAAGGTGTCCTATGCATTTATATTTGCTACTCTATGAGGGACAAGCTGAATACTATTATGCTATGTTTTCTTTATGTGAAACAAACAAACGTCTTCAAAGCATTGTTATTCATGAATATTTTGTTTGTGCCTTTTCATGTTGCATCATAGTTTCTTTGCTTATTGCTAGAACTTTGTCTTTCATGTTATGATTGAAGTACTATGATCCTAGCTTTGAATGTTTTGCAAATACTTTGATCAAGTCTTTGATGGTGCATGTCACCTCAAAAATTATTCTTTCTTTTTATCACTTACCTACTCGAGGACGAGCAGGAGTTAAACTTGGGGATGTTGATACATTGCAAATGTATCTATAATTTTTGATGTTCCATGCTTGGTTTTATCCACTTTCTTGTGTTTTGTCCACACTTTGGAGTACTTTTCATATGATTTCTTGGACTAACCTATTAACCAGAGCCACAGTGCCATCTGCCTATTTTCTGCTGTTTTTGGTTCCAGGAAAGTCAAAAAATGAATATTCTCGAAATTGGACGGGACAAAAGCCAAAGTGCCTATTTTTCTGGAAGTCATCAGATGCCAGAGTACGAGACGGAGAGGGGCCAGGGGGCCACCACACCACCTGGCCACGGGGCCCACCCTGGCCCACGTCAGGGGGTGGTGTGGCCACCTCCGGCACCCCCTCGGCCTCCCCTTCCGCCTATAAGATGCCCTCGGGACGAAAACCCTAAGGGCCCGATCAAAAATCCACGAAAGAGTCTGTAGCCCCCGTCATCTCCATCCCAAGATCGGGAGGGATCTGAAGCTCTTCCCCGGCACCCTGCCGGAGAGGGGAATTCACCCTGGAGGCCTTCTTCATCACCATGCAAGCCTCCGGTGTGATGCGTGAGTAGTTCATCCTTGGACTACGGATCCATGTAGTAGCTAGATGGCTGGTTCTCCTCCTTTGTGCTTTCATGTCTAGATCTTGCGAGCTTCATTCATGATCAAGATCATCTATTTGTAATTCTGCATGTTGTGTTTGCGGGGATCCGATGGATATTGAGATGCTATTTCAGATTGATTATTGATTCTATCATGTCTTTGTTATTTGTGATCTTGCATGCTTTCTGTTGTTAGTAGCTATGTTGGCCAAGTAGATGCTAGCAACTGCAAGAGTTAGTATTTATGCTCGATAGTGGGTTCATGCCTCTGGTAATCTGGGGAAGTGACAAAAATCTCTAAGGTACTAGATTTGCTGTTGCTACTAGGGAGAAAACAACAATCCTTTGTTCATATAACAATCGTATTGTTTACTTTACACGCAGTTCGTAAAGCAATAATCTGTTGCTTGCAACTTAATACTGGAGGGGGTTCGGATGATAACCTGAAGGTGGATTATTAGTCATAGATGCAGTTGGATGGCGGTCTATGTATAATGTTGTAATGCCCAATCGAATCTCAAAGGAGTCAAGATGATTAGTATATGCATGTATTGCTTTCTTGATGTTTGTCAATTGCCCCACTGTAATTTGTTCACCCAGCATGTTATCTATCTTAAGGAGAGCCACCTCTAGTGAACTATGGATCCCGGTCCTTGTCTTTTACATACAATCTACAATCTTTTACTGCTTTGTGTTTACTTTCTACAAACTATTACTTCCTTCCATTCGATACGTTTAATCCTCTGTTTTCCGCAAAACACGGTGAGATTGACAACCTCATCGCAAGTTGGGGACAAAGTTTTGTGGTTGTGTTGTGCAGGTCTCCACATTGCTACTAGCACCGGTAGTGCGCCCTGCCAAGGCTCAGCTAGCAACACCTTTGGGGTGTTTCCTTGCTCCTACTGGTTCGATTAAACCTTGGTTTCATAACTAAGGGAAACTTGCTGCGATGCTCATCATACATTCCTCTTGGGGTTCCCAACGAACTCTACATCAACACCGCACCAGCATTTTTCTGGCGCCATTACAGAGCCATCAAGGATCACATGTGTTCATGGAGTGTTAATGCTTTGCTCCGGTGCTCTATTAAAAGGAGCATATTAATTGCTAGTAGTTCCCTTGAGGCCCCGCTGCAAACGGGCTAGCAGGACAAAAGATGGTGTGCAAGTTCTCATTGCGAGCACGTATGACTATATATGGAACACATGCCTAGGATTATCTAGTACTTGGATGCTTTATCTTATTTATCTGCAATTGCCTATGTTCTGATTTCTATGTGAATTGTCTTGTCCATGCAACGCCCGTCCATCCATCCCTATGCTTACCACACTCGAATCCTACTGTTCACTACTATTGTTACTACTGTCTTTACTTTACTACTACTGTTACTTTACTATTGCTACTACAAGACTGTTGCTACTGATAAACTGTTGTGAGCATGATTGTTTCCAGGTGCAGCTGAATTGACAACTCAGTCGTTAAGGCTTATAAATATTCTTTGGCTCCCCTTGTGTCGAATCAATAAATTGAGTTTCACTTCCCTCGAAAATACTGCGATACATCCCCTATACTTGTGGGTCATCAAGAGTTGGGGGAAGGAGGACTGAACCGTCCACTTCTCCCCGGCCCTCTTTACAGGATTGAAACCGCTGGGGCCGGAGTGTCCGGGCAAAATTCGCCAGAGTGTCCGGGCTGTATCAAGAAGAGTGTGCGGCTTGGCCAAACTCTCCGGTCGGTACAGTGCGGACATTCTGGCCCCCACGACCAGAAAGCTCCAGGTATAAATGTTGGACAAATGTGTGGTAAGAGGAGCATGTTTAGGGATGAGTATAGCCCTGGGATTCAGAAGATGTACTGTGAAGAACGAAGGGACCATAGATAGTCAAAAGATGGCAAATTAAGATCCAAACCAACCAAGTCAAGAACCGACTCTTCAAATATGAAGAGGGCGGTGAGTGAGGCCACCATGTAAGAGTTTGTGCCATGACACCGCGAAGAATTATCCTTGGGTTCATTGCCACTACTCATCAATGAAGCTCACATATCACTAAATGATATTAAGAGAATTGAATTTCTTAATATTGGCATTATGGGCGGAGGGATAGTCCAATGTATTAGAACCGCACTCCCCCTATCTCCATGCCTGCAACTAAACCAAATAAGGGTCAAGATATAGGTGAGTATGCAAGGTGATCAAGTCAAGCTCCTAGAATCTACGATATTTAGTTCATTCCTCAAATAACAAAACCTTGCTTATCAAGTGGCTTCGTGAAAATCTTGGCAAGTTGGTCTTTGGTTGACACATAGGATAGCTCAATATCACCTTGAGCAACATGATCTCTAATGAAGTGATGATGAATCTCAATATTCTTTGTCCTTGTATGATCCACTGAGTTATAGGCAATCTTAATAGCACTTTCATTGTCACATAGAAGAGGCACTTTGTCATAATGGACACCGTATTCCTTTAAAGTTTGCCTCATCCATAGCAATTGAGTACAAGCACTAGCAGCTGGCACATACTCGGCTTCGGTGGTGGAGAGAGATATACAATTTTGCTTCTTAGAAGACCAACACACCAAGGACCTCCCAAGGAATTGGCGAGCCCGGGAGGTTGGTTTCCTATCATCCTTGTCACCAGCCCAATCTGAATCCGTGTATCCACATAGAGAGAAAGTTGAGCCCCTAGGATACCAAATACCATAGTTTGGGGTATGAACCAAATATCAAAAGATTCTCTTGACCGCCATCAAATGGTTTTCTTTAGGAGCCGCTTGATATCTTGCACACACTCCTACACTCAACACAATATCGGGTCTAGATGCACAAAGGTAAAGCAAAGAGCCAATCATTGACCGGTATACCTTTTGATCCACATCTTTACCATTTGGGTTTAGTTCAAGATGAGTCTTTGTTGCCATGGGAGTGGCAGCTCCATTTATCTCTTTCATGTTGAATATTTTGAGCATATCTTGAGTATACTTGGCTTGGTTGAAGAATGTTCCTCCTCTCACTTGCTTAATCTCAAAACCAAGAAATACTCTCAATTCTCCCATCATAGACATCCTGAACCTGTCAGTCATAAGCTTTGAGAATTCATCATTGAAAGCTTTGTTAGATGAGCCAACGATAATATCATCTACATATATTTGGCATACAAAAAGTTCCCCATTGACTTTCTTAGTAAAAAGAGTGGGATCGATTTTCCCAACCTCAAACCCACGATCTAAAAACAACTCTCTAAGGTGCTCATACCACGTGCGTGGGGCTTGTTTGAGCCCATAGAGTGCCTTATCGAGTTTGTAGACGTGGTTTGGAAAGTTGGGATCCTCAAACCCCGGGGGTTGCTTTACATATACCAACTCATGCAATGGACCATTAAGAAATGCACTTTCTACATCCATTTGTTGCAATTTAAATTTATGATGTGCCGCATAAGCAAGAAGGATACGGATGGACTCAAGGAGAGCCACGGCTGCATAAGTCTCTCCATAATCAATGCCTTCAATCTGAGAGAACCCTTGCGCAACCAATCTTGCCTTGTTCCTCACCAAAATTCCATGCTCATCTTGCTTGTTCTTGAAAATACACTTGGTGCATATAACATTGCGGCAATCTTTTGGCTTTTCAACTAACTTCCATACTTTGTTTCTCTCAAAGTTGTTGAGCTCTTTGTGCATTGCACCCAACCAATCCGAATCTTCGAGAGCTTCCATACTTTCTTTGGTTCCACCATTGAAATGTGTGCTTGGTGCTCACCAAAGTTCTTCAGTTGAGCTCGAGTGGATATCCCTCTTCTTAGATCTCCTACCACATTCTCAAGTGTCTGGTCTCTTAATTCCAATATTCTATCCATTCTAGCTTGGCGACCAGTTTCGATCTCCTTGTTGTTTCTTGGGGGATCACTTCATCATTTTGGTCCTCGTCATGACCATTAACTTAACCTTCATCATCATTGGAATTATTATCTTCTACAAGAGGCAAAGATTGGACTTGTTCTTGATCAAGCATACTTCTAGACAGGCATTGAGCTTCCCTTATGCCAGTTTCTATAGATCTTCCTTATGTAATAGCCTTAGCACCACTAGACATTCTGTCAAATGGAGACTCAAGCACCTCCTGGCTAGAGGTTTCTACTTGATCAACATGTTGAGGGTCCACAACTTATCTTTGGAAAGGGTCATTATCCTCCTCGATAGGAGCTTGTTGATGTTGTGAAGATGAGGGCTCCACTTGAGTAGAGCATAGTTCTTCTCGATCCGCCATAAGGGCTTCCTCAATAGGGCAGATGAAACCCGCACCCATTCTTCATATGGCATCCTGAGGCATTTTATCATCTACATCACAAACATCAACACGCCCCGCTTGGGGACCATCATATTCTTCAAACACCACACTACAAGATTCTATGACAGTTTTGGAGAGCTTGTCATAGATTCTATAAGTGTGGGATTTGAGACCATAACCAACAAAAATACCCTCTAATGCTTTGGAATCAAACTTGGACAAACAAATACCCTTAATGCAATAGAAACACTTACAACCGAACACCCGGAATTATGAAATGTTGGGCTTGTTACCGGTAAGAATTTCATATGGAGTCTTGATCTATTCTTTTCGGAGGTAGAGACGATTTGATGCATGGCATGCGGTGGAGATTGCTTCAGCCAAAAAATTGTATGGAGATTTAAACTCCGCCAACATTGTCCTTGCCATATCAATAAGAGTCCGGTTCTTCCTCTCAGCTACACCATTTTGTTGAGGGGTATATGCAGCGGAATATTTATGTTTTATTCCCTCATCACTAAGAAATCCATTAAATGCGTAGTTCTTGAACTCGGTACCGTTGTCACTTCTTATTGTTAATACTGGGACATTGTGTTGACGTTGACCCATGTTAATGAAGTCAATGAAGTTGTCTTGGGTCTCACTTTTCAGCTTGAAGAAATATACCCAAGTGTATCTTTAGTAGTCATCAACAATCACCAAACAATATTTATTCCCACCAAGGCTTGCATGAGATGGAGGACCAAAGAGATCCATATGAAGGAGCTCCAAGATCCTCTTGGACTTTATGTAGTTCTTAGGATTGTGTGGAGAATCATGCATATTTCCTTCAACACATGCCCTACAAACACGATCTTTGGCAAAGCAAACATTTTCTTTTAGTCCAACAATATGACCATCCTTGTGGAGGCTTTGCAAAGTTCTCATGTTGACATGGGCTAGACGGTGATGCCATAGCTAACCCACATCGGCCTTTCCGAATAAGAACATCAGACTTGTAGTGGTTTTCCCCGTGAAGTCCACCACATACAAGTCATTCTCAATGTACCCAACGAAAGAAACCTTTAGAGACTTGCTCCACATGAGGATCACAATATCATTATCAATAAAGACGGCAAAACCCATCTTTCCAAGAGCACGGACTGATAGTAAATTATAGCCAAGGGTCTCAACAAGCATGACGTCCACTAGAGTGACATCATGTGCAACCACAACTTTTCCAAAACCCATTACCTTAGACTTTGACTTGTCGGCATATGTCACGGATATTTGCTCAATGTTTGGTCTCAACTCCTTGACACTAGATGCGCTTCTGTTCATATGACTTGTGCATGCACTATCAAGCACCCATTTTGACCCTCTGGAAGCATAGGTCTACAAAAGATCAAACTAGTTTTTAGGTACCCATTTTTCAATGGGTCCTCTTTTGTTAGCAACAAGGGTCTTGGGAACCCAAATAGACCAAGCAATATAACCATCAAACGGGCCAACATATTGTGCATATACATCACCATAATAATCATGCATTAAAACATAGTGAGGGTTAGCACTTCCTGCAAAATCATCATGAGACATAGTTTTGCCATTCGTGGATTTACTATCCACAATGACCTTGTCCTTTCCTTGTGTGGGCTTGGCCTTCTTATTCTTCTTGTTGTTCTTCTTCTTCTTTCCATTAGAGACAAAGCCAATGCCCCCTTTTTCACCACTTGACATTTTCTTACTCAAGAGGTCATCAATTGACTTGTTTCCTTTGGGAAAAGTGGCCTTAGCTAGCTCCCCTTCAACCTAGCATTTTCTTCAAGTATAGTAGTACAACTAGAGGGAATGAAAGTACTAGGTGAAGTAATATTAGTCAATTGAGTTTGAGGCTTTTCACGAGACTTTGTGAGTAACAAGAGTTCACTCTCCAAGGCCTTGTGATCCTTGTCAAGCATCCTAAAGTCCTCGGCAAGTTTTTCATGAACAACATCAAACTCAATCTTGTCCTTTTAGCCTTTTTATATTTTGCAATATCATGGTCATGTTCCTTGATGAGTTTATTAATAATGAGATCATTTGCTTCATCAAGACCCTCAAGTTTAGTTTCAAGAGATATTCTAGTTTCTTGTTCTTCTTCTAGAGCATTATTTAGAGCTTCTACCTCAATCATGTGCTCTCTTCCTAATTTGCATATTTCATCTAGAAGTTCTTGTGTGTGTGTAAGTTGATTTAAGAGGTCCACAACATGTTTCTTGTATTCCCCTTGCAAGTTGTTCATAAACACATCAAAAGCAACTAATTCCTTTTTAACCTCAAGAGATAACTCATCATCAAATTCGTCATAGACTAACGAGGTGGAGTGTGATGATGATAATACCTCCGTTCCTCTTGCCATAAGGCAAGTGATGTTCTTGTTGGAGATATTCTCATTAGGAGAGTCGAAGAGTGAGAATGTAGCGGTAGAAGTAGTGGCAAGAGCCGCCATGCCACTTGATGTTTCCTCTTCCTCATCTTCATCATCATCATCGGAGGAGAATTCTTCATGTGTGATCAAGAAAATTTCACCCGAATTCTTGTTGATTGCATTCCTTTTGATGAAGGGTTTCTTGTAAGGAGCTTTGGAGGTCTTCTTCAACACAAGTTTACCCCCATGATCTTCTCTTTTCTCATAGGGACAAGCAACAACAAAGTGATAGCGGTCCTTCATCTTCACCATACTCCACAACCTTGGCCTTCAAGGCAAGATTGACCCCACTACTCATTCCAATGGCACGAGCATGAGCATCTTTGGCATTCTTGGAAGCAACCTTAAAGGTGGCCATCTCTTGCATAACTTCATTGGAGGTCATGAGATGGTAGTTGTGTCTTCCTTGGAGACTCTTCAAGTCAGTAGGCTCGAAAGGCATGAGAACACTCACATACTTCCTCTTGATCCAAGCATCATCAATGTGAGAGGCACCAACATTCCTAATGGCGATGGCTATGGATTTGAGTCTTTGATACATGTCTTCATGATCCTCACCATCCTTCATGAAGAAACCTTCAGCCTTATTGCTTAAGGCATCATATCTATTTCTTCTCATACTCTCATTGCCAACAAACAAGTAAATGAGAGCATCCCAAGCTTCCTTGGCGGTATTGTAGTGCTCAATGTGGGGAAAATCCTTTGGCCCCACTCCAAGTTGGATCATGTGTAAGGAATTCGCATTGAGTTGGCTATTGACCACTTCTCTTCTAGTCAAGTTTGTTGGATCCTCAATTTTGAGTCCTTCTTCAATAATATTCCACAAATCAATGCAAGAGATATGCACATGAGATTTCATTAAAACTTGCCATTGAGCAAAAGTATGTGCAGCTAACTTAGGTGGGTCACCTCTATTCTTTATATGTGGGTGAGGGATAGGAGGGTCGAGAGAGTACCATCCGGAACCGCATGGTGCTCTTCCTTCCCATCACACTTTTTGGTGGTGGAGTCAGTGTCGTGGAAATGGCCACGGCAGTCGCTGCTACTGGTAGCGATTGATTGTAACGTGAGGAAGAGCTGGCGGCCATCTGCGGTGCGAGATGGGGGTGGATGCACATGGTTTACCCAGGTTCGGCCCCCCGGAGGGTAAATACCTACTCCTACTAGATTGGATTAATGGAGAGCGAGTTACAGGGGTGGCGAGCTCGGCGTCTAAGCAGCGAGTTGCTTGAGAGGGTGTATGATGGAACGTAAGTCCTCAAGGTACCCTAGGGAGGTTTATATATAAAGCACCTCGCTAGGGTTTACAGTTTACCACCGAACAAGATATGGATCCGGAGGCTTTTGACCTAATCCAACTAGGCTTCAAGTACGCTTCTAGGCCTCCAGTCTCTAGTCGCCAGGCTTTCTCCTAAGTTGCATTCCAGTCGCCATCCTGCATGCCCACTCGCAAACCCTTCGGCCCAATCGGAACGTCCTGCTAGGCATACCCCCTTCAGCATATCCCCATCAGTAGTCCCGGAGGCCATTGTTGATTCAGGCGCAGGTGTCCTTTTGGCGGTCGGAGCAGGCGAGCCCAATTTGGACGCCCAGTCGAATCGGCGATGGAATCCAGTAAACCCGAGGAAATTTTCCCCAGAATCCTAGTCGCTGCTCCAGCGAATGTCACGGCTGCCAAGTCGCTGCTTCGGCGAGTGGACAGGTCTAGCTACTGGCGAGTGAAATGGAGGAGTTGGACCGTCAACCTGGTCAAACTATCCATTGGATATTCCAACAGTAACTTCGGTGTAATTACCATAGGTAACGGCTATCCTGAATTTGGCGGGTAGCATTCCTCTATAAGGGGAGTGACAAATCAGCTCTACAGATCCTTCCCCGCATTCTTCATTCTCCCACATTCATTCTTCCTACCTTCATTCTTCCTGCCTTCCTTCGATTCGATCCTTCCGCACCGTGCGACTCCACATCCTTCCCAATGGCACCTCCCAAAGGCTCATGGGGGAAATCTAAGTGCACTACGGCCCAGCTCAAGTCCTTCGAGGACGCCGGAGTCCTCCGTAAGGGGAATTGGCGAGTTCCCCCTCCCTCTGAGACCGAGCTAAAACCGCGAGCTGGCGAATTCATCTGTTTCCACAGCCATCTAGAGAGAGGTTTGGGGTTTCCCACCTTGCTATTCTTCCGGCGCTTCTGTGCATATTACGCAATCAAGCCATCAGATCATGGCCCACACAGCATCGAGCAGTTGGCGATCTTCATCGCCTTCTATGAATGTTACCTCGGCTGCAGGCCGTATTTTCCGCTGTGGCTGGAGCTCTTCCATGGCCGCATCGGGCGCGAGGTGTCCAGCGGGTTGATGCTGGCGGCCGGCGGCGTCACGTTCCAATTGAAACCCAAGACCAACTTCATCAAGTTCATTCTGCCGAAGAAAGTCGCCAGCGAGTGGAAGAAGAGCTGGTTCTATGTGAAGGAATCCACTCCCTCCGGCGAGGTGGCGCTTCCCGAATTCGTCGCTGAAAGGAGTGAGCCTCGCCGGCTGGCGCCGAAGAAGCTCCCCGAAGACCAGAAGATGTCCGTCGTGGAGATGATGGACCAGATCTAGAGGTTGAAGGACCAGGGGTTGATTTCAATCAACCTTTACAACTGCTGGCTCGGGCATCGTCTGGTTCCGCTGGCAGCTCGGCCGCATTGGATGTACGAGTATAGCGGGAAGCACGACTCCTCTCGAACCAGCAAGGAGTCGTGGGAGGCCGAAGACTACAAGGCCGCCCGGAAGAAGATTACTAACGCGAAGTTCACCACCGTATTGATCGGGCTCACCCCGTATATTCCCGTGAAGAATGATGCCCCCAAAGTAAGTTTCCTCTCCGGTCGCCATTCCCGCAATGTAATTTGCAGTCGCATCATTTGGTATTCACTCGTTGTTGTTCTCAGCTGTTCCAGGTGTTGGAAGGCTGGCTCCCTCCGCTCGACGAAGAGGTTCCCCAGGAACTCGAAGAGGCCGCCGAAGGAGACTCCTCTGAAAGCAACGATAAGGAGGAGGTTCCTCCCCCAGCGCCTACGACTCGTAAGACTCGCAAGCAGAAACAACACGAGTTCGAGGCGAGCCGCAACCTTGATGAACACGAAGGAGGCGACGAGATCGCGCAGGAGCATACATCCCAGCGCGCGGCTACACCGTCGAAGCCCGCGCATAAACCTAAGTCGTCGGCGAAGAAGCCAACGTCGCCATCCAAGTCGGCGGTGGTGTTCGAGTCAGATGATGACTCTGACGATGAAGACACTCCTGAAATTTCGCACAAGGCCCCAGAGGATGCGATTCCGATGAAGGGGTTGGAGGGCGAGAACACCGAGGCAGCGGTAGAGGTTCCCCTAGCGGTGATCGCGCCAACGGTTTCGAGGGTTCCAAGCCAGGAGGCGGTTGAGGCAGCGGCGTCGAAGTCACCATAGCAGTCGAGAGCGGCCGTGTCTTCAGAGCTGGAAATTCCGGCGACCGCGGCTTCGTCGTCGAGGAAGCCCACGGTGTCGTGGGATTCAGACGTCTTTGAGAGGGGGCTCACACGCAAGCTGGGTCCAGAATTGGATAAGCCCGCCCACATCAGCACCGGGCTGCGCGTTCTCCCAGTCGCCAAGTAAGCCTCGAAATTTCCATTCTGAGTTGTGTTCCATTTTTGTGTCGCCTTTGTGTTGATTTTGACATTTTGACAGGTCTGGAGTCAAAAAGATCGGCCGCCCTTCGGTGACAAAGATTCCGCAGACCACCACCACAGGAGAAGGTGACCTCCCCAAGAAGAGGAAGTTTGCTGACGACGCAGCGACTGTGGAGGGCGCGAAGAGGCAAAAAGGCGGTGCTGATGATTCTGTCGAGATGACTAGCTCTAAGGGGAGTGACTCTGTTGCAGCCGTCGAAAAGGTGGTGGCTGCACGGTCGGAGCCAGTCGCCCCTGCGACGGGAGCGCCGGCTCCGGCGACTAGTGCCCTAGCTAGAGCGTCGGCGACGTTCCCTCGCTTCATGGCGAGGGGGTTCCCAGGTGTGGCGGACAACCAGTCTCTGCAGAGCCCGGAGGTCGTCGATGGAGACATTGGATCTTGTCGTGGGCGCACCTGCTTCACGATCCCGTCGACTGACGCCGGCGAGCTTCACAAAATGCTTCGCGCCGCCATTCAGGTACATCCAGTCCCCGAGTGTCTAGCTGCTGAATTTCAGCGGCTAGGCACTGAGTTGCTTCTACACTCCAGTCCCCGAGTTCGTAGTTGCTGAATTTCAGCAGCTAGGAACTTGATATTGTTCTTTGTAAGTACTGAACTTTGTTGTTTTTGCAGGGTTTGTAGAGGGAGTCGACCGATCGACAGGGAGCCAAGGAGCGTTTGGAGCAGGATCTGCGCGTAGCGCAAGAGGCCAACCGGCGACTCCATGAGAATGTTGGTAAGTATTTGCGTCTTTTCATATTTTCTCTTTAAGCTGTGAACTGTTGGTGTGTGGCCCGTTGATGATTTGCCTCTTTCCTTTTCAGATGGCCTTCCTGATGCAATTTCTAAGGCCCGTGAAGGGTATGTTCTAGTCGCCGAGCTGGACGAGGCGAATGAGCGAATTGCTTCGCTGATCTGTGACTTGGAGGAGGCGAGAGCAGCCTCAATTTCGTCTGAGGACCGAGCTAAAGTTGCTGTTGCTGCGGCTGAGGAGGAACGCAAGGCCACGTACTCGATCATCATGGAGCTGCAGAATGATCATGCCGCCTTGGAGAAGCATGTCATGGAGAACTGCCGCAAGCTCCTCGGTGAGTCTCCATCTTTGCTTGACTCGTTTGGCGAATCCCTGATTGGGGAAGTCTGTAGTTTCACTGACGTCTGATTTTTCAGCTGTGATCGGGCAAAGCGGCCCGGTGGTTCAGACCTTCTACACTTCGCAGTGCGTGACTGCCGTGGTGAACGCGGCCACGACTTTGGCGTTATGTGTCCAAGCGGTTCTCTAAGGCATGTCCCCCACCGAGGTTATTCCTGGGGGGCTTACGAAAGTGTGGCGCTATCTGGAGGAGGCGCCTATCATCGTGGAGTGGATGGCACGCTCGGCATTCGGGCGCGGGGCCACCACGGCATTGAGTCTGGGTCTTGCCCACTTCCCGACGATTTCGACCTTGACGACGTCACCAGTGGCTACCCATCGGCGACCGGCATGGTGGAGATGTCAGAGGTGCTAAAGCGGACTGCAAAGGCCGCCCCTTTTGCCGATCGGGTGTTGGCGATGGGGGATCTTCTGCCGTACCAGGAGAAAGTGTTGGCGCCTGGTGACCCCAAGCCGGAGCATCGCGACATGAAGTCAGAGCAGCCCTCCGGGTCGGTGTTGTCGAAGTCGCTGACGACCTACCCAACGAACCCGTGGCAGCCTTTTGTTCGTGTCAAGGGGGGTGGTGGTGCTTCTTCGTCAGGACCTGTGGAATAGACAGTGTAGTTGGGCAGTTTGTAATATATGCCAAGTGGCGACTGCTGTAATGTGACCAATGTTTTGAGTAAAGGAGATTCAATCGACTCGTATTGCGACCATAATTGTGTGGTGTGTTTATTTTTGTTTGAGGGAGTCCCCAAGCGCGTCCGCCCTTTAATGGGGTATAACTCGATTGTATACTTATGTGTTTTCTTTTGGTTGTGCACTGTTTGTCACTTGTGTCTTCTGAGGGGGCGAGTCCCCGAGCGCGAGTGGGGTTATTTTGTAGGCGAGTCCCTAAGCATGGTGCTCAACCGTACTGGGCGCGTTCCTGTTGTAGGTTGTTGTAATGCATTGTTTCTAACGCATCTCTTCCCCTGGCTCAAAAAGCCAGTCACTGGGCGAGTCCAAGGCAGCTCTCTTACTTGGTGTGTTCCCGAGCCGCGTGAGGATTCCATTCTTGTGGAGTCCCCGTGCGTGATACTTAACCTAGGATGTGAAGGACAGGTTGTTGTGAGGAGCGTATACTGGTCGTCTTGGCTCGGTGGGCCAGTCGAACTAGGCGACTCCGATGGTGGCTCCGGATTGGCTTATTTGTGGACGTCCTAGGGCCTGATATTTTCGGTGCCCTGAGGCCGCACTACTTAGCTGTGCCGGTCGCTCGACCAAGGGTTGACTTCCGTGGGTAGCGTATTGCTAATTCGTACGAGTGCGAGTGGCACAAGAATATGGCGAGTAGACACAATTTATGTGATCCGAATGAATTTCATTATATATCATCTGGGTACAAGTTTGAGTTCTATGTATAGAACTTTCAGAGAAGTTTTACATTCCATGGACTTCCGACCTCAAGCTGGCCGTCACCCCATATGTCGATGAGGTAGTAGGCGTCGTTGCCGAGGACTCGCCCTATGGCAAATGGTCCCTCCCATGGGGGGAGAGTTTGTGCATGCCCTTCTTGTCCTGGGCCAGTTAGAGGACCAGGTCGCCCTCCTGGAAGGTGCGTGTCCGGACTCGGCGGCTATGGTAGCGGCGGAGTCCTTGCTGGTAGATGGCGATGCAGGAGTGGGCCAGGTCGTGTGCCTCGTCGAGTTGGTCGATGCTGTCTTGGTGGGCGACCTCGTTGGTCGCCTCGACGTAATTGGCGACTCGAGGTGAATCGTGCTCTAGGTCAGTTGGCATTATAGCCTCGGTACCATACACCATGAAGAAGGGTGTGAACCCGGTGGAGCGATTGACGGACGTGCGGATCCCCCATATTACGGAGGGGAGCTCGTCGACCCAGCATCCTGGGGTGCGCTTGAGGGGCACCTGGAGTCGTGGCTTGAGCCCGTGGAGGACGCTCTGGTTGGTGCGTTCTGCTTGGCCATTCGACTCCGGGTGGGCGACTGAAGCGAGGTCGAGTTGTATGCCATGTTCTTCACAGAATTCCGCCATGGCCCCCTTGGCAAAATTGGTGCCGTTGTCCGTTATGATGTTGTGCGGGTAGCCATATCAATAGATGAGCTCGTGTAAGAACTTGGTGGCCGTCTTGCCGTCGCACTTTTTGATCGGCTTGGCCTCGACCCATTTGGTGAACTTGTCGACCGCGACCAGGAGATGGGTGAAGCTACATGGGGCTTTCTTGAATGGGCCTACCATGTCCATGCCCCATACGGCGAATGGCCATGTGACGGGGATGGTCTTGAGTGCCGAACCAGGGAGGTGCGTCTGGTGGGCGTACTTCTGGCATCCGACGCATCACTGGACGATGTTGGTGGCGTCGGTGTTGGAAATATGCCCTAGAGACAAATAGTAGTAAGGACTATTATCATATTTCATATAGTTTATGATTAAGTTTTATATCATGCTATAACTGTGTTGAGTGGAAACATCAATACATGTGTGATATACAAACAACCAGGGGTTCGCAGTGAAACTCTAGTCACTGGTTCATTGGTCAACAGATGATCATGTTTCCTGATCATGTGGCATTTATGCCAGTTGGAAGTGAGGTCATCTCATTCAGAGAATGAGATGATGAACCAATACCCAACCTAAACATCATGACCCGATCATGTCACGAAGTTCAAGTTACGATGATTAGAAATGGATCCTCGTAGACTATTCCTTAGACCGTGAGGCGATATCAATCACTGTCTCCCGAGAGTGCTTAGATAGCATCAAACGCCATCTGGTAATACAGTGGTTATAAAGGTGTGTTCAGGTACTCGGAGGAAACCGCAGAGGCAATATATGTCAAGAGCGGGATTTGTCCGTCCATGTGACGAGAAGATACTCAAGGGCCCACTCAGAGAAGTTATTGTTGGGTTCGCGGCATAGAAAACAAAAAGTTTCCTACGATGAGAACTATACGCCAAGATCTATCTACTAGGTACAGAGCAACGGGTGGATATACATCCATGGAGAACTTACCCTCGAAGACAACGAGTTTTGTTAATGAGTAGGAACTCGTGGATGATGTAGTCAGACGCTTGTCGATCTCAAGATCGTGATGAAGTCCAGCAGGTCCGACTCCAGCACGTCCATCAGATCCAGCTCCAGCACCACCAAGTCCAGCACCGCAAAGCAGCGGTGCATCCGTGATCGCACACACGTCCGGTACCCTAACAAACTCCGTCCCTCACTCTAGCAAAGCAGCAGAAGCAGCAACTCCTTTCCAGATAAAGCCACCGGGAACATGTATCTCGCTATCCGAGAAAATGGGGAAAAATACTGGAGGGGGAGAGAGATCCTTCACAAGGAGGTGTGTGTGAGAAGTGAGGAGAGGGGGGACCTTTAATAGGAGGAGGGGGTACCCCTCCCCCATGGCCGGCGCCCCATGGGGTGACCCCTCACCTCCTCATTCATGTGGTGGTAACTCCCTCCACATAAATTTGCCCCTTCACATTCTCTTTTAAAGTCTCCACTTTAAATGCATTAAATTTCTCCAAATTTAATGCTCTATCATTTAATAAAACTCTTTTATTATTTTTATTCAGAATTTTGTTAATTACTTTAATTAACAAACATTCACATAAAACCCCCTACAACATTTCAATATTACATGCAGAACCAATTTCAGCAATTTCACCCGAAACAGTTTCGGTGTCTATTGAAATAATTCCAGCGCTTTCTTGAATCTTTATCTGAAACATATTTTCTCCAAATGGTGTCGGTATCCCTTAAGTGTGTCACCCTACGGTTTGCAAATAATGCAGACATGATCGAAACACCTCTCAGATCAATAATCAGAAGCGGGACCTGGAGATCCATATTGACTCCTACACATTCTACGATGACTTGTGTGATCGTGAGAACCTTTAACGCTGGTAACTAAATCCCTTTGTCTCGTGATATATTACATGTCCGAGATTCGATCATCGGTATCTCCATACCTAGTTTGATCTCGTTGCCGACATGCACTCTTTTCTTGTTCCCGTGATATAACATTCTAGTGATCACATCACTTGCTTGCAAGCTATCTTAATGTGATATCACCGAGAGGGCCCAGAGTATATTTATCCATCATCGGGATTGAAAAATTCCACTCTTGATCCATGAGCCTCAACATAACACCTTCATAGTACCGAACCCACCTTTACAGTCACCCTGTTACGATGTGACGTTTGATGTTATCAAGATACTCGTCCGGTGTTAGCAATTAACATGATCTCATGGTCTAAGGACTAAGATTACTTCGTATGATGTTATAGCAATATAAACATAATGACTTTGATCGTAATGCTATACTTCGGATGAATGTTCATCACATCATTCCACCAATGTTGTGACCTCGTTATTAACAACATCCAATGTCCATGATCAGGGAACCTTGATCATCTTGTTAATCAATGAGCTAGTTTATATGAGAGGCGGTACTAGGAAATTTGTATTTTGTTTATTAAACACACATGTATTAACGTTTCCAATTAATACAATTATAGCATGCAAAATAAACATTTATCATAAACATGGAATAAGATAATAACCACTTTATTATTGCCTCTCGGGCATATTCCCTTCAGTCTCCCACTTGCACTAGAGTCAATAATCTAGTTTGAAAAACTTTGCGTATTGAACACCTATGGCTTTCTGGTGTTGCATATACGTGATTGCTAGTGGTTAACATAATCTCCGGATCTGACAGTTTCAAGTCCGTGTGTATTTGCATGTCTTTGCGTCTCTACGCATCACTCATTCTCAAATGAGATGGCATTGTATAAATTTGGTCCTTTGGTGAGACATTTAGTTCGTTCGGGATAAAATATGTTGATATTATTTTCATACAATATATCTTCATAGTACTATCCCACGTTGAACCACACCTAGTTTGATAACAAACTACTTAACACAAATGCCCTCCTTTGCTGCTATTATAGCAGTCATATACTTAGCCTTTTGTTGTAGTATCCGTCACAATGTTTTAACTTTGGAACTTATCCAAATACATCATGGAACATCCTTTCCATTACATTGTGCCACCCATAGTCTAATTTGAGATAAATTTAATTTGTACCTTGTGACAAAAGTAGTATCGATGTAACACTTTACAATGAACTACCTTTAACTATTTGTCACTTATACATGATATATTCTTAGTTCTTCCAAAGCTCATAAGAATATCTTTACTATTGTCCAATGAACATCTTATGAATCATTCTGGTATGTGCTCATAACATTTAGAGCATAGGACATTTTGGATATATACATATCATGGTATAATCGATCAAAATCTTCATGTGATTTTACTCACCAAGTGTTGAAACACTTGAATCTTGATAGAATCATTTCCATGCAGCAAGAACCTTTCTTGTTGTTTCCATATTGAACCCTTCCAATATCTCATATATGTATGTCTAGCACAACCATATTAGCGCCTCAATCTATCCATATAGATATTGATGCCAAATATTCCGGTTTTTCCCAAGTCTTTCATCGAAATCTTATTTTAATGAAATTCTTAACTTGTGTCAATACAAGATACATCATTTCCAATCAACAATATGTCCTCTACATAATGTATTAGAAATATGTCTCAACGCTCCCACTTAATTTCTTGCAAATGCAAGCATCTTCATCATCTCCGATGAATTTAAACTCTTCTAACAGTTTCATCATGGTGAAGATTCCAACTCCGCTATGCTTACTTCAACTATTGAAGTTTGCATGCCCTTTTAGCACCCTCTTTATTAAAAAAACCCTTCAGACCGTGTCTTGTACACGTCCTAGGTAACCATTCTATTAGAAGAACCTTGTTTTGTTTATTCAACTACCATATACCAAATTATATGTAGTGGTTGCTACATTAATCCGTCAAGACTAAATATCGCTATGAAAGATCAAATCTTGTCATAGTCAACTCCTTGAACATTGACGTAAACTTCTTTCCGACATGTCGACTATTTCATAGATGTTAAACATCCATGTTTATTTCTTTATAGATCCAAACATGACTGATAGGCTTTATGCCTTTTCAGAGGGTCTTCCAAGTTCAGAAACTTGATTCTCGTGTATGGATACTATCACGGATTCTATGACTTCTAGTCATTTTATGGAGTCAGGGCCCATCATCGCTTCTTTGCATGTAGTCAGTTCATTATTGCCAAAACAATAAGGACTTGCTTATCAAATCACACTATTTGATTCTTACCGACCCATACAGTTCAATAGGAACTCTAATCTCCGAGATCACAACCTTTGTAATCATGGGAGCCATGAGCATTGTGGCCGCCACCGGGACACTTTCCGGTGCTGCGCTACTTAGCACATATAGCTAAGGTTCAACAATCTTATCATAGTTCTATTGTCCTCCCACTTAACTTTTCACGAAAAATTCCTTCTCAAGAAACTTCACGTTCCAAGTAACAAACTCTTTTGTACTCGGTGTTATGGAGAAATTCCCAACAAATTCTTTAGGATAACCTACAAAGACGTGCTTATCCGACTTTGGTTGTAAACATTTTACTTATGCATAGCATACCAAAATTTAAGAAAATACAATTCGGGTTTTATCCCAAATCATAACTTATATGGTGTCATTTCAACGGATCACATGGTGCTCTTTTCAGTGTAAAAGCGGTAGTCTCTAAAGCTTCAATCCTTAAAACATAATGGCAGTTTTATAAATGACACCTTTGATCTTACCATGTCAAACATGGTTTGATTTCCTCTCTCGAATATGCCATACTCCTATGGTTTATCGGGAAACACAAATCATGGAACAATTTCTCAAATCTTAGGTGTTTTTGCTAAACATGTAACTCAAATATCTTCCTTTATGATCGAATCATAAACTCTTTATTTTCTTGTTACAATGATTTTCCACTTCATCTTGAAAGTCTTTGAACAATTTTCAAATGTTTCATACTTCTTCCTTATTAAGTAAATATATAGATATATTCACTCAAATTTCTAGCCATAATCATGCAGAGCGACAAAACATCATTGATCAAAGCATAAAGTGATACTACAAGTTGAAAACTAAAGTATCATAAAGGCTATGGTGACTTGAGATAGTCATAACATGGTGTGATCATGCGCCAAGTCAACCCAAATAAAGCATCAAAGGAGAATACTACTATACTATGCTTTAATATGCTAAAACAACGCAGGATTCATCCAAGGCACATTAAGAAATCTCAATTGTTTATAACAAGTCATGCTACAGAAAAGAATACTAAGCATAAAGCCAAAACAATATCAAGCATGGCATGAAAGAGCATAGTCCATAGTCAAAAACGAGCTCTTTTTACCACATAAGTATGAACTTTCCTACTCTTTTCCAAACCAAACCAAACTATTTGCAAACCAATGTATGAAACAGGGGGTCCAACCAATTTATTCAGAAAACTAAGCAAACCAAAGAAAACGAAAAACCAAAACGAAAATGAAAAAGAAGACGCTCCAAGAAAAACACAACTGTGCATGAAACAATAAAAATGAAGCGTTTGGATGAAACCTGGGATTTTTATTGATGAAGAAGGGGATGCCTTGGACATCCCCAAGCTTTGACGCTTGTACTTCTTGGATATTTCTTGGGGTGACACGCGTGGCATCCCCAAGCTTGAGCTTTAGTCCATCCTTCATCTCATTACTCATTCCTTCCATACACCTGAAATTTTTCCTTCATACAAAAATTCACACAAACATTAGTGCACTCAAGTTAAATAAGTATTTAGGTCCAGTTCTCACACCAATAAAACTTCCATTAAAACACTAACTACTGTATCCCTTCCCTCAAAAATCTCAATTCCCCAAAAGAACTCAAAGAGGAACCAACAAGAAGCAAATGCAGAAAATGGCAGAAATCTGTCAAAACAGACCAGCAGGTAAAGAAGAATTTTTTCGAAGACCTTGTGTTGCTCAAATCAAAAAGTGTTGAACTAACGAAAGTTAGATAACACCCTGAGACAGAAGCACAAAAATTCACGCCTCCAAAATACGTTAAGAGATTTTACACGAATTTTTACGGTGAAGCACAGAAATCTGTTTCGGGACAGCAACTTTCCCAATCATTACTTCTCTCTCATTAGAGGTTACTGTTGGCACAAAAATCAAATAAAAAGGATAAGGAGAGGTTATTACAGAGATAATAACTTCCAAGACTCATCTAAATTTTTTGGGTTATCTCCCAATAAGTACTTTTCTTTAACGTCTTTAAGTTAGGCATAAGAAGCGAGAAGAAGAATTAAGTGTTCTCAAATGAAGAAGCATTAAGACCAAATTTCTTGCCCTTACCTCTCTTACTTTTATTCTTAACCTTGGGGAAAATATGATTGTTTGGTGGAGAATAAAGGTGCATGGTATCCTTTCCCATATCTATTATTGCTCCAAGGAGTTCTAATAGGGACCTTCCAAGTGTAATTTGTTTTTTTCCTGCACATTCAATAAAAGATAATCAATAGAAATCGTTTTCCCAAGGATCTTTGTAAACACTCCTTCAGCTATTTCAAGAGGTAATATGGTAGTATTATTAAGAGATATTTCTTTTCCTCCTTCAATAAGCCCCCAAGTATTCAGAGATTTATAAATATCTTTGGGCATAAGACAAAATTCAGACATGATATCACAGCGAGCTTGAAAAGTTTCAGTGTTCATCTCAATCTTTACTGTAGGGAACCACTTTGATGGTTCGGAGTTTATTGGAACATAATTGTGATGCTCCCTAAGCGTATTATAGCAACTTTCTAGGCTAGTAGTGCTAGCCTCAAGAGTGTTCAACCTAGCAAATATTTTTGCGAAAGAAATATCAGTTTGGCTAGGCATGTTGTAAGTGAGGATCAATTTTTTATAGCATTAATAACATCATTATCATTACATTGGAGGAAATCTCCTCCCACAACAGCATCTAAGGCATATCTATAGCAAAGAGCAATCCCAAGGTAAAAAATGCTAAGGAACAAGCTTTGAGTCATTTTAGCCTCAGTTTTTTCATGTAGATCGGAGATTCTAGACCAAGTTTCCTTAAAACTTTCCTCAATTCCTTGTTTAAAAGTGAAAATCATTTCCTCGAGTGACATAGTGACTGGAGCAAGGCTAGACATAGTGACAACTTAGGCTAGGAACTAAATTTTTTTGTGTTTTTGAAATAAGAAAGCAAACTAGTAAAACTAATTTTTTTGTGTTTTTGATAAAGAAACAAGCAAACAAAACAAAAAGAAACTAAGAAAAACAAAAACAACAAAGTAAAGAGATTGGTTATGAGGGACTCCCCTTGTAAAGATGTCCTTGACTCCCCGGCAACGGCGCCTGAAAAAGACTTTGATGGCGCGTGGTTGACGTGGGAGCTTCTTCTTCTTCAGTCCCCAGCAACGGCGTCAGAAAAATGCTTGATGGCTCTGAGTATGGTGCCCAGAAAAGTGCTGGTGCGTGGTTGATGTAGAGCTCATTGGGAACCCAAGAGGAAGGTATGATGAGCACAACAGCAAGTTTCCCTCAGTTAAGAAACCAAGGTTTAATCGAACCAGTAAGAGCAAGGAAACACCCCAAAGGTGTTACTAGCTGAGCTTTGGCAGGGCGCACTACTGGTGCTAGTAGCAACGTGGAGACCTGCACAACACAACCACAGAACTTTGTCCCCAACTTGCGATGAGGTTGTCAATCTCACCGTGTTTTGCGAAAAACAAAGGATTAAACGTATCGAATGGAAAGAAGTAAAAGTTTGCAGAAAGTAAACACAAAGCAGTAAAAGATTGTAGATTGTATGTAAAGAAAAAGACCGGGATCCATAGTTCACTAGAGGTGGCTCTCCTTAAGATAGATAATATGCTGGGTGAACAAATTACAGCGGGGCAATGGACAAACATCGAGAAAGCAATACATGCATATACTAATCATCTTGACTCCTTTGAGACTTGATTGGGCATTACAACATTATACATAGACCGCCATCCAACTACATCTATGACTAATAATCCACCTTCAGGTTATCATCCGAACCCCCTCCACTATTAAGTTGCAAGCAACAGATTATTGCTTTACAAACTGCGTGTAAAGTAAACAATACGATTGTTCTATGAACAAAGGATTGTTGTTTTCTCCCTAGTAGCAACAGCACATCTAGTACCTTAGAGATTTCTGTCACTTCCCCAGATTACCAGAGGCATGAACCCACTATCGAGCATAAATACTAACTCTTGGAGTTGCTAGCATCTACTTGGCCAAGATAGCTACTAACAACGGAAAGCATGCAAGATCACAAATAACAAAGACATGATAGAATCAATAATCAATCTGAAATAGCATCTCAATATCCATCGGATCCCCGCAAACACAACATGCAGAATTACAAATAGATGATCTTGATCATGAATGGAGCTCACAAGATCTAGACATGAAAGCACAAAGGAGGAGAACCAGCCATCTAGCTACTACATGGATCCGTAGTCCAAGGATGAACTACTCACGCATCACACCGGAGGCTTGCATGGTGATGAAGAAGGCCTCCAGGGTAAATTCCCCTCTCCGGCAGGGTGCTGGGAAGAGCTTCAGATCCCTCCTGATCTAGGGATGGAGATGACAGCGTCTACAGACTCTTTCGTGGATTTTTGATCGGGTACTTAGGGTTTTCATCCTGAGGGCAATATATAGGCGGAAGGAGAGGTTGAGGGGGTGCCGGGAGCGGCCACACCACCTCCTGGCACGGGCCAGGTGGTGTGGTGGCCCCCTGGCCCCTCTCCGTCTCGTATTCTAGCACTTGATGACATCCTAAAAAATAGGCACTTTGGCTTTTGTCCCGTCTAATTCCGAGAATATTCATTTTCTGACTTTCCTGGAACCAAAAACAGCAGGAAACAGGCAGCTGGCACTATGGCTCTCGTTAATAGGTTAGTCCAAGAAATCATATGAACAGTACTCCAAAGTTGGAACAAAACACAAGAAAGTGGATAAAACCAAGAATGGAACATCAAAAATTATAGATACATTTGCAATGTATCAACATCCCCAAGATTAACTCCTGCTCGTCCTCGAGTATGTAAGTGATAAAAAGAAAGAATGATTTTTGAGGTGACATGCACCATCAAAGACTTGATCAAAGTATTTGTAAAACATTCAAAGCTGGGATCATAGTACTTCAATCATAACATGAAAGGCAAAGTTCTAGGAATAAGCAAAGAAACTATGATGCAACATGAAAAGGCACAAACAGAAGATTCATGAATAACAATGCTTTGCAATACGTTTGTTTGTTTCACATAAAGAAAAGATAGTATAATAGTATTCAGCTTGTCCCTCAATAGAGTAGAAAATATAAATGCATAGGACACCTTCAAAGTTCATAAGAGTGACTAGATACAATAGTTTAAAACAAGAAATAACAAGTTATGCATCAATCAACTAGTCTTGGGACAATGCACATAGAACTAAGAATGGCCACTATGATCTCAAAGTAGGTGCATAAAGATAGAAAGTGGAGACTCAATATAATGGTGAAAGAAAGGCCTTTTGTAAAAGGAAGTAGGGATTCAAGTCTCATAAAGAGCTTCCAAAAATTATGGTACTTATAGCTTTCAGCTCTCATTGCCTCTATCATAAGTATCTTGAAGTGATTAAGGTTAAAGTGAACAAACTATGGTGTAGATGCTTGACGAAGTATAAGTCAGAAATCTCATGTCCCTTGTATACGAGGGCCGCTCCTCATGCTAATCAAGTTTAGTCACCGGTAAGTTCTTGTCATCGTAAGTACATGTGTATCATAGAGAACCGCCAATGGGGTACCCCTTGCCCGATGATACGGAAGAATCCCCATATCAAAATGACAAGGCAAGCAGACAACGAGCATCTTAGCATTATTCTTATTTACCATGGGAATATGGTGCTTTTTTCTCTCTTTCCTCTTTTCATAATCTCTCTTTTTTTCTTTTCTCTTTTTTCTTAATATAAGACTCTTTTTTATAAGAAGAATGCTTCATAGACAGCTCATTATGGTTATGCTGCAGGTTTCCACCATGTCAGCATGGATTAGACCAGCGGCCCAGGCGTTTCTCTAACACATATACATAACTCCATGGACTTACAAGCTCTCCTTTCATTTCACACCAACGACATCCATATACAAAAGAGCATGATATCAACTAGGTACAAGTACCAAGTGCAATGTTGAAAGTGTTCCCCGTGAAAGCATGGTTCTGCTAATTCCCGACAAATAAGTGCAAGCATATACAACATAGAAGACACAATGGTTCAAGTTTATTAAGGGCAAGAAAAGTAAAGTGTGCCATCAAGTTCGTGAGAGCTTTAATCACTAGTTTTCTCATAACAAGTTTAATTTGGAAGGTAAACAAAAGCATGAATATACTTGGAATAGCATAAGCTAGTAGGTAGGTATGGTGGAATCTTTGGGATAACTTGTTTTAGGGAGTTGGATGCATGAGTGGAACTCATACTTGGTGGTGGAGGCTAGCAAAAGACTGGGAGCGACAAACTAAGAGAGCAATAATGGCCATAATCATGCAAAGCGACAAAACATCATTGATCAAAGCATAAAGTGATACTACAAGTTGAAAACTAAAGGATCATAAAGGCTATGGTGACTTGAGATAGTCATAACATGGTGTGATCATGTGCCAAGTCAACCCAAATAAAGCATCAAAGGAGAATACCACTATACTATGCTTTAATATGCTAAAACAACGCATGATTCATCCAAGGCACATTAAGAAATCTCAGTTGTTTATAACAAGTCATGCTACAGCAAAGAATACTAAGCATAAATCCAAAACAATATCAAGCATGGCATGACAGAGCATAGGCCACAGTCAAAAACGAGCTCTTTTTACCACATAAGTATGAACTTTCCTACTCTTTTCCAAACCAAACAAAACTATTTGCAAACCAATGTATGAAAGAGGGGGTCCAACCAATTTATTCAGAAAACTAAGAAAAACAAAGAAAATGAAAAACAAAACGATAACGAAAAAGAATATGCTCCAAGAAAAACACAACTGTGCATGAAACAATAAAAATGAAGCGTTTGGAAGAAACCTGGGATTTTTAATGATGAAGAAGGGGATGCCTTAGGCATCCCCAAGCTTTGACGCTTGTACTTCTTGGATATTTCTTGGGGTGACACGCGTGGCATCCCCAAGCTTGAGCTTTAGTCCATCCTTCATCTCATTACTCATTCCTTCCATACACCTGAAATTTTTCCTTCATACAAAACTTCACACAATCTTTATTAGCAACATTAGTGCACTCAAGATAAATAAGTCTTTAGGTTCAGTTCTCACACCAATAAAACTTCCATTAAAACATTAGCTACTATAGCCCTTCCCTCAAAAATCTCAATTCCCCAAAAGAACTCAAAAAGGAACCAACAAGAAGCAAATACAAAAAATGGCAGAAATCTGGCAAAACAGACCAGCAGGTAAAGACGAATTTTTTCAAAGACCTTATGTTGCTCAAATCAAAAAGTGTTGAACTAACGAAAGTTAGATAACAACCTGGGGCAGAAGCCCAAAAATTCACGCCTCAAAAATACGTTAAGAAATTTTACACGAATTTTTACGGTGAAGTACAAAAATCTGTTTCGGGACAACAACTTTCCCAATCATTACTTCTCTCTCATTAGAGGTTACTCTTGGCACAAAAAGAAAATAAAAAGGATAAGGATAGGTTATTACAGAGGTAATAACTTACAAGACACATCTAAACCTTTTGGGTTATCTCCCAATAAGTACTTTTCTTTAACGCTTTTAAGTTAGGCATAAGAAGCAAGAAGAAGAATCAAGTGTTCTCAAATGAAGAAGCATTAAGACCAAATTTCTTGACCTTACCTCTCTTACTTTTATTCTTAACCTTGGGGAAAATATGATTGTTTGGTGGAGAATAAAGGTGCATGGTACCCTTTCGCACATCTATTATTGCTCTAAGGAGTTCTAATAGGGACCTTCCAAGTGTAATTTGTCCTTTTCCTGCACATTCAATAACAAGATAATCAATAGAAATCGTTTTCCCAAGGATCTTTCTAAACACTACTTCAGCTATTTCAAGAGGTAATATGGTAGTATTATTAGCAAGAGATATTTCTTTTCCTCCTTAAATAAGCCCCCAAGTATTCAGAGATTTATAAATATCTTTGGGCATAAGACAAAATTCAGACATGATATCAGAGCGAGCTTGAAAAGTTTCAGTGTTCATCTCAATCTTTACTGTAGGGAACCACTTTGATGGTTCGGAGTTTATTGGAACATAATTGTGATGCTCCCTAAGCGTATTATAGCAACTTTCTAGGCTAGTAGTGCTAGCCTCAAGAGTGTTCAACCTACCAAATATTTTTGTGAAAGAAATATCAGTTTGGCTAGGCATGTTATAAGTGAGGATCAATTTCTTGATAGCATTAATAGCAATTACATTGGAGGAAATATCCTCCCACAACAACATCTAAGGCATATCTATAGCAAAGAGCAATCCAAGGTAAAAACTGCTAAGGAACAAGCTTTGAGTCATTTTAGGCTCAGTTTTTTTCATGTAGATCGGAGATTCTAGACCAAGATTCCTTAAAACTTTCCTCAATTCCTTGTTTAAAAGTGAAAATCATTTCCTCGGGTGACATAGTGACTGGAGCAAGGCTAGACATAGTGACAACTTAGGATAGGAACTAATTTTTTTTGTGTTTTTGAAATAAGAAAGCAAACTAGTAAAACTAATTTTTTTTGTGTTTTTGATAAAGAAACAAGGAAACAATACAAAAACAAACTAAGCAAAACAAAAACAACAAAGTAAAGAGATTGGTTATGAGGGACTCCCCTTGTGAAGATGTCCTTGACTCCCTGGCAACGGCGCCAAAAAAAAGACATTGATGGCGCGTGATTGACATGGGAGCTTCTTCTTCTTCAGTCCCCGGCAACGGCGCCAGAAAAATGCTTGATGGCTCTGAGTATGGCGCCCAGAAAAGTCCTGGTGCGTGGTTGATGTAGAGCTCGTTGGGAACCCCAAGAGGAAGGTATGATGAGCACAGTAGCAAGTTTCCCTCAGTTAAGAAACCAAGGTTTAATCGAACCAGTAAGAGCAAGGAAACACCCCAAAGTTGTTACTAGCTGAGCTTTGGCAGGGCGCACTACCGGTGCTAGTAGCAACGTGGAGACCTGCACAACACAACCACAGAACTTTGTCCCCAACTTGCGATGAGGTTGTCAATCTCACCGTGTTTTGCGAAAAACAAAGGATTAAACGTATCGAATGGAAAGAAGTAAAAGTTTGCAGAAAGTAAACACAAAGCAGTAAAAGATTGTAGATTGTATGTAAAGAAAAAGACCGGGATCCATAGTTCACTAGAGGTGGCTCTCCTTAAGATAGATAATATGCTGGGTGAACAAATTACAGCGGGGCAATGGACAAACATCGAGAAAGCAATACATGCATATACTAATCATCTTGACTCCTTTGAGACTTGATTGGGCATTACAACATTATACATAGACCGCCATCCAACTACATCTATGACTAATAATCCACCTTCAGGTTATCATCCGAACCCCCTCCACTATTAAGTTGCAAGCAACAGATTATTGCTTTACAAACTGCGTGTAAAGTAAACAATACGATTGTTCTATGAACAAAGGATTGTTGTTTTCTCCCTAGTAGCAACAGCACATCTAGTACCTTAGAGATTTCTGTCACTTCCCCAGATTACCAGAGGCATGAACCCACTATCGAGCATAAATACTAACTCTTGGAGTTGCTAGCATCTACTTGGCCAAGATAGCTACTAACAACGGAAAGCATGCAAGATCACAAATAACAAAGACATGATAGAATCAATAATCAATCTTAAATAGCATCTCAATATCCATCGGATCCCCGCAAACACAACATGCAGAATTACAAATAGATGATCTTGATCATGAATGGAGCTCACAAGATCTAGACATGAAATCACAAAGGAGGAGAACCAGCCATCTAGCTACTACATGGATCCGTAGTCCAAGGATGAACTACTCACGCATCACACCGGAGGCTTGCATGGTGATGAAGAAGGCCTCCAGGGTGAATTCCCCTCTCCGGCAGGGTGCTGGGAAGAGCTTCAGATCCCTCCCGATCTAGGGATGGAGATGACAGCGTCTACAGACTCTTTCGTGGACTTTTGATCGGGTACTTAGGGTTTTCATCCTGAGGGCAATATATAGGCGGAAGGAGAGGCTGAGGGGGTGCCGGGAGCGGCCACACCACCCCCTGGCACGGGCCAGGTGGTGTGGTGGCCCCCTGGCCCCTCTCCGTCTCGTATTCTAGCACTTGATGACATCCTAAAAAATAGGCACTTTGGCTTTTGTCCCGTCTAATTCCGAGAATATTCATTTTCTGACTTTCTTGGAACCAAAAACAGTAGGAAACAGGCAGCTGGCACTATGGCTCTTGTTAATAGGTCAGTTCAAGAAATCATATGAAAAGTACTCCAAAGTTGGAAGAAAACACAAGAAAGTGGATAAAACCAAGCATGGGAACATCAAAAATTATAGATACATTTGCAATGTATCAAGCATCTCCATCCTTCACAAATTCTCATATAATATGAGAACATGTATTTTGCTAAATTATACTCTATCATAATGCAACCAATTTTTTTTCAGATATCACAATATCTTCCACACATGATGGTTTCTGAAACAATTTTTTAGCTCCTAGATAATCTTGATATTAAAACAACTTTTGAATATCAAAAATCATGGAGGCAAACATGATACTTTAGATACTAACATTGGAATTCTTACTCTTGATTTAATACTACTTATTAAACTTCATGGAGTAAATAGAGTTTGCTGAAAGTTTGCAATAGGACTTATAAACTTTAAATTGACATTCAAAACAATACGATACCAGTTCATAAAGTAAATATCTAGAATTCTATAGTTCTATTATCTCAATTAAAAACTAAGCATAAGGTAGTGAACAGACGCCAATGAATACAACAAATTATGCAAATTCAGTTCGATTTAGTTTATGACAAATTGAGTTCAACTAATCCAAATTAGAAATGAACTCCCACTCAAAAACGACATCCCTCGTGCCTTTTTGGTGATTACATGAACCAAATCCACTACACCAAGTCCGATCATCACATGAGTCGGTGTAGCTTCAAAGGACAGCATCAATATGGCCATCATATCAACTATATGACTCATGCTGAACCTTTCGGTCCGTGTTCCGAGGCCATGTCTGTACATGCTAGGCTCGCCAAGTAAGAACCTTAGTACTCGCGTGTGTAAAACTGTCTTACACCCATTGTATGAAAGCATAGAGTCGAGTACACCCGATCATCATGTGATGTATCGAAACACGATCCATAGAACGGTGCATACTTAAGGAAGAACACATTTTTATCTTGATATCTAAATGAGGGATCATCTTAAAATGCTACTAAAAAGCCAAACTGGCAATATAAGATGCAAACATCTAATGTGTAAAGTGAGATGATATGGTCCATGCATTTGATCTCTATCATATGCATCATGGTATGATATCTATCATTCCTTTGTGTGTAAGGCCAAGGTCTATGGAACTTACACGTTAGGTATGTTATAAGAGTATCTATCATACACCTACTTACAACATTACCATATCATGACACTAGCCCATCAACGATCTAAACTAGACGCCTCTAATTTATCCATTGCAAGTTTTACGTGGCTTAGGGCTTTCGGAGATAGAACCGTTCTTACCTACAAACATGGAACCACAACGAGGATAACCAAGTTATTAGCAACTCATTGTAAATCAGATATTGACTATAGTAGGAGAGACAGACACCCGCCAGCCACTTATGCAAAACTAGTTGCATGTCCGTCATGGAACCGGTCTCATGTAAGATGACATGTAAGGTTGGTCCGGGCCGCTTCATCCCACTATGTCACCAATATCCAAAATACATGAAAGAAGCAATAACATGATCATCATCGCCCACATATAAACATATGTGTACTACCCATGCAAAGCACCTATGCATAGATCAGGCTCTGATACCACTGTTGGGTTCGCAACATAGAAAACAAAAAAATTCCTACGATGAGAACTATACGCCAAGATCTATCTACTAGGTACAGAGCAACGGGTGGATATACATCGATGGAGAACTTATCCTCGAAGACAAGGAGTTTTGTTAACGAGTAGGAACTCGTGGATGATGTAGTCGTATGCTTGCCGATCTCAAGATCGTGATGAAGTCCAGCAGGTCCGGCTCCAGCACGTCCATCAGATCCAGCTCCAACACCACCAAGTCCAGCACCGCAAATCAGCGGTGCATCCGTGATCGCACACACGTCCGGTACCCCGACAACCTTCATCTTCCTCACTCCAGCAAAGCAGCGGAAGCCGCAACTCCTTTCTAGATAAAGCCACCGGGAACATGTATCTCGCTAATCCGAGACCATGGGGAAAAATACTAGAGGGGGAGAGAGATCCTTCACGAGGAGGTGTGTGTGAGAAGTGAGGAGAGGGGGCCTTTTATAGGAGGAGGGGGTACCCCTCCCCCATGGCTGGCGCCCCATGGGGTGACCCCTCACCTCCTCATTCATGTGGTGGTAACTCCCTCCACATAAATTTGCCTCTTCACATTCTCTTTTAAAGTCTCCACTTTAAATGCATTAAATTTCTCCAAATTTAATGCTCTGTCATTTAATAAAACTATTTTATTATTTTTATGCAGAATTTTGTTAATTACTTTAATTAACAAACATTCACATAAAACCCCTGCAACATTTCAATATTACATGCAGAACCAATTTTAGCAATTTCACCTGAAACAGTTTCGGTGTCTATTGAAATAATTCCAGCGCTTTCTTAAATCTTTATTTGAAACATATTTGCTCCAAATGGTGTCGGTATCCCTTAAGAGTGTCACCCTACGGTTCGCAAATAATGCAGACATGATCCAGACCCCTCTCAGATCAATAATTAGAAGCGGGACCTGGAGATCCATACTGACTCCTACACATTCTATGATGACTTCTATGATCGTGAGAACCTTTAACGCTGCTAACTAAATCCCTTTGTCTCGCGATATATTACATGTCCGAGATTCGATCATCGGTATCTCCATACCTAGTTTGATCTCGTTGCCAACATGTACTCTTTTCTCGTTCCCGTGATATAACATTCTAGTGATCACATCACTTGCTTGCAAGCTATCTTAATGTGATATCACCGAGAGGGCCCAGAGTATATCTATCTGTCATCGGGATTGAAAAATTCCACTCTTGATCCATGAGCCTCAACATAACACCTTCGTAGTACTGAACCCACCTTTATAGTCACCCTGTTACGGTGTGACGTTTGATGTTATCAAGATACTCTTACGGTGTTAGCAATTAACATGATCTCATGGTCTAAGGACTAAGATTACTTCGTATGATGTTATAACAATATAAACATAATGAGTTTGATCGTAATGTTATACTTCGGATGAATGTTCATCACATCATTCCACCAATGTTGTGACCTCGTTATTAACAACATCCAATGTCCATGATCAGGAAACCTTGATCATCTTGTTAATCAACGAGCTAGTTTATATGAGAGGCAGTACTAGGAACTTTGTATTTTGTTTATTAAACACACATGTATTAACATTTCCAATTAATACAATTATAGCATGCAAAATAAACATTTATCATAAACATGGAATAAGATAATAACCACTTTATTATTGCCTCTCGGGCATATTCCCTTCAGTTATATCCAGTAGCTGCGCAGCGTGTGATTTGATCACGGGGATATCACTTGTTGGAATGAGTCAAGTAGCGTTGTTCAATAACGAGATTGAACACGACATGGTGATGTCATTGATCAGATCTCGGGCAATGCAAGTATCGAGTGACAAAGGGAATAAGACACAACTGTCTTGGTTCAAACGACGAAAGATCTTTGTGGAATGCACAGGGGTCACATGGCTGATGTCTACGCACTTCTATTCTTGTAGACAGTTGTTGGGCCTCCAAGTGCAGAGGTTTGTAGAACAGCAACTAGTTTTCCCTTAAGTGGATCACCCAAGGTTTATCGAACTTAGGGAGGAAGTGGTCAAAGGTATCCCCTCTCAAGCAACCCTTCAATCAAGATACAAGAAGTCTCTTGTGTCTCAAACACACCCAATACACTTGTCAGGTGTATAGGTGCACTAGTTCGGCGAAGAGATAGTAAAATACAAGTGGTATAGATATAAGACAATGGTGCTAGAAAATAGCTTGATGGCGTGGAAGAGACTAATAGCAAACTGAAATAAAGATGGAAGCAAGCAAACATTTGACAGATCTAATTGCAAACGGTGTATCAATGCTTAGAAACAAGGCCTAGGGATCATACTTTCACTAGTGAACACTCTCTCATAAATATATCTTCTCTTTATGATACTACTCTTAACTACTCTCCGGTTGAACACTCTAATCGATGGTAGGGCTATAACAACACACCTCAAAGTAAGCCTTTCCCATCTAGAAAACCCCACACTATCACCTTGAGTACTAGATGAGTCCAACAAACACCACAATTTCATAAAGACATCCAACTCCAAATATAACTCATAACAAGTATTTGTAATATCTAGCCTAAGTGCCACCATGGTGTGCACCCTGTCACTTTCACACACATGGGGAGAGAAGAGATTCAATAAAGCACTTGAGTAGCAGAATAGATCTATAGATTACAAGCTCATGATCTCAATAAGATCATGCATAGAGAGAGATGAACACATAGCTACCGGTAGAACCCTTAGCCTCGAGAGAGAACTACTCCCTCCTCATCATGGGAATCAGCAATCGCGATGGAGATGGTGGTGGAGATCGATGGAGATAGCTCCGGGGGCACTTCCTCGTCCTGGCAGGGTGCCGGAATAGAGACTTTTTGTCCCCCAAATCTCCCCTTCGGTGGCGGCGGCGCAGCGGAACTTTTCGTGGATTTCTAGTTGACCATCTAGGGTTTATGCCTCGAGAGGCTTCTTATAGGCCAGAGGGCAAGGTCGGTGGACGGCCAAGGGGCCCAAACCATGCCCTGGCGTGGCCTGGGGGACCCGCGCCATGGGGTGGTGTGGACACCCTGTGGCCCCTCTCCGACTCTCCTTCTGGCTCCGTGAGTCTTTCGAGAAAATATCGACTTTTGCTTTTGTCCGGTCCAATTCCAAAAATATTGATTTTCTGACTTTCCTGGAACCAAAAGCAGCAGACAACAGGCAACTGGCACTGTGGCATCTTGTTAATAGGTTAGTCCAAGAAAGTCTATGAAAAGTACTCCAAAGTTGGAACAAAACATAAGAAAGTAGATAAAACCAAGCATGGAACATCAAAAATTATAGATACATTTGCAATGTATCAACATCCCCAAGCTTAACTCCTGCTCGTCCTCGAGTAGGTAAGTGATAAAAAGAAAGAATAATTTTTGAGGTGACGTGCACCATCATAAACTTGATCAAAGTATTTGTAAAACATTGATAGCTGGATCATAGTACTTCAATCATAACATGAAAGACAAAGTTCTAACAATAAGGCAAAGCAACTATGTTGCAACATTAAAAGACACAAACAAAAGATTCATGAATAACAATGCTTTGCAAGACGTTTGTTTGTTTCACATAAAGAAAACATAGAATAGTCGAATTCAACTTGTCCCTCATAGAGTAGCAAATATAAATGCATAGGACACCTTCAAAGTTCATAAGAGTGACTAGATACAAATAGTTTAAAACAAGCAATATCAAAGTTATGCATCAATCAACAAGTCTTGGGACAATGCACATAGAACTAAGAATGGCCACTATGCTCTCAAAGTAGGTGCATAAAGATAGAAGGTGGAGACTCAATATATAAGTGGAAGAAAGGCCTTCATAGAAGGAAGCAGAGATTCAAGTTTCATAAAGAGCTTCCAAAAATTATGGTACTTATAGCTTTCAGCTCTCATTGCCCCTATCATAAGCATCTTGAAGTGATTAAGGTTAAAGTGAACAAACTATGGAGTATATGCTTGACAAAGTATAAGTGGGAAATCTCATGTCCCTTGAATACGAGGGTCGCTCCTCATGCTACTCAAGTTTAGTCACCGGTAAGTTCTTGTCATCGTAAGTACATGTCTATCATAGAGAACTGCCAACGGGGTACCCCTTGCCCGATGATACGGAAGAATCCCCATATCAAAATGACAAGGCAAGCAGACAACGAGCATCTCAAGAATCTTCTTATTTACCATGGGAATATGGTGTTTTTTCTCTCTTTCCTCTTTTCTGATATCTCTTTTTCTTTTTTTCTCTTTTTTCTCAATATTTGACTCTTTTTTATAAGAAGAATGCTTCATAGACAGCTCGTTATGGTTACGCTGTAGGTTTCCACCATGTCAGCATGGATTAGACCAGCGGCCCAGGCGTTTCTCTAACACATATACATAACTCCATGGACTTACAAGCTCCCCTTTCATTTCACACCGACGACATCCATAGACAAAAGAGCATGATATCAACTAGGTACAAGTACCCGTGCAATGTTGAAAGCGTTCCCCATGACAGCATGGTTCTGCTAATCCCCAACAAATAAGTGCAAGTATAATCAACATAGGCGACAGAATGGTTCAAGTTTATTAAGGGCAAGAAAAGTAAAGGGTGCCATCAAGTTTGTGAGAGCTTTAATCACTAGTTTTCTCATAACAAGTTTAATTTGGAAGGTAAACAAAAACATGAATATACTTGGAATAGCATAAGCTAGTAGGTAGGTATGGTGGACTCTTTGGAATAACTTGTTTTAGGGAGTTGGATGCATGAGTGGAACTCATACTTTGTTGTGGAGGCTAGCAATAGACTAGGAGCGACAAACTAAGAGAGCAATAATGGCCATAAGCATGCAGAGACAAAACATCATTAATCAAAGCATAAAGTGATATTACAAGTTGAAAAGTAAAGGATCATCAAGGCTGTAGTGACTTGGGATAGTCATATCATGGTGTGAGCATGCGCCAAGTCAACCCAAATAAAGCATCAAAGGAGAATACCACTATACTATGCTTTAATATGCTAAAACAACGCATGATTCATCCAAGGCACATTAAGCAATCTCAATTGTTTATAACAAGTCATGCTACAGCAAACAATACGAAGCATAAATCCAAAACAATATCAAGCATGGCATGACAGAGCATAGGCCACAATCAAAAACGAACTCTTTTTACCACTTAAGCATGAACTTTCCTACTCTTTTCCAAACCAAACCAAACTATTGGAAAACCAATGTATGAAAGAGGGGGTCCAACCAATTTATTCAGCAAACTAAGAAAACAAAAGCAAACCAAAAACCTAGACGAAAATGAAAAAAAGACGCTCCAAGAACAACACAACTATGCATGAAACAATAAAAATGAAGCGTTTGGAAGAAACCTGGGATTTTTATTGATGAAGAAGGGGATGCCTTGGGCATCCCCAAGCTTTGACGCTTGTACTTCTTCGATATTTCTTGGGGTGACACATGTGGCATCCCCATTCTTGAGCTTTAGTCCATCCTTCATCTCATTACTCATTCCTTCCATACACCTGAAATTTTTCCTTCATACAAAACTTCACACAATCTTTATTAGCAACATTAGTGTACTCAAGATAATAAGTCTTTAGGTTTAGTTCCAACACCAATAAAACTTCCATTATAACACTAGATACTGTAGCTCTACCCTCAAAAAGCTCAGTTCCCAAAAAGAACTCAAAAAGGAACCAACAAGAAGCAAATGCAGAAAATGGCAGAAATCTGTCAAAACAGACCAGCAGGTAAATACGAATTTTTTCGAAGACTTTATGTTGCTCAAATCTAAAAGTGTTGAGCTAACGAAAGTTAGATAACGACCTGGGGCAGAAGCACAAAAATTTACGAATCAAAAGGCCGTACAGAGATTTTACACGAATTTTTACGGCGAAGCACAAAAATATGTTTCGGGACAGCAACTTTCTCAATCATTACTTCTCTCTCATTAGAGGTTACTCTTGGCACAAAAAGCAAATAGAAAGGATAAGGAGCGGTTATTACCGAAGTAATAACTTCCAAGACTCATCTAAAACTTTTGGGTTATCTCCCAATAAGTACTTTTTTCTTTAACGCCTTTAAGTTAGGCATATGCTCACATAAGAAATATGAATTGAAGTAAAAGAGAGCATCAAGAAGCAAATTCAAAACACATTTAAGTCTAACCCACTTCCTATGCATAGGAATATTGTAAAGAAACAAGTCATGAATGCACAAAGCAACAAGCATAGGAAAGCAAAACAAGTGCAACTTCAAGACTTTCAACATAAAGAGGGGAAACTTAATAATGTTGAGATATATAAGACCATGTTTCCCTCTCTCATAATAACTTTCAGTAGCATCATGAATAAAATTAACAATATAACTATCACATATAACATTCTTATCATGAGCCACATGCATAAAAGAATTAATACTCTCCACATAAACATAGTCATTCTTATTAATTGTAGTGGGAGAAAATTCAACAAAATAGCTATCATTATTATTCTTATCACCATAATCATCAAATATAGGAGGCATATTGTAGTCATAATTAATTTCCTCCTCAATAGTAGGTGGACTGAAAATATCATATTCATCATTGTAATCATCATATATTGGAGGTTTGGTATCATCATAAGCAATAGAATAGCTATCTTCCAAAGCCGGGGAACTAAAAAGATCATTTTCATAAAAACTAGCTTCCCCAAGCTTATACTTTTCCATAGCATTAGCAATAATGGTGTCCAAATAGTTCATACTAACAACATTGCTATTAGCATGCAAATAAAGTTCCATAGGTTTTCTAATTTTCTCTTCAAACACTTCATGTCCTAACTCAAGGTAAATACTATAAAGCTCTCTAATTGTTTTGTTGTTTTCCATTAAGCCTAACTAGTGAAAACAAGAAACAAAAAGACAAAATTGCAGAATCTAAAGGAAATAACTTCGAGCACTCACACCAGAGGATGTGAGTACCTTTTACCTTACGTCCCCGGCAACGGTGCCAGAAAATAGGCGTTTGTCGTGGGAGGTTCTTCTTCTTTAATCCTCCGCTGTGAATACCTTTTACCTTACCTCCCCGGCAACGGCGCCAGAAAATAGCTTGATTTCTACACACTTCTATTCTTGTAGACAGTTGTTGGGCCTCCAAGTGCAGAGGTTTGTAGAACAGCAGCAAGTTTTCCCTTAAGTGGATCACCCAAGGTTTATCGAACTCAAGGAGGAAGTGGTCAAAGGTATCCCCTCTCAAGCAACCCCGCAATCAAGATACAAGAAGTCTCTTGTGTCCCCAACACACCCAATACACTTGTCAGGTGTATAGGTCCACTAGTTCGGTGAAGAGATAGTAAAATACAAGTGGTATGGATATAAGACAATGGTGCTAGAAAATAGCTTGATGGCGTGGAAGAGACTAATAGCAAACGGAAATAAAGATGGAAGCAAGCAAACATGTAACAGATCTAATTGCAAATGGTGTATCAATGCTTAGAAACAAGGCCTAGGGATCATACTTTCACTAGTGAACATTCTCTCATAAATATATCTTCTCTTTATGATACTACTCTTAACTACTCTCTGGTTGAACACTCTAATCGATGGTAGGGCTATAACAGCACACCTCAAAGTAAGCCTTTCCCATCTAGAAAACCCCACACTGTCACCTTGTGTACTAGACGAGTCCAACAAACACCACAATTTCATAAAGACATCCAACTCCAAATATAACTCATAACAAGTATTTGTAATCTCTAGCCTAAGTGCCACCATGGTGTGCACGCTGTCACTTTCACACACATGGGGAGAGTAGAGATTCATTAAAGCACTTGAGTAGAAGAATAGATCTATAGATTACAATCTCATGATCTCAATAAGATCATGCATAGAGAGAGATGAACACATAGCTACCGGTAGAACCCTTAGCCTCGAGAGAGAACTACTCCCTCCTCATCATGGGAATCAGCAATGGTGATGGAGATGGTGGTGGAGATCGATGGAGATGGCTCTGGGGGCACTTCCTCGTCCCGGCAGGGTGCCGGAACAGAGACTTTTTGTCCCCCGAATCTCCCCTTCCGTGGTGGCGGCGCAGCGGAACTTTTCCTGGATTTCTGGTTCACCATCTAGGGTTTATGCCTCAGGAGGCTTCTTATAGGCCAGAGGGCAAGGTCGGTGGGCGGCTAGGAGGCCCACACCATGCCCTGGCACGGCCTAGGGGGACCCGCTCCATGGGGTGGTGTGGCCACCCTGTGGCCCCTCTTCGACTCTCCTTTTGGCTACGTGAGTCTTCCAGGAAAATATCGACTTTGGCTTTTGTCCGGTCCAATTCAGAGAATATTGATTTTCTGACTTCCTTGGAACCAAAAATAGCAGAAAACATGCAACTGGCACTGTGGCATCTTGTTAATAGGTTATTCCAAGAAAGTCTATGAAAAGAACTCCAAAGTTGGAACAAAACATAAGAAAGTAGATAAAACCAAGCATGGAACATCAAAAATTATAGATACATTTGCAATGTATCAATGGCCATCTAGGTCCCTCTGTCGATCTTTGGTGCGGCAGTGTTCCGACCATGTCTGGAGTGTTCCCAAACCGTGGGGTATCACGTTTAAGGGCTTGATGATGCTTAGAGAGTGTTCATAGGATCGGTAGAATCGCAGAAGAAGAGAGAAAACCGGAAGGGTTTCGGTAAGTCCGGAGGATGTCCGGAGTGGAGGTGGAAGGCATTCCATAGCCACGGAGGTTGAATAAAATGTGAATGAATGTTAAATATTGATTTAATCATTTATTCATAATTATTTAATAAAGAGGAAAATCAATTTAATGGTCAAAGGCTTAATGGGCCAATTCCCGGAGGGGAGAGGGCCCATTAGGGGAAAGGAGAGAGGGAGATGGGCCAAGGGGGAGGCCGGCTGGGCCTAGCCCCCCCCCCCCCCCCCCCCCGCGTGGGGCCCACTACCGGTGGCCACCTCCTCCCCCTCCTCTCCTTTAGTCCCACCCCGGGACTTTGAGGGAGGTAGTACCTCCCCTCCCCCTATATATAGTGGGGTATTTGGCCTAGAAAAATACACCAATAATCAATAAAGGTCTCCCCAGTTTTGGGAGGACCTCCAATTGATATTTTCTCTCCCCCTCTCTCTCTCTCTCTCTCTCGTGATCGTGGTCACAAGTCTGGATTGCGCGAGCGTGAGGCATCTTCACCGCAGAGCGCTGTCGCGTTGCGGAATTCGGATCCGGGAGCTCTACTTCCGCAACTGTTGCTGGATCAGGGAAGCAAGAGTCATCGTCAGGCACCGGACGTGTGTAACTCCCCGCGAGGTGTCGCACTTGAGGCACTCAAGTCGTTGGAGCCAGAAGGAGCGCAAGGATTTCATCATGACCTTGAGGTAGGCTTCGTCTCGTCTACATCAACCACGCTCTCCTGAGCGTTGACAACGCTTTTGGGTCTTCAAGGGTAAGTTCGCGAAAAGCCCCTCCCATTACTGTATTACTAATAGATAGGTCCTGGCAGCTTTAGGGGTTCAGGGGCGTAGAGTAAAATTTTATTGTTTTCATACGCGGAACCCCAACAGTGGTATCAGAGCTAGATCTATGCATAGTAATGCTAGTATGGGTAGAACACACGAGATGTAGTGTCTGGTCGTTGATCCTTTAGTTGTTACCCTCCCACGTGTACTTGTGTATACCGCAGTAATGCTTGATGAAGCGGCACCCAACCAACTTTACGCGTTCATTCGCGAGACTGGTCCATGCTTGACATATGGCTTGTACCGTATAAAGTGGCTTAGGGGAGTGTCTGTCTCTCTCGCATTAGTTGGTATACCATTTGCAACGGAGGGCCCCGAAAGGGGTGTCGTAGAGACAACTACTTGATCAGCGTTGTGCTGAAAGTTCGTAGGTAAGAACGGTTCTTGTGCAAAATCCCATTCAGCCACGTAAAACATGCAAAGATAAAGTAGAGGCATCTAACTTTGTTTTGCAGGGGGCGTTGCTTTGTGATATGGTTGTGGTAAAGGTAAAGTGATTACCTCTTGTTACGTAGTAGTAGATAGTCACGGAGGTGACAAACTACCACGCCGGAATGACACCGGTACCCTGGTGTCTACGGCGCCGGAACCCTGGCGCCGGAACCCGGTGACGGCGGATGGAGATCACGACGTGAAGGACCATATCACATAGCATTTACATTCAATGTTATTGTTTGTATGTCTTATTGTGTGCTAGTATTAGATATTCGATGGTATCCTAATAAGATGATCCCTGTTAAAATTACCAACGATTGTGTTCCCCCTTAGTGTGCACCACCAAGAAAGTTCTTCGGTATGAGGTGATCCAGGGTTACAGGCCTGGGTGTCAGACATATCTATGTTCGCATACAGTGGGTGTAAGCCATGTTGCACAACAAATACACTAAGGTTGAATTGGCGAGCCTAGCATGCCACAGAAGCGTGGCCTCGGAACACGGATGGTCGAAAGATCGAGCACGAGTCGCATGAATGATGTGACCGACGTTTAGCGTCCACCTTTGAACCCACATCGATGGCTGTGATAAATCGGGGGAGATGTGGCTAATAGGGATCGTGTTATCACTAGAAACCCTTTTGGGGATAGGTGTTTCTGAGTGGAGTTATTATTAACTCATTACTTAGTCTAAATTCCTTTTGCAATTATAAATGTAGATGGGACCTTTCGTGTTGACAATTGAATGGTTAGAAGGAGAGAAGCTCAGATTAGATGGATCAAACTTCTCCATTTGGGCGAGAACGACGTGGTCGACTACATACTCAACGGGATGGATTTGGATCAGCCCACGGACCTTGAGACCCCAGAGGAGCAGAAAGACCGCTATCTCCGTCGTGAGATGGCCTCCTATATTTTAGTTGTGATGCGTTTCGGAATGGTGGACGAACTGTGGACTTTCGTGGGTGATGTCAACCCTCGTTCAGTGATGCTACAGCTTAGGACACATTTCCTGGAGCAGACACGCATTTGGGAGCATGAGCTGATGGGAGACTTCCTCTCCATTAAGATGGAGGAGAACTCATCACTGGACAACCACTTGCAGCACATGCATGATGTGTACATGAGGCCAGCATACTTCCTGGATGTCTAGATTATAGGCTCTTTTGCAAATGTTGCTGTGCTACGGTCGCTGCCACCAAGATACCAAGCACAAGTCAGGATTTGCGTAATGAGGGGCGACACGGAAACAATGGAGTTCCACCGGTTCATGACACATCTCAGGAATGTGTTGGTTGAACCAGATGTTGCTCAGGTCGTCAACAACAAAGGTATATATTTGATATACAGTTTTATAAATGTAATAATCTTGCAAACACATTGAAGTGTTAAGTATATCTGATACTTGTTCTATTTTGATGAAAACAGGTCCTTCTGCATGAGAGGTGCTTGCTGGAGAGGAGGTGACGTTCCGTGTTGATGGCAAGCATGATGATGATGGCCGATGACACTCTCCCTCGACATTTATCATTTAGTTTATGTTTAGGATGATTTTTCTAATCAAGAGATTGTGAACTTCTTTAGTGTGTCTCACACTTCGTGAGACGGTTATTCATATGAGTTTGTAACAAACAGTTGTTCTGCTTTTATGAATGATTTCTATTCATGTTCATATCTTGTTTGATTATGTGTGAATTATCCTTGTTGTTTGAAACTAACTGATAATGTATGAACATTTGTAAAACATTAAAACGCCTTGTTTAAAATACCCAACTTAATGATATATTAATTAGTGAATGAAACCATTGTTTGAATTCAAATTTATGTGATAATATGTGAAAGTCATTCGATTTCTTCTCACATATGAATCATGCCTAAGTTCGGCAAAATAACTTGAACACCGTGTATTACTTGAATACAAAGTGTTTAAAGAATTGCCAAAAGTAAATACATATTCGATGTATTGTGTTTTAATGAAAATGGTAATTATCATTAAATGATTGTTTAAATGTGTAAAGTAGTTTACCAAAGGAAACATGAATATGAAACTATTTGATTTGATCAAAGTGTTTCATCAATAAAAGGGTATAAATATAAAAGAGAATCTAATTACTGTGATTTGATCAATAGTAATGTAATTCAACTTTATAAGAAACGCATAAAAGAAATTGTGGAATGCAAAGCGTTTTGATACATCAAAATGCAAAGCATCACAATGTGATATTAGATATCAAAGGGGTTGAATAGAAGGCACCAAATAAATCGTTATAGTGTAGATGTAGAAACCATTAGTTAGAAATAGTGAGCACTCAATTAGAATTGGCAAACCATTTGAATTCGTGAAAGTTTTGGGGTTATTCGATATAACCAAAAAAAAAGCGAATAAGTCCTTGTAGAGTATTCATTGGAAACTTTGAATACGAAATCCATAGCTGGAACCAAAAGAAAAGCAAAATTCGTATTGCTTGGATTTTGGTACATTCTTGAGAAAGCTCACTATTAGTGATGTTTCTCGATTATGGAGCAAATGGAAGATAGTGAAAAACACAATGAGGATTCAAAACCCTACATCAGAATGTTGAGAAGCGCAACGGACAAAGTTCCTGAACGATTCTCTTCACAAAAGGAAAGAATCAATGATATTGATCATTGTGTTTTCCCCACTAGTGTTTTCACTATATGAAGTAGGATTCAAAATGTAATCCATATCTTTTATGGAGACATTTGTGAATCATTTGTCATGATTCTTGGAATGTGACATACCTACGAACTACTAAGGAAATAATGGTAAACTAAGAATTATGAGAAATCCTACAAGTAGAATTCCCTTGAGATTAGAAAGCAATTCGTTGCTAAATCTCACAAGTAAAAGGGGTTACTTGGATTTTCCCAAATGACTGCAAAGCCATAGTGGAAAAAGGGGTTGAATGACAAAAGCACAATTTGTCAAGTATTGGACAAATTCAAATGAATTTGATTCAAATGTGCTAAATGGCTAGTGGATTTAAAGCTAGTAAAGTACTAATATCTCATAGTAAAATCTCCAAGTTTGATATTTGATCAAAGGATTTTTGAAGTTATTCAAAATAGTGAGTGGATATGCAATTTGCATAAAATTGAGTGGGAGCTATGTAAGTCTTCCTAAAACAATATGTGATTGACATATTTTTGAGTGGGAGCTTATAGGAGTAATTCTTAACTGTGTTAAGAATGAAGGCATAAATGCTTATAAATAATGATTTATAAGATGTAGAAATTGATAATACGTGTATTATGATGTTATGTGGTATTCCTTCAGAGATTTTGAAAAGTGTTTCAGAATAGAAGTTAATTAAGGAACTGGTCCTTAATAACTTAAATAAGGAATAGTATTAAGTTTAACATCAATGGTTGAAACAAAGAAAAGGATGATCGTCATCCACTATGTTGAGACATAGGTTCTGTCTTAGTAAACCATGATGATAACTTAGCATAATATGTGATCCAAGATAAGGAACGTTTAAAAGTGATTAAGTTTGAATCACGGAACGTTGAGCTAAGTTTGTCCGCAGCATCTAGTAGAGAACTGTGGATATATTTTCAAATCCATAATGGACTACATATCTTAAAACATAAAGAGTTATGTTATAAGGGAATATGTTGGAAACTCCTGTAGATACCAATTAAAGTCAAGTAGGAAGCGAGGTGAACAAAACATCGAAAGTTGCACAGAGTGCACTAGTATTTCGATGAATACATTTATAATAATAAGGGTACCATCTAAAGTGTTGTATAATGTTATGGCGGCGCTAGTTCGCTTTTAATATAGATTGATGTGTCCCAGGGCACAGTGCCCATGAGAAAGCCCTCGTGGTTGATCTAACGTCATTGTAGGCTCCTGGAATCAGGCCTCGTTCTACTGCCATAGCGACGATGCATACACACAGATGCTATCATGTGATGATAAAGTATTAATGTCAATCGAGGTGACATAAAGTACAGAACCAAGGCTCAACCTCTTCCATGAGCAAGCATGTTCAGGGTACCGGGTATATGGTGCCAAAGATTAAGAACAAATGTAGCTAGTGTATTTGTACTCTAGTGCAAGTGGGAGACTGTTGGAAATATGCCCTAGAGACAAATAGTAGTAAGGACTATTATCATATTTCATATAGTTTATGATTAATTTTTATATCATGCTATAACTGTGTTGAGTGGAAACATCAATACACGTGTGATATACAAACAACCAGGGGTTCCCAGTGAAACTCTAGTCACTGGTTCATTGGTCAACAGATGATCATGTTTCCTGATCATGTGGCATTTATGCCAGTTGGAAGTGAGGTCATCTCATTCAGAGAATGAGATGATGAACCAATACCCAACCTAAACATCAGACCCGATCATGTCACGAAGTTCAAGTTATGATGATTAGAAATGGATCCTCGTAGACTATTCCTTAGACCATGAGGCCATATCAATCACTGTCTCCCAAGAGTGCTTAGATAGCATCAAACGCCATCTGGTAATATGGTGGTTATAAAGGTGTGTTCAGGAACTCAGAGGAAACCGTAGAGGCAATATATGTCAAGAGCGGGATTTGTCCGTCCATGTGACGGGAAGATACTCAAGGGCCCACTCGGAGAAGTTATATCCAGTAGTTGCGCAGCGTGTGGTTTGATCACGGGGATATCACTTGTCGGAACGAGTCAAGTAGCATTGTTTAGTAACGAGATTGAACATGACATGGTGATGTCATTGATCAGATCTCAGGCAATGCAAGTATCGAGTGACAAAGGGAATAAGACACGATTGTCCCGGTTCAAACGACGAAAGATCTCCGTGGAACACACAGGGGTCACATGGCCATCCAGGTCCCTCTGTCGATCATTGGTGCGGGAGTGTCCCGACCATGTCTGGAGTGTTCCCAAACCTTGGGGTATCACGCTTAAGGGCTTGATGATGCTTAGAGAGTTTTATAGGATCGGTAGAAGGCCCATTAGGGGAAAGGAGAGAGGGAGAGGGGCCAAGGGGGAGGCCGGCTGGGCCAACCACCCCCCCCCCACCCCCCCCCCCCCGTGCGGGGCCCACTAGGTGGCCGGCGGCCACCTCCTCTCCTTTAGTCCCACTCCGGGACTTTGAGGGAGGTAGTACCTCCCCTCCCCTATATATAGTGGGGTATTTGGCCTAGAAAAATACACCAATAATCAATAAAGGTCTCCCCACTTTTGGTAGGACCTCCAATTGATATTTTCTCTCCCCCTCTCTCTCTCTCTCTCTCGTGACTGTGGTACCAAGTCTGGACTACGCGAGCGTGAGGCATCTTCACCGTGGAGCGTCGTCGCGTTGTGGGTTTCGGATCCGGGAGCTCTACTTCCGCAACTGCTACTGGATCGGGGAAGTGGGAGTCATCGTCAGGTACCGGACGTGTGTAAATCCCCGCGAGGTGTCGCACTTGAGGCGCTCAAGTCGTTGGAGCCAGAAGGAGCGCAAGGACTTCATCATGACCTTGAGGTCGGCTTCGGCTCGTCTACATCTACCACGCTCTCCTGAGCGTTGACAACGCTTTTCGGTCTTCAAGGGTAAGTTCGCGAAAAGCCCCTCCCGTTACTATATTACTAATAGATAGGTCCTGGCAGCTTCAGGGGTTTAGGGGCATAGAGTAAAATTTTATTGTTTTCATACGCGGAACCCCAACAGTCAGCGTGTGCGGTGAGCCAGTAGAAACCGTGCCGCATGGCCTTGGCGACCAGCGACTTGGCGCCGGTGTGATGGCCGTAGTCGCCGACGTGAATGTCCTGGAGGATTTTGCGGCCTTCTTCTGGCTGTACGCAGCGCTGGAACACGCCAGTCACGCTGCGTCTGTGGAGCTCGTTGTTGATGATGACGAAGGATTTGCAGCGGCGCACGATCATTCGCGCCTCCTTCTCGTTGCTTGGTAGGATCTTGTGCTCGAGGAAGGCGACGTATGGTGTCGTCCAGTCGCTAGGCTCCACAACCATGGCGACTAGGGCCGGCTCTGGTTGCAGTGGTATCCCGACGTCGATCTCCTTTGGTAGGCTGACCGAAGGTTTGTGGATGATGTCGAGGAAGACGCCTGCTGGTGGCGCTTGTCGGGCCGATCCGATGCGGGAAAGGTGTCTGCCTCCTTGTTCTTGCGTCTGTCGATCCATTCGACGGAATAGCCGTCAAAGTATCCTCCTAGCTGGTCTACCGCTTGGCGGTACGCGATCATTGTTGGAGAGACGGCGTCGCATGTCCCGGTGACCTGGCCGGCGACTAGGTCGGAGTTGCCATAGCATCGTAAGTGGTTGATGTTCATCTCCTTGGCGGCTCTCATGCCGTGGAGGAGGGCCACGTATTCTGCCATGTTGTTGGTGCAGGGCTTGAAGTTGAGGTGGAGCACGTAGCGGAGCTTGTCTCCTTTGGGAGAGGTTAGTATGACCCTGGCCCCTGCGCCATCGGCATTCTTGGAGCCGTCAAAATGGAGCGACCAGTAGTGGAGGTACGGGAGCTTCTCCGGCTGCTATGCTTCTTCCCAATATGCGAGGAAATCAGCTAGGGCTTGTGACACTATCACTTTGCAGGGCTCGTATTTGATGTTGTGGACGCTGATTTCGACGGCCCACTTGGCGACTCGCCCGGTCGCCTCGCAATTGTGTATTATGTCCTGCAGAGGTCCGGAGGAGACCACCATGATCGAGTGCTCCTGGAAATAGTGCGGGAGTCACCGCTGAGCTCGGAATACCGTGTACACCAGTTTCTGGTACTGTGGGTAGCGCTTTCGTGAATCCGTCAGGACTTCACTGATGTAGTAGACAGGACGATGTATGAGGCGCTCCTTGCCCTCCTCCGGTCGTTCGACGACCATCACGGTGCTGGCGACTCGAGTGGAGTCCGCCACGTAGAAGAGCATTGGCTCTTTGTCGAGTGGAGCAGCAAGGAGTGGAGCCGCGAGTAGCACTTCTTTGAGCGCTTTGAGTGCATCGTCTGCCTCCGCGTCCCATTGGAACGTGGGGTTCTTGTGCATCTGGCGATAGAGTGGCATGGCCTTCTTGCCTAGTCGGGGGATGAAGCGACTGAGAGCCGTGACTCGCCCGGCCAACTTCTGGCCGTCGCGCATGCACTCGGGTTTCCTGAGTCGCGCGATGGTGTCGATCTTGGTGGCGTTGGCTTCGATGCCTCGCTTGGAGACTACGTATCCTAGTAACTGTCCGGTGGGGACGTCGAAGGTGCACTTCCCTGGGTTCAGCTTGATGTTGTATCTCCGCAGATTTGTGAAGGTTTCGGCCAGGTCGGCGAGCAGGTCGTCCTGGCGGGTGGATTTTACCACCACGTCGTCGATGTAGACGTGAATGTTGCGGCCAATTTGGCTCGTGAGGCACTCCTACATGCATCTTTGATACATGGCGCCGGTGTTCTTGAGGCCGAACGTCATGGCCGTGTAGCAGAAGGCGCCGAATTGCGTGATGAACGCCATGTTTTCCTCATCCACGACCGCCATCTTGATCTGGTTATAACCAGAGTAAGCATCGAGGAAGCACAGCGACTCCGATCCCGTGGTCGAGTCGATGATCTGATCGATGCGCGGTAGGACACACTCCTCCTTCGGACAGGCGCTGTTGAGGTTGGTGTAGTCGATACACATTCTCCATGTGTTGTTCTTTTTCAGAACCAGGACTGGGTTTGCCAGCCACTTGGAGTATTTGATTGGCCGAATGAAGCCTGCGGCTAGCAGGCGTTGTGCTTCTTCGGCGATTGCTCGACGGTGCTCTTCATTGAAGGGCCGTAGCGACTGCTTTACTGGTCGCACTTTGGGGTCGGCGTTTAGTTTGTGCTCAGCGAGTTCCCTCGGGACACCTGGCATGTTAGATGGCTTCCACGCGAAGATGTCGCGGTTCTCACGGAGGAACCCGATGAGCGCGCTTTCCTATGCGGGGCTCATGTGCGTCCCGATGGTGACCGTCTGGTTGGAGTCGCCCGGGACAAGCTCGACGGTGCGGGTGTGTGTGGTTGCCTCGAACGTGGAGTTCACGGCGGTTGGCTTCTTCAGGATGGTGGGGTCATCCTTGTTGATGTTGCCCGTGTATTTCGCGAGCTCCTCCGCGTGGTTGGTCTCCGCGGAGATGATGGTGTCGGCGAGCCGGCTCCTTTATCCGCACGTTCCATGGCCATATCGGGGTCGCCGTGGACGGTGATGATGCCGCTTGGCCCTGGGAGCTTCATCATGTTGTAGGCGTAGTGTGGGGTCGCCATGAATTTTGCGAATGCTTGGCGACCCAGGGTGCAGTGGTAGGGGATGCGGAATCTCACCAGCTCTAATACGATCCTCTCCGTGCGGTAGTTTGCCGGTGTGCCGAAGGTGACTGGCAGCGTCACTTTTCCGATCGGGTACGCCTTCCGACCAGGGACGATGTCGTGGAAGGTCGTCAGTGTTGGTTCGATGGCTGCTTCTGGGAGCTGGAGCCTCTTGAACGTGTCCAGGTACATGATGTTGATGGAGCTCCCACTGTCCATCAGTGTCTTGGGCAGCCAGTAGTCAGCCACCTTGGGCTTGACCACCAGGGTGACTCACCCTGGGTATTCGATTCTTGGCGCGTGGTCCTGGCGACTCCAGGTGATGCTCTGCTCGGACCGGTTGAGGAAGCGAGGGATGTTGACTTGGGTCACCGCGTTGACGGTGACTACGCGGGCAAGCACCTTCTTCTCGCGGTTGGTGCCAAGCCTGGTGAAGGTGTGTAGCGAGCCGGCCGCGTGTCCGAAGCCGCCGGCGTTGCCATTGTCCCTTGGCAGGTTGTTATTGGGGTCCTCCCTCGCTCGCCTCGCCTTTTCAATCTCTTTGAGAGAGTGGCAATCCGCGGTGGTGTGAGTGGCGGGTTTTCCTTCCCTGCTATGGTAGATGCAGGGCTGATTGAGCAGGGCAGCGGGGTCGAATTTCGGCCTGCTGTATTGTTGGAGCGGTAGTTTCCGCTGTCGCGGTAATTTCTGCTATCACGGTGGTAGCTCCTGGGGTCGCGTTGTCCGTAGCCGGTGTTGGCGACGAAGTCGACTCGCCCGTCCGTGCGGCGCTTGCCGGTGATGCGGGTGTTGCTGTAGCGCATGTCGCGTAGGCGCCCGCTGTCATGGATGCTGGTTCGGCGTCTTCCTCCCGGCTCATCGTCGGAGTCTTGGTTGGGGTCCTCCTCCGCATAGCGCTTGGCGATCTTGAGGAGGTCGGGGACGTTGTCGAGCGTCCGGTAGACCCTCTTGATCTTAGCAACCAGGGGTTCGTACTGGCACGCGTTCTCGAAGCAATGTATCGCCGTATCTGGGTGGATGCCAGAGGCGTTGATCCATAGTTCTTGCCACCTTTGAATCCAACGGCGAGTTGACTCGCGTTGTCCCTGGATGCATCGCTCTAGGTCTTCTACGGTGGTGGCGCGGGTATAGGAGCCCTCGAAGTGCCTGATGAAGGCGTCCCGCATTTCTTCCCAGGAATCGATGCCGTCGGCGGGGAGGGTGTTGATCCATTGCCGAGTCACGCCCTCCATCATCAAGGGAGGTAGCAAGCGGCGAGCAGGTCGATGTGGCTGGCGATTCCCATTGCCATGAGGTATGTGTCCAGCCAGACAGCTGGATCGTACGTCGGGTCGTACTTTTCGATCTCCTTGGGCGCCTTGAAGTTGGCGGGGTATTTCTCCCCGCGAATCATGGGACCAAAGCATTGCGGTCCGACTCGACTGAGCGAGCCTCTTGGTTCTGGGTCGCCGCGATTGGTGAGGGTGTGCCTCAAGTTATTGGGTTGGCGCGCCCGCCACGCCTGGTTGTTGACGATGTGTGTTCGGGCATCAATGGGCTACCCGTTGGCGGCGACCATGTTATTCGCCGGTCGCAGCTCATTGGTGGACAGCGTGGGGTTTGCGGCCCGTGGTTGATTTGCCAGGGGCTGCGGTGGGGGGCATGTCAATGTGTTGGTGATGGTGGGGCAACCGCTTGATGCCGATATGCTTGCTGAGGAGCGGGAATACATCCGCCCCCGTGGGTCGACTCCTGCAGCTTGTTGCTCGACACCCCTAGCGAGTAGGGCCTTGGCGTACTGGATCTGCAGCGCGCCATCGCCTTAGACGTCGAGGTTGGTGACCGCGGCGTCCGCCGCGACAACGTTGTCCATCGGGGTGGAGTAGAGTGGTAGTCCGTTGGCGTCGCGGGCTTGAGGCGAGATGATGATCCGCGGCTGGTCTGGCCAATGGATGGTGGAGTGCTTCGGTCGCTGGTGCGCCGGGTGGTGGTCTCACAGGGTTGCTTCCTCCTGGTGGCGCATTCTCGCAGTATTCGTGCTCGGCCGCGCGTGCAGGGTTGCTTTCGTCGTTGAAGTTCAGGACACGGCCCTGGACGTTGGAGTTTAGGCGGGTCCTGATGCGGCGCTGGTGATAGAGCGATAGCTCCCACGTTATTTCCCACTCGAGGCAGTATTTCTCGCGCTCGGCGAGTTCGTTGCGTTGCGCCTCCGCGAGTCGCAAGCGGGCTTCCTCCACCTCGGCGGGATCAGAATAGAGAACAGATCGGGCGGGTGGCCGTGTTGCCCGCCATGTAGATCACGTTAAAGCGATTGGATCTGGCGTGGAAGTCTTCAGGCGAATCCGAGCCAGAATCGGAGTCGAAGATCCCGAGGATGGAAGGGTCCTCGAAATCCTCCGAGTTGGAGACTCGCGTGATGGAGTCCTCTCGTGATGCCGCGGTGATAGATCCATCAACCGAGGCAGGGGTCGCGGAGTCGGCGTCGTTTAGGGCCTCATCGTTTGTGGCGGCGTTGGTCTCGGCCACGCTGCTGGCCCGAGTCGTACTCGGTGACGAGGCTCTTGATGGAGCGGACCTGCTCTTCTGAGAGCAGATCGCGGTGCGGCAGCGATCCACCAATGATCACCGTTGCAGCTAGGTCGACCGTACCAGTGAAGCCGACGAAGAGGTTGATGGAGCCGACCGGCATCACCGCGCCGTGAGTGACCGGGCGTGACGCCGGGATGTAGCTGCGGGGCAGGATCTGTAAGATCCCACCGATGGAGATCATGCGGCCGGTGGCGAGCAGCCGATCGATCGGCGAGTAGGGTCTCACCGCAGAACTCAGGCCAGTCCTGCTATGCCCCATGGTGGGCGCCACTGTCGTGGAAATGGCCACGGCAGTCGCTGCTACTGGCAGCGATTGATTGTAATGCGAGGAAGAGCTGGCGGCCATCTATGGTGCGAGATGGGCGCGGATGCACATGGTTTACCCAGGTTCGGCCCCCCGGAGGGTAAAGACCTACTCCTGCTAGATTGGATTAATGGAGAGCGAGTTACAGGGGTGGCGAGCTCGACGTCTAAGCAGCGAGTTTCTTGAGGGGGTGTATGATGGAATGTAAGTCCTCAAGGTACCCTAGGGAGGTTTATATATGAAGCACCTCGCTGGGGTTTACAGTTTACCACTGAACAAGATATGGATCCGGAGGCTTTTGACCTAATCCGACTAGGCTTCAAGTACGCTTCTGGGCCTCCAGTCTCCAGTCACCAGGCTTTCTCCTAAGTTGCATTCTAGTCGCCGTCCTGCAGGCCCACTCGCAAACCCTTCGGCCCAATCGGAACGTCCTGCTGGGCATACCCCCTTCGGCATATCCCCATTAGTCAGTGGAATTATCTTCATCCCCTACCACTTCCTGCAAAGGCTTAGCCAGAGCATTTGGCTTTGGGTTAGGTGGTGTTTCCTCTTGAGAGGGAGGAGGTGAGGTTTTCTTATCCCTAACAATTTGCTCAACGATTTGGCGCAATTTTTGGATTTTGTTGCCCAAGGTAGAGCTCAAGCATGTTTCAAAATTCTTGAGATCTACCATGGTCACCGAATGGCTGGCCTCACTTTCTCCCTCATCTGGGTTGCCCATAATATCTTAGGCGGTTAAGCCCGAATAAAGAGCCGAGGCTCTGATACCAATTGAAAGGATTGTATGGGCACCTAACGGGGGGTGAATAGGTGCTACTTCAAATTTTACTCTTTTTCAATATAGGGTTTGACATAAAAGGTAAATTCTCTAGAATATGCAATTATGGTGAATTTACCTATATGTCAATCTAGCACAAATACTAAGCAAGAACTAGATAGGTAAAGTGCGGTAAAGGATAGAAGTAACCAAAGTGGAGCACGCGGAGACACAAGGATTTGTTTCTCGTAGTTCCTTCCTTTTGAGGGGAAGTACGTCTACATTTGGAGAGGGGGTGGTTTAAAACCACCAATGCCGCAAGAGTCCTCCCTTGTTCTCCGATGAACTTCACCCAACGGGTTCAATTCACCTCTTCCACTATACAACAACCTTCGAGGTGGAAGCCAGCACCTTTACAACGAGTTCGGGGCACACATCCACAACTTAATTGGAGGCTCCCAAGTACAAGCTAGCTGTCAAACAATCAAAGACAAGCTAGTAAGAACCAAATCACAAGCTAGGGTTTCCAATGAAACACTAGAGCAAGGGGCCCTCAAGTGAATGAGGGGGAAATGAAGATCTCTCTTGGTGAAGTTGTAGATCAAGGCCTCCTCCTTTGATTCTCCAAAGATCAATGACTTTGGATGGTTGAGTGAAGAGATATTGTGGATTTGGTGGCTCAAATGGTGCTAGAGTTCTTGAGGTGGACGAGCAGCTTCCAAGGTAGAAGAAGGGGCCTTTATATAGGCCCTCTAGATTTAGAGCCGTTGGAAGCCACTTACCCCGTACAGTCTGGCAAATATGAGCCGGATAGTCTGGCCTGGCCGGACACTCCGGGAGAAATCAGCCGGACATTCCAGCCTGGCAAAGTCTCTGGTTAGAGTCCGAAAAGTGTCTGGGAGGTGCCCGATTTGCTATTCTTAATGTCCAGTGAAGTCATCCACTTCCCAGGGGCGGACAGTCCGGGCGAATCCAACCGGACAGTCCGACCGGGGCGGACACTCCGGCCTGGATCAGCCGGATAGTCTGGCAGTGACTTGTTCCCTGCATAGACAAGACCCAGGGGAGCTCTTATTCCTTTATTGCAACATACATAGGAGCAGCTGGAATCTCCTGAAACATTTAACAGACGATTAAACTTATCCAAGTGTTGTCACCAAACATCAAAATAATAGGAAGGGCATAAATGCCCTTTCATGGGTTATCTCCCAATAAGTGTTTTTCTTTAACGCCTTTGAGCTAGGCATAAAGAAGCAAGAAAAGAATCAAGTATTCTCAAATGAAGAAGCATTAAGAGTAATACCAGAAATATCTTCAACATTCAAGGTATCTCATCCAAATAAGTCCTAGAGGATCCTTTCTCACTACTCTTGGGTTCACTATTTTCATCAAATGGGTTTTCAGGAACAATCCAATCAAAATTCTTCTCTAAGGCTTCATGCATTCCTACAAGTTTAAAGGGTATTGGTATTTTAATTTCCTCTCCATTTTTAGGTTTGGTTTTATCCATCTTTTCTCGTGTACCAATAACATCTACACATGAGCCTAGCATATTAAAACAATCAAAGACTTTTCTAGCTTCCTTAACAACATCATAGAATTCTTTAAGCAAAGTTTCCAGAATAAAATCTCTATTTTTAGCGTCCTCAATATCTTTAAGTTTAATAAACATTACTTGCATTTTGGGGTTAAGGTTAACAAACCTAGCTTCCAGCATGTGAACTAAAGAAGCAACATCAATTTCATAATTTGGAGCAAGTTCTGCTAGGGATCTATCCTCAATATCCTCATGCTTGCTAACATGATTAAAGAATTCTTCAATATTACCTTTCCCAATTATAGAGTCACTACCTATTGAAAGGTCTTATAGGGTGAACTTAGGGGTCAACATGGTGCGCTAAGAACGATGTAACAATTATAGAAATAATTTTATTTTTGTGTTTTTGATAAAGGAAGCAAACTAGTATAACTATTTTTTGTGTGTTTTTGATAAAGAAACAAGCAAACAAAGCAAAAATAAACTAAGAAAAACAAATAAAACAAAGTAAAGAGATTGGTTATGAGAGACTCCCCTTGTGAAGATGTCCTTGACTCCCCAGCAACGGCGCCAGAAAAAGCTTGATTGTTGGATCAACATGTATCGAGCTCGTTGGGGAACCCCAAGAGGAAGGTATGATAAGCACAGCAACAAGTTTTACCTCAGTTATGAAACCAAGGTTATTGAACCAGTAGGAGCAATGAAACACCTTCAAGGTGTTGTTTCCAACTTGGAATCCTACACAACACAACCACAGAACTTTGCCCCCAACTTACAGTGAGGTTATCAATCTCACTGGTTTTGCTGAAAACAAAGGATTAAACGTATTGTGTGGAAGATAGTAATTGCTGCAGAAAGTAAATAGAAAACAGTAAATAGCTTGTAGATTGATGGTAAAAGAATGGACCGGGGTCCATAGTTCACTAGAGGTGATTCTCCTTAAGATAGATGACATGTTGGGTGAACAAATTATAGCAGGGAAATTGACAGACATCAAGAAAGCATACAAGCATATACTAATCATCTTGACTCCTACGAGATTTGATTGGGCATTATAACATTATACATAGACTGTAATCCAACTGCATCTATGACTAATAATCCACCTTCAGGTTATCATCCGAACCCCCTCCAGTATTAAGTTGCACGCAACAGATAATTGCATTAAGCAAAGTGTGTAAAGTAAACAATACGATTGTTCTATGAACAAATGATTGTTGTTTTCTCCCTAGTACCAACAACACATCAAGTACCTTAGAGATTTCTATCACTTCCCTAGATTCCTAGAGGCATGAACCCACTATCGAGCATAAATACTCCCTCTTGGAGTTGCTAGCATCTACACGGCCAAGATAGCTACTAACAACGGAAAGCATGCAAGATCACAAATAACATAGACATGATAGAATCAATAATCAATCTGAAATAGCACCTCAATATCCATCGGATCCCCACAAACATAACATGTAGGATTACAAATAGATGATCTTGATCATGAACGAGCTCACAAGATCTAAACATGGTGGCACAAAGGAGGAGAACCAACCATCTAGATACTACATGGACCCGTAGTCCAGGGATGAACTACTCACGCATCACACTGGATGCAGTCATGGCGATGAAGAAGGCCTCCAGGGTGATCTCTCCCCTCCGGCAGGGTGCCAGGAAGAGCTTCGGATCCCTCCCGGTCTAGGGATGGAGATGGCGGCGGCTACAGACTCTTTCGTGGAATTTTGATCGGGTACTTAGGGTTTTTGTCCCGGAGGCAATATATAGGCGAAGGGGCAAGGTCGGTGGAGCACCAGGGGGCCCACACACCTGGTGGCGAGGCTAGGGCTGGCTGCGCCACCCCCAGGTGTGGCCGCCCTGGTTCCCCTCTTCGTCTCCCCTCCTGACTCTGTGTTCCTTCTGGTGAAATATTGACTTGGGCTTTTTTCTGGTCCAATTATAAGAATATTTCCTTACCAGCTTTTCTGAAACCAACAACAACAGAAAACAGGCAACTGACATTGTGGCATCTTGTTGATAGGTTAGTTCCAGAAAATGTGTAAAAATACTCCAAAGTGTGGACAAAACATAAGAAAGTAGATATAAAACAAGCATGGAACATCAAAAATTATAGATACGTTTCCAACGTATCAGTGCACCCTTTGAAACTTTCGATGTTTTGTTCACCTTGCTTCCAACTTGACTTTAGTCGGTATTACAAGAGTTTCCAACATATTCCCTTATAACATAACCCTTTATGTTTTAAGATATGTCATCCTTTATGGATTTGGAAAAGATGTCTATAGTTCTCTATTAGACACTGCAGACAAACTTAGCTCAACGTTCTATGATTCAAACTTAATCAGTTTTCAAACGTTCCTTATTGTATCATATATTATGTTAAGTTATCATCATGGTTTTTCTAAGATAGAACCTATGTCTCAACATAGTGCATGATGATAATCCTTTTCTTTCTTTCAACCATTGATGTTAAACTTAATACTATTCCTGACTTGAGTTATTAAGGACTAGTTCCTTAATTAACTTCTATTCTGAAACCCTTTTCAGAATCCCTTAAGGAATACTACATAATATCATAATACACTTATTATAACCTTCTACACCTTATAAATCATTATTTATCGGTACTTGCGCTTTTATTCTTAACACACTTAAGAATCACTCCTATAAGCTCCCACTCAAAATATGTTCCCAACATATTTGGGTATGAGTCACTACTCTTACTCAAAACTATGTTCCTACATATTTGAATTTGAGACTTATATTGCTCCTACTCAAAAATATGGCAATCACATATTTTTTTTGGAAGACTTTCATAGCTCCCACTCAATTTCATGCATATTGCATATCCACTCACTATTTTGAACAACTTCAAAATCCTTTGATCAAATGTCAAACTTGGAGATTTACTATGAGATACTAGTACTTTTACTAGTTTTAAATCCACTAGACATTTAGCACACTTGAATCAAATTCATTTGAATTCGTCCAATACTTGAAAAATTGTGATGTTGTCATTCACCCCCTTTTACACTATGGCTTTGCAGTCATTTGGGAAAATAAAGTAACCCCTTTTACTTGTGAGATTCAACAGCGAATTGCTTTCTAATCTCAAGTGAATTTTGCTTTTAGGATTTCTCATAATTCTAGTTTACCATTATTTCCTTAGTAGTTCGTAGGTATGTAATATTCCGGTAATCATGACAAATCATTCACAAATGTATCCATACAAGATATGGGTTACATTTTGAATCCTACTTCATGTAGTGAAAACACCAATGGGGAAAACACAATTATCATTATCACTGATTCTTTCCTTCGTGAAGAGAATCATTCAGGAAGGTTGTCCGTTGCGCTTCTCAACACTCTGATGTAGGGTTTTGAATCCTCATCGTGTTTTTCACTATCTTCCATTTGCTTCATAATTGAGAAATACCACTGAATGCGAACTTTCTAAAAATGTACCAAAATCCAAGCAATACGAATTTTTCTTTTCTTTTTGCTTTCAGCTATGGATTTCATATTCAAAGTTCCCAATGAATACTATACAAGGACTTATTCTTTTTTTTGGTTATATCGAATAACCTCAAAACTTTCACGATGATCCATACTAGATATGGAGGCGATCTCACGAATCCAGGTGGTTCACTATATATTCTAATTGAGTGCTAACTATTTCTAACTTATGGTATCTACATCTACACTACAACGATTTATTTGGCGCCTTCTATTCACCTATTTTGATATCTAATATCATATCATGATGCTTTGCATTTTGACATTTCAAACGCATTGCATTTCACAATTTCTTTTATTCCAATCTTATAAAGTCAAATTTCATTACTATTGATCAAATCATAGTAATTAGATTCTCTTTTATCTTTAGTACCCTTTGTTTGATGAAATACTTTGATCATATCAAATAGTTTAATCTTCATGTTTCCTTTGGTAAACTTCTTTACACATTTAAACAATCATATAATGGTAATTACCATTTTTGTTAAAACACAATATATCGAATATGTATTTACTTTCAACAATTCATCAGAACAGTTTGTATTCAAGTAATACACCGTGTTTAAGTTATATTGCCGAACTTAGTCATGATTTATATGTGACAAGAAATCGAATGACTTTCACATATGATAATATAACTTTGAATTTAAACAATGGTTTCATTCATTAATGAACATATCATTAAGTTGGGTATTTTAAGGCATTTCAATATTTTACAAATGTTCATGCATTATCGGTTAGTTTCAAACAAGCAGGATAATTCACATATAATCAAACAAGATATGGACGCAAATAGAGATCATTCATAAAAGTGGAACAACTGTTTGTTACAAGCTCATATGAATAACTGTCTCACAAAGTGTGAGACACACTAAGGAAGTTCACAATATTTTGATTACAATAATCATCCCAAAACATAAACTAAGTGATAAATGTTGAGGGAGAATGTCGTTGGCCATCATCATCATGCTCGCCATCAACACACAACGTCACCTCCTCTCCAACAAGCACCTCTCATGCAGAAGGATCTGTTTTCAGTAAAACAGAACAAGTATCAAATATACTTAACACTGCAAATGTGTTTGCAAGATTATAACATTTATAAAATTGTATATCAAATATATACCTTTGTCATTGATGACCTCAGCGACAATGGGTTCAACCACCACATCTCTGAAATGTGATATGAACTCATGGAAATCCTATGTTTCCGTGTCGCCTCTCATAATGCAAATCCTGACTTGTGCTTTGTAGCTTGGTGGCAGCGACCGCAGCACAACGCCATTTGCAAAATATCCCATCATCCAGCTATCCAGGAAGTATGCGGGCCTCATGTACGCATCATGCATGCGCTCCAAGTGGTCTTCAAGAGATGAGTTCTCCTCCATCTTAATGGAGAGGAAGTCTCCCATTAGCTCATGCTCCCATATGCGTGTTCGTTCCACGAAATGTGTCCTAAGCTATAGCATTACTAACGAGGGTTTAACTCATCAATGCCCATTGTTATGGACTTGGGTTTTGGAGAAGGAGGGAGCGCTGGAGACATCTATCGGCTAGCAAACAAGCACACATGGGACTCGAAGATTTACCCAGGTTCAGGCCTCGCAGAGGTCCCTACTCCTGCTTGTCTGCTCGTGGAATTATCAAAGGAATCGAAGATTACAATGGTGCACAGATGCAATCTGGCGAGGGTTGTGGAAACTAGGGTTGCGTGTGTCCTCCTCGCCACCCCCTCCTAGCCTTTATATAGATAGGCTAGGTCTCGAGTAGTAGGTCGAGTCGGTTACATGTTAGGGTTTTCCCTATTTAACTTTCTATCTTTAGCTTCTTCTTGTTCTTCAAGCAATCGAGAGTCCGTAGGTGACTCGAGTTCTTCATTTGGGCCTTGGCGACATTGTGGGCCTCTACGTATTCAGGCCGTATATACCAAGCTCGAGTACCTGTAGGGTATACCCACGTCAGTAGCCCCCGAGTGTCCAGTGGAATCGCAGATTTGACTGGAGACTTTATGAAGCCTTTCGAGTGCATGACTGAGTATGTTTTTTGACTGCTTTGATTTTGTCATAGGGATAGTTGATGTGCGTGCCTGATTCCACCGATGTACCGGTATCAGTTAACTACCTTAGGGTAAAACAACACCATATACTCAAACTCGAGTCCCCGGACTCGAATACGGAAAAGTGCTGGTGTAATTCGACTCAAGCCACGGAGGTCTTACAGGAGTCGAATTCCAGTTATATAGGTGTGAGCACTTGACGCGTCCGTCAAGGCATGTTCATCGTACCTGTAGGCACGGATATATTTCTGGTAGTGCGTAGTTAATGCGTTGCCAGGCCTTATTCAGGTCTTATCTTCACGCTGTAAGCGCGGCATCCGAATTTTATCATCGCGGAGACGATTCGGGTGACCCAGGAGATGCAGTCTCTTTGTAGGGAAAATTATGAGCCGGTGTCGCCATAAACTTCGAGTGTGGATGTTATCAACACACAGTACTTTGTACAAATAATCATAGGGTGCGCGACCAGCGCTCCCTATGGGAGTAGCCCCGAGTGCCTGGTTGAGTCGAAGACTCAGGCAGGGACTAAAGTACTTTTATGACTGCTGTCATCTTTTGTTTGCTTGTTTCAGTCGATTTTGTTTTCGGCGCTCCCTATGGGAGTAACCCACGTCCATAATCGAACTGTGTTTTGAGTGGCTGGGTTTGCCTTGATTGTCCATGTTCCTGCAAAAGAAAGAAGAAAAATCGTAGGGTGCGCGACCAACGCTCCCTATGGGAGTAGCCCCCAAGTGCTTGGTGGAGTCGAAGACTCGAGCAAGGACTAAAGTAGTCGAAGTATTCTGCTGCGTAGTTTTGATGACGTCAATGCTGACGATTTCATGACATCGGTTGCCCGCGTGAGCGAGTTTAACGGGACGTGACGAGCAGTGGGTCCCACTCCCTTACTTTGATTTGATCGGGCGTGTGTAATCTTTATTTTAACTGCGCCTCCTCGATTTCTGCGCATAATGGGAATAGTGGGGGGACGGTTCGCGTTTCCGCTCCTCCACGTGTCTAGCACGATGATCGCCACGCGTCCAGTAGGGTTTTTCTGAGACGTTGGATTGCATCTTCCAGGGGTTAAGTAGTGACGCTGCAACGGTAAAATTCACATCTGCTTTTGTTCGTCCTTTGCCTTCATCGCCATTGTCGTTGCTCCTCTGCTTTCTTTGCGCTCTTGTCTTCCGTTGCACTAGACCAGCTCTGCACATTTCCTAGCTACTTCTTTTGGTCGCATCTCCGCCAAGCAATGGGGAAGAAGAAAGGAGGTGATGCGGCCGATTCCGTGGCTACGTTGTTGTGGTGAAGAAGAAAGGCGGCTCTGCTACTGCAGGCACCAGCACCGCCGCCGGGGGGAAGAAGAAAGGCACGGGCACTCGCGTCACGAATGGTGCGTGGCGTCCATCCATCATCAAGTCCTCTGATCTTCGTCTTCTTCACCAAGACAGTTTTGTCTGCCGCAGTCGCCGACACGCGCGTCCCCGGCGGCGAGGTAATCCCCTCTCCTCCTGCCGGTTTTCGAGTGATGTTCCTAGCGTTCATCATTCGTGGCCTCTCTTTGCCCTTGCATCCTTTCTTCAGGGGCCTTCTTTGTTTTTACGGGCTCCAGCTCCATCAGCTGTCCCCCAACTCCATTCTCCGTGTAGCTTGCTACATCACCCTCTGCGAGTGCTGGCTCGGTATCGAGCCGCATTCGGTCTCTTCAAGCGCCTCTTCAAATTGAAACGTCAATCGGCCTCTAGTTTCGTAGTCTATGATGTAGGCAGCTGCGGAATCCATGTCGATCCATCCGCCACTTACTTCGACATCAAGCTGGCGATGTCCGTCCAAGGGTGGAGGGACTGTTGGGCTACGTAGAGATAAACAAAACTTTTTCCCTACGCGGTGATCCCAAGATCCAGCTCAGGTAGAAGGCCACGAGGATTACCACTAGACGCGCAGTTGCAGAATTGATGAAGCACGTCGCTTGCTGCAGTGCAGTCCTCGCGATCCGTTCTGGTTCCACGATCCACGATCCGTACTTTCTTCACAATCGTCGAAGTGCTGAACGTACAGCACCTCCGCCGATATCCACACGTACGAGGAGGAGCGCCGGCGACGGACTGCTAAGTCTGGTATGGCGGCGACAGGACGGACTGGGGCTAGGGTTTCCAACACATGGAGTGACCTAACCTTGTGCTCTAAGCACCTGCGCCCCAGCTTATATAGGGAGTGAAAGTGGGCTCCACTCACTTGTGGCCCATTCACTAAAAAGGCCTATATTAGCCACTGCAAGTCTCACTTGCTGACTAAGTCCATGTCTCTATTTGGGTCCAACCCAAATAGGTTTCCTGTTTGGGTCTAACCCAAACTTGCTCCCGCTCTTAAGTGTGTGGCCCGACAGGCTCATGGTAACCCGGACACGATTCCGAGTCTCACTCGATGTGTTGGAGCAAGCATATTAAACACTTTAATATTTATGCTCCCACTAGAACCAACACCCCTCCGATGGTTACTTAGTGATTCAGGACCCTAAATAAGCAAGTCGACTAGTGAGCTTTAGCATCACCGCTAGCCGTCAAGTGATCTAGGTAGAAAACTCCTTGTCAATCGTATCTCATACGACTCCTGTTGGATGGGTGGCATCACATGCCCCAGCTCCCATCCGACCTTTCCCCAAGTCCCACAACCGTTGTGATAGACCTGTCTAGATTACCAAGTGCTTCCGCTGTAAGAGTCCGACTCGAACCCACCTAGTCAGAAAGAATTGATAGCACCTCAATTTTATGAGCCCACTACCAAAAATGTCCGACTTGTGATGGTGCAGCACTGGCGGGGAAACCGACTAGACCTTCTTTGAGGGATTACTTTCTACCAGCTATCTAATAGCGGTAAAACAGAGACATAACAATAACACAAAATAAAGCAATTATAATGTGAAATGGTATGGCTCTCTTCATGGTGATCTCCATCTCCATAAAGCTTGTAATTTGACTCGTGTCAACTCTTGTCATGTGCCGCCTTACACCATGTAGCCGACTTGTACATCGACTTGCATGCCATCCGGATTCTCCAAACAGCTACACTAGCTAGTAATGCAAATTACACAGAGAATCCGACACGCAGGCCGTTATACAATAAGATGATAGCACCTAGGCTCTAGCCGGTTGACAAAAAACCGTGATACGCAGATCACGTATGGATTACACACATCACATGCACATAAGCCATACCATCCACAACATCATTCTGCAAAAACAAGTTATGCATAGATACGATATCTACCGGCGTTGTGAAACTCGAACGACATCTAAGGCGCTACGACAGGGCGAAGCCGGCGGTCCCGCTAGCCGGATAGCGGGCGGGGATCGAAGGGGCAGCGGAAAACACGGATCTCATCTGCATTCCGGACATGGATTTCATCATCGGATAAAACAATTTTACCCAAATCTGATCCGGACTCCGATTCGATCAAACCCTTTAATCTTCGATCACCGCATTCGGGTTTACGTGTCACAGTCTACCCCGATGGCGGAAACCGACCCGTAGGGGTATGTCGTTCCACTACCTTAGCAGTTAGATCACGGAAACCAGATCATCCATTCCCCCGAGTACAGTTGATCCAATCAACTTTGTACAAAACCGATCTATCCCATAGATCGACCACCAAAACTGCAATTAGATCCAATCTAACGCCAACCGCATATCACATATGCACGATCTCGAGCCTAAAACCAGAAGCTAACGCTCTGATACCACTGTTGGGCTACGTAGAGATAAACAAAACTTTTTCCCTACACGGTGATCCCAAGATCCAGCTCAGGTAGAAGGCCACGAGGATTACCACTAGATGCACAGTTGCGGAATTGATAAAGCACGTCGCTTGATGCAGTGCAGTCCTCGTGATCCGTTCCGGTTCCACGTTCCACGATCCGTACTTTCTTCACGATTGTCGAAGTGCTGAACGTACAGCACCTCCGCCGATATCCACACGTACGAGGAGGAGCACCGGCGATGGACTGCTAGGTCCGGTACCGCGACGACAGGACGGACTGGGGCTAGGGTTTCCAACACATGGAGTGACCTAACCTTGTGCTCTAAGCACCTGCGCCCCAGCTTATATAGGGAGTGAAAGTGGGCTCCACTCACTTGTGGCCCATTCACTAAAAAGGCCTATATTAGCCACTGCAAGTCTCACTTGCTGACTAAGTCCATGTCTCTATTTGGGTCCAACCCAAATAGGTTTCCTGTTTGGGTCTAACCCAAACTTGCTCCCGCTCTTAAGTGTGTGACCCGACAGGCTCATGGTAACCCGGACACGATTCCGAGTCTCACTCGTGTTCGATCAGTTGGTAGCAGCTCCTAGCAGAACGTGCCAACTCCCAAGTACCAATAAGTCATGAAGACATACCTTCCAGTGCGACTTTCGTCTGAGTCACTTTTGCCTCGCGATATACCTTGTCGGACTATAGGCGAATGATCATCATCCCTTAAATAGTCTAACTCTCTTTCTCGATCCGAGATAAGTGATTCATCCGACTAACTCTTAGTCGGCTGCCTCGATTAACACTTATCCGAGACGTGCATGGCCATGCTTTCCGAATCATATCTTCCGAGAGGGCCCAGAGAATATCGCTCCGGATGGAGGGGAAAAATTCCTTCTTAGTTATTCACATCACGCAGCTTGATTCTCAGTCGACCCGAACTCCGCCTTTATAACTGCCCAATGACGGAACAATGTTTGACAGAACCTAAGTCGGAGATCCTCAACTCGGATTGTGCAATAACCTTAGGTCTAAGGATTACATTGATTGAGACATGCAAATGACGACTTGTTTGTTGCATCTCAATATGGGTCAGTCCGACTCGCTAAACTCTTTAGCCGAATCCGTGTAAGTCGGAATAGCATCTCCATGCCCATGACAAGTGGAACCTAGTCATCTGCCGACTTTCACATTGGTCTAAGTTGTGTGTCCGGCACAACCTCAATGACCAAGGACAATTAGTATGAACAACATGAATATGTAGTTCCACAATCAAATCACATATTCGATGATACATATCAGCAGTTCATACATGGACCATAACCTTATGAATACACAGGAATATCATCATACATGATTGCCTCTAGGACATATTCCCAACAGGGACAAGTGGTTCTACGTCCGCGACGAGAAGGATGACGGAGAACACTTCGGACTCGCACCCTTCGACCCCGCGACGCCGTGCTAGAGGAGGCTCTCCTGGAAGAATGTCGTCATGCCTGGTGAGTCCGCGGAGACAAACATGTTGTACGAGTGCGTCTGCGACCTCGAGAGTCACATAGGCAAAGAGGAGGGAGGTTGTGCCCTCATTCGCACGTGGCTGCGCCGTCGCGTCCAGCCCCTGCAAGCCAGATTCCATCCCATGTTTCAGTGGGCTGGTGTTGATGATGTCACTCGCGTGTCTATCGATGGCATGTCCGCGAGTGAGGTAGATAAAAGGGTTCGACTGGTCACCAAGTACACCGTCAAGGACGTGCTCCCCAGTGAACCAGTTGTTCCTCCGTTCAATGCTGCTAACCCTCCTCCTGAGGTAAAGTTGTGCTACGCAGTAGCTGAGTTTGTTGATTGCTTCTTTGTTGTTTCTTATCTTTGTGCTAAATTGTTGTCTGTATGTAGGATTGGGCGATGTCACCTGTATGCCCCCTCTTCCTGAGGGGATTATCCCTCGCGAGGCCTTGGAAGAGGACGAGTCGGAGTCGACCGTCCCATCTGATGTGGAGGAGGAAGCCCCCGAGTCCGGTAGTCCAGATACTCGCAAGCGTTCGCACAACTTGGATTCCCATGCGTCGTCTCCTTCGACTCCGGAAGGTGCAGGCGTTGGTGCGGAGTCGCCAATCCCTGCCATTCCTGTGAGTGCCGTGGCGCCCTCTTCTCGCAAGAAGATGTGACTGCCAAAGGAGTCCTCGTCAGAGTTGGGGGAGCCAACCTTTGACTTTGATAAGTTTGATTGGTAAGTATTTGAATCCTCCTTTTTTGGTTCTTCTTTGCAGTTGCCTTTTCTTGATGTTGATTTGATCTTGCAGTCAGCCGGCGTCGTCTTCTTCTGGCTACGTCCAATTTTTGAAAGAATCCGAAGTCGCGACCTCTAGAGCCAAGAAAAAGGTTGAGCGTACTCCTTCTCCTCCATTGGCGGCCCACTCCAGGCACAATTCAGCAAGCTCTCCACACGATGGGGAGCATCGGATGGTTGCCCGGATGACTGCACACCAGTCGACTTCGGAGTCACTGGACGAACATGTGAGTGTAGCCTCTCTTCTTCTCGTGCTGCAGTCGATGTTGCCTATGGCATCTGCTAACTTTGATGTTTTCTTTTTTTGCGATAGCTCCTTGTGAAGGAAGCTGCTCATCTGGCGAGTGCTTGCGATGGGTCGCCAGCATGCAATGCTGGATACGCTATATCGCGTGGTGGAAAGTAAGTTCCCTTTTCTTCTCATTCTTCTACATCGTTGTCCTGTAGTCGACTGATAGTCAATCCCTATTGTGCTGTCTTGCAGATGAACATAATGCCGTTCTTCGCGACGCTGCCACCATGGAAAAGCCGCTCGAAGTGGCTCTGAAGAGCCGCGATGAGGCAATCGTGGCGCGTGATGAGGCGCAAAAGCGTGAAGAGGGCTTGTGTGCCTCCATTGTAGCTAGGGGGAAGTTGTTCAAAGAATAGCTTTTCTCGATTGCCAAGGCCCTCTCAGGTACCTTGCTTGGATATCATTATCATTCTTTTGTTCAATTTTATCGCTGGTGGTGACTTTCGTTCCCCATGTGTGGGTTTATGTACAGATGCTGGCGATTTGAGCTTCGATCCTCAAACCCTCCGCCGTGACGATGCCTTGGCGGGTGCACTTTCAGCAGTCGAGGACCGCAGCACCGCCGTTCAAGATATGCTCTCCAAGGCCAAGGGCGTGCTCAGTCGCCTCCGGGAGGAGCTGATGCCCAAGGCTAAGCTGATTGAGAACATGGATGAGCTGGTGGAGTCTCTCGCCGGGGGTGTCCCTGCAAGCTTCATGAATTCGCTTCGTGCGGCTGGCGCGTCAATGTCACTTGCTATGGTGCAGGCCCACGGAGTTGAAGTTGATCCTGCGGCAGTCTCGAGGGCGATGCTCGTTAGTGCGGATGGCCAGCGGGTAGTGTTTGCTCCCTTCGCGACTGCATGTGGCAAGTATGGGCCACAGCTGATTCGCACAGTTGTGAAGTACTCTGAGGAGCTGCAACGAGCCAAGAAGGCAGCAAAGGCTGCGGCATCAGGGGCTAGTGGAAAGTCAGTGGCGTCTGATACCACCACAGACTCGATAAGGCCCCCGAAGTCGTCCAAGTCGAAGAAGCCAGTTGCTCCTCAGTAGTTTTGTAATAGTTCATGTCCTTTGTCAAGAACATGCTTGTTGGCGAGTGTATCTGCTAATACTTTTGCTAGTCTTGAATGCACTTGAATCTTTTGTCTGTGCATCGCTTTGGTCTTCTTATTTTGCTTCTTGCTTGGCTTGTGATAGGGCACGTCGAGCGAACCATTGGGGGAAATTCAGGATTCGCCCCTTGATGATACTTTGGCACCGCCGTGCTCGAGGGTGGATGAGTTGTCTCTGCTCTCGCGACTGCGTGATGCAGGTGGAGCGTGAATTGCCCGTGCTCCGCGGTAACACAGATGTATGGAAGTCAAAGGCAGAGAAGGCCACCGCCTGAGAACAGTATCTGCTGGGGGAGATGACGCAGCTGGGTGACCAATTTAAGTGTTAGTTTGCTTGCTCTTACCTTTTCCTTGTAGTCACTCGCAATGGTGGGCCCTCCTTATGCTTCCGTTGTTGCTTTGTATAGTTCTCAGCACGCGCCATCCGCAGGATGAGAAAGATAGGATTGCCATTCGCATGCATAACCTAACCCAAGAGCAACTTCAGGAGAGTGGATACTTCTGTGTGGATCATGATCGTGCCATCGCACTGGCGACCCTGCAGGATCGTGCGTCGCGAGTGCTGCACTTTCTGAAGAAGTCGCAGTCATGCTTGAAGAACATCTATCGAACAATGTTTCCACTGGATGCTACTCCTTCGAGCATGCTGGCCCTTTTTTCCAAGTTCCAAGACCTGGCTGCGGTTCGCGAGTGTGTAAGGCAGCAGTTGGTGGCTGGTGCCAAGGCCGCTTTGTCGCTGGTGCGACTGCATAGGCCTGATGTAGACGTTGCGGCGATTGCGGCCGGTCCACCTACACCACCAGCGATTTCTGTTTGGGATATGGTTCCGCACTATCAGGCGGTGGATCACCCAGCAGAAGAGATCGTCGACTTCTTCGAGGAGCAGACCAACGTTCTCTTTTTGCAATAGTAGCTAAGTTTGTATCCTGCACATAAACGTACCAATGCTGTAAAGTTCGTAAGTAATGATGTGCATAATTGTTGATGACTTATAAAGAGCTTGTTAGCGTGTATGTTTTGGGAGTGTGTTGCACTATGCGACTCCTTTTTGTTAGCCTGGTCATGCGCTTATCTCAGTCCCTTGTCAACCTGTCAGGTGCGTTGCAACTAGGTTAATGTTGTGTCAAAGGTTTCGATTGATGCGCCAGTACTCAGGATATCGCGTTTTAGTTTGTAGAACAGATGTGTAGGGTGGTGCAGCCCCCGAGTGGATAAGTTGCAAAAAAGAAAGGAGAACATAGAGTTTTGGGGCACTTAGCTTTATTTATTCGTGAGACAGTACGAAGAACAATGTGTGGCTAAGTAGCCTTGGCTGAGTGCCTTATTTGCGATGTAAAGGTAAAAACGACTAAGGGTAGAAGCGTCATAGTTGTGCGACGTTCCAGGGGTTGGAGTATGCGACTCCTGTCTCTAAATCTTGAAGGCGATAGGCGCCACCTGGGATTACTTCTGTAATGACGTATGGTCCCTCCCAGGGGGACTCGAGCTTGAGATGTCCTTGCTTCTTCAGTCGCAGGACCAGGTCACCTTCAACGAAGGATTTGGGGCGTAGCCTCCTACTATAGTAGTTGCGCAGGTTCTGCTGGTAGATCGTTGATCTTTCCGCGGCGATTTCCCTTGCCTCGTCAAGGAGGTCGACGGAGTCTTCGAGTGCCAAGGTTGACTCCTGCTCGCTGTAGGCGACCACGCGCGGCGCTTTATACCGGACCTCAGCGGGTAGCACCGCTTCCGCCCCGTGCACCATAAAGAACGGGGTGTATCCCGTAGCACTGTTTGGGGTTGTGCGTAGGCTCCAGAGTACTGATTGTAGTTCGTCTGGCTAGCAACCCGCGGCTTGTTCGAGTGGCCGGAGGAGTCGTTTCTTGATGCCGCCGCAGACGAGCCCATTTGCTTTTTCGACCTGACCGTTTGTCTATGGATGTGCCACCGAGGCGTAGCTGATATTGATTCCCAGATCCTCGCAGAATTCTTCGAATTCCTTGGACGTGAAGTTTGTCCCATTGTTGGTGATGATGTTGTGCGGCACTCCGAAGTGGTAGACGATGGACTCGAAGAACTTGACTATGTTGTGACCTGATTGATTGGTCACTGGCATGGCCTCTATCCATTTGGTGAATTTTTCGACTGCGACCAAGAGGTAGACGTAGCCTCCTCGTGAGGACCTTGGGAGCTTGCCAACCATGTCGAGTCCCCATTGCGCGAAGGGCCAGGCCAATGGAATTGGCCGAAGCTCTGCGCTAGGTGCGTGCGGCTTGTCCGCGAATCGCTAGCAAGCGTTGCATTTTTGGACGATGTCCTTAGCATCGCGCATGGCCATAGGCCAGTAGAATCCAGCTCGTAGATCTTTGGCAACGAGGGCACGACTGCCGGCGTGGTGCCCACAGGTCCCCTCATGGATGTCAAGGAGAACAGCTCTTCCATTGGCCGTGGAGACACATCGTTGGAGTCTCCTGTGATGTTGCGCTTATACAGTTCGCCGTTGATAACAGCGAATGCCTTGGATCGCCGTGCGATGTGCCGTGCATCAGTCGGATCGTCCGGTAGTCTCTTGTTGAGGAGGTTCATGATGTACAGTTGATTCCAGGATTGCTCGATCATCATGATGCTCATTGGACCTTCGAGTCCTGTGTCCAGCTCCAAGTCATCGAGTGCCATTGGCTCATTGGGCGGCGTAGCCCCCGAGTCCGTTGCTGCACTTGTTTTCTTCTCTGCGGCCTTTGGCTTGATGGAGCGTTCGCAGATGCGCTCGAGAAATACCCCAGGTGGGATGGGGGCGCAGGTAGAGCCTATGTTGGTGAGTGTGTCTGCCTCTTCATTGCTCTCGCGGCCTACGTGTCGCAACTCGCAACCGTCAAAGTCCCCTTCGAGTGTGTCGTAGAGGTCGTGGTACGCGATCATGTTGTCGTTCAGTGCGTCGCACTCATGCATTGTTTGGTTGACGACCAACTTGGAGTCGCCATATATAATGAGCCTCTTGGCGCCGCAGGCTTTTGCCATCCTCATCCCATGTAGCAGGGCCTCATATTCAGCTTCGTTGTTGGAGGCAGTGAACTGCATTCGCAGGATGTACTTCAGCTTGTCCTCTTGAGGTGATGTCAGTATGACACCTGCACCTGCTCCGTCCTTCCGCTTGGATCCATCGAAGTGCATTGTCCAGAGGTAGGACATATCTGGTTTGTCAGGGAGCTGGTTCTCCATCCAGTGTATGAGGAAGTCAGGAAGAACTTGCGACTTGATTGCGTCGCGCTTTTCGTATGTAATGTCTCGTGGAGACAATTTGATTCCCCAAAGCGCGACTCGTCCCGTGGCATCGGGGTTATTGAGGATATGTGTGGCATCCCGCTAAAACCACTACTAGAAAATTGCTATGTTTTGTGCATTGCATCATCATGACCACATGCTCATGTCATCATGCCACATTGCATTTGAGCATCGTCATCATCATGCATGGTTTTGTCTAAAACTATTTTCAAAAACCTAGTTTTGTTTTCTAAACGCCCCGTCTTTATTTCAAATCAAAACCCGGGCTTGGCCGGATTATTTTGTTTCGTCTACAAACAGATTTCAAAAGCCCCGTTTCAAACAAATAAAATATTTATATTATTTTTTAGGAGGCAGCCTGCCAGGCCCGAAAGCCCGGCCGGCCACCTCCAAAACCCAAAATCTAAATCTACCTAACCTAATCCTATCCTGCCCTAACCCCTCCTTCCTCCTTTTTCTCTCCTAGTCGCCGCCACCTGGGCGCGCAACCCCACCTGCCACCGCCGTTTTCCCATCCTGGCCGCCACTCGCACGTGCCCCCACCCAGCCCCACCTACCCCCTGGTCGAACCAGTCCCCATCGCCCAGCCTTGATCCCCACCCCGCGCGGTCGCTCCCGTACAGCCTCGCGTTGATGCGACGCCAACAACCCGCCCGACCCCACTCCCACGCTGCCGACACGCCCGCGGTACACAGGAACACGCATCGCACGCAGCCACGCGACCCCCTCTCATACGCCTCTCGCTCGCGTCCTCTTCCCTGAGGCAGAGCCCCATCGCCACCAACCCCCGCTCGCCCTTCCCCTGTCCTCGACGACCGCCACCTCGCTCAAGCCTGGCCACCTCCACCTTGCGACCAGCCGATCGAGTGTCGCTGCAGGACGGCCTTCCTCCGCCCCAGAACCGGCAGCACGGCTACGACCCCCACGTCCCTGGCTGCCTCTACCTCGTCTTCCCCAACCCCGGCCACTGCCAGCTCGAACCCTGCCAGCGCGCCACCCTCTTCCGTCACGCGACCTCCCTCCTCTGTGAGCCCCTCGTAGCGCCACTGCCGCCCTGTCCTCCTCGCATCCGTCGACCTCGCGGTCACCTCAAGATCCCCGTCGCCTTGCTGCCAGGCGCCGCCACCCTGATGGCGCCCCCCTTCACCGCCTGCCTCTCCCCGACCCGAGCCGCACTGCTGCGATCCCCTCGCCTCGAAGCCGCCCTTACGAGCCACGCGCGTCGGCCCGGAGTCGCCGCGGCCTTCCTCGCCTCCGGCCGCGGTCCCGCCTCCTGTCGAGCACCACCACGACGGCCCGCCGATGCCAAGCCGAGCTCCACGCCGGCTCCTGCGTCTCCGGCCGCTCCTCTCCCTAGCGCGCCGCCTCGCGAGCCCCCATCGGTTGTTGCTTCCACCTTCGCCTCGGCTGCCCTCTGTGACCCCCGTAGTGCTGCCGCTTGCAAGCTTGCTGCGAGCCTTGCCCCTGCGTTGCCTCTGCCCAGCACTGTGCACCCTGTTCAGCCCCGTCGATGCAACCAAAGTGTCTGAACTTCTATCAGGTAGCTGTTGTTGCTACTGCAAGGTTGTCTATTTTGTCTAGCTTTTGTGAGCCTGACGATGTATCTACCCAATTTTCGTCCGATGTGCTGCTACTCAGGTCCTCCACGACCAAGATCAGGTTCAGTTAAAGCCTAGTCCAGATAAACCCAAGGCGGCACTATATGATTGCATGGTACCGATAAGATCTACCACTCGGATGAAGACATGAACCCGGAGAAGCCCCGGACGCCAAGACCACCCACACGGAGACCGATCCATTGGAATGCCGACCCCAAGACCCCGAACTCGGAGTCCTCCTTCACAGACGTCAAGTTCTACTTCACGGATCCAATGACCCAAAGGCCGATCTCGGAACCAAAGACCCCGATCTCGGAGTTCGAAGGCCGATCCCTCTAGACGCCAAGTTCTTCTTCCCGGATCTGAAGACCGATCCCGCCAAGACCTTCTCCATGGGTCCGAAGCCCTGACCCGAAGCCGAGATCGAACCCCGTCAAACCCCGGAACCCCAAGATCTTCGATCCGAGAAGTGCGACCCCTATCTATCCTGTCCCTATTTTATAATGACATATATTTGTCGCATATTAAATTGTCCATGATTGCATACATATTGTGGTTGTTTGGGGGTATTAGATGATTCATCTAAATTAAATATCGAGCGCATATGTGGGCTATTCCAGTCTTATATTGCCTCCATTTAAATTCGTCTAGCGAACCGATGCCATGTTTTGCCTTGCTAAGACAACCTATAAATTGTGGGGTACCTAAATAACATGAACCTTATAATTAATTATCGGGACCCTAGTTCCGCTTAATATTGCCTAATTGCACCGTATCTGTGTCATGCCATGCATCATATCATAAGCATGCCGGATCTTCTGCCGTAGTATTAAATATTGCATCCGGTGTTTCTTCTAGTGTTTGCTTCTTCGCGGATTAGGCCGATGAGTTGATGCGAGTATCGACAAGTTCTTCGAATATGAACCTTCAGCAGTGTTTCCCAAGCGAGCATCTCTCCCCCTTCTACCTATTTTTCATTTATAGTCTTTATTTCCTCCTATTGATCTATTGCTATCCGTGTCGCGATGCTTTAGTTTCTGTACACCATTTATATCCCGTGCAGCCTCTATATTGCCATAGACACCTCCTAATACCTGTTGTTTGGTAGATAGCTGGCCTTGCGAGTCATAGTTGCTTGCTCAGGTGCGATCTCGTGTTGTCGAGTACCACAGTTGTTGGAATGCTGGCAGATGTTTATGGTGGAGATGATCATGACTTTAAATACAACTATTAAATTGCTGGGATAACTAATGAAAGAGGCACCGGTGGGCAATATATGCTTTTTGGTTTTTCATGTCCACTTGTGTCCCGTAGGCCCCGAGTACTTGATACAAGTTCCTTGACTATTCGCACTATCCACATACGGGAGACTCTATGAATCCCCCTTAGGCAGAGCTTGATTCATTTCTTATTTCTTGGGGCCACAAACTAGTTTGGGGTTTTGTTTACTATCCTGTACTTATGCCATGCTTTACTGCTTTATTTTACGATTGTGCGTGGAGCACCTGTACTGTTTTGGATCACGGCACGATTTCGCGGTATCGATAAGCCCAGTCACACTTTCGGGTTCCCAGTCGTTTACAGCCGTTCTCGCAAACCCTGGGTCCGTTCCGGAGCCGGCCAACTTTGTTGCGGGTAGCTTAGTGGGGTGGCCCCCTAAAATATTTTATGAATCCTGTGATTGCTTTGTCGTGAAAGCCTCGTTGAGTTTTGATTTGGTTTTTCCGAGGTTGATCGTGTGTGTGTTGCTATTTGTGCACCCCTGCAGGGTAAATCTTTCTAAAAGCCGTGTCTGCGGTTATGGACGACTTGGAGCACAGTATCTCGATCATAGACAAGCATAACTAAAGTAATACTATAAATTTGACTTAATATGTGACTAGTAATCAGCTTCAATATAATGGAATGGATAATAAAAGTGCCAACAACTGGTGGAACTGGGGTGTATCGTGTCATGTTATACCTGCCTAGTAAGTATCGCAACTCCAATGGAATGAAATAAAAGTGCCAACAACTGCTGGGTTTGGGATGTCACATGCTAATTGTATCTGATTAGTAAGTACTGCAACTACAACTGAATGGTTAAATAAAACTGCCCACTACTTATGCTATTAGGATGACTCTTGCTATCTATATCTGAGTAGTAAGTGCTGCAACTATAATAGAATGAATAAAACTGCCAACTGTGTGAGTTCCTTGGTTTGACTTCCTCGTTTGGTCTCGAGGGGGAATACCAGGATGGGTATGATTGGTGTTAGTATCAGGTTGGAACCAAATAGGTCTATCTTACCCCTCTCTAATAGCCGCCAGTTTTACTGAGTCTCTATAGGTTGTTTAGTGTTGCTGCGCTGCCACTTCAGTCCACCATACCTATGTAGGCGAGGACCGCCAAATTCTAGCCTCGCAGTGTACTGGTCTCAGTACTGATGCTCCTCTTTTTCCTTTGCCCTTTGTCGGCACCCCTTTTGTTTTAGCAGGTTTGAGGTCGACGTCGTTAGCAGGGTTACCCTTCCGGCTTGGCCTGGGCAAGGTTATGGACGCCATTGGTTATTCTTCAGGGCTCTTAGCCCCATTTGCCTCTTGTCCGTAGTCGGACACTCTATCGTTTTCAAGGTGATTTGAATCTTTGCATAGTATATCTGTATTCTTGACTCATGGAGTCGTTGTTGTATATATATGTTCTGTGGGTTCCATCGAGGACTAATGTGTAATGGTATTACTTCATTCTCCACCCGCACGCAAGTGCCTGGTGGGCGTCCTTGAATCGTTTCTATGCATGTTTGGCGGGAAGCGCTAAAACTTGCATAGGGCCGATTTGAGGGTGTTACAATATTCCCCAACGGGGCGTCATTGACCACCACGATTGGGTGTTCCTAGAAGTAGTGGCGCAGTCGTCGAGCGGTCATGAAGACGTTGTACGCCAGCTTCTAGTAGTGCGGGTACCGCTATTTTGTTGGCGTGAGGACCTCGCTGATACGCCCAAAACGTATCTACTTTCCCGAACACTTTTGCTATTGTTTCTCCTCTAAACTTGTGTGATTTGGATGCAACTAATGCGGACTAACGCTGTTTTCAGCAGAATTGCCTTGGTGTCTACTTTTTGTGCAGAAAATCAACTATCAGGAAAAATCCTGGAAAATATGCCAAAATCCTATTTCACCCGAAGACTCCAGCAGCCAGAATACGAGACGGAGAAGAGCCAGGGGGTGGCCACACCACCTGGTGGCGCGGGCCAGGCCAGGCCGCGCCAGGGGGTGGTGTGGGCCCCCCAGGCACCCCCTCGGCCTCTCTCTTCGCCTATAAGAAGCCTTCTGACCTAAAAACTCAGAGGGGGGTCGACATTTCTCCAGAAGGAGTTCCGCTCCACCGCCACCACCAGATTCCACGAAACAGCACCAGAAACTCCGTTCTGGCACCCTGCCGGGATGGGGAATTGGAGGAGATCATCGCCACCATCGCTTCTCCATCAACCATCCATGTTTCCCCCATCTATGAGTGAGTAATACCCCGTTGTAGGCCATGGGGATGGTAGGGATTGGATGAGATTGTTCATGTAATGGCATCAGATTGTTAGGGCATGGTGCCTAGTATCTTTTATTAGTGCTTTATGACTTTGTTGCAACTTGTTATGCTTAATGCTTGTCACTAGGGTCCGAGTGCCATGATTTCAGATCTGAACATGTTATTGATTCATTATGATAGTATTGTTTTTGGTCTTATCTGCAAGTTGTATACACACGTTATTGTCCGGAACCAATGGCCCCGAAGTGACAGAAATCGGGATAACCGGAGGGAAAAGCTTTGATGTGAGGATCACATGTGTTCATGGAGTGTTAATGCTTTGCTCCGGTGCTCTATTAAAAGGAGCACCTTAATTGCTAGTAGTTCCCTAGAGGCCCCGCTGCAAACGGTCTGGCAGGACAAAAGATGTTGTGCAAGTTCTCATTGCAAGCACGTATGACTATATATGGGACACATGCCTAGGATTGTCTAGTACTTGGATGCTTTATCTTATTTATCTGCAATTTCCCTATGTTCTGATTGCTATGTGAATTATCTTGTCCATGCAACGCCCGTCCATCCATCCATATGCTTACCGCACTCGAATCCTACTGTTACTGCTATTGTTACTTCTGTCTTTACTTTGCTACTGCTGCTACTTTACTATTCCTACTACAAAACTATTGCTACTGATAAACTTCTGTGAGCAAGATTGTTTCCAGGTGCAGCTGAATTGACAACTCAGTTGTAAAGGCTTATAAATATTATTTGGCTCCCCTTGTGTCGAATCAATAAAATTGGGTTTCACTTCCCTCGAAAATACTGTGATACACCCCTATACTTGTGGGTCATCAAGACTATTTTCTCGCACCGTTGCCGGGGAGCATAGCTTTATTTATCAAGTTCACTTGGATTCTCTATTGTTCGTTGCTATCCGTCCATCATGGTTAAGTCTCGTGATGGCAAGTTTCCTATTTTACCATCCACTACAAGAAGGGGTATGGTTCTGAACACCTCTGCTGCTCTTGATTCACCATCTGTTATAAGTAAGCTCGTTACACCACCACATACACATGCTACACACACTGCTACTACTGCTGAATCTGAAACTTCTGATGCTTATGATGCTGCTTCTACTGTGCTTGATAAGAGTGGTTCCTTAGGTCCTTTCCTAGATGCTACGATTGCTAGAACTATAGTTGGAAATACCGAAACTCCTAATGAAGACACTACCACACCTATTAGCTCACCTGAGTCTAGTGAAAGTTATGATATTGAAGATGGTTATGTTGAGATGACCGATGAATTTATTAAAGAATGTAAAAACACCCATGATAGGAGCGTTGCTAAGAGTCTCCGTGAGAGGCGTACTATTAGACCCAAATTGTCTCTTGTTGCTGAGTTTGCTGCTTCTCCCATAAATATTATAGATGAAGATTATGAGTTCTCTCTCGATCTGTCTTACATAGCTATTGTCGAGAAAGAACCTTTTTGTGGGACTAAGAATGAAAGTGCGGTAGCCCATATGAATGAACTTTCTACCATGAGTGGCTTGTTTTCTGATGATATTAAGATGCGTACTTACTTTGTTGCCAAGATCTTCCCCTTTTCACTTAAAGGAGAAACTAAAACTTAATTTAGTAATTTACCTCCTGGATCTATTGATAGCCCTGAGTGCTTGATTAATACTTTCCTGCATAAATATTTTCCTCCTAGTGCTAGACATGCTATTTTGCAGGAACTTTTTGATTTTAAACAGGGAGAAAAAGAGGTATTGCCCGAGTCTTGGGCAAGGTTTTGTGCTTTGATTCAAGCACAAGCTGGAAGTCCATTACCTAAGAATGAGCTTCTTGATATATTTTATAATGGCCTAACTGAGGAATCTAGGACATACCTAGATAGTTGTGCTGATTGTGTTTTCAAGAATAGGACTCCTAAGGAAGTTGAGGAATTAATGGCTAAAATAAGTAAGAACTATGAAGATTGGACTCCTCCTAAACAAGCTATAGCTGAAGTAATTGTACCTGAAGTAATTGTATCTGAACCATCTATTTCGGTGCCTACTCCAACATCAAAGAAGAGGGGAGTTATTGAATTAAATGATGAAGTGATGAAGGAAGCTAAGAAATGTCTTAAGGAGAAGGGAATTAAAGCTATAGATGTCAAGAATTTACCTCCTATAGAAGAATTATGTAAGCATGTTCCCTACTGTTCCCTACTCATCCACTATTGAGGTACACTCTCTCCAACACTTTGATGAAGGTCATATCCCCTACTCTAAACCTCCTGATCAATGCTTAGAAGAATTCGATATCTTTATTGTTAAGCAAGATAACTTTAATAAAACGGTGCAAAATCATTTAATGGAAAACACTAGAGCTATTGTTGAGTTGAAAGATATTGTGGAAAGAACCTCTAATGATGTTAAAATGATTGTTAAACACTTTCAAATGGTTCAAACTCAAATAGATCAACTCATTAAAGTGCAAAACGACTTGCTAGTTAATGCTGCTAAAGAAAAACATGCTTATGAAATTAGAACTAGAAGTGGTGCTACTACCTAGGATCCTCTATATCCTGAAGGGCATCCCAAAAGAATTGAGCTGGATTCTCAACAAGCTGAAAATAGTGGTTCTACTCCTAAGAAAAGGAAAAAGAAACATAAAACTGTTGTAGAACCCTCTGAACCTGCTATAGATCCTAATAGTATATCTATCTCTGATGCTGAAACTGAAAGTGGTAATGAAGAAAATGAAGTTCCTAATGAAGAAAAAGTTGAAGAAGAACCTGAAAACCATACTAAGAATACAAAATAGACCAAAGAATATTTTATTGCTAAGAAACATGGTAGTGAAAGAGAACCTTGGGTCCAAAAACCTATGCCTTTCCCTGATAAGAAACACAAGTCAAAGGAAGATGAACACTATAATAAGTTTTGTGAGTGGATGAAGCCTTTATTCTTGCAAATTCCTTTGACTGATGCTATTAAATTGCCTCCTTACTCAAAGTTTATGAAGGATATTTTCTCGAATAAAAGGAAGGTCCCTAATGAAGAAATTTCTACTTTGCTTGCTAATTATTCCTTCAATGGTAAGGTTCCTAAGAAACTTGGAGATCCAGGGATTCCAACTACCCCTTGCTCTATTAAGAATAGTTATGTTAGAACGGCTTTGTGTGATTTGGGAGCTAGAGTTAGTGTTATGCCTTTCTCTCTCTATAAGAGGCTTCAGCTTGAAAAATTGATACCAACTGATATATCTGTGCAAATGGATGATAAATCTACCACTATTCCTGTGAGTATATGTGAGGATGTACCTGTTCAAGTGGCTCGCAATTGCTTGATATTAACTGATTTTGTTGTGCTTGAAATGCCTGAAGATGATAATATGTCTATTATTCTTGGGAGACCTTTTCTTAATACTACAGGAGCTGTTATTAATTATAATCAAGGAAAGGTGACCTTCAATGTTAATGACAAGGAACATACTATCTATTTCCCCATGAAGATTGAAAGGACTTATGGTTTGAATTCAATTGAACATGTTGAGGGCATTCAAGTTGGAGAAATATGTTGTCCCATACCAAGAGAAAAATTTGAAACTATTATGATTGGGACCATTGCTATCAAGGTTGAGGTAACATAATCACTAATGGAATACAAAGTTTTGTCTCATATGCAATTGTTTTGGTAGCAAGACTTGATCAACCTTGTTAACAAAAGGATTCCATTGAACAAAACAATGTTTTCATTATGATTATCTCCGTTTATTTCTATCCTTTGCATTTTAGTTTTTGCTTTCGTTTAGTTTTCTTTTTGTTCTTAGTTGCATGCATGTTAGAGTGTCTTAGAACTTCTGTAGTTCTAGCCTTGTTTTTTCCTCGCATCATGTTTCCAAAAGAAAAAATCTGTCTGTCAGAAAAAACATTCTTCTATTTCTGAAAATTTCCCAAAAATAAAGTGTCTCGAAAAATTCCAGAAAATTCATATTAAATTTTTACGTGAAAAAGGGGCAGAGGAGTACCTGGGAGGTACCAGGGGGGAAACCAGGAAGGCACACCACCTGGTGGCACGGCCAGCCCTGGGTGGCGCCATGCCCTGGTGTGGGCCACCCCTGGCCCCCCACTAACTCTCTCACCTGCCACTTTCTTCTCTCTCCCGAGTAAGCTCCAGTTCATTGCCCAAAATCGCGTTCTTGCTGTGCTTGCTCTCAATTTTTTCGATCTCCTTGCTCAACCCATCTTTCTTGCTAAAATTTGGAGCATTTGTTCCCTGGTATGTGACTCCTCCCCTTGTCCAAGTAGATTTGTGTTTAGTGGATTATATCTTGAGTATTTTGCTGCTGTAGGTGACTGGTTATGAGAGCTTGTAAGCTTGTTTGATGCTTAGAGATATAATTTTGATGCATGTTTAGGCCTCTTACAAGTCCCTATGAGTAGAATCCTTCATTATATTTACTTTGCAATCACTTGTTTAATAGGTGTTTAAATTTCAGAATACCAAGCATGAACAACCATACTTTTGGAGAGATATTTGAGAGTGATGCACCTAGGAGGTCGAGACCCTCAAGAACAGCCTCTCAAGCTAGGCCATCATACAACGAAGATCTCATTGCAACTCGTATTGGTAGTGAAAGGGATGATGGGGATGCTCATCCATCCTCTTTTCCTTGTTTTACTTTCTTACAAGCTGCAGGTATTCTTGATGATTTCTTGCTACTGATTGAGAGGGTTGGTTTGACCTCATATATGCAAGATGAGAGTGCGCAATATGCTATGCTCACCAAAACTTTTGTTCAGAGCTTCACGTTTACTAACACATCATATCAGTCGACTGTCTCTTTTAAAATCTATGATCTGCCCATCACCATGCCTTTGGAGAGATTTTGTAGTATTGTAGGTGTACGCATGACAGGGACTGTGAAGAAAATTCAAGGGCGACTCGTTGATTTGTTGGAGCTATACCGAGGGGTGACCAATGATGATGACCGTGTGGCGCAGCGTGGAAAGATAAGAAATATCCAACTCCCTGCTCTTAGATACTTTGCATATTATCTTGCTACTAGTGTACTTGGTAGGGAGAACACAAGTAATATCTCCAACTATCATTTAGCATTCCTTGCTGCTGCGCTTAACAATGATACTTGGTACAATCTTGGCTCGCTTATTGCTCGCCGCCTAGCTGCTAGGGGGCCTATCTATGGGGGCATCATTGCCTCGCGTATAGTCAATGTATTAGGTCTTTCAGTGGATCCCTATGATGCTATGCTGGCACCACAGAGGCTTGACCTTGTTGCTATGAAAACTCATCACTTTGTCACCGCTACTTCTGATTTGAACAGTCTAGTATATAGGATGCTTTTCACTAACGGGGATGAAAGGGAGATCCTTTTGCCACAACCTGCTTTGTTTAGTGTTCACAGGAGACCGTGGTCGCGCTCCAAGGAGGAGGTGGACGAGTAGCTTCACTTGCTGGGTTTCCACGAGCAACACCAGGAGGATGTGCCCTCCTATGATTACTCCGCGCATTATGGAGGGACGTACTCGAGCTCGCACCAGGATGAGGGGACCTCTTCGTCGTACCAGGGTGACACTTCATCCTGGCCAGCTTGGGATTGATACCCACTTAGGCCAAAAGCCTAAGCTTGGGGGAGGTACGCCGACACCGCACTCATCTCCATATCATGTTGCGTCAGTACTTTGTATATTCAAGTTTCGCCCTCTTTTTATTTTTCGTTCTTTCTTTGCTTTTGCTTCCTAAAACACAAAAATACCAAAAATATTTCTGTTGTTTCTCTTCGGTTTGCTTCTTCTTTTTGCCTTGGTTTGTTTTTCCCTTTTTGCTTTCTTTGAACTATTCCAAAAACCCAAGAAGATTTTTCTTTGCTTGTTTTTCCCTTTTGGTTCTTGTTTAAAAATCAAAAACACCAAAAATATTTGTCGCTCTTCTTTGGTTTTGTGAGTTTGCTACAGGGTTCAGCAGTCCTCAGTGGAATATTGGTTTCATATTATTATTCAAGCCACACAAGTGAAGAGCAATAATGAGGATTAATGACAACTTGAGATGTGGTAAGAGGCTGGTAACGAACTCTATTTGTTTTTCATTTTTGTACATATACTCATCATTGTGAGCATGCTTAGTCTGTTCGTGTAGGGTGTATGTTAACTTTGGATGCTTAGTAGTTCTTGCTTTCTTATGATTAGCTCCAGCTCGTTAATAGTTTGTAGCATGTCTTATGAATGTTTGCTTGCATTGCTCTATTCATAAATTGGTATGACACCGTGGTATCCTCCTCTGAATGTTTCATTTGAATTGACTTGGCACATGCTCACGCATGCACATGACTGTAATAATCAGTTGAGCCTCGATTAATTATTTTTCCTTGAGGATGTTGAATCACTTTCATGCCATGAGTAGTCCTATTTTGTTGCAAGCATGATAATGACAGCAATTTCTCTCTCGTTTGTCGCTCCCTTACTATTGCTAGCCTTCACTTCCACTGAGTGTTTTACTCATGTTTCCAACTCCCTTAAACCAAATATTGCCAAAGTGTCCATCATACCTACCTATTAGCATCATTTGCTACTTCCGTGCATATTCAATATGCCTTGTTTTCTCCGAATAAAATGTTTGCTTGTTATGAGAAAATTAGTTAGTAAAGCTCTCACGAACTTGATGGCACACTTTATTTCCTGAACTTAATAAACCTGAACCATTGTGAACTCTCCATGAAAGTTATATGCTTGCAAATTATAGGCTGGGGATTAGTAGAACCGTGCTGTCACGGGGAACGCTTTCAACACTTGTAAATATATACCCAGTTGATACCTTGCTCTTTTGTTTGCGGATGTCATCGGTGTGAAATAAAAGGGGAGCTTATAAGTCCATGGAGTTATGTATGTGTGTTAGAGAAACGCCTGGGCCGCTGGTCTAATCCATGCTGACATGGTGGAAACCTGTAGCGTAACCATAATGATATCTATGAAGCATTCTTATTATAAAAAAGAGAGAGATAGCTATTGAGAAAAAGAAAAAAAGAAAAAAAAGGAAGAGTTTTATGAAAAGAGGAAAGAGAAAAAAACACCATTTTCCCATGGTAAATAAGAAGATTGCTGAGATACTTATTGTCTGCTTGCCTTGTCATTTTGATATGGGGATTCTTCCGTATCATCGGGCAAGGGGTACCCCGTTGGCGGTTCTCAATGATACGCACATACTTACGATGACAAGAACTTACCGGTAACTAAAGTTGAGTAGCATGAGGAGCGGCCCTCGTACTCAAGGGACTTGGGATTTTCAGTGTATAGTCTGTCAAGCATATAACTCAGATTGGACCTTACTTTCACCTTAACCACATTAAAGATGCTTATGATAGGGGCAATGAGAGCTCAAAGCTAATGAGTACCATACTTTCAGCATTTGGAAGCCTTTCAAATTATTCAAAACCTTTTCTTCTACTTGTTGAGTCTCCACATATTCTTTGAGCACCTTCTTGAGAGCATAGTTGTCATTCTTTGTGTTTGTTCCACTACTTGATTATTTGTGTTATGACTTTGATGCTTGTATCCTTGATATCTTTACTTCTAGTCATCACTTGAACTTCAGAGGTGCCTTGACATTCATAATCAAAGGCAAGCGAGATACCACTCTATCATACCTTTCTCTGAGCATTGTAATGTTGCTTATGTTTGTGCCTCATGCTACTTATTATTTTTTTGAGTTGGAATCTCTTCATAGCTTGCAATGACTATTGAGTAGACTCAGTTGCATACTCTTTATTATGAATTGTCTAAGTAGTTGATCACATTGCTGATAATATTTACATCATATGAAGCAAATGTGTTCGTGGAAGTTCTTTTATCGCACTCAGTTTTCAACTAAATTGCTTGAGGACAAGCAATAAGCTAAGCTTGGGGGGAGTTGATACGTCCAAAACGTATCTACTTTCCCGAACACTTTTGCTATTGTTTCTCCTCTAAACTTGTGTGATTTGGATGCAACTAATGCGGACTGACGCTGTTTTCAGCAGAATTGCCTTGGTGTCTACTTTTTGTGTAGAAAATCAACTATCAGGAAAAATCCCGGAAAATACGCCAAAAATCCTATTTCACCTGAAGACTCCAGGAGCCAGAATACGAGACGGAGAAGAGCCAGGGGGTGGCCACACCACCTGGTGGCGCGGGCCAGGCCCGGCCGCACCAGGGGGTGGTGTGGGCCCCCCAGGCACCCCCTCGGCCTCTCTCTTCGCCTATAAGAAGCCTTCTGACCTAAAAACTCAGGGGGGGTTTGACGTTTTTCCAGAAGGAGTTCCGCTTTGCCGCCACCACCAGATTCCACAAAACAGCACCAGAAACTCCGTTCTGGCACCCTGCCGGGATGGGGAATTGGAGGAGATCATCGCCACCATCGCTTCTCCATCAACCATCCATGTTTCCCCCATCTATGAGTGAGTAATACCCCGTTGTAGGCCATGGGGATGGTAGGGATTGGATGAGATTGTTCATGTAATGGCATCAGATTGTTAGGGCATGGTGCCTAGTATCTTTTATTAGTGCTTTATGACTTTGTTGCAACTTGTTGTGCTTAATGCTTGTCACTAGGGTCCGAGTGCCATGATTTCAGATCTGAACATGTTATTGATTCATTATGATAGTATTGTTTTTGGTCTTATCTGCAAGTTGTATACACACGTTATTGTCTGGAACCAATGGCCCCGAAGTGACAGAAATCGGGATAACCGGAGGGAAAAGCTTTGATGTGAGGATCACATGTGTTCACGGAGTGTTAATGCTTTGCTCTGGTGCTCTATTAAAAGGAGCACCTTAATTGCCAGTAGTTCCCTAGAGGCCCCGCTGCAAACGGGCTGGCAGGGCAAAAGATGTTGTGCAAGTTCTCATTGCGAGCACATATGACTATATATGGGACACATGCCTAGGATTGTCTAGTACTTGGATGCTTTATCTTATTTATCTACAATTGACCTATGTTCTGATTGCTATGTGAATTTCCTTGTCCATGCAATGCCCGTCCATCCATCCCTATGCCTACCGCACTCGAATCCTACTGTTACTACTATTGTTACTGCTGTCTTTACTTTGCTACTGCTGCTACTTTACTATTTCTACTACAAAACTGTTGTGAGCAACATTGTTTCTAGGTGCAGCTGAATTTACAACTCAGTTGTTAAGGCTTATAAATATTCTTTGGCTCCCCTTGTGTCGAATCAATAAATTGGGTTTCACTTCCCTCGAAAATACTACGATACACCCCCTATACTTGTGGGTCATTACTCGCTGAGGTAGTATACTGGGCGCTGTACTCCGTGGACCTTGTTTTCCTCGGCTCGTTCGACCACAAGTACTGTGTTGACCACTTGGTTGGTGTCAGAGATATACAGCAATAGCGGTTCCCTTTCCCGTGGGGTCACCAATACTGGCGAAGTGGATAACAGTTGCTTGAGGTCTTCGAATGCTTCTTGCGCTTCATTGGTCCACTCGAACTTTTCAGCTTTGCGGAGGAGTTGGTAGAAGGGCAGTGCCTTTTCTCCCATCCGACTGATGAATCGACTGAGGGCCGCGATTCGTCCAGCCAGCTGCTGGACGCCCCTTATGTTTTTCGGCTTCTCCATGGCCAGTATGGATTTTATTTTGTTTGGGTTTGCCTCGATTCCCCTCGCGGAGATGAGATACCCGAGTAGTTGCCCAGATGGTACGCCGAAGGCGCATTTGTCCGGATTAAGCTTAATCCAGTAGCGGTCAAGGTTGGCGAAGGTTTCGTGTAAATCGTCGATTAGGGAGGCTTCTTCCTTGGTCTTGATTACTATGTCGTCGACATAAACTTGAATGTTGCGACCAAGTTGGTCCTTGAGGGAAGCCTGCATGCACCGCTGGTAGGTGGCTCCTGCGTTTTTTAGCCCGGAAGGCATTGTGTTGTAGCAGAACACCCCGAAGGGCGTTGTAAACACTGTTTTTTCTTGATCTTCGTCCTTCATTCAAATCTGATTATAGCCTGAGTAGGCGTCGAGGAAGCAGAGGCGCTCGCATCCCACAGTGGAGTCGATGATCTAGTCGACTCGCGGTAGCGGGAAGTGATCCTTTGGACAGTGCTTATTTAAAGAGGTGAAGTCCACGCACATCCGTAGGATATCCGTGTCCTTTTTTGGTACCAGCACCGTGTTGGCGAGCCAAGTGCTCTCCTTGATCTCGTGTATGAATTTGGCGTCGAGGAGTCTGTTGATCTCCATTCCGACTGCCTTTGCTCTTGGCTCAAATAATCGCCGTATTGTTTGCTTGACTGGCCTTGCGTCTGGGTTGACGTTGAGTGCGTGCTCGGCGAATTCCCTAGGAACACCTGGCATGTCCGCTGGACACCAGGCGAAAATTTCCCAGTGCTCACGGAGGAATTCGACGAGCGCGAGTTTCTATGTGGGACTCAAGTTGTTGGCGATGAGGGTCGTCTTGGCGGGATCCGATGGGTGGACCTGCACTTTCTTTGTGTGCACCGATGAGTCGAAGGATAGATCGAGCGAGCTTGGCCGGCTCAGGGGAGGCAGACTGTTGTCTGTTGACTCCTTTAGCCTTGCGAGTTCTTCCTGTATGCCGAACGACTAGGAAATTCTGTTGAATTCCCTGTCACAACTGTCGGATCTCTCGAAGCTCCCATTGATCGTGATGACGCCATTGGGACATGGCATTTTCATCTGCAGGTAGGCGTAATGTGGCACTGCCATGAACTTAGCAAACGCGACGCGCCCGAGGATGCAATGGTACTGTGAGGGCCAGTCGATGCGCTCGCGCCGGAAATTTTTCGGTGTGCCGAAGATGACGTCGAGGTTGATTTTTCCCAGGGGATATACACCTTTTCCTGGGACAATGTCATGGAATGTTAGGTCCGAGGCCTCTAGGCAAGTTAGAGGGATCCTCATTGCTCACAAGGTACTCACGAATATAAGGTTGATGCCGCTTCCGCCGTCCATGAAGACGCGGCTCATGTAGAAACCTCCGATTTGCGCCTTGAGTACGAGGGGACAATGTCCTGGACGAGGTACTTGAGGCAGATGATCACGTTTGTCGAAGGTGATGCAGGACTTGCTTCCGCAGAGGTACTTAGTAGTAGATGGTGGCGAGTGTGTGGCCAAGTTGACTTGGCGAGTGATGGCCTTCTGCACCCGATTCGAGCGGCGTCCCTTTTGGATCATCATGGTACCCATGGCCCGTGGGTATGGTTCACCTCCGTGGTGCTGGTCCGGCGCGGCTGTGTTTGGGGGTGGTCCAGGTGGTGGTGGCGGAGCGCCATGTGCCACGGCGCTTGGAGCGGCTCCATAGCCTCTTTCGACTGTGTTGCGATTCATCCGAACCAATCCCTCGTGTAGCTTGAGGAACTTGCGGCAGTCCTTGAGGAGGTGGCTGGACTTCTTCTTTCCATCATGCTTGTCGATGTAGAAGTGCACCGTACATGGCCCGGACAGTTTGTCTTCAATGGATGTCGTGGGTGCCTCATCACGATTGCGGCGTTGCCACACTTGCGTGGTTTTCTCGGAGTCATGGTATCCGCCACTACGGTATCCGCTGTTGCGATTATTGTCGCGTCTGTCGGCGTAGCCAGCTGCGACCATGTTGACGTCGTCGCGATCATCATAGATACGCATGCGACGTTTGCCTCGGCGGTCGCGTCTTCGCTCGAGTTCTGCCTCCTCGTTGGAGTGTACGCGATTCTTCACCGAATCTTCTCCATCGGCCCACCGATTCGCGATTTCCATCAGGTGGTCGATGGTCTTGGGCTTTGAGCGGCCCAGCTCCTCCCTGAGCTCTAGGCGGCAGACGCCGCCTTTGAACGCGTCAATCACGTGATCCTCCAAGATGTTCTCTGCAGAGTTCTTGATGATGGACCACCTTTGGATGTAGGAGCGTAGCGATTCGCCCGATCTTTGCTGGCAGCATCTCAGCTCTTCGATTGATGCAGGTCGCTTGTATGTGCCCTTGAAGTTGCGCACGAAGCTGTAAACTAGCTCATCCCAACTGCGAATGGATCCGCGTGGGAGGTTGTTGAGCCATGCCCGAGCGGCGCCTTGCAGCTGTAGCTGTAGACATTGCATGGCCGTGCTTCGACTGCTGCCGTGGAGCCTGACGGAGGAGATGTGGTCCTCCAGCCAGATCTTCGGGTCCTATAGGCCGTCAAACTTCGGGTTCTCCGACGGGAGTTTGAACCCCTTGGGCATTCGCTTTTGCCTGATGGACCTGCTGAAGCATCTGGCGCCGCAGAGCTCCACATCTTCCTCTTCCGAGTCAGTCGACCGGGCCCGTCGTGCCCTTGATTTGTCGATCTTGCGTTGCGTGAGGTCATCGCGCGCATCATAATCGCGGCCGTGTCGCCGTGAGCGGCGGCGTCGAGACAAGCCGTGACTATCGTCGCTGGATGAGGGCGAGGAGTAGCGCTTTGCCTTTTTCAGCTCACGTGTTGGCTCTTTGTCGAGAGCTGCCTCGATTAGTCCCAAGCCCGCGATCGTAGATCGGTGCATGGTGGCTCGGGGATCTCCAGCTGGCGGTTGGTTGTTGAGGAGGTACATGGTGGCTGTTGTCACCGCGGCCTGCGGCATCTTGGGGACCACGTTGCCCCGTGTGTCGACTGTCATAGAGCTGAAGTCGAGGACTTTTGCAACTTCTATGCGTTCTTGCTCGGTGAGGTGGGCCATCCGAGATCGCCTCTTGTTTGCGAGATACTCGTTGCCCTTTGAGGAGGATCCTCCGTGAGAGGAGAGCACAGCACGTCGAAGGCTTGACTCATCCACCGCCCTTTTACGCGCTTCGAGCTGCGCGATCGTTTGCGCTTGGCGCTTAAATTCCTCCCTTAGGAGCCAATGGTAGCCCATCAGAAGTTCTTGGGAGGATCCGGGGGTAAAGGGTTCCCTCGTAGGGCCTCGCGGCAGCGAGCCCATTCAAGCTCATTGAGCCTGACCACGACGCGTTTGCTGGTTTGCTCGTTGGTTATGGTTGGAGGCTCGATTGACCCTCCGTTGTTGACGGGAGTGCGATTGTCTCCACTGCCACCATTCGGCGGGTCGGTTTTGTTGCCACGGTTGCCCGTGTTGTCGCGATTGGCAGAGGTGTCGCCTGCGTTGATGACGGCGCACATGAAGTGATTGGGGAAGCTGCTGCTCCCGCAACTCTCAGATCCGGAGCCGTAGGCTTCATCTTCAGTTGCCAAATCGCTCAGATCGGATTCGCGACTGCTGTCGCTGACCGTATTCTCGACTGTTGTCGGGGTGTTGAGCTCACTGAGGGTGCCGATCGATGGAGGGAACCATGATGCAGGGGCAATCGACGGCACCGTGGGCTGGTCAGGCATGCGAAGCGTGCCCATCTGACCAACTTGGAAGCGGAAGCTCCCGATTGCCAGACTGATTCCGTCGCCCACGGACTCGAAAGCTGGGCGAGTGGCTGGTGTGTGGACGGTGAAGTCGAACGCGCCGAAGAGCTGGCGAATCTCCATTGTTGCGGAGTTGTAGATCGCGGTTGATGGGGCTGAAGAAGCCACAACATCAGCGCTCCCAGTTCCCATAGACGGCACCAATTGACGAGGGTTTAACTCATCAATGCCCATTGTTATGGACTTGGGTTTTGGAGAAGGAGGGAGCGCTGGAGACATCTATTGGCTAGCAAACAAGCACACAGGGGACTCGAATATTTACCCAGGTTCAGGCCTCGCAGAGGTACCTACTCCTGCTTGTCTGCTCGTGGAATTATCAAAGGAATCGAAGATTACAATGGTGCGCAGATGCAATCTAACGAGGGTTGTGGAAACTAGGGTTGCGTGTGTCCTCCTCGCCGCCCTCCTAGCCTTTATATAGATAGGCTAGGTCTCGAGTAGCAGGTCAAGTTGGTTACATGTTAGGGTTTTCCCCTTTTAACTTTCTATCTTTAGCTTCTTCTTGTTCTTCAAGCAATCGAGAGTCCGTAGGTGACTCGAGTTCTTCATTTGGGCCTTGGCGACACCGTGGGCCTCTACGTATTCAGGCCATATATACCAAGCTCGAGTACCTGTAGGGTATACCCACGTCAATTACCATACGAGGGTTGGCATTACCCACGACAGGCCATAGATCGTCCACCATTCCGAAACACATTGTAACTGAAATGAAGGAGTCCATCTCCCGGGTGATAGCGGTCTTCCTATTGCTCTAGGGTCTCTAGGTTAATGGGTTGATCCAAATCCATCTTATTGAGTACGTAGTCGACCACGTCATTCTCGCTAAGGAGAACATGGATACACGCAACCCATATAGAGAAGTTTGATCCATCTAGCCTGAGCTTCTCTCCTTATAACCAATCGTCAATAGGAAAGGTAGCATCGGGGAGAACCATTTTCTACATTTATAGTTGCAAAAGGAATTTAGACTAAGTTTATAATTAAATGAGTTAATAATAACTCCACTCAGAAACACCTATCCTATGAAGGGTTCCTAGTGATAACACGAACCCTTTTCCCCACATCTCCCCCGATCATCACGGTCATCATCCTATGAAGGGTGGACGCTAAACGTCGGTCACATCATTCATGTGACTCGTGCTCGATCTTTCGACCATCCGCGTTCCGAGGCCATGTCTACACATGCTAGGCTCGCCAACTCAACCTTAGTGTATTCGCTGTGCAACATGGTTTACACCCACTGTATGCGAACGTAGATATGTCTGACACCCGCTCACCGCGGGTTGCCTCATACCGAAGAACTTTCTTCGTGCTGCACATTAAGGGGGAACACAATCATTGGTAATTTTAACAGGGATCATCTTATTAGGCTACCGTCGAGTATCTAATACTAGCACACAATAAGATACACAAACAATAACATTGAATGTAAATGCGATGTAATATGGTCCTTCACGTCGTGATCTCCATCCGTCGTCACCGGATTTCGGCGCCAGGGTTCCGGCGCCGTAGACACCAGAGTACCGGTGTCTTTCCGGCATGGTAGTCTGTCACCTCCGTGACTATCTACTACTACGTAACATCAGATAATCACTTTACCTTTTCCACAACCATATCACAAAGCAACGCCCCCTGCAAAATAAAGTTAGACGCCTCTACTTTATCTTTGCATGTTTTACATGGCTGAATGGGCTTTCGCACAAGAACCGTTCTTACCTACGAACTTTCAGCACAACGCTGATCAAGTAGTTGTCTCTACTACACTCCTTTTGGGGCCCTCCGTTTAAAATGGCATACCAACTAATGCGAGAGAGAGACAGACACCCCCTAAGCCACTTTATACGGTACAAGCCGTATGTCAAGCGTGGACCAGTCTCGCGAATGAACGCGTAAAGTCGATTGGGGCCCGCTTCATCAAGCATTACTGCGGTATACACAAGTAATGTGGGAGGGTAACAACTAAAAGATCAATGCCCACACGCTACATCTCGTGTGTTCTACCTGTACTAGCATTACTACGCATAGATCTAGCTCGGATACCACTATAGGGGTTCCACGCATGAAAACAATAATTTTTTACCCTACACCCCAGAACCCCTAATGCTGCTAGGACCTATCTATTAGTAATACAGTAACATGAGGGGCTTTTCGCGAACTTACCCTTGAAGACCGAAAAGCGTTATCAACGCTCAAAAGAGTGTGGTTAATGTAGACGAGTCGAGGCCGACCTCAAGGTCGTGATAAAGTCCTTGCGCTCCTATGGCTCCAACGACTTGAGTGCCTCAACTGTGACACCTCGCGGGGAGTTACACATGTCCAGTGCCTGATGATGAATCCCGCTTCCCCGATCCAGCAGCAGTTGCGGAAGTAGAGCTCGTGGATCCGAATCCCGCAGCGTGACGGCGCTCCGCGGTGAAGATGTCTCTCATTCACGCAGTCTGAACTTGGGACCACAGTCATGAGAGAGAGAGATATAATATCAATTGGAGGTCTCCCCAAAAGTGAGGAAACATTTATTGAATATTGTGTGTATTTATCTGGCCAAATACCTCCACTATATATAGGGGAGGGGAGGTACTACTCCCTCAAAGTCTCGGGTGGGACTAAAGGAGAGGATAGGGGAGGGGTGGCGCCGCCGGCCACCCCCATGGGCCCCGCGCGGGGGGGGGCACTAGGGCGCTGACCACCCCCTATGGCCCTTCTCCCTCTTGCCTTTCCCTAATGGGCCCTCTTCCCTTCGGAATTGGCCCATTAAGCCTTTTGACTTTAAATTGATTTTCTCTTTTATTAAATAATTATGAATAAATGATTAAATCAATATTTAACATTCATTCACATATTATTCAATCTCCATGGTTATGGAACACCTTCCATTTCCACTCCAGACATCCTCCGGACTTACCGAAACCCTTCTGGTTTTCTCTCTACTATTCTTTAGTGATTCTTCCGATCCTATAAACACTCTCTAAGTATCATCAAACCCTTAAGCGTGATACCCTACAGTTCGGGAACACTCCACACATGGTTGGGACACTCCCGGACCAATGATCGACAGAGGGACCTAGATGGCTATGTGACCCCTGTGTGTTCCACGAAGATCTTTCGTCGTTTGAATCGGGACGGTCATGTCTTATTCCCTTTGTCTCTCAATACTTGCATTGCCCGAGATCTGATCAATGACATCACCATGTCGTGTTCAGTCTCATTACCGAACAATGCTACTTGACTCGTTCCGACAAGTGATATCCATGTGATCAAATCATACGCTGTGCAGCTATTGGATATAACTTCTCCGAGTGGGCCCTTGAGTATCTTTCCGTCACGTGGATGGACAAATCCCGATCTTGACATATATTGCCTCTACGGTTTCCTCCGAGTACCTGAACACACCTTTATAACCATTGTATTACCAAGTGGCGCTTGATGCTATCTAAGCACTCTCGGGAGACAGTGATTGATATAGCCTCACGGTCTAAGGAATAGTCTACGAGGATCCATTTCTAATCATCGTAACTTGAACTTCGTGACATGATCGGGTAACGATGTTTAGGTTGGGTATTGGTTCATCATCTCATTCTCAGAATGAGATGACTCCATTTCCAACTGCCATAAATACCACATGATCATGAAACTTGATCATATGTTGACCAATGAACCAGTGACTAGAGTTTCACTGGGAACCCCTGGTTGTTTATATATATCACATGTGTATTGATGTTTCCTCTCAATACAGTTATAGCATGATATAAAACTTAATCATAAACTTTATGAAATATGATAATAGTCCTTATCACTATTTGTCTCTAGGGCATATTTCCAACATGAACAGTGAAATTGATGTAGAGCATCGGGTTGTTCGTGGAGGATGGGGTCATTGATGTAGAGCACCGGGTTGCCTCCTCCTGCCGCATGACCCTCATCCAGATCTGCCGCTGGCACCACGACGTTGTCGGCCACCTGCTGCTCGACGGCGACGACGACTGGCTGGACGGAAGCCAAAGCCTCGACGGCGAGCAACGTGCGTGCCCGGAGAAGCCGCCTCCACCTGCTCGGCGACGACCAAGCCATCTGCTGCTGCGTCTCCAACTGGCTTCACCGCTGGCTCGTCTTCATGTGTATGCTTCATGGCGTAGCTAGGGAAGGCGGTGGTGCAAGCAAAGGAGCTTCGGTGCGCACGGAAGGTAGAGATTGGGGTTTTGTGACTAGATAGATAGGGGAAAATGACACGAGCTCATGGAAGAAGAAGGCCGATGTGATATCCAGGCACATGGCTCAATAGGATTGATAGATACTCATATCAACAAGTTGCAACTTCTTTTCCGGAAGCTCATTCGAAAAGAACTCTAAGGTTAAGCGTGCTTGGCCTAGATAAATTCTAGGATGGGTGACCGACTAGGAAGTGGGTACCGGGTGTGCACTAGTGAGGACCAGAAAATACTAGTGTTGGTGTGTGGACTAGTCTAGATATCCTATTAAGATGCCTAAGAGTGACACCCCTGGGGCCCATGGACGTGGTGTTACAAGTGGTATCAGAGCAGATTCTCAAGGTTAAACGGGTGTGTATGGGTCAGTGGAGGAACATGTGGAGCATGGTGCGTGTGGCCCAGAGTGGACACGGCATGGCACATGTGCCGGCACTGGACGCACAGACGCGTGCCAAGAGAGGACGTTCCTGGGGTGTGCTTGATCGCTGAGAGCATCGATCTTCTAATGAGTGGGTGTATGTGAGATCCAGGCACATGGCTTAATATGATTGATAGGATACGCATATCAACAAGTTGCAACTTCTTTTTTGAAAGCTCATTTGAAAAGAACTTTAAGGTTAAGCGTGTTTGGCTTAGAGAAATTTTAGAATGGGTGACCGACTGGGAAGTAGGTACCAGGTACGCACGAGTGAGGACAAAATGTGCCAAAAAGACTAGTGTTGGTGTGTGGGCTAATCTAGATATCCTATTAAGCTGCCAGGAGTGACACCCCGATGCCCAGTGGACGAGGTGTTATAGCCGAGCATGTTTATATACGCGGGATCGTTGATAGTTCTCGAGTGGACACGTGGGTGTGGACTCGTGTGGGTGGGGGGGCTAGTGCACGATCTCCACTTTCTAACTGCATTAATAACACGCGCATGTTACTTCGAACCTAGAGGCAATTAATATTTCTGACCGGCTGCGGTTGAATGATCTAGAGATACGGCCAATAATTTCCATCGTCTCAGGTTCAATTTAGAGGTGGTTTTTTTAAAGACTGGCTGAGAGGGAACTCGTACTAGAGACGGTGCAGATTAACAACCGTATGAGGTTAGAGTTAGAGGCGGTCAAAAAATGAAGATCGTGTGAGGGTGATGAATATAGCCGGTGGTTCGTATTTCTGGGATGAACCGGCTCTAGACACAGTCTCTAAGTAACGAGTTTGTACTAGTTAGCTTATCGGTCGCCCGCGGGCGAGACGCCAGTTCCGTGTACCATTAGATTAGAATGGGAATCTCCCTTCTCACGTTAAGTTAGTAATGTATTCTATATGTGAGTGCCATGCATGAAAATATGCACTAGCGCCGCTTATGTAATCTATCATACATACAATATAGTGTAACTATATTTACTACTTCTCAAATATATTTACTACCACTTTTCTTTTTCTAAGAGTAACCACATTTTTCATAAATTAATAGATGTCGAACCTTCAACTTTGCAAGATCCAAAAAAATCACCATCGCCAATGAGGATTTGTGAGTCGATGAACGGGCATGTGACGCAGCGAGTCAGATGTCGTTGTGGCACGTCGAACGGGGACATTCGCATGTTGTTTTGAACCAAGATCTGCTGCCTCTCATTGATAAAGTCGAACAAGAATGATAGATCCACCACATTTGGACCAGCAGCCTTGCTCTAGAGAAACCACATCCCACCCGCTAGGGTCATTGTGGATAACAACGGATGCCAACAACATATGAAGAAACTGATCTCACGAAATCTGAAAAACGGTGAGAAGACCAAGTTGTCGATCAACACACCTTGCCATCAACTCTGCCGCCGTGAAGGTCGTCCCTGGTGTGGGAGTAGAGTTACTACTCCCTCCGACCCAAATTAGTTGACTCAAATTTGTAAGATATGGATGAACCTAATACTAAATTATGTCTAGATACACTCGTCAACTAATTTGGATCGGAGAAAGTACTACTTTTCTTATATGGTGCTACTCAAGTTTGTATCAACACCAGAACTTGCCGTTTACACAAATAAGTTATCGGCATGGGCGTGGCAGTTGGAATTTTGCTAAAATAGACTCAACCATTTATATTATGGCAATAATTCTTGAAACCCTAGAGGCCCACTTGGCTCATTCATGTAAGGCAAGAGGTGAGACAAAATTTTAGTCCCATGTTGTTAGTTGAGTGAAAGTTAGACCAATTTATAAGGTGAGTTCTTCCAGCACTTGTACGAGCTTGAGAAGAGAAGACTATACACGTGCTCCTCCTCCTCCTTACTCGCCACGCCACACCACACCATTCATCTCCTGGCGCATCATCGTTCGTCTCCCTCTTTTATGCCTATATAAGCGAGAGGTCTCTCCTTTCGGCATAGCACACCAACCACTATACCTCCAGTTCCAGAGCGGTGTGCAACTACCAAGTCTTCTCTATCCTGGCTTGCGGCTTGCACCGCAAGTTGGGACAGTAAGCCTCTGGAACCCCGCTGCTTTGAGTCTTATACGAGAGAAAGGGTGATAAGGTTTTTGAAAAGCGTTTCACGTGACTATTGGTTTCATCACGGACATACAGGACGCTAACAATTTCTTCCCAACAACGCCTCAACGTCGACAACATTTTCGATAACATGGCCGACGACAACTCCAACACAATAGCAACATCAACACCGGTTCCTCTGCTGGAATGGTGTCTTCATCCATCCTTTCCAGATCGTGTTTCAAATTTTAAAATAATATCTATCATATTGTTCATAGCAATCTATTTAGAACTGTTGTTTACTATTTATCTTATAGATTTCATTATTTTGATTAAATTTTATAATAAATTGCTCATATTTTCAACGGAGGCCGCGTCGAGTTATCTGTAAAAACGCCTCACTAGTCACCAACGACAACATATTCATTCGAAAAAAAACGACAACATATTCAAACCAAAAACGCCATTGGCCAACAAATACTCAGACTCTGAAAGGAAATCCCTCGTCCCTTCCCGTTCCATCCCCAACGGTCGACCCAATAACCCGTCATGGCCGCCGCCGCCCGCATCGGCCTCCCACCGGCGGAGGATGGTCCGCTCGAGAGGGGAGAATCGGAGGAAGAGGAGGTGGAGAGCGACGAAGAGGGAGGCGATGATGGGTTGGAGGATGCGAACCTCGCAGACTGCGAACTCGATGCGGGCTCCGACGAGGACCCCTCTTTCGACCCCGCCGCCGACAGCGGCCCGGAGGGGGAGGCCGCGCTATGGTCCGGGATGGCCCGACTGTCCATCTCCGCGCGCAAAGGCAGGTTAGTACTTCAGTACTAGACACCGGTTCCCTTCTCTTCTCTAACTGGGTAATTCCGTTCAATTTCTCTGATCACATACGGAGTATATTATATGTCTCTGCGGTCTTTTCCATGTTTGTTTGCTCTGCTCGCATCGTGGAGTCCCATTTTCTGCTCTGAAATTTTACATCCCTTGGAGATTAGAATTCTGTATGAATTTCCCAATTTTCAGGAAAGGATCTGTGGCGCCGAAGATGGGAAAGGAGGACAATGATCTTTTGGCGATGGTGGACAAGTTGATGCGCGGTGAGCTCCGGAATCTTATGTTCTGCCACATCATGTACCCTTACAAGTGACGTGTACAAATTGGAAATTAAACGGCCTTGTAAATAAATTTGCAAAGACATGAGCTTGTCAGGAAATTGAGATGCACATTACACTGACACAACACAAATATGGAGATAATGAATTTCACTGCTCAATTCTGTCCGTATGAACAAACTTACAAAAACTACTTATAGAACAGCTGTTTTAGGAAAACAATGACAACACTGAGTTTCAGATGTACCTTCAGCTCTCATTTCAATCTGAACTAGAAGCAAGAACTCAGTTGCAGGAAAATATCTTAGGAATATTAGCCAAAAATTTCCTGGGTTGAAATTTAAAGATGTAAATATTTGTCTTGCTGGTCCTCGTATAGTTGCTGATATGGGTACTGTTGCGAAATGCAGATGGTCAGTTAGAGAAATTAAAGGTTGATGAATGCAAAGTATATTTGAGGATGCACAAGTTGAGATTGTCAGGCAGGAAACAAGAGCTTCTAAATCGAATCAGAGAGCATATTGAGTATGAACTACATCACTTGTGTATTGATATTTAAACACCTTTTGTATTGATATTTCATTAAATAACTGAGCTATGGCTTTGTTTGGATATTCCCTTGCCCATTGATGTAGTTACACTTTCTTGTGATTCCCAAACATGCAGGGTCAAAACTTTGGGTGATGTGAAGTATCCAGTTTCTACCTTTGTTCTGAACTGTAAAGGTGAAAAGGCTCTTTCTAACTTAGCACATTACATGGTGCATTGATGAGAATTAATTTCAACAAATCAATTTGCTTATCTTAGTAAATGAGTAGTCTTGTTAACTTGGAAGATGAGCTTCTTAGCTCTAGAAGAGATCGTATGCTGTTACATTACTCTTTTCCATGTAATACTTTGGAACTAAAATCAATAATGCTTGCAGTTTTAACAGATCTTTTTTCTCTGGCTTTGCCCCATTTAAGTGCTACTTTTGTCACTCTTATGTAGCATTTTTATTTTATTTTAGGGGATGCATGCAAAGGTGATGTTGTGATGTTTGAGCAAAATATTTACAGAAGGTAATACACATCAAGTAGATGTTTTGGATCTGCTCTAGCAATGGGCGTCATGTTTGATAATTGCTGTAGGAAAAAAGGAGAACCTCGTGGAGTCAAAGGTCGTCAATGTGGTCAGAGGACAAACGCAGGTCGAATCATCAAAGAAAGCTATGGCACTGCGAAGCAACAGCATACATTCACTGTTAGTTCCTTCCTTGAGTAACAGTATTGTAAGGTAGTCGTCTTCACATACTGTTTTTAACCATCAAACAAATCTGCAACATAGGTCGAGATTTTCTGGAGTAAAGGGTACAAACCATGGCCTGCTCTTCATCCTCTTCTCATAAAGGGCAGAAATCTATACAAGGATAAGACCATGAGACAGGTTTGTTCTGTAATAAAGTTTCATTTTTAGTGGGAAAGAGAGCCTTACAATTTAGCTGGTACTGATATGTTTTCTATCTTCATAGCCATGGCCTGATGAACAGGAGAGAAGCAGAGTCCTACAAGAAAAACATGCAAGAGGATTCCTGGCACGCAAGTCAAGGGATGTCAGGATTCATGAGAAAGAGATTAATAAGATGAGGAGATTTAATAGGTACGCCTATAATACTGTGGCATCAATATGATATTGTAATCTAATGTAACTTTTTGGTGTTTAGGGAAATAATGTAACTTGTTGTGTTGTTTGATTGCATCTTAGCTAGTAGCAGTGTCTGAAATACATGTAGTACCATGTTTTTTCTAACTGAAAACTGTAGGGGAGGCCCCCCTAAAGAGAAAATATGTACAAACGAGAGGCTATGTAGTAGCATATCACCCAACTAATGTCTAAAATGGTAAAACAAAAATATTTTTTAACTAGGGAAAAATGTGTGCTGCTTTCAGATCATCTTATCCTGAGTTTGGATTTTATAGTAATCCCAGACCTGCTTTACATAAAGCATTTGAACAGTGGATTCAGCTTCTGATTTTAAAAAAGTAAACAAATGACACAGTTTTGAGCTTCTACTCTAGAAGTCCAAGTCCGTGATGTCGGTACATATGAATAATTTGGAAGGCAAGCTTGTTGAATTTATCGACTCTCAGCTATCGATCATGACTAATGCAGTCCATATTGTTCAACTTTTTCTTAGGGAAAATGAAACTATGGTTTTCTTAAATAAAGTTAACTAGGACGCTGAAGTATTCGAACAAAATACTGGAAAATGAGAAAATGTTACTTTGTAAATCACCTGTGCAACTCTTCGAGTCCTTTTATATGGTTGTAGGTTTTCATCGGAAAAAAAGATCATCTTCACGCCCTGTGAAAAAACGACGGTGAACATGATACTTTTCATGAAATTTTGCAAGATAGAAAGTGGTTGGATATTTAAATGTGCAGTTTTGTTGGAATTTTTCCTCCTACAGAAAAGTAGTTTTTCACCGGGAACACGGTCTCCCAGGTGCACCTTCAAAAAAAATCTGCCTTACATACAGGTTAGACTCAAAAGTGAAATGTACTGTGACACTTTAACCGAATATACCAGTATAGTTATAACATCCCCATCAATTGGAATTACCACTCAAACAGGGGGCTTGCCTCTGCTTTGACCCTAAGCACCTTCGGCTTCCTCCTGTACCGTCGCATCTCATGGTTTTGTCTGCAGCTAGCGACCACCCGCTGCGACGCTTATGTGTCTGGCTAGTGGCCACACATAGCATTATGTACAATTTTCAAATGATGTTTTAGTGAACAAGATTAAAGAAAACAAGAGAAGACACCATGAAGCTTATGTATCTGGGCACACATAGCATTAGTGATTTAGTTGTTATGATTTTCAAATAATATTTTGGTGAACAGGATTGAAGATAACACGAGCAAAAGGAAAGAGAACGTGAATCAGATATCATCTCAAAAGGTTCCACAACAAAACGTTATGTCCACGAATATTGTTGATCAAAGGTATTTCTGAATCCTATCATTATATCCTATTACATCAGATGTTGGATCTTGCTTTATCGCTTAATGTGGGCACACATAGCATTAGTGATTTAGTGTTATGATTTTCAAATAATATTTTGGTGAACAGGATTAAAGATAACACGAGCAAAAGGCAAGAGATCGCGAATCAGATATCATCTCAAAAGGTTCCACACCAAAAGGTTATGTCCACGAATATTGTTGATCAAAGGTATTTCTGAATCCTATCATTCTATCCTATTACATCAGATGTTGGATCTTGCTTTATCGCTTAATGTGGTTACATTCAGCTAAGGAAATAATCCCTTACAATCAGATGCTGGGAATTCTTGGACATATAAATATGTTTTTGCTTTATTGTAATCTATTAGGTTCGATGAAAAGATGACTCCTTCCCTCCAGCATGGTCAACCTTGGAACGCGAGACAGCAACAGCAAATTTCTTCAAAGCAAAATCCTGCAACTCATTTGCTCTATCAGCAACAACCCTATCACCAGCACTGCAACGAAGTGCTTCAACAGGCGAGTGCAACGAGAACTTCTAGGCCAGAGTTCATTGACCATCAGGTTCTCTCTGTCCAATATGTCAAACCAGAAAAAACAAGTCAGCAGCAAATACTGTCAAGGCCTACTCCTGCACAGAAAATTTTCAAGAACCCAACACAGCACAATGATCAGAGGCCTACTCCTGCACAGCAAACATTCAAGCATGTGGAGAAACACAATAATCAGCACCAGCACAATAAAGTGCTTCCGCAGGGGGGTACAACAGGAACTTTCAGCATACTTGGTCAACCTCGGAATGCAATGCCACAGGAGAAAATATCTATCAGAAACCAGCCACAGCCACTCAAAGATCAGCATCACAATGCAGTGCTCCTACAGCAGGGCGCAAAGAAGGAAACTTGCAGAGTAGATTCCATTGCTGGTCGCAGTTACCATAGCACAGAATCTGGTAAGCCCCCTTGCATTCAACATGTGGGAGCAGTGAACGCCAGGCAGCAGCACATATCATCAAAGCCAGCACTTCCGCAGCAGATCAAAAACTCTTACCATAGCACAGAATATGGTGAATCAGCATTCCAGCATCGTGGGGCTCAGCATGGCAATACACTCCAGCATGGCTCCAATGGTCATCCACTTGCTCGCGTTGATCACCAATGGGATCATCCTCTCAAGCCTATCAATAAGGATTTCTGTTCAAGAAATCAAGTAGATGATTACTATGATCATGGGCAAATGAATGGAGAGCAGTATCATTCTCAAGAGATACGTTATCAGAAACCCTATGGTCGCAGGCAAACAACTCAAGACCGGTATCATCAGCCCCAAAAGTTCCACCATCAGAATCACCACGATAACTGGAGAATGAACCACAACCAGTATCATTCCCAAGAGAACCATCCTCAAGATTACCAGTATGCCCAGCAGTTTCCGCCACTGAAACCGTGCGCCCAGCAGTTTCCACCACTGAAGCCATGCCGCTACTATCAACAAGGATTGTGGTGCCCCTATCAGGAAAACTGCAAGTTCTCCCATGGCAGCTGAAGAATGTTGAGTGAGCTAGTAATGTTTTGTGCAGTCAATCGCATTAATAATTGTATAGGAGACACTTGAGAATTTAAGTCAACTTATGTTGGCAAGTCAAAGTAAGCCTACACGTTGAAACAATGGCGTGGTGACATGCCGCGCTAGTACGATTAAGTCTGCAGTTAAAAATTGCTTATCTTTATGGTTTTATATGATTCATATCATTGGCAGACCAAAAATAAAACATGGAGAGCTCTATCTCTGTTACTCTTTCTGGGCCGAAACCCAAAAGTGTGCTACTAGTAAAACAAATAATCTGCACGGACATTTTAAGAATCTTATGTTCCTTACAGAGGACGAAATATACATCATTTGCAGTTTTGTTCTTTCCAAAACCATGAGAAGTGGTGCTCTGTTGAAAAGCTACTGGTGGATATTGTTGCAGCCCCAATTAACGGCAAAAGCTCAAGCCTTGAGCAACAGCAGAAGCTCTGCTATAAAAAGATCCAGCTGTGAGTGGCATAAAGCCAACCAGCTGTGAGTGGCATAAAGTACCAGTGCAAGGTATGAGAGTAATGTATCACAAACGGTCTCCAATTAGAGAAAGCAGAGAAAATGTGCTAAATTTACATTCACGAACAGCGAGGAGGGATAGCAATGTCAGTGCGCAGATAATCAAGTTGATCAGAAGGGCCTTCAGTTATAGAGGACACCTTGACTGCCTATTGCATCGTCGGACGTTGATGGATCGGGTTTTATGCATCGAACAGCGACCAATTTCACTTGCGGTGTCAGCTTCAGGTAGTGGAACAAATCCTCCAGTAATATGCTTTTCTTGGCCATGGAAGAAATAAGATCACATCGATGATGTTCCATAAACAGTTCCAGAGGCAGTACTTGAAAGCTATAAACGTCGTTCTTCTTTTTCATCCTTGTTGAAATCAATTGGCACAAGCCAAGACATCAATATTGAAATATATACCTGATATTTACCTACCATGAACGGAGATGGCACTATGTGGATGACCGTCGGCTAAGAAAACAGAGAAATAACCCATGCAACATATATGATGAGAAAACGCTGCTGGATAAGCACCACAGAGAACCTAATGCTTGAAAAGGTTCAAATACACTAACCAAAACTAAATGAATAACACTTAATAACAACAAAGTATATCAAGTTTAGCAGAACAAAATGATATGTAAGTTCAAGCATCATTATAGGACGTGGCTTTTTTGCTCCCCGGTGCATATGCACCCTTTATTTGAATTTGATTTTTGTCAAAATTTGAAATGCCAAAAAAATTCAAAAATATATGTGCACGTAGAACTTCAAGTTTTAGGTCCACGCAAAGTCGTTTCACGAAAAATGAACATTTTAGGTGTCTTGTGCAAAAAAGACAAATTTGGTGCTAAAATAACGTGCTCCACGATGCAAAAAATTGTCTTTTTTACACAACACACAAAACATATCGGTTTTCGGTGGAACGACTTCGTGAGAACCTCAAACATGAAGCTACACATGATCATATTTTTTATCAAAATTTTCAACTTTTTGAAAAATGTTTTTTTTCATATCGGGTGCATATGCACCCGTGTGTAGAAAGGGGTTTTCGCATTATATACAATTTGTAAATAGATTTATGCAGGTTGCATGTCTTGAGTACATAAACTGCACAAAGCCTAGTCCATCCAAAAATTGTAGACTAATAATAGTTAGAAAATTGTGAACCCGAGAAACCTAAAGTACAGAAATATACAAATATGTTCCAACGAATAAATGAATAACACATAACCATAGTCAGACAACATATTTTCATGGATCATATCCTTAAATCAAGTCATATACATTACCAGAATCTAACCATACTTTATGTGATCCAAAGATCATGAAACTGGAAGATCGTATTTTAATATTTTGGTGCTACTATGTGGTGACCTATAGTTCTGTGACATCTTACATAATTGATTTTTTGGGAGGCTTTGTTCATGAATATGGTTAATAAATGGATAATGCAACAAAAGCCTACATGCAAAGAAGTACATTTTCCCAAACATTGGGAGTTATCGAAAATGTATGTTTCACTATCTTAGTTAGTTTTGGACGCTTGATCTAAAAAAGGAAAAGTTGGAGTACCGTGAAAATCCAACCCTTCATCATTAGGGGTATTCTCGGTATTGAGCCTTAATCTCATTTAACTGCATGTCCCGTTTCCTATTACGCTTCACGTGCTCGCACGACTGGTGCACGTCGACGTCCTCGTCGGGCCGGTGAGCGGTCGCTGCATCACTGGATTGGAGACGATCAGCCATCTGCATGTGCAATGTGGCCGTGTGGGCTCGGTCGACATGGAAAACAAGATGCTCGCCAAACGAGAGTCATGTTAGCTCGACAAGGATGGAGATTGATTCAATTCCTTAACTCTCTATATGCTCGTGTCTTATATGCAAAATATTTTCCGGAATGCAACCTTCTAATGGCTAAACCCCAAACAGGAATAAGCTATGTGTGGTGGAGTATTCTCAAAGAGACTGAGGTTCTAAAAGAAGGCATCATCTGGCACATAGGGGACGGTTCGAAAGTGCGCATTTGGGAAGACCCTTGGTTCCCGAACGACTCTACTCGTCAACCTTCTACTCATAAGGGCGACTGTGAGCTTGAGTGGGTTTTTGATCTGATCGATGAAACATCCTACTCGTGAAAACGACAAGTGATCGAGCAACATTTCCATGTGATATCCTAGTGATTTTGGGTATTCCTTTAAAATTGAATTCAAAGACTTTGTTGCATGGCATTTGACAACAAAGGTCTTTTTTCGGTTAAATCTGCATATAAGGTGCACGTGAAGATGGAGCGACATATGCATGTCATACAAGAAGGGCAAGGTTTAGAACGCCGCTGAAAACAAAGTTTTCAAGAGATTTGGAAGGTTCAATGTCCTCCAAAAGTTCACCATTTTCTCTGGAGATTTGCGCATAATAGCCACCCACTATATATGAATATTGCTCGTCACGGAGTGTATTTACACACAAGATGTGCGGTTTAGGTATTTTTAATTAATCACTTGATGCGATTAAGTCTTTTGGTCTTAATGTTGATGATGTAAGAGGACAAGGATATGATGATGGTTCAAACATGAAGGGGAAATCAAGGGGTACAAAGACGACTAATTGATATAAATGAGAGCGTTATATGTGCCATGTGCTTGCCATAGACTTGAACTCACACTTTGTGACATGGCCAATTCATGTGGTAAAGCTATTACATTTTTTGGCATTGTCCAGCGAATATATGTATTGTTCTCAAGTTCAACTAAAAGATGGAAAGTTCTCCTTGACCATGTTACATGTTTCACTCTGAAATCTTTGTCTAATACTCGTTGGGAGAGTAGGATTAAAAGTGGCAAGGCTATTATATTTCAAACTCCTTAACTAAGGTCAGCTTTGCTTGAATTATGTAATTTTGGTGATGACGCCATGGAGAGAAGAAATGTGAAAACTTTATATGATGTGATTGGTACTTTTGAGTTCTTACTTAGTATAGTAATTTGGTATGTTATTTTGTTTTAAGTAAATATAGTGAGCAAACGATGTAGTCCCCATATATGTGCATTGACTCAACCTTGCAACAGATTGAGGGTATAATAAATTATTTTGATAAGTATAGAAGTGTAGGGGTTTTTAGCTAGTTTGATTACTACCAAAACCTTGCAAACGATATGAAAATACAGCCATCATTTCTAGTAAAATGACAACATGTTACTATGAAGAAGAATTTTGATGAAAGTTATGATAATGATACTAATAATGAAGCTATTCTAGTTACAGAAAAAGCTTTTGAAGTTGATTTCTTTTATGTTATGGTGGACATGACAAATACTTCATTGAAAATAGATTTAAGGAACTTGGAGTTTTCAAAGGAATGTTTGGATTTTTTGCTTAGCTCACCAAATCTGAATTCATTGGATGACACTGAGCTACGAAAGTGCTACAAGTTTGCTGAAACCTTCTCTAGTAAAGATGAAAAACTCAAAAAGATGTATGTGATGTTGACTTCGATGATCTTTTTTCGGAATTAAGAATGTCGCGAATGTCCTTGCCAGATAAACCAATGTGTGTTGCGGAGATGTTTGAGTTTGTTAGAAATATAAATTATTTTCCAAACATCTTTGTTGCTTATAGAATTTTATGCACTGTAACTATGAAAGTAACTTCAGCTGAGATAAGTTTTTCAAAATTGAAATTGTTAAAAATTTACTTGAGGTCAGCAATGTCACAAGAGAGATTAAATGGTCTAGCTACTATATGTATTGAGAAGGATCTAGTCAACCAGATTCATGTCGATAATATTATCAATGACTTTGTCTCAAAAAATTCTAGAAGAAAATGATTTACATAACTAATGTACTTGTTTCTTTTGGAAGTAAATACAAGATCTAAGTGCGAGTTGGAGTGCAGGCTAGAGTTGTTCGAACTAAAGTGCAATATGTGGAGACCGAGGTGGAGTTTGAGTTGAAGTGCTATTTTGGTTGAGATATCATTTCATGTACTTTCTTAATTTAATATTATCACCTATAAGATCATGAGTAATTGCTGACATGTAATGTCTCTGTTGAGAATTTACGGAGGATTATATTAATATTTAAACCACTGAAATATGAAAAAACATATATATTATTTGTATATAGGAGGCCCTTTTTTGTCTTGCACAGGGCCCTTGATTTGTCAGGGCCGGTGCTACATGGACTATGGTACTATTGCCTCTCGTCGTCGTCTTTAGAATACTCTATTTTAGGTATTGCCAGAGTTACATATGTTTCGGTTCAACACCTAACACACACTAGGTATTTAAAGCATCTCTAGTCGTCCTCCCAGACGCTCTCCCCAGGGTCCCTTTTCGATGTTGGCGGCACAAAATTCGTCCAGTCTCACCCCGACAGTCTTTTTTTCACCAGCACGGGCCGATTTTGGCACCGGTGATCTCAGGGCTGAACCTAACGCGTGTGGGGAGGGGCTGTTGGGGGCACTGAAGGAAGGGAAAAGATGCGTGGGCTAGAGCTGTCGGTGACACAACACGAAATCCACCCCCCCCATTTTGCCCTTTTTCTCACACCTCACGCCTGTCTCCACCCCATGCCGCTAGAGCGCCACTGACACCACTCATATTCCCTCTGACGCTTCTACTCCGAGCATCGTCGCACCATCATCCACCTCACCTTGTGGTCGTGCTTCACTGCCTGGGACCACCGTGCCCGCTGCAGATATCTCCCTAGCCTACCTCGGGGACACCATTCCCTTGAGGTGTTCGGGGGTTTAGGTTGCACGGAGATGGACTCCGATGACGAGCTCATGCTCACCACTCTGATGGAAGAGGAATATACTTCCGAGCCGCATAGCTGCGTCGTGGAGGGTCCAGACTAGGGCGCTGTGATATGTCCAAAACGTATCTACTTTCCCGAACACTTTTGCTATTATTTCTCCTCTAAACTTGTGTGATTTGGATACAACTAATGCGGACTGACGCTGTTTTCAGTAGAATTGCCTTGGTGTCTACTTTTTGTGCAGAAAACCAACTATCAGGAAAAATCCCGGAAAATATGCCGAAAATCCTATTTCACCCGAAGACTCCAGGAGCCAGAATACGAGACGGAGAAGAGCCTTCTGACCTAAAAACTTCGGGGGGTTCGACATTTTTCCAGAAGGAGTTCCGCTCCGCCGCCATCACCAGATTCCACGAAACAGCACCAGAAACTCCGTTCTCGCACCCTGCCGGGACGGGGAATTGGAGGAGATCACCGCCATCATCATCACCATCGCTTCTCCATCGACCATCCATGTTTCCCCCATCTATGAGTGTGTAATCCCCTGCTGTAGGCTATGGGGATGGTAGGGATTGGATGAGATCATTCATGTAATGGCATCAGATTGTTAGGGTATGGTGCCTAGTATCTTTTATTAGTGCTTTATGACTTTGTTGTGCTTGTTGTGCTTAATGCTTGTCACTAGGGCCCGAGTGCCATGATTTCAGATCTGAACATGTTATTGATTCATTATGATAGTATTGCTCTTGGTCTTATCTGCAAGTTGTATACACACGTTGTTGTCCGGAACCTATGGCCCCGAAGTGACAGAAATCGGGATAACATGAAGGGAAAGACTTTGATGTGAGGATCACATGTGTTCACGGAGTGTTAATGCTTTGCTCCGGTGCTCTATTAAAAGGAGCACCTTAATTGCCAGTAGTTCCCTAGAGTCCCCGCTGCAAATGGGCTAGTAGGACAAAAGATGGTGTGCAAGTTCTCATTGCAAGCACGTATGACTATATATGGAACACATGCCTAGGATTGTCTAGTACTTTGGTGCTTTATCTTATTTATCTGCAATTGCCCTATGTTCTGATTGCTATGTTAATTGTCTTGTCCATGTAACGCCCGTCCATCCATCCCTATGCCTACCGCACTCGAATCCCACTGTTTACTATTTTTGTTAGTATTGTCTTTGCTTTACTACTGCTATTACTTTACTATTCCTACTACAAAACGGTTGCTACTGATAAACTGCTGTGAGCAAGATTGTTTCCAGGTGCAGCTGAATTGACAACTCAGTTGTTAAGGCTTATAAATATTCTTTGGCTCCCCTTGTGTCGAATCAATAAATTGGGTTTGACTTCCCTCGAAAATACAGCGATACACCCCCTATACTTGTGGGTCATCAAGACTATTTTCTGGCGCCATTGCCGGGGAGCATAGCTTTATTTATCAAGTTCACTTGGATTCTCTATTGTTCGATGCTATCCATCCATCATGGGTAAGTCTCGTGATGGAAAGGTTCCTATTTTACCATCCACCACAAGAAGAGGTACGGTTCTAAACACCTCTGCTGCTCTTGATTCACCATCTGTTTTGATTAAGTTCCTTACACCACCACATACACATGCTACACACACTGCTACTATTGCTGAATCTGAAACTTCTGATGCTTATGATGCTGCTTCTACTGTGCTTGATAAGAGTGGTTCATTAGGTCCTTTCCTAGATGCTATGATTGCTAGAACTATAGCTGGAAATATCGAAACTCCTAATGAAGACACTACCATACCTGTTAGCTCACCTGAGTCTAGTGAGAGTTATGGTATTGAAGATGGTTATGTTGAGATGACCGATGAGTTTATTAAAGAATGTAAGAACACCCATGATAGGAGCGCTGCTAAGAGTCTCCTTGAGAGGCGTACTACTAGACCCAAATTATTTCTTGATGCTAAGTTTGCTGCTTCTCCCATAAACATTATAGATGAAGATTATGATTTCTCTCTCGATCTATCTTACATAGCTATTGTCGAGAAAGAACCTTTTTGTGGGACTAAGAATGAAAGTGCGGTAGCACATATGAATGAACTTTCTACCATGAGTGGCTTGTTTTCTGATGATATTAAGATGCGTACTTACTTTGTTGCTAAGATTTCCCCCTTTTCACTGAAAGGAGAAGCTAAAACTTGGTTTAGTAATTTACCTCCTGGATCTATTTGTAGCCCTGAGTGCTTGATTAGTACTTTCCTGCAGAAATATTTTCCTCCCAGTGCTAGACATGCTATTTTGTAGGAACTTTTTGATTTTAAATAGGGAGAAAAAGAGGTATTGCCCGAATCTTGGGCAAGGTTTTGTGCTTTGATTCATGCACAAGCTAGAAGTCCATTACCTAAGAATGAGTTTCTTGATATATTTTATAATGGACTAACCGAAGAATCTAGGACATACCTAGATAGTTGTGCTGATTGTGTTTTCAGGAATAGGACTCCTAAGGAAGCTAAGGAATTAATGGATAAAATAAGAAAATTATGAAGATTGGACTCCTCCTAAACAAGCTATACCTGAAGTAATTGTACCTGAACCATCTATTCATGTGCCTATTCCAACATCAAAGAAGAGGGGAGTTATTGAATTAAATGATGAAGTGATGAAGGAAGCTAAGAAATGTCTTAAGGAGAAGGGAATTAAAGCTGCAGATGTCAAGAATTTACCTCCTATAGAAGAATTATGTAAGCCTATTCCCTACTCACCCACTATTGAGGTACACTCTCTCCAACACTTTGATGAAGGTGATATCCCTTACTCTAAACCTCCTGATCAATGCTTAGAAGAATTTGATATCTTTATTGTTAAGCAAGATAACTTTAATAAAAGGGTGCAAAATCATCTAATGGAAAACACTCGAGCTATTGTTGAGCTGAAAGATATTGTGGAAAGAACCTCTAATGATGTTAAAATGATTGTTAAACACTTTCAAATGGTCCAAATTCAAATTGATCAACTCGTTAAAGTGCAAAACGACTTGCTAGTTAATGCTGCTAAAGAAAAACATGCTTATGAAATTAGAACTAGAAGTGGTGCTGCTACCCAGGATCCTCTATATCCTGAGGGGCATCCCAAAAGAATTGAGCAGGATTCTCAACAAGCTGAAAATAGTGGTTCTACTCATAAGAAAAGGAAAAAAGAAACATAAAACTATTGTAGAATCTTCTGAACCTACTATAGATCCTAATAGTATATCTATCTCTGATGCTGAAACTGAAAGTGGTAATGAAGAAAATGTTGCTCCTAATGAAGAGAAGGTTGAGAAAGAACCTGAAAACCACACTAAGAATACTAAATACACCAGGAGGATTTTATTGCTAAGAAACATGGTAGTGAAAGAGAACCTTGGGTCCAAAAACCTATGCCTTTCCCTGATAAGAAACACAAGTCAAAGGAAGATGAACACTATAATAAGTTTTGTGAGTGGATGAAGCCTTTATTCTTGCAAATTCCTTTAACTGATGCTATTAAATTGCCTCCTTACTCAAAGTATATGAAGGACATTGTCTCGAATAAAAGGAAGATCCCTAATGAAGAAATTTCTACTTTGCTTGCTAATTATTCCTTCAATGGTAAGGTTCCTAAGAAGCTTAGAGACCCAGGGATTCCAACTATCCCTTGCTCTATTAAGAACTGTTATGTTAGAACTGCTTTGTGTGATTTGGGTGCTAGAGTTAGTGTTATGCCTTTCTCTCTCTATAAGAGGCTTCAACTTGAAAAATTAATACCAACTGATATATCTTTGCAAATGGCTGATAAATCTACCACTATTCCTGTGGGTATATGTGAGGATGTACCTGTTCAGGTGGCTCACAATTGCTTGATATTAACTGATTTTGTTGTGCTTGAAATGCTTGAAGATGATAATATGTCTATTATTCTTGGGAGACCTTTTCTTAATACTGCAGGGGCTGTTATTAATTGTAATAAAGGAAAGGTGACTTTCAATGTTAATGACAAGGAACATACTGTCTATTTCCCCAAGAAGATTGAAAGGACTTATGGCTTGAATTCAACATGTTGAAGGCATTCAAGTTGGAGAAATATATTGTCCCATACCAAGAGAAAAATTTGAAACTATTATGATTGGGACCATTGCTATCAAGGTTAAGGTAATATAATCATTAGTGGAGTACAAAGTTTTGCCTCATATGCAATTGTTTTGGTAGCAAGACTTGATCAACCTTGCTAACAAAAGGATTCCATTGAACAAAACAGTGTTTTCATTATGATTATCCCCGTTTATTTCTATCCTTTGCATTTTAGTTTTTGTTTTCGTTTAGTTTTCTTTATGTTGTTAGTTGCTTGCATGTTAGAACCTCTATAGTTCTAACCTTGTTTTGTCCTTGCATCATGTTTCCAAAAGAAAAAAATCTGTCTGTGAGAAAAATCATTCTTCTATTTCTGAAAAGTGCCCCAAAATAAAGTGTCTCGAAAAATTCCAGAAAATTCATATTAAATTTTTACGTGAAAAAAGGGGCAGAGGAGTACCTGGTAGGTACCAGGGGGGCCCACCAGGCAGGCACACCACATGGTGGCGCGGCCAGCCTTGGGTGGCGCCATGCCCTGGTGTGGGCCACCCCTGGCCCCCCACTAACTCTCTCACCTGCCACTTTCTTCTCTCTTCTGAGTAAGCTCCAGTTCATAGCTCAAAATCGCGTTCTTGCTCTGCTTCCTCTCGATTTTTTCGATCTCCTTGCTCAGCTCATCTTTCTTGCTGAAATTTGGAGCATTTGTTCCCTGGTATGTGACTCCTCCCCTTGTCCAAGTAGATTTGTGTTTAGTGGATTATATGTTGAGTATTTTGCTGCTGTAGGTGACTGGTTATGAGAGCTTGTAAGCTTGTTTGATGCTTAGAGATATATTTTTGATGCATGTTTAGACCTCTTGCAAGTCCCTATGAGTAGAATCCTTCATTATATTTACTTTGCAATCACTTGTTTAATATGTGTCTAAATTTTAGAATACCAAGCATGAACAACCATACTTTTGGAGAGATATTTGAGAGTGATGCACCTAGGAGGTCGAGGCCCTCAAGAACATCCTCTCAAGGTAGGCCATCATATAATGAAGATCTCATTGCAACTCGTATTGGTAGTGAAAGGGATGATGGGGATGCTCACCCATCCTCTTTTCCTTGTTTTACTTTCTTGCAAGCTGCAGGTATTCTTGATGATTTCTTGCTACTGATTGAGAGGGTTGGTTTGACCTCATATATGCAATATGAGAGCGCACAATATGCTATGCTCACCAAAACTTTTGTTGAGAGCTACACGTTTACTAACACACCCTATCAATCTACTGTCTTTTTTAAAATCTATGATATGCCCTTCACCATGCCTTTGGAGAGATTTTGTAGTATTGTAGGTGTGCATATAACAGGGACCATGAAGAAAATTCAAGGGCGACCGCTGATTTATTGGAGCTATACCGAGGGGTGACCAATGATGATGACCGTGTGGCGCATCGTGGAAAGATAAGAAATATCCAACTCTCTGCTCTTAGATACTTTGCATATTATCTTGCCACTAGTGTATTGGGTAGGGAGAACACTAGTAATATCTCCAACTATCATTTAGCTTTCCTTGCTGCTGCGCTTAACAATAATACTCGGTACAATCTTGGCCCGCTTATTGCTCGCCGCCTAGCTGCTAGGGGGCCTATCTGTGGGGGCATCATTGCATCACGCACGGTCAGTGCATTAGGTCTTTTAGTGGATCCTGATGATGCTATGCTGGCACCACAGAGGCTTGACCTTGTCGCCATGAAAACTCATCACTTTGTCACTGCTACCTCTGATTTGAACAATCTAGTATATAGGATGCTTTTCACTGACGGGGATGAGAGGGAGATCATTTTGCCATAGCCTGCTTTGTTTAGTGTTCACAGGAGACCATGGTCGCACTCCAAGGAGGAGGTGGATGAGCAGCTTCGCTTGCTGGGTTTCCACGAGCAGCACCAGGAGGATGTGCCCTCCTATGATTACTCCGCGCATTACGGAGAGACGTACTCGAGCTCGCACCAGGACGAGGGTACCTCCTCGTCGTACCACGGTGATACTTCATCCTGGCCAGCTTGGGATTGATACCCACTTAGGCCAAAAGCCTAAGCTAGGGGGGAGGTACGCTAACACCGTACTCATCTCCATATCATGTTGCATCGGTATTTTGTATATTCATGTTTTCGTTCTCTTTTTAGTTTTCGTTCTTCTTTGTTTTTTCTTTCTAAAAAAACAAAAAGACCAAAAATATTTCTGTTGTTTCTCTTTGGTTTGCTTCTTCTTTTTGCCTTGGTTTGCTTTTCCCTTTTTGCTTTGTTTGAACTATTCGAAAAAACCAAAAAGATTTTGCTTTGCTTGTTTTTCTCTTTTGGTTCTTGTTTAAAAATCGAAAACACCAAAAATATTTGTCGTTCTTCTTTGGTTTTTGCGAGTTTGCTTCAGGGTTCGGCAGTCCTCAGTGGATATTGGTTTCATATTATTATTCAAGCCACACAAGTGAAGAGCAATAATGAGGATCAATGACAACTTGAGGCATGGTAAGAGGCTGGTAATGAACCCTATTTGTTTTCATTTTTGTACGTATACTCATCACTGTGGGCATGCTTAGTCCTTTCATGTAGAGTGTGTGTTTTCTTTGGATGCTTAATAGTTCTTGCTTTCTTATGATCTTGCTTTCTTATGATTAGCCCCAGCCCGCTAATAGTTTGTAGCATGTCTCATGAATGTTTGCTTGCATTACTCTATTCATAAATTGGTATGACACTGTGGTATCCTCCTATGAATGTTTCATTTGAATTGACTTGGCACATGCTCATGCATGCACAGGACTGTGATAATCAGTTAAGCCTTGATGAATTATTTTGCCTTGAGGATCCTGAATCACTTTCATGCCATGAGTAGTCCTGTTTTGTTGCAAGCATGATAATGATAGCTATTGCTCTCTCGTTTGTCGCTCCCTTACTATTGCTAGCCTTCACTTCCACTGAGTGTTTTACTCATGTTTCCAACTTCTTAAACCAAATATTGCCAAAGTGTCCACCATACCTACCTATTAGCATCATTTGCTGCTCCCGTGCATATTCAATATGCCTTGTTTTCTTCCAAATAAAATGTTTGCTTGTTATGAGAAAATTAGTTAGTAAAGCTCTCACAAACTTGATGGCACACTTTATTTCCTGCACTTAATAAACCTGAACCATTGTGAATTCTCCATGAAAGTTATATGCTTGCAAATTATAGGCTGGGGATTAGCAGAACCGTGCTGTCAAGGAGAACGATTTCAACACTTGTAAATATATACCCAGTTGATACCTTGCTCTTTTGTTTGCGGATGTCGTCGGTGTGAAATAAAAGGGGAGCTTGTAAGTCCATGAAGTTATGTATGTGTGTTAGAGAAACGCCTGGGCCGCTGGTCTAATCCATGCTAACATGGTGGAAACCTGCAGCATAACCATAATGATCTCTATGAAGCATTCTTCTTATAAAAAAAGAGAGACATAGCTATTGAGAAAAAGAAAAAAAGAGTTTTATAAAAAGAGGAAAGAGAGAAAAAGCACCATTTTCCCATGGTAAATAAGAAGATTGCTGAGATACTCATTGTCGGCTTGCCTTGTCATTTTGATATGGGGATTCTTCCGTATCATCGGGCAAGGGGTACCCCGTTGGCGGTTCTCAATGATACACACATACTTACGATGACAAGAACTTACCGGTAACTAAAGTTGAGTAGCATAAGGAGCGGCCCTCGTACTCAAGGGACTTGGGATTTTCAGTTTATAGTCTGTCAAGCATATAACTCAGATTGGACCTCACTTTCACCTTAACCACTTTAAAGATGCTTATGATAGGGGCAATGAGAGCTCAAAGCTAATGAGTACCATACTTTTAGCATTTGGAAGCCTTTCAAATTATTCAAAACCTTTTCTTCTACTTGTTGAGTCTCCACATATTCTTTGAGCACTTTCTTGAGAGCATAGTTGCCATTCTTTGTGTTTGTTCCATTACTTGATTATTTGTGTTATGACTTTGATGCTTGTACCCTTGATATCTTTACTTCTAGTCATCACTTGAACTTCAGAGGTGCCTTAGCATTCATAATCAAATGTAAGCGAGATACCACTCTATCATACCTTTCTATGAGCATTGTAATGTTGCTTATGTTTATGCTTCATGCTACTTATTATTCTTGAGTTGGAATCTCTTCATAGCTTGCAATGATTATTAAGTAGACTCAGTTGCATACTCTTTATTATGAACTGTCTAAGTAGTTGATCACGTTGCTGAGAATATTTACAGCATATGAAGCAAATGTGTTCGTGAAAGTTCTTTTATCGCACTCAGTTTTCAACTGAATTGCTTGAGGACAAGCAATAAGCAAAGCTTGGGGGGAGTTGATACGTCCAAAACGTATCTACTTTCCCAAACACTTTTGCTATTGTTTCTCCTCTAAACTTGTGTGATTTGGATAGAACTAATGCGGACTGACGCTGTTTTCAGCAGAATTGCCTTGGTGTCTACTTTTTGTGCAGAAAACCAACTATCAGGAAATATCCTGGAAAATATGCCAAAAATCCTATTTCACCCGAAGACTCCAGGAGCCAGAATACGAGACGGAGAATAGCCAGGGGTGGCCACACCACCTGGTGGCGCGGGCTAGGCCAGGCCGCGCCAGGGGGTGGTGTGGGCCCCCAGGCACCCCCTCGGCCTCTCTCTTCGCCTATAAGGAGCCTTCTGACCTAAAAACTTTGGGGGGTTCGACGTTTTTCTAGAAGGAGTTCCGCTCCGCTCCCACCACCAGATTCCATGAAACAGCACCAGAAACTCCGTTATGGCACCCTGCCGGGACGGGGTATTGGAGGAGATCATCGCCATCATCATCACCATCGCTTCTCCATCGACCATCCATGTTTCCCCCATCTATGAGTGAGTAATCCCCTCTTGTAGGCTATGGGGATGGTAGGGATTGGATGAGATCGTTCATGTAATGGCATCAAATTGTTAGGGCATGGTGCCTAGTATCTTTTATTATTGTTTTATGACTTTGTTGCGACTTGTTGTGCTTAATGCTTATCACTAGGGCCCGAGTGCCATGATTTCAGATCTGAACATGTTATTGATTCATTATGATAGTATTGTTCTTGGTCTTATCTGCAAGTTGTATACACACGTTGTTGTCCGAAACCTATGGCCCCAAAGTGACAGAAATTGGGATAACCGGAAGGGAAAGGCTTTGATGTGAGGATCACATGTGTTCAGGAGTGTTAATGCTTTGCTCCGGTGCTCTATTAAAAGGAGCACCTTAATTGCCAGTAGGTCCCTAGAGGCCCCGCTGCAAACGGGCTGGCAGGACAAAAGATGTTGTGCAAGTTCTCATTGCGAGCACGTATGACTATATATGGAACACATGCCTAGGATTGTCTAGTACTTGGGTGCTTTATCTTATTTATCTGCAATTGCCCTATGTTCTGATTGCTATGTGAAATGTCTTTTCCATGCAACGCCCGTCCATCCATCCCTATGCATGCCGCACTCGAATCCCACTGTTTACTGCTTTTGTTACTACTGTCTTTGCTTTACTACTGCTGTTACTTTACTATTCCTACTACAAAACTATTGCTACTAATAAACTGTTGTGAGCAAGATTGTTTCCAGGTGCATCTGAATTGACAACTCAGTTGTTAACGCTTATAAATATTCTTTGGATCCCCTTGTGTCGAATCAATAAATTGGGTTTAACTTCCCTCGAAAATACTGCGATACACCCCCTATACTTGTGGGTCATCACGCTGCAGGAGCAATCTGAGGTAGCGGATGGAGAGCCACTGAATGTTGTACGCCGACTACTTCACCGATGATCCATTGCACGTCCCTGGGATATTTCGGTGTTGTTTCAGGATGAACCAGAAGCTCTTCCTAAATATTGCCATGGTTGTTCGGGAGTTCGACGACTGGCACAGTGATGACCCATAAGTATAGGGGGTGTATCACAGTATTTTCGATAAGTAAGAGTGTCGAACCCAACGAGGAGCAGAAGGTGTTGACCAGTGGCTTGGAGCAGGAATTCTCTGTAAATACTTGGAAAAATGGATTTTTAGGGGTTTTTGATAATGCAGATAAATAAAGTGCGAGTAAATAAAAGACAATAATAATAGATGCAGCAAGTGGCCCAATCCTTTCTTTAGCAAAGTACAAGCCGGTTGTATTACTTAAGATGACGAAACGTTCTCGAGGACACATGGGGATATCGTCAAGTGCTTTCGCTTCATATAGTTGATTAATCTTCTTTAGTTTGATAAGTGTTGTGTGGGTGAACCTGTGCTAATGTTCTGACCTTCCTAGGACTAATACATACTTGTGATTAAACCCCTTGCAAGCATCCACAAGTACCAGAAAGTAATTAAGATAAAAACATAACCACAACTTTAAACTCTGAGATCCTACATCCATTGTGCAAAGGTTTCCTAACGGGGGTTCAGGTTTCTATCACTCCGACAACCCCTACGATTAGTAGCCAAATACACAATGCATTCCCCTAGGACCATAAAGGTGAAGTGTCATGTAGTCGACGTTCACATGACACCACTAGAAGAATAACACCACAACTTAAATAACAAACTATTGAATCTTTCTCAACACAATTCCACTACTAACAACATGACTTCTCCCATGTCCTGAAGAACTAAACGAACTACTCACAAGATATCATATGGATCAAGATCAGAGATGATATAATGATAAGTAACAATCTGAACATAACAATAATTCAATGGTTCCACTCAATAGCATCAACTACAACAAGTAATCAACACCGGGAAAGTTCCCCTAAGAACTATGCAAGATTCAACCCAATTGTTGCAGTGGTATGGAGTGGTGATGATGGTGCTGGTGGAGATGATGATGGAGATGGTGATGATGATGATCCCGATGAAGTCTAGCTTGATGGTGGTGTTGATGGCGGCGATCTCCCCTCTCCGGGAAGGAATTTTCCCGGCAGATTTCTGCCTGCCGGAGAGCTCTTTCTCTCTCTGCAGTTTTCCGCCCCATAGAGGCGGCGGAATCTTTCTATGGTCGCTCCCTGAGTCTTAGGGTTTCGTGGGGATAATATACGCCAGAAGGGAGATCCAGGAGTGGGCCAGGGTGGCCACACCACCTGGTGGTGCGGCCAAGGGTGGCCCGCGCCAGGGGGTGATGTGGGCTCCCTATGGCCCAACTCCGCTCCCCTTCTAGCATCCTTCGTCTTCTGGAAAAATAGGATTTTCCATGTATTTCTGGGATTTTCCGATCTTCACGAATTTCGCCTCCAAACAGCGCCTTTTCCATCAGAATTCTGACTTCAGCGGTCCATCCTCCAAAAGTCATCAACCATGCAAAAACAGATGAAATAACATAAGTATCATCTCTTAATATGACATATATCAATGAATAATAGTAAATTATGATATAGAATAGTGATGCAAAATGGACGTATCAACTCCCCAAGCTTAGACTTCGCTTGTCCCCAAGCGAAAACTGAGCTCAATAAACATGACCTCAGCTTTATGGAGTGAAGAGTCGATAAAAGAATACGGACAAGAAGCATCACATTAATAAATGCACAAATCATAATAGAAGACAACTCACTATTAACTTAACTTGTAATAAGTAAAGGAAACACAATAAAGATACATAAAGTAAATCATAATTGGTAATGGCAAACTTTTCTCTTGGTCAAAGAATAGTTAACAATTTGCAGGAGTTCAATCATAAAGGGGTTTTCAATGATAGCTTTCAAAGTAGTACTCACTAAGATAGGAGCAGTGTGCAAAACAAGGAACATAATAAACATGATTGAATAAATCATCATATGAATGAATGAAACACAACAACTCAAAATACTTGCTGAGATAGAAAGGAATAGGTTTACTGACTCAACTCAAAAGTAAAATATAGGACCTTCGTAGAGGGAAGCAGGGGTTTCAAGTTTCATAAAGAGCTTCCAAAAATTATGGTACTTATTAGCTTTCAGCTCTCATTGCCCCTATCATAAGCATCTTTAGGTGATTAAGGTTAAAGTGAACAAACTATGGAGTTTATGTTTGAGAAAGTATAAGTTGTCAATCTCATGTCCCTTGAATACGAGGGCCGCTCCTCATGCTACTCAAGTTTAATTACCGGTAAGTTCTTGTCATAGTAAGTACATGTGTATCATAGAGAACCGCCAACGCGGTACCCCTTGCACATGATACAGGAGCTATCCCATAATCAAAATGACAAGGCAAGCAGACAATGAGCATCTCAGCATTCTTCTTATTTACCATGGGAAAATGGTGCTTTTTTCTCTCTTTCCTCTTTTCTCGTCTTTTTTTTCTTTTTCTCAATCTCTATATCTTTTTTATAAGAAGAATGCTTCATAGATTTGCTCACTATGGTGATGATGCAAGTTTCCACCATGCTTAGGCATGGGTTAGGCTAGCGGCTTAGGCATTTCTCTAACACACATACATAACTCCATGGACTTACAAGCTCCCCTTTCATTTCACACTGATGTCATCCATAAACAAAAAAGCATGATATCAACTGGGTACAATGTACAAGTGCAATGTTGAAAGTGTTCCCCATGACAGCATGGTTCTGCTAATCCTAACGTATAAGTGCAAGCATATACAACATAGATGACACAATGGTTCAAGTTTATTAGGGGCAAGAAAAGTAAAGTGTGCCATCAAGTTCGTGAGAGCTTTAATCACTAATTTTCACATAACAAGTTTAATTCGGAAGATAGATAAAACATGAATTTACTTGGAATAGAAATAGTGCTAATAGGTAGGTATGGTGGACACAAATGTCATAGGTTTTGGTTTAAGGATTGGATGCACGAGAAACATTCCCTCTCAATATGGGTTTTAGGCTAGCAAGGCTAGGTAACAAGCATAAGAGTTGAAGGAAACAAACAAACATACAAGTGATAAAAACAAACATGCAATCTTCCTTGGAAGCACAAAAGATCTTAACTAGCTTATGAGCCAATCAACGAAGAAAGATGATGAAATTATATTCTTTAAGAGTATTTTTATCGTTTTCATTCAATTATCATAATAGTGTTGCTATTGACCGAGCCAAGTTTGCTAAAACCAACTAAATTTACTTAATGATCCCAAAGTGATACCCATACTAACAACAAGATCAATCATATAATAGTAATTGAAAACTGAAATAAGATATGCAAAAGAGTAAATGATAGAACTTCTCATTAATATTCCATAACGGAAAATCACACCAAGGGATACATAGATAACTAACGAGATGGGGGACACTTCCATAATGCAAACCATCCTACATGATAACTTCTATTCATGATATGACTCTACTTAAAAAGGTAAAAAGATAAAAGATAGTGATATGATACCGCGACACTCCCCCAAGCTTGGAACAAACCAAGGGGATGCCAAAACCTGATGACGAATTACCCCTTCGGTGGTGGTGGTGTTCTCTCGATGAGCTTTTCAATAAATTCCCTCAAGTCCTCAATCTCGAAGGTGAGAGTATGAATCAACTCTGAATTGTGCTTGATGCGGTTCATGATCATGTCGGGCTGTGAATCCCAGCTCTTGCGATTCTTTCCCCACTCTTCCTCCTTGAAGTCTTATTTTCCTGCATGGTTAGTGTTGGAGATATGCCCAAGAGGAAATAATAAAGTGGTTATTATTATATCTTTATGTTTATGATAAATGTTTACATCCCATGCTATAATTGTATTAACCGGAAACATTAATACTTGTGTGTTTTGTAAACATAAAAGAGTCCCTAGTAAGCCTCTTGTTGAACTAGCTTGTTGATTAATTGATGATCATGGTTTCCTGATCATGGACATTGGATGTGATTAATAACAAGGTTATATCATTAGGAGAATGATGTAATGGACACACACCCATAGTAAGCATAGCATAAGATCAAGTCATTAAGTTCGTTTGCTATAAGCTTTAAAATACATAGTAACCTAATCCTTTGACAATGAGGTTATGTTAATCACCATCACCGGATGGGTACTTTGATGGCATCAAACACCGCTTCATAACTGGGTGGTCATAAAGGTGTCATTGGGTATTCTGAAAGTATGTGTTGAAGCGCATGGACCAAGATTGGGATTTGTCCATCCATATGACGGATAGATATGCTCTGGGCCCTCTCGATGGAATGTCATCTGATTAGCTTGCAAGCATGTGACTAGGTCACAAGGGATGACATATCACGAAACGAGTAAAGAGTACTTATCAGTAACGAGGTAGAACTAGGTATGGAGATACCGACGATCAAACCTCGGATAAGTAAAGTATCGCGTGACAAAGGGAATTGGTCTCGTATGTAAATGGTGTTGGAGATATGCCCAAGAGGCAATAATAAAAGTGATTATTATTATATCTTTGTGTTTATGATGAATGTTTACATCCCATGCTATAATTGTATTATTAGGAAACACTGATACATGTGTGTTTTGTAAACATATAAGAGTCCCTAGTAAGCCTCTTGTTGAACTAGCTTGTTGATTAATTGATGATTATGGTTTCCTGATCATGGACATTAGGATGTGATTAATAACAAGGTCATATCATTAGGAGAATGATGTGATGGACACACACCCATAGTAAGCGTAGCATAAGATCAAGTCATTAAGTTCGTATTGCTGTAAGCTTTCAAATCACATAGTAACCTATTCCTTCGACCATGAGGTTATGTTAATCACCATCACCGGATGAATACTTTGATAACATCAAACGCCGCTTCGTAACTGGGTGGTTATAAAAGTGTCATTGGGTATTCTGAAAGTATGAGTTGAAGCTCATGAACCAAGATTGGGATTTGTCCATCCATATGACGGATAGATATGCTCTGGGCCCTCTCAGTGGAATGTCATCTAGTTAGCTTGCAAGCATGTGACTAGGTCACAAGGGATGACATATCACGGAACGAGTAAAGAGTACTTATCAGTAACGAGGTAGAACTAGGTATGGAGATACCGACGATCAAACCTCGGATAAGTATAATATCGTGAGACAAAGGGAATTAGTTTCGTATGTAAATGGTTCAATCGATCGCGAAGTCATCGTTGAGTATGTGGGAGCCATTATGGATCTCCAGGTCCCGCTGATGGTTATTGATATGAGATGTGTCTCTATCATGTCTACATATTCACGAAACGTAGGGTGACACACTTAAGGTTCGAAGTTATTTTAAGTAGATATGGAATGTGCGTTGGAGACCGAATGTTGTTCGGAGTCTCAGAATGGATCCGGGACATCACGAGGAGATCCGGAATGGTCCGGAGAATAAGATTCATATATAGGAGATCATTTTATGAGATAGGAAATGTTCCGGAGTGTTTGTATGAGGATTCTAGAAGGTTTCGGAATGTTCCGGAAGGTTCTAGAAGATATCTTGGAGTTTGCTTGAAAATCAAGATAGGGATCAAGGAGTCCTGTTGGGTCAAGATAAGGAGTCGTGGGGGAGGAGGATTCCTCCCCACCTCCCCAACCCGCCGGCCCCATAGGAGGGGAGTCCTACAAGGACTCCCCTTCCCTGGCGCGCCCTCCCCTCTTTAAATAGAGGGGCAGGGGCGCCCCCTCCTCTTACGCTCTTATAATGTCCAATCTCTGCCGCCTCTCTCCTCCACCATATTCTGCACAGGCATAGGCGAAGCCCTGCAGAATTCTCTACTCCACCACCACCACCACGCCGTCGTGCTGCTGGGATTCCGTGGAGAAGATCTACTACCTCCGCTGCTCGCTGGAACGGGGAGAGGAAGGTCTGCTTCGACTCCGCACGTGTGACCGACTACGGAAGCGCTGCCGAATCGTGGCGCCAGAAGGATCGTCAACTTGACCAAGGGCGGAAGCGCTGCTGGAACGCGACGCCGGAAGGATCGTCTACTTGACCGAAGGTGGAAGCGCTGCTGGAACGCGACGCCGGAAGGATCGTCCACACGATCTTGAGATCGGCAAGTGATCGACTACATCAGCCACGAGATCTAATCTCGTTAACGCTTTCGGATCTACGAGGGTTAGTTCCCATCTATCTCGTTGCTCATGTCTAATAGATTAGATCTTGGCTTTTATCTAGATTAGATCTAGGTTTTGTTCGTTCTTGCGGTAGAAATTTTTTGTTTTCCATGCTACAAACCCATCAGTGGTATCAGAGCCGTATCTATGCGTAGATATGTTGCACGAGTAGAACACAATGTTTTGTGGGCGTTGATGCTTTTGTTGTCGGTGTCTTAGCGTGTACTTTGCATCTTGCGGCATGGTGGGATGAAGCGGCTCGGGCTAACATTACATGTCATCGCACATGAGACTTGCTCCACGCTTGACGTGCAACTTGCTTTGCACAAGTGGCTTTGCGGGTGTCTGTCTCTCCCACCATAGTTAAGATTCAATTTACAATGAGCATCTTGACAACACTTGTATCAACGTTGTGGTCCTTGTTCGTAGGTAAGATCGGTCTTATGCGAAAGCCCCAAACCACGTAAAACATGCAAAGAAAATTAGAGGCGTCTAACTTGTTTTTGCAGGGGTTTTGTGATGTGATATGGCCAACATGTGATTGTGATTGTATTTGATGTATGCAATGATCCTTGTTGTAATATGGCAACCGGCAGGAGCCTAATGGTTGTCTTTAATTCTGTTAAGACCTGCGTGTCTATTCATCTTGTAATAGCTTTATTCCAAGTAGTTGTAATAGTTGCTGGTGATGATGGACAACCATGAGGCGGCGCCACTGACCTTGACGCAATGCTGGTGATGATGGAGATCATGTTCGTGCTTTGGAGATGGAGATCAAAGGCGCAAGAAGAAAAGGCCATATCATATCACACTAATTATGAATTGCCTGTGATGTTAATCCTTTATGCATCTTGTATTGCTTAGATCGTGACGGTAGCATTATAAGATGATCCCTCTCACTAAATATCAAGTAATAAAGTGTTCACCCTTAGTTGGCACCGTTGCTAAGACTCGTCGTTTCGAAGCATCTCGTGATGATCGGATGTGATAGATTCTACGTGTGCATACAACGGGTGCAAGCCAGATTTGCACATGCGGAAACTAAGGTTATCTTGACGAGCCTAGCATGTACAGACATGGTCTCGGAACACGGAATACCGAAAGGTAGAGCATGAGTCATATAATTGATATGATGAACATGAAGATTGTTCGCCGATGAAACTACATCTTCTCTCCTGAAGATCGAACTTGGTGTAGTGGACTTGGTTCGTGTAATCACTAAGACAATGTGAGGGATGTTGTTTTGAGTGGGAGTTCACCTAGTTAGTTTAATAATTAAATCTGAACTCAATTTGTCATAAACTTAGTCTAAACTACTTGCAAATTGTTGTAGATTATGGCGACCCCCTCCATCAATTTCAATGCGTTCCTAGAGAAAGAAAAGCTTAAAAATAATGGAAGCAATTTCACGGACTGGTTCCGTGGACTGAAGATCGTCCTCAGGGTTGGTCAGTTGACCTATGTGCTCGATGCACCGCTAGGTGACCCACCTGCAGATAATGCCACCGATGACGAAAAGAATGTTTTCGCCACTCGGAAGAATCATTACTCCACAGTTCAGTGTGCCATCCTGTACGGTTTAGAAGCGGAGCTCCAACAGCGTTTTGAGCACCACGACCCGTTCGAGATCATTAAGGAGCTCAGGCTAATTTTTGAGACTCGCGCGGCAATGGAGAGCTATGAGGCCTCCGAGAAATTCTTTAACTGTAAGATGGAAGAAGGAAGCTCCGTTAGCGAGCACGTGCTCACCATGTCTGGGTACGCTAAGAAGCTCCAAGAGTTGGGAATATCGATTCCTAATGAATTGGGGATTCACCGTCTCCTTCAATCACTGCCATCAAGTTATAAGAACTTTGTGATGAACTACAACATGCACTGCATGAACAAGACGTTGCCTGAACTGTCGTCCATGCTGAAAACTGCTGAAGTGGAGATCAAGAAGGAGCAACAAGTGTTGATGGTCAATAAGACCACCTATTTCAAGAAACGGGGTAAGCCTAAGAACAAGGGCAACTTCAAGAAGGACGGCAAGAAAGCTGCCGCACCTGCTAAGAAGCCTAAGGCTGGTCCTAAACCTGAAACTGAGTGCTTCTACTGCAAGGGAGCTGGTCACTGGAAGCGTAACTGCCCAAAGTACCTGGCGGATCTAAAGAACGGCAACATCAAGAAGAAAGGTATATTTGATATATGTGTTATAGATGTGTATCTTACTAGTAATCGTAGTAGTGCCTGGGTATTTGATACTGGTTCGGTTGCTCATATTTGTAACTCGAAACAGGAGCTGCGGAATAAACGAAGACTGGCAAGAGACGAGGTGACGATGCGCGTTGGAAATGGCTCCAAGGTTGATGTGATCGCCGTCGGCACGCTCCCTCTACATCTACCTTCGGGATTAGTTTTAAATTTAAATAATTGTTATTTGGTGCCTGCGTTAAGCATGAACATTATATCTGGATCCTGTTTATTGCGAGACGGTTACTCTTTTAAGTCTGAGAATAAAGGTTGTTCGATTTATATGAGTAATATATTTTATGGTAATGCACCTGAGATGAATGGTTTATTCTTACTGAATCTCGATAGTAGTGATACACATGTTCACAACATAGATGCTAAACGAATTAAATTGAATGATAATTCTACATACATGTGGCACTGTCGTCTTGGTCACATTGGAGTGAAGCGTATGAAGAAACTCCATTCAGATGGACTTCTTGAATCACTTGATTTTGAATCACTTGAAAGATGCGAAGCATGTCTAATGGGAAAAATGACTAAGACTCCATTCTCTGGTACAATGGAGCGAGCTACAGACTTATTGGAAATAATACATACCGATGTGTGTGGTCCAATGAGTGTAGCATCGCGTGGTGGATATCGTTATGTTCTCACTTTCACGGATGACTTGAGTAGATATGGGTATGTCTACTTCATGAAACATAAGTCCGAAACTTTCGAGAAGTTTAAGGAATTTCAAAGTGAAGTGGAGAATCATCGTAACAAGAAGATTAAGTTTCTGCGTTCTGATCGCGGGGGTGAATATCTAAGTTACGAGTTTGGCATGCATTTAAAGAAATGTGGAATACTTTCACAGTTGACACCGCCGGGAACACCACAGCGTAATGGTGTGTCCGAACGTCGTAATCGAACTCTCTTAGATATGGTTCGGTCTATGATGTCTCTTACAGATTTACCATTATCATTTTGGGGCTATGCATTAGAGATAGCCGCATTCACTTTAAATAGGGCACCATCTAAATCCATTGAAACGACACCATACGAATTGTGGTTTGGTAAGAAACCTAAGTTGTCGTTCCTTAAAGTTTGGGGTTGCTAAGCATACGTAAAGAAGTTACAACCTGATAAGCTAGAACCCAAAGCGGAGAAATGCGTCTTCATAGGATACCCTAAAGAAACAATTGGGTATACCTTCTATCATAGATCCGAAGGCAAAGTTTTTGTTGCAAAGAATGGATCCTTTCTTGAGAAGGAGTTTCTCTCGAAAGAAGTGACTGGAAGGAAAGTAGAACTCGATGAGGTTATTGAACCTTCTCTCGGATTTGAGAGTAGCGCAACACCGGAAGATGTTTTGGTGCCGCCTGCACCAATTGAAGAGGAAGCTAATGATAATGATCATGAAACTTCGAACGAAGTTACTACTGAACCTCGCAGGTCAACAAGGGTTCGTACCACTCCTGATTGGTATGACTCTGCCTTGAACGTCATGTTGGTGGACAACGCTGATGACCCTGCGACGTATGAAGAAGCTATGGTGAGCCCAGATTCCGACAAATGGCTAGAAGCCATGAAATCCGAAATGGGATCCATGTACGAAAACCAAGTGTGGACTTTGGTGGACTTACCGGATGGCCGTAAGGCTGTCGAGAACAAATGGATTTTCAAGAGAAAAACAGATGCTGATGGTAATATTACCGTCTATAAAGCTCGACTTGTCGCGAAAGGGTTTCGACAAATTCAAGGAGTTGACTATGATGAGACATTCTCACCAGTAGCGAAGCTAAAATCTGTGAGGATTTTGTTAGCAATTGCTGCACATTTCGATTATGAGATTTGGCAGATGGATGTCAAAACGGCGTTCCTTAATGGTGACATTGAGGAAGAGTTGTATATGGTACAACCCAAAGGTTTCGTCGATCCTAAAGATGCTGACAAGGTATGCAAACTTCAGCGCTCCATTTATGGACTGAAGCAAGCATCCCGTAGTTGGAATCAACGTTTTGATAAGGTAATCAAAAACTTTGGATTTATACAAACTTATGGAGAAGCTTGTATTTACAAGAAAGTGAGTGGGAGCTCTGTAGCATTCCTAGTACTGTATGTAGATGACATATTGTTGATTGGGAATGATATAGAACTTCTTAATAGCGTCAAAACCTATTTGAATAATAGTTTTTCAATGAAGGATCTTGGCGAAGCGGCATACATTCTAGGCATCAAGATTTATAGAGATAGATCAAGACGCCTAATAGGGCTTTCACAAAGTACATACTTGGACAAAGTTCTAAAGAAGTTTAGAATGGAAGATAGCAAGAAAGGGTTTGTGCCCATGTTGTCAGGTAAGACCTTGAGTAAAACTCAAAGTCCAGCTACGGCAGAAGATAGAGAGAAAATGAATAAAATTCCCTATGCCTCGGCCATAGGTTCTATCATGTATGCCATGCTGTGTACAAGACCGGATATAGCACATGATGTTAGTTTGACTAGCAGATATCAAAGTGATCCTGGAGAGGAACACTGGACAACGGTCAAGAATATCCTAAAGTACCTGAATAGGACTAAGGATATGGTTCTTTCTTATGGAGGTGATGAACAGCTTGTTGTAAACGGTTACACCGATGCTAGTTGGAACACCGATCCGGATGACTCAAAGTCACAGTCGGGTTACGTATTTATTTTGAATGGTGCTGCAGTGAGCTGGAGGAGTGCGAAGCAAAGCGTTGTGGCGAAATATTCAACTGAATCAGAATACATAGCTGCTTCGGAGGCTGCACAAGAAGCCGTTTGGATGAAGGAATTCATTACTGAACTCGGCGTGGTTCCCAGTGCGTTGGACCCGATGGCCATCTACTGTGACAACACAGGTGCCATAGCTAATGCGCAGGAGCCAAGGTCACATAGCAAGCTGAAGCACATCAAGCTACGTTTCCACGCTATTCGCGAGTATGTCCGAGATGGTGACATAAAGATTTGCAAAGTACACACTGATCTGAATGTGGCAGATCCATTGACTAAACCTCTCTCTAGGGCAAAGCATGACCAACACCAAAACGCCATGGGTGTTCGGTATATTACCATGTAATCTAGATTATTGACTCTAGTGCAAGTGAGAGACTGTTGGAGATATGCCCAAGAGGCAATAATAAAAGTGATTATTATTATATCTTTGTGTTTATGATGAATGTTTACATCCCATGCTATAATTGTATTATTAGGAAACACTGATACATGTGTGTTTTGTAAACATATAAGAGTCCCTAGTAAGCCTCTTGTTGAACTAGCTTGTTGATTAATTGATGATTATGGTTTCCTGATCATGGACATTAGGATGTGATTAATAACAAGGTCATATCATTAGGAGAATGATGTGATGGACACACACCCATAGTAAGCGTAGCATAAGATCAAGTCATTAAGTTCGTATTGCTGTAAGCTTTCAAATCACATAGTAACCTATTCCTTCGACCATGAGGTTATGTTAATCACCATCACCGGATGAATACTTTGATAACATCAAACGCCGCTTCGTAACTGGGTGGTTATAAAAGTGTCATTGGGTATTCTGAAAGTATGAGTTGAAGCTCATGAACCAAGATTGGGATTTGTCCATCCATATGACGGATAGATATGCTCTGGGCCCTCTCAGTGGAATGTCATCTAGTTAGCTTGCAAGCATGTGACTAGGTCACAAGGGATGACATATCACGGAACGAGTAAAGAGTACTTATCAGTAACGAGGTAGAACTAGGTATGGAGATACCGACGATCAAACCTCGGATAAGTATAATATCGTGAGACAAAGGGAATTAGTTTCGTATGTAAATGGTTCAATCGATCGCGAAGTCATCGTTGAGTATGTGGGAGCCATTATGGATCTCCAGGTCCCGCTGATGGTTATTGATATGAGATCTGTCTCTATCATGTCTACATATTCACGAACCGTAGGGTGACACACTTAAGGTTCGAAGTTATTTTAAGTAGATATGGAATGTGCGTTGGAGACCGAATGTTGTTCGGAGTCTCGGAATGGATCCGGGACATCACGAGGAGATCCGGAATGGTCCGGAGAATAAGATTCATATATAGGAGATCATTTTATGAGATAGGAAATGTTCCGGAGTGTTTGTATGAGGATTCTAGAAGGTTTCGGAATGTTCCGGAAGGTTCTAGAAGATATCTTGGAGTTTGCTTGAAAATCAAGATAGGGATCAAGGAGTCCTGTTGGGTCAAGATAAGGAGTCGTGGGGGAGGAGGATTCCTCCCCACCTCCCCACCTCCCCACCTCCCCAACCCGCCGGCCCCATAGGAGGGGAGTCCTACAAGGACTCCCCTTCCCTGGCGCGCCCTCCCCTCTTTAAATAGAGGGGCAGGGGCGCCCCCTCCTCTTACGCTCTTATAATGTCCAATCTCTGCCGCCTCTCTCCTCCACCATATTCTGCACAGGCATAGGCGAAGCCCTGCAGAATTCTCTACTCCACCACCACCACCACGCCGTCGTGCTGCTGGGATTCCGTGGAGAAGATCTACTACCTCCGCTGCTCGCTGGAACGGGGAGAGGAAGGTCTGCTTCGACTCCGCACGTGTGACCGACTACGGAAGCGCTGCCGAATCGTGGCGCCGGAAGGATCGTCAACTTGACCAAGGGCGGAAGCGCTGCTGGAACGCGACGCCGGAAGGATCGTCTACTTGACCGAAGGCGGAAGCGCTGCTGGAACTCGAAGCCGGAAGGATCGTCCACACGATCTTGAGATCGGCAAGTGATCAACTACATCAACCACGAGATCTAATCTCGTTAACGCTTTCGGATCTACGAGGGTTAGTTCCCATCTATCTCGTTGCTCATGTCTAATAGATTAGATCTTGGCTTTTATCTAGATTAGATCTAGGTTTTGTTTGTTCTTGCGGTAGAAATTTTTTGTTTTCCATGCTACGAACCCATCAAATGGTTCTATCGATCATGAAGTCATCGTTGAGTATGTGGGAGCCATTATGGATCTCCAGGTCCCGCTGATGGTTATTGATAGGAGATGTGTCTCTATCATGTCTACATATTCACGAACCGTAGGATGATACACTTAAGGTTCGAAGTTGTTTGAAGTAGATATGGAATATGCGTTGGAGACCGAATGTTTTTCGGAGTCTCGGATTGGATCCGGGACATCACGAGGAGATCCGGAATTGTCCAGAGAATAAGATTCATATATTGGGGATCATTTTCTAAGTTAGGAAATGTTCCGGAGCATTTGTATGGGAATTCTAGAAGGTTTCGGAATGTTCCGGAAGGTTCTAGAAGATTTCTTGGAGTTTGCTTGAAAACCAAGAAAGGATCGAGGAATCCCTGTGGGGCAAGACAAGGAGTAGTGGGGGAGGAGGACTCCTCCCCCCTTCCCAATCCGCCGGCCTAGGAGGGAGGGGAGTCCTACTAGGACTCCCCCTCCCATGGCGCCTCCCTCCTTTAAATAGAGGGGTGGAGGCGCCACCCCCCTTGCCCCCTCCACTCCAAACCTCAGCCGCCTCTCTCCTCCTCCTTTCTTCTGCTCAGGCTTAGGTGAAGCCCTGCAGAATTCTCTACTCCACCACCACCACCATGCCGTCGTGCTGCTGGGATTCTATGGAGAAGATCTACTACCTCCGCTGCTCGCTGGAACGAGGAGAGGAAGGTCTGCTTCGACTCCGCACGTGTGACCGACTGCGGAAGCGCTGCCGGAACGCGGCGCCGGAAGGATCGTCCACTCGATCTTGAGATCGGCAAGTGATCGACTACATCAACCACGAGATCCAATCTCGTAACGCTTTCGGGTCTACAAGGGTTAGTACAGATCTATCTCGTTGCACATGTCTAATAGATTAGATCTTGGCTTTTATCTAGATTAGATCTGGGTTTTGTTCGTTCTTGCGGTAGAAATTTTTTGTTTTCCATGCTATGAACCCATCAGTGGTATCAGAGCCGTGTCTATGCGTAGATCTATTGCACGAGTAGAACACAATATTTTTGTGGGCGTTTATGCTTTTGTTGTCGATGTCTTAGCGTGTACTTTACATCTTGTGGCATGGTGGGATGAAGCGGCTCGGGCTAACCTTACATGTCATCGCACATGAGACTTGCTCCACGCTTGACGTGTAACTTGCTTTGCACAAGTGGCTTTGTGGGTGTCTGTCTCTCCCACCATAGTTAAGATCCAATTTACAATTAGCATCTGACAACACTTGTATCGTTGTGGTTCTTGTTCGTAGGTAAGATCGGTCTTATGCGAAAGCCCCAAACCACGTAAAAAATTGCAAAGAAAATTAGAGGCATCTAACTTGTTTTTGCAGGGGTTTTGTGATGTGATATGGCCATCATGTGATTGTGATTGTATTTGATGTATGCAATGATCCTTGTTGTAATATGGAAACCGGCAGGAGCCTAATGGTTGTCTTCAATTCTGTTAAGACCTGCGTGTCTATTCACCTTGTAATAGCTTTATTCCAAGTAGTTGTAATAGTTGCTAGTGATGGTGGACAACCATGAAGCGGCGCCACTGACCTTGACGCAATGCTGGTGATGATGGAGATCATGTCCGTGCTTTGGAGATGGAGATCAAAGGCAGAAGAAGAAAGGGCCATATCATATCACACTAATTATGAATTGCCTGTGATGTTAATCCTTTATGCATCTTGTATTTCTTAGATCGCGACGGTAGCATTATAAGATGATCCCTCTCACTAAATATCAAGTAATAAAGTGTTCGTCCTTAGTTGGCACCGTTGCTAAGACTCGTCGTTTCGAAGTATCTCGTGATGATCGGGTGTGATAGATTCTACGTGTGCATACAACGGGTGCAAGCCAGATTTGCACATGCGGAAACTAAGGTTAACCTTGACGAGCCTAGCATGTACAGACATGGTCTCGGAACACGGAATACCGAAAGGTAGAGCATGAGTCATATATATGATATGATGAACATGATGATTGTTTGCCATTGAAACTACATCATCTCACGTGATGATCGGACTTGGTGTAGTGGATTTGGTTCGTGTAATCACTAAAACAAATCGAGGGATGTTGTTTTGAGTGGGAGTTCATATAGTAATATGATTAAGTTGAACACAATTTATCATAAACAAAATCAAAGTGAATTTGCATAGTTTGTTGTAGTCATTGGCATCTGTTCAACCCCTTAATCTTAGTTATAGTTGAGATAAAAGAACTATAGAAATTCTGGATTTTTACTTTACGAACTGGTATCGTATTGTTTTGTGTGTCAATCTAAAGTTTAAAAGTCCTATTGCAAACTTTCAGCAAACTCCATTTACTCCATGAAGTTTAATAATCAGTATTAAATCAAGAGTAACAATTCCAGTGTTAGTATCTAATGTATCATGTTTGCCTCCATGATTCTTGATATTTAAAAGATTGTTTTAATATCAAGATTATCTAGGAGCTGAAAGAAATGTTTCAGAAACCATCATGTGTGGAAGATATTGTGATATCTGAAACGATATTTTGGTTGCATTATGGTAGAGTATAAATTTAACAAAATACATGTTCTCATATTGTATGAGAATTTGTGAAGGATGGAGATGCTAGGCATCTGAATCTCCCAAAAAGGTTTCGGGAACTAACATTATACTCCTGGTTCTTCCTTATAGGCTATAGTAGCTTGATCATGAAAGTTGTCATGATAAGGATGAATAGAAGATGTAAGTAAAATGTTTACTACACTAATAGATTACTAAAGTATGGATTTTTGAGAGAACACCAAACATTCGATGATGGTGATCCACTTCAAAGTGCAAGTCCAAAGGTATTAGTATTTGACTATATACACTTTGTGCTATGTGAATAACACCAGTATTGAAGTTGATAGATTCTTTTAAAAGAGAAAAGGAAATGCTGAAAGAGAATCTCAAAAATTTGTGGCAGAAAAAGAAAAGACTAGAATTGTCTAGCTCAGGTATATAGATGATATACATGTTATGGTTGTATTCTTTGCTTGTTAGACAATGTGGTTCTTGGGTATTGGATACACGAATTTGTTGGTATGAAATGTCATACAAAGCGACACAATTCATGAACTGCAACGGACTAAGTAACTAGCAAGAGAATATGTGATGATGTTCATCGAAAACAAACAAAGGGTTGTTGTGTAGTTCATTAACATCAAAGCTTTGCTCCAAGATTTGTTTCAATAATTGTTTTGATCAGGTATTATGAGAACAAAAGGTTGTTCAAATAATTTCCGTATTCCATAAAAGATGGATGATTTACAAATCTCGTTGGAGAAATCACATCCATAAAACTAATGCTAAAATGTCGAAAGACAATTGATTGAAAGATCACTTATGAAGTGACATCGCTGTTTAAATTATATTGGAAAGAAAACATGAAGAAACTCCATGTTGATAGAATTTTGGAGTCTTTTGATTTTTGATCAAATGACGCTTGTGAAACTTTCTAGAGATAATTAAAACTTCGTTCATAGGTCAAAAGGGAACGAATGACTAGCTTATTGGAACTTGTACATATAGATGTATGAAGCCCATTATGTAGTCAAGAGCGATGGATTTCAACTTCATATGCTTCCTCCGAGAATTTAAGTGAATATATGTATATTTACTTAATAAGGAAGAAGTATGAAACTTTTTGAAAAAGTTGAAAGAATTTCAAAATGAAGTAGAAAATCATTGTAAACAAATTAAAGAATTTATGATAGGATCATAAAGGAAGATATTTGAGTTACAAGTTTTAGCATAAACACATAAGATTTGAGGAATCGTTCCATGAATTTGCATTTCCCAAAACACCATAGGAGTATGGAGTGTTCAAGATATGCAATGAAACCTTGTTTGACATGGTGAGATCAAATGTGTTAGTAATAAAACTGCCATAGTATTTTAAAGATTAAAGCTTTAGTGATTACCGCTTTTACACTGAAAAGAGCTCCATCGTGATCCATTGAAATGACACCATATAAGTCATGGTTTGGGATAAAACCCAGGTTGTCCTTTCTTAAAAAATTTGGTATGCTAGGCATAAGTAAAATGTTTACAACCAAAGTCGGATAAGCACGTCTTTGTAGGTTATTCCAAAGAATTTGTTGGGAATTTCTCCATAACGCCGAGGACAAAAGAGTTTGTCGCTTGGAACGTCAAGTTTCTTGAGAAGGAATTTTTCGTGAAAAGTTAACTGGGAGGACAATAGAACTTTGATAAGGTTGTTGAACCTTAGCTATATGTGCTAAGTAGCGCAGCGCCGGAAAGTGTCCCGGTGGTGGCCACAATGCTCATGGCTCTCGTGATTACAAAAGGTGTGATCTCGGAGATTAGAGTTCCTATAGAACCGTGTGGGTCGGTAAGAATCAAATAGTAAGATTTGATAAGCAAGTCATTATTGTTTTGACAATGATGAACCGACTACATGCAAAGAAGCGATGATGGGCCCTGACTCCATAAAATGACTAGAAGTCATGGAATCCGTGATAGTATCCATACACGAGAAATCAAGTTTCTGAACTTAGAAGACCCTCCGGAAAGGCATGAAGCCTATCGGTCGTGTTTGGATCTATAAAGAAATAGACATGGATGTTTCAAATCTATGAAATAGTCGACATGTCAGAAAGAGTTTACGACAATGTTCAAGGAATTGACTATGATAAGATTTGATCTTTCATAGCGATATTTAGTCTGGACGGATTAATGCAGCAACCACTACATATATTTTGGTATATGGTAGTTGAACAAACAAAACAAGTTCTTCTAATAGAATGGTTACCTAGGACGTGTACATGACACGATCCAAAGGGTTTTGTTAATTCAAAGGATGCTAAAAGAGTATGCAAAACTTCAATGGTTGAAGTGAGCATCGCGGAGTTGGAATCTTCAGAGACGATGAAGATGTTTACATTTTGCAAGAAATTAAGTGGGAGCGCTAAGACATATTTCTAATACATTATGTGAAAGACATATTGTTGATTAGAAATAATGTACCTTTTATTGACACAGGTTAAGAATTTCATTTCGATGAAAGACTTAGGCATAACTCAAGAATTAGGCATCAATGTCTATATGGATAGATTGAGGCGCTAATATGATTTTGCCAAATGTACATAGATAAGATGTTGAATGAGTTCAATATGGAAACAACAAGAAAGGTTCTTGACGCACGGAAATGACTAAATCAAGATTCAAGTGTGTTGACATGAGATTCAAGTGTTTTGACACTTGGTGAAATCACAAGAATATTTTGATCAATCATTCTTTGAGATGTACACATCCAGATATGTCCTATGCTCTAAATGTTATGAGCATATACCAGAATTATTCATAAGATGATCATTGGACAATAGGAAAGATATTCTTATGAGCTTTGGAAGAACTAAGAATATATCATGTATAAGTGACAAATAGTTAAAGGTAGTTCATTGTAAAGTGTTACATTGATACTAGTTTTGTCACAAGATACAAATTAAATTTATCTCAATTTAGACTATGGGTGGCACAATATAATGGAAAGGATGTTCCATGATAGATTTGGATGAGTTCCAAAGTTGAGATATTGTGACGGATACTACAACAAAAGGCTAAGTATATAACTGCTATAGTAGTAGCAAAGGAGGGCATTTGTGTTAAGTAGTTTGTTATCAAACTAGGTGTGGTTCATAGCGGGATAATACTATGAAGATACATTGTATGACAATAGTATCAACATAATTTAATCCCAAGGAACTAAAGGTCTCACCAAAGGACCAAATTTATACAATGCCATCTCATTGGAGAATGAGTAATGCGTAGAGACGCAAGGACATGCGAATACACACGGACCTGGAAGTGTCAGATCCAAAGATTATGTTTTACCACTAGCAATAGTGTCTATACAACACCAGAAAGCCATAGGTGTTGAATGCACAAGTTTTTAAACTAGATTATTGACTCTAGTGCAAGTGGGAGACTGTTGGAGATATGCCCAAGAGGCAATAATAAAGTGGTTATTATTATATCTTTATGTTTATGATAAATGTTTACATCCCATGCTATAATTGTATTAACCGGAAACATTAATACTTGTGTGTTTTGTAAACATAAAAGAGTCCCTAGTAAGCCTCTTGTTGAACTAGCTTGTTGATTAATTGATGATCATGGTTTCCTGATCATGGACATTGGATGTGATTAATAACAAGGTTATATCATTAGGAGAATGATGTAATGGACACACACCCATAGTAAGCATAGCATAAGATCAAGTCATTAAGTTCGTTTGCTATAAGCTTTAAAATACATAGTAACCTAATCCTTTGACCATGAGGTTATGTTAATCACCATCACCGGATGGGTACTTTGATGGCATCAAACACCGCTTCGTAACTGGGTGGTCATAAAGGTGTCATTGGGTATTCTTAAAGTATGTGTTGAAGCGCATGGACAAGGATTGGGATTTGTCCATCCATATGACAGATAGATATGCTCTGGGCCCTCTCAGTGGAATGTCATCTGATTAGCTTGCAAGCATGTGACTGGGTCACAAGGGATGACATATCACGAAACGAGTAAAAAGTACTTATCAGTAACGAGGTAGAACTAGGTATGGAGATACCGACGATCAAACCTCGGATAAGTAAAGTATCGTGTGACAAAGGGAATTGGTCTCGTATGTAAATGGTTCTATCGATCACGAAGTCATCGTTGAGTATGTGGGAGCCATTATGGATCTCCAGGTCCCGCTGATGGTTATTGATAGGAGATGTGTCTCTATCATGTCTACATATTCACGAACCGTAGGGTGACACACTTAAGGTTCGAAGTTGTTTTAAGTAGATATGGAATATGCGTTGGAGACCGAAGGTTGTTCGGAGTCTCGGATTGGATCCGGGACATCACGAGGAGATCCGGAATTGTCCGGAGAATAAGATTCATATATTGGGGATCATTTTCTAAGTTAGGAAATGTTCCGGAGCATTTGTATGAGGATTCTAGAAGGTTTCGGAATGTTCCGGAAGGTTCTAGAAGATTTCTTGGAGTTTGCTTGAAAACCAAGAAAGGATCGAGGAATCCTTGTGGGGCAAGACAAGGAGTAGTGGGGGAGGAGGACTCCTACCCCTTCCCAATCCGCCGGCCAAGGAGGGAGGGGAGTCCTACTAGGACTCCCCCTCCCATGGCGCCTCCCTCCTTTAAATAGAGGGGTGGAGGCGCCACCCCCTTGCCCCCTCCACTCCAAACCTCAGCCGCCTCTCTCCTCCTCCTTTCTTCTGCTCAGGCTTAGGCGAAGCCCTGCAGAATTCTCTACTCCACCACCACCACCACGCCATCGTGCTGCTGGGATTCCGTGGAGAAGATCTACTACCTCCGCTGCTCGCTGGAACGAGGAGAGGAAGGTCTGCTTCGACTCCGCACGTGTGACCGACTGCGGAAGCGCTGCCGGAACGCGGCGCCGGAAGGATCGTCCACTCGATCTTGAGATCGGCAAGTGATCGAGTACATCAACCACGAGATCCAATCTCGTAATGCTTTCGGGTCTACAAGGGTTAGTACAGATCTATCTCGTTGCACATGTCTAATAGATTAGATCTTGGCTTTTATCTAGATTAGATCTGGGTTTTGTTCGTTCTTGCGGTAGAAATTTTTTGTTTTCCATGCTACGAACCCATCAGTTAGAACGAGGCATATCCCAATTGGAGGGTAGTTTCTCCTTGGGCATATTCTGGAATTGCTGCTCATGGATAAGGGTATGGAAGGGATTCTTGGTGCGTGGATAAGGTGACCGTGAAGCCAAGCAATGACGTGGAGTCTTCCCTCTAGTGGACATCCGTACAGTCCTTTTGAACCTGGCAGGGTTTGCCACCACTCCAATGCTTGCAATGGTGGTGCTAGCATGTAGATGCTGGTCTTCCTTTGCCTCCTTTTCAACTTCACTATCGATCTCCTCCTCCTGCTCATAGTCTTGGAGATCCTCTTCCGCAGGCCCTTTGCCCTTATCATTGGCGGAGACCATTGTGCTTCTAAACTTTAAGAATAGTTCCTGGCAGAAATAGATCGAAACGAAAATGCACGAGAACACAATATACGAACCTCGGGGGATCTAGGGGATTATATATTATGAAGTTTTACAACAAAAGGAAGGTACTGGGAGAAAACGGGTCGGAGACGGGCTTCGGGGTGGCCACACCCCCTGGTGGCACGGCCAGGTGGGTCCGCGCCACGGGGTAGTGTGAGCCACCCGGGCTCCATTTTCGCCCCTATTTCTACTCATTGCTTTCCTTGTTAGATAAAAACTGCAAAAATATAAATTGACAGATTTTTCGCGGACCTTTTCTTACCAGAACTGTTACCTATTCGAAACAGACTCTACAGGTCTCTAAGCTTGACATTTAGTAAATTCTTCTGGAGTCACTGCTTGAATAACATCAATATCTTCATCTTTATACACATGTTGTTTGAGTCAATTAACCATTCACCATCTTATTACACCATTTTCTCCAATAACCTGGAAATTTCTTTCACACAAAACTTCACACAATTCTCATTAGCAACATTAGTACAAGCGAGGTAATAAACCTTTTAAGTTCAATTTCAACTGAAATCCATCGAATCATAAGCTACTGTAGCAACTCCTTTCGAAAGCCTAAAAAGGAATTCAAAAAGGAAATCGATATAAGAAGCAAATGCAAGAGTAGCAAAAATCTATCAAAACAGACCAGCAGGGAAAGATAATTTTTTTCGGAAATCTTCTGTTCCTCAAACAAAAAAGTGTAAAACTAATGAAAGTTAAATAATAACCTGGGGCATGCACACAAAAATTAATAGATCAGTACGACGTTCTAGGATTTTTCACGATTTTTTATAGTGAAGCACAAAAATCTGTTTCGGGACAACAACTTCCCCAAATCTTACTTTTCTCTCGTTAGAGGTTGATCTTGACACAAAAACCAAAAAAAGGATAAGGAGAGGTTATTGCTGAAACAATAACTTCCAAGAATCAAATAAACAAAACAAACTAAAAACAAAAGAAATATATTGGGTTGTCTCCCAAAAAGCTCTTTCTTTATAGCCATTAAGATGGGCATGATAATTTCAATGATGCTCACATAAGAATATGAATTGAAGTAAAAGAGAGCATCAAGAAGCAAAAATACACATGTTTAAGTCTAACCCACTTCCTATGCAAGGGAATTTTGTAAGAAAATACATTGTTGAAACCAGAGGCTGCTAGCATAAGAAGGCAAAACAAGTGCAACATAAAGACTTTCAGCATAAAGCAAGGAAACTTAATATTATTGAGATGCATAAGAATAGTCTTCCCTCTCTCATAATAACTTTCAGTATCATGCATAATTTTAACGATATAACTATCACGTGAACCATTGTAGCAATGATCACTTATCCTAACAGAAAACACAGGGACACTAGCTCTCATAACACTACTTTGTGAAACAATATTAGAAGTATCCTTACAGAGGATAGTGTGTCCATTTTCTACATATTTAGTAACAAAGTCTTTCACATTTTCTAATATAGGTTCAGCATCCACTTGTTCATCAGGTTCAACAGCTTTATTTGTACTTTCATTAACCATACTAGCTATCATAGAATGTTCCTTTATCTTAACTGGGAAAGGCATTTTCTCAATGTAAGGTTCAGGTAAAACATGATTAGCAGTATAAACTTCAGTATTTCTTGCAGGAACACAATTAGCAATATCTTTATATGGCTCATGATACTTATTCCAGTTCTTTTTAGGAATTTCAATATAGGAAGCAAAAGCCTTAAAATAAGTTGCAATATCTTGAGAGTCTAGACCATAAGCATTACTAATATTACGAAAGTCATCAGTTCCCATAAAAGATTTAATGCACTCATAATCATAATTTATACCTGACTTTCTTCCTTTATCATTCTCCCATGCTTCATCATTGTCTTGAATACGGTCTAGAAGATCCCATTTAGCTTCCTCTTCCATGCATGTAAATGATCCAACACAAGAAGCATCCAATAGATCCTTCTCATGAAGAGAAAGCCTTGCATAAAAGATATTGATAATAATATTATTGGGGAGCTCATGAATAGGATATGTGAGCATTAGTAACTTCAATCTCCCCCAAGCTTGAGCTGTACTCTCTCCATCAAGAGGCCAAAAGTTGTATATTTTGATTCCTCTCTTTATGAATCTCACTAGGAGGATAAAATTTTGAATAAAAGAGAGGTACTACTTCCTCCCATTCAAGAGTTTGACCATTCTTCAGCAGCTTATACCATTCCTCAGCTCTTCCTTTCAGTGATAATGAGAATAACTTCTTGACTTGATCTGATGTAATACCTGCACACTTGAACAACCCGCATAATTCGTGTATAAAGAGCAAACAATCACCAGGATGGACAATTCCATCTCCAAAATAGTAGTTATTCATAACACGATCAATAATTCTTGTGGGTATCTTAAAAGTATCATTTTCAGCTGGTGTAGGTTCATCTACTACCTTAGCAGTGGCAGTAACATTATGAAATAAGAAACTAAGTGAATTATCCATATTGAAATAAAGTAACTAACAGAAATAAACAATACTCACAATAGAAGTTTCCTTTACCATTTCCACTCTCCAATAGCGCTTCACTCCCCGGCAACAACGCCAGAAAATAGTCTTGATGACCCACAAGTATAGGGGGTGTATCGCAGTATTTTCGATAAGTAAGAGTGTCGAACCCAACGAGGAGCAGAAGGTGTTGACGAGTGGCTTGGACCACGAATTCTCTGTAAATACTTAGCAAAACAGATTTTTAGGGGGTTTTGATAATGCAGATAAATAAAGTGTGAGTAAATAAAAGACAATAATAATATATACAACAAGTGGCCCAATCCTTTCTTTAGCAAAGGACAAGCCGGTTGTATTACTTAATATGACCAAACATTCTCGAGGACACATGGGGATATCTTCAAGTGCTTTCGCTTCATATAGTTGATTAATCTTCTTTAGTTTGATAAGTGTTGTGTGGGTGAACCTATGCTAATATACTAACCTTACTAGGACTAATACATACTTGTGATTGAAACCCTTGCAAGCATCCGCAAGTACAAGAAAGTAATTAATATAAAAACCTAACCACAGCTTTAAACTCTAAGATCCTACATCCCTTGTGCAAAGGTTTCCTAACGGGGGTTCAGGTTTCTGTCACTCCGACAACCCCTACGATTAGTAGCCAAATACACAATGCATTCCCCTAGGACCATAAAGGTGAAGTGTCATGTAGTCGACGTTCACATGACACCACTAGAAGAATAACACCACAACTTAAATAATAAACTATTGAATCTTTCTCAACACAATTCCACTACTAACAACATGACTTCTCCCATGTCCTCAAGAACTAAACGAACTACTCACAAGATATCATATGGATCAAGATCAGAGATGATATAATGATAAGTAACAATCTGAACATAACAATAATTCAATGGTTCCACTCAATAGCATCAACTACAACAAGTAATCAACACCGGGAAAGTTCCCCTAAGAACTATGCAAGATTCAACCCAATTGTTGCAGTGGTATGGAGTGGTGATGATGGTGCTGGTGGAGATGATGATGGAGATGGTGATGATGATGATCCCGATGAAGTCTAGCTTGATGGTGGTGTTGATGGCGGCGATCTCCCCTCTCCGGGAAGGAATTTTCCCGGCAGATTTCTGCCTGCCGGAGAGCTCTTTCTCTCTCTGCAGTTTTCCGCCCCATAGAGGCGGCGGAATCTTTCTATGGTCGCTCCCTGAGTCTTAGGGTTTCGTGGGGATAATATACGCCAGAAGGGAGATCCAGGAGTGGGCCAGGTTGGCCACACCACCTGGTGGCACGGCCAAGGGTGGCACGCGCTAGGGGGTGGTGTGGCCCCCCTGTGGCCCAACTCCGCTCCCCCTTCTAGCATCCTTCGTCTTCTGGAAAAATAGGATTTTCCATGTATTTCTGGGATTTTCTGATCTTCACGAATTTCGCCTCCAAACAGTGCCTTTTCCATCAGGATCCTGACTTCAGCGGTCCATCCTCCAAAAGTCATCAACCATGCAAAAATAGATGAAATAACATAAGTATCATCTCTTAATATGAAATATATCAATGAATAACAGTAAATTATGATATAGAATAGTGATGCAAAATGGACGTATCACACGGTAGGGTCTTCCTCACTCTAGTAGTATACTGCTGCTGTGAGGATGCATTCATATGGAGCTCATGTTGATACAGATGATGACTATCTACGCATGGCCGAGTCCACTACTGTCAAGTGCATGTACAAGTTCTGAAGAGCACTTGTGGATTGTTTGGACCAACATATTTGAGATCACCCAGCTGAAGACATTGCTTGGATCCTAGCAGCAAATTAAGTAATAGGATTCCCTAGGTTGTTTGGAAGTGTCAACTGTATGCATTGGGTATGGAAGAACTGTCCATTTTCTTGGCTAGGAATGTACAAATACCACAAAGTAGCTTGCAGTGTGGTACTTGAGGCACTGGCTTATTAGGATATCTGGATTTGGCATTCCCTCTTAGGGATGGCGGGATCACACAATGAAATCAGCGCCATGAGTGCTCGAATTTCTTGACACAGCTTGTTGAAGGTCATGCATTTTCGATGAACTTTGTGATCAATGTCCACCGGTACACCAGGGGATACTACCTGACGGATGGCATCTATTTGAGATGGTAAACATTTGTGAAGAAAATCCCTAACCCTATTGTGGGCAAGAGATCTCATTTTGCCAAGGAACAAGAAACTTGCAGGAACAAAGTCAAGCGAGCATTTGATGTGCTTCAATCTCGATTTGCTATTGTTCGGTACCTGACTCCGACTTGGTTGAAAGATCATATGTGGAAGGTGATGAACGTATGTGTGATCTTGCACAACATGATCACTGAGAGTGAGCGAGAGGCATCAATTCTTGACACTGAATCATATTTTAGGTAGGCTCCTCTTGCAGATGTTGATCACCAGGCGTGTGCCGCATTTGCTTCCTTTCTCGTCACGCATGAAGAAATCTGAGACCCATATATGCATGCCAACTCTAAGTTGATCTACTAGAACACATGTGGATTCTCAAAGCAAACACCTAGTTTGTTTAAATTGTGTTTTAAAACTTTTTAAATTTATAAGTTTGTCTTGTTAAACTAGTTAATTTATATATCAAACTATGTGATAAAATATGGTTTATATTTTTTCGATAGCCGGTATTGGGGGCACGACTGGTGATCGACGCGTCCCAGGAAATCGGCAAGCGGTGACATGTCGGCCCTTCGAAAATACCTTGTTGTGGGGACAACAACGGTCGGAGATGCTCTTAAGGCTTTAACGTATGGACTTGGTCGACACCAATTTCAACACGAATAATTTTGGCACAATGTTATGAGTTTTTGAATAGGGAGTCTCTAGCGCTCGCTTGACCGAGAACTTGGTTAGCCCTCGATCAACTTACGTCAGTTCCTTTCTGCTGAGCCCAACCCTCCTATCTTATATTGTACGAGATTTTGTGGGCTGTTGTTGGGTTGTTGTGTTGTTTTCTCTAGATGGATTTGTGGGTCTGGGTGAGGTTGTTAATTGGGCTCGGTTGGGTTGTGTCTTGATGCATCTTTTAGAACCTTCTTCCTGCCCCAGATCTCACCTGCTCCCCCTGATCTCAGCTGCTCCCTCCTTGTCCGCCGCACCCCACTCGTCTCTCCCATAGAGATTAAACATCAACATGAATCATATCCATGCCTCCCATGGAGATTGAACCCATAGATCTATAAAGTACTCCTCTACACTTCAAATCTTCTATAACATCTATCCCAAGTAGATCAACCTGTTCACAACACATAAAGGAGGATTATATATAAGAGCATGGATGGGGGAACATGTAGTAGTAGCAACCTAACTGATGCACTCAACATGGCCGATGGAAGGATATGGAGCACTCACTGGGGTATGAAAACAGATATTCTTTCTTATCTTCCCTTGAACCACCCTAATGGAAGGATATTGATGTCCCCCTGATGTAATTTCTTACAGTTCTCTGAACCACCCTGGTTACAGCAGACAAAAATTCAAAATTAAGATACTTTCCTTTGGTCTCATTGTTGTATCTTGTTCAACAGGAATCATATATATGTATGGAGACTACTTATTTGGAACACAACTGAGTTGAAGACAAAAAAATGTAGTACATATGCATACAATTAGGAAAAAAACTTAAGAACTGAATTTGTTGTTTGTTCCTGCAGATTCCACATACAGGAGTATACTAGCAAGATGAAAGAAAAGAGCTACTGGCTCCATCTACTTATGCAATGCAGGTACTGATTCTACAGATATGGGTATCAAACAAACACAGTTTGATACAAATTGTAATTTAAACAAAATATAATCACTGTTTGACTTTGTTCTTGTGTACAACATCAGATTGGGTATCCGCAAAGATATATGCCTCATATGGATGTTAGTTTAGGAACAACAAAAGGAAATGCATTTGAAGAAGGCATAACCACACATAATTCAGTAAGTTCACACAGTCCATTATAGAAAAGAAAATTTCAGTATGTGGTCATAAAACATATATAACAAGTAGATTATTTTCTCGTATACAGATACTACAATCTCAAGGTTTGGGTATGAGCTACACTGAACTAATGCTTGTTGCAGAAAGTAACTCACAGAAGCAGGTAAATGATGACCCACAAGTATAGGGGGTGTATCGCAATATTTTCGAGGGAAGTTAAACCCAATTTATTGATTCGACACAAGGGGAGCCAAAGAATATTTATAAGCGGTAACAACTGAGTTGTCAATTCAGATGCACCTTGAGCTCACAAAAGTTTATTAGTAGCAACAGTTTTGTAGTAGGAATAGTAAAGTAACAACAGTAGTAAAGCAAAGACAGTAGTAACAAAAGCAGTAAACAGTGGGATTCGAGTGCGGTAGGCATAGGGATGGATGGACGGGTGTGGTATGGACAAGACAATTCACATAGCAATCTGAACATAGGGCAATTGCAGATAAATAAGATAAAGCACCCAAGTACTAGACAATCCTAGGCATGTGTTCCATATATAGTCATACGTGCTTGCAATGAGAACTTGCACACCATCTTTTGTCCTGCCAACCCATTTGCAGCGAGGCCTCTAGGGAACTAGTGGCAATTAAGGTGCTCCTTTTAATAGAGCACCGGAGCAAAGCATTAACACTCCGTGAACAAACATGATCCTCACATCAAAGCCATTCCCTTCCGGTTATCCCGATTTTTGTCACTTCGGGGCCATAGGTTCCGGACAACAACGTGTGTATACAACTTGTAGATAAGACCAGAAACAATACTATCATAATTAATCAATAACATGTTCAGATCTGAAATCATGGCACTCGGGCCCTAGTGAAAAGAATTAAGCACAACAAGTCACAACAAAGTCATAAAGCACTAATAAAATATACTAGGCACCATGCCCTAACAATCTGATGCCATTACATGAACGATCTCATCCAATCCCTACCATCCCCATAGCCTACAGCGGGGGATTACTCACTCATAGATGGGGGAAACATGGATGGTCGATGGAGAAGCGATGGTGATGATGATGTCGATGATCTCCTCCAATTCCACATCGCGGCAGGGTGCCAGAACGAAGTTTCTGGTGCTGTTTCGTGGAATCTGGTGGTGGCGGCAGAGCGGAACTCCTTCTGGAAAAACGTCGAACCCCCCGAAGTTTTTAGGTCAGAAGGCTCCTTATAGGCGAAGAGAGAGGTCGAGGGGGTGCCTGGGGGGCCCACCCCACCCCCTGGCGCGGCCTGGCCTGGCCCGCGCCACCAGGTGGTGTGGCCGCTCCAGGTCTCTGCTCCGTCTCGTATTCTGGCTCCTGGAGTCTTCGGGTGAAATAGGATTTTTGGCATATTTTCCAGGATTTTTGCCTTATAGTTGATTTTCTGCACAAAAAGTAGACACCAAGGCAATTCTGCTAAAAACAGCGTCAGTTCGCATTAGTTGCATCCAAATCACACAAGTATAGAGGAGAAACAATAGCAAAATTGTTCGGGGAAGTAGATACCTTTTGGACGTATCAGTAAATTCATATATAAAAATTATATTAGTTAATTCTAATATGGTCACAAAACCCAAAATGAAAAATGTAATATTTTCTTATTGCAGGTTTCAAATGATGGATTTGGCAGCATGTTTGAGGAGCCTATGGGTCTTGAGGTATGATTCTTAATTAGTAAAATCCACCTGATACTATGTATGTGAAAAATAACTAAAAATTCATTATATTTTCTCCTACAGTGCAAGACTTTTATGATCACAGAACGATATTCATATAGAACATTGCAAATCCAAACATAGAAACACATCAAGAACAACAATAACTAGAAAACAATTATAGTGATGATGAAGAACAAATGGGTCCTGAGTACTGCGGGTTCAAAGGATATCATTCTGACCAACCCGATGAAGATATTGGAGGCATGTTTTCAAAGAAGAAACTGAACCAAATGTTCAAACTAAAGTACAGTCAGCTGATGATCAAAATGTTGTTGTGACAGAGTCCAATTGAGCACTTGGTTCCGGAACTGCAGGAAGTAATATTGTTGATGTTGAATATGTTGAAGATGAATATGATGGCACTGAAAACCTTACACAATAGGATATAAAGTTATATCTTGCATCTGAGAGTGTTGCTGCTGCAAAAAGAGGTAGTCAAGAAGCTTTGAGTAATCATGTTCCAACTATAAACATGATATTTGACATGGATGATCAAGCTTATGGTTTCGACAATGAGTATGCTTCCATACATGGGTTTTTGATTAAAAAGCCTCAAATTACAATGCAAAAAGACGTGGAACCAATACAACAACTAGGCACACCTATAGATGTAACAAGTCTGGTCCAGTTTTAGATAGAGAAGTTGATGAAGACAGGAGGAGGAAGAAGAAGCTAAGGAAGCAAGAACGAACTAGTTGTGCGACACCTAAAGCATCTAGGCAAAGGAGAACAGACAGGATTGAGATAACAGGCTGTGAAGCAAAGATGATCATAACTTTAAAGGATTGCAAATGGATTGTTACAAATCTAGAGTTACATCATAACCATGAGTTGAGCCCACATGATGAAGTCAAATTCATGAGATCACACAAACACATGATAGATCAAGAAAAGCTTTACATTTGTACCTTCGATTCTATCAATCTACCTATAAGGAATATAATGGCTATTCTCACATATTTGAGAGGAGGACAGAAACAAGATCTCCCCTGCAACAAGAAGTGTGTCATCAATGTAAAGATATCAATAAGGAATGAGAACAACACAAATGATATGATGCAAGTGCTTGAGTACTTTAGGAAAAGAAAGGCATAGGATCCGACATTTTTCTATGATTTCAAGCTTGTTGATGGGAACAAAGTGGAAAGCATTTCCTAGGCAGATGGTTTTTCAATAAAAATGTATGATCTGTATGGTGACTGTATCAGTTTTGACACCACATACAAGACAAATAAATATATTTTGTGTTTCACTCCGTTTGTCGGTGTTACTGGGCATGGACACAACTGTCTATTTGCTTGTGCCATACTACACAATGAATCAAGAGACAGTTTCAACTGGATGTTTAAGACATTTTTAAAGTGTACGAGGAGCAAACATCTGTCGTCAGATTGAGGACAAGTACGCCATGAGGGGGTCCTCGAGGCGTGCGGAAGAGAGGGGTGTGAGACGTACGATGTTCCGGGGCGGTGAGCACACAAGTTTACCCAGGTTCGAATCTGCCGGCTTTGGACGGACCCTACTCCTGCTAGCAATCCAGTAATACGGCAAAGCCGGAATATGGGTTACAAGGGTATCGCATGTGCGAGTTGATACTGTAGACTATTGAGGTTATCTGGTGCCCTAAAGGCTCTCCCTAGGACGGTTTATATAGATATCCGGTCTAGGGTTTACAGGAGAGATCAATCCAGCTACGACTAAGAGATGGTTACAGAGTACATCTTGAACTACAAGTAACATTATGGGCCTAAGTCGGTAAGTCTTCTGGGCCTTCCCGTAGCCGGATTAGACTCCGTCTTCTCTCCCTAACTGGGCCGCCCATGAAGAAAAGCTCTAACCCGAAGTGGGCCACCCTAGTCAGTGAGGAACTGTGAGGATACCTGGAAAGTATATTCCCAACAACAGCCCCCGGAGGCCTCCAAGATCCAAAGTCGGATTTTATCATCGTCTAGCTTGATCTTTGGCTTGCAGAATCTTGAAGGGTTCCTGAAACTTCACAACAAAAAATACGATCCGGGTCTTAAAAGCAAGTCGGACCTTTCAATTGGTTACTCGGATTTTCTAGCTCGCTTTTATACTAAGCTGGAACTTGGTCTCTAACGCCACCTGACACAAGCATGGTCAAGTCACGTCATCTGATAGACGTTCCGTCAGCACGACCGTTGGTGGGTCCGCGGTTCACAGAACTGAGGCGTCGTTTCAATGCGTACGTGGAGATCGGGGCGACGCAATCATCGCACGGGCCCTTCCCAGTTCTTTCCACGACACGTGGCGGTTACACTGTAGCGTTTGCACGAATCTTGGCGCAGGTAGGTGAATATAAGAGGTTTAGATTTCTTCTTCTCCTCTCCACCAGTACTTTGCCATTCCTTCCTTCCCAATCCTCCTGTGCACCCAGAGCCTCCTCGTCCTCCTCCCACAGAGCTCCTAGCGCCGCCACTTTAAGGTCACCTTTTCCACCGGAGAAAAATGGCTTCATCTTCTTCTTCATCTGGTTTGGCGGCGGCAGCAGCGTCGGCGGAAGCAGCTACGGAAAAGGAGAGTTTCCAGGGAATCTGGATCCCCTGCGCCCTCGACGAGGCCGGCCTCGAGAACGTGGAGAAGGAGGGGCTTCTCACCGCCGGTGATTGGCGGACCGGCCTCGGTGAAACTGTCCCCAACCCGCGCGAGGGCGAGCGTGTCCACATCAGCACCCATCTGGACCGAGGTTTGTCCTTTCCTCCCTCGAAGTTCTTCTCCGAGGTGATAGATCACTATGGAGTTCAACTCCACAATCTTCCTCCCAATTCTCTTCTAGAAATGAGCGCATATGCTGCGCTTTGCGAGGGCTTTCTCGGCATTAGGCCGAGTTTGCTTCTCTTCCGGTACTATTTCCATGTCCGGAGAAATTCCATCACTGCCGGTGTTCCTTATATCACCGGTACCATTAGTTTTTCTGTTAGACGAGACCGGGCCTATCCCAAAAATTTTGCCAGTGACTCGGTCAAACAATGGCCAAGCACTTTCTTCTACCATAGGGATATTCCGGCTCCCAGCAAAGCTACTGCTTTGCCGGCATTTGTCGACGGAGCCGCCACAGCCCAGCCTTCCTGGGACAAGGCTGCTCCGGCTCTTACCGATGATCTGATCCTTGCTAAGAGGCGGATCGAGTATTTGATCAAGCACAAGGGTCTGAAGGGATCCGACTTGGTCCAATGTTGGGTCTCACCTCGGATCCAGCCACTTCAGTACCACGGGGACAGACTGATGCACTCCATCACGTCTTCCAAAAAAGATTCCCTCCGCTAGGGTTACATAAGCCAGATCAAATGGCTGATCAAGGAGCGGATCGAGAGGAAAATTCCGGAGGTTTCTCTGGATATGCACACGGCGGAAAACCCCGTGGTGCTAGTAAGCTTCCATCAATACACCTTTCATGTGTTTCAATCTTTAAGTTATATACAGCAATGCTGATATGCTTTCCTGTTTTCAGCTTGCTGACCTCCCCGAGTCGGAGCTTGCTCCACTCGAAGGATACCCTCCTGAGTTTTCTCAGGAGACCGAAGTAGTCCCATTGCCGGATCTTGCGCTCAAGAAGCGTAAAGCTCCGACAGTGGCGGTTGGCACAAAGGAGGTGCCAGTCGTGAAAAGGTAACCTTTTGTCACAACATTTTCGCCTTTGTAATTTACTCAAGTTTCTTTCCGAGATGTAATGTTTCCGACTTTACTACTTTCTCAGAGCAAAACCAATCATCAAGGGCAAGGGGAAAGGGATTCCTTCGAAGCCCTTGCGACAAACGAAGCTTACCATAGCTTCCCCTGCCACGGCTCCTCCGACTCCTGCCCCTCAACCTTCTACAACACCGGCGATTACTCCTTCTCCGGTTGTTGTAGAAGATTCGGCTCCTCCAACGGCGCCTGTGATCCTTGGGTCACACACTGACGTCACCGTGGGTGCGTCAGCTCAAGATAAGGGTGAACCCTCTTCGGGTAATGATCCCTCGGCTGAAGTCTTCACCGACAACCTCCTCAGCAATCCCGGACTTTCCAAGTTTAGCTTATCTCGGAAATCTGCAGAGGAGATCCAACGGCTGGCCAGGCAAGTCCTGGACAAAAGCCATCTATCCCCCGAAGAGGAAGCGCAAGAAGCAGAGGACGTCAAGTTCTCTGACCTTCTCGCTCAAGTCTGCCTTCGCGACGAGAGAATCAGGACTGGCGAGCTTCCAACAGCCCCAGTAGTTCCTCTTACCCTCACCGAGAAGGTGGCAGCTGAAGTGAACGCGGGGTTAGATAAACTCACCCGCGAGCAATATGTAAGTCGGAATTCCAACTCTTGTTTTTACATTATGTTATATCATATCCTCTAGCCCCCAAGCATGAAGTAGGATATAGAAATCCGGGTTTATGCTTTCATTAGGATGCCAAAGAACGAACTAGTGTAGCCCCCAAGGCTCGTGCTGATATTTAGCAAAAAATATTAGCCCGAGTCTTAAGTAGATTTCTGACTTTGGGTATTCTGACTTACAGAAAGTATGTTCCTATAACCAGGAATTATTAACCAATGTCTGTGATAAGCGGAGAGAGATCAAAGCTCTCCGACTTAAAAATGCTGAGCTCAAGGTAGCCAAGGATGAAGCCGAAGGTAAACATTTCGAGATTCTAACCTTGTCTTTTGCTTTTTCAATGTCGAATTTTTTTGAACTGTTGTTCCTTTTGACTTACAGCGTTGGTGAAACAATCCATCGCTATGATTGAAGAGGCCGAGAACCTCAAGACCCTAGTGGTGGAGAACAAGGGACTTCGCCAAGAGCTGGATAAGCTCAAGGCGGATCATGAAAGGACCATAGCTCAAGTCCTTGAATCCTCCTCCATGGCCACTGAAGAGCGCGATCGCAAGATTGCCGCTCAAGATAAAGTTATCTCGGACCTCAAGAATGAGCTTGGCAGAGAGAAAGATCTCTCCGAAGCGCTCCGGGCTGAACTCCGGAGTCTCCGGGAGGAGAAGACCAAGATTGACGACGTCATTCTTGGTACGTTCCATCTGTCTGATTTATCATTTCTTCGACTTTCATCAATGTCGGATTTTCCTTGACTTGTTTTGTGTTTAGGTCCACTGAACTTGTCGGACTCTTCCTCCTCCGAGCCCCGCACCCACCGGCTTACCCAAGTTGGTGATCTTCTGCATGACTTCCGCCAGTCTATTGAAGACATTGGCGAGTCCCTGAGGATTCCGGACATGCCAAGCATGTCGGATTTTTAGGTGCGGGACAAGGCCAAGGAGATGTCGCAGCTTGTTCGGGACTAGAACATGTCCTACGCGCGGAATGCTGCGCAGAACGCTCTCACCATGGTCATGAGCCACCATGGAAACATGGAGATATGGCAAGTGACCAGAGGGTACTGCAAGGTAGACGAAGACGGCCAGGAGCAAGACCTTCAAGCCATCATGCACTCCTGCGCCGGATATGGGTGCCACGTAGCTGATCTGACCAGCTACGAGATCCCCTTCTTCACCCACGTAGATACCCCGCCACCTCCTCCAGAAGAAACCGAAGAAGCTTCCGACGATGAACGGACCACCTCGGATTCGGACATCTCGGAACGATATCAAGGCGGAGTAACCAATGAGCCGGCAGCTCCTTCATCTCCTCCTGCATCATAGACCACAAACTTATGTATTATTCTGTGAAAGAACATGATGTGCTTGTAAATATTAAGTACTATGAATTTTGCTAGTGCTAAGTTTTTTAATCTATTCAACACTTTTGTCTTAGAATTTTTGCGTGCCTGAAATGTTTTCATAAGCACTTGGAACTTTCTGTCTCTACTTATCGTTTATCTGGCTTTCCGCCTTGTCCCTTTCGTGAGCCGGCCAAACCTTCAGCCGGAAACTTTGCCGAGAAACGGAGCTCAATTGCTAAACCAGTTTAAACTCGGAAACAAAGCCGGCTTCCAGTACCAACAATTCACTACTCGGAAAAATACCCGCATCCAGCAATCAGACAAATAACCAAAGTAAAGACTAGAATTTTTAGAGTTATACCCGAAGGTAGCAGTTTTAGAATCGGAAATCTAAACCAGAACGAACATGAGCATAAAGTACTTTCAAGCATTCTGGGATTTTCGACTACGACATGATCATTAGGAAATAAGATGGTACCAACTTCTCAGAAAAACTTTGAGGTAACCAACAACTTTTATTTCTCACAAAACATGTACATATTTATGATTACAAAGAAGGATAAACTAAGAATAAAAGGGACATAGCTGAGCAATATTCCACGGTCTGTCTAACTCATCCGGATTTGTACTGCCTCCAGCTCTCTTTCTCTTCTTAGTAGCAGGTCTTTCTTTGGCTGGCCTCATGTCAGTTAAGTAGTACGATCCATTGTGCAATACTCGACTAACTAAAAAGGGCCCTTCCCATACTGGGGAAAGTTTGTGCTTTCTTTGTTGCACAAGCCAGAGAACCAAATCACCTTTATTGAAAGATCTAGTTCGGACTCTCTGGCTATGATACTTGCGTAACTTCTGCTGATAGGCTATAGATCTCATTTCAGCAACGACGCGAACTTCTTCGACTAAGTCGAGATCATTTTGTCGAGAAATTTCGGCATCCTCTTCAATATACGTGGCCACTCTAGGAGAAGTATGAATCAAATCACTAGGAAAACTGCTTCTGCGCCATAGACCAAGAAGAAAGGTGTATATCCTGTTGACCTGTTCAGAGTTGTTCGTAAACTCCAAATTACAGAGGGTAGTTCCTTTGCCCAAGCCCCCGCAGCACGGCTCAGTGGTGCTTCGAGTCTTGGTTTCAAGCCTTGTAGAATTAAACCATTTGCTCTTTCGACTTGTCCGTTAGCCTGTGGATGTGCGACTGACGCAATGTCAAGCCGGATATTTTGCTCATCGCAGAATTCAGCCAGTTCTCCCATGGAAAAGTTACTCCCATTGTCCGTGATAATACTATGCGGATAACCATACCGGATTATAACATCCTCGACAAATCTTTTGGCTGTTGCTCCATCACAACTAGTGACAGGTTTAGCCTCGATCCACTTTGTGAATTTGTCCACCATCACTAAGAGGTGACTGAATCCACTTGGGGCTCGTTTAAAAGGTCCTACCATATCAAGCCCCCAGACCGCAAAGGGCCATGTTATAGGTATTGTTCGCAGCTGATCAGCCGGAACATGAGCTTGCTTGGCGTACTTTTGGCAGCCTTTGCATGTCTTGACTAATCGTTCGGCATCTGCCTGAGCTGTTAGCCAGAAAAATCCATGTCGAAAAGCTTTTGCCACTAAAGATTTGGCTGCAGCGTGGTGACCACACTCGCCTTCATGGATTTCCCTTAAGATTTCCACTCCTTCTTCCGGAGATACACAACGCTGAAAAACCCCAGAAACACTCCGTTTATGGAGCTCACCTTTAACAATAGTATAGGCTTTTGCTCATCGGATAATTTGTCGGCTCAACACCTCGTCTTTGGGTAATTTGCCATCTACCAAGTAATCGAGGTAGGGTTGAGTCCAGCTGGGAATTACAGCCAGAACTGCTATCAAAGGTGAGTCGGGTTTGGTCGGATATTCCTCATCTACTCCCTTTATCGAGGGAACTTTGAGGTGCTCTAAAAATGCGCCTTCCGGGACCTCTTTCCGCACAGAGCCTATTCGAGATAATGCATCTGCTTCCTCATTTTCTGCTCAAGGGATGTGTTGAACTTCAAACCCTTCGAACGATTTAGATAGATCATCCACGACAGCTTTATATGCTGCCATGTGCTTATTTGCATTACAAATATCCGAGACTTGTTGAGCAACAAGATCCGAATCTCCGTAACACATCAAACGTCGGATGCCAATATCCTTAGCAATCCGGATTCCATGCAGCAGTGCTTCATACTCGGCAATGTTGTTTGTCGCTGTGAAGTGGATCTGCAACACGTATAAAAGTTTATCTCCTTGGGGTGATTTGAGCACCACGCCAGCCCCTGAGCCCCCTCGAGCCTTAGACCCATCAAAAAAGAGGGTCCAATATTCCGACTCGGGGAGGACCATGTTCTCCTTGGTCTCTGTCCAATCAGCGACAAAGTCGGCAAGGATCTAGGATTTGATTGCTGTCCGGGGTTTGTACTCAATATCGAAAGCTACAAGCTCTATGCCCCATTTGGCGACGCGTCCTGTGGCATCGCTATTGTTGATTATATCTCTCATGGGAGCCTTGCTCACCACGGTAATTGGATGCTCCTGAAAATAGTGCCGTAACTTACAAGATGCTAGAAAAACACCGTAAGCCAACTTTTGATAGTGCGGATACCGCTGTTTTGATTCTGTCAGGACCTCGCTGACAAAGTAAGTCGGACGCTGCACCAGGTGCTCCTGATTTTCTTCTGGTCTCTCCACTACCATAACGATACTGACAACCTTATTTGTCGCAACAATGTAAAGCAACATCGGTTCCTGAGATTCCGGCGCTGCAAGGATAGGAGCAGATGAGAGTACTTTCTTCAGGTCTTGTAGTGTAGCTTCAGCTTCGTCAGTCCAGAAAAAATCCTTGGTCTTCTTCAGGAGTTTGTATAATGGTGCGGCTCTTTCACCAAGCCGGCTTTCAAATCAACTGACCGCAGCAATGCAACCAGTTAATCTTTGTACATCCTTCAGGCGAGTTGGCCTGGAAATGTTGAGAATAGCCTTGATTTTGTCACGGTTTACCTCTATGCCTCTTTGAAACACGATGAAACCTAACAATTTTCCGGCTGGTATTCCAAAGAAGCATTTCTTCAGGTTAAGCATGATGTTGTATTTTCGTAGATTGGCGAACGTTTCCTCCAAGTCGGAAATCAATGTTTCCTTCTTTTTGGACATGGCCGCGATATCATCCACGTATGCATGTACATTGCGTCCCAGTTGATCATGGAGGCAACGCTGCATCGTGCGCTGGTACGTAGCTCCTGCGTTGTTCAGCCCAAAGGGCATCATAACAAAATAGAAGGTTCCGAAGGGGGTTATGAATGAAGTTTTGACTTTGTCAGATTCCTTCATCCGGATTTGGTGATAACCGGAATATGCGTCGAGAAAACAGAGGAGTTCCGAGCATGCCGTAGAATCGATAACTTGATCAATTCTAGGGAGAGCGAACGGATCTTTGAACAAGCCTTGTTCAAGGCGGTATAATCAACACACATCCTTAAATCAGTGGTGTCCTTTTTAGGGACCATTACAGGGTTGGCCGACCAATCAGTATGGATGACCTCTTCTATGAATCCGGCTAACTCGAGCCGCGCTAGTTCCTTAGCTATTGCCTTACGCTTTTCATCACCAAACCGGCGTAAGGACTGTTTGACGGATTTAGCGTTCGGGTTTACATTTAGAGAGTGCTCGACAAGTTCCCTAGGTACTCCGGTCATGTCATATGGCTGCCATCCAAAGATATCTTGATTTGCTTGGAGGAACTTGACGAGCGCGCTTTCCTATGCGCTACTTAGGCCTACGCCTATCTGGGTCACCTTGGAGGGGTCATCATACTTCAACGGTGTCGTCTTCGTCTCTTCTGATGCCTTGAACTCCAAATTTGGCTTTGTGACCTCCTTCTTTGTTGCAGGCATCTCGGACGGATCTATGCTCTTCTTGATCTCCTGGTACTCCTGGGAGTGCAGCACGGCTTCGGCAAAGGCGACATTTCCATCTTCGCACTCTCGCTCCTTCTTCGGGTCTCCCCTGATGGTGATCACGCCGTTGGGACCTGGAATTTTCATCATATTGTAAATGTAACACGGACGAGCCATAAAAGCCCAGTAAGCCGGACATCCAAATATAGCGTGGTATGTGCTCTTGAACGGGACCACTTCGAAGGAAAGTGCCTCCGTCCGATAATTCTTTGGAGTTCCAAAAGTAACATCCAAAGTGATCTCTCCCAGGGAATTAGCTTGTCTTCCTGGGACAACTCCTTGAAAGATCATAGAGCTATGGTTCAGCTATGTTTCCGAGATCTTCATCCGGCGTAGCGTTTCGACATAGAGAATATTGATACTGCTACCACCGTCCATGAGGGTCTTGGAGAAACCATAACCTTCAATAAGTGGATTGACGATTAAGGCGTATTTTCCTCACCTATGTAGCTTAGGCGGATGATCAGCACGGTCAAACGTTATTGCCACTTCCGACCAGTCCAGATACTAAGGGACAGCCGGAACTGTTGCGTTGAGCTCGTGGAGAACTGCTTTCTTGACCTTTGCTGGTTGAGATCCGAGGAAGGTCACGTAAGTGTCCTTCTTGGTGGGAAAAGTTTTCTTCCCTTCCGACTTGGGATTAGAAGCATCGGCTTCCTCCATGTCGGAATCTTCCTTGGTCTCTTTGTCCTTTTCGGCATTTTTCTTTCCCTTCTTCCGCTTAGCTTTGTAGCCCGCGGTATCATCTCTCTTGATGTCGTCGTTAAAACGACACTCGGCGTTGGTGTGGGACGAGCCCCCATTGGCGTCCAAGTGATGCACACATGGGTTATTGGCGATGTCGGCCCAAGTGTAGGTTTTGCTCGGTTGTTGCTCTCCTCTACCTTGGACCCTTGATGTCCCATGGCCACGCCCGCGGCCTCCGCCACGTCCTCCTCATCCTCCAGACCCGGAAACAGTAGTGACTACTGCTGTCTCTGCGTTGGGTTTTTCTTTCGAGGTATTTTTGCGCTTCTGAGCTTGTTGCTTTGGTTGTTTTGCCGACTAAGGTACAGCCAGGACATTGAGTAATCCCTCTGCATCATCGTCAGCATCTGCATACTTGCTCGTTGTTTCTATCATCTCTCCCAGATCAGTAACCTTGTCACACTTCAAGCGATGGCGCAGTAAACCAATTGGGAGACCTGCGATGAAAGCTTCAATCGCAGTTTGATCATTTACTCCTTCGCAGGAGTTCTTGGTGTCAATCCATCATCCGAGGTAATCCCGGCAAGTTTCTCCGGCTTTCTGGGTGCAACGCTGTAGGTCCCCATCCGTACAGGGCCTCCGATATGTGCCTTCGAAATTTCGAAAGAACGCACTTTGTAAATCATACCAGTTATGGATGGTGTTCGCCGGAAGTTCATTGAGCCATGATCGTGCCGTCTTCCACAACATAAGTGGGAGATATCGGGTTGCGACCAAGCTGTTTCCGCCTTTGGCGATGCAACAGGCTTGGAAGAAATCCTGTAACCAGGTGTCTGGCCGAGCAATGCCGTCGTAGGCTTGGATATGTCTTGAGATAGCAAATCCTTCCAGGAACTTTGTAGCTCTTATGCGTGGTCCGAAACATTTTGGGCCCACATATACATCATCGTTTTTGTAGCGCCGAGCCTCTATATTGGAGTTGATCATGTGCCTTGCGTCGTTCAGGGATAGGGATCGTCCAGAATGTCGGTTGTGGCTGCGGTGCCTTGGAGCCGAACTTCGGCTTCTGTCACCACCTCCTCCGCCATGTCGTCCTCCTTGACCTCCTTGGGGGCCGTTGTGATAACTGTGTGGTGGAGAGGGTGGTGCAGCTGGATAGTTTCCGGCTGATCGCCGGCCTCTGTTCGGAGCGTCATTATTCTAGCTCTGGGGAGGTTCTTGACTATGATGAGCCCCCTGCCGGCTTGTTCCAGCGTGGTTTCCGTCGTTCCCACCATGGTGAGGATTAGCCGGATGGTTTTCATGTCTGGGAGGTGGCATTCTCTGACGATCCTCCTCCCGACGTTTCTCTTTATCTTCTTCCTTTCGGGGAGGATTCCTCGGATTCAGTGCAGCGATCGCGTCCTTCTCGGCCATTGGAGCGACATTGCTCCTGTTATGTGTAGCCCTGCGGTGCTGCCCTGACGATCCGGTTCTTGAATAATTGTCTTCCCTGCGTTCGGGGTGACGATACTGCACCCGAACGTAGTGGGATCTTACGTCAGCCCATGCTAGATCTGTGCGACATTGGTCGGAATCCGAGACCAGCTTTTGACTTCCAGACAGGGCGACCTTTTGCTGCTCTAGTCCCTTATTGAGTAGCTTGATACCCAAACATATCTCCTCTGGTCCTGGATTAGCCGATAGAATTTCGCGAGCTGCCACGGTATTTTGCACTGGTGTTGGGTAAACCCAATCTCCGTTGCTATCCTTCCATGGCTTCCCCATCTCATCTCCAAAAAGGACGGCACGGACACGTGGGAATTGGTTGTCTCCTATGTGACGCTTCCGTGTCTTCTGATGCAGACGGGACATGTACTCCTTGTTTGACATGCGTTTCTTCTCTACCTCGATGTTTTTGGCTTCATCAAGGAGTTGTTGACGACGCGCTTCTAGGGCCTGGGCCCTTTCGTCCAGCTCATCTGTAGTAAATTCTGCAGCTGTAGGGATAGGTGTGGTTAATGCGGCATCGATGAGTTTTCGCGCACCTTCAGTGATCACGTGTCCATCCACCGATGCTTCTTTTTTCGGCTCGTCTGGGATAAGTGCTCCATCCGAGTCTTCTTCGTATTCCTCGGTGATTACCTCCTCTGTGAGGGGGTCTTCTGCTGGGGTCTTGTTCTTCTTGTTCTTCTTCTTTGCCTTCTTGGCAGCGCCGGTAGCAAAGCCGTCTTTGGGTCCGTTTCCCGGAGTCAAGCTCTGATCGGTACTTTCGGACATCTGGACCTCGGGATTATCTCCGATGTCCATGTCATCCTGCGCTTTGGGAGAGTGTTTCCCGGATCCTTCATCCATGGCTTCTCCTTCTTCTGCAGCTTTGGAGTTGTACTCCTCTTCGTATTCCATGGAGAACTTTTGGAAATCTGCCGACGTCATAGATTCATCCGAGTATGCGGGAACGTCGGCGTTTGTTCCAATTGCCTCCAGCACCGAGTCGGTGTTTTCTCCAGCATCGACAGAGCCGGATCCGGATCCAACATATTCGACGAAGTGCGATGTGCTCTTCCTGAGGTACCTGCGGCTTTCGCAATCAGCCATATCGAAACTTTTAACGGTTTCGAGGATTGCATCTGCGCTAGCGCCTTGCAGTATCATACATCTTAGTGTGTACCTGAGGAAAGGCCTGTCTGTCCCGGGATCGTTAGAGCCGGAATCAGTGTCGTTGATATGCTCCTCCTGGATTTCGACTTCCACGGGTGGGTCGATCTAGGATCCGGCTTCTCCAGAGAGATCCACTCCAGATTCGTCTTGGACCGTGAGGTCTTCTTCAGGCTCGGATTTCTCCACCATCTACGCAACTGGTGCGGGCTGGGTGGGATTTGGGTTTTCTGAGATCCGGAACTTTGCTGCCTCCGCGGACAAAGGGGACCCAGAAGATTCTTCTGCCTCTATCATCACCGCTGGGGTGGGTTGGGCAGGTTTAGCGAAACCGATGTAAACATCGATCTCGCCAAAAGACATGATAGTATAGGCAGTCACGGCCTCCCTAGCCGGAATCCAAGTCTCGTCGAGAACGATGAGAGGGACATCGCTGGCGTAGAGGATGCGACCGACGGTGATGGTTTCGTCGATTCTGATTCTTGCAGATTCCGCTTGGAACGCAGATCCGAAGCTCACTTGCCCCACGGTGGGTGCCAACTGTCATCGGATTGAGGACAAGTACGCCATGAGGGGGTCCTCGAGGCGTGCGGAAGAGAGGGGTGTGAGACGTACGGTGTTCCGGGGCAGTGAGCACACAAGTTTACCCAGGTTCGAATCCGCCGGCTTTGGACGGACCCTACACCTGCTAGCAATCCAGTAATACGGCAAAGCCGGAATATGGGTTACAAGGGTATCGCCTGTGCGAGTTGAGATTGTAGACTATTGAGGTTATCTGGTACCCTAAAGGCTCTCCCTAGGACGGTTTATATAGATATACGGCCTAGGGTTTACAGGAGAGATCAATCCGGCTACGACTAAGAGATGGTTACAGAGTACATCTTGAACTACAAGTAACATTATGGGCCTAAGTCGGTAAGTCTTCTGGGCCTTCCCTTAGCCGGATTGGACTCCGTCTTCTCTCCCAAACTGGGTCGCCCGTGAAGAAAAGCTCTAACCCGAAGTGGGCCACCCTGGTCAGTGAGGAACTGTGAGGATACCCGAAAAGTATATCCCCAACAACATCCACTGACAATCATAACAGATCAAGATGTATCTATGGCGGAGTCGATGTCGGCCTGTTTCCAAACTCAGTGCATAGTAAATATTTCTTCCACATAAAAAAGAATTGCCAAGAAAAGTGTGGCAGGTGTTTTGTGACAATTCCATATCTACATGCAGATTTCTGTGACATACTTCAAAATTCATTGATAGTATCAGAATTTGAAGCTCTATGGCAACAGATGCTAGTTAAGTATAATGTCGGACACATCAAGTAGTATCAAGACATGTGGAAATATAGGGCAAAATTTGTTCCTGTATATTTCAAGACAACCTTCTTCCCATTTATCCACTCAACTCCAATAAGTGAAGGAACAAATGCTATTTTCAAGGATAATGTAGGATCAACCTCTAGTTTTATTAGCTTCTTGACTCAATATGAGAAAATATCAGTGGATATTGAAGAAAGTTAAAGATAGAAAATTTTGGTTATAAGAAATAGTGAACCTAAGTATTGGTTGCACACTAAGCTGTAGTATCAAGCAGGCTACAAGTACAACAGGAAAATATTTTATAAATTTCAGAATCAAATGAAATTCAGCACAAAGTTGCATGTTGAAGAAGTTAAGATGAATGTTAGATATGAAGTGTAAAAATCTAATATGTTAGCAATTAAGGATTTCAGAAGCAGGTGATATGTTGTCCTTACCAATATGATGATGCAAGATTTTACTTGCATATGCGGCAAGTTTCAGAAGGGTGGTATTCTATGTGGTCATGTTCTAAGAGTTCTTATGCATCTCAAAATTTCAGAATTGCCTAAAAATACTATAAGGCAAGATGTATGCCAAAAGAGAGGAAAGAAATAAGGAACATTCAATTCAAAGTTCCACATCAACTCACTCAGGACAATAAGCATCTAAGGTATAGTGTTTTGTCAAGATGGTTAAATGACATTGCTTCAAATGGATCAAAAACAGATGCTAGATATTTGATGGTTCTTGGTGATGCTGAGATGATAGCAGTGAAGTTAGATAAGATGGATGAAGAGGATGAACTGAAAGAACTACAAGAAAAGCGTAAAGGCAAGCAACCATCTGCTGCCATTGATGATGGGTATAGCTTCCTACGTGATCCTGATGTTGCTGTTCCAAAAGGACGTCCAACAGGGCTAGGCAGACAAAAAACTTTTATGGAAACACTATTCTCTAAGCAAATTATCACTTGTAACCACTATGGAGATCATGACCACAATATTGCTACATGTTGGAAGTTGCATATTCCTCAATCTGAGTTTTAGAAGAAAAAACCAGCCAAAATAAAAGTAGCAGGTAATAAGTTTACACACAACCTAGTAGTTGTACACTGTTATTTACTTATAAAAAGAAAACTCATTTTATATTGTGCTTTATTTTGTGCAGGTCCAACAAAAGATAGTAAATAGCAAGGGACACACAATAAGCAGCCTGCTAAGAAGCAGAGAATAACCAAAGCAAAAAAGAATTGATGTTGAAATCAAGCAATAATTCTCAAATATATGGAGGTTCATTATGATGACAGAAAAAAGATTATGCTTACATCTATAGTGATATTCTAAGAAAGGAGTGAAAACATAATATATTGTATTGAGTTAATGGATGATCATAGTACCTAAGTGTCCTTGAATGTTGTATCTTTGTATGATTATTTATGTAGTTGCACTTTCATTTAGTTAGTAGTGCACCCCATGTAGCATAACTTTTAAAAAACATACACGAAAACTGAAAAATGGAATAATTCAAGCTATTTAAAGACAGAACCTATAAATGTTTCACATAAGAGCAAAAAGAATATTAAATGAGAAACAATCAAAAAATAACGCATTGTTCTTGCACATTCTGGAAACAAGTGTTCCACAACCACTTTCACACAATACTGATATTTAGTTAAATTCTAGTAATATGAACCCTAGTTTTCCTATTCTCGCAGTAATTTGGTATCTTTACTCGTATGTCAAACTTTACTTCACTTCCTTTTGCTTCCTTGAAAACAAAAACTCTTCTAGGTTCAATTGGTACAATATCGCTATAAAAAGACAAAGAGGAATGTCAGATAAATAATAATCACCTGTAAAATATCTAAAATATTTTCAAGGTCAAAACAGATATAGTACGACTATATGGTATTACAAACCTTTGGATCAAAATTTTGAACCCTTGACATAGATTCGTGCTCTTCATTGTATTTGGTGAATTGTAGTTCATTTGCAAGCTTGATGCGTATGTGTGGGATGTCCTTCCATGTGAATCTACATGTTGTTGGATCTCTTGGCCAATACTCCATGTACTTGATAGTGAAAATTCCACAGTCATCGCTATGATGAAACAACATAGATAACAAATAATCAAATATAGAGATCATGTTTTAGATATGCAGTAGATCTACACAAAAATTTGGTCACTAAATATCTTACCCATTATCCTTCTTTGGAACAACTAGATAAACAATTTCAAAATTCTCAAAACGCATATCCTTTAGGCTAGCCTCAAACCATACCTTCTTGAAATTTTTGATCTGGCAACAAACATGATATGCAAAACACGGTTACAACAACTATCATTGAATTTGAAAAACTCATAGAAATATGATATTGTAAAAGAAGGAACATAACAAATTATCATTACCAGTAAATTTGAAGTTTTCTTTGAATAGTTACATTCCTTCCCATTGATTGAATCAAGGAATATAAAATTGCGAGCTTTCAAGTCGACAGCAAAGACAAACCAATGTATGCTATAGACTGAGGGAAAATAGAACTAAAAAACAAAAACAGAAGTTGTAAAAAGTAGTTGTAAATGGTAGTGAATTGCACTATGCCATAACAGGAAGAATTTAAAAGTTCTTACTCGTTCAGACAAGTGAAGTGCTCTTGCTCCATTAGCAACTACTAATCCATTTATTACATTCTCCTTCCACCGTACCCTTGTCTCCTCATTTTTCCATTTTTCGAGTAAATAATCCTACGATTTAAAATTGAGAAGAAAACACACAGCAAAAGTGATTCAATATATGAAACATATTATAAACTCAAAACCCAATAACATTCATGCATGTATGTAAAAGAGAAAAAGACATCTTACAGATGTAGTGCTGAAGAAATAGTGCTTGTTTGATTTTCTTGGATGATTGTCTCTGAACAATTTCCAACAGAAAACATTTATAACATAAGATTCCACCCATCCATTCAACTTCATCGATGTTCCCAACTGAAGCACCGAAACTTTGCAATTGTCAAATTTGATTGCCCATTTGCTATTACAGAATTAAAAGGAAGTAATGAAATAAATATAATTTACAAAAAAGCAATTAACAAATAAGACAAGTCCAATGGAAAAAACAGAAAAAGTGAATAGTACTTACTACTTGAATTTATCAATATAGCAGAGACTTGTAATTGCTTCGTAATATTTGATTTCAGTTCGTTTTATAGATGTTTGGTTCAGCCCTTAGGGTGAGATTAACCACTTGCTTGGATTTAAAGTTCTCTTTGGCACAAAATTTTCTTTTGTTGATGATGAACTTGCACTCCCAAGACATAGTTCTTGTACAAGTTATCAGCTTCATTGCACATATTGTTGCATATTTGTTTAAAATTTCTTTCACCAATAACTTCCACCTCTGAGTTCATCTGTTGTATATAGAAAGATAGGAAAAAAATCAGAACATAGATATTCATAAAAAATCAGAACAATGTTTCAATTATGATGCAAGTAGTTTAATACCACTTTTTTGTGAGTGCTATGAGGTAAGTTGCAACAAAAATGGATGTGAGTTGTTAAAACCCATAGTTGCAAGTGTGTTGCAACTGGCACAATGCCGATAAATTATTTATTAGTTAATAGAAGGTGGCAAGTTTGGTCGACCAAACTAGTATGATGGCAACATCCCCACTTGCAACTAGGATGCATGTGGTTAAAATTTCAAAACCTAGTTGCAAGTAGGTTGCAACAAATACTTGCAAGTGTGTTTCAAGTGGCACAATTCCGACAAATGTCAAAACCCCACTTGCAACCATGCAAGTGGTCAAAATCCCACTTGCAACCAGGATGCAAGTGGTCAAACCATAGATGCAACTAGGATGCAATTGGTTAAAATCCTTGAGTTGCAGGTAGTATGCAACCACCACTTGCAACTAGGATGCAACAAAAACCCATACTTGCAAGTGGCACAGTTCTGACATAATCCCCACTTGCAACTAGGATGCTGGTTAAAAAGCTTACTTGCAAGTAGGTTGCAACAAAAATGGGTATGAGTTGTTAAAACCCATACTTGCAAGTGTGTTTCAATTGGCATATTTGGTCAATCAAACTACTATGGTGATAATATGCCCACTTGCAACTAGGATGCAAGTGGTCAAAACCCCACTTGCAACTAGGATGCAAGTGGAGCTACCTGGTTAAAAAGCTTATTTGCAAGTAGGTTGCAACAAAAATAGGTGTGAGTTGTTAAAACCCATAGTTGCAAGTGTGTTGCAACTGGCACAGTGCCGATAAATTATTTATTAGTTAATAGAAGGTAACATCCCCACTTGCAACTAAAATGCAAGTGGTGAAAACCCCACTTGCAACCATGCAAGTGGTTAAAAAAACCACTTGCAACTAGGATGCAAGTGGTCAAAACCCCACTTGCAACTAGCATGCAATTGGTTATTAATCTTCGAGTTGCAGCTAGTATGCAACCCCCACTTGCAACAAGGATTCCTTGCAAGTAGATTGTAACAAAAATGGGTGCAGAGTGGTCACTTATGGTGACTTACTTGCAAGTAGATTGTAACAAATATGGGTGCGAGTTGTTACAAAAATAGAGTTAAAAAGCTTACTTGCAAGTAGATTGTAACAAAAATGGGTGCGAGTTGTTAAAACCCATACTTGCAAGTGTGTTGCAAGTGGCATATTTCTGATAGAAGGTTGCAGAATTTGGTCGATCAAACTACTATGGCGACAACATCCTCACTTGCAACTAGGATGAAATTGGTCAAAAACCCCACTTGCAACTAGGATGCAAGAGGTCAAAAACCCACTTGCAACTAGGATGCAATTGTTTAAAAACAACAATGTTGCGAGTGGTATGCAAGTGGTCAAATCCAATAGTATGCAATTGTCTTCAAAACTAATTTAAATCCTTACTACTACATTGTCAATGGTTAAAAATTGTTAAAGAACCCCACTTGCAAGTAGCTCGATCGAACTTCATTAAAACACAATACTAACTAGTCTAGAACTGATACAATCCCCACTTGCAATTAGGATGCAAGTGGTTAAAACCAAAGTTGGAAAAAAGGTATGCTGGTAGCAAACCAACTTGCAACTAGGATGCAAGTGGTAAAAATCCTCCAATTGCAAATAGAATGCAAGTTGTTAAAACCACAGTTTCCAGTAGTTTGATCAAAATAAAAATGTCTCATCAGTGAATCATTCTTACAAGTGCATTGCAAAAAAGTGGTTGAGAGAAGGTTGCTAATGATTCTTGAATAATCTCAAACAATGGATTACATGGTTTCTCTAGAAGAAGTTGTTCGTTGAAGATTATAAGTTTTGAACTTTATCTTAGTCATCATCATTGTCATCATTTAAGAAAGTTTTCGACCTACTATCACTGTTTTGTTGTAGTTCTGTTTCATGAAAATTAAAAATGGTATTATTGACATGATTATATGCTATTGAATATAATAGGAACAAAAGTACAACCATATTCATTGCTTACATGTGATTTATCTACACTACAGCTTCCTCCAGTTGTAAAGGTTTTCATTGATGTTTCGGGTGCTACCTAGTTTATGACCAAGATAGAGATAACAAAAACAAATTATAATGATTATTCACACAACAATAGTCTTTGAAAACAGAACAAACAAACAAAAAGAAAACAACACGAGAAAACTTACTAAGTCTACAACCACGTCCTTTTCTTTGTTTTTTGTTTGTTCGATAGGTGTTTCTGATATATATGCAATGTATCGTTGTCTCTGAGCGCATTGTACACTACTCCAGTAATCACTTTGGCATACTCCGTGTTCAAAAGAAAGAAATCTCGGATACCCAAAAAATGTTAATATAAAATTATTTTACAAAAAGGAAAATAAAACTACTATATACTTGGTTAGAGATATACCTCATTTTGTCACTGTGCTTGGTGATCTCTTTTGATGCTGTTTTAGGAGAAGGTTCATCTATAGTATTGTTAACTTCAAGCTGATCAGCTCGTGGTTTTGCTTCCTACAAGAATGTCAAGTCAACTAAATGTAAGATTTGTGTGAAAAAGCTAAAACATATAATGTTACACACAGGTTTGTATTAACTCGATTAACTGTAAAATAGTCAAAAAATGTGAATTAAAAAATGGGAGAAAATATATTTCATTACCTCAATGCTTCTGTTATATGTGTTAATATCCATCCCAACTTGTCTCCACGGTTCAGGTTCTTCTATTGGATTGCCTCTATCATCATACTCTTCCATTATATGAAAAGTTGGTGTTCCATATTCATAAAAGAAATATTTCTTTCTTGCTTCCTCAATAACTTCACTTCCTTTTTAGGCTATTGTTTCATTTGAAGTTTTGCATAGTCATCTGTTGTGATAATGAAATGCAATATAAAATCAAATCAGAAAAACAGTTCTAGATATATGTGTTTAATGTTCATGACATGTGTTTCGGAAGTCATTTACCGATAACTGTTTTGTTTGATAAATTTATATCTATATCTTTGTGACTTGGTTTAAAAACAACGTTGTTGTTTTCTTTTATTCCATGATTTCGTTGTTCTGTACTCCTGTTCTACTACATATAAACAAAGAAACATTATTTATTATTTAATAGATAATAAAACATAGAGATTTTCATGCTGCAAAAATATTATAATAAAAAATACCATTTCATTGTATCCGATATTTTTGAAACCAGCGAATCTTGAGTTGCTATCTACTACATGAGTTGTCTGTACATGTACTTGCTCAATTCCTAAAATCAAAAAACAATCATACTTTCAGATGGAAGAGAAAATAGGTAAACAAGAATCATATTTACAATAAAAAGGAAACAACAAAATATCAGTACCATTGTTTGAATTTCATTCATGTACATTAGGTTTAAACTTCGAACAAACAATGTTTAGGTCTCCTGATTTAGCAACTTCATTATCATCTTCTGGTAGCATATGATCTAAACTTGATGTTTTCATTAGCACTGTAAAGTTCCTCTCTTATTCTACTCCTTCCATCTTACCAAATTCTTGCATTGCATTAGACTACAAAAAGCAAACACAATAATCATAGTAAAAAGAAAGATCAGTTGCCAGAAATACAGTAATCAAAAGATGTCAAACTTGGCTGTGAAATAACAAAGACAACTTACTTCCTAAAAATTCAGATTAGCAAAATCTTTGCTCAAAATTGTATTGATAACATTAGTAGTAGTATAAGTTGGTTCATGAGCATCATATTTAGAGTAGCTTTGCACCTCGTTTCTTGTTCTCTTCCTTGGATTTGAAGCTAGCAGTATAAAAACATAAATTCATGTTTTGATAAAAAATTAAACTAAAAACAATCAAAAACTAGAAGGGAAGTATTGTTTACCTTCATCTTCATCTTCGACTTCGTCATTATCATTATCTGTCTGTATCTTCTCTGTGATACCAGAATTTATTGCATAGTCATTGGAATTTTGCTTGCCTTAGGAGCTCTCAATATTTACAGTGTCATGCGATCCATCATTAGCAGATACAAAAACTTCAACTATACTTCGAAGCAAAAATTGAGCCCTCAAACAAACATCTCTATCTTGGTCTTTCATGTGGATTTTGAATGAATCAACAATACATTCTTTTGCCTATAAAAATAATGCAGAAAAAATAGAGTATCAAAATGATAAAATACTCAAAACAAAAAAAGGAAAAAAATAATAGTGAAATAACAATGTGGACTATAAAAACATTACTTTTTTTGTTAACAAGTGTACCGAGAAATGAGTTAAGTAACTCCTTGGAAATTGCAACATCATAACTTTCACCCAGCATGTAGCAAGTGTTCTCGATATCTTTCAACTATAATTGATAAAAACACAACAAGAACAATTAAAATTAACTGGCCAAAAATGAGATAATATAGATACTTTGATATTGTAGCAAATAACAGATTACATAATTTGTTATGTTACTTATAAGGAGAGCACCAAATTTCCCATCCATATCCATGAACATATCACTAAAGCATTTGATAAGATTCCCTTTCCACACTTTAGTCCTGGGTATTGTTGATGGCAGTTTAATTGGACCAAAATCCACAAAATCTAGGCACCAAACCCGAACCATAAAGATTAAAATAGAAACATAAGTCCATTGAAAATTAGCTGAAAAACGTTCAACAACACTTGCATCTGCTATATATGGAGAAATATGCAGAAGGAAATGAAATTATGATACTTACTGCTATATGATATATACAACCACCAAGGGTTGTAGTTAATCGCTTGCCCCTTTTTTCTCTATCAAGTACTTCTCTATGTACATGATCAACCATTGATGGATAAATTTTGGCCAGTCAATATCCTTTATCCGGTCTGCATTAACTAGTGCTCCCATATATTTAGTACTCAATTTAGTGTTTGAATTAGGACATACAAAGCATCCAAGAGAAACAGTCACAAAACATCAAAGAAAAACAACATCTTCATGAGGCCCATTCATTATTTTATCACCAAAGAGTTTGATAGAAGGAATATCATCAAGACCGAAGAGAGATACTAATGCTCCTCAACTCCTCATCACTAGCAACTGGGATGTGACCAGAGCTTATTCCAAGTGTATCCTTAATTAACTGCAAGTTGATCGGAATAGATGAGGATTCAATCTTTATTGCTTCTTCATCTGTGTTCACATGGTGAACTATCCACTACGCAAAATGCCTAGGTACATAGCAATCGTCAAGCTCTAGCATGAAATCAAACACATTGTTCTTCAAAACTTCAATGTAGTGATCGCAGTTGAGCACTTTTTTGATTATTGTGAATAGATAAGGTAAACTAGAACAAAAACATATATTAAAACATAAAGTTGCTTTGATACAGGAACTACCTACTTACAAGCTAGTTCCAACTAGAATATTCAATAACAAAACCTCATTCTCAAAAAATATAACTCATAACTGATACTATCCCCCAAATAATAACCTTATTTGTTGCATAAACTAACATCTTAGAGTAATAAAATTTATCCCACAACAGAGCAGAAACACAATGCTAGATTCCACCTATTTCTCAGCATGAAACACGAAAGACACATCAAAAAACACTAGCAAAAATAGCATAAAGAAAAATGTGCTTAAATTGCCGAAATCGAAGCTGAAATATTCAACAACAACATCAGATATACACAACAAGCAGATAGATCAAGCAGAGCATGACAAGGCACATACATCAAAGGAGCTCGGCTGACTGGTAATTTTGAACTAAAAAATTACTGGAAAAAGGCACCAGTTGCAAGCAGACTACAACTGGGATTTGCCAATTACAACTAGGTTGCAACTGGTGTAAAAGATCGTATTACTCTTGTACCATATTTACCTAATGAAGCATGAAAAGGAGTTTAGAGAAATGGTACAGAATAAGTACTACAAAAATTACACACAACCTCTATGATTATGTGCTCCCTTAATAAAAATGGGGAAAACTCTCTAACCTCACTGATTCTGGCAGGACAAGCTAGGCACACACAATATAAAAAAGCAAACCCACATTATAGAGCACCAAGCTCAAAAACATAGTCTATACAAAAAAAATAGATACATCAATCTCAAAACCCGACCGCTAAAAGGAGCCCGGTCGACAGTGGGCGACCATAAAAAATCACCAGTTCCAACCAGATTGCATCTGTGATTTGCCAATTATAACTAGGCTGCAATCTATAAGTTTCAATTGAAAAAAACCAGTAGCAAGCAGATAACACCTAGGATTTTCCCATTACAAAGTCCAAAGTAGGTTGCAACCAGCTTTTTTGAACTGGCAAATCACTATATGCGGCTAGCTACAACTGGTACAGAATAACTACTACAGAAACTACACACAACCCCTATAATTCTCTACTCCTTTAATTCCTACATAAGTGGAGAAAGTTACCCTCACATACATACATTTCAGAAAGCTCAAAGTACATGAAAAAAGAGATGTATTATGAGCTAACACACCTGGTTATTTGAGGAACATAACAAATACTCTCCTCTACTGAATCCAACAAAAACCTGTCAAAAAATGCAGCAACATGTTCAAAAAAATACACATCTCGTATATAGACATACAAGACAGTTTCCTAGCTCTATTACCTGAAACCCTAGTGTTTGAACAATGCAGAGAAGAAAAATAGGGAATCCGTTGAAAATCACGTAGCTATTCCGCTACAAAAACATAGAACTACATAACATCAGACAATGGAAATACAAAAATCAAATAGAAAATCATGCAGCGGTTCCACTTCAACGCAAAAACAACTACGAGGTACCACTTCAGACTAGAGGAGGCCACAACAAGGGGCGAAATGCGTTTACCTGATTCAAATCGACATAATCCAACTTGAATGGACGAAAATATTGGGCGTCAGATCTCCGGCACCGTAACCTCTCCTTCAGATCTGAATGGACTAAGATGTTTGGGCGTCTCCAACGGAGCAAGCAAGCCGCTCGACGGCGAGGCGGGCGGCAGCGCGACTGTCGGAGAACACGGGTGCTAGCGGAGACAGTGTGCGAGAGAAATGAAAGGGAATGAAAAGACAAATTCGAGGAGCGATGGGAGGATTTCTCTAGCTCCGGCGGATTTTGATATGTCCATTTTGCATCACTATTCTATATCATTATTTACTATTATTCATTTATATATTTCATATTAAGAGATGATACTTATGTTATTTCATCTATTTTTGCATGGTTGATGATTTTTGGAGGATGGACCACTGAAGTCAGGATTCTGATGGAAAAGGCACTGTTTGGAGGCGAAATTCGTGAAGATCAGAAATTCCCAGAAACTATATGGAAAATCCTATTTTTCCAGAAGACGAAGGATGCCAGAAGGAGGAGCAGAGATGTGCCACAAGGGGCCTACACCACCCCTTGGCGTGAGCCAGCCCTGGCCACGCCACCAGGTGGCGTGGCCACCCTGGCCCACCTCTGGCTCTGCTCTTTGGCTTATATATTCCCCACGAAACCCTAAGACTCGGGGAGCGCCACAGAAAGATTCCGCTGCCTCTATGGGGTGGAAAACTACAGAGAGAGAAAGAGCTCTCCGACAGGCAGAAATCTGCTAGGGAAATTCCTTTCCGGAGAGGGGAGATCGTCGCCATCAACACCACCATCAAGCTGGACTTCATCAGGATCATCATCACCATCATCTTCATCATCATCTCCACCAGCACCATCATCACCACTCCGTACCGCTGTAACAATTGGGTTGAATCTTGCATAGTTCTTAGGGGAACTTTCCCGGTGTTGATTACTTGTTGTAGTTGATGCTATTGGGTAGAACCATTGAATTATCGTTCATGTTTAGACTGTTACTTATCATAATTTCATCTTTGATCTTGATCCATATGCTCGTGAGTAGTTTGTTTAGTTCTTGAGGACATGGGAGAAGTCATGTTGTTAGTAGTGGAATTGTGTTGAGAAAGATTCAATAGTTTGTTATTTAAGTTGTGGTGTTATTATTCTAGTGGTATCATGTGAACATCGACTACATGATACTTCACCTTTATGGGCCTAGAGGAATGCATTGTGTATTTGGCTACTAATCGTAGGGGTTGTCGGAGTGACAGAAACCTGATCCCCCGGTAGGAAACCTTTGCACAAGGGAGTGTAGGATCTCAGAGTTTAAGGCTGTCGTTAGGTTTTTATCTTAATTACTTTCTTGTAGTTGCGGATGCTTGCAAGGGGTATAATCACAAGTATGTATTAGTCCTAGGAAGGTCAGTACATTAGCAGAGGTTCACCCACACAACACTTATCCAACTAAAGAAGATTAATCAACTATATGAAGTGAAAGCACCTAACAATATTCCCATGTGTCCTCAAGAACGTTTGGTCATCTTAAGTAATACAACCGGCCTGTCCTTTGCTAAAGAAAGGATTGGGCCACTTACTGCAGCTATTATTATTGTCTTTTGTTTACTCGTACTTTATTTATCTGCATTATCAAAAAACCCTAAAAATCCGTTTGCTAAGTATTTACAGAGAATTCATGCTCCAAGCCACTAGTCAACACCTTCTGCTCCTCGTTGGGTTCAACACTCTTACTTATCGAAAATACTGCGATACACCCCCTATAATTGTGGGTCATCAAGACTATTTTCTGGCACCGTTGCCGGGGAGTGAAGCGCTATTGGAGAGTGGAACTGGTAAAGGAAACTTCTACTGTGAGTATTGTTTATTTCTGTTAGTTACTTTATTTCAGTATGGATAATTCACTTAGTTTCTTATTTCGTAATGCTACTACCACTGCTAAGGTAGTAGATGAACCACCACCCGCTGAAAATGATACTTTTAAGATACCTACAAGAATTATTGATCGTGTTATGGATAACTACTATTTTGGAGATGGAACTGTCCATCTTGGTGATCATTTGCTCTTTATACAGGAATTATGCGGGTTGTTCAAGTGTGCAGGTATTACAACAGATCAAGTCAAGAAGAAGTTATTCTCATTATCACTGAAAGGAAGAGCTGAGGAATGGTACAAGCTGCTGAAGAATGGTCAAGCTCTTGAATGGGAGGAAGTAGTACCTCTCTTTTATTCAAAGTTTTATCCTCCTAGTGAGATTCATAAAGATCGAAATCAAATATACAACTTTTGGCCTCATGATGGAGAGAGTACAGCTCAAGCTTGGGGGAGATTGAAGTTACTAATGCTCAAATGTCCTATTCATGAGCTCCCTAACAATATTATTATCAATAACTTTTATGCAAGACTTTCTCTTCATGTCAAGGATATATTGGATGCTTCTTGTGCTGGATCATTTACACGCATGGAAGAAGAAGCTAAATGGGATCTTCTAGACCGTATTCAAGACAATGCTGAAGCATGGGATATTGATAAAGGAAGAAAGTCAGGTATAAATTATGATTGTGAATGCATTAAATCTTTTATGGGAACTAATAACTTTCATAATATTAGTAATGCTTATGGTCTAGACTGTCAAGTTATTGCAAATTGTTTTAAGGCTTTTGCCTCATATATTGAAATTCCAAAAAGAGAATAGAATAAGTATCATGCACCATATAAGGATATTATTGATTGTATTCCTATTAGAAGTACCGAAGTTTGCACTATTGATCATATTTTACCCGAACCTTATATCGAGAAAATACCTTTCCTAGATAAGGTAAAGGAGCACTCTATGATAACTAGTGCAATTAACAAGAGTACAAAGAGAGATGTAAAGCCCGATGAACAAATAAACATTGAACCTACAGTAAAAATTGTGAAAGACCTTGTCACTAAAAGTGTAGAAGATGGACACATTTTCTTCTGTGAGGATGCTTCTAATATTGTCTCACATCCTAATAGAACTAGAAAAACTAGTGTACCTATGCTTTCTGTTAGAATTGGTGATCATTGCTATTATGGTTTATGTGATATTGGTGCAAGTTCAAGTGATATTCCTTACGAGCTTTACAAAGAAATTATGCATGAAATTAGTCCATGCGAACTATAAGAAATTGATGTGGTTATTCACCTTGCAAACAGAGAGACCATCTCTCCAATTGGTATTGTAAGAGATGTGGAAGTTCTTTGTGGTACGATTAAATATCATGCTGATTTTCTAGTACTTGGTTCAGCTTCTAGGAAAACCTATCCTATCATTTTTGGTAGACCTTTCTTGAACACGTGTGGAGCCATTATAGATTGTAAAAGGGAGAAAATTTTAACTAAATTTGATGGGGAATCTTATGAGTTTAATTTTTTGAAATTTGCTAAAGTTCCTTATGAAAATGAAACCCCTAATGAGGATTTTAGAGTTGAACAACTTGCATCTATTTCTCTTGCTCCTAACAATGCTTTGCAGCAATTTATGGAAGACCATGAAAGTGAGATCTTCATGGAAGAAAGAAATGAGATTGACGAGATTCTCCGTCGTCAACCTAAGATGCTTAAGCATAACCTGCCAGTGGAAGATTTCGGTACCACACTACCACCTAAAAAGGATCCAATTTTTGATCTAAAACATTTACCTGACAATCTTAAATATGCTTACATTGATGATAAAAACATATATCATATTATTATTAGTTCTAAACTTTCAAGGAAGGAAGAGGAAAGATTCTTGGAAGTATTAATGAAACATCGAGGAGCTATGGGCTATACCCTTGATGATTTAAAGGGGATTTCTCCTACTATATGTTAGCACGCTATCAATATAGAACCCGATGCAAAACTAGTGGTGAAACATCAATGTCGTTTAAATCCTAAGATGAAGGAAGTGGTAAGAAACAAGGTATTAAAACTCCTTGATGTTGGTATTATTTATCCTATTGCTGATAATGAATGGGTTAGTCCTATTCATTGTGTCCCTAAGAAAGGGGAATTACTGTTGTGCCTAATGAGAATAATGAGCTTATCCCCCAAAGAATAGTAGTGGGTTATAGGATGTGCATTAACTTCAGAAAGGTTAACAAAGTTACTAAGAAAGATCATTACCCACTGCCCTTTATTGATCAAATGTTAGAAAGGTTGTCTAAAAAGACCCATTTTTGCTATCTTGATGGATACTCTAGATTCTCTCAAATTGCTGATAAACAACAAGATCAAGAAAAAACTACTTTTACATGCCCTTATGTAACCTATGCTTATAGGCGTATGCCTTTTGGTTTGTGTAATGCTCCTACTACTTTTCAAAGATGCATGTCTGTTATCTATCATGGTTTTTGTGAGGAAATTGTGGAAGTATTCATGGACGATTTTCCGTCTATGGAACCTCTTTTGATAATTGTCTACACAACCTTGATAAAGTTTTGCAGAGATGTGAAGAAACTAATCTTGTTCTTAATTGGGAGAAATACCACTTCATGGTCAATGAAGGAATTGTCCTTGGACATAAAATTTCCGAAAGAGGCATTGAAGTTGATAGAGCCAAAGTTGAAGCAATTGCGAAAATGCCCTATCGTAGGGATGTCAAAGGTATTCGTAGTATCCTTGGTCATGCTGGTTTCTATAGAAGGTTTATTAAAGATTTCTCCAAGATATCAAAACCCCTTACTAATCTTCTCCAAAAAGATGTACCCTTTATTTTTTATGATGATTGTAAGGAAGCTTTTGAAACTCTAAAACAAGCTTTAACTACCGCTCCTATTGTCCAACCACCTGATTGGAACTTACCCTTTGAGATCATATGCGATGCTAGTGACTTTGTTGTAGGTGCTGTTCTAGGGCAACAAATAAATAAAAAGTTCAATGGTATCCATTATGCTAGTAAGACTCTTGACGCTGCTCAAAAGAATTATGATACTACTGAAAAAGAGTTCTTAGCTATTGTCTTTGCTTGTGATAAGTTTAGACCTTATATTGTTGATTCAAAAGTTACCATTCATACTGATCATGCTGCTATTAAGTACCTTATGATGAAGAAAGATGCTAAGCCTAGGCTTATTAGATGGGTGTTGCTTTTATAAGAATTTGACCTACATATTGTAGATAGGAAAGGTGCTGAAAATCCTGTTGCTGATAATTTATCTTGTTTGGAAAACATCTCTTTTTATCCTATGCCTGTTAATGATAGTTTCCCAAATGAACAGTTGGTTGTAGTAGGGGTAAGCTCGCGAGGGAGTCCTTGGTATGCTGATTATGCTAACTTTATTGTTTCCAAGTATTTGTCTCCAACTTTTACAACCCAGCAAAGAAGGAAGTTCTTTTACGATTTGAAGCATTATTTTTGGGATGACCCACATTTATATAAAGAGGGAGTAGATGGTATTATGCGAAGATGTGTTCCAGAATATGAACAAAAGGAGATATTGTGGAAATGTCATGGTAGTGCCTATGGAGGACATCATGCGGGAGATAGAACCGCACAAAAGGTTCTACAGTCAGGTTTTCACTGGCCTACCCTTTTAAAGATCAAGAAAGTTTTTCTTATCATGTGATGAATGTCAACGAGTTGGTACTATTTCTAGATGCAATGAAATGCCTATGAATTACTCTCTTGTTATTGAACCATTTGATTGTTGGGGATTTGACTTTATGGGTCCTTTTCCCCCTTCAAAAGGTTATACTCATATTCTTGTTGTTGTTGACTATGTTACTAAGTGGGTAGAAGCCATACTTATGAAAAGTGTTGATGGTGAGACCTGTTTAAAAATGCTTAAGGATATTATCTTTCCTAGGTTTGGAGTGCCTAGATATCTTATGACTGATGAAGGTTCTCATTTCATTCATGGTGGCTTTAGAAAGACCCTTGCTAAATATGATGTTAATCAAAGAATTGCTTCAACTTATCATCCCCAAACTAGTGGGCAAGTAGAACTATCAAATAGAGAAATTAAATCCATCTTGCAAAAGACTGTTAATAGATCTAGAAAAAATTGGGCTAAAAAGTTGAATGATGCTTTATGGGCTTATAGAACTACTTATAAAAATCCTATGGGGATGTCTCATTACAAAATGGTGTAACACCCTCAAATCGGCCCTATGCAAGTTTTAGCCCTCTCCGCCAAACCCGCATAGAAACGATTCAAGGACGCCCACCAGGCACTTTCGTGCGGGTGGAAAATGACGTAATACCATTACACAACAATCCTCGATGGGACCCACAGAACAGATATATATACAACAGTGACTCAATGAGTCAAGAATACAGATATAATATACAAAGATCCAAATCACCTTGAAAACGATAGAGCGTCCGGCTACGGACAAGATGCAAATAGGGCTAAGAGCCCTAAAGAATAACCAATGGTGTCCATAACCCTGCCCAGGCCAAGCCGGAAGGGTAACCCTGCTAATGACGTCGATCTCAAACCTACTAAAACAAAAGGGGTGCCGACAAAGGGCAAAGGAAAAGAGGAGCGTCAGTACTGAGGCCAGTACACGGCGAGTCTAGAATTCGGCAGCTCTCGCCTACATAGGTATGGTGGGCTGAAGCGGCAGCGCAGCGGCACTAAACAACCTATAGAGACTCCGTATCACTAGCGGCTATTAGAGAGGGGTAAGAAAGACCTATTCGGATCCAACCTGAAGCTAACACCAAACAAACCCATCCTGGTATTTCCCCCTCAAGACCAAACGAGGAAGTCGGACCAAGGAACTCACACAGTTGGCAATTTTACTCATTCCATTATAGTGGCAGCAATTACTAATCAGATATAGATAGCATGTGTCATTCTGATAGCATAAGTAGTGGGAAGTTTAAATCACCATTCCGTTGTGGTTGGAACATTTACTAGTCAGATATAATTCTCCTGAGGAATCCCAAAACCCAGCAGTTGTTGGCACTTTTATCACAATCCGTTGGAGTTGCAATACTTACTAGGCAGGTACAGCATGTCACCAAACAACCCTAGATCCACCAGTTGTTGGCATTTTAATATCCATTCCATGATAGTTTAATCTGATTACTAGTCACATATTAAGTCAAGTTTATAGCACTACTTTAGTTATGCTTGTCTATGATCGAGATACTGTGCTCCAAGTCGTCCATAACCGCGGACACGGCTTTCAGAAAGTTTTACCCTGCAGGGGTGCACAAATAGCAACACACACTCGATCAACCTCGGAAAAACCAACTCAAAACCCAACGAGGCATTCACGACAAAGCGATCACAGGATTCATAAAATATATCAGGGGGCCACCCCACTAAGCTACCCGCAACGAAGTTGGCCGGCTCCGGAACGGACCCAGGGTTTGCGTGGAAGAACCAAATAACATCTATTGCCCACCGATGCCTCTGCATTAGTTATAGCTAGCATTTTAATAGTTGTATTTAAAGTCATGATCATCTCCACCATTAAGCATCTCCACCGTTAAGCATCTCCAACCTTCCAACAACTGTGGTACTTGACAACAGGAGATCGCACCTGAGCAAGCAACTACGACTCGCAAGGCCAGCTATCTACCAAACACAGGTAATAGGAGGTGTCCAAGGCAATATAGAGGCTGCACGGGATATAACTGGTGTTCGGAAACTAAAGCATCGCGACACGGATAGCAATAGATCAACAGGAGGAAATAAAGACTATAAATGCAAAATAGGTAGAAAGGGGGAGAATGCTCGCCTCGGAAACACTGCCGAAGGATCATATCCGGAGAACTTGTCGGTACTCGCATCCACTCATCGGCCTAATCCGCGAAGAAGCAAACACTAGAAGAAAACCGGATGCACTATTTAATATTACGGCAGAAGATCCGGCATGATTATGATATGATGCAGATGCGGTGCAATTAGGCAGTATTAAGCGGAACCGGGGTCCCGACAATTAATTACACGGTTCAAGTTATTTAGAACCCCCGTAATTTAAATGGTATCTTAACAGGGCGAAACATGGCATCGGTTCGCTACACCAATTTAAATGGAGTCCGAAATAAGACTAGAATAGCCCGCATATAAACTCCATATTTAATTTAGGTGAATCGACTATAATGCCCCCAAAGCACAGACAAGTATGCATGCATGAACAATTTAATATGCGACAGTTGGTAATGTCATATTATAAAAATAGGGGCTTAGGGTCACACATCTGGGTTCGGAAGACCTTGGGTTCCGGGGGTTCGGGGTTCGACAGGGTTCGACGGGGATCGGTCTCGGCGGAAGCGTTCTCGGACAACGGAGTAGATCTTGTCGCATGTGATGAAGAACTCAGGTTCGGAAGGAGGTCTTGGCGTTCCGATGGATCGGTCCTCGGGGTTGGAGAACTTGGAACGCCAGGGTTCGGTCTTCGGGTCCGAATAGAAGAACTTGGCGTTCCGGTGGCGATCTTGGCGGTCTTCGGATCCATGTCGGTGCGCTCAGGGTCTCGGCGTTCCGTCTCGATGATTGTTGGAGGACTTGGTGTCAGCGTCGCTACGGTCTTGGGTAGCACGGGCTTTCGACGCGGTTCATCGGGTTCGACTTCGATCACCAAAGGTCTCGTAGAGAGGGGCTCGTGTAGTTCTTGTACACCTTGTATTCACATCTGCACGGGCACCAAAAACACCCAAAATAAAACCACCGCCAAAACAACATCTGGGAGTACCCAGAACTGAATGGGACAACGATGGGTACGTCGTCTGTGTCGTGCAGGGGCAAATGTGGCCACAGGGAGACGTGCAGCAGGGCGACAAGGAGGGTGGCTGCTCGGGAGGACGTCGTCGGAGGGGAGGCAGGGCAGGCGAGGCCGGTCGGAGACGAGCACGGCAGCGGCGAGCACGGGCGGAGGAGGAGACGGGGAGGCCGGCAGGAGGTCTTGCTGGCGGGGCCGGCGCTGGGGCGCGCAGGCGACAGGGTCGTGGCCGGGCTCGGGGCCGTGGCCGGGCTCGGGGGAGGCGACGCGGAGAGGCAGACGGGGTCGTGGCGACAGCGACGACGTGTAGAGGGCGGCGAGGAGGAGGGGACCGCGCTAGCGGGGCACCGTGGAGGAGCTCCAGTGAGGTCTGGCTCGAGGAGAGCCGCGGACGGAGCGGCGGCTGGCAGAGGAGAGAGCGGCGGCACGCTTGCGAGGTGGGGATCGGCGGCGCCCCACGGTTGTAGAGGAGGCGAGGCGGATGCGTGAGGTCGGTTCGGGCCCGTCCGGGTCAGGATGATGCGGTGAGGAGGGCCGGTGGAGCTTGCGGGCAAAGGGAAGGGCGCAGGCGGCGACCGGAGCTCGCCAGAGGCGCGGGCCAGCGGTGGTGGCCGGAGGAAGGAGGCGGGGGAAAAAGCTCTTGGCGGCGGGGGAACCGAGGCCGAGCGGGGGTCGCGCGGGCGCGTGAGGGCATGCGGGACAAGTGGCGTTGGTGGGAGATGGAGTGGGGACGCGCCCAGGTGGGGCTTGGTTGACGTGCCCAGGGGCGACGCGGTCGGGGCGGCAGGTGGGGCCTGGGGCTGCGGTTGGTGGGGGCGCAGGGTCGTGTGGGGGCGAGTGGTGGGGCCACGCGGCGGCAGGTGTGGGCGGGAAAGGGCAGGCACGGGGTGGGGGTTCGTTGCGGCGTGCGTGTGTGCGTGGTTGTGTGTGTGTCCACCGGTGAGGTGGCGGGTGTGAAGGGAGGTGGCGGCTGGTGGTTGGCTGGAGTGAGGTGGAGGTGTGCCAAGTGGCGGCGGGGTGGAAGGGAGTGAGCGCAGGGGCGGCCGGCCGTGTGAGATAGATAGATAGATAGATAGATAGATAGATAGATAGATAGATAGATAGATAGATAGATAGATAGATAGATAGATAGATAGATAGATAGATAGATAGATAGATAGAGAGAGAGAGAGAGAGATAGAGAGAGAGAGACAGAGAGAGAGTGGCGGCTGGCGGCGGGTGAGGGAGTAGGTCGGGTAGGGATTAGGTGGGGTGGGGATTAGACTAGGGTTTGGGTTCTGCTGCTTTAGAATTAGGTGGTGGGCTTGGCCCGGGTCTGCCGGGTAGTAGGTGGCCTGGCCTAAACGGCTGGGCTGCCTCCCGGTAGAAAAAAATAGTTTTATTTTATTTAGTTTTGTCCGAAATAGACTTTTGTAATTGTTTTGTAGACAAAAGAAAATATCCGGAAGAGGTCGGGGTTTTATTTTGAATTAAATACGGGGATATTAAGAAAACAAATATAGGCTTTTGGAAAATAGTTTTAGGCAAAACCATGCATGATGATGACGATGCTCAAATGCAATGTGGCATGATGACATGAGCATGCGGTCATGATGATGCAATGCACCAAAACACCGCGATTTTCTAGTAGTGATTTTTGCGGGATGCCACAATTCGACACCACTAACAATGGATCTCGCCCTCGAGATCCGCCTCATGGTACCGGGAAGAAGGTCGGCGATCTGAATCTTCTCGCTTCGTGTCGATGCTCGCAACACCACTAACAAGAGGTCATTGTCTGTGATCATCGAGAGAACACTCCGGTAACAAAGGACGAAGGTAGAGGTAGCCACAAATAAAGCCACCTCTAGCTTCTGTGGACGGAGTAAAATTGCTGGTTCCATCGATTCAATATACAAAAGCGAATGATAAGAGTAGTCGGATGGTGATCAGTCCATCGCGCACCCAAACCATTACTCTGCACCTCTTTCTCTTTGAGTTCTCTTTGATCATTTGAACTTTTTAAAGGAAGTGCTACAGTAGCTTGTGTTTTAATGGAAGTTTTATTTGTGTTGGAATTGAACCAAAAGACTTATTATCTTGAGTATACTAATGTTGCTAATGAAGATTGTGTGAAGTTTTTTACGAAGGAAATGTTTAAGTGTAGGGAAGAGTAATGTGATAAGATGAAGTATGAACAAAAGCTCAAGCTTGGGGATGCCACCCATGTAACCCCAAGAAATATCCAAGAAGTACAAGCGTCAAAGCTTGGGGATGCCCAAGGCGTTGTAACACCCTCAAATCGGCCCTATGCAAGTTTTAGCCCTTTCCGCCAAACCCGCATAGAAACGATTCAAGGACGCCCACCAGGCACTTTCGTGCGGGTGGAAAACGAAGTAATACCATTACACAACAGTCCTCGATGGGACCCACAGAACAGATATATATACAACATGACTCCATGAGTCAAGAATACAGATATACAATACAAAGATCCAAATCACCTTGAAATCGATAGGGCGTCCGACTACGGATAAGATGCAAATGGGGCTAAGAGCCCTGAAGATTAACCAATGGTGTCCATAATCCTGCCCAGGCCAAGCCGGAAGGGTAACCCTGCTAACGACGTCGATCTCAAACCTGTTAAAACAAAAGGGGTGCCGACAAAGGGCAAAGGAAAAAGAGGAGCGTCAGTACTGAGGCCAGTACACGGCGAGGCTAGAATTCGGCGGCTCTCGCCTACTTAGGTATGGTGGGCAGAAGCGGCAGCGCAGCGGCACTAAACAACCTATAGAGACTCGGTATCACTGGCGGCTGTTAGAGAGGGGTAAGAAAGATCTATTCGGATCCAACCTGAAGCTAACACCAAACAAACCCATCCTGGTATTTCCCCCTCGAGACCAAACGAGGAAGTCGGACCAAGGAACTCACACAGTTGGCAGTTTTATTCATTCCATTATAATTGAAGCACTTACTAGTCAGATATAGATAGCGTGGGCCGTCCTGATAGCATAAGTAGTGGGCAGTTTTAATCACCATTCCATTGTAGTTGGGACATTTACTAGTCAGATATAATTCTCCTGAGGAATCCCAAAACCCAGCAATTGTTGGCACTTTTATCACATTCCATTGGAGTTGCAATACTTACTAGGCAGGTACAGCATGTCACGAAACAACCCAGATCCACCAGTTGTTGGCATTTTTAATATCCATTCTGTTATAGTTGCATCTGATTACTAGTCACATATTAAGTCAAATTTATAGCACTACTTTAGTTATGCTTGTCTATGATCGAGATACTGTGCTCCAAGTCGTCCATAACCGTGGACACGGCTTTCAGAAAGTTTTTACCCTGCAGGGGTGCACAAATAGCAACACACACTCGATCAACCTCGGAAAAACCAACTCAAAACCCAACGAGGCATTCACAACAAAGCGATCACAGGATTCATAAAATATTTTAGGGGGCCACCCCACTAAGCTACCCACAACAAAGTTGGCCGGCTCCGGAACAGACCCAGGGTTTGTGACAATGGCTGTAAACGACTGGGAACCCGAAAGTGTGACTGGGCTTGTCGAAACCGTGAAAACATTCCACGATCCAAAACAGTGCAGGTGATCCACGCACAATCTTAAATAAAGCAGTAAACATGGCATAAGTACAGGATAGTAATAAAGCCCCAAACTACTTTGTGGCCCCAAGAAATAGAAATGAATCAAGCTCTGGCTCAAGGGGGTCCATAAGGCCTCCCTGATGTGGATAGTGCGAAAAATCAAGGAACGGGTATCAAGTACTCGGGGTCCTACGGGACACAAGTGAGCGTGGAAGAACCAAATAACATCTATTGCCCACCGATGCCTCTGCATTAGTTATATCTAGCATATTAATAGTTGTATTTAAAGGCATGATCATCTCCACCAATAAACATCTCCACCATAAACATCTGCCAGCATACCAACCACTGTGGTACTCGACAATCACGAGATCGCACCTGAGCAAGCAACTACGACTCGCAAGGCCAGCTATCTACCCAACACAGGTAAAAGGAGGTGTCCATGGCAATATAGGGGCAGCACGGGATATAACTGGTGCACGGAAACTAAAGCATCGCGACACGGATAACAATAGATCAACGGGAGGAAATAAAGACTATAAATGCAAAATAGGTAGAAGGGGGAGAGATGCTTGCCTGGGAAAACACTACCGGAGATTCATATCCAGAGAACTTGTCGATCTCGCATCCACTCATCGACCTAATCCGCGAAGAAGCAAACACTAGAAGACACACCGTTGGCAATATTTAATATTACGGCAGAAGATCCGGCATGATCATGATATGATGCATATGCAGTGCAATTAGGCAGTATTAAGCAGAACCGGGGTCCCGACAATTAATTAAACGGTTCGAGTTATTTAACTACCTCGCAATTTAAATGTTGTATTAACAGGGCGAAACATGGCATCGGTTAGCTACACCAATTTAAATGGAGTCCAGAATAAGACAAGGATATCCCGCATAAACACTCCATTTTTAATCATGCAGTGAATCGGCATAATGCCCCCATACCCACAAACATGTATGCAAGCATGATCAATATATATTTAACACGTTTTATATATAGCATTTATAAAATAGGGGCTCGGGAAAAGGTTCACACATCTGGGTTCGGACGATCTTGGGGTTCGATGTGGTTCGGGGTCCGGTCTCAGGGATCCAGGGTTCGACGGGGATCGATCTCGGCAGGAACGTTCTCGGACAACGGAGTAGATCTTGGCGTTCCGGGACGAAGGACTTGGTTTGGCGTCGGAGGATCATCGGGTTCATCCTGGTCGGTGTCGATCTTGTCGTCGATGGCGAACTTGAATGCATCGGGTACCAGTGGTCTTCGGGTCCGTGTAGACGGTCATGGCGCCCGGGATGAAGAACTTGGCGTATCCGTGTCGGCGACCTTGGCGTTCGGGTCCTCGGGGAACTTGGCGTCTGGTTCTCAGGCGTCGGTGCGGGAAGAAGGTCTTGTCGTACCGGTGTCGACGCTTATGGGAAGGAGACTTGTCGTCCAGGGTCTCGGCGTCCTCGGATTCCGATTGGAGATCTTGGCGGTCCAGGGGAACAGTCTTGGGGTTCCGGAGGGAGAGCTCGGTGTTCCGTGACGAAGGACTTGGCAGTCTCGACTTCCCTTGTCAGTGCCGGATTTTGAGGATCCATGCCCAAAAGCTCAACGAGGTCGATATTGTCGATGTAGATCTTCTCTCTAGTATCTGCATCAAGTTATTGCCCAACTAGTACTACTTGTCACCGTGGAGGTCTCGGGTATTGTTAAAGGGGAACTTGCTCGACACACACAGGCACACACATCTTCATGTACCGAACAAAATGACAGGAGGACACCCACGGGATGACGCATCCGAGCTGGGGATGGCATGGGCCTGAGCGCGGCAGAGGACATGACGATGTCCGGAGCTCCTAGCGGCGGCGCGAGAACGGCGAGGAAGGCTACCTCACGAGGTGGAGGACGCGGCGACAGCCGGGTTGCAGGAGATGACACGGGCAGGGCAGGGCCTTAGCGGCGGCGCAGCGGCGAGGCGGACGGGTGGGCGCTGGAGCACCAGGGAGAAGGGCGACCAGGGCGAGGTACTCCCACGATGAGCAACACGCAGAGCGGCCATCGGAGGAGCTTGGCCGGAGGCGGAGGCCATTGCTGGTGGGGCCACTGCTGATGGCGGCGGAAGGTGGGTGAGGTGGAGGAGGCCCTCGGCGGCGGACCGAGGCCGGTCGTTGAGGAGGTGGTGGCCCGGGACGGCGAGCGCGCTGGTCGAGGCGGAGGGTGGGCTCTGCGGCGGCGGAGATCCTGGCCGAGGAGGCGAGCCAGAGAGAGGAAACCGGTGGCGGTGGCCTCGACGGGGAGGAGGGGAACGGCGACGGAGGCGCGGCTTGGGTCCGCCCGGTGGCCGGTGGAGCGGCGAGGGGAACTAGGACGAGGCAGCGAGGAGGCCAGGCAGAAGGCGCGGAGGAAGAGGGCGGCGCAGGCGGTCGTGGGCTCGAGGGCGGCTCCGGCGAGGAGGGACTCGGCGAGGGAGGAGGCGGTGACCGGAGCGGATGGGCCGAGGTGGTGGAGGAGAGAGGGCAGCGGCGGGCGCCTGGGAGGAGGCGGGGTCGGTCGATGGTGGGGAACGAGGAGGGAGGAGGAAGACGCGGACGGGTTGGCGTGCAGGGGTGGGCCTGGAGCAGGCGGTGGCGTGGGGATCGGGGCTGACGACGCGGCAGGTGGCGTTGGGCAGGGGAAAAGGTGGGGAGTGGGGCTGTGCAGGTGGCGTGGGGAGGAGTTCGGCTGGCGGCGGCGGGTGGATTTAGGTCTAGGGTAGGATTTCTAGGGTTTCTTTTGGGCCGGGTGGTAGGCGGTTTGGCCAGTTGGGCCTCTGGCCTGACTGGCTGGACTGCCTCCCCGGACAAAATCTTTTATTTTTGTTAAACTACTTTTTTTGATTTTAAAAGCCTTTCGTAAATAGTATTTAGACAAAACAAAAATATCCGGAAGGACCGGGTTTTAATTTGAAATAAAGACGGGGCGTTTAGAAAACAAAAACAGACTTTTCGAAAATAGTTTTTGATAAACCATGCATGATGATGACGATGCTCAAATGCAATGTGGCATGATGACATGAGCATGCGGTCATGACGATGCAATGCACAAAAACAACGCGATTTTCTAGTAGTGGTTTTTGCGGGGCGCCACAAATGGTTTATGGGAAAGTTTGCCACCTACCTTTAGAATTAGAACACAAAGCTTATTGGGCAGTGAAAGAACTTAATAGAGACTTCAAACTTGCTGGTGAGAAAAGATTATTTGACTTAAGTTCGTTAGACGAGTGGAGGAGTGAAGCATATAAAAATGCTAGACTTTTTAAAGGAAAAGTTAAAAAATGGCATGACAGGAGAATTCTTAAGAGAGAGTTCCATGTTGGTGAGAAGGTTCTATTGTATAGGTCTCGTCTCAGATTTTTTGCAGGAAAACTACTCTCAAAATGGGAAGGACCATTTGTTATTGAAGAGGTGCATCGTTTAGGTGCAATAAAATTTTCTTCCTTAAAAGATAACATTACACAAGTGGTGAATGGTCAGAGACTCAAGCACTATATTTCTGAAGATTCTTACAATGAAGATATTGATGCTATTCAAATGGTAACTCCGCAAAATTTTATCAAAGACCAAGTTCAGAGACCTGCAGAGTCTGTTTTCAAATAGGTAACAGTTCTGGTAAGAAAAGGTCCGCGAAAAATTTGTCAATTTATATTTTTTGCAGTTTTTATCTACATGGAAAGCAATGAGTAGAAAAAGGGACGGAAACGGAGCCCGGGTGGCTCACACCACCCCGTGGCGCGGGCCCACCTGGTCGCGGCACCGGGGGTGTGGCCACCTTGGAGCCCGTCTCCGACCCGTTTTCTCCCAGTACCTTCCTTTTGTTGTAAAAATTCGTAATATATAATCCCCCGGATCCCTCGAGGTTCATATATCATGTTTTCGTTTCGATCTATTTCTGACAGGTGAAGTCCCAGTTTTGAAGCCACAATGTCTTCCTCTGGATCAGCCAAGGAAGATCCCTCCACGGACATCATCAACCCATACATGCGTGAGTTGAAGATTCATCCCAAGGAGTTGTTGCTCAAAGATGGGAAGGTACAGATAAAAGAGGTTCAGGGCCCTAGAAGTGAAGGTAGTCTAGAGGACAGGATGGAAGCACTGGTGCAAGAAGTATTTAGGTACAAGAAGATGGCGGAACACGAAGTGGATATCATCCATAAAATAAGTTCCGAACTCATCGTCGAGCACCAGAAGGAGACTGCTAAGCTTAAGGATGAAATTCTCTCACTCCACTGAACAACCAACCAACTACAAGCACAGCTCTACGATGTGCAAAATCAAAAATGTGAGTATGAGGTTAGGTTTAAACACATAAGTGTTGCTGCTAGTTTCAGGATGTTGGAAACCAGGATGTCTTTTGTTGATGGGGGAGCCCTTACCTTGGAAGTCAGACAATGACAAGAGAACACCACTACCACCGAAGGAGTAATTCGTCATCAGGTTTTGGCAGACCCTTGGTTTGTTCCAAGCTTGGGGGAGTGTCGCGGTATCATATGATTATCTTTTATCTTTTTACCTTTTCAGTAGAGTCATATCATGAATAGAGAAGTTATCATATAGGATTGTTTGCATTATGGAAGTATCTCCCCTCTCGTTAGTTATCTATGTATCCCTTGGTATGAGTTGCCGTTATGGAATATTAATGAGAAGTTCTATCATTCACTCTTTTGCATATCTTATATTAGTTTTCAATTTCTGTTATATGATTGATCTTGTTGTTAGTATTGGTATCACTTTGGGATCCTGAAGTAAATTTAGTTGGTTTTGGCAAACCTGGCTCGGTCAGTAGCAACAGTATTATGAGAATTGAATGAAAAAGATAAAAATACTCTTAAGAAATATAATTTCATCATGTTTCTTGATTGGCTCATAAGCTTAGTATTCTCTAGTTAAGATCTTTTGTGCTTCCAAAGAAGATTGCATGTTTGTTTTTATCACTTGTATGTTTGTTTGTTTCCTTCAATTCTTATACTTGCTACCTAGCCTTGCTAGCCAAAAACATGTACTGAGAGGGAATGCTTCTCGTTCATCCCATCCTTAAACCAAAACATATGCCATTTGTGTCCACCATACCTACCTATTAGCATTATTTCTATTCCAAGTAAATTCATGTTTTTATCTACCTTCCAAATTAAACTTGTTATGTGAAAATTAGTGATTAAAGCTCTCACAAACTTGATGGCACACTTTACTTTCTTGCACTTAATAAACTTGACCATTGTGCCCATCTATGTTGAGTATATGCTTGCGCTTTATAAGTTGTGAGTTAGCAGAACCATGTTACCATGGGGAACGCTTTCAACATTGCACTTATTTAGTTGATATCAGGATTCTTTTGCTTATGGATCCCAGCGGTGTGAAATAAAAGGGGAGCTTGTAAGCTCATGGAGTTTGTATGTGTGTTAGAGAAATGCCTGGGCGGCTAGCCTAAGCCATGCCTAATCATGGTGGAAACTTGTAGCATAACCATAGTGAGCAATCTGTGAAGCATCCTCAATAAAAACCTATGCAAATAGCAAATAAAAAGATCGCTGAGATGCTCATTGTTTGCTTGCCTTGTCATTTTGATATGGGAAAGCTTTCGTATCATCGGGCAAGGGGTACCCCGTTGGCAGTTCTCCATGATACACATGCATTTACAATGACAAGAACTTACTCATGACTAAAGTTGAGTAGCATGAGGTCTGGTACTCGTAAGCACGGGGCATGAGATTTTCAACTTATAACTTGTCAAGCATATCCTCATATTTGTTCCCTTTAACCTTAATCACCTCAAGATGCTTATGATAGGGGCAATGAGAGCTGAAAGCTAGTAAGTACCATAATTTTTGGAAGCTCTTTATGAAACTTGAAATCCCTGCTTCCCTCTATGAAGGGCCTATATTTTACTTTTTAGTTGAGTCAGTAAACCTATTCCTTTCTATCTCAGCAAGTATTTTGAGTTGTTGTGTTTCATTCATTCATATGCTGATTTATTCAATCATGTTTCTAATGTTCCTTGTTTTGCACACTTCTCTTATCTTAGTGAATATTACTTTGAAATCTATCATTGAAAACCCCATTATGTTTGAATTACTGCAAATTGTTAACTATTCTTTGTCCAAGAACAAAGTTTGCCATTACCAATTATGATTTACTTTGTGTATCTTTATTGTGTTTCCCTTTACTTATTGCAAGTTAAGTTATATAATAGTGAGTTGTCTTCTATTATGGTTTGTGTATTGATGAATGTGATGCTTCTTGTCCGTATTCTTTTATCGACACTTCACTCCATAAACCTAAGGTCATGTTTACTGAGCTCAGTTTTCACTTGGGGTAAAGCAAAGTCTAAGCTTGGGGGGAGTTGATACGTCCATTTTGCATCACTATTCTATATCATAATTTACTGTTATTCATTGATATATTTCATATTAAGAGATGAAACTTATGTTATTTCATCTATTTTTGCATGGTTGATGATTTTTGGAGGATGGACCGCTGAAGTCAGGATTCTGATGGAGAAGGCACTGTTTGGAGGCAAAATTCGTGAAGATCAGAAAATCCCGGAAAATCCTATTTTTCTAGAAGACGAAGGATGCTAGAAGGGGGAGCAGAGATGGGCCACAGGGGGCAAACACCACCCCCTGACGCGGGCCAGCCCTGGTCGCGCCACCAGGTGGTGTGGCCACCCTGGCCCACCTCTGGCCCTACTCTTTGGCGTATATATTCCCCATGAAACCCTAAGACTCGGGAGCGACCATAGAAAGATTCCGCTGCCTCTGCGGGGCGAAAAACTGCAAAGAGAGAAAGAGCTCTCAGGTAGGCAGAAATCTGCTAGGAAAATTCCTTCCCGGAGAGGGGAGATCGCCGCCATCAACACCACCATCAAGCTGGACTTCATCGGGATCATCATCACCATCATCTTCAGCATCATCTCCACTAGCACCATCATCACCACTCCGTACCGCTGTAACAATTGGGTTGAATCTTGCATAGTTCTTAGGGGAAACTTTCCAGGTGTTGATTACTTGTTGTAGTTAATGCTATTGGGTGGAACCATTGAATTATCGTTCATGTTCAGATTGTTACTTATCATTATTTCATCTCTGATCTTGATCCATATGATGTCTTGTGAGTAGTTAGTTTAGTTCTTGAGGACATGGGAGAAATCATGTTGTTAGTAGTGGAATTGTGTTGAGAAAGATTCAATAGTTTGTTATTTAAGTTGTGGTGTTATTCTTCTAGTGGTATCATGTGAACATCGACTACATGATACTTCACCTTTATGGGCCTAGGGGAATGCATTGTGTATTTGGCTAATCATAGGGGTTGCCGGAGTGACAGAAACTTGAACCCCCATTAGGGAACCTTTGCACAAGGGAGTGTAGGACCTTAGAGTTTAAGACTGTTGTTAGGTTTTTATCTTAGTTAATTTCTTGTAGTTGCGGATGCTTGCAAGGGATATAATCACAAGTATGTATTAGTCCTAGGAAGGTCAGTACATTAGCACAGGTTCACTCACACAACACTTATCCAACTAAAGAAGATTAATCAACTATATGAAGCGAAAGCACTTGACGATAATCCCATGTGTCCTCGAGAACGTTTGATCATCTTAAGTAATACAACCGGCTTGTCCTTTGCTAAAGAAAGGGTTGAGCCACTTGCTGCATCTATTATTATTGTCTTTTGTTTACTCATATTTTATTTATCTGTATTATCAAAAATCCCTAAAAATCCGTTTGCTAAATATTTACGGAGAATTCCTGCTCCAAGCCACTAGTCAACACCTTCTGCTCCTCGTTGTGTTCGACACTCTTACTTATCAAAAATACTGCGATACACCCCCTATACTTGTGGGTCATCAGATTTCACTGTCAAGTGGGACCCCCAAGCTGTGCCCAAACGACACACAACCCTGCGCGTGCGACTGTGGACGCACGCACATAAAAAGCCCACCATGGCCCTACAGCCCGGAAAACAACCCGATAGCCCACACAACAAAACAACAACAACCCGATTAATAGACGCATGGCACGATAGCATCGCAGGGCTCCGCGCGTGACCAAGCGCTAAGGACGTTCTCGCTCGACCGAGAGCTAGCATTTACGTTTTGAATACTACTCCATGTAGTGAGAATTTGATAGAAGGAATATCATCAAGACCGAAGAGAGATAGAAATGCTGCTTTCCCCAACTCCTCATCACTAGCAGAGCATATTCCAAGCGTATGCTCGATTGACTTCCAGTTGATCGGAATAGATGAGGATTCAATCTTTGTTGCTTCTTCATCTGTGTTTACATGATCAGCTACCCACTATGCAAAATGCCTAGGTACATAGCAATCATCAAGCTCTAGCATGAAATCAAACCCATTGTTCTTCAAAACTTCAATGTAGTGATCGTAGATGAGCACTTTTTTCATTATTGTGAATAGATAAGGTAAATTGCATCTTCTATAAGCTTTTGATTCCACATTGTTGTCAGGGTCATTTGCTGGCTGAGATGAAGACTTGGATCTCTAAGAACAAAATAAATACATTAATCGCACAAACTTAACATAGAAAAATAACCAGCTACCATTGTACTAAAAAATTCATGCTTCAATTTTTTTAGGCCACTTGCATTCCTCTTATGCTTATGTACTGTCTCTCGCGTTTCCCTATGACGTACACTCTTTTTCACAAGCTTCTTCACAGTCTCATAGAATATATCTTGTGACAACTCTGTCTCTGTCAAGTGAACATGTTGATTATATTCTTCATTTCCTGAGTTTATGTACCCTGTTATCTTCAAAATCATCTCCTCTATCATGATGATCGGAAACACAACCATCATATTCAGTCTCCATAGTACTGTGCAAAAACAAAAACATATATTAAAACATAAAGTTGCTTTGATACTAGAACTACCTACTTACAAGCTAGTTGCAACTAGAATATTCAATAACAAAACCTCATTCTCAAAAAATATAACTCGTAACTGATACTATCCCCCAAATAATAACCTTATTTGCTGCATAAACTAACATCTTAGAGTAATCAAATTTAGCCCACAACAGAACAAAAACACAATGCTAGATTCCACCTATTTCTCAGCATGAAACAGGAAAGACACATCAAAAAACACTAGTAAAAATAGCAGAAAGAAAAATGTGCTTAAATTGCCAAAATCCAAGCTGAAATATTCAACAACAACATCAGATATACACAACAAGCAGATAGATCAAGCAGAGCATGACAAGGCAGATACATCGAAGGAGCTCGGTCGACTGATATTTTTGAACTAAAAAATTACGGGCAAAAGGCACCAGTTGCAAGCAGACTGCAATTGGGATTTGCCAATTACAACTAGGTTGCAATTGGTGTAAAAGATCGTATTACTCTTTTACCATATTTACCTAATGAAGCATGAAATGGAGTTTAGACAAATGGTACAGAATAAGTACTACACAAATTACACATAACCTCTATGATTATGTGTTCCCTTAATAAAAATGGGGAAACCTCTCTGACCTCACTGATTCTGGCAGGCCAAGCTAGAGACACACAATATAAAAAAAGCAAACCCACATTAAAGAGCACCAAGCTCAAAAACATAGTCTAGATAAAAAAAAGATAGATACATCAATCTCAAAACCCGACCGCTAAAAATGAGCTCGGTCGACAGTGGGCGAGCATAAAAAATCACCAGTTCCAACTAGATTGCAACTGTGATTTGCCAATTACAACTAGGCTGCAATCTATAAGTTTGAATTGAAAAAGAACTAGTTACAAGCAGACAACACCTAGGATTTGCCCATTACAAAGTCCAAAGTAGATTGCAACCAGCTTTTTTGAACTGGAAAATCACTAGATGCGGCTAGCTGCAACTGGTACAGAATAACTACTACATAAATTACACACAACCCTTATAATTCTCTACTCTTTTAATTCCTACAGAAGTGAAGAAAGTTACCCTCACATACATAAATTTCAGAAAGCTCAAAGTACATGAAAAAAGAGATGTATTACGAGCTAACACACCTGGTTATTTGAGGAACATAACAAATACTCTTCTCTGCTGAACAACAACACCTTCATAAAAAAATACACATCTCATATATAGACATACAAGATAGTTGTCTAGCTCTATTACCTGAAACCCTAGTGTCTGAACGATGCAGAGAAGAAAAATAGGGAATATGCTGAAAATCACGTAGCTATTCCGCTATAAAAACATATAATTACATAACATCAGACAACGGAAATACAAAAATCAAATAGAAAATCCTGCAGCAGTTCCACTTCAACGCAAGCACAACTACGAGGTACCACTTCAGACTGGAGGAGGCCACAACAAGGGGCGAAATGCGTTTACCTGATTCAAATCTACCTAATCCAACTTGAATGGACGAAGATATTGGGCGTCAGATCTCCAACACCGTAACCTCCCCTTCAGATCTGAATGGACTAAGATGTTGGGCATCTCCGACGGAGCAAGCAAGCCGCTCGACGGCAAGACGCAAGCCCGGCCCTGGGACAGGACACACGGGGCCTGTGGCGGAGCTGCGTGTTGCTCGTGTGGTCAAACGACATCACTAAATTTTTGTAGGTACCATAGAGGCTAGCTGTGAGTACACAATTTTGACCCAATAAATAATAGAGAATGACATCACTAGGCACATTTTCCTTTGATTTTGCCTTTTGACATCACTTGGTGCTCATCCCAGCTCCGCCAATGGGGGCAACTGTTCCGGGCCCGTGAAATCATGGGGGCCCGAAGTAGCAGTCTAGCAGAGTTAACCAACACGGATGCGCAGGCACATAGAAACATGGCGATCAATCGTAATTAGTCAGTGTCTTGGTTTTCTGCTACGTTGGACCCATTAATTAACCGTGGCAACATTTTTTCTCATTTTCATACTTGTCGCTAGCTTCTACTCTTTCCTTTTAAAATATAAGATGTTTTAGCTTTGTGAAGCGAATGTATCTAGACTTATTTTAGTGTGTAGGTTTACTCCAAACCTGAATAAACTTATACACTAAAAGAAGTCCAGGTATATTTGCTTCATAAAGATAAAAAGTCTTATATTTTAAAATGGAGGGAGTAGTAGAGATGTAAGTTTGGAAGGTACCTTCTTTTTAGTCTAGTATAAACAAATAAATTAATTTTGTCAAAAGTAAAGATTTGTTAAAACGTAGTTTATTTTTGTTCTAAAGAGGATAAAAAGTACCTTAAGGTGGTTACCCGCTTCTATCCTTAGCTGCTAGTAGTAGTAAAGTGCACGCGTAGCTTATTTCTTATTTTGCTATTCCTAGCTCTGGTAGTATGAAATACACCGCCCTTATATTTTATTTTTGTTCCGTGAAATACACCATGAGTAAAATGTAAAAGGAACAATGATTTTACTTGGTAAGTCTGTTGGATGCTCCGTGTGTTCTATACTCACTCCGCCGAATTAAGTGTCTCGGATTTGTCTAGATATAAATACATATAAATCTAGACAAATCTCCTACATCTAATTTGAGATGGAGGTAGTATTTTTTTTATTTTTTAGTTTTATTATCCTTGATATATATAAAATTATACGCGCATAGTTATATGCTTTTAAAGAAATTATATAGTTTAAAATACACAAATTTTCCCAAATTTTATTTTTTCATGCAACCTCAACTTAAAAAAATAAACATGACTTGTCCTAAAATACATAGACTTGTATCTTTTTATGATTATATTAGGTGGTATATTTGTAGTTTCATACAATCAACCGCAACTTCGATGATATGTTCGTCCTCTAGTTCGTCGACTGGATTTTGATGCCGCGGATGAAAAATAATAGAACACTTGGACCTTTTTTCATCCACAACATGTATATACTTGCTCACAAACCTAGTCTTGGGACCGATTGCCATCTTTTTATGTTATAAGGGGCCTGAGATTTTAGATTTCGCCCAGGGCCTCCAAAATGTCAGAACCGGCCCTGGCGAGGCGGGCGGCAGCAGCGACTGCCGAAGAACGCCGGTGCCAGTAGAGACAGCGTGCAAGAGAAATGAAAGGGAATGAAAAGACAAATTCGAGGAACAATGGGAGGATTTCTCTATTTCCGACGGATTTCACTGTCAAGTGGTACCCCAAGCCGTGCCCAAACGACACACAACCCTGCGCGGTAGACTGTGAACGCACGCACATAAAAAGCCCACCACGGTCCTAAAAAAAGAAAATAGCCCAAAAACAACCTGATAGCCTACACAACAAAACAACAACAACCCAATTAACAAACACATGCCACGATAGCATCGCAGGGACCGAGCGCTAGCTCGCTCGACGGAGAGCTAGCATTTCCGTTTTAAATACTACTCCATGTAGTATGGCCCACGAGGCAATAGGATAAGCACTTTCCTATATCCATGATTTAAAAATATCAAGTCTTCAGCCAGGCTTTCTTCCCCAGGAAGGCCCTTCGGCTGGGTCCGGGTCTCCACGATCCGCACCCATGTGCGCTCTCCGTTGAGTGCTGCTGACTCCCAACACAATCTTCCCCTGCACAATTCAGTTCGGGGATATAAGGCCAAAGTGCCAAGTTCGTTCAGCATCACTCATTCCAGCTTCGACTAGGCTCTCGGTTTGCGATCAACCTTTGCTGACACGACCCAAAATCTCCCGTTCTCCCCTTCGAATGCACGTTGAAAATGCTACCAGTGAACTCCACGGTCGAGCTGATGACGCTCTGGGCGTCCTCCAGCCCGTCGTTCGTGGCCTTCTGCTTCTCCCATGTCATCATCGCCGTGCTCCTCCTCGGCAGCCGCGGCTGCGCACCCGGCGTTAAAGGCCGCGCCGACCATCATGTCAGCGGAGGTTCTGACGCAGAGACACCGGATGCTACCGGTGGCCGCAGCTGTGCTCCCGAAGCTCACTGCCGCGCAGAAGGGTGCGCCATGGGAGCAGGCGAGGTTGGCGCGGCCGTCGTTCCGATACAGGGGGGTGAAAAATTGGGTGGACAGGACGAAGTGTCCATTGCTGTTGATCCATCGTCGTCAGAGGAGAAATGCGGGGAGGAGGAGGAGGAGGAGGAGGAGGACGACGACGAACTCATGGTGAGAGCAGAGGAGTTCATCCAGAGGATGAACAGAGTGTGGAGAACAGAGAGCGTGCACGTTGGCTGACGCGTTGCTGTTTATAGTTGTTGCTAGTTTGCTACCTGCCCCCGTACGTGGGAGTTCCTTTTTGTTGCGAGTTGGCGATGCTAGCCTGAAAAGGCTCGGTGAAATGTGTGGCACAAAAGCAGGAGACTAGAGAATCTCGGAAGTTTAAGTTCGGGTACTGGGATGAGCATTGAGCTTGTAAGTACTATAATTCAGTAACGTAAGACGGCGTTTTCCCTGTTGTCCAAATTATACCCAGAGACCGGAGCCCGGTCAATCAGAATAAGTAACGTCCTCGCTAATTTGAAACAACATTCTTCTGTCTTTTAAACATTTTGAATGGTCCAAACGTGAATACTACGAAGCCTCAGAGTTTGAAAATGGAATAATAAAGTAAGTTCTGATACACCGGGGGCGCCGCCGCACTCCACCCAAAGTCCTCCGCCGTCGCTGCTCCTCTCGCCGCCGCTGCCGCGGAAGGTGGTTTGGGGTGGGTGGAGGCCGGAGTTGACCGCCATGGCTGCTAGGGTAGATGCGGCCGGTTCAATGACGACTAGGTTCGGGTGGTGGTGGACATCCCTCCCGGTGGCGCCATGACCGGCGGTGGAAGTCCAGGGCCAAGCTGGCTGGTGTTGGAAACCCTAGATCTTCAGATCTGGGGCTCCGATGCTACCTCCCCGGTCCTTTTCGCTGCTGGTAGGGCCGGATTTGGGAGGGGTCGATCCTGCTCTATTGTCATCTCTCTCGTTACCGGCCTAGCCGCATGGCTGCTGGTACGGTTGGTGCAGCAGATCTTGCAGGTTACCGGCGGGTGGCGAGGGGGCTACCGGCTCGGTTTGAATAAAGGAGGTTGTCCTCGGATTCTTCTCACACCAAGATGAAGATCTACTTGATGCGTGTCTTCATTGATCTGGTGGGAGTGTCGAGTTCCGGAAGGCTACGTCTACGAACTCCAATGGGCGCATCATACCTGGAGATTGCTGGATCGGAAGGTATTCGGTCGGGCGTACCGATGTTTTTTCTGCCCGTTTGGGTTCAGAGGGTGCGCTTCGAAGCTCTGTTGGCCGTTAATATCATGGGGCATGTTCTCGTTTCATGGTGCTGATGGAGAATGTCATGGAGATCGAGATCTGATGACTGACTATGGTAGTTTGAGTCTGGGTGGTGATGACGAATTGGCTTGGTGACTCGTGACTTGGAGCAGTGGCATGCGAGTGGGGGTGGCTGCACGGGAGAGGTTCGCAGTCCTACCTTTCAGGGTGAAAACCCAGGGTATGGCCTTAATTGGTTGTGGCTAGCAATGGCCTTATTGAAGGTATTGTTTTGAGAGTGTGGACTTTCTTTAGTGTGAAAACCTAAGATCTATGATGGGGCGATGACGGTGTTTGTGCATTGTTTCCTTCATGGAGGTGTCGCTTTGGAGAAGTTAGACTTTTGGTGTTGTCTTGGTGGTGGTTGTACTACTGGTTCAATGAATGGGTCACTGTAGAGGGACTTTTTTTGTAATTCTTCTCTCTTTTTGGGTTGTGTGCATCCGTATGGCCGCTAGGGCGATGCGTTGTTGCAGAGGCTGGGTGTAATTGGTATCTTTTAATATTAATATATGCTCCTTTCCAAAAAAAAACCATAGTGCTGAGTGAATCGGTGTTTACGAGTAGCAGGTTCAAATTGGTGATTGGGCCTATGTCAAGTGATAGATAAGAGTCAGTCATGGGAAATCTACGAAAGTTATTTGGAAAATCTGGAATGTCAAAAGCTTAGAGAGTATATGGCCATATATTATGTGATGTTCGGTGCACATGGAAAAGTGTTGGTGACAGGATACCGAAGGAGACTGAGCGTTGTTGTGGGACATGTAGAAGACTACCGAAAAGGATGACAAGTGTGAACTTGATTGAAGTTGATCCAAGGATAACAGTGACATTCTTTCAAGTTGAAAGCATTTTCACGTAGATCAGTAGTGATCGGTGTGTAATGGTGTTGAACGAAAAGAAGAGAATATAATTGCATGCAGAGTCACACGAAATAGAGCTCATTGAAGCTAACCAATTCCGGATTACATGGAAGTTTGGCGCATTAACGAATTAAAGGTGACGGAAAATATTAGCCAAGGTGGAGTTAGTTGTGTTAGTTTCGAATATTGTGTACGAGTTGGGTTATAATTGGACTTGTATTGTAATATGGATATGATACAAATAGTATTGGAGTTAAGACACTTGTGTCCTAGGCCTCATGTATACTATGGGGTGCCACACTTGATAGCAACACAAGGGGAGCCGGTGGTATGTGTCGGTGCTCGGAGCGGTCGGGTTACACTATCAGAGGGGAGGAACGTCTGTAGTCATGCCCTACATAGTAGGCGAGTTTGCCAAACTGTATTAACAAATCTTGATATCGTCATCACATATTGTGATTGCTTGTCATCGATAGATCAAATGAACGCCTACGACGGTAACATGAATAAACAAGTTGAGGTCTATCTTGGATTATAGATTTTAAGTAGAATCATAAAAATTTCGGACAAATGCATGACCCAGCATACCATTACAGTTTGTAGTGCACATTTACGAAGTGCCGTTTCGCAACTATCACATCCCTCGGAGTGGTACAGCAAAAACATTGTCGGTTCGCACTTTTATTTATTCAGTCCAAATGTACAAGGTTTCAAAATCCTCATCGGTCTATTGGGAACTTCTTCAAAGATTGAAGTTCAAACTAACTAATTTGAGTAGCAATGGCATAACTGAATGAAATGCCACTGGAGCACAAAAACTTATTCTAGGTAGTTCTATGCTGCTCGACACATCTATTCTATCCTATAGTCTATTCTTCTGATTCCGTGTCTTCTAGTCCTGCTCCATATTCTATATCGTAGTCTACTCCTTCAATACCTCTAGAAAGATCCGACTCCTCGTAGAGGACCTCTCTGTCTTCACTATCTATACTAGTTTCTTCTGTCTCGGTATTCTCACGGTCTAACAAGATTAAGAAGATACTTTGAGTATGAGCGTACTCAGCAAGTCCTTGTAAGTTGTAATAATGGATTAAACATTTAGGTTACAGTTTTGGTTTTCAACTAGTTTTCTTGTCAAATATTACTTTTATTAAAAAAACTATGTATGTGGATTGTTAGCACTTTCTTAAGTTCCTTTCCACGCTATGTTCGCTATCCGTTCCTCGAATAAGGAGTATCATGACATGTTTTCTACACTCCTGAGAGGCGTGCTACTTTCCCACAAACATCCCTGGCCTTTTGCCGTAACACACTTCCTAAGGTGTGTGTCCTATTACCAAGTTTATCTAAGTCATATTGAGTCCTACTCTATCCCATATTCATTCCTTGGCACTGACCTCGATCAACGATCGCCACTCAAATGCTATCCTTTTGTAGGTACTAAAGTCATAATCTTGCAGCACAAGATGGGGAAGTACGGGATCCCACCCACTACAATTTGTCTCCGGGAATACATCCCAACTTAGTCATCTGAAGTTCTACGAAATAAAGCATAACTTCTAACTTACTCGACCCATTACAAGATTTTTGGTCAACGTGGTATATACAGCGCCTTGGAATAAGTGGTTGTTTACTCCTAGGTTTATTCTTGGACTAATGGAATTTGTTTCCATAATATCTTGAATTGTGGTTTCCATTTATCTCTAATCATTCATTTCATTCATAAAATAATATTTGCTTTTGTAAGAATATTGCGATACTTTGGAAAATTATTTGCTAAATATAACTTTCAAGAGTCGTGCAAGTTTCAATTGTCAATTCTATGCAAGGTTTAACTTGTCTGGTAACTGCGAGATAATACAATTCGAAGATTCGAGTTGACCCTTGACTTCGTCTTCTATAAGAAGCAATCATTATATGATAAAGACAATGCTTTTAAAACCAATATGCTTTTAATTTAACTACATGTTACGCAATGATTTCCTCTTAAGACTTCTGATTCCCTTTTGATTTTATTTACTATCATTTTTGATGAATTTTCCCTATTTTTAGGGGTTTCTTTTGATTTCACTTTAAAATTTTCATATATCTGTATTAGATAAATTCTATTAAAATTCAGTTTGGTGAACTTTAACATTTGAAATAATATTCCTCTATTTTTAAAGAATATTATTTAGGCTTAGAAGGATTTTTTATTTTTTACTCATTTCTAAAGTATTTTATTAAGTCATTTTCCTTGCTTGGAATTTTTATCCTACTAAAACTATTTTTAATAATTCAAGAAAAATAGGATTTAGAATCCTTACATTTTCCCTATTTGTTACTATTTTATTTTATTGTTAGAAAATATCTAGGCTTGTTTTTGTCAATTGACCTCTTAAATAAAAAGGTGAAAAGACCAAAATACCCCTTGGGCCCACTAGTCATACCTAACTTGTCAAAACCAGTTGACACGGTTTGGTACCGACCGAACCAGTCTACTCACTCGCTCAATCTCTTTCTCACTCACGCTCGTGTTCTCTCTCTCTCTCTCTCTCTCTCTCTCTCTCTCTCTCTCTCACGTGAACTCCCTAGCAACTGCTCCCGCCGCCGCTGCTGTCGCGCTCGATTCCAGCCGTTCCTAGCCTCTGACGCCCCCCACGTTTCTACCACGCATATTCGTCTGTCTTACACTCTCGTGGACTAGCGCTACCCTAATCCTAACCCAAGGGTTTCGGTGACATGGCATCGCCGTGTCCTGGTGCTGCTCCGATGTTCTCTCGCCGTTGAGAAGGTAACAACACACTCCCTAGTGTCTCCCCTATGCGCTACTGGCCTACGCAGTTCGAGTTCATTCCCATGGGTTCTCTCTGTGGTGCCTGTGCTGCTCGTCGTCTTCTTCTCCGGCTCCGGTGAGCTCGGCTCCTGCTTGGGTTAAAGGTAGGTCTCATATTCCTCTACTCTCTCTTCTTCCTCTACAACGGGTTCTATTTCGACTAAGTTCTAGGGTTTCTGCTCTAGCTATGTCTATGGCTTCTAGGTTACTACTCACTCTAATGAACTAGGTTTGGTTTCCTACTTGGATTTATCTACTATGTCGATAGTAGCTTCAGTAAACATGTTTGTTTAACTGTGTAAGGTTCAGTTTAATGGTCGCTAAGTAATATGTGTTGATTACTATCTACTAGGGTGTTAGTATACTGCTCACTACAATTATGTGAAGAATGCAATCTATTTACTTCTATATTCCTTTCTTGGTGTTATCTGTCAGTGTTGTGTTTGTCTGATAGTCAGTAGTGTTTAATTGATGATGACTTGTGCAGTTAGTAAGCTAGTGTTTTGTTATGATCAATGTGGTAAAATTCCACAACTCAAACATCTTGCTTAGGCTTAGAGATGTTTCTTTAACTACTTGTGTTAGTTGGTTACTTAAGGATTCAGTTACTGCTATGTTAATTCTAGCTTGTAGTTTTAAGCATGATCTTGTCATAGCTTATTATCTAGTTCACTTGCTTTTCTCTGAACCTTTTGTTTAGTGTTAATGTAAGTATGTTTTTAATTATTATGATTTACTCTATGTAGTTTTAATATATCTAGAGCTTCTTCTCTGCTTCTCCCTTCCCTTCTTTAGGTGATCAATTGACCCTATCTAGGGAAGTGAATGGAGATGTAAAGTTTAAGTTTTTGTTAAGGTGATTTTATTACTAATATGCCTTGGGTATGCCTGAAAGAAATATGCCCGAGAGGCAATAATAAGTTGTCATTATCTTATTTCAAGTTTATAATAGATGTTTATTTCTCATGCTATAATTGTGTTAACTAGAAACGTCAATACATGTGTGTTTAATAAACAAAGAAAAGGTTCCTAGTAATGCCTCTCATTACACTAGCTTGTTGATTGACAGATGATCAAGGCTTCCTGAACATCAACATTGGATATTGTTAATGACAAGGTCATGTCATTATAGAATGATGTGATGAACATTCACGCACAGTAAATTTAGCAATATGATCGTGTATTTAAAGTTTATATTGCTATATCAATCTCACATGAAGTAACACTAATGCTTAGACCATGAGATCGCGTCAATCACTAACACTGGAAGAGTACTTTGATTCCATCAAACGTCACATCATAACAGGATGATTATAAAGATGTCATTGGGTACTTAGAAAGGGTTAGTTGAGGCTCGTGGATCAAGAGTGGGATTTGTCCATCCCCATGACGGCGAGATATACCATGAGCCCTCTTGGTGATATCACATTGACATCGCTTGCAAGCACGTGGCTGGCTCATGAGAATGTTATATCACGGAATGTGTAAAAGAGTACTTGTCGATAACGAGATCGAATTAGGTATGAATGATACCAAATGATCGGATCTCGGACAAGTAAAATATCATGAGACAAAAGGAATTGGTACTATGAAAAAGGTTCACATGATCGCTAGTTCATCATTGAGTAAGTGGGAGTCATTATGGATCTCTAGATCCCGCTAATAATTATTGATCAAAGAGAGTCTCTATCATGTCTACTTAGTTCACGAACCATAGGGTGACACACTTAAGGCTCATCGGCGCATTTGAGTGGATATGGAGCGTAGGAGAAAATACTTGACAACGTAGAAACTGTTTTGATAAAACTGCTAGAATAGTTTCGGTGTAACGAAATATTTCAAGGGAATAAATTGTTAAAGTGTTCATTAAATGAAGTACTCATTGAATGAAGTGTTCATTAATTTGAGTGGCATTAAACCAAGTGAATTAAAAGTGTTTTAATGGAAGGACTCTTGGTTTTTTAGTGGAGAATTATGAGAATAAAAGTGACCCTTTGTTTTTGTGAGTGGAGTGTCCACCCACATGAATGAGGGAGAGGTGGGGGAACCACCATGGGGCGCCGGCCACCCTTTGGGTGTCCCCCTACTATCCTATATGAGGAGGTGGTGGAGACCCCTCTCACTCACTCATCTCTCACACACTCATATGCCCTTTGGTTGGCATCTTCCCCCCTTGCTAGCTAATCCACTATCGCGAGTACAGTGCTTAGATGAATCCCTACTCAAGACCTTCTCCATCACCACCACCATGTCATAGTGCTGCTGGAGTTCCTAAGGATCTTCTGCCCAACTAGAGCAAGGGACGGAGGTCGTCGTCATGATGGAACGTGTGACCGATTATAGAGGTGCTGCCCGTTTGTGGCGCTGATCATCTTCAGATCCTTGAGGATTGGACGAGTACATTCTACATCATACATGTTTGTTTGCGGGAACATTTTTTGGGGTTTAGCGCCAGAAAACAATAATTTTTCCTATGCAAACCACCCTAATGCTAGGATCTATCTATTAGTAATGCAGTAATGGGAGGGGCTTTTCACGAACTTACCCTTAAAGACCGAAAATCTTTGTCAACATTCACAAGAACATGGTTGATGTAGTCGTACCGACGTTAACCTCAAAGTCGTTATGAACTCGAATCTCCACCAGCTCTAGCTCCAGCTCCACCGGCTCCAATGACTCTGATGGCTTGAACGACTCGAGCGCCACTAGTGTGAAGAGAATATGCCCGAGAGACAATAATAAAGTGGTTATTATCTTATTCCTTATTTATGATAAATGTTTATTTTGTATGCTATAATTGTATTAATTGAAAATGTTAATACATGTGTGTTTAATAAACAAATAAAGAGTTCCTAGTTATGCGTCTCATATAAACTAGCTGATTGATTAACACGATGATTAAGGTTTCCTGATCATGGACATTGGATGTTGTTAATAACAAGGTCACAACATTGGTGGAATGATGTGATTAACATTCATCCAAAGTATAGCAATACGATCAAAGTCATCGTGTTTAAATTGTTGTAAAATCATGCAAAGTAATACTAGTCCTTAAACCATGAGATCATGTCAATCACTAACACTAAAAGAGTAACTTGATAACATCAAATGTCACACTGTAACAAGCTGACAATAAATATGGGTTCAGATACTCCGAAGGTGTTATGTAGAGGCTAATGGATCAAGAGTGGGATTTGCCCATCCCGGTGACGGATAGATATACTCTGGGCCCTCTTGATGATATCACATTGAGATAGCTTGCAAGAAAGTGATGTGATCACTAGAATGTTATATCACGTGAATGAGAAAATAGTGCATGTTGGTAATGATATCAAACTAGGTATAGAGATACCGATGATCAAATCTCAGACATGAAATATATATCGGGAGACAAAGGGATTTAGTTACAACGTTAAAAGGTTCACATGATCACTAGATTCATCGTTGAATGTGTGGGAGTTAGTACGGATCTCCAGGTCCCCCTGCTAATTATTGATCGGAGAGGGGTCTCTATCACGTCTGCATTATTCGCGAACCGTAGGGTGACACATTGTAACACCCCATGCCAACCAAGCACTTGAGATGTTACCACAGATATTACACATACAAACTAACTAAGACTTTTTAGGAAAAAATCGGCAGAGTCTCCTTTGTTTTTAGGACATCCACGATAGGGAATAATATAAATACAAGAGTAAAGGATAAAACTCAAAAAAATGTAGATGCACAATCAACCATAAGCCTCCAATAACACCACAACTACCATCCAAACACACTTCTGGTAATAATGGCTAGTAGGAAAAAACCAACAAAGTCTAAGTGATAACTTCGGCATACTCTGACCATTTATGACAAGAATGATTCCTATTGATCAAAATCAGAGCTCCAAAATATTTGTGAGGATTGTGTGAAATGTGAGGTGATAATTGTGAAGGTGTTACTCCTAGAACTCCCCATGCATGATGTCATCAAGGTTTACCTAAAAACATGAAAGCAACAAGGGTGAGTACAAAGACTTAACAAGTTCATAAACAAATAGTAACTTTACATAAATCAAAGCACTGAGACATCATTAAACATCATTCAACTATTAGAAGATAATATGATGTCCTACATGCCTATATGCTCATATCATCTCATTGCGAATACCATTACCGCTCGAGTGGACACCCGTCGGCATCCACTCGCTCCAACACATGGAGGGTGCCTCCAAAGTGGGTCGCAACCCAACAATGAAGGTGGCATTGTGCCCACCGAAGTAGGTCACATTATCATCTTTATCATCATGGGTGTGAAAATATGCATAATGTGCACATGCCATCATAATCATATTTATCATTGTCATCATGCACATATCATAAGCATTAAATAAATTTGAGTGAAGAGAGATATGCAAAATTCACTATCCGTCATGAACTTGCCTCAATTACGGCGCACAAACTATGAATTGTAAGACTCTGGACCAAAAGTACCAACACTTGTTAAGGAGACATTCATCACACTCAAAACAATTCATCACTTTAAAAACATACAAGTTGAATATCGTGTCGCTCATACCCACAAGACTGTCCCGGACATTCAAAAGTATTAACATGGGATAGCGCCTAAATACTACAAAAAGGTAACCCAAACTCCAAGAAACTAGCTGCTAGTTAAGACCAGATCAAAAACAATTTTATTTTCTTTATCTGTAATCTACCATTGGTAACAAGTATGAGCAAAAAAATAAAAAGTTATGTCAGCTATCTTTATGTAACAAAACAGATGAAGACTATGTACAATCCATGCAAGTATATCACTGTATGCACCTAGCTAGATTAGGAAGGATTTAAACAATCATCGAAAGACTAACAAGTTGCACTTGTCCAGTGTATTCAACAATAATAGCTACATGCCACTTCTGTATAACCGCCCTATAAAAGAAATATCTTGACACTAGAATCACTCTAATAGCTAGATGTCCTGGCCAATATTTAAACCCAGCAAATTAACAAGGTAAACAGAATAGGCTATACGGGGACAATTCCCTAATGAACCCCAAATCTACAAAAGAATTCATCGATCTAGAAAAAGAATACATCTGAACCCATCATAACCCAGTTCAAATGCAATAGATTCCTTTTGATTTACTAGGCACGACCAATTAATAGGGCAAGAAATAGCCAAAACCATCCTAGGAAATTCTTGTGCATGGCTGCAACTAATCACATAGAAATTCTCGTACATGGCTGCAACTAATCGCATAGAGCAAAAAGGTAATCATCTAGCTAATTGCAAGCAGACGCCTACCTGGACGCCTCGCCATTCTTCGTGAGAGGATTCCCCAGGATGTCCACCCTCGAACTTGACGGAGACGATCGCGGCCAGCGACATCTCAGCTCACGAGTTGGCAACAGCGATGGTGGCGAATTGTCTACTAAAAATATTTAGGGCAGGGATGAGGCGACGGCGTAACTCGTCTCTCATAATGGGGCAGTGGCCGAAGAACGAGTCCAACCCAAAATAAAAAAGAAAGAACCAGCCTAGCCTGTCTACGTCTTTAAGTTATAGGAATAAAAGGAGCGTGCCCGGTCATCCACTATCAAAGCTACAGATACTCAAATCAGGTGCTACCATAGGTTTCCAAATAAAGGTCAGGAGTTCAAATATTAGTACACCCTGTTTCTTTACTTTTATTTATTTCTAACTTCATATCTTCAAATCATACTTAAAGATCTTCGATGACTTATTTATTTTTCTTAAATAGCCATAAAAATCTAGCATCTAAATTTGGGGTATTACATTCTTACCACCTTAAACAGAATTCGACAGTAAAACATTATCATGCGTGACATAACAGTCGTGAATAACTCTGGATACTTCTCGCGCATGCGAGACTCAAGTTTCCAAGTCGCCTCACGCTCAGTTTGTTGCGACCAAAGAACGTTCACATATTTTAGCGTCCTATTCTGCATCACTTTCTCAGACTCTTCCAATATCCCTCAAAGGTTAAATCTTGCTCAATCGTAATTGGTTCTGTGGTAATCTGTCGTTCTAGATCACGAAAATGCTTGCGCAACAAGGACACATGGAACACATTATGCGCACCTTTCATCGACTCTGGCAACTCAAGTCGATAGGCTAGTTTTCCCACTCGTGCCAATATCAAGAAGGTCCAATGTACCACGGACTAAACTTTCCTTTGATGTTAAATCTTATAACACCTTTAGTGGGTGACACCCTTAGGAGTACCTCCTACCCAACATGAGATTCCATCTTCGACCTCTTCGAATCAGCATAGCTCTTTTCTCTACTTTGTGCTGCCAACGTATGTTGTATCATCTTAGCTACCTTCTCTGTAGCTTGCTGAAGCCAATCAGGTCCGAGCACTGCCTTCTCTCCCATGACATCCCAACCTAGTGGAGATTTGAACTTTCTCCCATACAGAGCCTCGTAAGGTGCCATCCGAATGCTAGCCTGATAACTATCATTATAAGCAAACTCGACAACTGGTAAGTGATCCTCCTAGCTCTCTTGCCAGGATAGGACGCAACACCTCAACATATGTTCAAGTTTTTGGATTGTACGCTCTGACTGGCTATCTGTCTGGGATGAAACGCCGTACTAAGACTCAGTTGTGTCCCGAAGGCACTCTGCAAGCTCTCCCAGAATTTTGATACAAACTTAGTATCCCCATCAGAAGTAATTCTTTTAGGATCCCCATGCAACCGTAATATCTCCCTTACATATATCGGTGCCAAGTCACTTGCAGAGTCAGTGGTGCAGATAGGAATAAAATAAGAAACTATGCTAAGTCGATCCACGACCACACATACTACATCTTTCCCCCTTCACGTACGAGGTAATCCATGGCAATGTCATTCCATGGCCATTCTAGAACCTTTAATGATTGTAGTAGTCCCGCTGGCCGCTTACACTCGGCCTTTACTCACTGACAAACCCCACAAGAGTACACATACTTGGCCATGTCAACTTTCATTCTTTTCCACCAATAAGTTTGTTTCAGGTCTTGATACATATTTTTCTCCCCAGGATGAACAGTGTAGGGGGTACGATGTGCCTCTCGAAGAATGTCCTCCTCCACCTGAGACTTTTGTGGCACACACAGATGACCGTGAAACCGAACAACCCCGGTCCCGTCTATTGTAAATTGTCCAGTTCTGCCTTGTAGAATGTGCTCTCGCACTTGCTGTAACAAACAATAAATTTGGTGTGCCTCTCTCACTCTATCTAGAATAGCTAACTGAAGGGTGAGTTGTGTTTCCTCTTGTGTTACACCCGCATAACAATATGAGATGTCCATCCATGAAAATCAGCAATGAGACAAACACCAGTGGTAGGAACAGACTTATGACTCGGAGTGTCTAAACACAAATTCGCCTTGCCTAGGTTGTAGTGGACGGAAGTCATATTTATTTATCAATTCTATCCACCATTATTTCCTCATGTTCAACTCATTCTATGTCAAGAGGTATTTGAGACTCTTATGGTGAGTTACAATATCATCTCCATTAAGATAATGTCTCCCAAATCCTGAGTGCAAAGACCACAAGTATAAATTTTAAATCATGATTGGGATATTTCTACTCATGCTTTTTCTACTTCCTAGAAGCATAAGCAAAAACCTTTCAATCTTGCATGACCTAGAGAATCCACCTTTGAAGGACAAAATTCTTATATGTTTAGCTTCACATAAAATTTATTCGTTCTCAAACTCTCAAGCATAATCCTCAAATGGTGCTTCATGCTCTTCTTCTATCTTTGAGTGGATGAGGATATCTGATAGCTGTGAAGTTCGACACATTTTTATAGTTTTTATTGATGGTTTTCTCCTGGATTTGATTGTTTTATAGCTTTACCTAACGCTAATACTTCAGTAGCGAAGAAAACTTGGTTTTTAATGTGTGTTTCAGGTTCTGAACGTCAACAGAAGGTTTTAACAAGAGAAACACAATATTCAGGCAAAAACAAGCAAGTCTCTCTTTGGAAGTAATTGAGGGAGCATACAGAGGCTTTAATGAGCAACTATACAGCAGGAACATTTTTCTAGCCATATAGTTCCTGCCGTATAGCTGCTGCCGCCACCGTCTTGTCAAAAGGGACAACTTCCATGAAGAGGCCAGATGCGAAATCATAACACAGCAGCCGCCATCCCATCCAGAAAGGAGATATAAGATATCTGGCGAAGAAGGGGGAGACGTTCTTCATCTCGCTCCACGATCTTAGACCTCCTAGCCATCACACCCTGATAGCCATTACTTGTACTTGAGATAAAGAGAGATCTTCACTTTGCAAGATTAGGGTTTGAGATTGTTTCTTCCTATCTTGAATTGTGTTGGATTACTTTTCCATTCTTATTGTGGATCTCTACGGTAATATTGAGAAGAACTCCCTTTATTTAATTATATCGATGGTGCTTTCTTCTCTCATGTGTGAGTAAGTTCCTTGGGTGTGGGAGATGTAAGGGATTGGTGAGAGGTGATGTGTCTCCATATATTTTCCATTAGTTTGTGATTGATTTTAATTAATATATTATGTGTGTTTGACTATCTGTGGGATGCCTAATGCTTGTTGTCCAATTAAGGGTCCAAACAACATGATGCTTTGTTCTACATAGATAGGATCTTGTTCGCTAGCAGACCGGCGACCCTCGAGTGACACGGGGATATCAATGGGAAACTAGTTGACTCAAGGATAATGAGGAACCACTGTGCTTATTGCATTAGTCTGATCCAAGGAGCTTAATTGCTAAGCAACCAGAAGGATCGTAATCGTCTAGTGTCTGACTATGGTTTTCATAACAGGCTGGTAGGATTATTGAAGTTGGGACGAAATCTACCAAGAGGAGTTCCAGCTAAGTATGGGTTGCTCGCCTACACATATATTTATAAGATTACAATTGTTACACTTATGACTCGTCCACCTGGCACAGTCACTATCACCATGAACTGTATCTCCCTACGCCTTCTTCATCATCTACAGAAAATAACAAACAACCGAATCGTGCTTTATTTTTATGCTTTTTATTTCTGAAGTGTACATTTTAATTTTATTTAAATACATCTAGTTTAATCCAAATTTCATTCTTATTTCCACACTTGCAATCAATTCACTCGAAGACCTGTGACAACTTTGAGTGTGATAGAGACTTCACCCATAAACACTTACCTTTGGGCTCCCTGTGGGATCGATATCTATACTTCGAAACTAGCTACAAACAACCTCTGCACTTGCAGACATCAATATCATCAATGAACACTGCCACAAAACTATCGAGGGACATATTAACATATTGTTAATTGTCCTCCTAAAGGCGCAAGGTCATTGGTTAGTTCAGAAGACAATCTATATTCACATTCCATATCCAATGGAGAATCCGATCTTCTCAATGTAATGTTCTCAAACACTAATTTGATTAGATTCATGTTGGATATCAATCTTTCTGAACACCTTAGCTACAAAAATTTGATCAAACAAGTCATCGATGCGGGGCAAAGGATATTTCCTCCTGGCGGTTACTATATCAAGAACACGGTAATCCACACTCTTTTCACCAATTAGCATCCCTCTTGGTTGTGAATAAATGGTGAGACACCACACTGAATCAAAACCTTGCATAACATATCGTCCAACTGCTTCTTCAATCCTTCTTGAATGGTCATGATACTTGATAAGGAAGCATAGAGATTGGTCAAAGACTCAAAGTACCAGGAATGAGATCAATACGGAACTCTACGTCCTGCTCTCAAAGAACATGTATCAAGCAAAGTACTTTGTTAATAAGAAATTTTTTGATGTACATTGTAGAACATGAAATCCTTAAGAAGAATGTGGTTGTTACAAGACCACTCATTACTTGAAATTATTAACATACAACTAACGAATTTCACAAAACCTATCTAAATCTCCCATGGTAGTCAAGCAAGCCATAAATTTGCTAAGGTAGCATAAAAGTTACAAAGGTTTAGCATCATCGTATTCCCTACACTTGGAAGTGGTTGCTTTACTATATGTGGAACACTAATGGTTTAGGCTTCACAACATCATCTCTCAACTGAAGGAAAATTCTATAATCGATTGACCATTACAGCGTAACAATAGCGAATAGTAAGGGTAGTTGGTATGGGGGCCAATCCATCCAGCACCCAAAATATTAACCATGTAGCCGAAGTAGTGAGTCACACGATGCTAACACTCGGGCATACTCACATTGCAAAAATAATTCATGGGCTCGAACCAAGTTTCAAGGTTGACTCCCATCTATTGTTCTTGCAAAGCCACTACAAACATCTAAACTATCAATATTTCAAGAACACTCATGGTTGGGTGTACAAAAAATACTTTTAGACTGACAAAGAGTCACTTTGTGGGTGGTTACCTATCCAGAAAACTAATGCTTACAATGGATAAAAGAAGGGCAAGATTCACACCTAGAATTGCTATTAAGGAAATGGCTTTTCAAATCAAAATGATTATTTTTGGGCAAGAACTAGGTTGCCTCCAAGGAGAAATAAAGTGTTCACCATTATTTATGCTTCATGTGGGAGAATGGGTACCAATGAATTTAAAGGTAAAGCTCTAGACTGGTTATATTCTCTCCCTTGTCATTACATTAAATGTTGGGAAAACTGTATTGTCAAATTCATAAACAGGTTTAATCCTTTTAAAAAGGTAACTGAAACTAGAAAGAGCATAGGCAACTTTAGTCGGAACGTGGGAGAAAACTACCCATAGGCCTAGGATAGATTCTTTGGAATGATCAATAGAGTTCCTAATCATGGCTATTCTGAATCAACTATTTGCCATTTATTTTACCACGGTCTTAATACTCAAAGCAGAGAGTTGCTTGATTTATCAGTAGGAGGATTGATAAATACTTTAACTATTAAAGCATGTTTGGAATTGGTGTCTACTAGGGCTAAGAATGATTCTTTATACAATCCTGATTTTGACACTAAGTTAGAGAAAGGGATGCTTCGTATAAATCCTGATCTTATGCCTGAAGTACGCAAAACAATGAAAGAAAAAGGTATACCTTCTGAACTTGTTAAGGAAAACAAAGTAGACTTGTTACAAGTTTTTACTGAAGAAGATGAAACTAGAAAAGTTTTTCAAGGATTAAAACATCGACAGCAAAATCTCATAATAACCTACATAAACATTTTCAAAAACATAAAAAGATTTTGGTAGAACTCTCGGAAAATTATGATGAGATTGGCCAAGAAATAAAATTATTTCACAAGTATCTTAGTATGATTGAAACTCAATGCGAACAAATAGCATCTGGTTATGAAATTTTTCTTCAAGATGATATAGATATTCCTGTTTCTACTAATGTTGTTACAAGAAGAGGTGCAATTGTTACAGGATCATTATGACCACCCGAATATGAAGCTGAGAAAGAGCAAAAAGAAAAAGCCTTGCTCAAAGCAAGCCAAGGAGATGATACATTGGTGGATCCTCAAGATGAAACTTCTCAAGAAACACAAGATCAAACCGAGGAGGACCAAAATGATGCATAGGATGACCATTATGACTCTGATGCAGAGACGGTTGATCCAAGAGAAGAAAAAGAGACAAAGAATGAAGATGAAGTTGTTTTAGTAGAAAAGAAGAAAAGCGACAAGCAACAACAAAAGAAAGCAACAAAAGAGCCTGATCCCCCACAAAAGGTAAAAGACAAAATAAGAAAGGTGAGCAAAAGCTTCCTTATCCAGATCAAAAAAATAAAGCACCGGAACAGGTAATCTATGATTCTTTCAAAAAAGCACTTGGTGATCTTCGTCTAGAAATTTCATTTGCAGATGCTATAAAAGTTCCCACCTATTCTAAATTCCTCCATGATATTCTTAGTAGAAAGAAATAACTGAAACCGTTGCCATGGTGACTAGTTATCCTGCTAATGGGAAGCTATTGTCTAAATCAGGAGATCCCGGAATACCAACTATTTCATGCTCAATTGGCAAAACTGATATTCACAATGCCTTGTGTGATTTAGGTGCAGGAGTTAGTGTAATGCCATATTCCCTCTATAAAAGGTTAGGATTAAGGGAGTATTCCCCTACTACTATCACTTTACATATGGCTGACAAGTCCACTGAACAACCCATTGGTATGATTGAGGATGTTCTACTTAGAATAGATGAGCATGTTATTCCCACTGATTTGATTATTCTTGAAATGCCAGAGGATGAAAAATTATCTATAATACTTGGAAGACCTTTCCTTAGTACTGTAGGGGCATCAGTTGATTATGCTGAAGGAAAAATAATCTTCAATGTTTATGATGCTGAAATCATCCGGTATTTTCCAAAGAAGCTAGAAGTAGGAGAAAGATATATTCCACCGGCAAAACGAGTTCATGTGGTAAGTGCCTTTGATAATGGGCGGCCCAAGGTAAGAATTCGAGAACAGAGAATGGGTTGAGTTATTCAACCATCCTTAATAAAATGCTTAATGAGAGTCAACCCATCACATTAATAAAATAAACTATAGAATAAAGTGTTCATCACGTTCCTACAACTTTTTCACAGACATTTTTGCGAAAGCGCGCCCGTAAAGATGCAGCTGTCAAAAAAGTAGTAGAAATATCGATTGAACAAGTATAGAATAAGTATAAAAATAAAAGTTTGAGTTTTATCTACAAAAACTAGCTTAATCATTTTTGTCAAGATCAAAAACTGAACCTCCAGTTGAGGAGAAGAAGATAGGTAGAGCTAGATATCCTGCTCTATATATGCTGTTTTTGGTCGATAATTTCAACTATCATTTTTTTGTCAGAAACAAGGTGCTTCGCTAAGTTTCAGGATAAGAAGGTATTCTCAAAGAAATAGAAAACTTTTGATGACTACTGATGGTTTAACGACCAACTATACGGCGGGAATAAAAATTCTGGCTGTATAGTTTGGCCGTATAGATATCTTTGCCATCAACAAATTTTCTTGCGTGGGCACAGAGAATTTAACGACCAACTATACAGCGGGAAAAAAATTCCGGCCATATAGCTCTGGCCATATAGATATCGATGCCTTCGTACAATTTCTTCTCAAAAGTATTGATGGTTTAACGACCAACTATATGGCGGGAATAAAAATTCCGGCCGTATAGTTTTGGTCATATAGATATCGATGCCTATTTTAGAAAATTTATCTCGAGGGTACAGACGGTTTGACGACCAACTATACATCAGGATCATTATGATCCAGCAGTATAGTCGCGTTTGCATAGTTGTGTTCTGCATAAAGAAACCCTAGTTGGCAATGCCTCCGCAACTATACGGCAGGAACAACATATCTCGCCCGTATAGTTGCGGCCGTATAGTTCAAGGCGACCTCATAATCGTGGCGGGGCGGCTAGGTTTTTCTCTCTCGTCACTTTTTCTCTCATATTCTCTCTCCAAACCTCTCAAAACCCACCTAGAACTCTTGATTCTTTGTAGATTTCGTTCGTTTGAGTGGGGGAATCAACAAATCAGTATGTTTCTCTCCCTATCCATGCTTTATTTTCAGATTTCCATGGTTGAAACTCTCACATTAATCTAGTGGATGAACTCAAGCTTATTTAGCTTTTCCTCTTAATTTCTCACGTCCAGATTAAATTTTTCCACGTATAATCGTTCGTATATCATGTAGAAACTATATTCCTAAGGTTTTAAGGTGAATTTTTTTAGTGCATCAAGATGAACAAAATTGGTAGCATTTTTCACAAGGGCAAGCTCCAATGTGGCGAGAGTTTGGGGCACCGGGCCGAGCTCAACCCCAAGCTGGCCGTTGTTTCATCAAGGAGGATGCTGCCCACACGTTGGGCCGATGATAGCTTTCTCGCCGGGAAGATTGAGGGCGGACTTCGACCTCATTTGTGCAAATTCAAGACTTGTAGTACTCGCCTATGCAAGCCACAACACCTACGCCGAGCTTACCTATGAGTTCCTTGCCTCCTTCTACGATGATCACAGGGAGAACGGTAATGCATGCACGGTAAGCTTCACCATGAACCAGTAGCCATATGAAATAACTTTTGAACAATTTTGCAATGCTTTCGTCTTCCCTCACGATGGGGAGTCAAATGTTACTAACCTATATACAGTGTCACAAGTGGAGAAACTTGGGAGTTTGTTTCTGTTAATGGTGGTAGGGAATTCTACCAGAGGAAGATGTCCACCATTCAGAACCCAACAATTCGCTACTACGCCTTGTTCCTCGCCAACACACTGCTGGGAAGAGGAGATACCGGTTCCATGGCAAATGCGAACATGGCAATGATCACCAAGGCACTCTTCCCCAATGCATCGCAAAGTCTCAATCCCGGGGCTCTACTCATCCAGCACTTTCGTCATTAGAGAAACAAGACAAAAGGAGGCTCCGAGCATATCAGTTTGGTTATCTAGGTGATGTGTAGGTTGAGCAGGTTCCATTGGACCGTCCCCAAGCCTTCTCGATTATGGAGAAAGACACCTGGATCCTCACCAAGGATCAGGTGGCGGAGATCATGGCTAAACTCCAGGTTGATCAAGAGGAAGATGAAGAAAGAGAGGAGCAGGATGAGGATGAGCAGGAGCAGGAGCAGCAACACAACCCTGCTTGGGAGAGACAACAACAACAACAGTAGGGGGGACCCTGGGACCCATGGCCCAATCAGCCGCAGCAGGGGTTCAACTACGTCCCCTATCAAGAATTTCAGCAGCTCAACCAGCGCGTTGGGGAGATTGACCACACTCTACAAGGAGTGAATGAAGATGTGAGTGCCTTAACTCAGAAATTCAGTCACTTCATGACCAACTTCCCCAACTATTACCAGTAGTATCCGCACCAGCCGCCGAATGATAGCAACAACTAAGCCTGGCAATAGCCTAAGCTTGGGGAAGGTTAGAAAACCTCCAACCCTTGCATTCATATTTTTATTTCTTCTTTTGATTTATTTTACTTCTTCAAAATTGCATGTTTACTTTTAGTTTGCATTCCTAAACCAAAAATACAAAAAAAATAGTTGTAACTTTTATTGCAAATTCGTTTCTTTGCTTCTCTCGGAGATTGCTCAATTTCAGGTGACTTGGCAATAGGGAAATATAGAAGCAAGCAAGAGGAGGTATCACATTCCTTTCATCACCTTTTCTGCAACCTTAAATTATTCCTACAATTATTTACTCGCTTGCATTGGAGTCAATCCCCACTTAGCTTGCTATCCTATAAATTATATTCCTTTGCTAGTGTCTCCTTTTTAGCTTTGAAACAATGAGCAATGAACTTGGTTAAAAATATTTCCTACATTTTTACAACAAGGAAAAGCATCTAAAAGATGACTTGAGTCCATGTTTAGCCCAAAGGATTTGATTTTAGAACTACTCCATCCCATTTGAGCTTAATGTAAATAGACTCGATAGCACCCTTGAATGAAATTGTTTGATAAAATGGATGCTTCGAAGTAGTAGAGATTATGCCATTGCTTTTTCTAATAATTACCGTAAGATATTGCTTTACGTGTGTCATTACAACGCTGTCATGCTCCATGGGGAACTATTAACTCCATTGGCCAACGAATGATCTAAATGTGGGAAACCACTTGATTTCGGCTATTGAGTTATGTAAACGTCTGTAGCAACAATGCTATGACGGGTAAAATTTTAGTCTCCTTGTGGTTTCATGTTCCAAGTGAAGTTGTAGTACTCCTCTGACCCACTATTTCTCAACAACTATTTATTGGCATGGTCACGAGTGCACAACACAGTCCCAATTAACATGTTAAAAACAGTGGCAGGATTTCTCTATGAAAGAGCTGAAGTTTTTGAAAGGCAAGGAAAGGAAAAAAGTGCTTTGAGAGTCTTGAAATTTTTACATGGGAAAAGATGAGTTGTTCTTAAATTGAATGTTTTTGGTGCCAACTTGAGTACTCTTAATTGATTAAAGAAACAAGAGCAAAAAAAATTCATCTCTCAACAAAGAGAACACCAAAATAATTTTTTTCACTTCCCTAGCTAAACTTTTGACACTTGCTCGGGCATATGATTTATTTGCTAGCAAGATATACATGGTTAGGAAGTGGACTCAGTGTAATCTTGTGAATAATTGTATGATCATGTTTAAGATTGTAGGAATTGTGAAGAAAAGAATTTGACACCAATTCAAGCTTGTAAGTTCTTTTATTTTAGTCTTGAGTCTCTGCTATTCTTCCTTATTTCCTCGTCACTCGAGAGCGAGCAACATCTAAGCTTGGGGGAGTTGATAGCTGTTAGATTCGACACATTTTAGATGGTTTTTATTGATGGTTTTCTCCCGGATTTGATTGTTTTCTAGCTTTACCTAACACTAATACTTCTGTAGCAAAGAAAACTTGGTTTTTAATGTGTGTTTCATGTTCTGAATGTCAACAAAAGTTTTTAACAAGAGAAACACAATATTCAGGCAAAAACAAGCAAGTCTCTCTTTGGAAGCAATCGAGGGAGGCATACACAGGCTTTAATAAGCAACTATATGGCGGGAACATTTTTCCGGCCGTATAGTTCCCGCTGTATAACTGTCGCCGCCTCCGTCTTGTCAAAAGGGACAACTTCCGTGAAGAGGCCATATGCGAAATCATAACACAGCAGCCGCCATCCCATCCAGAATGGAGACAGAAGAGATGCGGAGAAGAAGGGGGAGACGTTCTTCATCTTGCTCCACGATCTTCGACCTCCTAGACATCACACCCCCATAGCCATTACTTGTACTTGAGAGAAAGAGAGATATTCACTTTGCAAGATTAGGGTTTGAGATTGTTTCTTCCTATCTTGAATATTGTTGGATTACTTTTTATTCTTATTGTGGATCTCTACGGTAATATCGAGAAGAACTCCCTTTATTTAATTATATCAATGATGCTTTCTTCTGTCATGTGTGAGTAAGTTTCTTGGGCGTGGGAGATGTAAGGGATTGGTGAGAGGTGATGTGCCTCCATATATTTTCCATTAGTTTGTGATTGATTTTAATTACTATTTTATGTGTGCTTGACTATCTGTGGGATGCCTAATGCTTGTTGTCCAATTAAGGGCCCAAACAACATGATGCTTTGTTCTACATAGATAGGATCTTGTTCGCTAGCAGACCGGCGACCCTCGAGTGACACGGGGATATCAATGGGAAACTAGTTGACTTGAGGATAACGAGGAACCACTGTGCTTATTGCATTAGTCCGATCCAAGGAGCTTAATTTCTAAGCAACCTGAAGGATCATAATCGTCTAGTGTCTGACCATGGTTTTGGTAACAGGCTAGTAGGATTATAGAAGTTGGGATGAAATCTACCAAGAGGAGTTCTGGCTAATTATGGGTTGCTCGCCTACACATATACTTATAAGATTACAATTGTTACACTTATGACTCGTCCACCTAGCACAGTCACTATCACCATGAATTGTATCTCCCCGCGCCTTCTTCGTCATCTCCATAAAACAACAAACAACCGAATCGTTCTTTACTTTTATGCTTTTTATTTCTGAAGTTTATATTTTAGTTTTATTTAAATACATCCAGTTTGATCCAAATTTCATTCTTATTTCCACACTTGCAGTCAATTCACTCGAAGACCTGTGATGACTTTGAGTGTGACAGAGACTTCACCCATAAACACTTACCTTTGGGCTCCCTGTGGGATCGATATCTATACTTCGAAACTAGCTACAAACGATTTGAGCACTTGCAGACATCGATATCATCAATGAACACTACCACAAAACTATCGAGGGACATATTAACATATTGTTCATTGTCCTCCTAAAGGTGCAAGGTCATTGGTTAGTCCAGAAGACAATCTATATTCACATTCCATACCCAATGGAGAATCTGATCTTCTCAATGTCATGTTCCCAAACACTAATTTGATTAGATTCATGTTGGATATCAATCTTTCTGAACACCTTAGATACAAACAACTGATCAAAGAAGTCATCGATGCGGGGCAAAGGATATTTGCTCCTGGCGGTTACTATATCAAGAACACGGTAATCCACACTCTTTTCTCCAATTAGCATCCCTCTTGGCTGTGAATAAATGGTGAGACACCACACTGAATCAAATCCTTGGATAACATATCGTCCAAATGCTTCTTCAATCCTTATTGAATGGTCATGATAGTTGATAAGGAAGCATAGAGATTGGTCAAAGACCCAAAGTACTAGGAATGAGATCAATACGGAAGTCTATGTCCTGCTCTCAAAGAACATGTAACAAGTAGAGTACTCGGTTAATAAGAATTTTTTTGATGTACATTGTAGAACATGAAATCCTTAAGAAGAATGTGGATGTTACAATACCACTCATTACTTGAAATTATTAACATACACTAACGAATTTCACAAAACCTATCTAAATCTCTCATGGTAGTCAAGCAAGCCATAAATTTGCTAAGGTACCATAAAAGTTACAAAGGTTTTGCCTCATCGTATTCCCTACACTTGGAAGTGGTTGCTTTACTAGATGTGGAACACTGATGGTTTAGGCTTCACAACATCATCTCTCAACTGAAGGAAAATTTTATAATCGATTGACCATTATAGCTTAGCAATAGCGAATAGTAAGGGTAGTTGGTATGGGGGCCAATCCATATCTAGAACCCAAAATATTAACCATGTAGCCGAAGTAGTGAGTCACACGATGCTAACACTCGGGCATCCTCACATTGCAAAAATAATTCATGGGCTCGAACCAAGGTTCAAGGTCGACTCCCACCTATTGTTCTTGTAAAGCCACTACAAATATCTAAACTATCAATATTTCAAGAACACCCATGGTTGGGTGTACAATAAATACTTTTAAATAGACAAAGAGTCACTTTGTGGGTGGTTACCAATCCAGAAAACTAACACTTACAATGGATAAAAGGAGGACAAGATTCACACCTAGAATTGCTACTAAGGAAAAGGCTTTTCAAATCAAAATGATTATTTTTGGGCAAGAACTAGGTTGCCTCCAAGGAGAAGTAAAGTGTTCACCATTATTTATGCTTCATGTGGGAGAATGGGTACCAATGAATTTCATAGAAGACTACACCATTCCAAGAATAGACAAATAGATGGCATTAAAACTAGAAACCTAATGTTCAGCGAGAAGGACCATTGAACTACATGATTGACAATGCTTTATCATCCTTAGACGAGAAACTAATGATATTCCAGTACTAGATGACAATCCTTAGACCAAGACAAGTGCATGTCATGCATTATAATGGATAGGTGATAGGGAATACGGAAGGCAAGTGCAAACTATAGTTCAAGAGTCACTAGTAGAGGAAAGCTCTTCTCATACTATTTGGATCTCTAGATAAGTCTTCATAACATCATATCATCTACTCTACCACTACACCAGCTAGGTTATCCACTTCATTTTGAAAGCCAGTTACCTTGTACACGACACCTTCAAGATTAGCATACTATTCTCACAAATTCCTTATGAAAGGCCATGTATGCCCCATGTGTGGTTTTGGTAATTAATGAAAATCCCTATGGACTAATGTGCAAATTGAGTTTCACTTGTAGGTTTATCCATTGGCATCGCTTGGACCATGTGTTGGTTTCAAGGATGAAAAAGAAGAATAAATGTCCAAGGGCTTTCTGTCTATTGGAGTCAAGTAGAAGAAGAAGATCAAGTATGTCTTGAAGAAGAAGAAGAAGGAGTTCCTCATGGCTATCTTCAAGACATCATCAAGACTTGAAGTTCAAGCTCAAGATGCGTCATCTCTAGAATATCTCCTGCTCGAAGCTTGCCATCCTCGGCAATCATGGAATGATGAAGACACGTTCGAAGAAGAGGCTTCCCCATGGAGTATGGGGGAGCATTTCTCAAGTCTTCATCAAGAAAGTGCAATCAAGAAAGGTGTTCCATCTTGAAGGTGACAAGATCGTCTACATCAAGCTCAAGTGGGATGCTCAAGGTAAAGGTATGATCTTGATAGGGTTTCTATTTTACTGGTCTCTTGTAGTGTTGGGAGACCGAGTTTAGGATAGATAGCCGTATTATCAAGAGGGACTCTCGAGTGGGTGACTCGTTCGTATCTTTCGGAGAGAGCTCAAACCTTTGCATACATAGCATCATATTTCTTGGTTGTTGTTTCATTCTTGTCCATGTGAGGATCTAGAGATTGTGGTTATCTTCATAACAAGCTCTAGTCCATCAAAAACGGATTTCCCGTTCATATCTTATTGCTTTTTTGATCTTGCGGTTTTTCCGGATCCACACCTTGGGAGGTATCTCACATATATATTCATGGCCTTTTCTCCCTTGGTGATTCTACGCATTGCTATCTTTCCAACAAAATTGGTTTCGTCTCGTTTGGAGTTCGGATGGGAAAGTTTTTGTAGTTTTGGTTTCTGAAGTTTCTCTTACCGGAAGTACTAACCAGGCGCCGGAAGTACCGCTCGGGCAGAAATGCCGCTGGTAGTACCGGTCTTAATTCTGGCCCAACTTCCGACAACCTCGATTTCGGTTCAGTACCCTCTCTGTCTTGGTGTGCGTATTTGACGGAACTTGGATCGGTATTTCGGGCGGTAGTACCAACCCCGCCGGAAGTTCCGGTGGACAGGCGGTACTACCGGCCGTACTCGTTTTGTGTTCGTCCGCATCACAATTTTTGGACCGTTGGCTGAGTGCCACCGGTAGTACCAGCCACCCACCGGTAGTACCAGCCACCCACCGGTACGACCGGCTGTGCGCGGATCTGTGAGTAACAGGCAGATCGAGGAGCCCTTTAAAAGGATCTCCCCTTTCCCCTTCAGGCCTAACTTGTTCTTCTTGGTTTTTGCTCTTCTCTCTCTCCTTCATTGTTGACTTTGAAGAGCTTTCCCTCTCCCCTTCTCCCTCCTATGATTCTTGCATCTTTCTGAGGGATTTGAGAGAGAAGATCTAGATCTACGACCCCATCAAACCAAATCCCTTCTTTGTGAAGGAATCCTTGGGATCTAGATCTTGGAGAGTTTTGTGTTCTCCTCTTGTGTTCTTCCTCTCTTATTCCCCCAATAGCTTTTGTAGCTTTGGTGCAATTTGAGAGAGAAGGACTTGCCTCTTGCATTTGGTGCATAGGTTTGAGTTCTCCTCGAAGATTCGGCGAGTTCAAGACCTTGGGCTTGTTTCTCTTGGGTTCTTGGAACCCTAGACGGTTGTGTGGAGTGGTGGTGTGTTCTTGGGGCCTCCAATTGAGTTGTGGAGATTCCCCAAGCTTGTTGGCCTATTGTGGCATTATGGAGCCTTTGTGCGTTTCTTGGGAGCCCTCCAATTGAGTTGTGGAGTTTGCCCCAAGCCTTGTACGGGTTCGGTGACCGCCCTCAAGTGTCCCATAGTGGACCGTTAGTAGGACTTTGTGGCAAGCTCACGAGAGAATAGGGTGAACCTTTTGTGGCATCGGTAGGTTGCGTGCCTTCGCATCTTGGGGTGAGGCCTTGTGTGGCGTTGGGTGAGCATCGAGCCACCACACCTCTTGGTGAGCCACTTGTGGCGTTCGAAGTACATTGCACCCCCGCACATCTCCAACGGAGACGTAGCTTCTTTGGAAGTGAACTTCGGGAAACAAATATCGTCTCCGCATCCATCAGTTATCTCTCAACCGAGCCCTTTAATTATGCAATTTACATTGTGATAGCCATCGTGCTTGAAGTATATTATCTTGCTATCACCTTGTTGCTTGTCTTGCTTAGTATAGGTTGTTGGTGCACTTAGTGAACCTAGTGAATATAGGTTTTGGCTTGATAAATTAAACGTTAACTTTTATTCCGCATTTATTAGAGCCTAAGCCGTAATAATTTTAAAATGCCTATTCACCCCCTCTAGGCAACGTCCATTTCGCTTTCACCTTAGATATCCGATCTTTAAACAATCTAGGAAAGTAAAACTTTCATCTTCCACGATAAACCTTAGATGAAACTAAAACTTTGATGCTAAAACCAAACTCTACAACTATCTCCTTATGGCTCCAATGAAGTAACATAGATATCTAAATATCACGTTATTTACGCGTTTACTGAACTAGCATAGAAGATCAAAAATTTCGATTTCGATACTGAATTCATCAACCGTGAATATTCTCTTCCTCTTTCTCTCTCTAGTCAACTACCAACCACAAAGAGGCAATGATACCTAAATCAAGGTCTGCATACCTCTCAGGGAAATGGCCTACCCACAAGTATAGCAACACATATGGATAAAAGAGATCAACAATATAGTATAGAGGAAGAGGAAATGCAATGCATGACCTGAACCCATCCTATTGTGCACCAGTGTGTCAAGTTTTACATTGTTAAAGATTTTAAATCAAGTTTGTAGTTGTTTATGCTAAATAAAATCAAGTTTTAGTTGCTAATTATCTTTCCAAACCCTATTACTACTAACCTATACTCTAGAGACCTAAATCCTAGGCTCTGATACCAACTGTAGCACCCCAAGCCAACCAAGCACTTGAGATGTTACCACAAACATTACACATAAAAACTAACTAAGACTTTTTAGGAAAAAATCGGCAAAGTCTCCTCTGTTTTTGGGACATCCATGATAGGGAATAATATAAATACAAGAGTAAAGGATACAAATCAAAAAAATGTAGACGCACAATCAACCATAATCCTCCAATAACACCACTATAAAAACTACCATCCGAACACAATTCTAGTAATAATGGCTAGTAGGAAAAAACCAACAAAGTCTAAGTGATAACTTCCGCATACTCTGGAACCATTTATTACAAGAATGATTCCTATTGATAAAAATCGGAGCTCCAAAATATTTGTGAGGATTGTGTGAACGTGAGGTGATAATTGTGAAGGTGCTACTCCCAGAACTCCCCATGCATGACGTCATCAAGGTTTACCTAAAAACATGAAAGCAACAAGTGTGAGTACAAAGACTCAACAAGTTCATAAACAAATAGTAACTTTACATAAATCAAAGCACCGAGGCATCATTAAACACCATTCATCTATTAGAACATAATATGATGTCCTACATGCCTATATTCTCATCTCATCTCATTGCGATACCAGTACCTCTCGAGTGGACACCCGTCGGCATCCACTCGCTCCAACATGTGGAGGGTGCCTCCAAAGTGGGTTGCAACCCAGCAATGAAGGTCGCATTGTGCCCACTGAAGTAGGTCACATTATCATCTTTATCGTCATTGGTGTGAAAATATGCATAATGTGCACATGCCATCATCATATTTATCATTGTCATCATGGACATATCATAAGCATTAAATAAATTTGAGCAAAGAGAGTTATGCAAAATTCACTATCTGTCATGAACTTGCCTCAATCACGGGGCACAAACTATGAATTGTAATACTCTGGACCAGAAGTACCAACACGTGTTAAGGATACATTCATCACAATCAAAATGATTCATCACTTTAGAAAGTATTCAACACGTGTTAAGGATACATTCATCACAATCAAAATGATTCATCACTTTAAGGATACATACAAGTTGAATATCGTGTCGCTCCTATGCACAAGACTGTCCCAGACTTTCAAAAGTATTAACATGGGATAGTGCCTAAATACTACAAAAAAGTAACCCAAGCTCCAAGAAACTAGATGCTAGTTAAGACCAGATCAAAGCCAATTTCTTTTCTTTATCTGTAATCTACCATTGGTAACAAGTATGAGCAAAAAAAGAAAAATTTATGTCAGCTGTCTTTATGCAACAAAATAGACGATTACTATGTACAGTCCATGCAAGTATCTCACTGTATGCACCCAGCTGCATTAGGAAGGATTTAAACAATCATCGAAAGACTAACAGGTTGCACTTGTCAGCTACAGGCCACTTCTGGATGCTAACCTCCCTATAAAAGAAATATCTGGACACTAGAATCAGTCCAATAGCTAGATGTCCTGGCCAATATTTGAACCCAGCAAATTAACAAGGTAAACAGAATAGGCTGTACTGGGACAGTGCCCTAACGAACCCCAAATCTACAAATGAATTCACCAATCTAAAAAAAGAATACATCTCGTAACCCAATTCAAATGCAATAGATCCCTTTTGATTTGCTAGGCACGACCAATTAATTAGGCAAGAAGTATCCAAAACCAGCCTAGAAAATTCTCGTACATGGCTGCAACTAGTCACATAGAAATTCTCAAACATGGTTGCAACTAATCGCATAGAGCAAAAAGGTAATCATCTAGCTAATTGCAAGCACCTACCTGGCCGCCTTGCCGATCTTCATGAGAGGATTCCCAGGGCGTCTACCCTCTGACTTGATGGAGACGATCGTGGTCAGCGACTTCTCAGCTCAGGAGCCGGCAACAGCGGCGGCGGCGATGAACTGTCTACTAAAAAGATTTAGGGCTGGGATGAGGCGACGTTGTATAACTCGTCTCTCGTAATAGGGCAGTGGCCGAAGAACGTGTCCAGCTCAAAATATAAAAAAAGAAGCCCAGCCTATCCTGTCTACGTCTTTAAGTTATAGGAATAAAAGGAGCATGCCCGGCCTTCCACTATCAAAGCTACAGAGAGTCAAATCGGGTGCTACCATAGGTTTCCAAACAAAAGGTGGGGAGTTCAAATATTAGTACACCTTTTTTCTTTACTTTTATTTATTTATAACTTCATATCTTCAAATCATACTTAAAAAAATTCGATGACTTTTTTATTTTTCTTAAATAGACATAAAAAGCTAGCATCTAAATTTGGGGTACACACATTTAAGGGATACCGACACTATTGGGAGCAAATATGTTTCCGATAAAGATTTAAGAAAGCACTGGAATCATTTCGATAGAAACCAGAATAGTTTTAAGTGAAATTGCAGAAACTGGTTATGCATGTGATATTGAAATGTTGCAGGGGTCTTATGTGAATGCTTGTTAATTAAAGTGATTAACAAAATTCTGAATAAAATAAATAAAATTGTTTTATTGAATGAGAGATGCATTAATTTTGGTGGAAAATTAATGCAACTTTGAGTGGAGATGGAATTAATGGTAATGGGCTAAGTGGAAGCTCCACTCACCATTATGGAGGGAGAGGTGGGGGCACACCATACCATGCGCATGGAGCCATGGGGGTTGCCCCTCCTACTATAAAAGGAGCTCCCCTCCTCCTTCATTCTCACACCTCCTCGTGAATGATCTCTCTCCCCCTTTAGAAATTATTCCCCATGGTTTTGGATTAACGAGATACATGTTCCCGGTGGCTTTGTCTAGAAATGAGTTGTTTTTTCCATTACATTGCTGGAGCAAGGACACGAAGGTTGTCGGGGTACCGGACGTGGTTGCGATCACGGATGCACCGCTGCTTTGCGGTGCTGGACTTGCTGGTGCTAGACCTGCTAGACTCGCTGGATTCATCACGGTCTCAGGATAGGCAAGTGTACGACTATATCATCCACGTGTACAACCTCGTAACGCTTTGTCGCTCTTCAACGGTATGTGCTCTATGGATGTATATCCAGTCGTTGATTGTATCTAGGTAGATAGATCTTGGTGCTTAGTTGTTCACATCATAGGAATTTTTTTGTTTTCTATGTTGTGAACCCAACATAGTGCAGCGCCTGGTAGGGGGTCACACACATACGGTGTTTGACGACAACTCCTAGACCCTGATCTAGTAGAGGTTGCAAAAGTAGATCTCATAGATCCGGAATCCTCACATCACTATGGTGCTCCGTGGTGAAGAACACTCTCGTTCGCACAACCCTTATAGTGGGGCCACACTCATAAGAGAGATGGAGAGAGGAGAGCACCTGGAGGGGGAAGCCTCAAAGTTTGGGATCAATTGGTGTGTTTAAATCTGTAACACACCAGCATTAGAGCTTAGAAATAAGCTGAACAAAGGTGTGTGCATTGCATTCATGCATAGAAAATCCGAATAATTTTCGTACTTTTAAATAAAACTTGTCAAGGTGATTGAATCTTCTCTTAACTTGGTGGAACTAAAGTAGATCATCAAGTTGACTGCGATAAGTTCAATATGACCTTTGCTAAAACCTTATCTTTGGGTAATATAATTTGATCTAAGGGCAGATCAAAGGTAATAAAACTAAGTCACAACACACTACTTAATAAGGAGTACTTGATCTTCTAGAGATCATTACATGGTATTCAATACAACAACTCAATGATGAATATTTAATATTCTAAAAGCTGATATCAAGGTGTTATCTACCACAAACCCTGAATACCAAGTCAAGTATATAACCCAAGTAAAAGAAACTCTACAACTAAATCTTGAAACACTTGTTTGGCATAGTTACTCTTATCATAGGTACCATGGTAGCCTTAAGCATTAACTCTTATCACAAATAGAGTAGAAAAGGAAGTCAAACCAAGACCATCCATCACATACCTTAGTGTCATGTTAATAGATAACAATCTTGTTTAACCAAGTCCTAGTGTCCATTGATCATCAATGTGTGTGATCAATTCCTGACCTAGAACTTATTGACCCTTAGCTTTGATCTATTATATTGACCTTCCAAAGACCTAAGTAAATTAATAAGGAGAAGGAACTAGATATGGTAGAGTGTGCCATCATCATGGAATGAGATCCTTAGTGGTGATAAAACCATTTGGTATTAGAGGAGTTAACTCACTCATGAGTTAACTAGAAGCAGTACCTAAACCCAAGAGTTAAGCTAGTAATTGAGGAGCCATGAGAAAGCTAGTAGTATTTGTGTATCAAATAATAATCTTGTTAAGCTAAGAACGAATAAACCTAAAGTAAGTTTTCTTAACAAGATAATTCTATAGAAAGACTAGTACAAGTTTACTACTTAGGGGATAATAGATCTTGATCAGACAATTAGGAGCCTAAGCTTAGTTTGATCAAATGATGGTGGTAATTATTCTCAAGTCACTTGAGAATAGATGACTAGGTGTTGAAGAAGAGTTGTGAGTATACCAAGTTAGGTAAAGCCCTAGTAAGATGAATCATCTATCTTGGTCATGAGAAGTCAAGCTAGAGTATAATGAAGTATATGATATGAGTGAAATGGAGTAGTTGGAGGCATAGTGCTTTAGCCAAGTTAGTACAAGAACAACTTGTATTATGGAGAGTAGTACCATACCTATTTTAGAGGATTATTATCACTTGTGATGTATAGAGAGAACTATAATCTTGTAAGCCTTGGAAGTAAAAGCAAGGTGGATATAAAAGGAGTTAATGGATGGATTTAGCAGTATCTACATTGATAGGTGCATCAATGGTAGTTAATTAAGAGGAGCTCTATACCAATAGTAAGAATGGATTATTGTTGAAGTGGCATGACCATGTCATCATATGATGATGGATATGGTGGAGTTAGATGATTGACTTATTCAGGAAGATGTGATCTTTGTGAATAGATAAGAGAGATTTATAGTGTATATTTAGGAAAGGAATTCCTTATCTAAAGATAACCTTAGTGAGGTATTAAGGTAAGGATTCTTTAGAATCCTTAACCAAGATCATATCAAACCATGATAAAACCATGTCTACCTCATTATTCAAAACCCTAGAATCAAATGGATAGTGGAACCATTTCCTATTCCTAGGTAACCCTTGAACAATACCTCTTAGTCAACTAAAGTTTCCAAGAGATAAGTAGAATATCAGTTGAGAGTGTATTGCTGAAAGCCTTGTCCATCTAATTGTCTTGAACCCTAATAGAAACTTAGATCCATGGAATACCATATTACAATAGGAAGTAATTCCAATATCTCACTCAAAGAGGAGATATCAATCTTAATCATAGATTTAGAAGTAATGTCCTTGAACTTGATCTTAATACATATTCATAATAGAATATGAGTCTATTAAACCTTCCTAAAACTCAGGGCAGTTATTTGGAAATGAACAATTACATTAATGATTGCTATTCATGCTTCTTGACTTCACCAAGGTTGTATATGGTAATTCTAAACTCTACAAATCAAGTAGAATTCGATTTGGGCAAATCACCAAATATGGAGAACCATGAAATTTAAATCACCCTATTATGAACCACAAGACTTAAAGCATTATAATATATATATATCAATTCTTAAGTGAGGTTAACTATGAATAGAATTATATATGTATTTCTCACCATTTTAAATCCTTGCCATTATAATTATCAAGTCATGACAAAATCATTTTTATGCAAATCTTATTATAAGAAACAAATCCCTAAAACTCTAATCTTTATTAATACTTCCTAATGAAAAGGACTTTTCATATAATTATGAATATATTTTAATGCACAAAAAGGAATCAGAAGAAGAGAGTCATAATTGCTTTATACAATACTATTCTTGACTTATAAATTTTCTGGATATTGAAACCCCTGAAGAAATTCAAATTGGAAATGTTTTATAAAAACAGAAAACAGAAATAGAGAAAAAAGAAGGGAATCAACAGATTCCAGAATCGGCCCACGACCCAGGTTGTCCTTGCGCTAACCGCCGCTCACGTGCAGCCCTAGGAATTTTCCGCTCGCTTCCCCGCAGCCCTGTACTGGCCCAACCCAGATAGCCCTTTGCCTCGTCGTCTTCGTTGACAACGGCGAAGCAGCTGTGTGGCCGCGCTGCCACCGTTGACAACGGCGAAACTAGCTTGTTGATTAATGGATGATCGTAGTTTCCTGATCATGGACATTGGATGTCGTTAATAACAAGATCATATCATTAGGAGAATGATGTGATGGACACACACCCGTAGTAAGCATAGCATAAGATCAAGTCATTAAGTTCGTTTGCTATAAGCTTTTAAATGCATAGTAACCTAATCCTTCGACCATGAGGTTATGTTAATCACCATCACCGTATGGATACTTTGATGACATCAAACACCGCTTCGTAACTGGGTGGTCATAAAGGTGTCATTGGGTATTCTGAAAGTATGTGTTGAAGCGCATGAACCAAGATTGGGATTTGTCCATCCATATGACGGATAGATATGCTCTGGGCCCTCTCGGTGGAATGTCATCTAGTTAGCTTGCAAGCATGTGACTAGGTCACAAGGGATGACATATCACGGAACGAGTAAAGAGTACTTATCAGTAACGAGGTAGAACTAGGTATGGAGATACCGACGATCAAACCTCGGATAAGTATAGTATCGCGTGACAAAGGGAATTGGTTTCGTATGTTAATGGTTCTATCGATCACGAAGTCATCGTTGAGTATGTGGGAGCCGTTATGGATCTCCAGATCCCGCTGATGGTTATTGATAGGAGATGTGTCTCTGTCATGTCTGCATATTCACGAACCGTAGGGTGACACACTTAAGGTTCGAAGTTGTTTTAAGTAGATATGGAATGTGCGTTGGAGACCGAATGTTGTTCGGAGTCTCGGATTGGATCTGGGACATCACGAGGAGATCCGGAATTGTCCGGAGAATAAGATTCATATATTGGGGATCATTTTCTGAGTTAGGAAATATTCCGGAGTATTTGTATGAGGTTTCTAGAAGGTTTCGGAATGTTCCGGAAGGTTCTGGAAGATTTCTTGGAGTTTGCTTGAAAACCAAGAAAGGATCAAGGAGTCCTTGTGGGGTAAGACAAGGATTCGTGGGGGGGGGGGAGGAGTCCTCCCCCCACCTCCCAATCCGCCGGCCATAGGAGGGAGGGGAGTCCTACAAGGACTCCCCCTCCCATGGCGCCTCCCCCCTTTAAATAGAGGGGTAGGGGCGCCCCCTCCAGGCCCTCCTCCACTACTCCAATCCCTAGCCGCCTCTCTCCTCCTCCTTTCTTCTGCTCAGGCTTAGGCGAAGCCCTGCAGAATTCTCTACTCCACCCCACCACCATGCCGTCGTGTTGCTGGGATTCCGTGGAGAATATCTACTACCTCCGCTGCTCACTGGAACAAGGAGAGGAAGGTCTGCTTCGACTCCGTACGTGTGACCGACTGCGGAAGCGCTGCCGGAACGCAACGCCAGAAGGATCGTCCACTCGATCTTGAGATCAGAAAGTGATCGACTACATCAACCACGAGATCCAATCTCGTAACGCTTTCGGATCTACAAGGGTTAGTGCAGATCTATCTCGTTGCACATGTCTAATAGATTAGATCTTGGCTTTTATCTAGATTAGATATGGGTTTTGTTCGTTCTTGCGGTAGAAATTTTTTGTTTTCCATGCTACGAACCCATCAGTGGTATCAGAGCCGTGTCTATGCGTAGATCTGTTGCACGAGTAGAACACAATGGTGTTGTGGGCGTTGGTGCTCGTGACGTCTTTTGCTTTGTGTACTTTGCATCTTGCGGTATGGTGGGATGAAGCGGCTCGGGCTAACCTTACATGTCATCGCACATGAGACTTGCTCCACGCTTGACGTGTAACTTGCTTTGCACAAGTGGCTTTGCGGGTGTCTGTCTCTCCCACCATAGTATAGATCCAATTTACACTTTGGACTCGATAGTACTTGTATCAACGTTGTGGTTCAGTTTCGTAGGTAAGATCCGTTATTGTTCGAAAGCCCCAAACCACGTAAAACATGCAAAGAAAATTAGAGGCGTCTAACTTGTTTTTGCAGGGGTTTTGTGATGTGATATGGCCATCATGTGATTGTGATTATATTTGATGTATGCAATGATCCTTGTTGTAATATGGCAACCAACAGGAGCCTAATGGTTGTCTTTAATTCTGTTAAGACCTGCGTGTCTATTCATCTTGTAATAGCTTTATTCCAAGTAGTTGTAATAGTTGCTAGTGATGATGGACAACCATGAAGCGACGCCACTGACCTTGACGCAGTGCTGGTGATGATGGAGATCATGTTCGTGCTTTGGAGATGGAGATCAAAGGCGCAAGGAGAAAGGGCCATATCATATCACACTAATTATGAATTGCCTGTGATGTTAATCCTTTATGCATCTTGTATTGCTTAGATCGCGACGGTAGCATTATAAGATGATCCCTCTCACTAAATATCAAGTAATAAAGTGTTCGTCCTTAGTTGGCACCGTTGCTAAGACTCGTCGTTTCGAAGCATCTCGTGATGATCGGGTGTGATAGACTCTACGTGTGCATACAACGGGTGCAAGCCAGATTTGCACATGCGGAAACTAAGGTTAACCTTGACGAGCCTAGCATGTACATACATGGTCTCGGAACACGGAATACCGAAAGGTAAAGCATGAGTCATATGGATGATATGATGAACATGTTGATTGTTCGCCTTTAAAGCTACATCATCTCACGTGATGATCGGACTTGGTGTAGTGGATTTGGTTCGTGTAATCACTAAAACAACTCGAGGGATGTTGTTTTGAGTGGGAGTTCATTTATAATTTGGATTAGTCGAACTCACTTTATCATAAACACAATCAAAGTGAATTTGCATAGTTTGTTGTAGTCATCGGCATCCGTTCACCACCTTACGCTTAGTTATAGTTGAGATAGTGGAACTATAGAAATTCTGGATATTTACTTTACGAACTGGTATCGTATTGTTTTGAATGTCAATTTAAAGTTTATAAGTCCTATTGCAAACTTTCAACAAACTCTATTTACTCCATGAAGTTTAATAAGTAGTATTAAATCAAGAGTAACAATTCCAGTGTTAGTATCTAATGTATCATGTTTGCCTCCATGATTCTTGATACTCAAAAGATTGTTTTTAATATCAAGTTTATCTAAGAGCTGAAAGCAATGTTTCAGAAACCATCATATGTGAAAGGTATTGCAATATCTAAAACAATGTGTTGGTTACAACATGATAGAGTATACGTCCTCATATTTGATGAGAATTTGTGAAGGTTGGAGACGCTAGTCGTCCTAATCCTCCAAAAGGTTTCAAAAAAGAAACATTATACTCGCAATTCACCTTTATAAGCTATAGCAGCTTATCATGAAAGTTGTCATGATAAGGATGAATAGAAGATGTAAGTAAAATGTTTACTACACTAAAAGATTACTAAAGAATGGATTTTTGAAAGAACACCAAACATTTGATGATGGTGATCCACCTCAAAGTGCAAGTCCAAAGGTATTAGTGGTTGACTATATACGCTTTGTACCATGTGTCATGTTGATGACACCACTATTGATGTTGATAAATTCTTTTAAAAGAAAAGGAATTGCTGAAAGAGAATCTATAAAATATTTGGTAGAAAATAAAAGGTTGGAGATGTCCAACTTAGGCATATAGAAGATATACATGTTATGGCTGTATTCCTTGCTTGTTAAACAATGTGGTTCTCTAGTATTGGATACCGAATTGGTTGGTATGAAGTGTCATACAAGACAACACAATTCATGAACTGCAATGGCCTAAGTAACTAGCAAGAGAAAATGTGATGATGTTCATCGAAAACAAACAAAGGGTTGTTGTGTTGCTCGTTAACATCAAAGCTTGCCTTCAAGATTTGTTTCAATAATTGTTATTTTGATCAGGTATTATGAAGACAAAAGGTTGTTCAAATAATTACCGTATTCCATAATAGATGGATAATATACAAGTCTGGTAGGAGAAATAACGACCATAAAACTTATGCTAAAATGTCGCAAGACAAATGATTGAAAGATCACTTGCGAAGTGACATCGCCGTTTAAATTATATTGAAAGGGATACATGAAGAAACTCCATGTTGATGGATTTTTGGAGTCTTTGATTTGGATCAAATGACGCTTGTGATACTTTCCTGGAGATAATTAAAACTCCGTTCGTAGGCCAAAAGAGGAATAGACGACTAACTGCTTGGAATTTGTACATATTGATGTATATAGTCCATTATGTGTAGTCGTGGGCGATGGATTTCAACTTCATACGCTTTCTCCGAAGATTTGAGTGAGTATATGTATATACTTACTCAATAAGGAAGAAGTATGAAACATTTGAAAAATGAAAAAATGTTCAAAGACTTTCAAGATGAAGTGGAAAATCATTGTAACAAGAAAATAAAAGAGTTTATGATTGGATCATGAAGAAAGATGTTTGAGTTACAAGTTTAGCAAAACACCTAAGATTTGAGGAATCGTTTTATGGATTTGCATTTCCCAAAACACCATAGGAGTATGAAGTGTTTGAGATATGTAATGAAACCTTGTTTTACATGGTAAGATCAAAGGTGTCATTTATAAAACTGCCATTATATTTTAAAGATTAAAAGATTTAGTGACTACCGCTTTTACACTGAAAAGAGCTCCATCAAGATCCGTTGAAATGACACCATATGAGTTATGGTTCGGGATAAAACCCGAATTGTCTTTTCTTAAATTTTGGTATGCTATGCATGAGTAAAATGTTTACAACCAAAGTCGGATAAGCACGTCTTTGTAGGTTATTCCAAAGAATTTGTTGGGAATTTCTCCATAACGCCAAGGACAAAAGAGTTTGTCGCTTGGAACGTCAAGTTTCTTGAGAAGGATTTTTCGTGAAAAGTTAAGTGGGAGGAAAATAGAACTTTGATAAGGTTGTTGAACCTTAGCTATATGTGCTAAGTAGCGCAGTGCCGGAAAGTGTCCCGGTGACGGCCACAATGCTCATGGCTCTCGTGATTACAAAAGGTGTGATCTCGGAGATTAGAGTTCCTATAGAACCATGTGGGTCGGTAAGAATCAAATAGTAAGATTTGATAAGCAAGTCGTTATTGTTTTGACAAAGATGAACCGACTACATGCAAAGAAGCGATGATGGGCCCTGACTCCATAAAATGACTAGAAGTCATGGAATCCGTGATAGCATCCATACACGAGAAATCAAGTTTCTGAACTTTGAAGACCCTCCGGAAAGGCGTGAAGCCTATCGGTCGTGTTTGGATCTATAAAGAAATAGACATGGATGTTTCAAATCTATGAAATAGTCGACATGTCAGAAAGAGTTTACGACAATGTTCAAGGAATTGACTATGATAAGATTTGATCTTTCATAGCGATATTTAGTCTGGACGGATTAATGTAGCAACCACTACATATATTTTGGTATATGGTAGTTGAACAAACAAAACAAGTTCTTCTAATAGAATGGTTACCTAGGACGTGTAAATGACGCGATCCAAAGGGTTTTGTTAATTCAAAGGACGCTAAAAGAGTATGCAAAACTTCAATGGTTGAAGTAAGCATAGCGGAGTTGGAATCTTCACCATGATAAAACTGTTAAAAGAGTTTAAATTCATCGGAGATGATGAAGATGCTTGCATTTGCAAGAAATTAAGTGGGAGCGCTGAGACATATTTCTAATACATTATGTAGAGGACATATTGTTGATTGGAAATGATGTATCTTGTATTGCCACAGGTTAAGAATTTCATTTTGATGAAAGACTTAGGCATAACCCAAGAATTAGGCATCAATGTCTATATGGATAGATTCAGGCGCTAATATGGTTTTGCCAAATGTACATAGATAAGACGTTGAATGAGTTCAATATGGAAACAACAAGAAAGGTTCTTGACGCACGGAAAGGACTGAATCAAGATTCGAGTGTGTTGACACGAGATTCAAGTGTTTTGACACTTGGTGAAATCACAAGAATATTTTGATCAATCATTCTTTGAGATGTACACATCCAGATATGTCCTATGCTCTAAATGTTATATGTTATGAGCATATACCAGAATGATTCATAAGATGATCATTGGACAATAGTAAAGATATTCTTATGAGCTTTGGAAGAACTAAGAATATACCATGTATAAGTGACAAATAGTTAAAGGTAGTTCATTGTAAAGCGTTACATTGATACTAATTTTGTCACAAGATACAAATTAAATTTATCTCAATTTAGACTATGGGTGGCACAATATAATGGAAAGGATGTTCCATGATGGATTTGGATGAGTTCCAAAGTTGAGATATTGTGACGGATACTACAACAAAAGGCTAAGTATATAACTGCTATATTAGCAGCAAAGAGAGGGCATTTGTGTTAAGTAGTTTGTTATCAAACTAGGTGTGGTTCATAGCGGGATAATACTATGAAGATACATTGTATGACAATTGTATCAACATAATTTAATCCCAAGGAACTAAAGGTCTCACCAAAGGACCAAATTTATACAATGCCATCTCATTGGAGAATGAGTAATGCGTAGAGACGCAAGGACATACAAATACACACGGACCTGGAAGTGTCAGATCCGAAGATTATGTTTACAACTTACAATAGTGTCTATACAACACCAGAAAGCCATAGGTGTTGAATGCACAAGTTTTTTAACTAGATTATTGACTCTAGTGCAAGTGGGAGACTGTTGGAGATATGCCCAAGAGGCAATAATAAAGTGGTTATTATTATATCTTTATGTTTATGATTTAATGTTGACATCCCATGCTATAATTGTATTAACCAGAAACATTAATACTTGTGTGTTTTGTAAACATAAAAGAGTCCCTAGTAAGCCTCTTGTTAAACTAGCTTGTTGATTAATGGATGATCGTAGTTTCCTGATCATGGACATTGGATGTCGTTAATAACAAGATCATATCATTAGGAGAATGATGTGATGGACACACACCCGTAGTAAGCATAGCATAAGATCAAGTCATTAAGTTCGTTTGCTATAAGCTTTTAAATGCATAGTAACCTAATCCTTCGACCATGAGGTTATGTTAATCACCATCATCGGATGGATACTTTGATGACATCAAACACCGCTTCGTAACTAGGTGGTCATAAAGGTGTCATTGGGTATTCTGAAAGTATGTGTTGAAGCGCATGAACCAAGATTCGGATTTGTCCATCCATATGACGAATAGATATGCTCTGGGCCCTCTCGGTGGAATGTCATCTAGTTAGCTTGCAAGCATGTGACTAGGTCACAAGGGATGACATATCTCGGAACGAGTAAAGAGTACTTATCAGTAACGAGGTAGAACTAGGTATGGAGATACCGACGATCAAACCTCAGATAAGTATAGTATCGCGTGACAAAGGGAATTGGTTTCGTATGTTAATGGTTCTATCGATCACGAAGTCATCGTTGAGTATGTGGGAGCCGTTATGGATCTCCAGATCCCGCTGATGGTTATTGATAGGAGATGTGTCTCTGTCATGTCTGCATATTCAAGAACCGTAGGGTGACACACTTAAGGTTCGAAGTTGTTTTAAGTAGATATGGAATGTGCGTTGGAGACCGAATGTTGTTTGGAGTCTCGGATTTGATCCAGGACATCACGAGGAGATCTAGAATTGTCCGGAGAATAAGATTCATATATTGGGGATCATTTTCTGAGTTAGGAAATATTCCGGAGTATTTGTATGAGGTTTCTAGAAGGTTTTGGAATGTTTCGGAAGGTTCTGGAAGATTTCTTGGAGTTTGCTTGAAAACCAAGAAAGGATCAAGGAGTCCTTGTGGGGTAAGACAAGGATTCGTGGGGGGGGAGGACTCCTCCCCCCACCTCCCAATCCGCCGGCCATAGGAGGGAGGGGAGTCCTACAAGGACTCCCCCTCCCATGGCGCCTCCCCCCTTTAAATAGAGGGGTAGGGGCGCCCCCTCCAGGCCCTCCTCCACTACTCCAATCCCTAGCCGCCTCTCTCCTCCTCCTTTCTTCTGCTCAGGCTTAGGCGAAGCCCTGCAGAATTCTCTACTCCACCCCACCACCATGCCGTCGTGCTGCTGGGATTCCGTGGAGAAGATCTACTACCTCCGCTGCTCGCTGGAACAAGGAGAGGAAGGTCTGCTTCGACTCCGTACGTGTGACCGACTGCGGAAGCGCTGCCGGAACGCAACGCCAGAAGGATCGTCCACTCGATCTTGAGATCAGAAAGTGATCGACTACATCAACCACGAGATCCAATCTCGTAACGCTTTCGGATCTACAAGGGTTAGTACAGATCTATCTCGTTGCACATGTCTAATAGATTAGATCTTAGCTTTTATCTAAATTAGATGTGGGTTTTGTTCGTTCTTGCGGTAGAATTTTTTTGTTTTCCATGCTACGAACCCATCAGTCAGACGCCGTCGCAACCGGTGCTCTGGTGACCTAGAAATGGTGGTGCCGCCACTAAACTGCTCAGCACGCTCGCCCACGTCGAACCCAGTACCCCATTAGTCTCGTACGTCTCCCACCGCCATCGCTGTTGTCGATCTGTTTCATCGCCGCCGGCTGACGTCACGCCGACGTCGCAATGCCATGGCCAACATGCGTCAACCAGTCAAAACCGAGCCAGATCCCACTCCGCAGACGTGGCTGCTGAGGTGGCTCTGGGCCCGTCAGTCTGTCGGTGTGGTTAGCAGTAACCTAGGTATAAAAAGTATTACTGGTTTAGCAAATAGCATAAATTCAAATATAAATAATTTCTAGAAATTTAAGAAAAGGATTAAATCTTATAAATTTAATATCTTTTATTTTATAATTCAGAAAAATATGTATAATATATCAAAATATTCAGAAAAATAAAATCTATAATTTAACTTCATTAACAAACATTATTATATCAACTATTTAAGTAATTATTATTTAACAAAGATGTTATAAGTAATAATACTTTGAAAATTCATATTTTAATATTGGTAAAGAAGAAAAATATAAATAATATATCAAAATTCTTAGAAAAACAAAATATAAATTTATAAACTTGTTTTATACATTTTTGAATCACTTACCTAATATTTATTATTTAGTAAGTATTTATAGAGTGAATAAACTATAAAAATCATATCTTATTATTTAAAAATCACAAAAATACATATAATATACCAAAATGATCATAAAAATAAATTCAACACGTTAAAAAATATCATCTTTCTTAATTGAAGTAAAATAGAAGGTAAAGGTCTCATAAATCTTATTTTAACTCTTTTATTTTATTTTAATTCCTTAGAAATATATAAATCTTTACTATTGCTTTTACTATTATTTGTTTAAAGTCTAAAAGTGGAATAACAAGTGCACGTTATGTTTAAGTGAAATTAAGATAGGTCTAACCAATTCAAGTTGTACTTACTAAAACTACCATTCAGAATTAAGTAAATCTTACTCTTCAAAAAATAGTTTATCAAGTATAAAATCAACAAGATTAGAACCATTGCTTTTAAAGATAGAAAGGTAAATGCATTCACTTAGAACTTTAATAAAACACCACCTCATTCAAGTAATAATACTTAAATTCTAACTTTGTGGAATGTTAAGAAGTAAACCATCTACAATATGATGCCTTATTCAACACATGCAAATATCCACCACTTAGGCTATGATTGTTTAATGTAGTAATGTTTTTCTTTTTAATAATCTTGCTTAAGGAATATTTAAGATACCATACCCCATTTGAGTGCTTTAATATTGCATATTACTTGTTGTATTTACTTATTGTTTCACACACACTCTCACCAGCCTTAATAAGATGCACAAGTGTGAAGCTGCTATAAAAGTGAAACACATTCCTAAGAACTCATCACCAGTTTCCAAACCCTAGATCAGATACGACTATCCCGAGGATTCGCGTTTATCAAATTGCATTACATTACTTATGCATCGTTGCATCTTGCTTCTTTAAACATTAGGTCTTACCGGACCAATGATGTTGTTTACATAATTTGGATCTTCTAATGTCTTGAAGATCGTGAGTGCATAATCTTGCAATCACGAAAGGCAAGTTCACAACTTCCGCATGTCCTTTGATTATTTTCTATGCTTGTAACTCAACTGTGTCACCACTTGCATTTCAAAAAGGTCGAAAACACTATTTTCACAATTAATTGGAAATATCGGTTACTCATCCAGGGTGATCAGCTAATCTATCATAACTGGCAATGGAAACCTCATTGTACAGTAATGTATCATCTAGCACTTAGCAACCAATGTCGCCACTGATTCTAAGCACCATATATTACGCGTCAACCATGAGATTTGGAATGGGATGGAGAAGTTAGTTGTATCTTGTTCCTTTCGCATGGACGGACGACCTTATCGTGAGGCTGTTGATTTCTCGTGGAGTTCTAGAGAATCTAGCACATGGGTGGGACCCCTAAGTTCCCCACGAGCGAGGTGTCTAGATTATCTGTGCAGGCTGTCTAGGTCGGAGTTCACCATAGCTGATGGTGACTGCCAGTCAGAGCTGCTTACAAAGTCTCTAGGAACTCATCAGGGTTGTAGCTTGCCCGAAAGGAGGCTTAATGGAGATGTAGTCAGCCCCGAAGGATCGTGTCTTCATGTGGGGTCATGGAGAGGGCATTGATTCGCTTGGATCTTAGATTGGGCCCCACACCAAGGAACTGTGGACGAGAATGCAACTCGGTTGTGCAACAAAGCTAAGGTCTCTTGTGGGAAAAGTGACGCACCTCTGCAGAGTGTAAGAATTATGACATGTTACTCCTTGTTCTGGGAAGGAGCTACAAACGCGGTAGGAAAGGAACCCCATGAAGGTTCTGGTCAACCTGTGAAGGCTGTCGGACATAGTTTTCAGAATAAATGCAACCTTTGAAGAAATGTTTACGAAAACCTGCATTGTCTACGACCTATGGTCTGTGGCTGTAGAGATAGTGCATCATACACTCCTTTTTAGTGAACTTGCTGAGTACGCTCGTACTCAACCGTACGTTCTTAACCCTTGCTAGGTTCTAAGCCGTTGAAGACGATGCCAACATCAATTTCTGCTTAAGAAACCATCATCGACAGCTCAAGTTCTTCAACAGAGTCAATGAAGTCAACATATACGTCAACCGAAGCGAAGACAAAGTTTTTAAATAGATAGGAGTAGATTCTCTAGCCATAAAACCTACTTCTTTAGAGCATTGCATTAGTAGCAACTGCAAGCCAAATAGTTTAGGTGTTAGTCTTATTAGCCAGATAGTTCTGAGTTATTAATTCTGGTTCTTCTTTGCAAGAAGTTTCTTTCTCTCTCTTTAACCTAGAGTGTTCTCTGGATCTGATGTAAAGAGTCGAGTTGTAATCTATAGTCATATCTTGGACCTACTATGTTTCTGTTGTACCACTCTGAGGGATGTAATACTAGTGAACGGTGTTTCATTGGTGTTATGTCAACGACTATAGTGTACTACATCATGCAGTGGTATGTTGGGACACCGCAACATCCATCCCTCTATTCCCTCCTTTATATAGGGGGAGGGGAGCCCCCAAGTCCCTTGGCTTAGCCATGTGGGACTAAAGGAGAGGAGAAGGTGGGAGGCTACCTTGGCCGACCGGCCAAGGCCCTCTTGGTCCCCATGCATGGCACCAAGGGCCCATGTGACCGCCCCTCCCTTCTCCCCTTTGGGTTGCCCTCCCTCTTGGGCCTTTTCCCCTAGGGAATTGGCCCATTAGGCATGGGCTGACCATTAAATCATATTTAATTCATTAATTCAATATAAATAAATGTATAATTCAATAATTAACATATATTTACATATTATTTAATTCATGTTGCACCGGAACTCCTTCCGGACAACTCTGGACACCCGCCGGACTTTCCCAGAACCCTTCTGATTTTCCCTTCTCTTTTCTTTGGTGATTCTTATGTTACCAAAACTATCTCCGAGAATTTTCCAAACCCTTAAAGTGAGTTACCTAACAGTTCGGGAACACTTGAGACATGGTCAAGACCCCTCTCGGACCAATGATCAACAGCGGACCTGGATGCCCATAATGACCCATGTGCATTCCACGAGGATATTTGTCATTGAACCATTAAACATAGAGTCCTATTCTCTTTGTTACTTTGATACTTTTGATGGGGTTCGTTGCATAGAAAACAAAAAAATCCTACGGTTGCAACTACCAAGATCATATCTAGGAGATACTTGTAATGGTTTCAGATGGACTCACCCTCGAAGACCGTAACAGGAGATAAAATTCCCGCAAACAAACGTGGTTGTTGTAGAGTGTACATGACCGTACTCAAGGACGCGATGACCCAATACCACAAGTGCAGCGCCTCTCTAATCGATCACACGTATGGTGTGCCGACGACTTCCGTCCCTCACTCTAGCGCAGCAGCAGAAGTAGTGGATCCCTGGGAACTCCGCCAACACTACGACATGGTGGTGGTGGAGGTGGAGAAGATTTTGAGCAGAGCTTCGCCTAAGTTTTGTGCTCATGGCAATGGACAAGGCTAGAAGGGAGAGGAAGCTGTCAACCAAAGGGCATATGAGAGGAGAGGGATGAGTGTGTGAGAGAGAGGAGCTCCACCCCATCTTTTATAGGGGGAGGGGGAAGCCCATATCCCCTTGCCATGGCCGGCGGAAAAGGTGGGTGCCCCCACCTCTACCCAATTCATGTGGGTGGAGGCTCCACTCACTCAAAATTCAACTCCACCTTCTCATGATTAATCTCCACTCAAAATCAAGAGTCATGCAATTAAAACTCCCTTTTAATTCACTTGATTTAATGCCTCTCATTCAATGAACACTTCATTTAATGAACACATTGATAATCCAATCCCCGATATTATTCCAATACACCGAGACTATTCCGGCAGATTTATCAGAACAATTCCTGCATTGTCTAGTATTTTCTCCGGTGCTCCCTATCCACTCAAATGTGTCGGCTACCCTTAAGTGTGTCTCCCTACGGGTTCGCGATCTGAGTAGACATGATCGAGACACTCTTCGATCAATAATCATCAGCGAGACCTAGAGATCCATAATGACTCCCACCAGCTCAAATGATAAACTAGTGATCATGTGAACCTTTATTCGCAGTAACCAATTCCTTTTGTCTTGTGTTATTTTACTTGTCCAGGATCCGATCATTTGGTATCATCTATACCTAGTTCAATCATGTTAAGTACTATTTTATCGTACTTGTGATATAACATTCTTAGTGATCGTTATCACTTGCTTGCAAGCTATGTTAATGTGGTATCACCAAGAGGGCTCTGTCATCTGGATGGACGAATCCCACTCTTGATCCATGAGCCTCAACTGACACTTTCCAAGTATCAAATGACACCTTTAAAATCACCCAGTTACGAAGTGACGTTTGATGTAATCAAAATACTTTTCTTGAGTCAGCAACTAATGTGATCTCATGGTCTAAGGATTAGGGTTACTTTGAGTGATGTTATAGTAGTGTAAACATAATGGCAAGATCGTATTACTATACTTTCGAGAGTTTGTTCATCACATCATTCCACCAATGTTGTGAACTTGTTATTAACAACATCCAATGTCATGATCAGGAAACCTTGATCATCTGTTAATCAACAAGCTAGTGTAATGAGAGGCATCACTATGAACCTTCTATTTTTTTATTAAACACACATGTATTAACATTTACTTTTAACACAATTATAGCATGAGAAATAAATATCTATTATAAACCTAGAATAACATAATAACCATTTATTATTGCCTCTCGGGAATATTCCTTTCAAGTTTACTTGTTCGAGACCTGATCAATGACATTGCCATGTCGTGTTCAATCTCGTTACCAACAAGTACAACTTTACTCGTTCCAAGTTATACCATCCCGGTGACCTAGTCACACGTTGCAGCTTTATGGATGTCATGTCTCCGAGTGGGCCCAGAGTACCTCTCCATCATGCGGAAGAATAAAACCCGCTCTTGACACATACACCTCTACATGCCCCTCTGAATACCTGAAGGCACCTTTATGATCACCATTTCACCGAGTAATGTTTGATGCAAACAAGGTACTCTATGGTGACAATGATTAAATATGGTTCACGGTCTAAGGAATTGGTTACTACGTTTCCGAGTCATTGTAACGGTGAACTTTGTGACTTGATCATGTTACAATTCCTATGTGTTTAGTATGTCCATCACTTTCATTCACCTAATGAAATGACGCCATTGTCAATTGACATAAATGTCCATGATCGAGAAACGTCGATCGTCAGTTGACCAATGAACTAGTGTCTAGAGGATAACTAGGGACTCTGGTGGTTTACATATCACACATGTATTGACGTTCCTATCAATACAGTTATAGCATGATATAAAACCTATTATGAACTTAATGAAATATGTCAATAATCTATATTATTATTTGTCTCTAGGGCATATTTCAGTCTCCCACTTGCACTAGAGTACAAGTAAACTAGTTGCATTTGATATGAATCATTACACCATAACACTTTTGGTGTTTTGATCATGCTTGCTCATGGAAGAGGTTTTGTCTATGGACTATACTATATAGGTCCTTATGTCTTTCCAAATTGTTAATGTCACCTAATTTGACATTTACCTTTATCATCCCATGATAACCTTGCGGTATAAATATTTATGCTTTGGCGACAGAGTGTTGGTTTTGTTTCTTCTGTCATGACATCTGATTAATCAATCAAAATATGACGTTTTCATTGTCATGAGCATTAGGAACACACTATGTGGGAAGATGGACTTCCCTAGCCGTAACATTGCATATTTACCTTTGAAGTAACCATATACTTCTTATGTCAATGTAAATCTTATCGATAGTGCAATAATTGCCACTTCAATGTCTAACCATGCTTCTACTATTCTGAGGCACTCAATGTTGTGAGAATTCCAATCATCTAGGTTGGGTGGAACTTCCTAGCATAACCCTTTTATAATCAAGTTCGCCATCCTTTATAGATCAGATGTATACCTTTGGTTCTCTCTAGACACTGAAGACTATACTTAACCTTTTGTTTAGTAATTCACTCAGATATCACTTTGGAACATGTTTTTTTCATTAAGAACTTGGATCATATTATGTAGAGTATACAACATGGTTTTATAAGATGCAACCTATGACTGAGGCATAATAGATGTTACACATCTTTTCCTTCTTTTAACCATCATCGTACCGAGACAATCTCAATGCTTCACCTAGTTAGACAAGTAAGAACTTCCTTCTTAACTTGTTCCATTCTAAACTTCTTTCAGAATCCAATCCATGAAAACATTCCGACTTAATGCTATTAAACATATTAATCTATCTTGATAGGTTTCAATGTTCAATATTCGTTCAACTTCATCTACTTAATATTCTCTAATAATTACTAATACCAACAATACCATTCACAATATGTCAATCACATATGAGAATGTTTCATCAAGATCCCACTCAAATATGTCAGTTACATATGAGAGTATGGAACTCCCTTAGCTCCCACTCAGTTTATTGTAAATGCAGGTCTTCTCAATGTTCTGGGCACAATCCCAAAATCATTTGATCATTCATCAAATTGAAAATTCTAGCTACGAGATTCCATTGGTCCGACTTAAGCATTGCCATACATTATAGTCAACCATTTGAATTTGTTCAAGACATTTCTTGACACAAATCAAGCTTTATGTCTTATTTTAAGTTTCATTTCTTCCTTGTGACTCATACAGAGAGTCTATGAACTTGGGCACGGAGGCACGAATACTTTCAACCTTGCCCCATGATCATTTACTCTAGGAGTCCCTTTGGGAAGATCAAGTAACATCTTTACTTTGATAAGATCAAGTAACATTTTACTTTACCATCTTAAATGTAACTTAATGTACATGATTTCATGACTCTAAGTCATTTCTCGTACTTGGGTTCACCATCACTTCTTTGTAGTTCGTAGGTATGTCATTCTTCCATTAACATGACAAGTGAATCATGAATTCAATCCTTCAATGAGGTAAAACTTATTCATGAATCCTACTTTCTTTTAGTAAAATCTCCCACTAAAACTTTTGATCATTATCATTAGTTTCTTCTCTATTTTTAGAGTTTTATTCCAGAATCATTTCCTTCGCGCTACTCTGACATTTGGAGGCAAGGTTCTCAATCTTATTTGAGCTTTCACCTTTATCCATTAACTCTTTTATTGAGAAACTCTTCTCGATAAATCACCACTTTGATAAATACTAATTTTCCCCTTTGATTCTAGTTGTGGAATACGTATTTTTAGTTTCCTAGGAATACACTACAAATTCGTTCTGGTCCTAAATTATCACATAACTCTAGAATTTCTGGAAACCACATTATGCCATACACTTATGTTATTGTCTTCATGAATCCTTGATGATTATTTACACAATAAGCAAGTGTTTGTTAATCTAATTTATCTTCTCTAAATACTAACTCTAACATGATAAGAGATTACTTTAGACCATACGATATCTAATATGGTATGATTACAATTGTTTATACATGTCAACACATTGACATATTCTTAGCATTGTAATTTGTGGAACACTTTTCACAAGTCTTATATGGCTAAATCGAAACTCAAATACTTGTTGTTTTGATCAAATCAAAAAGACTCGTATTCTTATTAATTCAATATGCTTCTTCACTCTGAAATTATTTATTCATAACAAATAGTTTTAGACTTGTGTCTCATTCAGCGAATACATCTAATTTCTTAGATTCACAGTGAAGCTATACAAAATAATGATATCCACTATTTCTTAACAATACAACATATCGTCATGTATGATATCCAATTATTCAACACACACTCCGTTTGACCAAAATGTGAAGTTTTAGTCATTTTACCTAACAGGGGCATGGTTTGTATATGTCAAAAGATCAAGTATCTTTATGACCTTGGTTTCATCACTTATGAATCCTTTCATATGTACCATTATGACTTAACACAATAGTGTCATTCAAAATGATGTCATTATTAAGTTTGAATAACTTTTGGCATTTTCACAATCTTATAAACATTTGAATTTCTATCATCAAGATCAAAATATGAATAACCCATTTATAATAAAAACTGTGAACATAAAAGATATTACTCATAGGAATAAAACAACTGATTTGTCTCAAATTCATATGAATAACTGTCTTACAAATGCAAGACACACACTAATGTAGTTCACTCTCATTGATTACGAATTTATTCCAATATTCTAATCCAAATGATAACTTTAGAAGAAGAGCGTCGTTGGCATCTTGCTTGCCTTCAACACGCGTTGTCACACCCACTCATTCAATCACTTGTCAAGCAGCGGGTCCTGTTTACACAAAACAGTACAAGTATCAATTACTTCGTAAACTGCTATAAGTGTTTGAAATTAAACATTTATAACTTTGTATATTAAATATATACCTTTCCTATTGATGACAACTCCTAGAGCAAGCACTACATTCCGGGTTCTCATATGATCCATGAACTCAAGAAAGGTAAATTCTTTCCCTTCCACGAGGTAGTTCAAGATGGCATCTTTATAGCTGTGGGGTAGCGAGCGCAACACCACATATATCACAAATTTGTCATTCACCCAGTAGTCCATGATGTCCACAAGGCTCTCATGAATCCTTTCCACGATGTCTAGGTGGTCCTTCAGGTTGGTGTCTTCCCTCATCTTGGTTGAGAGGAATTCACCCATGTACTCAAACTCCATGATTCTGACTTGAGATGGAAAGAGAATCTAAAGTCGTTCGGCCAGGATGAAGGCTTCAATCTCATGGAACTGTGCTCCCAGAGCATGTTCCATGACATGAACCATAGTGTATTTAACTATCATGAAGGTGTCATGTCGGGCATAATAATCATGATCATCGGGTAATCCGGTGTGATACGTCCAAAACGTATCTACTTTCTCGAACACTTTTGCTCTTGTTTCTCCTCTAAACTTGTGTGATTTGGATACAACTAACACAGACTGGCGTTGTTTTCAGCAGAATTACCTTGGTGTCTAGTTTTTGTGCAGAAAATCAACTATCAGGACAAATCCCGGAAAATATGCCAAAAATCCTATTTCACTAGAAGACTCATGGAGCCAAAAGACAAGACGGAGGAGGGCCACGAGGGGCCCACACCACCTGGCCGCGCCAGGGGGTGGTGTGGCCGCCTCGGTCACCCCCTCGGCCTCCCTCTTCGGCTATAAGATGCCTCCTGACCTAAAAACCCAGGGGGTTCGACGTTTTTCTAGAAAGAGTTCCGCTACGCCGCCACCACCAGATTCCGCGAATCAGAACTAGAAACTCCATTCTGGCACCTGCTGGGATGGGGAATTGGAGGAGATCATCGCCATCATCATCACCATCGCTTCTCCATCGACCATCCATGATTCCCCATCTATGAGTGAGTAATCCCCCGCTGTAGGCTATGGGGATAGTAGAGATTGGATGAGATCGTTCATGTAATGGCATCAGATTGTTAGGGCATGGTGCCTAGTATCTATTATTAGTGCTTTTTGACTTTGTTGCAACTTGTTATGCTTAATGCTGGTCACTAGGGCCCGAGTGCCATGCTTTCAGATATGAACATGTTATTGATTCATTATGATATTATTGTTTATGGTCTTACCTGCAAGTTGTATACACACATTGTTGTCCGGAACCAAAGGCTCCGAAGTGACAATAATTGGGATAACCGGAGGGAATGTCTTTGATGTGAGGATCACATGTGTTCATGGAGTGTTAATGCTTTGCTCCGGTGCTCTATTAAAAGGAGCACCTTAATTGCCAGTAGTTCCCTTGAGGCCCCGCTGCAAACAGGCTGACAGGACAAAAGATGTTGTGCAAGTTCTCATTGCGAGCACGCATGACTATATATGGAACACATGCCTATGATTATTTAGTACTTGGATGCTTTATCTTATTTATCTGCAAATGCCATATGTCTTGATTGCTATATGAATTATCTTGTCCATGCAACGCCCATCTATCCATCCCTATGCCTACCGCGCTTTAATCCTAATGTTTACTGCAGTTATTACTATTGTCTTTACTTTTACTACTACTATTACTTTGCTCTTGCTATTACAAAACTGTTGCTACTGATAAATAGGTGTGAGCAAGATTGTTTCTAGGTGCAGCTAAATTGACAACTCAGTTGTTAAGGCTTATAAATATTCTTTGGCTCCCCTAGTGTTGAATCAATAAATTGGGTTTCACTTCCCTCAAAAATACTGCAATACACCCCTTATACTTGTGGGTCATCAAGACTATTTTCTGGTGCCGTTGCCGGGGAGCATAGCTCTATTTATCAAGTTCACTTGGAATCACTATTTTTCGCTACCATCCGTCCATCATGGGTAAGTCTCGTGATGGCAAGGTTCCTATTTTACCATCCATTATAAGGAGAGGTATGGTTCTGAACACCTCTGTTGCTCTTGATTCACCATTTGTGATGAGTAAGCTCCTTACACCACCACATACACATGCTACACATACTGCTACTACTGACGAATATGAAACTTCTGATACTTATGATGCACATGTACTATGATTGATAAGAGTGGTTCATTAGGTCCTTTCCTAGATCCTACGATTGCTAGAACTATAGCTGGAAATACTGAAACTCCTAATGAATACACTATTATACCTGTCAGTTCACCTGAGTCTATAGAGAGCTACGATATTGAAGACGAATATATAGAAATGAATGCTGAATTTATTAAAGAATGTCAAAATACTCATGGTAAAAGTGCTATTAAAAGTCTCCTTGAGAGGCGTACTATACAACCCAAATTGTCCCCTAATGATAAGTTTGCTACATCTCCCATAAACATAAAAGATAAGGATTATGATTTCTCTCTTGATTTATCTTACATAACTATTGTTGAGAAAGAACCTTTTTGTGGAACTAAGAATGAAAGTGTTGTAGCACATAAGACCGATCTTTCTACCATGAGTGGACAATTTTCTGATGATATTAAGATGCGCACCTACTTTGTTGCTAAAATTTTCCCTTTTTCACCGAAAGGAGAAGCTAAAACTTGGTTTAATAATTTACCTCCTAGATCTATTGATAGCCTTGATTGCTTTACAAGCACCTTCCTTCAAAAATATTTCCCTCCTAGTGCTAGACATGCCATTTTGCATGAACTTTTTGATTTTAAACAGGGAGAAAAAGAGGTATTGCCTGAATCATGGGCAAGGTTTTGTGCTTTGATTCATGCACAAGTTGGATGTCCATTACCTAAGAATGAGCTTCTTGATATATATTATAATGGACTAACTGAAGAATCTAGGACATACCTAGATAGTTGTGTTGATTGTGTTTTCAGGAATAGAACTCCCAAAGAAGCTAAGGAATTAATGGCTAAAATAAGCAAGAATTATGATGATTGGACTCCACCTGAGCCAATTACGCCTGAGATAGTTACACCTAAGTTAACTGTGCCTGCACCGACTCCAGCATCAAAGAAGAGGGGAGTTATTGAACTAAATGATGAAGTGATGAAGGAAGCTAATAAATGTCTTAAGGAGAAGGGTATTACAACTGAAGACGTGAAGAATTTACCTCCTATAGAAGAATTATGTAAGCTAATCTCCCACTCATCCACTATTGAGGTACACTCTCTCCAACATTTTGATGAAGGTGATATTCCTTACTCTAAACCTCCTAATCCATGCTTAGAAGAATTTGATATTTTTATTGTTAAGCAAGATAATTATAATAAAAGAGTGCAGAATCATCTAATGGAAAACTCTAGAGCCATTATTGAGTTAAAAGATATTGTGTAAAGAACCTCTAATGATGTTAAAATGCTTGTTAAACATTTTCAAATGGTTCAAACTCAAATCGATCAGCTTATTAAAGTACAAAAAGATTTGCTAGTTAATGCTGCTAAAGAAAAACATGCTTATGAAATTAGAACTAGAAGTGGTGCTGCCGCCCAGGATCCTCTATATCCTGAGGGGCATCCTAAAAGAATTGAGCAAGATTCTCAACAAATTGAAAATAGTGGTGCTTCTCCTAAGAAAAGGAAAAATAAACATAAAACTATTGTAGAATCTTCCGAACCTGCTAAAGATCCTAATAGTATATCTGTCTCTGATGCTGAAACTGAAAGTGGTAATGAGGAAAATGATGCTCCTGATAAAGAAAAAGTTGTAGAAGAACCTGAAAGGCACATTAAGAATACTAAATAAACTAAAGAAGATTTTGTTGCTAAGAAACATGGTAGTGAAAGAGAGCCCTGGGTCCAAAAACCTATGCATTTCCCTGATAAGAAACACAAGTCAAAGGAAGACAAACACTATAATAAGTTTTGTGAGTGGATGAAACCTTTATTTTTGCAAATTCCTTTGACTGATGCTATTAAATTGCCTACTTATTCAAAATATATGAAGGATATTGTCTCTAATAAAAGGAAGATCCCTAATGAGGAAATTTCTACTTTGCTTGCTAATTATTACTTTAATGGTAAGGTTCCAAAGAAACTTGGATACCCTGGGATTCCAACCATCGCGTGCTCTATTAAAAATAATTATGTAGAACTGCCTTGTGTGATTTAGGAGCAGGAGTTAGTGTTATGCCTTTTTCTCTCTACAAGAGACTTCAATTGGAAAAACTAATACCAACTGATATATCTTTGCAAATGGATGATAAATCTACTACTATTCCTGTTGGTATATGTGAACATGTACCTGTTCAAGTGGCTCATAATTTCTTGATATTAACTGACTTTGTTGTGCTTGAAATGCCTGAAGATGACAATATGTCCATTATTCTTGGGAGACCTTTTCTTAATACTGCAGGAGCTGTTATTAATTGCAATCAAGGAAAGGTAACTTTTAATGTTAATGACAAGGAGCATATTATCTATTTCCCCAAGAAGATTGATAGGGATTATGGCTTAAATTCAATTGAAAATATTGAGGGCATTCAAGTTGGAGAAATATATTGTCCCATACCAAGAGAAAAGTATGAAATTATTATGATTGGGACCATTGCTATCAAGGTTGAGGTAACACAATCATTCAGTGGAATACAAAGTTTTGTTTCATATAAATTTTTTTTGGTAACAAGACCTGATCAACCTTGTTAACTAAGAAATTTTAATGAACAAAACAATGTTTTCACCATGATTACCTTCGCTTACTTTTATTTTATCCATTTTAGTTTTTGCTTTCGCTTAGTTTACTTTTCTATTGCTAGTTGCTTGCATATTAGAGTGTCTTAGACCTTCTGAAATTTTAGTTTTGTTTTGAATTTGCATATTTCCAAAATCATCTTTCTGTCAGAAAATCATTCATCACTACCTGAAAATTTCTCAAAAATAAAGTGTCTCGAAAAATTCCAGAAAATTCATATTAAATTTTTACGTGAAAAAAGGGGCAGAGAAGTGCCTGGGGAGTACCAGGGGGGCCCACCAGGCAGGCACACCACCTGGTGGCGCGGCCACACCAAGGGCGCGCCTGGCCATGGTGTGTGCCACCCCTAGCCCTCCACTCACTCTCTCACTTCCCACTTCTTTCTCTCTCCCGAGAAAACACCAGTGCATTGCTCAAAATCACGTTCTTGCTATTCTTGCTCGCGATTTTTTGATCTCCTTGCTCAGCCCATCTTTGCTGCTGAGATTTGGAGCAATTGTTCTCCGGTATGTGACTGCTCAGCTTGTCCAAGTAGATTTGTGATTAGTGGTTTATATCTTGAGTATTTTGCTACAGTAGGTGACAGGTTTTGTGAGCTTGTAAGATTGTTCAATTCTTAGAGAAATTGTTTTGATGCATGTTTAGGCCTCTTACAAGTCCCTATAAGTAGTTCCTTTCATTATGTAATAACTTTACAATCACTTGTATGATGGATGTTTAAATTTCAGAATAGAAGAATATGAACAACCACACTTTTGGAGAGATATTTCAGAGGGACACACCCAGGAGGGCAAGGCCTTCAAGACCGGCTTCTAAATTTAGGCCATCATATAATGAAGATCTTATTGCACCATGCTTTGGCAATGAAGGAGATGAGGGAGATGCTCACTCATCTACTTTCCCTTGTTTTACCTTTTTGCGAGCTGCAGGGATCCTCGATGAGTTCTTACTCCTTGTTCAAAGGGTTGGGTTGACCACTTACATGGAAGATGAGAGTGAGAAATATCCCATGCTCACCAAAACTTTCGTTGAGAGTTTTGCTTTCACTAACACCCCTTATCAGTCAACTATTTCGTTCAAAATTTATAATCTTCCTATTACCATGTCATTGGAAAGATTTTGCAGCATTATAGGCATAGGCGTGACTGGGATAGTGAAGAAGATCCAAGGTCGACCCGCTGATTTGCTAGAGCTCTACCGAAGTGTGACAAATGACGATGACCGAGCAGCTCAGCGTGGGAAGATAAGGAACATTCAACTCCCATCTCTTAGATATTTTGCTTATTATCTTGCCACTAGCATTCTTGGTAGGAAGAACACTAGTAATATTTCTAATTGTCAATTAGCCTTCCTCGTTGCTGCACTTAATAATGATACCAAGTATAATCTTGGTTATCTCATTGCTCACCGCCTAGCCGCTAGAGGACCTATTTATGGGGGCATTATTGCCTCACGCATGGTGTCTTCTTTAGAACTTTCTGTGGATCCTAATGACACTTTGTTGACTCCACAAAGGCTTGATCTTGCTGCTATGAAAATGCATCACTTTGTTACTACTGACTCTAGTACCGGGAGTTTAGTTTACAGGATGTTGTTCACTGACGGAGATGAGAGGGAAATTCCCTTGCCAACACCTTCTTTGTTCAGTATTTGTAGGATGCCATGGTCGCGCTCCAAGGAGGAGGTGGACGAGAAACTCCGCCTGCTGGGTTTCCACAGGCAGCACTAGGAGGATGTGCCCTCTTACGACTATTCTGCGCACTACGTTGGGGCGTCCTCGAGTTTGTATTAGGACAAAGGTACCTCTTCGCCATATTACGGAGACGCTCCATCTTGGCCAGTGATGTGCTCGTCCTTCGACGTAGAGCTCGTTGGGAACCCCAAGAGGAAGGTACGATGAGCACAGCAGCAAGTTTTCCCTCAGTTATGAAACCAAGGTTTAATCGAACCAGTAGGAGCAAGGAAACACCCCAAAGGTGTTACTAGCTGAGCTTTGGAAGGGCGCACTACCGGTGCTAGTAGCAACGTGGAGACCTTCACAACACAACCACAGAACTTTGTCCCCAACTTGCGATGAGGTTGTCAATCTCACCGTGTTTTGCGGAAAACAAAGGATTAAACGTATCGAATGGAAAAAAGTAGAAGTTTGCAGAAAGTAAACACAAAGCAGTAAAAGATTTTAGATTGTATGTAAAAGACAAGGACCGGGATCCATAGTTCACTAGAGGTGGCTCTCCTTAAGATAGATAACATGCAGGGTGAACAAATTACAGCGGGGCAATTGACAAACACTGAGAAAGCAATACATGCATATACTAATCATCTTGACTCCTTTGAGACTTGATTTGGCATTACAACATAATACATAGACCGCCATCCAACTGCATCTATGACTAATAATCCACCTTCAGGTTATCATCCGAACCCCCTCCAGTATTAAGTTGGAAGCAACAGATTATTGCTTTACAAACTGCGTGTAAAGTAAACAATACGATTGTTCTATGAACAAAGGATTGTTGTTTTATCCCTAGTAGCAACAACACATCTAGTACCTTAGAGATTTCTGTCACTTCCCCAGATTACTAGAGGCATGAACCCACTATCAAGCATAAATACTAACTCTTGGAGTTGCTAGCATCTACTTGGCCAAGATAGCTACTAACAACGGAAAGCATGCAAGATCACAAATAACAAAGACATGATAGAATCAATAATCAATCTGAAATAGCATCTCAATATCCATCGGATCCCCGCAAACACAACATGCAGAATTACAAATAGATGATTTTGATCATGAACGGAGCTCACAAGATCTAAACATGAAAGCACAAAGGAGGAGAACCAGCCATCTAGCTACTACATGGATCCATAGTCCAAGGATGAACTACTCACGCATCACACTCGAGGCTTGCATGGTGATGAAGAAGGCCTCCAGGGTGAATTCCCCTATCCGGCAGGGTGCCGGGAAGAGCTTCAAATCCCTCCCGATCTAGGGATGGAGATGACGACGGCTATAGACTCTTTCGTGGATTTTTGATCAGGTACTTAGGGTTTTCATCCCGAGGGCAATATATAGGCGGAAGGAGAGGTCGAGGGGGTGCCTGGGCTGGCCACACCACCCCCTGGCGCGGGCCTAGCCTGGACGCGCGGCCAGGTGGTGTGGCCGGCCCCTGTCCCTTCTCCGTCTCGTATTCTGGCACTTGATCCCTTCCGGAAAAATAGGCACTTTGGCTTTTGTCCCGTCCAATTCCGAGAATATTCATTTTCTGACTTTCCTGGAACCAAAAATAACAGAAAACAGGCAGCTGGCACTATGGCTCTTATTAATAGGTTAGTCCAAGAAATCATAAGAAAAGTACTCCAAAGTTGGAACAAAACACAAGAAAGTGGATAAAACTAAGCATGGAACATCAAAAATTATAGATACATTTGCAATGTATCAACATCCCCAAGCTTAACTCCTGCTCGTCCTCGAGTAGGTAAGTGATAAAAAGAAATAATAATTTTTGAGGTGACATGCACCATCAAAGACTTGATCAAAGTATTTGCAAAACATTCAAAGCTGGGATCATAGTACTTCAATCATAACATGAAAGACAAATTTCCAGCAATAAGCGAAGAAACTATGATGTAACATGAAAAGGCACAAACAAAAGATTCATGAATAACAATGCTTTGCAAGACGTTTGTTTGTTTCACATAAAGAAAACATAGCATAGTAGTATTCAGCTTGTCCCTCGATAGAGTAGCAAATATAAATGCATAGGACACCTTCAAAGTTCATAAGAGTGACTAGATACAATAGTTTAAAACAAGCAATAACAAGTTATGCATCAATCAACTAGTCTTGGGACAATGCACATAGAACTAAGAATGGCCACTATGCTCTCAAAGTAGGTGCATAAAGATAGAAGGTGGAGACTAGATATAATGGTGGAAGAAAGGCCTTTTGTAAAAGGAAGTAGGGATTCAAGTCTCATAAAGAGCTTCCAAAAATTATGGTACTTGTAGTTTTCAGCTCTCATTGCCCCTATCATAAGCATCTTGAAGGTGATTAAGGTTAAAGTGACACAACTAAGAGGATATGCTTGACAAGTTATAAACCGAAAGCTCATGCCCCTTACTTACGAAGACCGATCCTCATGCTACTCAACTTTAGTCACGAGTAAGCTCTTGTCATTGTAAGTATATGTGTATCATTAAGAACCGCCAACGGGGTACCCCTTGCACATGATACGGGAGCTTTCCCATAATCAAAATGACAAGGCAAGCAAACAATGAGCATCTCAGCGATCTTTTTATTTGCTATTTGCATAGGTTTTTATTGAGGATGCTTCATAGAGTGCTCATTATGGTGATGCGGCAAGTTTCCACCATGACTGGGCATGGCTTAGGCTAGCGGCCCAGGCGTTTCTCTAACACACATACAAACTCCATGATCTTACAAGTTCCACTTTTATTTCACACTGCCGGGATCCGTAAGCAAAAGAACATGATATCAACGGGGTACAAAGTACAAGTGCAATGTTGAAAGCGTTCCCCATGGTACATGGTTCTGCTAATTTCAACTTATAAAGCGCAAGCATATACGCAACAAAGAAGGACCCAATGGCTCAAGTTTATTTAGAGGCAAAAAAGTAAAGTGTGCCATCAAGTTTGTGAGAGCTTTAATCACTAGTTTTCTCATAACAAGTGGAAGGTAAACAAAAGCATGAATATACTTGGAATAGCATAAGCTAGTAGATAGGTATGGTGGACTCTTTGGAATAACTTGGTTTAGGGAGTTGGATGCATGAGTGGAACTCATACTTTGTTGTGGATGCTAGCAAAAGACTGGGAGCGACAAACTAAGAGAGCAATAATGGCCATAATCATGCAGAGCGACAAAACATCATTGATCAAAGCATAAAGTGATACTACAAGTTGAAACCTAAAGGATCAGAAAGGCTATGGTGACTTTGGATAGTCATAACATGGTGTGAGCATGCGCCAAGTCAACCCAAATAAAGCATCAAAGGAGAATACCACTATACTATGCTTTAATATGGTAAAACAACGCATGATTCATCCAAGGCACATTAAGCAATCTCAATTGTTTATAACAATTCATGCTACAGCAAAGAATACTAAGCATAAAGCCAAAACAATATCAAGCATGGCATGAGAAAGCATAGGCCATAGTCAAAAACAAGCTCTTTTTACCACATAAGTATGAACTTTCCTACTCTTTTCCAAACCAAACCAAACTATTTGCAAACCAATGTATGAAAGAGGGGGTCCAACCAATTTATTCAGAAAACTAAGCAAACCAAGGCAAACGAAAACCAAAACGAAAACGAAAAAGAAGACGCTCCAAGAAAAACACAACTGTGCATGAAACAATAAAAATGAAGCGTTTGGAAGGAACCTGGAATTTTTATTGATGAAGAAGGGGATGCCTTGGGCATACCCAAGCTTTGATTATTGTACTTATTAGATATTTCTTGGGGTGACACGCGTGGCATCCCCAAGCTTGAGCTTTAGTCCATCCTTCATCTCATTACTCATTCCTTCCATACACTTGAAATTTTTCCTTCATACAAAACTTCACACAATCTCATTAGCAACATTAGTGCACTCAATATAAATAAGTCTCAAGGTTCAGTTCTAACACCAACTAAACTTACATTAGAACACTAGCTACTGTAGCACTTTCCTCAAAAATCTCAGTTCCCCAAAAGAACTCAAGAAGGAACCAACAAGAAGCAAATGCAGAAAATGGCAGAAATCTGTCAAAACAGACTAGCAGGTAAAGTCGAATTTTTTATAAGACCTTCTGTTGCTCAAATCAAAAAGTGTTAAACTAACGAAAGTTAGATAACAACCTGGAGCAGAAGAATACAAAATTATAGCTCAATCCTACATACATATCTCTCTCACGAATGTTTACGGTGAAGCACAAAAATCTGTTTCAGGACAGCAACTTTCCCAATCATTACTTCACTCTCATTAGAGGTTACTCTTGGCACAAAAAGCAAATAAAAAGGATAAGGAGAGGTTATTACAGAGGTAATAACTTCCAAGACTCATCTAAAACTTTTGGGTTATCTTCCAATAAGTACTTTTCTTTAACGCCTTTAAGTTAGGCATAAGAAGCAAAGAAAGAATCAAGTGTTCTCAAATGAAGAAGCATTAAGACCAAATTTTGTTTTCATAGGAGAAGCAAAAGAAATCTTTTCTCTCTTTTTAGGGAAGTGTTTTATACCTTTCTTGAGTGGGAGTTGATATTTAATGGTGCCTTCTTTCATATCATTGATGGCACCAACAATTCTAAGAAAAGGTCTTCCCAAAGTAATAGGACAAGAAGCATTGTATTCAACATCCAAAACATAGAAATCAACGGGGACATAGGAATCGTTAACCATAATAAGAACATTATTAATACTCCCCATGAGTTTCTTTTTAGCATTAGCATCAAGTGGGACATTCAAATAACAATTTTCAAGAGGAGGCAAATCAAGCATATCATAAATCCTTCTAGGCATAATAGAAACACTACTATCAAGATCACACAAAGCTTTGAAATCAAAGTCATTCACTTTCATATTAATGATGGGTTCCCAACCATCTTCTTGCTTTATAGGAATAGAAGCTTTATGTTTCATCTTTTCTTCTTTAATCTTTATGAGAGCATCAGTAATGTGTTTTGTAAAAGCCATGTTCATAGCACTAGCATTAGGACTTTTAGCAAGCTTTTGTAGGAACTTAATAACTTTAGAGATATTGCAACCATCAAGATCAAAATCAACTTTATCATCTAAAGTAGTAGAACTATTACTAGCCTCAACACTAGTGGTGGTGATAGTAGAAACACTAATGTTTCTAGCAATTTCATCTTCTCTTTCCCACTTAGCATGTAATTCAGCTAATAGTCTAACATTTTCATCAGTTCTTACTTGTATGACATTAGTAGCTGCAAAGGGATTCTCATTAGTTTCAGGTTTTGCAGCCATTTTATTCAAAGTAGATTGAGCTTCAGCCAAAGATGCTATATTTCTTTCAGCATTAGAGAGTTTTTCCTCAATAGTTTTATTGAAAGCAGTTTGTTTACTAATAAACTCTTTAAGCATAACTTCAAGTTCAGAGGGAGCACTCTTATTATTATTGTAAGAATTTCCATAAGCATTACCATTGTTGGGAGGATATGGCTTATAATTGTTGTTACCAAAATTGTTCCTATAAGCATTATTACCATAAGCATTGTTGCCAAAGTTGTTATTTCCTATGAAGTTCACATCAACTTGCTCTTCTTGAGCAACCAAAGAGGCTAAAGGAACATTATTTGGATCAATATGGGCTTTCCCCTTAACAAGCATAGACATAATAATATCAATCTTATCACTCAAGGAGGAGGTTTCCTCAACAGAATTTACCTTCTTACCTTGTGGAGCTCTCTTAGTCTGCCATTCAGAATAATTAACCATCATATTGTCCAGAAGTTTTGTTGCAGCACCCAAAGTGATGGTCATAAAGGTACCTCCAGCAGCTGAATCCAATAGGTTCCTTGAAGAATAGTTCAATCCTGCATAAAAAGTTTGGATGATCATCCAAGCAGTCAGTCCATGAGTGGGACAATTCTTTACCAAAGATTTCATTCTTTCCCAAGCTTGAGCAACATGCTCATTATCAAGTTGTTTAAACTTCATTATTTCACTTCTCATTGATATAATCTTAGCAGGAGGATAGTATTTTCCAATAAAAGCATCTTTGCATTTAGTCCAAGAATCAATACTAATTTCCAATTCAACCATTCTTTAGCTTTTCCTCTCAAAGAGAAAGGAAACAATTTCAGTTTAATAATATCACCATCTATATCCCTATGCTTTTGCATCTCACAAAGTTCAACAAAGTTATTTAGATGGAAAGCAGCATCTTCATTACCAATACCAGAAAATTGCTCTCTCATAACAAGATTGAGTAAAGCAGGTTTTATCTCAAAGAAAGTATTTTCAGCCACAGGTGGAGCAATAGGTGTGCCCATAAAATCATTGTTGTTGGTGCTAGTGAAGTCACACAACTTAGTGTTTTCAAGAGAAGTCATTTTTTGGGTTTTCAAATAAGAAAGCAAACTTGCAAAAATAATTTTTTTTCTGTTTTTAGATAAAGAAACAAGCAAACAAAGAAAAAAGAAAACTAAGCAAAACAAAAACAACAAAGTAAAGAGATTGGTTATGAGGGACTCCCCTTCTGAAGATGTCCTTGAGTCCCCGGAAACGGCGCCAGAAAATCTTGATGTGCTCATCGTTCGACGTAGAGCTTGTTGGGAACCCCAAGAGGAAGGTACGATGAGCACAACAGCAAGTTTTCCCTCTGTTATGAAACCAAGGTTTAATCGAACCAGTAGGAGAAAGGAAACACCCCAAAGGTGTTACTAGCTAAGCTTTGGCAGGGCGCACTACCGGTGCTAGTAGCAACGTGGAGACCTGCACAACACAACCACATCACTTTGTCCCCAACTTGCGATGAGGTTGTCAATGTCACCGTGTTTTGCGGAAAACAAAGGATTAAACGTATCGAATGGAAAGAAGTAAAAGTTTGCAGAAAGTAAACACAAAGCAGTAAAAGATTGTAGATTGTATGTAAAAGACAAGGACCGGGATCCATATTTCACTAGAGGTGGCTCTCCTTAAGATAGATAACATGCTGGGTGAACAAATTACAGCGGGCAATTGACAAACACCAAGAAAGCAATACATGCATACACTAACCATCTTGACTCCTTTGAGACTTGATTGGGTATTACAACATAATACATAGACCGCCATCCAACTACATCTATGACTAATAATCCACCTTCAGGTTATCATCCGAACCCCCTCTAGTATTAAGTTGCAAGCAACAGATTATTGCTTTACGAACTGCGTGTAAAGTAAACAATACGATTGTTCTATGAACAAAGGAGTGTTGTTTTCTCCCTAGTAGCAACAACACATCTAGTACCTTAGAGATTTCTGTCACTTCCCCAGATTACCAGAGGCATGAACCCACTATCGAGCATAAATACTAACTCTTGGAGTTGCTAGCATCTACTTGGCCAAGATAGCTACTAACAACGGAAAGCATGCAAGATCACAAACAACAAAGACATGATAGAATCAATAATCAATCTGAAATAGCATCTCAATATCCATCGGATCCTCGCAAACACAACATGCAGAATTACAAATAGATGATCTTGATCATGAACGGAGCTCACAAGATCTAAACATGAAAGCACAAAGGAGGAGAACCAGCCATCTAGCTACTACATGGATCCGTAGTCCAAGGATGAACTACTCACGCATCACACCGGAGGCATGCATGGTGATGAAGAAGGCCTCCAGGGTGAATTCCCCTCTCCGGCAGGGTGCCGGGAAGAGCTTCAGATCCCTCCCAATCTAGGGATGGAGATGACGGTGGCTATAGACTCTTTCGTGGATTTTGATCGGGTACTTAGGGTTTTCGTCCTGAGGGCAATATATAGGCGGAAGGAGAGGCCGAGGGGGTGCTAGGGCTGGCCTCACCACCCCCTGGCGCGGGCCAGGCTGGGCCGTGCGACCAGGTGGTGTGGCTGGCCCCTGGCCCTTCTCCGTCTCGTATTCTGGCACTTGATCCCTTCCGGAAAAATAGGCACTTTTATCCCATCCAATTCCGAGAATATTCATTTTCTGACTTTCCTGGAACCAAAAACAGCAGAAAACAGGCAGCTGGCACTGTAGCTCTTGTTAATAGGTTAGTCCAAGAAATCATAAGAAAAGTACTCCAAAGTTGGAACAAAACACAAGAAAGTGGATAAAACCAAGCATGGAACATCAAAAATTATAGATACATTTGCAATGTATCAGCCAGCTTGGGATTGATCTCCACTTAGGCCAAAAGCCTAAGCTTGTGTGTGTGTGGGGGAGGGGGTACACCGACATCACACTCGTCTACTTATCATGTTCAGTTTGTACTTTCTATATCCATGTTTTGCTTTCTTTTTACTTTTTGTTCTTGCTTTGTTTCTACTTTCCAAAATACAAAAAGACCAAAAATATTTTCATTGTTTCTCTTTGTTTGCTTCTTTGTCTTTTTAGCCTTGGTTTGCCTTTTCCTTTTAGCTTTGTTTTGATTATTCGAAAAACCCAAAAAGATTTCACTTTGCTTGTTCTTCCTTTTGGTTCTTGTCTTTAAAAATCGAAAACCCAAAAATATTTGTTGTTCTTCTTTGGTTTTGTGAAGTTCGTTGCAGGGTTCAGTAGTCCTCAGTGGAGTTTGGTTTCATGTTATTATTCAAGCCACACAAGTAAAGGGCAATAATGAAGATTAATGACAACTTGAGGTGTGGTAAGAGGCTCGTAACGAACTCTATTTTTTTCATTTTTGTACATCTACTCATCATTGTGGGCATTCTTAGTCTGTTCACATAAGATGTATGTTATTTATGGATGCTTAGTAGTTCTTGCTCTCTTATGATCAGCTCCAGCTTACTAATAGTTTGTAGCATGTCATATGAATGTTTGCTTGCATTGTTTTATTCATAACTTGGTATGACACTATGGTATCCTCCTCTGAATGTTTCACTTGAATTGACTTGGCACATGCTCACGCATGCATATGACTGAAACAATCAGTTAAGCCTCGATGAATTATTTTGCCTCAGGGTTCTTGAATCACTTTCATGCCATAATTAGTCATGTTTTGTTGCAAGCATGATTATGACAGTTATTGCTCTCTCGTTTGTCGCTCCCTTTCTATTGCTAGCCTTCACTTGCACTAAGTATAAGCTCTACTCGTGTTTCCAACTCCCCAAAACCAATATTGCCAAAAGTGTCCACCATGCCTACCTATTAGCATCATTTGCTATTCTGTGCATATTCAGTATGCCTTGTTTTTCTTCCAAATAAAATATTTGCTTGTTATGAGAAAGTTAGTTAGTAAAGCTCTCATAAACTTGATGGCACACTTTACTTTTCTTGCATTTAATAAACTTCAACCATTGTGCCCATCTATGTTGCGTATATGCTTGCGCTTTATAAGTTGAAGTTAGCAGAACCATGTATCATGCGGAACGCTTTCAACATTGCACCTATATTCCATTGATATCATGATTCTTTTGCTTATGGACCCCGGCAGTGTGAAATAAAAGGGGAACTTGTAAGATCATGGAGTTTGTATGTGTGTTAGAGAAACGCCTGGGCCGCTAGCCTAAGCCATGCCTAATCATGGTGGAAACTTGCAGCATAACCATAATGAGCATTCTATGAAGCATCCTCAAAAAAACCTATGCAAATAGCAAATAAAAAGATCGCTGAGATGCTCATTATCTGCTTGCCTTGTCATTTTAATATGGGATAGCTCCTGTGTCATGGGGCAAGGGGTACCCCGTTGGCGGTTATCTATGATATATGTACTTACAATGACAAGAGCTTACTTGTGATTGAAGTTGAGTAGCATGAGGTTCGGTCTTCGTAAGTAAGGGGCATGAGATTTCAACTTATAACTTGTCAAGCATATCCTCATATTTGTTCACTTTAACCTTAATCACCTAAAAGATGCTTATGATAGGGGCAATGAGAGTTCAAAGCTAACGAGTACCATACTTTCAGCATTTGGAAGCCTTTAAAACTTTTCAAAACCTTTTCACTCCCTTGTTGAGTCTCCACACATTCTATGAGCACTTTCTTGAGAGCATAGTTGTCATTCTTAGTGTAATATGTTTATTTCAAAACTTGATTAATTATGTCTTGACTTTAATGCTTGTATCTCTGATATCTTTACTTCTAGTCTTCACTTAAACTTCAGAGCTGCCTTGGCATTTATGTTTGCCCCACAATCAAAGGCAAGCGAGATACCACTCTATCATACCTTTTTATGAGCATTGCAATGGTGCTTATGTTTATGTTCCATGCTACTTAATATTTTTGAGTTGGAATCTCTTCATAGCTTGCAATGACTATTGGGTAGCCTTATTTGCATACTCCTTATTATGCGTTGTCTAAGTACTTGATCATATGCTGAGAATATATACATCTTATGAAGCAAATGTGTTCGTGAAAGTTTCTTTTATCGCACTCAGTTTTCAACTGAATTGCTTGAGGACAAGCAATAAGCTAAGATTGGGGGGAGTTGATACATCCAAACTTATCTACTTTCCCGAACACTTTTGCTATCCTCTAAACTTATGTGATTTGGATACAACTAACACGGATTGACGCTGTTTTAAGCAGAATTATCTTGGTGTCTAGTTTTTGTGCAGAAAATCAACTATCAGGAAAAATCTCGGAAAATATGCCAAAAATCCTATTTCACCAGAAGACTCACGGAGCCAGAAGACGAGATGGAGGAGGGTCACGAGGGGCCCACACTACCTGGCCGCGCGGGCCAGGCCTGGCCACGCTAGGAGGTGGTGTGGCCGCCTCGGACTCCACCTCGACCTCTCCATTCGCCTATAAAATCCCTCTGACCTAAAAACAGAGGGGGGTTCGACGTTTTTCTAGAAAGAGTTCCACTACGCCGCCACCACCAGATTCCGCGAATCAGAACCAGAAACTCCGTTCTGGCACCCTGCTGGGACGGGGAATTGGAGGAGATCATTTCCATCATCGTCACCTTTGCTTCTCCATCGACTATCCATGATTCCCCCATCTATGAGTGAGTAGTTGTCAACACCCGGATTTTTAATCCCAAATGCATGTTATGCCATACCTAGCAATCCCAGGATTACCATTTTTGCGAGACATAACAAATTGGATATCACAGTACATCATCCATTACAAACCATGATAAGGTCTTACACAAATAAAGGATCTCATGATCCGGTCTTAATACAAACAAGCAGCGGAATAATAAGCGTAGTAGTGGGCTCCATCTTTAGGGTCATAGGAAATGCTGACGATGGGAGATTACCCTAGTTGTTGTAGACCTCCAGCTGTCCATCATCCTGATAGTCCTCCTCATAGTCTGGCCACGGGAATAGCTAGGGACAAAGCCATGAGTACTCTTTAAGTACTCGCAAACTATCACTAACAAGTAAGGTAGCTCTAGTAGGAATCTTAAGCTCTAGGTTTATTTGCAAAAAGGAAGATTTATTTAAACTGAGTTTAGAAGTAAATAAAACTAATTTAATATTCTAAATCACTTAAGTGGGAAACTAGTTTTCATATCCACAACCCTGTTGTGGTCAAGTAAAAATCATAGTTCACTTCACATGTCATTTTGAAAACATCTAACGACGGAACAGTATGGCCACTCCAACTATCCATGACCGTGGACGCGGCTATTCGAATATTTTGACACTCTGCAGAGGTGGTACACTTTCACCACAAAATTTGATACATTCGTCGGGGATAACCTTGATTCAATCATACTTAGTATGCGGATAATCAATCATAACCTTTCAATTACACACTCTAGTATAGGCACCTCCCCTATGATCTTGGCCTCCCAGCCATGGCCCTCTGCCATCCTGGGCACTTCACAGGTGGACATCATCAAGAGGTAGCCTCAGCTCAAAGCTCTTCCGTGAGGGAACCCATACTAATGCATATAAACTTCCGGCTAAGCCCTACCCAATTCAGGTATTATGGTTGTACGGTAAAATTGGAATGGTATCGCATCCAAACCCAACCATCAGTTTTTTATAAAGGGGTAAGGCTCATGCCTCAACATTTTCATCATCAAACCATTGTGTTTCTCAACACATGTCAAAACATCTCAATAGAATGAATCATCATTCCAAGGTTTTCATAAGCATTTTCACCAAGTATTCTCATCTAAAGTGATCAACTTTTATGCTTAGCACTAGCCCCTAAAGTTAAGAGGGTTCACTAATGAGGGGTGCTAATCTTCAATCTCATGCCATAGAATGACATCTAAGTATAGGCCTAGTTTTATACTCTTTATGCTATCTATACTATTTTTCCAAATACTCACAAAGCACTAACTACAAGTAAAGAATTTTGGTAGAGTAAAAGAATAAAGCTTGCAAGTAAAACTTGGGCAACCAAGCATGGCTAAAGCATCTTGCTTAGGTTAAGCCTTGCAAGTGTTAGATTGAATGGTTCTAGCTTACACATAATAGCTTTCCTTGATTGGTGCAGTGATTGAAGTTCTCTTCTTCTTCTCGGTAGTACTCCTCCTCCTCGTATCCTTGGTCGGTACTATCGTCTATGAATAAATACGGGGTACACAATCACCAAACAATATTTAACTCATTCTATTAGCACACTAAGGCTCACACTTGATGATCTAGCATCATCACATGAAATAAAGAACTAGTTTTATTTATCTTATTTGAGAAAAGTAATTTCTACTCACTGAAATTAATTAAGATTTAGTATTCTCCATTTAAAATATGGGATCATATGGACACATGTCATCACCACATATTCTAATACATGGGAATATGATTCAAAGGGTTGGTCAAGTTTTATAAAGTTTAAGATTATCATTTAATAGATTTAAAGTGACTAGAAATGCCCTAATAGCATTCTTTTGGTACTAGTCCAATGTCACTGCATGCAAACCTAAATATTTTTACATATTCAGATAGATATTGTCAAATGAGATTTTTCAGAGTTGGAATCAACTCAAAAGCTATTATGGTTGATTTTTGAAAAATGTTTGAAGTTGCAAAAGTCTCTATCTTGTTATTTTTACTAAAGATTAACTCTAACTCCAAATGATTTAAATCCAACGAGCTTGGATTAATTTAATTACCTTTCTAGCAAAATATGAATCATGCAATTTGGTTTCGTGAAACTTTCTGAATTGATTTTTGAATCAGTGGACAGAAAGTAGTCTAAACAAAAATGGAAAAACAATATTTAAATTTCCAAGCCAGCGCGGGAAGTTAAGAGGGCTGGCCCAACTTCACTGCATAGTGCAGCTGGCTGCTGACAGAGGGGGTCCACTCGTCAGCGACTGCATCTAAGCAAAATGGTATCTACGCACCTGAGTTGTGCGATTAGAAGACAAATCAACGGCTGGGAGTCATCATCGACAACGAACTACTCCGGCGAGGAATCAACCCTAACATGGCGGTGGGGGTCTGGCTAGGCTCACCTGGGCTCCGGCTAGGGTCGGCGAAGGGGGCGATCGACGTGGTAGACGACGGCGAGTCGAGGCGCGGTCACGACAGGGCTTGGGGTGACGAGGCTACATGTTGCTATTGGCGTGGCGGAGGCTAGGGGACGGTGCGTGGTTCCCTGGCGATTCTCACGGGCGTAATGGCGAGGCATGGGGCGGTGTGATTTGGTCGGGAGCGTGTGGTGCTCCGCGAGGACGCAGAGGTGGTTGCGGCGGCGTGCGGCAGCTGCAGGTTGCACGGCGGCAAACGGGGTTGTCTGTGGGGTTGGGGTGATCATGGCGAGCTAGTGCACGCGAGGCGGGGGTGAGGTGCGATATGTGTGAGCTGATCGGGCGCCGCGAGCTAGCGCGCTCTAGGCATGGCAGAGAGACATGGTGCGCGGCGTAGCTAGGGTGGTCCAGAGCTCGTCTGCGGTCGTGGCTTGGACAGGGGGTGGTGGTGGAGTGCGGCGTGGCTGCTGCGTGTCATGGGAGAGGGTTGTGTTTCCTCTGGCGCTCGGCCCACTGTCGGCCGACGACGACCAAAAACAGGTGGCACTCCACTATGCACACGGCGAAAGGGGGCTTGTCTAGTGCATGGTTAGGCTCAGGGGAGACAAGGGGTTTAAGAGGGGACCAAATGGTCGAGAATTACTGTGGAAACAGTGAAGTTAGGGTAGAGTTAGTTTAGTGTCTGCCAGGTGTTTGTTGTAATGGCCGAAAGAAATGTACTTTGGAATTTTTTATTCAATTTTGGTGAGTGGTTTGATCTTAAGCTTGAGAGTCTATGTTTGCTTCGACTTGCCAAGGGGAATTGATTTGATAGGTTTTTGAGAAAGTGTGATCTTAACATAGGAACTAGATTCAATTTTCAACTGTCCATTAAATTGATTTGAAAGATGGTTTTGTAAGTTTGTAAAGTGGGCCTTGATACACTTTTACTTGGTCTAGCAAAGGGGTGAAAATAAAAGGAATTGTTTCTGTTAGAAATTTTCTTCTAGGAACACACAAAGTGGCCTAGTGGTTTACTTTTGTCAAAATGACCATTTGCTTTATTGATTCATATTTGATTTCTTTTGATTTTGTTTGCAATTGGTCTAGATGATGTAGTATTAATTTTTAAACCATTTCACACCATTTGGAACAATCAAGCATGGCATTTTTAATCAATCACACATTAATGCAAAAAAACATGCATTTATATTCATTTTCTTAATAAAAGTTTTTGTTAACCCTAAATTGGGTGATTAGAACTTGATAATCTTGATTAGGGTGTTTGGGATGTTACAAACCTTCCCTCCTTAAACAAAATGTCATCCCTAGATTTAAGAAAAACTAGGAACTAAAGGGATCTAGAAACTCGGTCCTAATGTAATCTTCTCGCTCCCAAGTAGCTTCTTCTTCAGTATGGTTCCTCCATTGGATCTTGAGAAACTTGATACTCCGGGTCCTGGTGGTTCTGAAGGTTTCTTCCAAGATACAAATGGGTACTTCATGATACTTCAGATCCTTGTTGATATCAACGGCTCGGTGATCGATGTTCTTGAACACTTCGGTCTTCTCCGAAACTTCTATACATTTGCGAAGTAACGAGATATGGAACACATTATGGAGGGCTGACATCTCCTCTAGTAGTTCCAATTGATATGACACTTCTCCACAACGATTCAAAATCTTGAAGGGTCCAATATATATGGGGGCTAACTTCCCTTTCAGTTGAAAACGTTGCGTTCCCTTCAAAGGCGACACTTTGAGATACACAAAATATCCGACATTGAAAGTCAGGTCTCGACGTCTTTTATCAGCATAACTCTTCTATCTGGATTGGGCGGTCTTGAGGTGCTCACGGAATTTGTGAACCTTCTCTTCAGCTTCTCGTAGGATGATGGGTCCGAAAATCTGAGTCTCTCCTACTTGCGACCAATTCAAGGGGGTTCGGCACTTCCTTCCATATAAGAACTCAAAGGGGGCCATTTGCAAACTGGCTTGATAACTGTTGTTGTATGAGAATTCTGCGAAAGGCAGACAATCTTCCCATTTTGATCCATACTCTAACACACAAGCTCTCAACATATCTTATAAGATTTGGTTGACTCTTTCAGTCTGTCCATCGGTCTACGGGTGATAAGCTATGCTAAAATTCAACTTGGTTCCCAATCCTTCTTGGACTTTCTGCCAAAATCTTGAGGTAAACTGGGTTCCTCGATCCGACACTATGGTCTTGGGGGTTCCATGCAAACTGACGATTCTAGCAATGTACAACTCTGCTAGCTTCGAACTCTGGTAGGTAGTCTTGACAGGTATAAAATGGGCTACCTTGGACAGTCTATCAACTATGACCCAAATAGAGTCATTTCCCCTACTAGATGTAGGCAAACCGGTGATAAAGTCCATTCCGACGGAATCCCATTTCCATTTTGGAATCTGCAATGGTTGTAAAATTCATGCGGGTCTCTGATGTTCTGCTTTGACTCTCTGATAGATATCACACTTGACGATGTAGCTTCCGATTTCTCTCTTCATCTTGTGCCACCAAAATTGCTCCTTCAAATCCTGATACATCTTCGTTCCTCCGGGGTGGATAGAATAAAGAGTATCATGAGCTTCCTGCATGATAACTTGCTTCAGCTCGGCATCTGCTAGCACATAGATACGTCCTTTGTACCACAAAACTCCTTCTTCATCCTTGGTGAATCCGGGTACCTTTCCTATACCAATACGACGCTTGATTCCATCGATACTCGCATTTTCTTTCTTAGCCTCCTTGATCTGACTGAGCAACGTGGGTTGCAGTTCTATGCTAGCTAAGAATCCCTTGCTGACTAGCTCTGTTCTAAACTGCTCCAACTCTTGATGCAAACTTGGCTAGGCTTCTTTGATCATGGTGTTTAATCTACACGACAATCTGCTAAGAGCATCCGCTACCACATTGGCTTTGCCGGGGTGATAGTGAATGTCAAGTTCATAATCCTTGATTAACTCTATCCATCTCCTTTGCCTCATATTGAGCTCCTTCTGAGTAAAAATATACTTCAAACTCTTGTGATCTGAATAAATCACACAACAGTTACCCATAAGGTAATGACGCCATGTCTTCAATGCTAAAACTACAGCTGCTAGTTCAAGATCATGGGTAGGGTAGTTTTGCTCATGCTGCTGATGTGCTCGTCGTTCGATGTAGAGCTCGTTGGGAACCCCAAGAGGAAGGTACGATGAGCACAACATCATGTTTTCCCTCAGTTACGAAACCAAGGTTTAATCGAACCAGTAGGATCAAGGAAACACCCCAAAGGTGTTACTAGCTGAGCTTTGGCAGGGCGCACTACTGGTGCTAGTAGCAACGTGGAGACCTGCACAACACAACCACAGAACTTTGTCCCCAACTTGCGATGAGGTTATCAATCTCACCGTGTTTTGCGGAAAACAAAGGATTAAACGTATCGAATGGAAAGAAGTAAAAGTTTGCAAAAACTAAAAAAAAAGCAGTAAAAGATTGTAGATTGTATGTAAAAGACAAGGACTGGGATCCATAGTTCACTAGAGGTGGCTCTCCTTAAGATAGATAACATGCTGGGTGAACAAATTACAGCGGGGCAATTGACAAACACCGAGAAAGCAATACATGCATATACTAATCATCTTGACTCCTTTGAGACTTGATTGGGCATTACAACATAATACATAGACTGCCATCCAACTGCATCTATGACTAATAATCCACCTTCAGGTTATCATCCGAACCCCCTCCAGTATTAAGTTGCAAGCAACAGATTATTGCTTTACGGACTGCATGTAAAGTAAACAATACGATTGTTCTATGAACAAAGGATTGTTGTTTTCTCCCTAGTAGCAACAACACATCTAGTACCTTAGAGATTTCTGTCAGTTCCCCAGATTACCAGAGGCATGAACCCACTATCGAGCATAAATACTAAGTCTTGGAGTTGCTAGCATCTACTTGGCCAAGATAGCTACTAACAACGGAAAGCATGCAAGATCACAAACAACAAAGACATGATAGAATCAATAATCAATCTGAAATAGCATCTCAATATCCATCGAATCCTCGCAAACACAACATGATGAATTACAAATAGATGATCTTGATCATGAACGGAGCTCACAAGATCTAAACATGAAAGCACAAAGGAGGAGAACCAGCCATCTAGCTACTACATGGATCCCTAGTCCAAGGATGAACTACTCACGCATCACACTGGAGGCTTGCATGGTGATGAAGAAGGCCTCCAGGGTGAATTCCCCTCTCCGGCAGGGTGCCGGGAAGTGCTTCAGATCCCTCTCGATCTACGGATGGAGATGACGACGGCTACAGACTCTTTCATGGATTTTTGATCGGGCACTTAGGTTTTTTGTCCCGAGAGCAATATATAGGCGGAAGGAGAGGCCGAGGGGGTGCCGGGAGCCACCACACCACCCCCTAGCACAGGCCCAGCCTGGTCGCGCGGCCAGGTGGTGTGGCCGGCCCCTGGCCCTTCTCCGTCTCGTATTCTGGCACTTGATCCCTTCCAGAAAAATAGGCACTTTGGCTTTTGTCCCGTCCAATTCCGAGAATATCCATTTTCATACTTTCCTGGAACCAAAAACAGCAGAAAACAGGCAGCTGGCACTATGGCTCTTGTTAACAGGTTAGTCCAAGAAATCATAAGAAAAGTACTCCAAAGTTGGAACAAAACACAAGAAAGTGGATAAAACCAAGCATGGAACATCAAAAATTATAGATACATTTGCAATGTATCAGCTGCTTCAGTTGTCGGGACATATATGCTATGACTTTGCCTTCTTGCATCAACACACATCCAAGACCAATCTTGGATGCATCACAATACACATCAAAAGGCTTCTTGATATCTGGCATAATCAGAATTGGGGCTGAAATCAATCTCTTCTTAGCTCTTGAAAACTTGCTTCACATTTGTCTGTCCATTCAAACTTCTTCTCTTTCTTCAATAATTGGGTCATTGGTCTTGCGATGCTCGAAAATCTTTCAACAAACTTGCGGTAATATCCCGCTAATCTGATAAATGCACGGACTTGAGTTTGAGTGGTTGGGGCTTTCCATTCTTCAACATCTTTGATCTTGGCAGGATCGACAGCGACTCCTCCTGCCGACACAATATGTCCTAGGAACCCTACTTCCTTCAACCAGAATTCACATTTTCTAAACTAGGCATACAGCTGATGTTCTCTAAGGGTTTCAAGGATGGTTCTCAGATGTAGCTCATGGTCTTCTTCTGACTTGGAATAGATAAGAATATCGTCGATAAAAACAATGACAAACTTATCCAGGAAATTCATAAAAATCTTATTCATGAGATTCATGAAGTAAGCAGGGGCATTGGTTAATCCAAAAGACATGACCGTATACTCATATAATCCATATCTGATGGTAAATGCGGTCTTTGGAATATCTGTTGCACGAATCTTGAGTTGATGATAACCAGTTCTAAGATCAGTCATAGAAAACACTCTGGCAAAAGTCAACTGATCAAACAGATTTTCTATCTTTGGCAGTGGGTACTTGTTCTTGATGGTGATATCATTCAGCTTCCGGTAATCCGTGCACAAACGGTTACCTCCATCTTTCTTATCCACAAACAAAATAGGTGATCTCCATGGCGATGCTTTTGGTTGAATCAAACCTTTCTCCAGCATAACATCAAGTTGTTTCTTCAGCTCCACTAATTCGGAGGGGTTCATGCTATAAGGTCTCTGAGCTATGGGTCTAGTTCTAGGAATTAGTTCAATGATGAACTCGATATCCCAATCTAGGGGCATACCGGGCAATTCATCTGGGAATACGTCGGGGTATTCACAGACTACTCTGACATGGTCTAGGGTTGGTTGGACTAGACTCTTGTTGCATTTGAACTGACGGGTCAAGGTTTCAGATACATGCTCTACTGATACTCTAGAGCTACTGGTCCTGGTTATGGTTTTATTGGCACAGTCAATCAATCCTTTATGTTTCGACATCGAATCCATTCCTAGTACTACTTCCAAACCTTTGGTTCCAAGTACTATTATATTGGCATAAAAATCTATTCCATGGATTCTGATAGGTACAACCTTGCAAATTTTTCTAGCTTTGGTGGTTGAACCAGGTATTTGAACTATCATAACATGCTTCAATTTTGTTGGTTGAATCTTACTAGTGCATGCAAATTCTTTTGTAACAAATGAGTGCGATGCTCCAGAATCAAACAACACTCTTGCTAAAACTCTGTTAACCGAAAACATACCCAGCACAACATCTAGCGCTTCCTGTGCTTCTTCAGCATTCATGTGGAACAGACGGCCATTGCGGTTGAGCGAGTTCCCTGGGGCAAATCTCCTTCTAGGCTGAACACAGCACTGCTGCTGAGCAGGGGCATTCACATTGGTGGCGACTGCCAGCTTCTTGGGGCACTCGTTGGAGTAGTGACCCTTGACTCCACATTCAAAGCAAGTGATTTGGGACTTGTCTTTAGCTGCAATAGGCACAACATTGCTTCCAGTCCTTGGGGAAGTATTGTTGTTGTTGGACTTGGGTGGTGCACGGTTGAAATTGTTGGAGTTGCCGGGGTTGTTGTTGTGGTTTCCTCCAGACTTCAAGTTTCCTCCGCTATGATTGGAATAGCTTGCACGGGACATCTGGGGTCGGTTGTTTCTTGGGGCATATCCTGCAGACGGGTTGGGGCGATACTTCTGGGTATTGTGGGATCCATTCTGGTGCATCATGCGACGCTTGCGGTTGTCGTTGGCTTGGTTGATCTTCCCTTCCATCTAGATGGTAGAGTCTACTAGCTCTTCTAGATCTTGAAAACGGATGTTGACTAACACAGTATCCATCTCATCATGCAGTCCATTCAGGAACCTTTCCTTCTTGGCTTCAGTGTTAATCTCATCAGGGACATATCTTGCTAGGGACAGGAATTTGTCATGGTACGCCACTACCAACATCCTTCCTTGCTTCAGTTCTCTGAACTTGTCTCTCATTCTGGTGACTAAACCTTGTGGCACATGGGTGCGGCTGAACTTGATCTTGAATGCTTCCCAAGTCATCATCTGACCTTCGTTCATGGTACGAGTGCTATTCCACCAGGCTCTTGCATCCCCTGCCAGATAGTGGGTGGCAAATAGTACTTTCTCATTTGCTTCAACTCCTGCGACTTCCAGATTGTTCTCCATGGTTTGCAGCCAGTCATCAGCATCTAAATAGTACTTACTAATGATAGGGGGATTGGTATTCTGAAAGTTCTTAAGCTTGGATCCATGGTGATCTTGGTTTCTATGGCCTTGATTATTGTGGGCCATCTGAGCTATATGTTGAAGAGTGGCTAGGTTGGCTTGATGTTCGGCTCTACTAGCTTCACAGTCTGAAACTAGCATTTGTAGAATCTGCAACATTGGGTCCTGAGATGAGATGCTTCCTCCGGGGTTTCCATGAGTCATCTAAAGATTGAGATAGATAAAGAGATAAGAGGGAAATTTCTAAGGTTCATGGTTTTGTTTCGAAAGCTTTAAACTTTGAGTTTGACTCGGGTTTTGCAAACTAACAACTTCCTCTCATTCATTCATTTAGAGCACACCATACAAACACACACCACAAACAAATGGAAAACAGATGGTTTTAAGAACCATTCTGTGAAACTACGATACAGTGGGACCGATACAACTCATTCCTATGGTAGTGCTCAAGTGCATCTAATCATCAATGAAGTCGGAATCATCATCATCAGTGTGGAACTCCATGGCATCATCCTCCAGGTAGTCATTGTCATCACTGAGGTAAGAGTAAAGATCTCCTTGGATATCTTCACCTTCCTCCTCTTCTTCCTTTTCTTCAAGCTAGACTTCCTGTTCACGGATGGTCTTCTCGAGAGCCGCTACCTTCTTACGAAGACGAGCGATGGTGTGATCCTTCTTCTTGCGCTGACGACAAAGTGATTGGTGATCCTTGACGAACATGGCGAGAGTCTGGTCCTTCTTGGCGGCAATGGCAAGGTTGTGGTTGGTGTAGTTGCGAGCGTTCTCCAACTCCTTCTGCCTATCATGTAGCATGAAGTCAAGATTTTCCACCTGGTGCTTCAACTCTGGGTGTCCTGGCATCTCCAAGGTCATTCCCATAGAATCACGCCTTGCGAAGTGAGCAAAGCGAGTTCCCTACATCAAGTTGATGTTTTGGCCACACAGACGGGTGAGAGCTTCATGCATTGCTCTGGCTAATCCATCTAGCCAGTTATTCTCCCTCAAGATGAATTGGATCTTGTCCGAAGTTGGTTCTTCCATCTTGCCTCTAAGATCTGCAACTATCAGCCATTGTAGATCTCCTCCTACGTGATCATTGAGTTGAGCCCCGAAGAATTCAGGGTGCGAGCGCTCCAGATACTCAGACAGTGCATCTAGATCCCTCTCAAAAATCAGGTGGCCTCCGTTGCCCAGCTGGTAGAACTTGCAATACTAGACTTCCATCTATAAGAATTTAGGATGACTAAGTTAGTGAGGTGATCAAGTGTGTCAAATTTTATGTAGGAATGTAAGACTTTTTGAGGAACATGATTTTTTTTGAAAGAATCAAGGATAAGAGTGGAAATAGGTTTTCATAAATACTCACTTCTTTTGTTTTGAAACTAAGTTTTTTTGTTCGGGCGTCCATTCTAACTAGGGTCTCCTATGGTCAGGATGGCTTTGATACCAACTTGTCAACACCCGGATTTTTCATCCCAGATGCATGTTATGCCATACCTAGCAATCACAGGATTACCATTTTTGCGAGACATAACAGATTGGATATCACAGTACATCATCCATTACAAACCATAATAAGGTCTTACACAAATAAAGGATCTCATGATCCAGTCTTAATACAAACAAGCAGCAGAATAATAAGCGTAGTAGTGGGATCCATCTTCAGGGTCATAGGCAATGCTGATGATGGGAGATGATCCTAGTTGTCGTAGACCTCCTGTTGTCCATCATCTTGATAGTCCTCCTCATAGTCTGGCCACGGGAATAACCAGGGACAAAGCCATGACTACTCTTTAAGTACTCGCAAACTATCACTAACAAGTAAGGTAGCTCTAGTAGGAATCTTAAGCTCTAGGTTTATTTGCAAAAAGCCAGATTTATCTAAAGTGGGTTTAGAAGTAAAGAAAACTAATTTAATATTCTAAATCACTTAAGTGGGAAACTAGTTTTCATATCCACAACCCTGTTGTGGTCAAGTCAAAATCATAGTTCACTTCACACGTCATTTTGAAAACATCTAACGATGGAACAGTATGGCCACTCCAACTATCCATGACCACGAACGCGGCTATTCGAATAGTTTGACACTCTGCAGAGGTGGTACACTTTCACCACAAAATTCGATATATCCGTCAGGGATAAACCTGAGTCAATCATACTTAGTATGCGGATAATCAATCATAACCTTTCAATTACACACTCTAGTATAGGCACCTCCCCTATGAGCTTGGCCTCCTAGCCATGGCCCTCTGGCATCCTGGCCATTGCACAGGTGGACATCATCAAGAGGTAACCTCAGCTCAAACCTCTTTCGTGAGGGAACCCATACTAATGCATATAAACTTCCGGCTAAGCCCTACCCAATTCAGGTGTTGTGGTTGTACGGTAAAATTGGAATGGTATCGCATCCGAACCCAACCATCGGTTTTTTTATAAAGGGGTAAGGCTCATGCCTCAACATTTTCATCATCAAACCATTGTGTTTCTCAACACATGTCAAAACATCTCAATAGAATGAATCATCATTCCAAGGTTTTCATAAGCATTTTCACCAAGTATTCCCATCTAAAGTGATCAATCTTTATGCTTAGCACTAGCCACTAAAGTTAAGAGTGTTCACTAATGAGGGGTGCTAATCTTCAATCTCATGCCATAGAATGACATCTAAGTATAGGCCTAGTTTTATACTCTTTGTGCTATCTATACTATTTTTTTCCAAATACTCACAAAGCACTAACTACAAGTAAAGAACTTTGGTAGAGTAAAAGAATAAAGCTTGCAAGTAAAACTTGGGATAGGTATGAATAAAATGGTACATAACCAAGCATGACTAAAGCATCTTACTTAGGTTAAGCCTTGCAAGTATTAGCTTGCATGGTTCTAGCTTGCACATAATATCTTGCCTTGATTGGTGCAGTGATTGAAGTTCTCGTCTTCTTCTAGGTAGTACTCCTCCTCCTCGTATCCTTGGTCGGTACAATTGTCTATGAATAAATACGGGGTACACAATCACAAAAAAATACTTAACTAATTCTATTTAGCACACTAATGCTCACACTTGATGATCTAGCATCATCACAATCATCACATGAAATAAAGAACTAGTTTTATTTATCTTATTTGAGAAAAGTAATTTCTACTCATTGAAATTAATTAAGATTTAATATTCCCCAATTAAAATATGGGATCATGTGGACACATGTTATCACCACATATTCTAATACATGGGAATGTGATTTAAAGCTTATCAAGACCTAAATCATCAAAATTGGGGTTAACAAAAACTTTTGCAAATTTAAAATGAAAGCATCCATATATGTGTGCATTTAAAATAGGAGTTGTTTTGAATTTCCATGATTGTGTGATCCTTTGCTGCTAAAATGTTTCTTAAGTGATTTAAACATCATCTACATCATTCCCAAACTTTTCCTAAAGAAAATCAAATCAAAAAGAATTAAAAAGGAGGAATGGTCATTTGGCCATTTTAATCCACTACACTACTTTGAGTGTTCCTAGCACTCATTTCTTAACAGAAACAATTCATGATCTTTGTACCCCTTTCTAGTACACATAATGAGGTACCAAGGACCACCTTTTGATCTGCTAAAAACATTCTTTTACTTATCTTAAATGGCATTTGAAAATTGAATCCAATGCATATGCATAGATCACCCCTATTTCAAAACCCATCTATTTGAGCTCCACTTTCAAAACCCTTGCAACCAGGGACTACCTAGCATTAGTGGAGAACACCCAAAAATTTTGAAACCAAAATTCAAAAGTTTAGTTCTTGCGGCCATTTAATCAAACACTTGGCAGGCATGTTTAAACCTAAAGCATAGCTCACTGTTTTGATCAGGGTTTTTCCCCCATTTGATCTCCATTTAATCTCTTTGTCCCCTCTTGATCTAACCAGGCCCTTAGCACCCACTCCCCTAGCCCCTAGTGGCATTGCCATGCCATGCTGAGACACCCCTCGCCAGCCAACCTTGCCCTCATCGCAGCAGACCATCTCCCCCTCTCTCTCTCTCCATGTCTAGGAGGTAGCCAGCACCTCACCGCCACCCTCTGTCCCCTGCCCGAGCCAAGCCCTGCAGTGGACCACCGAGGAAACCACGCGCATAGTGCCACCGCACCATGCCAATGTCGCCCGCAGAGCACGCCATGTCCCCGTGTGCACAAGCCACCGCTCGACCGCAGCCCGCGCCCACCGCTCCGCCATGACCTAGGGAACACCCCAGACACCCCCGTTCGCCGCCCAACGCACCACAGCAACCGCTCGCCATGGACACCGCCGCCTCTACCGCTCAGAGCGCCACCTCGTCCAGACTGCATACCACCGCCCCTACGGATGCATTCACTTCCTAGAGCACCGCCAGGGGACCGCCTGTCGATCGCCATCCTTAGCCAAGCCGCTAGCCGCCCGTAGTCGTGTCGCTGGAGTCGCCCGCCCATACCCTTCGGTCTCACCGTCGGGCCTATAAAAGGAGGCCTCCCCAGCCTCTTCTCTCGCGTACCGTTTTGCGTGTTAAGACCCACTGACAAGCGGGACCCCCCTGTCAGCTGAGCCTCGTGCCGCGGAGCGCCACTGGGCCGGCCCAAGTTCTTTCCCACGCTAGCCCAGCCATTCAAATCTGGATTTTTCTTTTTTAGTTAAATCTAGTTTATGTCCACTAGTTTAAAATTCAATTCTGGGAGTTTCACAAATCCAAATTGCATGAAACTAATTTTGCCTAAAAGGTAGTAAGATGATCTATCCAAGCCCGTTGGATTTAATTCAATTAGAGTTATAGATCTCTCCTAATAAAAATAACAAAACAGAAGTATTTGCAACTTGCAACATTTTTATAAAATCAACCAAGTTAGCTTTTGAGTTGATTCCAACTCTCAAAAATCACATTTCATCATATCTATGTAACTATGTAATAATATTAAGGTTTACATGCTGTGACTTTGGACTAGTACCAAAATAATGCTATATAGGCATTTCTAGTCACTTTAAATCATTAAATGATGAACTTAAATCAAAGTAATATTGATCCAACCTTTAAATCTTATTCCCACACGTTAGGATATGTGGTGATGACCTGTATCCACATGATCCCATATTTTAAGTGGTGATTAAATCTTAGTTAATTTTTCAATGAGTAGAAATTACTTTTCTAAAATAAAAAGGATGAACCATTGATTTAGACTTTTGATGCTTGTGATGATAATAGATCATCAAATGTGTGTCTTAGAATGCTACTTAGCCTAGTTAAATATTGTTTGGTGATTGTGTGCTCTGTATGTATTTATAGACGATAGTACTGACCAAGCTTTCGAGGAGGAGGAGTTCTACCAAGAAGAAGAAGAAGAAGAAGAAGAAGAAGAAAACTTCAACCACTGCACCAACCAAGGCAAGCCACCATTAACAGTGCAAGCTAACACTTGCAAGTTTAGTGCTTAGCAAGTTAGGACCAAACTAGATGGTTTAGCAAAGATGCCTTAAGCATGCTTTGATCACACTCCCTTTGACTAGTAATACCCCAAGTCTTATTTACAAGCTTTACTTTATTAGTTACACAAAGTTCTTTACTTGTTTTGAAGGTAGCATAAAAAGTATAAAACTTAACCTAATTAGAACCCATTTAGATGTCATTCTATGGCATGAGATTGAACCCATCTTTTACCCCTTAGTGAACATTGTTAACTTAGTAGTTTAGAGTAGATCAAAAACTTGAGTCACTTTAGATGGAAACACTTGGTGAAAATGAATTATGAAAACCTTGGAATGATGAGTCATTCTATTGAGATGTTTTGACATGTGTTGAGAAACACAGATGGTTGATGATGATGAAAATGTTGAGGCATGCGCCTTAACCCTTTTATAAAACTGATGGTTGGATTCAGATGCGATACCATTCTAAATTTACCATACAACCACACTACCTGAATTGGGTAAGGCTTAGCTAGAAATTTATATGCATTAGTATTAGTTCCCTCGCGGGAGAGGTTTGAGCTAAGGCTACCTCTCAATGTTGTCCACCTATGCAGTGCCCAAGATGACTGATGGTCATGGTTGGGAGGCCATGCTCAAAGGAGAGGTGCTTATACTAGGGTGTGTAAAGGGAAGGTTATGTTTGATTATCTGCATACTAAGTATGATGATTCAGGGTTATCCCTGACAGATGTATCGAATCTTGTGGTGAAAGTGTACCACCTCTACAGAGTGTCAAACTATTCGAATATCCGCGTCCGCGGTTATGGACAGTTGGAATGGCCATACTGTTTCGTTGTTAGATGTTTTCCAAATAACTTGAACAGAAATATGAATCTTGACTTGACCACAACAGCGTTGTGTTTATGACAATAGCTTCCCAACTTAAGTGATTCTAGAATTTACTTTATTTTTCTTTGCTTCTGAACTCAGCTTAGGTTTCAAACTTAACTTTATAGTTATACCTAGAGTTAGCACTTTATCTTGGAAGTATAGTACTTGTTAGTGGTAGTTTGCGAGTACTTAAAGAGTACTCATGGCTTTTGTCCCTGGCTATTATCGTGGCCAGACTTTGAAGGAGACTATCAAGATGATGGCCAACAGGAAGGCTATGATAACTAGGACTATCTGCCTTCGTCAGCATTGCATGTGCCCCTGAAGATGGACCCCACCGCTACGCTTGTCTTTTATTTCCGCTGCTTGTTGTATTAAGACTGGATCATGAGATCCTTATTTGTGTAAGACCTTATGTATGGTTTGTAATGGATGATGTACTGTGATATCCAATCCGTTATGTCTCGCAAAAATGGTAATCCTGGGATTGCAAGGTATGGCATAACGGTCATCTGGGATTAAAAATCCGGGTGTTGAGAAGTTGGTATCAGAGCCATCCTGACCATAGGAGACCCTAGTTAGAATGGACGTTAAACAAAAACTTAGTTTCAAAACCAAAGTGAGTATTTATGAAAAGCTATCTCCTCTCTTACCCTTGTGGATTCTTTCTCAAAAATTCATGATACTCAAAATTCTCCCACTACTACTTAAAATTTGACACACTTGACCACTTCACTAACTTCCTCATCCTTAATTCTTGTAGATGGAGACTCAAATCAGCAAGTTTTACCAGTTGGGAAACGGAGGTCAGCTGATCTTCGAGAGGGATCTTGATTCACTGTTAGAGTTACTGGGACGCCCGCACCCGGAGTTTCTTGGAGCTCAACTTCCAGGACCCCTGGGAGGAGACTTACAGTGGCTAGTCACCGCGGATCTTAGAGGAAGCATCGAAGCACCAACTTCTGGGAGAATTCGGTTCTCCGTGAGAGAGAATAACTGGCTAGATGGCTTAGCCAGGGCCATGCATGAAGCTCTCGCACGTCTATGTGCCCTCAGCGTCAACAAGGTCCAAGGAACCCGTTTTGCCCACTATGCAAGACATGACTTCATGGGAATGCCAATGGAGATGCCGGGTCACCACGAGTTGAGGCGTCAAGTGGAGAACCTTGACTTCTTGCTTCACGACAGACAGCAGGAACTGGACAATGTCAGGGAGTTAGCCAACCAGAAGGCCCAGACTTTTGCACTGCTTGTCCAGGACTGCCAGTCTCTTCGCCGTCAGCATGCCAAGAAGGATCGCACCATCGCCCGTCTTCGCAAGAAGGTGGCCGACCTTGAGAAGACCATCAAGGAGCAGGAAGCTCATCTTGCAGCAAAGGAAGAAGAAGATGAGGGTGAATACATCCAGGGAGACATGTATTCCTACCTCTGCAACGATGATGACTTTCTGGAGGAGGATGCCGTGTACTTCTACACTGATGATGAGGACTCCGACTTCATCGACGATGAGTATATGCACTAGAGCACTGTCGTAGCCTAAGATGTATTGGTCTCACTGTATCGTAGCTTATAGAATGGTTCTTCAAACCATCTGTTTTCCCTTTGATTGTTGTGGTGTGTGTTGTATCGAGTGCTTGCTTGCATGAATGAAAGTGAAGTTAGTTGAAAAACCTGAGTCTAACTCAAAGTTTTAGCTTTGAAAACCCAAAACCATGAACCTTAGAATTTCCCTCTTACCCCTATATCGCAATCTTCAGATGACTCGTGGAAACCAAGGAGGGAGCAGCTCGTCGCAAGACCCAATGCTACAGATACTGTAGAATCTCATCGCAGACCGTGAAGCAAGCCGGGCAGAACGTCAAGCCAACTTAGCAACACTTCAACAGATCGCCTAGATGGCTCTCAACAACCAAGGGCATGGAAACCAGGATCACCAGGGATCCAAACTCAAAAAAATTCAGAACACCAATCCCCCAATCTTCAATCAATATGAGAACCCATTAGATGCTGATGAGTGGTTACAGACCATGCAAAACAACTTAGAAGTTGCCAGAGTTGATGAAAATGAGAAAGTTCTCTCCGCCACCCACTATCTGGCAGGAGATGCAAGAGCTTGGTGGAATAGCATCCGCAATATGAACCATGGTCAAGTGATGACATGGAAGGCATTCAAAGTCAAGTTCAGTCGCACCCATGTGCCGCAAGGCCTAGTCAACAGAATGAGAGATGAGTTCCGCGAATTGAAGCAAGGGATAATGACTGTGGTGGAGTATCGTGACAGATTCCTGTCACTTGCCAGATATGCACCTGATGAGATCAACACAGAGGCCAAGAAGAAAGAGAGATTCTTGAACGGACTGCATGATGAGATGTAGACTGTCCTCGTCAATATTAGTTTCCAGGATCTCGAAGAGCTAGCCGACTCTGCCATCCGGATGGAAGGGAAGATTAACCAGGCAAACGACAACCGCAAGCGTCGTATGATGCAGCAGTCTAGATCCAACAGTCACCAGAAGTACCGTCCCAACCCTTCACCAGGATATGCACCAAGGAACAATCGACCCCCAACATCTCGCCCAAGCTACCCCAACCGTAGCGGAGGCAATGTGAAGTCCGGAGGAAACAATCACAACTCCAGTAATGCCAACAACATTAATCGTGCACCTCGCAAGAACAACAACAACAACACTGCACCCAAAACTGGCAGCAATGCGGTGCCTGTTGCAGTCAAAGACAAGTCCCAGATCACTTGTTTCGAGTGTGGAGTGAAGGGTCACTACTCCAATGAGTGTCCCAAGAAGACTGCAGCCAATACCAATGTGAATGTCCCAGCTCAGCAGCAGCGTCGTGTTCAACCAGGAAGGAGATTTGCCCTAGGGAACCCTCACAACCACAATGGCCGTCTCTTCCACATGAATGCAGAAGAAGCCCAGGAAGCGCTAGATGTAGTGCTGGGTATGTTTTCTGTCAACTCAGTTTTAGCAAGAGTGTTGTTTGATTCAGGAGCATCACATTCATTTATCACCGAAGAATTTGCATGCACTAGTAAGATTCGTCCAACCAACCTGAAGCATGTCATGATAGTTCAAATCCCCGGTTCAACAACCAAAGCTAGAAAAATTTGCAAAGCTGTACCTATCAGAATACATGGGATAGATTTTTATGCCAACCTAATTGCACTTGGAACCAAAGGATTAGAAGTAGTACTAGGTATGGACTGGATGTCAAGACATAAAGGATTGATAGACTGTGCTAAGAAAGCCATCACCATGACCAGTAGTTCTGGAGTAACAGTAGAGCATATCTTTGAAAACTTACCCCGTCAATTCAAGTGCAACCAGAGTGTAGCCTTTCCCACCGTAGACCAAGTCAGAGTAGTCTATGAATACCCCGACGTATTCCCAGATGAATTGCCAGGTATGCCCTCGGATAGGGATATTGAGTTCATTATTGAACTAATCCCCGGAACCGGACCTATAGCCCAGAGACCCTATAGCATGAACCCCTCAGAGTTAGTGGAACTGAAGAAGCAGCTGGATGCTATGCTAGCCAAGGGCTTGATTCAACCAAGTGCATCGCCATGGAGATCACCAGTGTTATTCGTCGACAAGAAAGATGGAGGCAACCGTCTGTGCACAGATTACAGAAAGTTGAATGATGTCACCATCAAGAACAAGTACCCCTTGCCAAAGATAGAGGATCTATTTGATCAGTTGACTGGAGCCCAGGTATTCTCAAAGATTGATCTTAGGACTGGTTATCACCAACTTAAGATTCGTGCAACGGATATTCCGAAGACCGCCTTTACTACTCGCTATGGTTTATACGAGTATACGGTTATGTCTTTTGGATTAACCAATGCCCCTGCTTATTTCATGAATCTCATGAATAAGATCTTTATGAATTTCCTAGATAAGTTTGTAGTTGTGTTTATCGACGACATCCTTATCAACTCCAAGTCGGAAGAAGAGCATGAGCAACATCTGAGAGTTATCCTAGAAACCCTGAGAGAGCATCAGTTATATGCCAAGTTCAGCAAGTGTGAGTTTTGGTTGGAAGAAGTAGGATTCCTAGGACATATTATGTCTGCCAGAGGAGTCTCTGTTGATCCCGCCAAGATCAAAGATGTCGAAGAATGGGAAGCCCCAACCACTCAAACCCAAGTCCATGCATTTCTCGGATTAGCGGGATATTACCGCAAGTTCGTAGAAGGATTCTCGAGCATAGCCCGACCAATGACCCAATTGTTGAAGAAGGACAAGAAGTTTGAATGGACCGACAAGTGTGAAGCTAGTTTCCAGGAGCTGAAGAAGAGATTGATATCCGCCCCAATATTGGTCATGCCAGACATCAAGAAGCCTTTTGATGTGTATTGTGACGCATCCAAGATTGGTCTAGGATGTGTATTGATGCAAGAAGGCAAAGTCATAGCGTATCTGTCTCGACAACTGAAGCAGCATGAGCAGAACTATCCGACCCATGATCTTGAGCTAGCAGCTGTGGTTCTAGCATTGAAGACATGGCGTCATTATTTGATGGGTAATCGCTGTGAGATTTACTCAGATCATAAAAGCTTGAAATATATCTTCACTCAGAAGGAGCTGAATATGAGGCAAAGGAGATGGATAGAGTTAATCAAGGATTACGACCTTGACATTCACTATCACCCCGGCAAAGCCAATGTGGTAGCGGATGCTCTTAGCCGATTGCCGTGTAGGATAAACACCATGATCAAGGAGAAGAAACCAAGTTTGTATGAAGAGTTGGAGCAGTTTAGGACTGAATTAGTTAGCAAAGTATTCCTAGCTAGCATTGAACTTCAACCCACTTTGATTAGCCAAATCAAGGAAGCCCAGAAGGGAAATGAAAGTATCGACGTTATCAAACGTCGTATTGGTACAAGAAAGGTACCTGGATTTACCGAAGACAAAGAAGGAGTACTGTGGTACAAAGGACGTGTCTGTGTTCTAGCAGATTCGGAGCTGAAGGGCGTTATCATGAAGGAAGCTCATGATACTCTTTATTCTATCCACCCCGAAGGAACAAAGATGTATCAGGATTTGAAAGAGCAATTTTGGTGGCACAAGATGAAGAGAGAGATCGGAAGCTACATCGCCAAATGTGACATCTGTCAAAGAGTCAAGGCAGAGCATCAGAGACCTGCAGGACTGTTGCAACCATTACAGATTCCGAAATGGAAATGGGATTCCGTCGGAATGGACTTTATCACCGGTTTGCCTACTTCTAGTAGGGGAAATGACTCAATTTGGGTCATAGTTGATAGACTGTCCAAGGTAGCCCACTTTATACCTGTCAAGACAACTTACAAGAGTGCAAAGTGAGTGGAGTTGTACATTACTAGGATTGTTAGTCTGCATGGAACCCCCAAGACCATAGTATCAGACCGAGGAACTCAGTTTACCTCGAGATTTTGGCAGAAAGTCCAAGAAGGATTAGGAACCAGGTTGAACTTCAGCATAGCGTATCACCCGCAAACTGATGGGCAGACTGAGAGAGTCAACCAGATCCTAGAGGATATGCTTAGAGCTTGTGTGTTGGAATATGGAGCAAAATGGGAAGACTGCCTTTCGCAGAATTCCCATATAACAACAGTTATCAAGCTAGTTTGCTGATGGCAGCATTGGAATTCCTATATGGAAGAAAGTGCCGTACCCCTTTGAATTGGTCGCAAGTAGGAGAGAGTCAGATCTTCGGACCCGACATTCTCCGAGAAGCAGAAGAGAAAGTGCACAAAGTCCGTGAGCACCTCAAGACCGCCCAATCCCGACAGAAGAGTTATGCTGACAAGAGAAGAAGAGACCTAACTTTCAATGTCGGAGATTTTGTATATCTCAAGGTTTCACCATTGAAAGGAACTCAACGCTTTAGTCTGAAGGGAAAGTTAGCCCCCAGATATATCGGACCTTTCAAGATTCTGAACCATCGAGGAGAAGTATCGTATCAACTGGAACTGCCTGAAGAGATGTCAGCCATCCACAATGTGTTCCATATCTCGTTACTTCGCAAATGTCTGGAAGTGCCGGAGAAGACTGAAGTTTTCAAGAACATCGATCACAGAGCTGTAGAAATCAACAATGACTTGACCTACAGAGAAGTACCCATACGTATCTTAGAAGAAGCTTACAAAATCACCAGGACTATGAGTATCAAGTTTCTCAAGATTCAGTGGAGCAACCATAGCGAGGAGGAAGCTACTTGGGAGCGCGAAGATTACATTAGGACAGAGTTCCCAGATCTCTTTAGCTCCTAGTTTTCTTTGTAAATCTTGGGACGAGATTTTGTTTAAGGGGGGAAGGTTTGTAACATCCCAAAACTTCAATCCAAGCTTATCAAGATCTAAATCATCAAAATTGGGGTTAACAAAAACTTTTGCAAATTTAAAATGAAAGCATCCATATATGTGTGCATTTAAAATAGGAGTTGTTTTGAATTTCCATGATTGTGTGATCCTTTGCTTCTAAAATGTTTCTTAAGTGATTTAAACATCATCTACATCATTCCCAAACTTTCCTAAAGAAAATCAAATCAAAAAGAATTAAAAAGGAGGAATGGTCATTTTGGCCATTTTAATCCACTACACTACTTTGAGTGTTCCTAGCACTCATTTCTTAACATAAACAATTCATGATCTTTGTACCCATTGCTAGTACACATAATGAGGTACCAAGGACCACCTTTTGATCTGCTAAAAACATTCTTTTACATATTTTAAATGGCATTTGAAAATTGAATCCAATGCATATGCATAGATCACCCCTATTTCAAAACCCATCTATTTGAGCTCCACTTTCAAAACCCTTGCAACCAGGGACTACCTAGCATTAGTGGAGAACACCCAAAAATTTTGAAACCAAAATTCAAAAGTTTAGTTCTTGCGGCCATTTAATCAAACACTTGGCAGGCATGTTTAAACCTAAAGCATAGCTCACTGTTTTGAACAGGGTTTTGCCCCCATTTGATCTCCATTTAATCTCTTTGTCCCCTCTTGATCTAACCAGGCCCTTAGCACCCACTCCCCTAGCCCCTAGTGGCATTGCCATGCCATGCCGAGACACCCCTCGTCGGCCAACCTTGCCCTCACCGCAGCAGACCATCTCCCCCTCTCTCTCCATGTCTAGGAGGTAGCCAGCACCTCACCGCCACCCTCCGTCCCTTGCCCGAGCCAAGCCCTGCAGTGGACCACCGAGGAAACCACGCGCCCAGTGCCACCGCACCATGCCAATGCCACCCGCAGAGCACGCCCTGTCCCCGCGTGCACAAGCCGCCGCTCGACCGCAGCCCGCACCCACCGCTCCGCCACGACCTAGGGAACACCCCAGACACCCCCGTTCCCCGCCCAATGCACCACAGCAACCGCTCGCCATGGACACCGGCGCCTCTGCCGCTCAGAGCGCCACCTCGTCCAGACCGCATACCACCGCCCCTGCGGCTGCATTCACTTCCTAGAGCACCGCCAGGGGACTGCCTGTCGATCGCCACCCTCAGCCAAGCCGCTAGCCACCCATAGCCATGTCGCTGGAGTCGCCCGCCCATACCCTTCGGTCTCACTGTCGGGCCTATAAAAGGAGGCCTCCCCAGCCTCTTCTCTCCACACCACTCCACTCCCCTCACCTCACTGAACCTCACCCACCTCTAGCCGGAGCAAGGGGAGCAGCAGCTCGTCGAAACTTCACCGGAGCAGGCCGCCTCTGGAGGAGAAGGGCGCATGCGATTTAGGGCACCCCAAGCTCCGCCGCAACCGCGCCTCGCCTCGCCGTCGTCTTCCAGTTCGTTCGCCCGTCTCGCCGTCGTCGCTGGAGCCCTGGTACGTCCCCAGCAGACCCCCACCGAGCTGCTAGGGTTCGAGCTCGCCGGCGACCTGTTCGTCGTCGACGACGACCCTCAGCCATAGATTCCCCTTCTAATCCTACGGCCCACAGCGCGCGTACCGTTTCACGTGTTAAGACGCACTGACAAGCGGGAACCCCCTGTCAGCTGAACCACGTGCTACGGAGCGCCACTAGGCCGGCCCAAGTTCTTTCCCGCGCTAGCCCAACCATTCAAATCTGGATTTTTCTTTTTTAGTTAAATCTAGTTTCTCTCCACTAGTTTAAAATTCAATTCTGGGAGTTTCACAAATCCAAATTGCATGAAACTAATTTTTCCTGAAAGGTAGTAAGATAATCTATCCAAGACCGTTGGATTTAATTCAATTAGAGTTATAGATCTCTCCTAATAAAAATAACAAAACAGAAGTATTTGTAACTTGCAACATTTTTATAAAATCAACCAAGTTAGCTTTTGAGTTGATTCCAACTCTCAAAAATCACATTTCATCATATCTATCTAACTATGTAATAATATTAAGGTTTACATGCAATGACTTTGGACTAGTACCAAAATAATGCTATATAGGAATTTCTAGTCACTTTAAATCATTAAATAATGAACTTAAATCAAAGTAATATTGATCCAACCTTTAAATCTCATTCCCACACGTTAGGATATCTGGTGATGACATGTTTCCACATGATCCCATATTTTAAGTGGTGAATATTAAATCTTAGTTAATTTTTCAATGAGTAGAAATTACTTTTCTAAAATAAAAAGGATGAACCATTGATTTAGACTCGTGATGCTTGTGATGATAATAGATCATCAAATGTGTGTCTTAGAATGCTACTTAGCCTAGTTAAGTATTGTTTGGTGATTGTGTGCTCTGTATGTATTTATAGACGATAGTACTGACCAAGCTTTCGAGGAGGAGGAGTTCTACCAAGAAGAAGAAGAAGAAGAAGAAGAAGAAAACTTCAACCACTGCACCAACCAAGGCAAGCCACCATTAACAGTGCAAGCTAACACTTGCAAGTTTAGTGCTTAGCAAGTTAGGACCAAACTAGATGGTTTAGCAAAGATGCCTTAAGCATGCTTTGATCACACTCCCTTTGACTAGTAATACCCCAAGTCTTATTTACAAGCTTTACTTTATTAGTTACACAAAGTTCTTTACTTGTTTTGAAGGTAGCATAAAAAGTATAAAACTTAACCTAATTAGAACCCCTTTAGATGTCATTCTATGGCATGAGATTGAACCCATCTTTTACCCCTTAGTGAACACTGTTAACTTAGTAGTTTAGAGTAGATCAAAAACTTGAGTCACTTTAGATGGAAACACTTGGTGAAAATGAATTATGAAAACCTTGGAATGATGAGTCATTCTATTGAGATGTTTTGACATGTGTTGAGAAACACAGATGGTTGATGATGATGAAAATGTTGAGGCATGCGCCTTAACCCTTTTATAAAACTGATGGTTGGATTCAGATGCGATACCATTCTAAATTTACCATACAACCACACTACCTGAATTGGGTAAGGCTTAGCTGGAAATTTATATGCATTAGTATTAGTTCCCTTGCGGGAGAGGTTTGAGCTGAGGCTACCTCTCAATGTTGTCCACCTATGCAGTGCCCAAGATGACTGATGGTCATGGTTGGGAGGCCATGCTCAAAGGAGAGGTGCTTATACTAGGGTGTGTAAAGGGAAGGTCATGTTTGATTATCTGCATACTAAGTATGATGATTCAGGGTTATCCCTGACAGATGTATCGAATCTTGTGGTGAAAGTGTACCACCTCTACAGAGTGTCAAACTATTCGAATATCCGCGTCCGCGGTTATGGACAGTTGGAATGGCCATACTGTTTCGTTGTTAGATGTTTTCCAAATAACTTGAACAGAAATATGAATCTTGACTTGACCACAACAGCGTTGTGTTTATGACAATAGCTTCCCAACTTAAGTGATTCTAGAATTTACTTTATTTTTCTTTGCTTCTGAACTCAGCTTAGGTTTCAAACTTAACTTTATAGTTATACCTAGAGTTAGCACTTTATCTTGGAAGTATAGTACTTGTTAGTGGTAGGTTGCGAGTACTTAAAGAGTACTCATGGCTTTTGTCCCTGGCTATTATCGTGGCCAGACTATGAAGGAGACTATCAAGATGATGGCCAACAGGACGGCTATGATAACTAGGACTATCTGCCTTCGTCAGCATTGCCTATGCCCCTGAAGATGGACCCCACCGCTACGCTTATCTTTCATTTCCGCTGCTTGTTGTATTAAGACTGGATCATGAGATCCTTATTTGTGTAAGACCTTATGTATGGTTTGTAATGGATGATGTACTGTGATATCCAATCCGTTATGTCTCGCAAAAATGGTAATCCTGGGATTGCGAGGTATGGCATAACGGGCATCTGGGATTAAAAATCCGGGTGTTGACAGTTGGTCAAGTTTTATGAAGTTTAAGATTATAATTTAATAGATTTAAAGTGACTAGAAATGCCCTAATAGCATTCTTTTGGTACTAGTCCAATGCCACTACATGCAAACCTACATATTTTTAAATATTCAGATAGATATTGTCAAATGTGATTTTTGAGAGTTGGAATCAACTCAAAAGCTATTATGGTTGATTTTTGAAAAGTGTTTGAAGTTGCAAAAGGCTCTGTCTTGATATTTTTACTAAAGATTATCTCTAACTCCAAATGATTTAAATCCAATGGGCTTGGATAGATAATTTAATTACCTTTCTAGCAAAATATGAATCATGCAATTTGGTTCAGTGAAACTTTCTGAATTGATTTTTGAATCTGTGGATAGAAACTAGTCTAAACAAAAATGGAAAAACAATATTTAAATTTCCAGGCCAGTGCGGGAAGTTAAGCGGGCCGGCCCAACTTCATTGCACAGCACAGCGGGCTACTGACAGAGGGGGTCCACTCGTCAGCGACTGCATCTAAGCGAAAAGATATCTACACATCTGAGCCGTGCGATTAGAAGACAGATCAACGGCTGGGAGTCGTCGTCGATGACGATCTACTCTGGCGAGGAATCAACCCTAATGTGGCGGTGGGGGTCTGGCTAGGCTCACCTAGGCTCCAGCTAGGGTCGGCGAAGGGGGCAATCGACGTGGTAGACGACGGCGAGTCAAGGCGCGGTCACGGCAGGGCTTGGGGTGGTCGAAATCGACGACGCCCTTCTCCTCTAGCAGCGGCGGGCTCCGGCCAAATTTCGACGAGAGAGAGCGCACCTTGCTCCGGGAAGAAGTGGGGGAGGATCAGTGAGGAGTGGTGAGTGCAATGGTGTGGAGAAATGAGGCAGGGGTGGCCTCCTTTTATACTACGGCGAGGGGACCGAACGGTGCGGGCGCGAGCTCATCGGTGACGAGGCTACATGCTGCTATCGGCGTGGCGGAGGCTAGGGGACGGCGCGTGGCTCCCTGGTGGTTCTCACGGGCATAATGGCGAGGCATGGAGCGGTGTGGTTTGGTCGGGAGCCTACGGTGCTCCGCGAGGACGCAAAGGTTTTTGCGGCGGCTGCGGGTCACGTGGAGGCGAACGGGGTTGTCTGCGGAGTTGGGGTGACCATAGCGAGCTAGTGCACGCGAGGTAGGGGTGAGGCACGGTCTGTGTGAGCTGGTTGGGCGCGGCGAGCTAGCACGCTCTAGGCATGGCACAGAGACATGGTGCGTGGCATAGCTAGGGTGGTCTAGAGCTCGTATGTGGTTATGTCTTGGACAAGGGGTGGCGGTGGAGTGCGGCGTGTCTGGTGCGCGTTGTGGGAGAGGGCTGCATTGCCTCTAGCGCTCGGCCCACTATCGGCCGGCGATGACCAAAAACTGGCGGTGCTCCACTGTGCACACGGTAAAGGGGGGGCTTGTCTAGTGCTTGGTTAGGCTCAGGGGAGACAATGGGTTTAAGAGGGGACCAAATGGTCGAGAATTACTGCGGAAATAGTGAAGTTAGGCTAGAGTTAGTTTAGTGTCTGCCAGGTGTTTGTGGTAATGGCCGAAAGAAATGTACTTTGGAATTCTTGATTCAATTTTGGTGAGCGGTTTGATCTTAAGCTTGAGAGTCTATGTTTGCTTGGATTTGCCAAGGGGAATGGATTTGATAGGTTTTTGAGAAAGTGTGATCTTAACATAGGAACTAGATTCAATTTTCAACTGTCCATTAAATTGATTGAAAGATGTTTTTGTAAGTTTGTAAAGTGAGCCTTGATACACTTTTACTTGGTCTAGCAAAGGGGTGAAAAGAAAAGGAATTGTTTCTGTTAGAAATTTTCTTCTAGGAACACACAAAGTGGCCTAGTGGTTTATTTTTGTCAAAATGACCATTTGCTTTATTGATTCATATTTGATTTCTTCTCTTTTGATTTTTTTTGCAATTGGTCTAGATGATGTAGTATTCATATTTAAACCATTTCACATCATTTGGAACAATCAAGCATGGCATTTTCAATCAATCACACATTAATGCTAAACTAACATGCATTTATATTCATTTTCTTAATAAAAGTTTTTGTTAACTCTAAATTGGGTGATTAGAACTTGATAATCTTGATTAGGGTTTTTGGGATGTTACAGTAATCCCCCGCTGTAGGCTATGGGGATGGTAGGGATTGGATGGGATAGTTCATGTAATGGCATCAGATTGTTAGGGCATGGTGCCTAATATCTATTATTAGTGCTTTTTGACTTTGTTGTAACTTGTTATGCTTAATGCTTGTCACTAGGGCCCGAGTGCCATGATTTCAGATCTAAACATGTTATTAATTCATTATGATAGTATTGTTTATGGTCTTACCTGCAAGTTGTATACACACATTGTTGTCTGGAACCAAAGGCCCCGAAGTGATAATAATCGGGATAACCGGAGGGAATGGCTTTGATGTGAGGATCACATGTGTTCACGGAGTGTTAATGCTTTGCTCCGGTGCTCTATTAAAAGGAGCACCCTAATTGCCAGTAGTTCCCTTGAGGCCCCGCTGCAGATGGGCTGTCAGGACAAAAGATGGTGTGCAAGTTCTCATTGCAAGCACGTATGACTATATATGGAACACATGCCTATGATTATTTAGTACTTGGATTCTTTATCTTAATTATCTGCAAATGCCCTATGTCTTGATTGCTATATGAATTGTCTTGTCCATGCAACGCCCATCCATCCCTATGCCTACCGCGCTTTAATCCTATTGTTTACTGCAATTGTTACTACTGTCTTTACTTTTACTACTGCTATACTTTGCTCTTGCTATTACAAAATTGTTGCTACTAATAAACTGCTGTGAGCAAGATTGTTTCCAGGTGCAGCTGAATTGACAACTTAGTTGTTAAGGCTGATAAATATTATTTGGCTCCCCTTGTGTCGAATCAATAAATTAGGTTTCACTTCCCTTGAAAATACTGCGATACACCCCCTATACTTGTGGGTCATCAGTGAAGCCTACGGGAAAAATCTCCTAGCGGTTCTCGCAGCACATAGAATAGATCATGGAAGATTAGGAGGTTCCTCAGGCGTTGGTACTACTCTATGAAGTTGGACCCATCTACTTTGAGTTTCTCACTCTTCATGAATCCCTCAAAACTAAACAAAGACTTGGGTTTTGACATTATCTACAAAAATTTCGCAAAGACATTTAAACTAAGTTCATAATAAGAGTTCAAATTATAATCACATTATATTAGATGAGATCCCACTAAAACAAACATCCCTAAAGAAGTTTTAATGATAACACGGTCCCAATTCACTATATCACCCTTGATTGTCATGGCTGGCAACATAGCTGCAAAGGTAGACATTCTCCAATGTCAGTCACATCATGCATGTGACTCATGCTCGATCTTTCGATCATCCATATTCCGAGGCCATGTATGTACATGCTAGGCTCTCCAATTCAGCCATATGTGTATTTATTGTGCAACATGTCTTACACCCATCGAATATGAACGCAGATATGTCTGACACCCGATCATTCTGGTGTGCCTCATATCAGAGAACTTTCTTGGTGGTGCACACTAAGGGAGAATACAATATTGGTATTATATTAAGGGATCATCCTATTAATGCTACCGTCGCGTATCTAATACTAGCACAAACAAGATGCACACAATAAACATCAAATGTAAATAAGTGTGACATGACATGGTCGTAGATCATCGCGCCATGATCTCCATTATGCGCTCCGGTGTGTGGCACCAAGCCCTTGATGACACCATCCTGTTACTACAACTTAGCAATAGGAAAGTAAGCTACTTTACATTTTATTTTGACCATATCATATTGATACGTCCAAAACGTATCTACTTTTCCGAACACTTTTGTTATTGTTTCTCCTCTAATTTGTGTGATTTGGATACAACTAATGTGGACTAACACTGTTTTCCGCAGAATTTCCTTGGTGTCTCGTTTTTGTGCAGGAAATCAACTTTCAGGAAAAATCCCGGAAAATATTGCAAAACTCCTATTTTATTAGAAGACTCACGGAGCCAGAAGACGAGACGAAGAGGAGCCACGAGGGGCCCACACCCCCTGGCCGCGCGGGCCAGGCCAGGCCGCGCTAGGAGGGGGTGTGGCCGCCTCGGACTCCGCCTTGACCTCTCCTTTCACCTATAAAATCCCTCTGACCTAAAAATAGAGGGGGGTTCGACGTTTTTCTAGATAGAGTTCTGCTGAGCCACCACCACCAGATACCGCGATTTGGAACAAGAAACTCCGTTCTGTCACTCTACCGAGATAGGGAATTGGAGGAGATCATCGCCATCGTCACCATCATCACTTCTCCATCAACCATCCATGATTCCCCCATCCATGAGTGAGTAATCCCCCGCTCTAGGATATGGGGATGGTAGGGATTGGATGAGATCGTTCATGTAATGGCATCAGATTGTTAGGGCATGGTGCCTAGTATCTATTATTAGTGCTTTTGACTTTGTTGCAACTTGTTATGCTTAATGTTTGTCACTAGGGCCCGAGTGCTATGATTTCAGATCTGAACATATTATTGATTCATGATCATAGTATTGTTTATGGTCTTACCTGCAAGTTGTATAGACATATTATTGTCCGGAACCGAAGGCCCCGAAGTGACAATAATCGGGATAACCGGAGGGAATGGCTTTGATGTGAGGATCACATGTGTTCACGGAGTGTTAATTCTTTGCTCCGATGCTCTACTAAAAGGAGCACCTTAATTGCCAGTAGTTCCCTTGAGGCCCCGCTGCAAATGGGCTAGCAGGACAAAAGATGTTGTGCAAGTTCTCATTACGAGCACGTATGACTATATATGGAACACACGCCTATGATTATTTAGTACTTGGATGCTTTACCTTATTTATCTGCAAATGCCCTATATCTTGATTGCTATATGCATTGTCTTGTCCATGCAACACCCATCCATCCATCCTATGCCTACCGCGCTTTAATCCTACTGTTTACTGCAATTGTTAGTACTGTCTTTACTTTTACTGCTGCTTTTACTTTGCTATTGCCACTACAAAACTATTGCTATTGATAAACTACTACGAGCAAGATTGTTTCCAGGTGCAGCTGAATTGACAACTCAGTTGTTAAGGCTTATAAATATTCTTTGGCTCCCCTTGTGTTGAATCAATAAATTGGGTTTTACTTCCCCCAAAGACTATTGCGATCCCCCATACTTGTGGGTCAATAAGACTATTTTCTGGCGCCGTTGCCGGGGAGCATAGCTCTATTTATCAAGTTCACTTGGAATCACTATTGTTCGCTGCCATCCATTCATTATGGGTAAATATCATGATGGAAAGGTTCCTATTTTACCATCCACTACAAGGAGAGGTACGGTTCTGAACACCTCTGTTTCTCTTGATTCACCATCTGTGATGAGTAAGCTCCTTACACCACCACATACACATGCTACACATACTACTACTTCTGCTGAATCTGAAACTTCTTATACTTATGGTGTTGCTTCTACTGTGCTTGATAAGAGTGGTTCATTAGGTCCTTTCCTAGATGCTACGATTGCTAGAACTATAGCTGGAAATACTGAAACTCCTAATGAAGACACTACTACACCTGTCAATTCACCTGAGTCTATAGAGAGCTATGATATTGAAGATGGATATATAGAAATGACTGGTGAATTTATTAAAGAGTGTCAAAATACTCATGGTAAGAGTGTTATTAAGAGTCTTCTTGAGAGACGTACTATAATACCAAAATTATCCCCTACTGATAAGTTTGCTACATCTCCCATAAACATTAAAGATAAGGATTATGATTTCTCTCTTGATTTATCTTACATAACCATTGTTGAGAAAGAACCTTTTTGTGGAACTAAGAATGAAAGTGTTGTAGCACATATGACTGAGCTTTCTACCATGAGTGGCCTATTTTCTGATGATATTAAGATGCGCACCTACTTTGTTGCTAAAATTTTCCCTTTTTCACTAAAAGGAGAAGCTAAAGCTTGGTTTAATAATTTACCTCCTGGATCTATTAATAGCCCTGATTGCTTGATTAGTACTTTCTTTCAGAAATATTTCCCTACTAGTGCTAGACATGCCATTTTGCAGGAACTTTTTGATTTTAAACAAGGAGAAAAGGAGATATTGCCTAAATCATGGATAAGGTTTTGTGCTTTGATTCATGCACAACCCGGATGTCCGTTACCTAAAAATGAGCTTCTTGATATATATATTATAATGGGCGAATTGAAGAATCTAGGACATACCTGGATAGTTGTGCTGATTGTGTTTTCAGGAAGAGAACTCCCAAAGAAGCTGAGGAATTAATGGCTGAAATAAGCAAGAATTATGTTGACTAGACTTCACCTGAGTCAACTTCACCTGAGTCAACTACACATGAGTCAACTACACCTGAGTTAACTATGCTAGAGCCAACACCAACACCAAAGAAGAGGGGAGTTATTGAACTAAATGATGAAGTGATGAAGGAAGCTAAGAAATGTCTTAGGAAGAAGGGTATTAAAGCTCAAGATGTGAAGAATTTACCTCCTATAGAAGAACTATGTAAGCCAATCTCCCACTCATCCACTATTGAGGTAGACTCTCTCCAACATTTTGATGAAGGTGATATTCCTTATTCTAAACCTCCTGATCAATGATTAGAAGAATTTGATATTTTTATTGTTAAGCAAGATAATTTTAATAAAAGAGTGTAAAATCATTTAATGGAAAACTCTAGAGCTATTATTGAGTTGAAGGATATTGTGGAAAGAACCTCTAATGATGTTAAAATTCTTGTTAAACATTTCCAAATGGTTCAAACTCAAATTGATCAGCTTATTAAGGTATAAAAAGATTTGCTAGTTAATGCTTCTAAGGAAAAACAAGCTTATGAAATTAGAACTAGAAGTGGTGCTGCCACCCAGGATCCTCTATATCCTGAAGGGCATCCTAGAAGAATTGAGCAGGATTCTCAACAAACTGAAAATAGAGGTACTTCTCCTAAGAAAAGAAAAAAGAAACATAAAACTATTGTAGAATCTTCTGAACCTGCTAAAGATCCTAATATTATATTTGTCTCTGATGCTGAAACTGAAAGTGGTAATGAGGAAAATGATGCTCCTGATAAAGAAAAAGTTGAAGAACAACCTGAAAGGCACACTAAGAATACTAAATACACTAAAGAAGATTTTGTTGCTAAGAAACATGGTAGTGAAAGAAAGCCTTGGGTCCAAAAACCTATGCCTTTCCCTGATAAGAAACACAAGTAAAAGGAAGATGAACACTATAACAAGTTTTGTGAGTAGATGAAACCTTTATTTTTGCAAATTCCTTTAATTGATGCTATTAAACTACCTCCTTATTCAAAGTATATGAAGGATATTGTCTCTAATAAAAGGAAGATCCCTAATGAGGAAATTTCTACTTTGCTTGCTAATTATTCCTTCAATGGTAAGGTTCCAAAGAAACTTGGAGACCCAGGGATTCCAACCATTGCATGTTCTATTAAAAATAGTTATGTTAGAACTGCTTTGTGTGATTTAGGAGCAGGAGTTAGTGTTATGCCTTTTTCTCTCTATAAGAGAATTCAATTGGAAAAATTAATACCAACTGATATATCTTTGCAAATGGCTGATAAATATACTACTATTCCTGTTGGTATATGTGAGGATGTTCCTGTTCAAGTGGCTCATAATTGCTTGATATTAACTGACTTTGTTGTGCTTTAAATGCCTGAAGCTGATAATATGTCTATTATTCTTGGGAGACCTTTTCTTAATACTGCATGTGCTGTCATTAATTGTAATCAAGGAAAGGTAACTTTTAATGTTAATGATAAGGAGCATACTGTCTATTTCCCCAAGAAGATTGATAGGAATTATGGTTTAAACTCAATTGAAAATGTTGAGGGCATCCAAGTTGGAGAAATATATTGTCCCATACCACGAGAAAAATATGAAACTATTATGATTGGGACCATTGCTATCAAGGTTGAGGTAACATAATCATTTAGTGAAAAGCAAAGTTTTGTTTCATATAAAATTGTTTTAGTAACAAGACCTGCTCGACCTTGTTACAAAGGGATTTTGATAAACAAAACAATGTTTTCACCATGATTATCCTTGCTTACTTTTACTTTTTCCATTTTAATTTTTTGCTTTCGCTTAGTTACTTTTCTGTTTTGCTAGTTGCTTGCATATTAGAGTGTCTTAGAACTTCTGAAGTTTTAGTTTTGTTTTGTTATTGCATCATTCCAAAATCATCTTTCTGCAGAAATATCATTCATCAGTACGTGAAAATTGCTAAAAAATAAAGTGTCTCGAAAAATTTCAGAAAATTCATATTAAATTTTTACGTCAAAAAAGGGACAGAGAAGTACCTGGAGTGACCCAGGGGGCCCACCAGGCAGGCACACCACCTGGTGGCGCGGCCATCCTAGGGGCGTGCCTGGCCATGGTGTGGGCCACCCCTGGCCCTCCACTTACTCTCTCACTTTCCACTTCTTTCTCTCTCCCAAGAAAACACCAGTTCATTGCTCAAACCCGTGTTCTTGCTGTTTGCTCAGCCCATCTTTGCTGCTGAGATTTGGAGCATTTGTTCTCCAGTATGTGACTCCTCCTCTTGTCCAATTAGATTTATGATTAGTGGTTTATATCTTGAGTATTTTGCTACTATAGGTAACAGGTTATGTGATCTTGTAAGCTTGTTCAATGCTTAGAGAAATTGTTTTGATGCATGTTTAGGCCTCTTACAAGTCCCTATAAGTAGTTCCTTTCATTATGTGATCACTTTGCAATCACTTGTATGATGGATGTTTAAATTTCAGAATAGCAAAGATGAACAACCACACTTTTGGAGAAGTATTTGAGAGGGACACACCCAGGAGGGCAAGGCCTTCAAGATTAGCTTTGCAATTTAGGCCATCATATAATGAAGATCTTATTGCACCACTCTTTGGCAATGAAGGAGATGAGAGAGATGCTCACCCATCTACCTTCCCTTGTTTTGCCTTTTTGCAAGCTGCAGGGATCCTCGATGATTTCTTACTCCTTGTTCAGAGGGTTGGTATAACCACTTATATGGAAGATGAGAGTGAGCAATATTCCGTGCTCACCAAAACTTTCGTTGAAAGTTTCATTTTCACTAACACCCCTTATCGGTCAACTGTTTCGTTCAAAGTTTATAATTTGCCTATTACCATGCCATTAGAAAGATTTTGCAGCATTATAGGCATAGGCATGACTGGATAGTGAAGAAGATTCAAGGACGACCTGCTGACTTGCTGGAGCTCTACCGAAGTGTGACAAACAACGATGACTGCACAACTCACCGTGGGAAGATAAGGAACATTCAACTCCCAACTCTAAGATATTTTGCTTATTATCTTGCCACTAGCATTCTTGGTAGGGAAAACACTAGTAATATTTCTAATTATCATTTAGCCTTCCTTGCTGCTGCACTTAGTAATGATACCAGGTATAATCTTGGTTCTCTCATTGCTCGCCGCCTAGCCGCTAGAGGACCTATTTATGGGGGCATTATTGCCACACGCATGGTTGCTGCCTTAGAACTTTCTATGGATCCTAATGACATTGTGTTGACTCCACAAAGGCTTGATCTTGCTGCTATGAAAACACATCACTTTGTTACTACTGACTCTAGTACCGAGAATTTAGTTTACAGGATGTTGTTTACTGACGGAGACAAGAGGGAAATTCCTTTGCCATAGTCCACTTTGTTCGGTATTTGTAGGATGCCTTGGTCGCGTTCCAAGGAGGACGTGGATGAGCAGCTCCGCTTGCTTGGTTTCCATGGGCAGCACCAGGGGGATGTACCCTCTTACGACTACTCCGCGCACTACACTGGGGAGTCCTCGAGTTCGTATCAGGACGAAGGCACTTGTTTGCCGTATTACGGAGGCACTCCATATTGGCTAGCTTGGGATTGATACCCACTTAGGCCAAAAGCCTAAGCTTGGGGGGAGGTATACCGAAATTTCACTCATCTACTTATCATGTTCAGTCGGTGCTTTGTATATTCACATTTCGTTTTCTTTTGAGTTTTTGTTCTTGCTTTATTTCTGCTTTCCAAAACACAAAAGACCAAAAATATTTTTGTTATTTCTCTTTGTTTGCTTCTTTATCTCTTAGCTTTGATTTGCTTCTTCCTTTTAGTTTTGGTTTGATTATTCGAAAAACCCAAAAGATTTTGCTTTGCTCGTTCTTCCTTTTGGTTCTTGCCTTTAAAAATTGAAACCCAAAAATATTTGTTGTTCTTCTCTGGTTTTGTAAAGTTCGTTGCAGGGTTCAGCGGTCCACAGTGACTCCTTGGAGTTTGGTTTTCTCTTATTATTTGAGTCACACAAGTGAAAGGCAATGATGATTTATGACAACTTGAGGTGTGGTAAGAGGCTGGTATGAACTCTATTTGTTTTCATTTTTGTACATATACTCATTATTGTGGGCATGCGTAGTCTGTTCATGTAAGGTGTATGTTATCTATGGATGCTTAGTAGTTCTTGCTTTCTTATGATTAGCTCCATCTTGCTAATGGTTTATAGCATGTCATATGAATGTTTGTTGCATTGTTCTATTCATAACTTGGTATGACATTGTGGTATCCTCCTCTGAATGTTTCGTTTGAATCGACTTGGCACATGATCATGCATGCATATGACTAAAACAATAATCAGTTAAGCCTCGATGAATTATTTTGCCTCAGGGTTCTTGAATCACTTTCATGCCATAATTAGTCATGTTTTGTTGCAAGCATGATTATAACAGTTATTGATCTCTCGTTTGTCACTCCCTTTCTATTGCCGACCTTCACTTGTGTTTATTATAAGCTTTACTCGTGCATCAAACTCCCCAAAACCAAAGTTGCCCAAAAGAGTCCACCATATCTACCTATTAGCATTATTGCTACTCCTTGCATATTTATTATGTTATGTTTTGTTCCGAATAAAATGTTTGCTTGTTATGAGAAAGTTAGTTAGTAAAGATCTCACGAACTTGATTGCACACTTTATTTCTTGCACTTAATAAACCTGAACTATTTTGACTGTCCATGAAAGTTATATGCTTGCAAATTATAGCCTGGGAGTTAGCAGAACCGTGTTGTCATGGGGAACGCTTTCAACACCTGTAAATATATACCCAGTTGATATCATGCTCTTTTGTTTACGGATTTCATCGGTGTGAAATAAAAGGGGAGCTTGTATGTCCATGGAGTTATATATATGTGTTAGAGAGACGCTTGGGCGACTAGTCTAATCCATGCCTAATCATGGTGGAAACCTGCAGCGTAACCATAATGAGCAATCTATGAAGCATTCTTCTTATAAAAAAAGAGATAGAGATTGAGAAAAAGGAAAAAAATGAGAAAAGAGGAAAGAGAAAAAAGGCTCCATTTTCCCATGGTAAATAAGAAGATGCTGAGATGCTTATTGTCTGCTTGCCTTGTCATTTTGATATGGGGATTCTTCCGTACCATCGGGCAAGGGGTACCCCGTTGGCGGTTCTCTATGATACACATGTATTTACTATGACAAGAACTTACCGGTAACTAAAGTTGAGTAGCATCAGGAGCGACCCTCGTACTCAAGGGACATAAGATTTCCAGTTTATGGTCTGTCAAGCATATAACTCATATTGGACCTCACTTTCACCTTAATCACCTAAAGATGCTTATGATAGGGGCAATGAGAGCTCAAAGCTAATGAGTACCATACTTTCAACATTTGGAAGCCTTTCAAACTTTTCAAATATTTTCTTTCACTTTTATATTGAGTCACCATTTATTCTTTGAGCACCTTCCCGAGAGCATAGCTGTCATTCTTACTATAATGTGCTTGTTCTCAAAACTTGGTTAATTATGACATAACTTTGACACTTGAATCTCTGATATTTTTATTTCTAGTCTTCACTTAAACTTCAGAGGTGCCTTGGCATTTATGTTTTGCTCCAAAGAAAGGCAAGCGAGATACCACTTTATCATATCTTCTTATGAGCATTACAATCCTGCATATGCTTATATACCATGTTGCTTATTATTAATGAATTAGAGTCTCTTCATAGCTTGCATGACCATTGGGTAGCCTTATTTGCATACTCTTTATTATGAATTGCCTAAGTATTTGATCATATGCTGAGAATATATACATCTTATGAAGCAAATATGTTCGTGAAAGTTTCTTTTATCGCACTCAGTTTTCAACTAAATTGCTTGAGGACAAGCAATAAGCTAAGCTTGGGGGGGAGTTGATACGTCCAAAACGTATCTACTTTCCCAAACACTTTTGCTATTGTTTCTCCTCTAATTTGTGTGATTTGGATACAACTAATGCGGACTAACGCTGTTTTCAGCAGAATTGCCTTGGTGTCTCGTTTTTGTGCAAGAAATCAACTTTCAGGAAAAATCCCGGAAAATATTGCAAAACTCCTATTTTACTAGAAGACTCACGGAGCCAGAAGATGGGACGAAGAGGAGTCACGAGGGGCCCACACTTCCTTGCCACGCGGGCCAGGCCAGGCCGCGCCAGGAGGGAGTGTGGCTGCCTCAGACTCCACCTCGACCTCTCCTTTCGCCTATAAAAGCCCTTTGACCTAAAAACAGAGGGGGTTCGACATTTTTCTAGATAGAGTTCTATTGCGCCGCCACCACCAGATACCGCGATTCGGAACCAAAACTCTGTTCTGGCACTCTGCCGGGACGGGGAATTGGAGGAGATCATCGCCATCATCACCATCATTGATTCTCCATCAACCATCCATGATTCCCCCATCCATTAGTGAGTAATCCCCCGATGTAGGCTATGGGGATGGTAGGGGTTGGATAAGATCGTTCATGTAATGGCATCAGATTGTTAGGGCATGGTGCCTAGTATCTATTATTAGTGCTTTTGACTTTGTTACAACTTGTTATGCTTAATGCTTGTCACTAGGTCCCGAGTGCTATGATTTCAGATCTGAACATATTATTGATTCATGATGATAGTATTGTTTATGATCTTACCTGCAAGTTGTATACACATATTATTGTCCGGAACCGAAGGCCCCGAAGTGACAATAATCGGGATAACCAGAGGGAATGGCTTTGATGTGAGGATCACATGTATTCACGGAGTGTTAATGCTTATTTCCGGGGCTCTATTAAAAGGAGCACCATAATTGCCAGTAGTTCCCTTGAGGCCCTGCTGCAAACAGGCTGACGGGACAAAAGATGTTGTGCAAGTTCTCATTACGAGCACGTATGACTATATATGGAACACATGCCTATGATTATTTAGTACTTGGATGCTTTACCTTATTTATCTGCAAACGCCCTATATATTGATTGCTATATGAATTGTCTTGTCCATGCAATGCCCATCCATCCATCCCTATGCCTACCGCGATTTAATCCTACTGTTTACTGCAATTGTTACTACTGTCTTTATTTTTACTGCTGCTTTTACTTTGCTATTGCCACTACAAAATTGTTGCTACTGATAAACTATTGCGAGCAAGATTGTTTCTAGGTGCAGCTGAATTGACAACTCAGTTGTTAAGGCTTATAAATATTCTTTGGCTCCCCTTGTGTCGAATCAATAAATTAGGTTTTACTTCCCTCGAAGATTGTTATGATCCCCTATACTTGTGGGTCATCACATATCACAAGTCCCTACAAAATAAAGTTATACGCCTCTACTTTATCTTTTGCATATTTTACGTGGTTGCTAGGGATTTCGCACAAGAACCATTTCTTACCTACGAACATGAACCACAGTGTTGATTAAATAATTGTCGCTAATACACCCCTCTCGGGGCCCCCCATTGTAAATGGTATACCAACTACTACAAGAGAAACTAACACCCCCCAAGCCACTTATGCGGTGTAAGCCCTATGTCAAACATGGACTAGTCTCGTGAATGAACGCTTAATGTTGGTTAGGGGCTGCTTCGATCAAGTAGTGTTGCGGTATATGCAAGTACATGTGGGAGGGTAACAATTATATGATCAACACCAACACAGTCAACATGTCGTCCACCCGTACTAGCATAACTACGCATATATCGGTTCTGATACCACTTTTGGGGTTTAGCGCTAGAAAACAATAATTTTTTCTACGCAAACCACCCTAATGTCAGGATCTATCTATTAGTAATGTAGTAACACGAGGGGCTTTTCACGAATTTATCCTTGAAGACCAAAAAACTTTGTCAATTTTTGGGAGAACGTGGTTGATGTAGTTGTATCAACGCCGACCTCAAGGTCGTTCTAAATTCGGACGGCTCCACCAGCTCCAGCTCCACTGGCTCCAATGACTCTGATGGCTTGAACGACTCGAGCGCCACCAGTGTAATGCTTCGTAGGGGGTCATACACATACGGTGTTTGACGACGACTCCCGGACCCTTATCCAGCAGAGGTTGCGGAAGTAGATCTCTTGGATCTGGAATCCTCGCAGCACGATGGCGCTCCATGGTGAAGAACACTCTCATTCGCACAACCCTTACAGTGGGGCCACACTCACAAGAGAGATAGGGAAAGAGGAGGGCACTTGGAGGGATACGCCTCAAAGCTTAGGATCAATTGGTGTGTTTAAATCCCTCCCTCTATGCCCTCCTTTATATAGGGGGAGGGGAGCCCCCAGGTCCCTTGGCTTAGCCATGTGGGACTAAAGGAGAGGAGGTGGGATTCCACCTTGGTCGGCCGACCAAGGCCCTCTTGGGCCCCACGCAGGGCACCAAGGGCCCATGTGGCCACCCCTCCCTTCTCCTATTTGGGTTACCGTCCCTCTTGGGCCTTTCCCCCTAGGGAATTAGCCCGTTAGGCATGGGCTGCCCATTAAATCATATTTAATTCATTAAATAAATATAAATAAATGTATAATTCAATAATTAACATATATTTATATATTATTTAATTCCCGTTGCACCAGAACTCCTTTTGGACAACTCCGGACACCTATCGGACTTTCCCAGAATCCCTCTGGTTTTCCCTTCTCTTTTCTTCGATGATTCTTATGATACCAAAACGATCTCCGAGCATTTGTCAAACCCTTAAGTGAGTTACCCTAACGTTTCGGGAACAGTCCAGACATGGTCGAGACCCCTCTCGAACCAACGATCATCAGCGGGACCTGGATGCCCATAATGACCCCTGTGCATTCCACGAGAATATTTGTCGTTGAACCATTAAACATAGAGTCCTATTCCCTTTGTTACTTCGATACTTTACTTGTCTGAGACCTGATCAACTACATTGTCATGTTGTGTTCAATCTCGTTACCTACAAGTACAACTTTACTCGTTCCGAGCTATGCCGTCCTCGTGACCTAGTCACACGCTGCAGCTTTATGGATGTCATGTCTTCGAGTAGGCCTAGAGTATCTCTCCGTCATGAGGAAGAACAAATCCCGCTCTTGACACATATGCCTCTACATTCCCCTCTAAATACCTAAAGACACCTTTAGTATCACCGTTTCACCGAGTGACTTTTGATGCAAATAAGGTACTCTTGGGTGATAATGATTAAATATGGTCTCGCGGTGTAAGGAATTGGTTACTACGTTTTCTAGTCATCGTAACAATGAACTTCGTGACTTGATCGTGTTACAATTCCTATGTTGGGTATGTCCATCATTTTCATTAACCTAATGAAATGACCCTATTGTCAATTGAAATAAATGTCCATGATCAAGAAACGTCGACCATCAATTGACCAATGAACCTGTGTCTAGAGGATCACTAGGGACTCTGGTGGTTTACATATCACACATGTATTGATGTTCCTATAAATATAGTTATAGCATGATATAAAATCTATTATGAACTTAATGAAATATGTCAATAATGTATATTATTATTTGTGGAGCAGCGGCTGAAGTTTCTTGTGGCTGAGGCGCTGCAGCAGTAAGGTCTTTTCGTGACTCCACCCTCCTGTCAGAACCTCTCCCTCTCCCCTCCCCTCATCTCAAAGACTCCAGCCATAGATGGATGATTTGATTTCAATGCCTAGAAATGACAAGTGACGTAGTTCTATCCCTAGCAAGTAGAACACAATATGTATATGCGAATCACCATATTATTTCAAGTGTTAGACTTCTAAGGTCGGACAACATGCTCTATGAATGAATATTAGTTAGTGCATATTATTTGTCTACACAAAACATCCATTTGCTTTTCCAGATGTGTAACTATTTTTGGTCGAGAGACTTTCTGTTGCGGAGAATGTGTTGATTAAAGAAAGCATCATGTATCATATCAAAGATGAGAGTCAGCCAGAAAATGGGGCGGGTTCGAGTGGGTCAATCGGGATGGTTTTTTGTTGGGGCATAGGTGGTGCGGTTTTAAATGGACTCACCTAGCTAATGGATTGGATTGGTGCAGTTCTACTCAATTTGCGGTTTGGTGCGGTTTGGTGTGGCTTCAACCTCAACTGTTGGAGATATGCCCAAGAGGCAATAATAAAAGTGGTTATTATTATATCTTTGTGTTTATGATGAATGTTTACATCCCATGCTATAATTGTATTATTAGGAAACACTAATACATGTGTGTTTTGTAAACATGTGAGAGTCCCTAGTAAGCCTCTTGTTGAACTAGCTTGTTGATTGATTGATGATCATGGTTTCCTGATCATGGACATAAGGATGTGATTAATAACAAGGTTATATCATTAGGAGAATGATGTGATGGACACACACCCATAGTAAGCGTAGCATAAGATCAAGTCATTAAGTCCGTATTGCTGTAAGCTTTTAAATGCATAGTAACCTAATCCTTCGACCATGAGGTTGTGTTAATCACCATCATCGGATGGGTACTTTGATGACATCAAACACCGCTTCGTAACTGGGTGGTCATAAAGGTGTCATTGGGTATTCTGAAAGTATGTGTTGAAGCGCATGGACCAAGATTGGGATTTGTCCATCCATATGGCGGATAGATATGCTTTGGGCCCTCTCGGTGGAATGTCATCTAGTTAGCTTGCAAGCATGTGACTGGGTCACAAGGGATGACATATCACGGAACAAGTAAAGAGTACTTATCAGTAACGAGGTAGAACAAGGTATGGAGATGCTGACGATCAAACCTCGGATAAGTATAGTATCGCGTGAGAAAGGGAATTGGTTTCGTATGTAAATGGTTCAATCGATCACGAAGTCATCGTTGAGTATGTAGGATCCATTATGGATCTCCAGGTCCCGCTGATGGTTATTGATAGGAGATGTGTCTCTGTCATGTCTGCATATTCACGAACCGTAGGGTGACACACTTAAGGTTCGAAGTTGTTTTAAGTAGATATGGAATATGCGTTGGAGACCGAATGTTGTTCGGAGTCTCGGATTGGATTCGGGACATCACGAGGAGATCCGGAATGGTCCGGAGAATAAGATTCATATATTGGGGATCATTTTCTGAGTTAGGAAATGTTCCGGAGTATTTGTATGAGGGTTCTAGAAGGTTTCAAAATGTTCCGGAAGGTTCTGGAAGGTTTCTTGGAGTTTGCTTGAAAACCAAGGAAGGGATCAAGGAGTCCTGGTGGGTCAAGACTAGGAGTCGTGGGGGAGGAGGACTCCTCCCCCCACTCCCCAATCCGCCGGCCCTAGAGGGAGGGGAGTCCTACAAGGACTCCCCCTCCCATGGCGCCTCACCCCCCTTAAATAGAGGGGCAGGGGCGCCCCCTCCCCCTCCTTGCTCGCTCTCATAACTCCCAATCTCTGCCGCCTCTCTCCTCCACCTTTCTTCTGCACAGGCATAGGCGAAGCCCTGCAGAATTCTCTACTCCACCACCACCACTACGCCGTCGTGCTGCTGGGATTCCGTGGAGAAGATCTACTACCTCCGCTACTCGCTGGAACGAGGAGAGGAAGGTCTGCTTCGACTCCGCACGTGTGACCGACTGTGGAAGCGCTGCCGAAACGCGGCGCCGGAAGGATCGTCCACTTGACCGACTGTGGAAGCGCTGCTGGAACGCGACGCCAGAAGGATCGTCCACACGATCTTGAGATCGGCAAGTGATCGACTACATCAACCACGAGATCTAATCTCGTTAACGCTTTCGGATCTACGAGGGTTAGTTCCTATCTATCTCGTTGCTCATGTCTAATAGATTAGATCTTGGCTTTTATCTAGATTAGATCTGGGTTTTGTTCGTCCTTGCGGTAGAATTTTTTTGTTTTCCATGCTACGAACCCATCAGTGGTATCAGAGCCGTATCTATGCGTAGATCTGTTGCACGAGTAGAACACAATGTTTTTGTGGGCGTTGATGCTTTTGTTGTCGGTGTCTTAGCGTGTACTTTGCATCTTGCGGCATGGTGGGATGAAGCGGCTCGGGCTAACATTACATGTCATCGCACATGAGACTTGCTCCACGCTTGACGTGCAACTTGCTTTGCACAAGTGGCTTTGCGGGTGTCTGTCTCTCCCACCATAGTTAAGATTCAATTTACAATGAGCATCTGACAACACTTGTATCAACGTTGTGGTTCTTGTTCGTAGGTAAGATCGGTCTTATGCGAAAGCCCCAAACCACGTAAAACTTGCAAAGAAAATTAGAGGCGTCTAACTTGTTTTTGCAGGGGTTTTGTGATGTGATATGGCCATCATGTGATTGTGATTGTATTTGATGTATGCAATGATCCTTGTTGTAATATGGCAACCGGCAGGAGCCTAATGGTTGTCTTTAATTCTGTTAAGACCTGCGTGTCTATTCATCTTGTAATAGCTTTATTCCAAGTAGTTGTAATAGTTGCTAGTGATGATGGACAACCATGAAGCGGCGCCACTGACCTTGACGCAATGCTGGTGATGATGGAGATCATGTTCGTGCTTTGGAGATGGAGATCAAAGGCGCAAGAAGAAAGGGCCATATCATATCACACTAATTATGAATTGCCTGTGATGTTAATCCTTTATGCATCTTGTATTGCTTAGATCGCGACGGTAGCATTATAAGATGATCCCTCTCACTAAATATCAAGTAATAAAGTGTTCACCCTTAGTTGGCACCGTTGCTAAGACTCGTCGTTTCGAAGCATCTCGTGATGATCGGATGTGATAGATTCTGCGTGTGCATACAACGGGTGCAAGCCAGATTTGCACATGCGGAAACTAAGGTTATCTTGACGAGCCTAGCATGTACAGACATGGTCTCGGAACACGGAATACCGAAAGGTAGAGCATGAGTCATATAAATGATATGATGAACATGAAGATTGTTCGCCGATGAAACTACATCTTCTCTCGTGAAGATCGGACTTGGTGTAGTGGACTTGGTTCGTGTAATCACTAAGACAATGTGAGGGATGTTGTTTTGAGTGGGAGTTCACCTAGTTAGTTTAAGAATTAAATTAGAACTCAATTTGTCATAAACTTAGTCTAAACTACTTGCAAATTGTTGTAGATTATGGCGACCCCCTCCATCAATTTCAATGCGTTCCTAGAGAAAGAAAAGCTTAAGAACAATGGAAGCAATTTCACGGATTGGTTCCGTGGACTGAAGATCGTCCTCAGGGCTGGTCAGTTGACCTATGTGCTCGAAGCACCGCTAGGTGACCCACCTGCAGATAATGCCACCGATGACGAAAAGAATGTTTTCGCCACTCGGAAAAATCATTACTCCACAGTTCAGTGTGCCATCCTGTACGGTTTAGAAGCGGAGCTCCAAAAGTGTTTTGAGCACCACGACCCGTTCGAGATCATTAAGGAGCTCAGGCTAATTTTTGAGACTCGCGCGGCCATGGAGAGCTATGAGGCCTCCGAAAAGTTCTTTAACTGTAAGATGGAAGAAGGAAGCTCCGTTAGCGAGCACGTACTCACCATGTCTGGGTACGCAAACAAGCTCCAAGAATTGGGGATATCGATTCCTAATGAATTGGGGATTCACCGTCTCCTTCAATCACTGTCACCAAGTTACAAGAACTTTGTGATGAACTACAACATGCAATGCATGAACAAGACGTTGCCTGAACTGTCGTCCATGCTGAAAACTGCTGAAGTGGAGATCAAGAAGGAGCACCAAGTGTTGATGGTCAATAAGACCACCAATTTCAAGAGACAGGGCAAGCCTAAGAACAAGGGCAACTTCAAGAAGAACGGCAAGAAAGCTGCCGCTTTTGCTAAGAAGCCCAAGGCTGGTCCTAAGCCTGAAACTGAGTGCTTCTACTGCAAGGGTGCTGGTCACTAGAAGCGTAACTGCCCCAAGTACCTGGCGGATCTGAAGAACGGCAACATCAAGAAGAAAGGTATATTTGATATATGTGTTATAGATGTGTATCTTACTAGTAATCGTAGTAGTGCCTGGGTATTTGATGCTGGTTCGGTTGCTCATTTTTGTAACTCGAAACAGGAGCTGCGGAATAAACGAAGATTGGCAAGAGACGAGGTGACGATGCGCGTTGGAAATGGCTCCAAGGTTGATGTGATCGCCGCCGGCACGCTCCCTCTACATCTACCTTCGGGATTAGTTTTAAATTTGAATAATTGTTATTTGGTGCCTGCGTTAAGCATGAACATTATATCTGGATCTTGTTTATTGCGAGACGGTTACTCTTTTAAGTCCGAGAATAAAGGTTGTTCGATTTATATGAGTAATATCTTTTATGGTAATGCACCTGAGATGAATGGTTTATTCTTACTGAATCTCGATAGTAGTGATACACATGTTCACAACATAGATGCTAAACGAATAAAATTGAATGATAATTCTACATACATGTGGCACTGTCGTCTTGGTCATATTGGAGTGAAGCGTATGAAGAAACTCCATTCTGATGGACTTCTTGAATCACTTGATTTTGAATCACTTGAAAGATGCGAATCATGCCTAATGGGAAAAATGACTAAGACTCCATTCTCTGGTACAATGGAGCGAGCTACAGACTTATTGGAAATAATACATACCGATGTGTGCAGTCCAATGAGTGTAGCATCGCGTGGTGGATATCGTTATGTTCTCACTTTCACGGATGACTTAAGTAGATATGGGTATGTCTACTTTATGAAACATAAGTCCGAAACTTTTGAGAAGTTTAAGGAATCTCAAAGTGAAGTGGAAAATCATCGTAACAAGAAGATTAAATTTCTGCGTTCTGACCGCGGAGGTGAATATCTGAGTTATGAGTTTGGCATTCATTTAAAGAAATGTGGAATACTTTCACAGTTGACACCGTCGGGAACACCACAGCGTAATGGTGTGTCCGAACGTCGTAATCGAACTCTCTTAGATATGGTTCGGTCTATGATGTCTCTTACAGATTTACCGTTATCATTTTGGGGCTATGCATTAGAGACAGCCGCATTCACTTTAAATAGGGCACCATCTAAATCCGTTGAAACGACACCGTACGAATTGTGGTTTGGTAAGAAACCTAAGTTGTCGTTCCTTAAAGTTTGGGGTTGCGAAGCATATGTAAAGAAGTTACAACCTGATAAGCTAGAACCTAAAGCGGAGAAATGCGTCTTCATAGGATACCCTAAAGAAACAATTGGGTATACCTTCTATCATAGATCCGAAGGCAAAGTTTTCGTTGCCAAGAATGGATCCTTTCTTGAGAAGGAGTTTCTCTCGAAGGAGGTGACTGGAAGGAAAGTAGAACTCGATGAGGTTATTGAACCTTCTCTCGGATTTGAGAGTAGCGCAGCACCAGAAGATGTTTTTGTGCCGCCTGCACCAATTGGAGAGGAAGCTAATGATAATGATCATGAAACTTCAAGCGAAGTTACTGCTGAACCTCGCAGGTCAACGAGGGTTCGTACCACTCCTGATTGGTATGACTCTGCCTTGAACGTCATGTTGGTGGACAGCGCTGATGACCCTGCGACGTATGAAGAAGCTATGGTGAGCCCAGATTCCGACAAATGGCTAGAAGCCATAAAATCCGAAATGGGATCCATGTACGAAAACCAAGTGTGGACTTTGGTGGACTTACCGGATGGCCGTAAGGCTGTCGAGAACAAATGGATTTTCAAGAGAAAAACAGATGCTGATGGTAATGTTACCGTCTATAAAGCTCGACTTGTCGCGAAAGGGTTCCGACAAATTCAAGGAGTTGACTATGATGAGACTTTCTCACCAGTAGCGAAGCTAAAGTCTGTGAGGATTTTGTTAGCAATTGCTGCACATTTCGATTATGAGATTTGGCAGATGGATGTCAAAACGGCGTTCCTTAATGGTGACATTGAGGAAGAGTTGTATATGGTACAACCCAAGGGTTTTGTCGATCCTAAAGATGCTGACAAGGTATGCAAGCTTCAGCGCTCCATTTATGGACTGAAGCAAGCATCCCGGAGTTGGAATCAACGTTTTGATAAAGTAATCAAAAACTTTGGGTTTATACAAACTTATGGAGAAGCTTGTATTTACAAGAAAGTGAGTGGGAGCTCTGTAGCATTCCTAGTACTATATGTAGATGACATATTGTTGATTGGGAATGATATAGAACTTCTTAATAGCATCAAAACCTATTTGAATAATAGTTTTTCAATGAAGGACCTTGGCGAAGCGGCATACATTCTAGGCATCAAGATTTATAGAGATAGATCAAGACGCCTAATAGCGCTTTCACAAAGTACATACTTGGACAAAGTTCTAAAGAAGTTTAGAATGGAAGATAGCAAGAAAGGGTTCGTGCCCATGTTGTCAGGTAAGACCTTGAGTAAAACTCAAAGTCCAGCTACGGCAGAAGATAGAGAGAAAATGAATAACATTCCCTATGCCTCGGCCATAGGTTCTATCATGTATGCCATGCTGTGTACAAGACCGGATATAGCACATGCTGTTAGTTTGACTAGCAGATATCAAAGTGATCCTGGAATGGAACACTGGACAACGGTCAAGAATATCCTGAAGTACCTAAATAGGACTAAGGATATGGTTCTTTCTTATGGAGGTGATGAACAGCTTGTTGTAAACGGTTACACCGATGCTAGTTGGAACACCGATCCGGATGACTCGAAGTCACAATCGGGATACGTATTTATTTTGAATGGTGCTGCAGTGAGCTGGAGGAGTGCGAAGCAAAGCGTTGTGGCGAAATCTTCAACTGAATCGGAATACATAGCTGCTTCGGAAGCTACACAAGAAGCCGTTTGGATGAAGGAATTCATTACTGAACTTGGCGTGGTTTCCAGTGCGTTGGACCTGATGGCCATCTACTGTGACAACACAGGTGCCATAGCTAATGCACAGGAGCCAAGGTCACATAGCAAGCTGAAGCACATCAAGCTACATTTCCACGCTATTCGCGAGTATGTCCGAGATGGTGACATAAAGATTTGCAAAGTACACACTGATCTGAATGTGGCAGATCCGTTGACTAAACCTCTCCCTAGGGCAAAGCATGACCAACACCAGAACGCCATGGGTGTTAGGTATATTACTATGTAATCTAGATTTACTCTAGTGTAAGTGGGAGACTGTTGGAGATATGCCCAAGAGGCAATAATAAAAGTGGTTATTATTATATCTTTGTGTTTATGATGAATGTTTACATCCCATGCTATAATTGTATTATTAGGAAACACTAATACATGTGTGTTTTGTAAACATGTGAGAGTCCCTAGTAAGCCTCTTGTTGAACTAGCTTGTTGATTGATTGATGATCATGGTTTCCTGATCATGGACATAAGGATGTGATTAATAACAAGGTTATATCATTAGGAGAATGATGTGATGGACACACACCCATAGTAAGTGTAGATTAAGATCAAGTCATTAAGTTCATATTGCTGTAAGCTTTTAAATGCATAGTAACCTAATCCTTCGACCATGAGGTTGTGTTAATCACCATCACCGGATGGGTACTTTGATGACATCAAACACCGCTTCGTAACTGGGTGGTCATAAAGGTGTCATTGGGTATTCTGAAAGTATGTGTTGAAGCGCATGGACCAAGATTGGGATCTGTCCATCCATATGACGGATAGATATGCTCTGGGCCCTCTCGGTGGAATGTCATCTAGTTAGCTTGCAAGCATGTGACTGGGTCACAAGGGATGACATATCACGGAACGAGTAAAGAGTAATTATAAGTAACGAGGTAGAACTAGGTATGGAGATGCTGACGATCAAACCTTGGATAAGTATAGTATCGCGTGACAAAGGGAATTGGTTTCGTATGTAAATGGTTCAATCGATCACGAAGTCATCGTTGAGTATGTAGGATCCATTATGGATCTCCAGGTCCCGCTGATGGTTATTGATAGGAGATGTGTCTCTGTCATGTCTGCATATTCACGAACTGTAGGGTGACACACTTAAGGTTCGAAGTTGTTTTAAGTAGATATGGAATATGCGTTGGAGACCGAATGTTGTTCGGAGTCTCGGATTGGATTCGGGACATCACGAGGAGATCCGGAATGGTCCGGAGAATAAGATTCATATATTGGGGATCATTTTCTGAGTTAGGAAATGTTCCGGAGTATTTGTATGAGGGTTCTAGAAGGTTTCAAAATGTTCCGTAAGGTTCTGGAAGGTTTCTTGGAGTTTGCTTGAAAACCAAGGAAGGGATCAAGGAGTCCTGGTGGGTCAAGACTAGGAGTCGTGGGGGAGGAGGACTCCTCCCCCCACTCCCCAATCCGCCGGCCCTAGAGGGAGGGGAGTCCTACAAGGACTCCCCCTCCCATGGCGCCTCACCCCCTTAAATAGAGGGGCAGGGGCGCCCCCTCCCCCTCCTTGCTCGCTCTCATAACTCCCAATCTCTGCCGCCTCTCTCCTCCACCTTTCTTCTGCACAGGCATAGGCGAAGCCCTGCAGAATTCTCTACTCCACCACCACCACCACGCCATCGTGTTGTTAGGATTTCGTGGAAAAGATCTACTACCTCCGCTACTCGCTGGAACGAGGAGAGGAAGGTCTGCTTCGACTCCGCACGTGTGACCGACTGCAGAAGCGCTGCCGAAACGCGGCGCTAGAAGGATCGTCCACTTGACCGACTGCGGAAGCGCTACTGGAACGCGACGCCGGAAGGATCGTCCACACGATCTTGAGATCGGCAAGTGATCGACTACATCAACCACGAGATCTAATCTCGTTAACGCTTTCGGATCTACGAGAGTTAGTTCCTATCTATCTCGTTGCTCATGTCTAATAGATTAGATCTTGGCTTTTATCTAGATTAGATCTGGGTTTTGTTCGTTCTTGCGGTAGAAATTTTTTGTTTTCCATGCTACGAACCCATCAATAACACACCTATTCAAATGAGTTCTCAAATCTTGAATAGAAGAATAGTAGAAAATTTCAGCTTTCGTCCATGAATATCACATGCTTTTGCTCGACCATCATTTATTCTACATGTAAAAAAAGTGAATAGAATGCTTCCAGTAGTAGGTTAAGTCTTGCTATATTCTATTGCAACCTATGTTTTTCTTTATTTAGAAATAAAAGTTATATTATGAAAAGTAGATTTTCTGCTTCTGCTCAATAAAGAAAGAAGAAAAAGACAAGTTAGTTATCACTTTTTTATTTTCTTGGAGGCTCATTGCACTGTACGAGCAGGACACTGAATAATATTATTAGCTTGCCTTTCAAAATCCGAACAGTTTTCAAGAAAGAAGGGATAAAAGCATGCGATAAAAAATGATTCATAGAAATTCTGGATTAAGACAACACCATTAAAATATATTCCCATGAATTTTTAAGTATAACTTCTCTCTCCAAAACTCAAAGCAAGTAAAAGTAGGGTTATGCTATTTTTTTCATTTAGAATTGTATTTCTTATTCTTCTGGTATAATGCACGGGTATGTTTCCTAGTAAAAATATTCAGTTTGTCCGATGACACCGTGCACATGGGCTCCACCTTGCAAGTCAGGTCTGAGGTTTCAATTTTTTCCAAGCCAAGCAAGCTCTACCCAGGACTAGGGCCCACGAGAGCTCCCAACGAATCACTGTTCCAATCGATCCCGGAGTTGCCCCACCTGTCATCCTCACACGGGGAGCTACGGCTTTCCCCCAACCTCTGGCCACGTACGCTGCGGGGATCTCCCCCCTAGCTAGCAACGCCAACTAACTGCAATGATTCCCCCGAAGCCCAAAAGGCAGATAAGGGAGGAAGCCGCCATTATCACATCACACCCCTCCACCTAATCGTGTCCTAATCCCCCCTGCCTGCTAGTGCTCCCTCCCCTCGATCGAATTCGAAAAAGAAAAGGCGAGCCGCTCCGAGAGCAACGGCGCGTGCGTTCGAGCCTGGGCGAGAGGGAGGCGGACGATCCCCCGGACGGGTGGTTCTAGGGTTAGGGTTTGCGGCGGCGGCGGCGGCGGGTTCGGGGACCGGTTCCGGCGCGTGCGCGCGTGCGCCTCCTTCGACGGCGAACCTGATGCTATGCTGCTAGGCTGCGGGTCGCTCTCCTCGTGGGTGCGCCGCCTCGTCGCCTGCGTGGGGTACGACTCCTTCCCCTGCTCTCTACCTCAGCTCCACCTCAAGCTCCGGGTTCTCCTCCCCTGGGCATCCATCCACTGCGTTGGTTTGTTCGCTTGCTTGCTGATGTGGCGCGAGTGGTGTTAAGCTGAGCCTCTGTCTGAGATTAGAGCAGACGTATATGGCGAGGGGCATGGATCGATGCTCCCCTTTGATTTAGCGATCATGGATACTCACCTAGCTGATTTTTTATTGGCATGTAGGCGGTTGGCCGTTGCGATTGATTTGATGAAATATGTCTATGGTAGTGGTGCCAATCTGCAATATCTCTGTTTCGATTGTTACATAGATTTGTTTTTACATGTGCATTTAAGTCTCAATGTTCACTTTTGATTTTTTTTTATATAGAAGGGATCTTTCTCCCGATTTCCATTAATAGAAACCAAGCATTAGTCTCAAGCATTAATGGTTACCGGGAGGGGCAAGTTGTTTGAAGTCGACCTGAACGATTGCTTGATATGGTGTCATGTCTTTTTTTCGTGGACATTACCTGCACAAAGAATGTTTGGTGGTTGTCCAGCAATGCTCTTTATAGACTGATGCTTTCCTGTCTGCTGTTAGGTTCCTTGTAGCTCCTTTTTCTTTCCTGCACCTGAAGCTTCCAAACAGTAGCTTTCTAGGGAGGTTTAGCATATAAAGCTGCTTGCACTGAACAGAGAAACCTAAAGCGATGTTTTACCTGGTCGAGTTATAGTGAAGTTTGTATATTCTTGTGGAACTAGAAGAGTGAAAATCCAACCCTGTAACTGGTTGCTCAGATTATCTGATATTTCTAAGCAATATTAAACTTTAGGATATGACTATATGAATGACTGGATTACTATCTTTGTTTTTTTCTGTGGCAAAGAGCATAGATTCTACTTTAATGTATGTTGCTAACCCCCTCTGATGTCTCCCCCCTATATTATCAATAAGTATGTGCACAACCAGTATAGCGTCTTTTTCACTCCTGGGAGATCAAGATCAAATCAATACCTATTCCTTTTCCAGTCTTAAATGTAAAGAGTTATTGTAGGTTGGTTTGTGGTAAATGGGAATAATATATACTCCCTTTGTCCTGAATTAGATGTTGAAGATTTGTCTAGATTTTCATGTATCTATACACTAAAACGTGCCTAGGTACATATGAATCTAGACAAATCTCTGACATCTAATTTGGGACGGAGGGGTATTTATGATTGGTGCATAGATTAGGTTTTGTTTTAATGTTCTGTTTTTATGAGTTCTAGCTTGCCTCAGTTATGGATATTTTCATATTGTGCACATGTTTCATGTAATTGCACTGGGAAACCTGGCAACTATTGTAAAGCTTGTTATAAGCCTGCAGTGGTAGTTCGTCTCACAATAGGTTTCACCAAAGCTTTTTTCCTGCAACTTCTCTCGATACTTGGTTCTAATCATTCATTGGTCAATCCTGGTTTGCAACAGAGCAGAAATTGTTTTGGATGTGCGAAGTCTACTCCTATAACAGCTGTTGATGAGCCTTCGAAAGGTTTAAGGATTCAAGGGCGGTCGATAAAACATCGTAGTTTGTCTGAAGATTTCTGGAGTACAAGTCCACGCGAAATGGAGAACAGTGCCTTGCAGTCACAGCGTAGTATGTCTTCCATTAGCACAGCAGCACAATCTAGTGATCAGCATGGAGCTGGAAGTAGCAGCAACCCAAATGAGTTTGTAAATCAAGGTAAAAACATCTAACCACCCACAATGGCTTTCCTGTAGTTCCGTATACTTTCAGTTAGGTTTGTGTCTTAGCATGGTTGTTGAGTTTAAGAATTTCTTTGTTTGACAATGAGGGCCATGGCAGTTCTAGACGACAAATAGATGATGCATGCTAGAATGTTCGCAAATGATTATCTTATATGGTTATCGGCAGTAGTTATGCTGACATCATAATGATGCTACTCCAATGATAATTAATTACTGTTGTTAGCTGTGCTTTGTGATCTTTAAAATAAAGTCATGGAAATGTTAACTGAATCCATAGCTTGAGGTAAGCATAATCAACCGCTGACAGTGGTTACAGAGACGAACCACTAGTTTCTCTGACCTTCTTTTGATTCTCCTAAGCTTACTCAACTGCTGACAGTGGCTACTCAGCCAAACAACTAATTTCACTGATCTTTTACTTTTCCTATCTGTGAACTATAGGTCTTCTACTATGGAACCAGACTAGGCAGCAGTGGGTGGGAAACAGACGGGTTAATAATTCTCAGCGTCAACAGACTCGGGAACCAAAAATAGGGTAACATTCATGCATTTTATTTGTTTTAATGGAGCCTCAGGATCTTGAATATTCAGAAGATTTTGGAACAACCAAAATAGTATAGTAGTATATGATAGCATTAAATACATTAGCTTGTTGAATATGTATACTCCGATCTCTGTCATTGTCATGCCCAGTTATCATAAGTTGTGTGGTTCGAAAGATATGCTAATAGTATCCTCAATCTGTTGGTTTCATGGCTGTGAGTATGGTAGTGACTAGTGGATTTTCCAAGACTGCAGAATCCTGTGTAACACAGTACCTTCTCTGAAATCTCGTGTGAACTGAACAGTTATTAGCCATTAGTTTTAGTTACGGGTGGTAGTCATTTTGCTACACTGTTTGAGACCCCTTTATCATGCATTTGCCTGTTCACTGTAGTTGGAATGCTACATATGAGAGCCTGCTAGGAAGCACCAAGGCATTTGCACAACCGATCCCTCTTGGCGTAAGATCTCACGCAAACCTGCATATCGTCTCACTCTTTCGCATCGATCTCGCGTGGAACAACGTATTTACTTGTTCGGTTTTCCCAATGGCAGGAAATGGTAGATTTTCTCGTGGATGGATGGGAGCAGGAGGGCCTGTATGATTAGCTCTGCTTAATTAAAAGGGTGGTTTTGTTTGAGGTCTCGTTTGTTAATCGCTGGAATGTACTCAACTTTGATTTATCAGATCGTGTGGGTGATGGTTGTGCATTTGTCTTCGTGACAGGATGGCATCCCAAGTAAATGTAACATATTTTTTATCCTGCTATTATTGTGCTCATTTATATTTGACATTATGGTCTTCCCCCCCCTGCGTAGTCTCTTTGCTTCTCTGCTTCGGTTCATCGGGTGTCAAAAAAAAAAAAAAAACTGTCGTAGACACAAATGCTAGTGTGGAATCTGCTTTTCTTCTTCTCTTTAGTCGCTACCAGAATGTTGTGGAAGTGTCCTTCCTTCCAGAATTCCACAGATGCCTCTCCGGGTGTGTGCTGCGTCCTTATAACTCATCCCGTCTCCGGCTCTACAAGCAGAGCGACCAAAGTGACAAAGCTCACAAAGCACACTGCAACTCACCGAGCAGAGTTTGTTACAGGACACATGGCTTTAGCTCGCCTTTGCCTCAGCAGGGCCCTCGCTGGCCGCGCGACAGCTCTGGTGAGGCCGGCGGCAGCCTGTTCTCACGGAGGCCTGGACCGTCGGTACCTCTTCTCGTCGGAGGCAGCCGGCAGGACAAGCCGCCGTGATGTCCCCGTGGCAGACCGTTCAGGCTCCAACACCGCTACCCACTGGCCCTGGAGAGATCTCCGAGACTTGGTCCCGTTCCGCCTGGTCGACGGTACACAGTGGCTTACCTCGTACTAGTTCGTAGACCAACCTAAACTGTCTTGCACGCCGCCGCCCCGTTGACGTTCGCGCGCGTACATGCAGGGCTCGGGAGCGCGCTGTCGCACGTGGCGGAGACCCTGAGCCGGCCGCTGTTGGGGAAGGTGCGGGAGGACGAGGATGTCTACCGGCTGCGGTTCGAGGTGCCGGGGCTCGGGAAGGACGACGTGCGGGTCACGGTGGAGGACGGCGCGCTGGTCATCCGTGGCGAGAAGACGGTGCGGGACGAGCACGGGGGCGACGGCGAGTGGTGGTCGGCGAGCACCTACGGGTGCTACCACGCCAGCCTGCTGCTCCCGGAGGACGCTCGGGCAGACGGGATCACGGCGGAGGTCAAGGACGGCGTGCTGTACGTGTCGGTGCCGCGCGCGCCGGCGAGGGAGAGGAACGTCACCGAGGTGGAGGTCCAGTGAGAGCGGCAGTCGGCTGTCCGCATAGTGGCCCGTCAGCTGCGTCTGCGTGCGCTGCTGCATGCGTGGACACTTGTTTTTGCTTTATCTGTGTGCTGGCTGTGTACGTGTGGCATGCCGCTCTTGAGGAGGCGTGGCGGCCGAGCGCGCGGCCGTGCAAAGCTGGAGTTAGCGTTTGTAATAAACTTGTTCAAGCGTTGTGAAGTGGGCCGCGGTTTGGGTTTGTTTCTCGGTGCTTCGCTGTTTTCTGCTGGGTTTGAGTTGGGCTCGTGGGCTGTTTGATTATATGCAGCTCTCTCTCTCATTCTGTCTCGCAAAACGAAAGCGATATTATTATACCCTGAAAAATGGAGAACATACTCACTTGCCTGTGACTGAAGGTCTCGATTTGACCAGGCCAGGGTCAGGTTATCGACACAGCGCGCGCTACACGATAATTCAGCCTTGCTTGCTTCTCAGTACTGCTAATCACGGCCAACCGGTCTGTCCAGATTGAACACTGGAAGCTGCTGGCGTTCCAAGAGTAGTTTTTTAAGTGGTCTAATTTAACACACTGGAAGGAGAGTGTTGGTTTTTATCTGTAAGGTTAACAAATAATCTATCACCTTAATAAATAAGAGGATAAAAGAGATAAATCAAAAACTAACGCCCACGAAACGACCTCACATGCACGCTAACTAACGCGTTCTGATCGGGGTGCCTAAACGACTTTATGGTTCATATCCCATGCCGTGCAGCCAGATATAAAAAGGAACCCTGTATAAAAAGGGAGTCCCGGCTACAAAGAGTCACTAGTTGACATTTAGTACAAGAACTCCTATATCCCAAAACCCCTACGAGGAGCGCTGAAACGATAGGAAGATCGCATCTCGCCAGGCCATTCCAGGCCAGCGCAGGTGGAGACCAGAGGGGATCAGGAGGATCCCCACTTTGTCTACAACGCCTTCACCATCCCTTCCTCGAGCCTACAACAAGCGGGCGATGGCAACCCGTAAGTCCACCCTAATCATCATTGTTAATGATCCTTGGGTGCACTTTTGGTGATCAACACGTGCATTAGATGAACTCATGCACTAGATTAATTCTAGCAATGGTATCAAAGAAAATCTGATCATCTTAAGTGTCCTAGCATATTTAGTTTTGATTAAGGTTGTGATCTATTGATCATGTTTCAGATGTATGAATCATGCTTAGGCAAGCATGATTAAAATTTGGCCTCACATTAGTTCTAGTTTACTCCTTAAACTTGCCACTTTTAATGCTATTGATCGAAATTTAATTAACTAGCAATTGAAGATGCAATTTTATGTCTCGGTTACTTAATTTTGATCTACTCCTACTCATATGCAACCAATTAGATTAGGGAGCATGAATTGCACATCAAAAGGTAAAATCCCCCTTTTATTAGAACCCTAACCCTAATTTTTGCACACACACACGGATTGGGACTTACCTAATGGCCATGTCGTTGCCTTTTCCCTCCGGGGCCCATGTAGCGCCCACCTCTCCACGAGGGCGATGACGTCGCGATGCTTTTCCCCTCCCAACGGAGAGGAAGTGCATAAGGACGCGCTCTGCGCAGAAAGGGCGATGCCTGACCTCTGCGCCACACTGTTGTCTCCCAAGTGGCCATTGGCTTGCGAGCCGCTGTGCCGACGTGCCTCACGCCTGGCTTCCATGACACACACTCGCGTCGTCGGCCTCCACGTCGCTCGTCGCCCGTGCGCTGGTGAGCTGTAACACCCCAGCATTAGAGCTTAGAAATAAGCTGAGATAAGGTGTGTGCATTGCATTCATGCATAAAAAATCCAAATAATTTTCGCGTTTTTAAATAAAACTTGTCAAAGAGATTGAAGCTTCTCTTAACTTGGTGGAACTGAAGTAGATCATCAAGTTGATTGCGATAAGTTTCAATATGACCTTTACTAAAACCTTATCTTTGGTTAATATAATTTGATCTAAGGGTAGATCAAATGCAATAAAACTAAGTCACCATACACTACTTAATAAGGAGTACTAGACCTTATAGAGATCATTACATTGTATTCCATACAACAACTCAAGGATGAATACTTAATATTCTAATGATGATATCAAGGTATTATCTACAACAAACCCTGAATGACAAGTCAAGTATATAACTTAAGTAAACGAAACCCCATAACTAAATCTTGATACACTTGATTGCCATAGTTATTCCTACCATGGGTATCATGGTAGTTCTTAAACATTAACTCTTATCACAAATAGGATAGAAAAGGAAGTTAAGTCAAGACCATTCATCTCATATCTTTGTTGCCATATTAGTAGATGACATTATTACTTAATCAAGTCCTAGTGTCAATTGATCATCAATGTTGAGTGATCAATTCTTGACCTAGCACTTGTTAACCTTTAGCTTTGACCTATTATATTGACATTCCAAAGACCTTAAGTAAATTAATAAGAAGAAGGAACTAGATATGGTTGAGTGTACCATCATCAATGGAATGTGATCCTTAGTGGAGATCAAACCATTGGATGTTGGAGGAGTTAACTCACTCATGAGTTAACTAGAAGAAGTATTTAAACTCAAGAGTTTAGATAGTAAATATGAAGCTATAAGAAAGCTAGTAGTAGTAGAGAATCCAATGATGCTCTTGTTAAGCCAAGTAGGTATAAACCTAAAGTAAGTTTCCTTAACAAGATAAATACTATAGAGAGACCAGTACAAGTCTACTGCTTAGTGTTAATAGATCTTGATCAGACAATTGGAAGCCTAAGCTAAGCATGATCAAGGGTTGGTGGTCATTATTCTCAAGTAAATTAGGGATAGATGATTAGGTATTAAAGAAGAGTTGTGAGTATACTAAATTAGGCAAAACTCTAATAAGCTGAATCATCTAGCTTGATCAAGAGAAGTCAAGCTAGAGTATAATGAAATATATAATATTAGTTGTATGGAGTAGAGGGAGGTATAATAGTTTAACCAAGATAATACAAGGACAACCTTGTATTATGGGGAGTAGTACCAGATGAGGTGGCTAGGAGATAATTAGAATAAAATCTGTTAGTCAAATGAGGTGGCTAGGAGATAATTAGAATACCAGATGAGAGGCTGTATTGAGGAAAGCATGCTCATTGTATTCTCTTAAAACCCTAATAGAAACCTAGACCATGGACTAACAAGATTACTCTAGGAAGTAATTCCAATATCTCACTCTAAGAGGGGATATCAACCCTAATCAGAGATTTAGAAGTAGTGTATTTAAACCTTAACTTTCATCCATATTCATAATAGAATATGAGTTTCCCAAACCTTCTCCAAACTAGGATAACTACTTGTAAAATGAATATCTTCATTTTTCTACATCAATGATTATTACTCATGCATAATGACTTAACCCAAGATTGCTCTATAGTAATTCCTAACACAATATAAGTAGAATTTGAATAGGAAAAGTCACCAACTTTAAAGAACATTGGAATTTAAATTACTACATTATAAACCCCAGGGTTTAATCCCTTGTAATATATTTACATAGTTCCTTTATGAGGCTAAGTATGAATAGAGTCATATAGATATCATTAATAATTTTAAACCCTTACCATTATAATTAGCAAGTGAAAACATAATCATTTTTATGAAATCTTATTATAAGAAACAAATTCCTAAAACCCTAATCCTTATTAATATCTCCTAATGAAAAGGACCTTTCATATAGTTATGAATATTTTTAATGCACAATAAGAAATGAAGAGATGAGGGTCATATTTTCTTTACACAATAATATTCATGATATACAAACTCTCTGGATATTTAAAACTTTGGAGAAATTCATATTTGAAATGGTTTAAAAAAACAGAAAATAGAAAATCGAAATAGAAAAAGAAAACACAGCGCTGCAGAACCGGCCCACGGCCCAGAACCCTCCAACGCTAACTGTCGCCTGCGTGTGCCAGCCGCCGCTGCCCGCTTACTCCGCTACGGCCCAACATCGGCCTAGGCCCACGTACCGCTTCATCTTCGTCTTCTTCGACGTCATAAGCAGCTCGCTGGAGCATCCCGTCGTCGCACGATGTCTTCCACCGCCGTCAGTAAAAATTGGACCACTACAATGCTCGTCGACACCCCAGACCTCGATGATAAGATCGGTCACGCTCTCCTCTATCCATCCATACCGGTCTTATCCTCTCTCTTGCTCTATAGAGCAAACCCCTCTTCCTCACCCGAAACCCTAGCTGTCGGTGGTCATCGTTCTGGCTGTTTCCGATAGCCCCTCGCTTCGAGGATACCACCGACGGAACCATCGTGCTTCCCTAGTTCATCTCGTGGAAGGAATCGGTGCGCGTGCCCTTAATCGAGCTCCACGGTCTCGTCTTCCCAAGCTTCGACCACCGTCGAATCAACACCGTCCGACCTCACCTTGCCTCACCAGCACTTTCTTCATGTGCCTGGTAAGCTCCTAAACCCCATGGCCCTCTCCGATTCGTCACTCGCTCGATGTAGTGACCTACCCGCGTAAGCCTGAACCATGCCGCCGTGGAGGCTCGTCGCCGACGAGGTTCCGGTCACCAAATAATAGTGGCGCAAGCATAGCTATGTTCGCCTCATCACCCTCTATCCAACGCACACAACCGTGTTTGTTGGAACACCGTGGTTCGCCGCCGATGACCACGATCTGGCGGTGGCGGGCGCGCTTATGTCATCGTGACGTCATGCCTACGTCACCTCAGCCACGTCAGCGATGTTTGACCTGGTCCACTACACTCGTGGTAACCAACGTGGCAAGGGTCCCACTAGTGAGTGGCTTAGGGTAGGTTTTGAACCGGTATAAAAAGTATTCCCTGTTTAGTAAATAAGTAAATCATTTTAATTAGTTTATTCTAGAAAATGATTAAATCTTGTTAAATCAATATCTTTTGTTTTATAATTCAGAAAAATATGTTTAATATATAAAAATTTACAGAAAAATAAAATCTATAATTTAAGCTTATTATCAAACATTAATATGTTAACTATTTAAATATTTAATATTTAATAAATATTTTATAAGTAATAATACTTTGAAAATGCATATTTTAATATCGGTAAATAAGAAAAATACAAATAATATAGTAAAATTCTTGGAAAAATAAGAACTAAAATGTAAAACTATAAACTTAAAATATTATATCACTTAACTAAGTATTTATTATTTATTTAGTATTTATAATGTGATAAAACTTATAAAAATCATATCTTATTATTTAAAAATCACAAAAATACATATAATATACCAAAATAATGATAAAAATATCATCTTTCATAATTGAGGATAAATAAAAGGTTAAGGTCTAATAAATCTTGTTTAAACCCTTTTCTTTTATCTTAATTCCTTAAACATATATAAATCTTTACTATTGCCTTTACCATTATTTTTTTAAGGCTAAAAGTGTAATAACAAGTCCAAGTTATGTTTAAGTGAAGTTAAGATAGGTCTAACCAATTCAAGTTGTTTTTACTAAAACTACCATTTAGGATTAAGTAAATCTTACTCTTCAATAATATTTTATCAATTATAACATCATCAAGAATTGAGTACTAATTCTTTTACCAATTTTGGAATTCACTTTAAAAGCTAAAAAAAATCTTTAAGTATTTAATATGATGCCATTCCCATGTTTATAGAAATAAGTATTAATTCTATAATAGGTAAATGATTCTATTCACTTATAAAATCAAGAGAACACCACTTCCATAAAGACATAATACTTTTGTTTCACCTTCATGAAGTGTTAAAAGTCTCCACTTGCTAGTGGAATAGTTATTAAAAAATAATAATAATTTTCTACTTTAATACTTGTAATTAATAAGAAAATCTTAAAGTGTTAGCTTTAAGTTTAAATGATTTTACTTTGTAAACTAATGTTTTCTTCAAAAGTTATTCCTTTAAGAAACATTAAAAGTAATCCTTGAACACTTCTTTAAAAGCTCTAATTGATTAATAATCTTGCTTAAGGAATCTTTTAGATCACATGCCACACTGAGTGCTTTAATGTTGTATGTTACTTATTGTATTTATATATTGTTTCACTCACACACAAGCCTTAATATGAAGCACAAGTGTGAAATTGGTATAAAAGTGCAACACATTCCAAAGAACTCGTCACAAGCTTCAAACCTTAGATCAAATACGATTATTCTAGGGATTCACGTTTATCAAACTGCATTACATTACTTATGCATAATTGCATCTTGCTTCTTTAAACATTAGTCCTTACCGGACCAATGATTCTATTTCTAGATTTTGGATCTTCTATTATTTTGAAGACCGTGAGTGCATAATCTTGCAATCACAAAATGAAAGTTCACAACTTGCTCATGTCCTTTGGTTATTTTCTATCAAATGCTTGTAACTCAAATCTTGTCATCACCTGCATTTCAAAAAGGTCAGAGAACACTATTTTCATAATAATATGATTATGGATTATTTACCAAGAGGTAATAATCTATTGATACAGTTCCAGTGGTAAAGGAACATAATACCTAGGACTTAACAACCAATGTTGCCAGTGATTCTAGCATCGTATGTTACACGTTAACCATGAGATTTGGAATGGGACAGAGAAGTCAGTTGTATCTTCTTCCTCTCGCATGCATCCGGATGGCCAGGTCGTGGCTGTTATCCTCATAGCGTGAATTTATTGGTAATTCGTAGAGGATATGCAACATATGGGTGGGAGCCCTCAACATCCCATGATAGTTCTGGCATCTAACGGTCTATACTAACCATTGCCGTAATTCAAGATGTGGGCATGGCGTACACCAAGGGGACATGCGGGATCACGAAGGGGGTAGTGATTGGCTTGGATCTTAGGTTGGGCCTTAAACCATGGAAGTTTGAACGGGGACATACTCCTGGCCGTGCAACAAAGCTTAAGGTCTCTCATAGGAAAAGTGACGCACCTCTGCAGAGTGTAAGAACTGTGACATGTTACTCCCTGTTCCAGGAAGGAGCTACGAACACGGCAGGAAAGGAACCCCACAAAGGTTCTGGTCAACCTGTGAAGGCTGTCGGACATAGTTTTCAGAATAAAAGCAACGTTTGAAGAAATGTTTACGAAAACCTGCATTGCCTATGACCTTTGGTCTATGGATGTAGAGATAGTGCATCATACACTCCTTTTTAGTGAACTTGCTGAGTACGCTCGTACTCAACCGTACCTTCTTAACCCTTGCTAGGTTCTAAGCCGTTGAAGACGATGCCAACATCAACTTCTGCTCAAGAAACCATCATCGCCAGCTCAAGTTCTTCAACAGAGTCAATGAAGTCAACATATACATCAACCGAAGTGAAGACAAAGTTCTTAAGTAGATAGGAGTAGATTCTCTAGCCATAAAACCTACTTCGGTAGAGCATTGCAATAGCAGCAATGCCAAGCCAAATAGTTTAGATACTAGTCTTAGTTACTATATAGTTCTGAGTTATTATTTCTGGTTCTTCTTTGTAAGAAGTTTCTTTCTCTTTCTTTAACCTAGAGTGTTCTCTGGATCTTATGTAAAGAGTCAAGTTGTAATCTATAGTCATGTTTTGGACATGCTGTGTTTCTGTTGTACCACTCTGAGGGATGTAATACTAGTGAACGGTGTTTCATTGGTGTTATGTCAACGACTATAGTGTACTACATCATGCAGTGGTATGCTGGGTCACCGCAGCTGGTATCAGAGCATATGCTTTGACCTTAGGATTAAAACCCTTTAAGGAATATCTGTAGGTTGGATAGTGACTATAGGAGCCATCTTATCTAAACCAAGATTTGTGATGGGTATCCACTTGGGGATAAACCTTGTCACACTTAAGTTGGATGTTCTTATCATCTTTCTTAAGGATTAGGTATATGTATTCTCTAGAGAAATTTCATTCTAGTGTAGCTCTAAATAGGTATAACACTACTAAGATATCTTAAGTAAGTTAAAATATCAAAGAAGATCACAACCAAGATTAGGATATCATGTGGAGTAGTATTAGTGATGGAGTCTATATTTAGAATTCCTGTAAATTAGAAGAATCTTACCATTAGTTGATACCACTATACCACATAAGGTAGACCATTAGAGTATGTATTGATACAATTGGAAGTAAATCATGTGGCATTCACTTGAGAATTCCCTGTGATGGAGTAGAATTCTGTTAAGAATCATTAATGTAAGCTAAGAAGAAGAGTCGTCATGGTGATATTAGCTCTTTAATCATGATGACTAGGTAAATCTTAACAAGTTCATGGTGGGATTAGCCCCGAGACCATGATAAGTTTATAATTTGGACCAGTACTTAGCAAATAATAGTGTAATAACAGTAAGTAAAGAACAATGTAAGTCTATGATAGAAGTCATAGGTATTATAATATTACGATAATTTTTGGATTTAAGGTAGTAACTACACTTTTTTTAGTAGTTTTAAGAGATCATGTGAGGATAGTTTACGATAGAATGATAGATTGGTAGTCGCTAGTAGTCCCAAAAGAAAGGTAAGAGGTTAGTCAAGAACCAAAGTGAGATCACTTTGCTCAAAATTATCCAATTGCAATTGAGCAATTTGGGTAAATATTGAGACAAAGAGTAGTTTAACCCCTAAGTGTTGAGCATCACAAAGTAAACCTATACTAGGAGGTGTCATATACTACACAGCTAAGCCTAAATTCTAGAGGTATTATACTCAACTACTATATTCCGGGCTTAGAATGATGTGTGTTATATGTACCACATTTGGATTTCTCGGTTTTTCTTGGATCTTCTTGATTGACTAGATCTATGCATGAAGTTTGATTTGATGTGCAAATGCATGTTGCTTCATCAAGTTATTACTTGTTGTTATATAACTAGATAGAAAAGGGAATTCGTGTAAGGGAGTGACGAGTTCCGAAGATCAAGATGAAGACTTGCAGAAAGAAGGAAGCCAAATATAAGGTGTATCAACACTATTTTGAAGGATGGATCAATTCCAACTCATCGTGAGCTGGCAATAAGAAGGATTATTAGTGCAGAAAAGGTGTAGAGCAACATGAAGGAATGGTCTTAAGTTCACTCAAGGTAGGTGATGTTGCTCAGAAGCTAATAAATTAGTTGTCCCAAAGTCATGGAAGTAACATGAAAGGGAGCAAAGAAGAAGTTTTTGAAACAAAAGTGGTATTCAAGATCTCACAACTCAGAGAGAATGCCAATTAGAAGTTCAAAAACCGTAGGGTAATCCATACACCTAGGAGGATCCATAGCTAGTATCCGTAGCTAGTATCCTAGCGGTTTAGCTGATTAGGTCATCTTTGTATGATTTAAAGAGTATAATACTTGGCCTAAGTTAAGTTAGACCTAAGGAAGTATGAAATTAAATATCGTCTTTCGAGACGCTTTGTGAAATCAAGATTCCCAAAGAGAGAATGTCCAAAAGATTAGAAGTAAGACAAATAGTGTCAGAAGATTCATTTGGGAGATCCACAAGTATGTGGATATACCGCAGATTCTTTCGTGAGACCTTTCAGAGGTAAAGTATAAGTTGGACAGAGAATGATATCCTAACTATTGAGTTAATGGGTATTATACATGAAGTTTAGAGACCCTTAGGAAACCCCAAGGGGGAGAGTAAACAATAAACACCGAAGTGTTGTTGTTTAACTTTCTGACTAAAGGTTGGAGAAGAAGTACTAAACGATGATAAGATTAAGCCTTATTCTCATAAGGTTATAAGAAGTCATCATTATAAAGTATTTCTGAAAGAATGTCCGGATGAATGATCGAAGTAGACATAATAGTTTAAACCCAGTGGACTAGTTTAAGGAGAAAAGAACTCATAAGTTGTCCTTTAGAGTAAAGAGAGTATTCCAAAATTGACCGGTGTAGTGTAATAGAAAAAAAACCCGGGTTGGAATGGACAAAATGTGTCCACAACCAATTCTAAATAGGACTGTAAGGGCATAAGCCCAAAGAGATATGGTAAAAGGAACTATGTGGTAAGTTAGAAAGGACAGTGGATATTGTAGGAATGAAGATGATTCAAGGAAAAAGATCTGAATACGGGATACCACAATTATCCCCAATTGTGATCACGATGGAATTTGAGAAATGGTGTGATCAATACAAGTAAACTCCTCATTTCGAAACATAAGAGAGTACGAACTTCGTGGACGAAGCTTATTTTAAGGGGGAGAGTCTGTAACACCCCAGCATTAGAGCTTAGAAATAAGCTGAGATAAGGTGTGTGCATTGCATTCATGCATAGAAAATCCAAATATTTTTTGCGCTTTTAAATAAAACTTGTCAAAGAGATTGAAGCTTCTCTTAACTTGGTGGAACTGAAGTAGATCATCAAGTTGACTGCGATAAGTTTCAATATGACCTTTGCTAAAACCTTATCTTTGGTTAATATAATTTGATCCAAGGGTAGATCAAATGCAATACAACTAAGTCACCACACACTACTTAATAAGGAGTACTAGATCTTCTAGAGATCATTACATGGTATTCCATACAACAACTCAAGGATAAATACTTAATATTCTAATGATGCTATCAAGGTATTATCTACCACAAACCCTGAATACCAAGTCAAGTATATAACTTAAGTAAATGAAACCCCATAACTAAATCTTGATACACTTGATTGCCATAGTTATTCCTACTATGGGTACCATGGTAGTTCTTAAACATTAACTCTTATCACAAATAGGGTAGAAAAGGAAGTTAAGTCAAGACCATTCATCTCATATCTTTGTTGCCATATTAGTAGATGACATTATTACTTAATCAAGTCCTAGTGTCAATTGATCATCAACGTTGAGTGATCAATTCTTGACCTAGCACTTGTTAACCTTTAGCTTTGACCTATTATATTGACCTTCCAAAGACCTTAAGTAAATTAATAAGAAGAAGGAACTAGATATGGTTGAGTGTACCACCATCAATGGAATGTGATCCTTAGTGGAGATCAAACCATTGGATGTTGGAGTTAACTCACTCATGAGTTAACTAGAAGAAGTATTTAAACTCAAGAGTTTAGATAGTAAATATGAAGCTATAAGAAAGCTAGTAGTAGTAGAGAATCCAATGATGCTCTTGTTAAGCCAAGTAGGTATAAACCTAAAGTAAGTTTCCTTAACAAGATAAATCCTATAGAGACCAGTACAAGTCTACTACTTAGTGTTAATATATCTTGATCAGACAATTGGAAGCCTAAGCTAAGCATGATCAGGGTTGGTGGTCATTATTCTCAAGTCAATTGGGGATACATGATTAGGTATTAAAGAAGAGTTGTGAGTATACCAAATTAGGCAAAACTCTATTAAGCTGAATCATCTAGCTTGATCAAGAGAAGTCAAGCTAGAGTGTAATGAAATATATAATATTAGTTGTATGGATTAGTGGGAGGTATAATAGTTTACCCAAGTTAATACAAGGACAACCTTGTATTATGGGGAGTAGTACCATACTAATCCTAGAGGATTCATATCACATGTGATATAGAGAGAAGTGTAACCTTGCAAGCCTTGGTAGTAGTTGCAAGGTTAATATAAATGAGTTTATGGATGAAGTCAGAAGTAGCTACATTGATGGATTCATCAAGGGTAGCTAAGTAATAGAAGTTATATGTAGAAGAATGGAGAATGAGAATTATTGAAGTGGCATGACCATGTCATCATATGATGATGGATATGGTGGAGTCATATGATTGTCTTATTCAGGAAGATATGATCTTTGTGAATAAGATAAGAGAGATCTATATAGAGTATATTTAGGAATGGAATTCCTTAACTATGACCCAAGCTCAGTGAAGTGTGAGGATATGAGTTCTTGAGAAACCTTTAACCAAGGTCTTATCAAGCCATGTCTACCTCTTTGTTCAAAACCCTAGGATGAAGTTAGATGTGGGAGTAACCCCTATTTTGAGGCCAACAATGAATAAAATCTCTTAGTCAAATGAGGTGGCTAAGAGATAATTAGAATACCAGATGGATGTATTGAGGAAAGCATGCTCATTGTATTCTCTTAAAACCCTAATAGAAACCTAGACCATGGACTAACAAGATTACTCTAGGAAGTAATTCCAATATCTCACTCTAGGAGGGGATATCAACCCTAATCAGAGATTTAGAAGTAGTGTCTTTAAACCTTAACTTTCATCCATATTCATAATAGAATATGAGTTTCCCAAACCTTCTCCAAACTAGGATAACTACTTGTAAAATGAATATCTTCATTTTTCTACATCAATGATTATTACTCATGCATAATGACTTAACCCAAGATTGCTCTATACCTAACACAATATGAGTAGAATTTGAATAGGAAAATTCACCAACTTTAAAGAACATTGGAATTTAAATTACTACATTATAAACCCCAGGGTTTAATCCCTTGTAATATATTTGCATAGTTCGTTTATGAGGCTAAGTATGAATAGAGTCCTATAGATATTATTAATAATTTTAAACCCTTACCATTATAATTAGCAAGTGAAATCATAATCATTTTTATGAAATCTTATTATAAGAAACAAATTCCTAAAACCCTAATCCTTATTAATATCTGCTAATGAAAAGGACCTTTCATATAGTTATGAATATTTTTAATGCATAATAAGAAATGAAGAGATGAGGGTCATATTTTCTTTACACAATAATATTCAGGATCTACAAACTCCTGTATATTTAAAACCTTGGGGAAATTCATATTTGAAATGGTTTGTGAAAAAAATAGAAAATAGAAAAAGAAAACACAGCGCTGCAGAACCGGCCCATGGCCTAGAACCCTCCAACGCTAACTGCCGCCTGTGTGCGCCAGCCGCCGCTGCCCCGCTCACTCCACTACGGCCCAACATAGGCCCAGGCCCACGTACCGCTTCGTCGTCGTCTTCTTCGACGCCACAAGTAGCTCACTAGAGCACTTCGCCATCGCCCGATGTCGTCCGCCGCCGTCAGCAAAAATTGGACCGCTACGATGCTCATCGACGCCCCAGACCTCGATGATAAGATCGGTAAAGCTCTCCTCTATCCATCCATACCAGTCTTATCCTCTCTATCGCTCTCTAGTGCAAACCCCTCTTCCTCACCCGAAACCCTAGCCGCCGGTGGTCATCGTTCTGGCTGTTTCCGATAGCCCCTCGCTTTGAGGATACCACCGACGGAACCACCGTGCTTCCCTAGTTCATCTCATGAAGAAATCGGCTGCGAGTGCCCTTAATCGAGCTCCACGATCTCGTCTTCCCGAGCTCCGACCACCGTCGAATCAACACCATCCGACCTCACCTTGTCTCACCAGCACTTTCTTCATGTGCTTGGTAAGCTCCTGAACCCCATGGCCCTCTCCGATTCGTTGCTCGCTCGCCGTAGTGACCTACCAGCGTAAGCCCGAACCATGCCGCCGTGAAGGCTCGTCGCTGACGAGGTTTCGGTCACCAAATAATAGTGGTGCAAGCATAACTAGGTTCGCCTCGTCACCCTCTATCCAATGCACACAACCGTGTTTGCTAGAAGACCGTGGTTTGCCGCCGGTGACCACGATCTAGCGGTGGCGGGCGTGCTTACGTCATCATGACGTCACGCCTGCATCACCTCAGCCACGTCAGCGATGTTTGACCTGGTCCACTACATGCGTGGTAACCAACGTGGCAAGGGTCCCACTAGTCAGTGGCTCAGGCTAGGTTTTGAACCGGTATAAAAAGTATTCCCTGTTTAGTAAATAAGTAAATCATTTAATTTGTTTATTCGAGAAAATGATTAAATCTTGTTAAATCAATATCTTTTGATTTATAATTCAGAAAAATATGTTTAATATATGAAAATTTATAGAAAAATAAAATATATAATTTAACATTATTGTCAAACATTAATATGTTAACTATTTAAATATTTATTATTTAATAAAAAAATTATAAATAATAATACTTTGAAAATTCATATTTTAATATCGGTAAATAAGAAAAATATAAATAATAGAGTAAAATTCTTGGAAAAATAAGAACTAAAATGTAAAACTATAAACTTAAAATATTATATCACTTAACTAAGTATTTATTATTTATTTAGTATTTATAATGTGATAAAACTTATAAAAACATATCTTATTATTTAAAAATTACAAAAATACATATAATATACCAAAATGATCATAAAAATAAAAATTACACCTTAAAACATCATATTTCACAATTGAGGTTAAATAAAAGGTAAATGTCTAATAAATCTTGTTTAAACCCTTTTCTTTTATTTTAGTTCCTTAAAAATATATAAATCTTTACTATTGCCTTTACCATTATTTTTAAAGTCTAAAAGTGTAATAACAAGTCCAAGTTATGTTTAAGTGAAGTTAAGATAGGTCTAACCAATTCAAGTTATATTTACTAAAACTACCATTTAGGATTAACTAAATCTTACTCTTCAAAATATTTTATCAATTATAACATCATCAAGAATTGAGTACTAATTCTTTTACAAGTTTGGGAATTCACTTTAAAAAATAAACAAAATATTTAAGTATTTAATATGATGCCATTCCCATGTTTATAGAAATAAGTATTAATTCTATAATAGGTAAATGATTCTGTTCACTTATAAAATCAAGAGAACACCACTTCCATAAAGACATAATACTTTTGTTTCACCTTGATACGTTGCAAACGTATCTATAATTTTTGATGTTCCATGCTTGTTTTATATCTACTTTCTTATGTTTTGTCCACACTTTGGAGTACTTTTACACATTTTCTAGAACTAACCTATTAACAAGATGCCACACTGCCAGTTGCCTGTTTTCTTCTGTTTTGGTTCCAGAAAATCCAGAAAATGAATATTCTCGGAATTGGACCGGACAAAAGCCAAAATCGATATTTTACCGGAAGACTCACGGAGCCAGAAGACGAGACGGAGAGGGGCAAGGGGCTGGCCACACCACCTGGTGGCGCGGGCTAGGCCAGGCCGCGCCAGTGGGTGGTGTGGCCCCCTCCGGCCTCCACCGACCTTGCCCCTTCGCCTATATATGCATCCCGGGATGAAAACCCTAAAAACCATATCAGAATTCGACGAAAAGTTCTACAGCGCCGCCGCCACCGAGGAAGAGATTCGGGGGACAGAAGTCTCTGTTCCGGCACCCTTCCAGGACGGGGAAGTGCCCCCGGAGACATCTCCATCGATCTCCACCACCATCTCCATTGCCGTTGCTGATTCCCATGATGATGAGGGAGTAGATCTTCCTCGAGGCTAAGGGTTCTATCGGTAGCTATGTGTTCATCTCTCTCTCTATGCATGATCATATCGTGATCATGAGCTTTGTAATCAAGTAGATCTACCATGCTACTTGTAACATCGCAAAACTTTAATCCAAGTTATCAAGATCCAAATCACCCAATTTAGGGTTAACAAAACTTTTTCTCATTTAAATAATTAAGCATGCATATGTGTGTTGCATTAAATAGGAATTGTTTTGAATTGCCATGATTGTTTGTTCTAATGGTTGACTCTAAGGTGAATTACACATCATCTAGATCATTCCCAAGCTAAATCCAAAGAAAAAGAAATCAAAAAGAAGTAATAAAGGAAATTGTCACTTTTGCCATTTTAATCAACTAGGACACTTTGGGTGTTCCTAGCACTCAAATTCAAACAGAAATAATTATGGATCTTTGCACCCCTTGCTAGTACAAGTAAAGATATACCAAGGCCCACCTTGTGATCTTCCAAAAACATTCAAACCCTAATTTTAAATGACATTTGAAAATGGAATCAAGTGTATGTACTTAGACCGCACTTTTTCAAAAACCACTCGAATGAATTCAATTTGCCAAATCCTAGCAACCAAAGATGCTTAAGCATGTGACAAACAACTCCACCAAAATTCATTCAAAAATTCCAAAGTTTTCTTCATGCGGCCATTGTGTCGAGCACCTTGTGAGCAGAATCAAACTGGCCTAACTAATAATGTTTTGGATCAAAATTGGTCGAGCCATTTGAGCATCGTTAACCATATTTGTCTCCCCTTGCCCCAACCGGGCCATCAAAGACCTACCAAATGGCCTAGGACAGCAGTGCACCGCCACCCCGAGGCCATGATCGCCGGCCGACCGTGCCCAAGCCGCAGGAGACCACCAGCCCCTCTCCGCCGCTCCAAGAAGGAAGGCGTGATCACACCGCCATCTATGGTCCACCCCATGGCCACAACCAGCCCCTGGACCGCCGAGGACAAGCCCCGCACTGAGCCTCTACGTCGCGCCAGTGCATGCCAGAGCGCCATCCCGGGCAGGACAGCACGCACCTCCCCTCAACCATAGCCCGCGCGCGCCACTCTTCCTTGACCACAGCACCCCGCCAGACATCCACTTCTTCCGCCGCGCGACCCACAGTCGTCGGGAACCATGTCGAGCACCGCCTCTGTCGCTTAGAACGCGAGACGCTCCTGACCGTTAGCTACCGCCCCTAGCACCACCTTTAAGCTCTAGCTGACCGCCAAGGAACCTCCCACCGTCCGCCTACTTGCCCACGCCGATAGCACCTTGTGCCGTCGTCACCGATGAGCTCCGCCCATGCCTCTCTGCCGCCACACCGAGCCTATTTAAGGGAGCCTCCCCAGCACCATTTCTTCATACTCCCACACTACCCTCTCACCAATGGTCCTTCCCCACCTCTCGCCGTAGCAGGTCGAGCAGCCCTCTGCCTGAATTTCGCCGGAGATAGCCGCAGCAGAGGAGGAGATGCCCCCGTCGATTTCGTCCACCCCCGAAGCTACCACGACCTCGCCTGAGTCCGTCGTTGTCTCCTCGTTCAAACGCCCCCATCGCCAAGCTTGCTGGAGCCCTGGTATGCCCCCACTGCACCCCCACGGTGCTGCTAGGTTTCCCTCTCGCCGGGGACGTGTCCGTCGTCGACTATGAACGTGAGTCGTAGATCCTAGTTCTAATCCTACGGTCCACGTTGCCCCATACCGCTTCGCGTTTAATGAGCCACTGACAGGCGGGACCCCTGTCAGCAGTCCTCAGTGCCACAGAGTGAAACTGGGTCGGCCCGTTAGTGTTCCCGCCTTAGCCCGTAGATTCAAATTTAGATTTTTCTTTTTAGACTTAAACTAGATTATGTCCTTTAGTTTAAAATTCAATTCAGAGAGTTATACAAATCCAAATTGAGTGATTCCAATTTTGTTGGAACGGTAATGAAAATATCTATCTAAGACCGTTGGATTTAAATCATTTAGAGTTATAGATCTCTCCTAGAAAAAATAACAAGACAGAAGCTTTTTCACATTCAAACATTTTTATAAAATAAACCATAATAGCTTTTGAGTTGATTCCAACTCTCAAAAATCACATTTAACCATACCTATATGAATATGTAATAATATTAAGGTTTGCATGCAGTGACTATGGACTAGTACCAAAATAATGCTATAGGCATTTCTAGTCACTTTAAATCATTAAAGGTTATACTTAAACTTATTAAAATGTGATCAACCTTTAAACCACATTCCCCTATATTAGAATATGTGGTGATGACATGTGTCCACATGATCCCATATTTTAATTGGAGAATATTAAATCTTAGTTAATTTCAATGAGTAGAAATTACTTTTCTCAAATAAAATAAATAAAACTAGTCATTAAACCTTGTGATGTTTGAGATGATACTAGATCATAAAATGTGTGCCTTAGTGTGCTAAATAGACTAGTTAAGTATTGTTTGGTGATTGTGTATTCTGTATGTATTTATAGACGATAATACTGAACAAGTATTCGAGGAGGAGGAGTTCTACCAAGAAGAGGAGGAAGAGAATTTCAACCACTTCACCAACCAAGGCAAGCCATCATTAACAATGCAAGATAACCCTTGATACATCCACATCACTATTATATGTCATAATTCACTGTTATTCATTGATATATTTTGTATTGAGAGGTGATTCTTGTGTTATTTCATCTGTTTTTGCATGGTTGATGACTTTTGGAGCATGGACCGTTGCAGTCAGGATGCTGATGGAAAAGGTGTTGTTTGGAGGCAAAATTCATGAAGATCAGAAAATCCGGGAAAATATACAGAAAATCCTATTTTTCTAGAAGACGAGGGAAGCCAGAAGGGGGGCTAGAGATGGGCCACAGGGGGCCCACACCACCCCCTGGCGCAGGCCAGCCTAGGCCGTGCCACCAAGTGGTGTGGCCGCCCTGGTCCACCCTTGGCACTCCCCTCTGGCATATATTATCCTCTCGAAACCCTAAGACTTGGGGGAGCGACCACAGAAAGATTCCACCGCCTCTGCGGGGCGGAAAACACCAAGAGAGAAAGATCTCACCGGCAGACAGAATTCTGCCGGGGGAATTCCTTCCCGGAGAGGGGAGATCGTCGCCATCAACACCACCATCAAGCTGGACTTCATCGGGATCATCATCATCATCATCACCACCATCACCATCTCCATATTGTTGTAACAATTGCGTTGAATCTTGCATAGTTCATAGGGGAAACTTTCCCGATGTTGATTACTCTTTGTAGTTGATGCTATTGAGTGAACCATTGAATTATTGTTTATGTTCAGATTTTTATACATCATTATTCCATCTCTGATCATGATCCATATGATGTCTTGTGAGTAGTTCGTTTTGTTCTTGAGGACATGGGAGAAGTCATGTTGTTAGTAGTGGAATTGTGTTGAGAAAGATTCAATAGTTTGATATTTAAGTTGTGGTGTACTTCTTCTAGTGGTGTCATGTGAACGTTGACTATATGACACTTCACCTATATGGGCCTAGGGGAATGCATTGTGTATTTGGCTACTAATCGTAGGGGTTGCAGGAGTGACAGAAACATGAACCCCCGTTAGGAAACCATTGCAGAAGGGACGTAAGGGTCTTAGAGTTTAAGGCTGTGGTTAGGTTTCTATCTTAATTACTTTCTTGTACTTACGAATGTTTGCAAGGGGTATAATCATAAGTATGTATTAGTCCTAGGAAGGTCGGTACATTAGCACAGGTTCACCCACTCAACACTTAGCAAGCTAAAGAAGATTAATCAACTATATGAAGCAAAAACACTTGACAGACTTCCCATGTGTCCTCGAGAACGTTTGGTCATCTTAAGTAATACACTCGGCTTGTCCTTTGCTGCATAAAGGATTGGGCCACTTGATGCATTTATTCCTATTGTCTTCTATTTACTCGTACTTTGTTTACTTGCTTTATCAAAAACCCCTAAAAATCCGTTTGCTAAGTATTTGCAGAGAATTCCTGATCCATACCACTAGCCAGCACCTTCTGCTCCTCGTTGGGTTCGACACTCTTACTTATCGAAAATACTGCGATACACCCCTATTCTTGTGGGTCATCAAGACTATTTTCTGGTGCCGTTGCCGGGGAGTGAAGCGCTATTGGAGAGGGGAACTTGTAAAGGAAACTTCTATTGTGAGTATTGTTTACTTCTGCTAGTTGCTTTATTTTCGTTATGGATAGTTCGCTGAGTTTCTTATTTGGTAATGCTACTACCACTGTTAAGGTAGTAGATAAACCACCACCTACTGAGAATGATGTTTTTAAAATACCTACAAGAATTATTGATCGTGTTATGGATAACTACTATGTTGGGGATGGAACAGTCCATCCGAGTGATCATTTACTCTTTATACACGAATTATGCGGGTTGTTCAAGTGTGTAGGTATTACTACAGATCAAGTTAAGAAGAAGTTATTCTCATTATCACTGAAAGGAAGAGGTGAGGAACAGTATAAGTTGCTAAAGAATGGTCAAGCTCTAGAATGGGAGGAAATAGTGCCTCTCTTTTATTCAAAGTTTTATCCTCCTAGTGAGATTCATAAAGATCAGAATCAAATATACAACTTTTGGCCTCTTCATGGAGAGAGTACATCTCAAGCTTGGGGGAGATTGAAGTTACTAATGCTCAAATGTCCCATTCATGAGCTCCCCAACAATATTATTATCAATAACTTTTATGCAAGGCTCCCTCTACATGATAAGGATTTATTGGATGCTTCTTGTGCTGGATCATTCACTCGCATGGAAGGAGAAGCTAAATGGGATCTTCTGGACCGTATTCAAGACAATGCTGAAGCATGGGAGAATGACAAAGGTAGAAAGTCATGTATAAATTATGATTATCAATGCATTCAATATTTTATGGGAACTGATGACTTTCAAAATATTAAAAATGCTTATGGTCTAGACTCTCAAGCTATTGCTTCTTATTTTAAGGCTTTTGCTTCCTACATTGAAGTGCCTAAAAATAAGTGGAATAAGTATCATGAACCTTATAAAGATGTTGCTAAGAGTGTTCCTGCAAGAAATACTGAAGTTTATACTACTAATCATTTCTTACCTAAACCTTACATTGAGAAAATTCCTTTCCCAGTTAAGATAAAGGAACATTCTATGATAGCTAGTATGGTTAATGAAAGTATAATCAAAGCTGTTGAACCTGATGAACAAAAGGTTGATGAACCTATAGTAGCAAATGTGAAAGACTTGTTTACTAAATATGAAGAAGAGGGACACACTATCCTTTGTAAGGATACCTCTAATATTGTTTCACAAAGTAGTGTTATGAGAGCTAGTATTCCCGTGTTTTCTGTCAAAATAAGTGATCATTGTTACGATGGTCCTTGTGATAGTTATATTCTTAAGTTTATGCATGATACTGAAAGTTACTATGAAAAAGGGAAAAGTGTTCTCATCTCAATAATATCAAGTTTCCTCGTTTTATGCTGAAAGTTTTTATGTTGCACTTCTTTTGCCTTCCTATGCAAGTAGCCTCTGGTTTCAACAACTTGTTTGTTTACAAAATTCCCTTGCATATGAAGTGGGTTAGACTTAAAACATGTTTATTTTTGCTTCTTAATGCTCCTTTTCACTTCAATTCATATTCCTAAGTGAGCATCTTCAAAATTATCTTGCCCATCTTAATGGCTATAAAGAAAGAGCTTTTTGGGAGACAACCTAATTTGTTTTGGCTTTCAGTTTGTGTTGGGGATATACTTTCCGGGTATCCTCATAGTTCCTCGTTGACCAGGGTGGCCCACTTCGGGGTTGAGCTTTGCTTCACGGGCGGCCCAGTCAGAGAGAGAGAAGACGGAGTCCAATCCGGCTACGGGAAGGCCCATAAGACTTACCGACTTAGGCCCATAATGTTACTTGTAGTTCAAGATGTACTCTGTAACCAACTCTTAGTCATAGCCGGATTGATCTCTCTAGTAAACCCTAGGACGAATATCTATATAAGCCGTCCTAGGGAGAGCCTTTAGGGCGAACACCTTACAACACAATAGTCTACAATCTCAACTCGCACAGGCGAAACCCTTGTAACGCATATTCCGGCTCTACCGTATTACTGGATTGCTAGCAGGAGTAGGATTCGTCCAAAGCTGGCGGATTTGAACCTGGGTAAACTTGTGTGCTCACCATCCCGGAATACCGTACGTCTCACACCCCTCTCTTCCGCACGCCTTGAGGACCCCCTCATGGCGTATTTGTCCTCAATCCGATGACAGTTGGCGCCCACCATGGGGCAAGTGAGCTACGGATCTGCGTTCCGTGCGGAATCTGCAAGAATCGGAATCGGTGAGACCTTCGCCGTCGGTCGCATCCTCTACACCAGCGACGTCCCTCTCATCGTTCTCGACGAGACTTGGATTCCGGCTAGGGAGGCCATGACTGCCTATACAATCATGTCTTTTGGTGAGATCGATGTTTACATCGGTTTCGCTGAACCTGCCCAACCCACCCCAGCGGTGATGATAGAGGCAGAAGAATCTTCTGCTCCCCTTTGTCCGCGGAGGCGGCAGAGTTCCGGATCTCAGAAAACCCTAATCCCACCCAGCCCGCACCAGTTGCGGAGATAGTGGAGAAATCCGAGCCTGAAGAAGACCTCACGGTCCAAGTCGAATCTAGAGTTGATCTCCCTAGAGAAGCCGGATCCCAGATCGACCCACCCATGGAAGTCGAAATCCAGGAGGAGCATAGCAACGACACTGATTCCGGCTCTGACGATGCCGGGACAGACATGCCTTTCTTCAGCTACACACTAAGACGTATGATAGTGCAAGGCGCTGGCGCAGATGCAATCCTCGAAACCATTAAACGTTTCGATATGGCTGATCGCGAAAGCCGCAGGTACCTCAGGAAGCATGCATCACACTTTGTCGGGTATGTCGGATCCGGATCCGGCTCTACCGATGCTAGAGAAAACACCGACTCAGTGCTGGAGGCAATTGAAACAAACGCCGATGTTCCCGCATCCTCGGATGAATCCATGACGTCGGCAGATTTCCGAAAGTTCTCCGCGGAATATGAAGAGGAGTACAATTCAAAAGCTGCAGAAGAGGGAGAATCCATGGATGAAGCATCCGGGGAACAGTCTCCCAAAGCGCAGGATGACATGGATGTCGGAGATAATCCCGAAGTCCAGATGTTCGAAAGTACCGATCAGAGCTTGACTCCGGGAAATGGACCCAAAGCCATTTTTGCTACCGGCGCTGCCAAGAAGGCAAAGAAGAAGAACAAGAAGAACAAGACCCCAGCAAAAGACCCCCTCACAGAGGAGGTAATCGCCGAGGAATACGAAGAAGACTCGGATGGAGCACTTATCCTAGACGAGCCGAAAAAAGAAGCATCGGTGGATGGACACGTGATCACTGAAGGTGTGCGTAAACTCATCGATGCTGCTTTAACCACACCTATCCCTATAGCTGCAGAACTTACTGCAGATGAGCTGGACGAAAGGGCCCAGGCCCTAGAAGCGCGTTGTCAACAACTCCTTGATGAAGCCAAAAACATCAAGGTGGAGAAGAAGCGCATGTCAAACAAGGAGTACATGTCCCGTCTACATCATAAGACACGGAAGCGTCACATAGATGACAACCAACTCCCATGTGTCCATGCCGTCCTTTTCGGAGATGAGATGGGGAAGCCACGGAAGGATAGCAACGCAGATTGGGTATACCCAACACCAGTGCAAAATACCGTGGCAGCTCGTGAAATTCTATCAGCTAATCCAGGGTCAGAAGAGATACGCTTGGGTATCAAGCTACTCAACAAGGGACTGGAGCAGCAGAAGGTCGCCCTGTCCAGAAGTCAAAAACTGGTCTCGAATTCCGACCAATGTCGCACAGATCCAGCATGGGCTGACGTAAGATCCCATTACGTTCGGGCGCAGTACCATCACCCCGAACACAGGGAAGACAATTATTCAAGAACCGGATCATCGGGATAGCATCGCAAAGCTACACATAACTGGAGCGATGTCGCTCCAACAGCCGAGAAAGAAGCGATCGCTGCACTGAATCCGAGGAATCCTCCCCGACGAGAATTCAATGATCGAAAGGGAGAAGATAAGGAGAAACGTCGGGAGGAGGATCGTCAGAGAATGCCACCTCCTAGACATGAGAGCCGTCCGGCTGAGCCGCACCATGGTGGGAACGACGGACGAAGGAAACCACGCCGGAACAAACCGGCAGGGGGCTTGTCATAGTCAAGAACCTCCCTGGAACCGGAATAATGACGCTCCGGACGGAGGCCGGCGATCAGCCGGAACCTATCCAGCTGCACCACCCTCTCCACCACACAGTTATCACAATGGCCCCCAAGGAGGTCAAGGAGGATGACATGGCGGAGGAGGTGGTGGCAGAAGCCGAAGTCCGGCTCTAGGGCACCACAGCCGCAGGCGACATTCAGGACGATCTATATCCCCGAACGACGCAAGGCACATGATCAACTCCAACATAGAGGCTCGGCGCTATGAAAACAATGACGTGTACGTGGGCCCAAAGTGCTTCGGACCACGCATCAGAGCTACAAAATTTCCGGAAGGATTTGTTATCTCAAGACATATCCAAGCCTACGACGGCATTGCTCGGCCAGACACCTAGTTACAGGATTTCTTCCAAGCTTGATGCATCGCTAAAGGCGGAAACAGCCTGGTCCCAACCCGATATCTCCCACTTATGTTGCGGAAGATGGCACGATCATGGCTCAATGAACTTCCGGCAAACACCATCCACAACTGGTATGAATTGCAAAGTGCGTTCTTTCAGAATTTCGAAGGCACATATCGGAGGCCCTGTACGGTTGGAGACCTACAGCGTGGCACCCAGAAAGACGGAGAAACTTGCTGGGATTATCTCGGATGATGGATCGACACAAAGAACTCCTGCGAAGTAGTAAACGATCAAACTGCGATTGAAGCTTTCATCGCAGGTCTCCCAATTGGTTTACCGCGCCATCGCTTGAAGTGTGACAAGGTTACTGATCTGGGAGAGATGATAGAAACAGCGAGCAAGTATGCAGATGCTGACGACGATGTAGAGGGATTACTCAATATCCTGGCTGTGCCTCAGTCGGCAAAACAACCAAAGCAACAAGCTCAGAAGCGCAAAAATACCTCGGAAGAAAAACCCAACGTGGAGACAGCAGTGGTCACTACTGTTTCCCGGTCTAGAGGACGAGGAGGACGTGGCGGAGGCTACGGGTGTGGCTGTGGGACGTCAAGGGTCCAAGGCAGAGGAGAGCAACAACTAGGCAAAACCTACACTTGGGCCAACATTGCCAATAACCCATGTGTGCATCACTTAGACGCCAATGGGGGCTCGTCCCACACCAACGCTGAATGTCGTTTTAATGACGACATCAAGAGAGATGATACCGTGGGCTACAAAGCTAAGCGGAAGAAAGGAAAGAAAAACCCTGAAAAAGACAAGGAGACCAAGGAAGATTCCGACATGGAGGAAGCTGATGCTTCAAATCCCAAGCCGGAAGGGAAGAAGACTTTTCCCCCCAAGAAGGACACTTACGTCACCTTCCTCGGATCTCAACCAGCAAAGGTCAAGAAAGCAGTTCTCCACGAGCTCAATGCAACAGTTCCGGCTGTCCCTTAGTATCTAGACTGGTCGGAAGTGGCAATCACGTTTGACCGCACTGATCATCCGCCTAAACTACACAGGCGAGGAAAATACGCCTTAATCGTCAATCCACTTATTGACGGTTATGGTTTCTCCAAGACCCCCATGGACGGTGGTAGCAGCATCAATATTCTCTATGTCGAAACGCTATGCCGGATGAAGATCTCGGAAACACAGCTGAACCATAGCTCTGTGATCTTTCACGGAGTTGTCCCAGGAAGACAAGCTAATTCCCTGGGAGAGATCACTTTAGATGTTACTTTTGGAACTCCAAAGAATTATCGGACGAAGGCACTTTCCTTCGAAGTAGTCCCGTTCAAGAGCGCATACCACGCTATATTCGGACGTCTGGCTTACTGGGCTTTTATGGCTCGTCCATGTTACATTTACAATATGATGAAAATTCCAGGTCCCAACAACGTGATCACCATCAGGGGAGACCCGAAGAAGGCGCGAGAGTGCGAACATGGAAATGCCGCCTTTGCCAAAGCCGTGCTACACGCCCATGAGTACTAGGAGATCAAGAAGAGCATAGATCCGTCCAAGATGCCCGCAACGAAGAAGGAGGTCACAAAGCCAAATCCGGAGTTCAAAGCATCAGAAGAGACGAAGACGATGCCGTTGAAGGATGATGACCCCTCCAAGGTGACCTAGATCGGCGTAGGCCTAAGTAGCGCATAGGAAAGCACGCTCGTCAAGTTCCTCCAAGCAAATCAAGATATCTTCGCATGGCAGCCATCTGACATGACCGGAGTACCTAGGGAACTTGCCGAGCACTCTCTAAATGTAAACCCGAACGCTAAACCCGTCAAACAGTCTTTACGACGGTTTGGCGATGAAAAGCGTAAGACAATAGCTAAGGAACTAGCGCGGCTCGAGCTAGCCGGATTCATAGAAGAGGTCATCCATACTGATTGGTCGGCCAACCCTGTAATGGTCCCTAAAAAGGACACCACTGATTTAAGGATGTGTGTTGATTATACTGCCTTGAACAAGGCTTGTCCAAAAGATCCGTTCGCTCTACCTAGAATTGATCAAGTTATCGATTCTACGGCAGGCTCGGAACTCCTCTGTTTTCTCGACGCATATTCCGGTTATCACCAAATCCGGATGAAGGAATCTGACAAAGTCAAGACTTCATTCATAACCCCCTTCGGAACCTTCTGTTTTGTTACGATGCCCTTTGGGCTGAAGAACGCAGGAGCTACGTACCAGCGCAAGATGCAGCGTTCCCTCCATGATCAACTCGGACGCAATGTACATGCATACATGGATGATATCGTGGTCATGTCCAGAAAGAAGGAAACGTTGATTTCCGACTTGGAGGAGACGTTCGCCAATCTACGAAAATACAACATCATGCTGAACCCGAAGAAATGCTTCTTTGGAATACCAGCCGGAAAATTGTTAGGTTTCATCGTGTCTCAAAGAGGCAAAGAGGTGAACCGCGACAAGATCAAGGCTATTCTAAATATTTCCAGGCCAACTTGCCTGAAGGACGTACAAAGATTAACTGGTTGCATTGCTGCGGTTAGTCGATTTGTAAGCTGGCTTGGTGAAAGAGCCGCACCATTATACAAACTCCTGAAGAAGACCAAGGATTTTGTCTGGACTGACGAAGCTGAAGCTGCACTACAAGACCTGAAGAAAGTACTCTCATCTGCTCCTATCCTTGCAGCGCCGGAACCTCAGGAACCGATGTTGCTCTACATTGTTGCGACAAATAAGGTTGTCAGTATCGTTATTGTAGTGGAGAGACCAGAAGAAAATCAGGAACACCTGGTGCAGCGTCCGACGTACTTTGTCAGCGAGGTCCTGACAGAATCAAAACAGCGGTATCCGCAATATCAAAAGTTGGCTTACGGTGTTTTTCTAGCATCTCGTAAGTTACGACACTATTTTCAGGAGCATCCAATTACCATGGTGAGCAAAGCTCCCATGAGAGATATAATCAACAATAGCGATGCCACAGGACACGTCGCCAAATGGGGCATAGAGCTTGCAGCTTTCGATATTGAGTACAAACCCCGGACAACAATCAAATCCCAGATCCTTGCTGACTTTGTCGCTGATTGGACAGAGACCAATGAGAACTTGGTCCTCCCTGAGTCGGAATATTGGACCCTCTTTTTCGATGGCTCTAAGGCTCGAGGGGGCTCGGGGGCTGGCGTGGTGCTCAAATCACCCCAAGGAGATAAACTTTTATACGTGTTGCAGATCCACTTCACAGCGACAAACAACATTGCCCAGTATGAATCACTGCTGCATGGAATCCGGATTGCTAAGGATATTGGCATCCGACGTTTGATGTGTTACGGAGATTCGGATCTTGTTGCTCAGCAAGTCTCGGATATTTGTAATGAAAATAAGCACATGGCAGCATATAAAGCTGTCGTGGATGATCTATCTAAATCGTTCGAGGGGTTTGAAGTTCAACACATCCCTTGAGCATAAAATGAGGAAGCAGATGCACTATCTCAAATAGGCTCTGCACGGAAAGAGGTCCCAGATGGCACATTTTTAGAGCACCTCAAAGTTCCCTCGATAAAGGGAGTAGATGTGGCATATACGACCAAATCTAACTCACCTTTGATAGCAGTTCTGGCTGTAATCCCCAGCTGGACTCAACCCTACCTCGATTATTTGGTAGATGGCAAATTACCCGAAGACGAGGTACTGAGCCGACAGATTATCCGACGAGGAAAAGCCTATACTATTGTTAAAGGTGAGCTCCATAAACGGAGTGTTTTTGGGGTTTTCAGCGCTGTGTATCTCCGGAAGGAGTGGAAATCTTAAGGGAAATCCACGAAGGCGAGTGTGGTCACCACGCTGCAGCCAAATCTTTAGTGGCAAAAGCTTTTCAACATGGATTTTTCTGGCTTACAGCTCAGGCAGATGCCAAACGATTAGTCAAGACATGCAAAGGCTGCCAAAAGTACGCCAAGCAAGCTCATGTTCCGGCTGATCAGCTGCGAACAATACCTATAACATGGCCCTTTGCGGTCTGGGGGCTTGATATGGTAGGACCTTTTAAACGAGCCCCAAGTGGATTCACTCACCTCTTAGTGATGGTGGACAAATTCACAAAGTGGAACGAGGCTAAACCTGTCACTAGTTGTGATGGAGCAACAGCCAAAAGATTTGTCGAGGATGTTATAATCCGGTATGGTTATACGCATAGTATTATCACGAACAACGGGAGTAACTTTTCCATGGGAGAATTGGCTGAATTCTGCGATGAGCAAAATATCCGGCTTGACATTGCGTCAGTCGCACATCCACAGGCTAACGGACAAGTCGAAAGAGCAAATGGTTTAATTCTACAAGGCTTGAAACCAAGACTCGAAGCACCACTACGACGTGCTGCAGGGGCTTGGGCAGAGGAATTACCCTCTATAATTTGGAGTTTACGAACAACTCCGAACAGGTCAACAGGATACACACCTTTCTTCTTGGTCTATGGCGCAGAAGCAGTTCTTCCTAGCGATTTAATTCATACTTCTCCTAGAGTGGCCGCGTATATCGAAGAGGATGTCGAGATTTCTCGACAAAATGATCTCGACTTAGTTGAAGAAGTTCACGCCGTTGCCGAAATGAGATCTACAGCCTATCAGCAGAAGTTACGCAAGTATCATAGCCAGAGAGTTCGAACTAGATCTTTCAATAAAGGTGATTTGGTTCTCCGGCTTGTGCAACAAATAAAGAACAAACTTTCCCCAGTATGGGAAGGGCCCTTTTTAGTTAGTCGAATATTGCACAAGGGATCGTACTACTTAGCTGACATGAGGCTAGTGAAAGAAAGACTTGCTACTAAGAAGAGAAAGAGAGCTGGAGGCAGTACAAATCCGGATGAGTTAGACAGACCGTGGAATATTGCTCAGCTACGTCCCTTTTATTCTTAGTTTGTCCTTCTTTGTAATCATACATATGTACATGTTCTGTGAGAAATAAAAGTTTTGGTTACCTCAAAGTTTTTCTGAGAAGTTTTTACCATCTTATTTCCTAATGATCATGTCATAGTCGAAAATCCCAGAATGCTTGAAAGTAATTTATGCTCATGTTCGTTCTGGTTTAGATTTCCGATTCTAAAACTGCTACCTTCGGGTATAACTCTAAAAATTCTAGTCTTTACTTGGGTTATTTGTCTGATTGCTGGATGCGGGTATTTTCCGAGTAGTGAATTGTTGGTACTAGAAGCCGGATTTGTTTCTGAGTTTAATGTGGTTTAGCAATTGAGCTCCGTTGCTCGGCAAAGTTTCCGGCTGAAGGTTTAGCCGGCTCACGAAAGGGACGAGGCAGAAAGCCAGATAAACGATAAGTAGAGACGGAAAATTTCAAGTGCTTATGTGAACATTTCAGGCACACAAAAATTTCAAAAGCCAAAAAGTGTTGAATAGATTAAAAGCTTAGCACTAGCAAAAGTCAATAGTACTTAATATTTACAAAACGCATCATGTCTTTCCAGAATAATACATAGTTTTCTGATTTATGATGCAGGAGGAGATGAAGTAGCTATCGGCTCGCTGGTTACTCCACCTTGATATCGTGCCGAGATGTCCGGATCCGAGGTGGTCCGTTCATCGTCGGAAACTCCTTCGGCTTCTTCTGGAGGAGGTGGCGGAGTAGCTACACGAGTGAAGAAGGGGATCTCATAGCTGGTCAGATCAGCTACGTGGCACCCATATCCGGCGCAGGAGTGCATGATGGCTTGAAGGTCTTGCTCCTGGCCGTCTTCGTCTACCTTGCAGTACCCTCTGGTCACTTCCCATATCTCCATGTTTCCATGGTGGCTCATGACCATGATGAGAGCGTTCTGCGCAACAGTCCGTGCGTAGGACATGTTCCAGTCCCGAACAAGCTGCAGCATCTCCTTGGCCTTCTCCCGCACCTGAAAATCCGACATGCTTGGCATGTCCGAAATCTAGAGGGACTCGCCAATGTTCTCAAGGGACTGGCGGTAGTCATGAAGAAGATCACCGACTTGGGTAAGCCGGTGGGTGCGGGGTTCAGACGAGGAAGAGTCCGTCAAGTTCAGAGGACCTATACACAAAACAAGTTTAAAAAAGCCGACAATGATAGAAGTCGAAGAAAAGATAAGTCAGAGAGGGGAAACATACCAAGAATGACGTCGTCAATCTTGGCCTTCTCCTCCCGGAGACTCTGGAGTTCAGCCCGGAGCGCCTGGGAGATGTCCTTCTCTCTGCCAAGATCATTCTTGAGGTCCGAGATAACTTTGTCTTGAGCGGCAATCTTGCGATCGCGCTCTTCAGTGGCCATAGAGGAGGATTCCAGGACTTGAGTTATGCTCGTTTCATGATCCGCCTTGAGCTTATCCAGCTCTTGGCGAAGTCCCTTGTTCTCCACCACTAGGGTCTTGAGGTTCTCGGCCTCTTCAATCATAGTGATGGATTGTTTCACCAACGCTGTAAGTCAAAAAGAACAACAGTTCAGAAAAAATCGACATTGAAAAAGCAAAATACAAGGTTTGAATCTCGAAATGTTTACCTTCGGCTTCATCCTTGGTTACCTTGAGCTTAGCATTTTTAAGCCGGAGAGCTTTGATCCCTCTCCGCTTATCACAGACATTGGATAATAATTCCTGGTTATAGGAACATACTTTCTGTAAGTCAGAATACCCAAAGTCAGAAAATTAATTAAGACTCGGGCTAATATTTTTTGCTAAATATCAGCACGAGCCTTGGGGGCTACACTAGTTCATTCTTTGGCATTCTAATGAAGCATAAACTCGGATTCTGTATCCTACTTCATGCTTGGGGGCTAGAGGATATGATATAACATAATGTAAAAACAAGAGTTGGAATTCCGACTTACATATTGCTCGCGGGTGAGTTTGTCTAAACCCGTGTTCACTTCAGCTGCCACCTTCTCGGCGAGGGTAAGAGGGATTACTGGGGTTGTTGGAAGCTCGACAGTCCTGATCCTCTCGTCACGAAGGCGGACTTGAGCGAGAAGGTCAGAGAACTTGACGTCCTCTGCTTCTTGCGCTTCCTCCTCGGGGGATAGATGGCTTTTGTCCAGGACTTGCCTGGCTAGCCGCTGGATTTCCTCTGCAGATTTCCGGGATAGGACAAACTTGGCAAGTCCCGGATTGCTGAGGAGGTTTTTGGCGAAGACTTCAGCCGAGGGATCATTACCCGAAGAGGGTTCACCCTTATCTTGAGCTGATGCACCCACGGTGATGTCAGTCTGTGACCCAAGGATCGCAGGCTCCGTTGGAGGAGCCGGATCTTCTGCGACCACCAGAGAAGGAATGATCGCCGGAGTTGCAGAAGGTTGAGGGGCAGGAGTTGGAGGAGCCACGGCAGGAGAAGCTATGGTGAGCTTCGTCTGTCGCAGGGGCTTCGCAGGAATCCCTTTCCCCTTACCCTTGATGAGAGGCTTTGCTCTGAGAATGTAGTAAAGTCGGAAACACTACATCTTAGAAAGAAGTTCGAGAAAGGTACAAAGGCGGAAATTGTGTATGAAAGTTACCTCTTCACAATAGGCACTTCCTTTGTGCCAACAGCCACTGTCGGAGCTTTGCGCTTCTTGAGCGCAAGGTCCGGCAATGGGACCACTTCAGTCTCCTCAGAAAACTCAGGAGGATATCCTTCGAGTGGAGCAAGCTCCGACTCGGGGAGGTCAGCAAGCTGAAAACAAGAAAGCATATCAACACTGTAGTGTATAACTTAGAGATTGGAACACATAAAAGGTGTATTGATGTAAGCTTACCGGCACCACGGGGTTTTCCGCTGTGTACATATGCAGAGAAATCTCCGGAATCCTCCTCTCAATCCGCTCCTTGATCAGCCACTTGATCTGGCTGATGTAGCCTTGAGTGGTGTAGGATTTGGGGCTGATGCGGAGGGAGTCTTTTTTGGAAGACGTGATGGAGTGCATCAGTCTATACCCGTGGTACTGAAGTGGCTGGATCCGACGTGAGACCTAGCACTGGACCAAGTCGGATCCCTTCAGACCCATGTGTTTGATCAGATATTCGATCCGCCTCTTAGCGAGGATCATATCATCGGTGAGAGCCAGAGTAGCCTCGTCCCAGGAAGGCAGGGTTGTGGCGGCTCTGTCGACAAAAGCCGGCAAAGCAGTAGCTTTGCCGTGAGCCAGAATATCCCTATGGTAGAAAAAAGTAGCTAGCCATTGTTTGACTGAGTCGCTGGCTGAAATTTTGGGATAAGCCCGGTCTCGTCTAACAGAAAAGCTAATGGTGCCGGTGATGTAAGGAACACTGGCAGTGATGGAATTTCTCCGGACATGAAAATAATACCGGAAGAGAAGCAAACTCGGCCTAATGCCGAGAAAGCACTCACAAAGCGCAGCATATGCGCTCATTTCTAGAAGAGAATTGGGAGGAAGATTGTGGAGTTGAACTCCATAGTGATCTATCACCTCGGAGAAGAACTCCGAGGGAGGAAAAGACAGACCTCGGTCCAGATGGGTGCCGAAGTGGACACGCTCGCCCTCGCGCGGGTTGGGGACGGTTTTGCCGGAGCCGGTCCGCCAGTCGCCAGCGGCGAGAAGCCCCTCCTTCTCCATGTTCTTGAGGCCGTCCTCGTCAAGGGCGCAGGGGATCCAGATTCCTCGGAAGCTCTCCTTCTCCGCAGCTGCTTCTGCCGCCGCTGCAGCCGCCGCCAAACCGGAGGAAGAAGACGATGAAGCCATTTCTCCGGTGAGAAGATGACCTGAAAGTGGCGGCGCTGGGAGTTTCTATGGGGGGAGGACGAGAGAGCTCTGAGCGCGCAGGAGGATTGGGAGGAAAGGAAACGGCAAAGACTTGTGGAAAGGAGAAGGAGAAATCCAAACCCCTTCTATCCACCTAACTGCGCCAAGATTCGTGCAAATGTTACAGTGTAACCGCCACGCGTCATGGAAAGAACTGGGAAGGACCCACGCGATGATTGCGTCTCCTCGATCTCCACGCTCGCATTGAAACGGCGCCTCGGTTCCACGAACCGCGGACCCACCAACGGTCGTGCTGACGGCACGACTGTCAGATGACGTGACTTGACCATGCTTGTGTCAGGTGGCGTAGAAACCAAGTTTCGGCTTAGTTTAAAAGCGAGCTGGAAAATCCGAGTCACCTATTGAAAGGTCCGACTTACTTTTAAGGCCCAGATCGTATTTTTTGTTGTGAATTTTCAGGAATCCTTCAAGATTCTGCAAGCCGAAGATCAAGCTAGATGATGATAAAATCCGACTTTGGATCTTGGAGGCCTCCAGGGGCTGTTGTTGGGGATATACTTTCCGGGTATCCTCACAGTTCCTCGCTGACCAGGGTGGCCCACTTCGGGTTAGAGCTTTGCTTCACGGGCGGCCCAGTCAGAGAGAGAGAAGACGGAGTCCAATCCGGCTACGGGAAGGCCCAAAAGACTTACCGATTTAGGCCCATAATGTTACTTGTAGTTCAAGATGTACTCTGTAACCAACTCTTAGTCGTAGCCAGATTGATCTCTCCTGTAAACCCTAGGCCGGAAATCTATATAAGCCGTCCTAGGGAGAGCCTTTAGGGAGAACACCTTACAACACAATAGTCTACAATCTCAACTCGCACAGGCGAAACCCTTGTAACCCATATTCCGGCTTTGCCGTATTACTGGATTGCTAGCAGGAGTAGGATTCGTCCAAAGCTGGCGGATTCGAACCTAGGTAAACTTGTGTGCTCACCGTCCCGGAATACCGTACGTCTCACACCCCTCTCTTCCGCACGCCTCGAGGACCCCCTCATGGCGTACTTGTCCTCAATCCGACGACAGTTTGTTTTTGTTTCTTTGAGTCTTGGAAGTTATTACTTTGGTAATAACCTCTCCTTATCTGTTTTTTTGGTTTTAGTGTCAAGATTAACCTCTAATGAGAGAGAAGTAATATTTGGGGAAGTTGCTATTCCGAAACAGATTTTTTTGCTTTACCGTAAAAATTCGTGAGAGATCTCTGTCTGTCGGATTGAGCTATAATGTTTTGTGCTTCTGCCCCAGGTTGTTATTTAACTTTCGTTAGTTTTTCACTTTTTGATTTGAGCAACAAAAGATTTTCGAAAAAATTGATCTTTACCTGCTGGTCTGTTTTAACAGATTTTGCCACTCTTGCATTTGCTTCTTTATTTGATTTCCTTTTTGAATTATTTTTGGGTTTTCGGAAGGAGTTGCTTCAGTAGCTTATGTTTTGATTTTTTTAGTTGAGATTGGACTCAAAATGTTTTATCACTTTACTTATACTAATGTTGCTAATGAGAATTGTGTGAAGTTGTGTGTGAAAGAAGTTTCCAGGAAGTGGAGATAATGGTGTAATAAGGAAGAGAAAGGTTTTATGACTCAAGTAATAAGTGTATGAATACGAAGATACTGATGGTTATTCACGTGGTGACTCCGGAAGAATCTACTAGATACCAAATTCAGAGACCTGCAGAGTCCTTTTTCAAAAAGGTAACAGTTCTGGTAAGAAAAGTTCCGCGAAAACACTATCCAACTATATTTTTGCAGTTTTTAGTCAGTATGGAAAGCTACGAAGCGAAAGGGGGACGGAAATGAAGCCAGGGTGGCTCACACCACCCTGTGGTGCGGGCCCACCCCAGGTCGCGCCACCAGGTGGTGTGGCCACCCCAGACTCCGCCTACGACCCGTTTTCTCCCAGTACCTTCCTTTTGATGTGAAACTTCGTAATATATAATCCTCTAGATCCCCCGAGGTTCGTATATCGTGCTTTCGTCGTGTTTTCGTTTCGATCTGTTTCTGACAGGTAGAGTCCTAGATTTGCAGCTACAATGTCTTCCTTTAGATCAGCCAAGGAAGATTCTTTAGAGGATATCATCAACCCATACATGAGAGAGTTGAAGATTCATCCCAAGGAGTTGTTGCTTGAAGATGGGGAGCTCCGGATAAAAGAGGTTCGAGGCCCTAAAGGTGAAGGAAGTCTAGAGGACAGGATGGAAGCACTAGAGCAAGAAGTCTTTAGGTACAAGAAGATGGCAGAGCGCGAAGTGGATATCATCCATAAGATTAGTTACGAACTCATCGCTGAGCACCAAAAGGATACTGCTGAACTCAAGGATGAAGTCCTCTCACTCCGCCAAACAACCAATGAACTGCAAGCATAGTTCTACGACGTTCAAAATCAAAACTGTGAGTATGAGGTTAGGTTTAAACGCATAAGTGCTGCTGCAAGTTTCAGGATGCTGGAGACCACGATGTCCTTTGTTGATGGGAAACCCTTACCTTGGACGTTGGACGATGACGAGAGGATATCACCACCACCGAAGGAGTAATTCGTCATCAGGTTTGGCATCCCCTTGGTTTGTTCCAAGCTTGGGGGAGTGCCACGGTATCACATCACTATCTTCTATCTTTTTACCTTTTTAGTAGAGTCATATCATGAATAGAGAAGTTATTGTGTAGGATGGTTTGCATTATGGAAGTGTCCCCTCTCTCGTTAGACATGCATCCCTTGGTGTGAGTTGCCGTTATGGATTATTAATGAGAAGTTCTATAATTTACTCTTTTGCATAGCTTATATTAGTTTTCAAGTCGTGGTTATATGATTGATCGTGTTGTTAGTATTAGTATCACTTTGGGATCATTGAGTTAATTTAGTTGGTTTTGGCAAACCTGGCTCACTCAGTAGCAACACTATTTTTGAGAGTTGAATGAAAAGATAAAAGTACTCTAAAGAAAAATAATTTCATCATCTTTCTTTCTTGATTTGCTCATAAGTTTAGTTTTCTCTAGTTAAGATCTCTTGTGCTTCCAAGGAAGATTGCATGTTTGTCTTTATCATTGTATGTTTGTTTCTTTCCTTCAACTCTTGTACTTGCTACCCAGCCTTGCTAGCCAAAAACATGTACTGAGAGGGAATTCTTCTCGTGCATCCACTCCTTTAAACCAAAACCCACGCCATTTGTGTACATCATACCTACCTATTAGCATTATTGCTATTCCAAGTAAATTCTTGTTTTATCTACCTCCCAAATTAAACTTGTTATGTGAAAATTAGTGATTAAAGCTCTCACGAACTTGATGGCACACTTTAATTTTCTTGCATTTAATAACCTGAACCATTGGGTCCTTCTTTGTTGCGTATATGCTTGCGCTTTATGAGTTGAAGTTAGTAGAACCATGTATCATGGGGAACGCTTTCAACACTGCCATGGTACTTTGTACCTAGTTGATATCATGATTCTTTTTCCTATGGATCCCGGCGGTGTGAAATAAAAGTGGAACTTGTAATATCATGGAGTTTATATGTGTGTTAGAGAAACGCCTGGGTCGCTAGCCTAAGCCATGCCTAATCATGGTGGAAACTTGTAGCATACCTATAGTGAGCATTCTATGAAGCATCCTCAATAAAATCCTATGCAAATAGCAAATAAATAGATCGCTGAGATGCTCACTGTCTACTTGCCTTGTCACTTTGATTATGGGATAGCTCATGTGTCATGTGCAAGGGGTACCCCGTTGGTGGTTCTCAATGATACACGTGTATTTACAATGACAATAGCTTACTCGTGACTGAAGTTGAGTAGCATGAGGTTCGGTACTCATAAGTAAGGGGCATGAGATCTCAACTTATAACTTGTCAAGCATATCCTCTTAGTTGTGTTAGTTTAACCTTAATCACCAAAAGATGCCTATGATAGGGGCAATGAGAGCTGAAAGCTAGTAAATATCATAATTTTTGGGAGCTCTTTACGAGATTTGCAATCCCTGCTTCCCTCTGCGAAGGGCCTTTCTATTACTTTGTAGTTGAGTCAGTAAACCTATTCCCTTCTATCTTAGCAAGTATTTTGAGTTGTTGTGTTTCATTCATTCATACGATGATTTATTCAATCATGTTTCTTATGTTCCTTGTTTTGCACATTGCTCTTATCTTGGTGATTACTACTTTGAAAGCTATCATTGAAAACCAGTTATTTGTGAACTTCAGCAAATTATCAACTATTCTTCGACCAAGAGCTAAGTTTGCATTACCAATTATGATTTACTTTATGTATCTTTATTGTGTTTCCTTTACTCATTGCAAGTTGAGTTATATAATAGTGCATTGTTTTCTATTATGATCTATGTATTGATGAATGTGATGCTTCTTGTCCGTATTGTTTTATCGACTCTTCACTCCATAAACCCGAGGCCATGTTTATTGAGCTCAGTTTTGCTTGGGGACAAGCGAAGTCTAAGCTTGGGGGAGTTGATATGTCCATTTTGCATCACTATTCTATGTCATAATTCACTGTTATTCATTGATATATTTCGTATTGAGAGGTGATACTTATGTTATTTCATCTGTTTTTGCATGGTTGATGACTTTTGGAGCATGGATCGTTGCAGTCAGGATTCTGATGGAAAAGGTGCTGTTTGGAGGCAAAATTTGCAAAGATCATAAAATCCAGGAAAATATACAGAAAATCCTATTTTTCCATAAGACGAGGGAAGCCAGAAGGGGGGCTCGAGATGGGCCACAGGGGGCCCACACCACCCCTGGCGCGGGCCAGCCTAGGCCGTGCCACCAGGTAGTGTGGCCGCCCTGGTCCACCCCTGGCACTCCCCTCTGGCGTATATTATCCTCCCAAAACCCTAAGACTTGGGGGAGCGACCACAGAAAGATTCCGCCGCCTCTGCGGGGCAGAAAACACCGAGAGAGAAAGATCTCTCCGACTGACAGAATTCTGCTAGGGAAATTCCTTCACGGAGAGGGGAGATTGTCGCCATCAACACCACCATCAAGCTGGACTTCGTCAGGATCATCATCATCACCAACATCACCATCTCCATATTGCTGTAACAATTGCGTTGAATCTTGCATAGTTCATAGGGGAAAATTTCCCGGTGTTGATTACTCTTTTTAGTTGATGCTATTGAGTGAACCATTAAATTATTTTTTATGTTCAGATTGTTATACATCATTATTCCATCTCTGATCATGATCCATATGATGTCTTGTGAGTAGTTCGTTTTGTTCTTGAGGACATGGGAGAAGTCATGTTGTTAGTAGTGGAATTGTGTTGAGAAAGATTCAATAGTTTGATATTTAAGTTGTGGTGTACTTCTTCTAGTGGTGTCATGTGAACGTTGACTATATGACACTTCACCTATATGGGCCTAGGGGAATGCATTGTGTATTTGGCTACTAATCGTAGGGGTTGCAGGAGTGACAGAAACATGAACCCCCGTTAGGAAACCATTGCAGAAGGGACGTAAGGGTCTTAGAGTTTAAGGCTGTGGTTAGGTTTCTACCTTAATTACTTTCTTGTACTTACGGATGTTTGCAAGTGGTATAATCACAAGTATGTATTAGTCCTAGGAAGGTCGGTACATTACCACAGGTTCACCCACACAACACTTAGCAAGCTAAAGAAGATTAATCAACTATATGAAGCGAAAACACTTGACAGTCTTCCCATGTGTCCTCGAGAATGTTAGGTCATCTTAAGTAATACAACCGGCTTGTCCTTTGCTGCATAAAGGATTGGGCCACTTGATGCATTTATTCCTATTGTCTTCTATTTACTCGTACTTTGTTTACTTGCTTTATCAAAAACCCCTAAAAATCCGTTTGCTAAGTATTTGCAGAGAACTCCTGATCCATACCACTAGCCAGCACCTCCTGCTCCTCATTGGGTTCGACACTCTTACTTATCGAAAATACTGCAATACACCCCCTATACTTGTGGTTCATCAACCCTTGTAAGCAAGATTACCTAAGCAAGATGCATTAGGCATGCTTGGGTTATACCTTTTGATTTATACCTACCCCAAGTGTTTTTTACACGCTTTACTTCTTTTACTTTACCGAAGTCTTTTACTTTGTTTATAGATAGCATAAAGAGTATAAAACTTGACCTATCTAGTTAGGTTTAGCTGTCATTCTATGGCATGAGACTGATAGTAGCATCCCACCTTAGTGAACACTCTTAACTTAGTAGTTTTGAGCTAAACCAAAAACTTGATCACTTTAGATGGGAGTACTTGGTGAAAATGACTTGTGAAAACCTTGGAATGATGAGTCATTCTATTGAGATGTTTTTACATGTGTTGAGAAACACAAATGGTTTATGATGATGAAAATGTTGAGGCATGAGCCTTACCCCTTTTATAAAAACTGATGGTTGGGTTCAGATGCGATACTATTCCAAATTTACCGTACAACCACAATACCTGAATTGGGTAAGGCTTAGCCGGAAGTTTATATGCATTAGTATTAGTTCCCTAGCGGGAGAGGTTACCTCTCAATGTTGTCCACCTATGCAGTGCCTAGGATGGTAGATGGCCATGGCTGGGAGACCAAGCTCATAGGAGAGGTGCTTATACTAGAGTGTGTAAAGGAAAGGTTATGTTTGATTATCTGCATACTAAGTATGATGATTTAGGATTATCCCTGACAGATGTATCGAATTTTTTGGTGAAAGTGTACCACCTCTGCAGAGTGTCAAACTATTCGAATAGCCGCGTCCGCGGTTATGGACAATTGGAGTGGCCATACTGTTCCGTTGTCAGATGTTTTCAAAATGACTTATGAAATGAATTGTGACATGACTTGACCACAACAGAGTTGTGACTATGAAAACTAAGTTCCCACTTAGGTGATTTCAACCTTTATTTTATCTTTCTTTGTTTCTGAACTCAACTTAGGTTTCAAACTTAACTTTACAAATAAACTTAGAGTTAGTATTCCTACTAGAACTACCTTACTTGTTAGTGATAGTTTGCGAGTACTTAAAGAGTACTCATGGCTTTGTCCCTGGCTATTCTCGTGGCTAGACTATGAGGAGGACTACTTTGAAGGAGGACAGCAGGACGGCTACGACAACTAGGATCAGGTCCCATCATCAGCATTGCCTGTGACACTGAAGATGGACCACACTGCTACGCTATTTATTCCTCTACTTGTTTGTATTAAGACTGGATCATGAGATCCTTTATTTGTGTAAGACCTTATTATGGTTTGAAATGAATGATGTACTGTGATATCCAATATGTTATGTCTCGCAAAAATGGTAATCCTGGGATTGCGATGTATGGCATAACAGGTATCTGGTATTAAAAATCTGGGTGTTGACACTACTCAAGTGCTTTAATAGATCTCTGGCTCTCCCTATGTGTGTGAAAGTGATAGCATGCACACCATGGTGGCACTTAGGTTGGAGATTACAAATACTTGTTATGAGTTATATTTGGAGTTGGATGTATCTATGAAATTGTGGTGTTTGTTGGAACCATCTAGTGCTCAAGGTGACAGTGTGGGGTTATCTAGATGGGGAAAGCAAACTTTGAGGAGTGCTGTTATAGCCCTACCATGGTTAAAGTGTCCAACCGGAGAGTAGTTCAGAGTAGTATCATGAAGAGAGTATATTTATATGAGAGTGTTCACTAGTGAAAGTATGATCCCTATGCCTTGTTTCTAAGCATTGAAACACTGTTTGCAACTAGATCTGTTACATGTTTGCTTGCTTCCATCCTTATTTCAGATTGCCTTTAGTCTCTTCTGTAGCATCCCATCCGTCTAACATATGTAATGCTACATGGTATAGTAATATAATGGCTACTTCCTACATATAATTGTTGCATCATAATTATATCATGCTCATGTCATCATGCCACCTTGCATTGAGCATCATATAAAACCCTTTTCATTTGGTTCTTCTCTCATATGCATTATTAATTGTATTTGGCTCTTGATATATTGTATTTGAATCTTGATAAATGCTTGATGCCCAAGTTGAGTTGGGGGCATATATTTTATTCCACTCCACCACCTTTCTTTGTCACCACCTTGTAATTCCACCATCCTAATTACCCATGAGCTTTTACTTTCTTTTGGGCTTTTAATCTAGCTCATGTGGGTTGGGATGAATCCAATTATAGTTTCCTTTAGCTTGGCCTTACTCCATATTTTGGAATGCATGTGTATAAATGCCATGATCATTATTTTGTTTTCACAAGATAAAACCTAGCATTTAATGCCCATGCATGGGCCATGCAAATCTCCACCACCTCTTCTTCCTTTGGGTTTTGTCTTTGTTTTTAAAGTGGATCTTGTCTTTTGTTTTCATCCCAAGTGATTCTTAATCTTTTGTGGAGCTCCACCTTTATCTCTCTTCCACCACCACCATGTGTGCACCACAAGCCTCACCACCTTGTCTTTTGTTTTTCATCAACCATCACCCCATCCTTACATGACCATGTGTGGTCATATCTATCTCACACCCAAAACCCTAGCCTCTCCCTTCTTATCCTCACCACCTTCTTTCATCTTTGCTTGATCTTGGTAGATCACCTCTTAACCCTAAAGCTTGGTCTTGTTTGGGCCATGATCAATTTAAAACCCTAAAACCTCATAACCCCTACCCCTCTTTCCAACCCTAATCCTTACCCTAACCCTCACCTCACCACCTCCTCTCACCATGCCGAGGCCCTCTCCCTCTCTCTGCCAGCAAGGGCCCACCTAGCCCCTCTCTACCCCATGCGAGCTACCCCCATCTCACCCTCCTAAACCCTAACCGGGGCTAACCCTAGATACCCACCCTAGCTAAACCCGAGCCTCTCCCTACCCTCTCTCTTTCTCTCTGCTAGCCAGCCCCACCACCGAGCCTCTCCCTACCTCCCTGTCCTCGCCTGGGCCCCAGCTGCAGCCAGCCATGCCCCCAGGTCGAGCACGTGAAGGAGGAGGAGAGAAAGGTGGCGTGGAGACCACCTTTTTCCTCCACCACGTCTCCCCATGGCACCACCCTCTCCCTCGCCCTTATCTACTCCCTCCCGACTCTCTCTCGTGCCCAGATCCGCCCTGGCCGCTGCGCCGTTCCTCCCTTCTCCCCCTGCCTCCACTTTCTTTCACCGCCGGTCACCGTCGGTGTCCACCACCGTCCCCTCGTTCCAGTAGGCGGGCGTGGCATGGAGGTTGTCGAGGAAGCCATCGAGGTCCCCTCCGTCGCCCCCGTACACGCCAGCGAGGAGGAGACGGTCTCCGCTAGCCGCTGGACGCCGAGCCCGACGCGAAACCCTAGCCGCCGGCCGTCTGCATCGTCGCCGCTCTGCTGCTCCCCGTCCGATCCGAGCCCGCCGACCATCCGCGGTGAGCCACCCTCCCTCTCTGACATCCTCTCTCTCTCTGTCGTGGCCTAGCCTCGCCGGACGTTGTGCCGAGCACTCTCGGTGCGCCGGCGAGCGCGAGTTTCTGCATGTCATCGCCGCGCAACCGCTTACCTGGCCACCTAGTTCACTCCTGACAACAACCCTCACCCCACCGCACTGGTTCCGGCCTCTACGCGCATGCCCAGGTCGCAGGATCGATTCCCTCCCCCCCCCCCGCACCGTGTCGGTCTGTCGAGCACTGACCCATTGACAGACCTGAGAAGAAAAACAGTAGCGTGCGCAGTTTGCAAATACCCCCCCCCCCCCCCCACAATCTTTTGCCTTAACCCGCGGTACCCCAGGTCCCACCAGACAGTCTCTGTGGTCTTCTTACAAAAAGGCTCCTCGCGTTTCTGCATTCTCAACCTGCGCACCAACCGGACCCACCTGTCAGCCGCCGTGTAGTTTTACAATAAGGCGCCCGTAAAGTTTGGGCCTCAACCCGCAGTCCCCTCTGTGTCGCGCCTGGCCCACCTCTGTCGCGTGGGCCTGCTGTGCATCAGGCCCCACCTGTCTGTGGTTGGGGCTAGATCTGGCTGGGTGAAAAAAGTCTGGCCGTTTATCTGTTTAAACCAAATGATTTCAGAAAATGTTTAAATACAAATTTAAATCTGTTTTTAATAACTTTTCAATTGTAATTCCAAATAATACAAATGATATATGTTTTGGTATCAGAAAAATGTGAGGAATTCAAATATGCCATTCAAAATATCTTTTGGACAAATTAATTTTCGAAAATTGTTTAAATGCAATAAAAATGCCTTTCCTTAAATAATTAATAACTTTAATTCTATAACTCCAAATTCAACAAATAATATGTCTAAATCGATCAGCGCGACGAGCCCATTCTATCTATGCATTCCTTGTTCTGAATTGAAGCATGCATCATGTCATTATTAAAAATCAGAACTGTTTATCGCAATAAAACTTGATCAAATAAATAATAAAATGAATTATTCTTGTCCCCACACCTCACCCATGCCAAGCTACTTTATTCCCATGTAAATTGTGCATCATTCATCATGGAATGCTTGTTTGCTTGTCGCATTTTATTCATATGCTTGTGCACTTTATTTATGTTGGCCCTTGTTTGTTTGGTTCTTCTTCGAATAGATGCCCAGCAGGAGAATTATCAGGAATCACAGGAGTTCTACCCAGATCCATCTCTCGCTTCAACTGAGCTGCCAGGCAAGCACTACCACATGCTTGCATACATATAGTGCCTATTGCCTCTATCTTATTCTTGCATCATTGAGTCGCAGTTGCATTAAATTGAATCCCAAGTATTGCATAGCCTTTACTTTAAGCCCCACCGAAGCTTGTTCCTCCATCCCATGAGCCATTACTGCAGGAGTTGTTTGAGCCATGCGGGTCGTAGAACAGCATGTGTAGGGTATGTGAGTGTCTGATGGATAATGAGGTACCCAAACAACTTAACCTGAGTAGTAATGGGATCACTAATGAAAGAGGCACCGGTGAGCAATATCTGCTATTTTGGTTTTTCATGCTCACTTGTGTCCCGTAGGACCCCGAGTACTTGATTCATGTTCCTTGACTATTCGCACTATCCACATCCGGGAGGCCTTATGGACCCCCCTGAGCCAGAGCTTGATTCAGTCTTATTTCTTGGGGCCACAAAGTAGTTTGGGGTTTTATTACTATCCTGTACTTATGCCATGCCTTACTGCTTTACTTAAGATTGTGTGTGGAGCACCTGTACTGTTTTGGATGCGGAGTGTTTTCGCGGTATCGACAAGCCCAGTCACACTTTCGGGTTCCCAGTCGTTTACAGCCATTGACGCAAACCTTGGGTCCGTCTCGGAGCCAGCCAACTTCATTGCGGGTAGCTTAATGGGGTGGCCCCCTGAAATATTTCTGAATCCTGTGATCGCTTTGTCGTGAATGCCTTGTTGGGTTTTGAGTTGGTTTTTCCGAGGTTCATCGAGTGTGTGTTGCTATTTGGGCACCCCTGCAGGGTAAATCTTTCTGAAAGCCGTGTCCACGGTTATGGACGACTTGGAGCACAGTTTCTCGATCATAGACAAATATAACTAAAGTACCGCTTTTAATTTGACTAAGTACCTGACTAGTAAATAGTGCAATACTCATGGAATGGTTAATAAAACTGCCAACGGATGGGTTGTTCGTCCGCTTTCTCGTTGGTAAGCGAGAAGGAGGATGGATCTGTTAGTTATACTGTTATAACTGTTGTTACTAATTAACGGACATCCGTTTATCATTGGTTAGGCGGATGGTTAGCGAGTATCTATAGACTTGTTAGTTATTATCTTTTCCTGCAATTGCGTCACCCCAGGTATATGTCCCCTTTAGAGGCATAAAGACTTGCTAAGTACCCCTAGGGTCTCACACGATAAATTGCTTGATTCAGATGAACATGTGTATTCGCAAGATGGATACTAGGTGGAGGAGACGGATGATGTTGGCAACGATCACTCGGTGTAGAGATTCCGGGAACAGGGATCCATGAGATCTGTGGGCGGGATGTGTTTACTTATGTGGCATCTTATGCCGATTTGCTTCTTATCCGTACTCGGATCTTGTTTTCCGCTTCCGCCTGATACTCTGATGTTGGATGTATGAGGAGCTATCCTAAACTATTATCTCTATCTAGGATATTTGGATCTTGCCATATGGCATTGCAATATTTCTATTTCTTTTAGATGGAATGGCTCTATGAACAGTTGTATGGTGGCTTGCATACATACTCACTTGTGTATGTAGTTGATCCCTTCGCCTGCCGATTACGCCGCTCGTTCTTGTCCCGATGTTCTGAAAGTGGTTAGGACGGCCGAAAGGTCTACCTGTGAGTGGCCCCTGGGCCCCACCGTACTATTTTAACCACTCTCGCTCATCCAGGCATGCAACTAAGAGCGTAATTCACCGAGGTAGTTACAATTGGTATCAGAGTCATCCCGCCCTTCAGGGTCTCAGCCAAATGGTCGTTGTCAGTCTAGCAAATATTTTTGGTAGCTATGTATATTAGGGAAAAACAAAACGTGAGAGTAGGACTGCTTCCATTTTTCTTCTTACCCACCCACCCACCCTTTTCTGGTAAGGAAGTGTAACGTTTTCAATCCTCTTCTAAAAATTCAAACTAGGATTCACGTGTTCTGGGTTCCGTAGTACCGTAGGTTGTGTGTGTGTGTGTGCGAATTCCTTGTCTATCTGTTGCATCCAACTTGTTATCACTATCTGCCTTTTGGTTATCAACTGTTGGTACATTCCATACCGACAGGCCTTTGTAAACCAACGCGATCTATCTGATTCGTTGTATACCGGTGCGATCTGTCTTACTCTTTGTTATCCGACGATATCCTTTTTGGGGTGTTTGTTTCCGTAGTTACTAATCTTTAGGTTCATATTAAGAAGAAGGTGTTGGGATATGTGTTTTACTGATTCATGTGCGGAGTAATGATTTGAGTGCGGGATGGAGTCGCGACAATACCACTACTCTTATCATTCGCTCTTGTATATTGAATTGGTAGAGTTACTAATCTTGATTCGTTAAGTGGTTTTGCGCATATAGTGGTATTTTAATGCCGAAATTTGCGGAAAAAATTTCTTTGTTAGCTTGTGTACCACACTCCTTGTTCAGTCGTGTGCGATATGCTTAATATCTTCTACGTGCTTTGAACTTTGTTGATATTTTAATATTATCTTAGTGAATTGTATCCTTTAATCTTGGTTAATTCCATTTTGGTACTATTTTGGATTATTATCATTCTCCATTATGGTACTGACTTGTGTTTTATATCAATCACAGGATGGCACCACCACGCCGTTCTGAGGTGGACATACCACCTGAACTGGGGGCTGCGTTGGCAAGTATTGCAAATGCCTTGGGAACAATGCAGCAGAACCAGCAGCGATTCGAAGAAATCATGAGGAGGAATGAGTTTGTTCCGCTACCTCCACCTCCCAAGCGAGGAGACATCAAGAGTTTTCTGAAGTTCAACCCACGCCAATTTGAGGTGTCTGATCAGCCACTTGATGCGGATGATTGGCTGCGTGAAATGTCAATGTTGCTGATGACTGTGGATGTTCCTGAGCAAGAATGGGTAAAATGTGCCACTCACCTTCTGAAGGGAGATGCAGCTCTGTGGTGGGAAAATTACCTGAAGGTAGACCACTCTGGTTTTTAGCCTACTTGGTAGCAATTCACTGCGGCTTTCAAAGAGCAATATCTGTCAGAGATTGTCATGGAAAGGATGAAGGAAGTGTTTCTCAACCTCAAGCAGGGCAATGACAATGTCAATACCTATATCAGAAACTTCATGAACCTTTCTCGATATGGTGGTGATGAGATCTCTGATGACAAGAAGAAGCAAAAGAGGTTCAGGCAAGGACTCAATGCATCCATCAAATATGCAATCACTCATGCAAGGCCGGGGTCTTTTCTGGAACTCCAACATACAGCTCTGCAGGAAGAAGCAAGTAGGCAAGTGTTTGAGGAGTCAAAGAAACACAGCCACGATGCAGCAAGCTCTTTAGCTTTGACAGCTCCTTCTAAGCGCCGCGTGTGGGTTCCTAACACCCCACCGTCGCTCCCGGCTCCACCAAGACCGTCAAGCTACGTGGGAAGGCCACCAAACTCCTTCACCGCGGCTCTTAGGGGCTACAACCACAACTACCCTGGAGCGCCTGGCGGAGTCCCTGGCTATGCTGCCCACGTCCACCTGGTGCCTGTTACACTTGTGGAAACACTGGGCATCAGCACTGGAATTGTCCAATTTACAACAAAGCTCTTCCTCCACCACCTCCAAGACCTGTGACAAGTTCTTCTATGGTTCGTGCACCTCCACCTCGGGCTCTCAACATCAACACCAAGCCCGGGTCTACGGTTGCTCGTGCCAACTGTGTCAACGTCGCTCAAGCTGAGCATGCTCCTGGAGTTGTGATGTGTACGCTTCCCGTTAACTCAGTCCCTGCACGAGTTTTGTTTGATTCTGGCGCATCACATTATTTTGTTTCTCACAAGTTTGCAAATGAGAATGAGTTAGCAATGGATCCTCTCCCCAAGCATTTAATGGTCCTTTCTCCTGGAGCAACAATGGCATCTTCTAAAATCAGCCATAGCAATCAAATTGAGATTGGTGGTTCTTCGTTTCCGGCTTCCTTAATTATTCTGGGCAACTCTGACGTTGATGTTATCTTGGGCATGGATTGGTTAACAGCAAATGCAGCTGTGATTGATTGTGCTGAACGCTCGGTTTCTCTAAAAAATCCTGAAGGCCATATAGTCTATTCTCCAAGTCTGACTCCTGCAATTCAGCTTTTCTCTTTGGCAGCTCTGAATGATGATGCTATGGAAGCTATTCAGAGTGTTCCGGTGGTCTGTGAGTTCCCAGATGTCTTTCCTGAAGAGTTGCCAGGTATGCCTCTTGATCGTGAGGTCGAGTTTGTGATTGAACTTGAACCTGGAACCGATCCTATCTCCAAGCGACCTTATAAAATGGGTCCTGCTGAGTTGGCTGAACTCAAACATCAGCTAGATGAACAAGATAAGTTGGGGTTCATTCAGCACAGTACTTCTTCTTGGGGTAGCCCAACCATCTTTGTGAAGAAGCGAGACAAGACTGATAGACTTTGTGTTGACTATCGGGCACTCAATGCTAAAACCATCAAGAATAAATATCCTCTTCCGCGGATTAATGATCTCTTTGATCAGCTAGGTGGAGCTGTGGTTTTCTCTAAGCTTGATTTGAGAAGTGGATATCATCAAATCAAGATTCGCAAGGAAGATGTTCCCAAAACAGCTTTCACCACCCGCTATGGCCTGTATGAGTACACGGTCATGTCTTTCGGTCTCACCAACGCACCTGCCACCTTCTCGAGGCTTATGAACTCGGTTTTCATGGAGTATCTTGATAAGTTCGTTGTGGTCTATCTGGATGACATTCTAGTCTATTCTAAGTCAAAGGAAGAACATGAAGAACACCTTCGGTGTGTCCTAAACAAGCTTCGTGAGAACCGCCTGTATGCGAAGTTCTCCAAGTGTGAGTTCTGGCTGCCTCAAGTCACCTATCTTGGTCACGTCATCTCTGCCAAGGGCATTGCCGTCAACCCAGAAACTATTAAGACAATTGTTGACTGGCTTCCACCCAAAAATGTCAAAGAAGTCCAGAGTTTCCTTGGGTTGGCCAGTTACTGCCGTCGCTCCGTTCAAAACTTCTCGAAGATTGCGAAGCCTCTTACCGATCTCCTCAAGAAAGGCAAGAAATACCTTTGGTCTCCTGCATGTCAAACAAGCTTTGAAACACTCAAAGAGAAGCTCACTTCCACACCAGTCCTGATTCCTCCAGATACATCAAAGCCTTTCCAGATATTCTGTGACGCCTCATTGCACGGATTGGGTGCGGTCCTTATGCAAGAAAAACAAGTTGTTGCTTATGCCTCTCGACAGTTGAAGACGCATGAGCTCAACTATCCTACACATGACCTCGAACTCGCAGCAGTTGTCTTTGCTTTGAAAGTATGGAGGCACTACTTGCTTGGCAACCGTTGTGAGATATGTTCTGATCACAAGAGTCTAAAGTATATCTTCACACAGCCTGATCTCAACCTTCGTCGGAGAAGGTCGATTGAAGCAATTAATGATTTCAATTTGACCATCAACTACACTCCAGGCAAAGCTAATGTCATGGCCGATGCTCTCATCCGAAAAGCTTATGTCAACAACCTCATGGTGGAAGAACAACAACCTCTCTTGTGTGAGGAATTCCGCAAGCTCAACCTTGAAATTGTGGATCAAGGGTATCTTCTGAACCTTCTGGCAACCCCACTCTTGGAAGAAAAAGTTCGCTCCATTCAACTTGGTGATCCTTACACTAAAAACATCATCTCCAACATCCAGCTTCCGAAGTATGAGTCCTTCCACGTTGACGACCAAGGCACTCTTTTCTTTGAACACCGGATGTTTGTTCCGAACTACCTGGGTTTAAGAGAGCAAGTTCTCAAGGAGGTGCATGATTCTGTTCTTTCTATCCACCCTGGCAGCACTAAGATGTACATGGACTTAAAAACACAATATTGGTGGCCTGGGTTGAAACAATGTTGTGCCAAGTATGTCTCCGAGTGTGATGTCTGCCGCAGAGTTAAAGCTGTCCATCAGAAACCTTCCGGTCTTCTACAGCCATTGAAGCCTCCGGAATGGAAATGGGAGAAAGTAGAGATGGACTTCATAACTGGTTTTCCAAGGTCGCAGAAGGGCAACAATGCAATCTTTGTTGTCATCGATAGGCTTTCTAAAGTGGCTCACTTCTTTCCCGTCAAGGAAACAATTTCTGCAATTCAGTTGGCTGAGCTCTATATCAATAGAATTGTCTCTCTGTATGGGGTTCCTCTTGAGATCAGCTCAGACCGTGGAAGCATCTTCACTTCCAAGTTCTGGGGAAGTTTCCAAAATGCTTTGGGAACAAAATTGAACTTCAGCACAGCTTACCACCCTCAGCCGCAAGGACAAGTGGAAAGGATCAATCAGATTCTGGAAGATATGCTCTGTGCTTGCGTTATCTCTTTCGGCATGAAGTGGGAAGAATGTCTTCCTTATGCTGAATTCTCTTACAACAACAACTTCCAGAAAAGTCTAAAGATGGCACCATTTGAGGTTCTCTATGGACGCAAATGCAGAACTCTGATTGGTTGGTCGGGCGCAGGTGAAAGAACATTGTTTGGACCCGACATTGTAACTCAAGCGGAGGAGAAGGTTCACATCATTCTTGAAAATCTGAAGGTTGCTCAAAGTCACCAGAGGTTGTGACCTCGGATCGATAAAGATCCTAAGTCCCTGTGATTAACATGCTAGTCCCTGGATCAATAGCTAGCACTTCACAGTCGATGAATATCATGTAAAACACAGGTCATTATTACACGAATAATCCAGAGTATATTTATTACAACTTGCATAGCTTATAGCTAGCTCAAATGGAATAGAGGAAACTAATTAAAACTTGAGTCCATCAACGCCTCAGGCTAGCTGCGTGAAGACCCGCGATCCCTACGCACCTTTCAATCTTCGGATTCTGCACATAAGACGTGCAGCCAACAAGTCGGGTCAATACTTTGAATGTATTGGCAAATTACACCAAGGAAAGAGTAAGACTATCTCAAAATGCAAGGCTAAGAGTAGGCTCTAGGGTTTATTTGTGTAAAGCCAATTTTATCAATGTAATAAGAAAAGAGGAAGAAGGTTTTCCCTACTTTGTAAACTTTGATAAATAGTATAGGGTCGAATGGAACACGTGGATATTACTCACCAAGTGCCCAATCAACCTAGCACTTGGATATTACGCACCAAGTTCCCAAAATCCCACCCAATGGCGATATTACTCACACCTTGGGGTTTATAAAACGTTAAGTTTGGTAAAGAAAGAGGAAGATCTTTCAGAGGCTCCATCCTTCAGATGCTCAAAGTTGTTCTGTTTCCGTGAACACGGCTGATCGATCAGATTGCAATACTCTCGAGAGGTTGTGCACTTTCCCCACAATCCATGATCAAGTCCTTTTATAGACAAGACCATGGCGAAGCCTTCCCTTAGTAGCCCCTCTACCAGCTGGATCCAACCGTGCCAAGAACCTCCAAATGTTGGTACCCCGGTGAGGTTTCCTACTAAGTACTAAGCCAAGACAGAGCCCATATGTATTGTGGTTGCACTGGAAGCTTCTGAATTCTGAAACATGGCGGACTTCTTTGATTCTTGGGTGGCCGTCCTCCACCAAAAATCCACTCGTTGACCCGACAACCATTCTGCCCAGAAGAAAACTTAGTTTTATTTTGAAGGGGGTTTTGAGAAGAAAGGTTCGCTCGAGAGAGCTCTCATACTTAGAAAATTTTGAGTCTTTCGAACCCCCCAACGGTACTTAGTATATATATAGCATAGCAAGCAATACTTAGCAAAAACAGGGAAACCTAATAGGACGGAGAAATCATAAGTATAGAACTATCATGGAATACTACAAAACCGCACCTGCAAAAATAGTACTAAGAAAATCTACCAAAATCCTACACATGCATACTATAGAATTTGAAGAGTAAAAGATGAACAAGTGGTGTAACTTGCCTTGATCCGAGCAGCAATCTACACAACAGTACTCCTCAGCGCACTCCGAGTAATCTAACGGAACAAACATGGATCCAATCACAATTTGCACAAAACAAAGTCACGAAGTCGAATATGCATGCATGCAACATGGTAATATGCAAGGATGGATTCGATTTCCACCAAGGGTTTTAACAAGGGGTGTTGTTGGGTTGGGGATGTCATTAGAATCGATTCCCCACAGATTTTAAGTATTTTGGGTTAAACCCTAAAACCAAGCTCAAAACTAGATCTACAACTCCAATCTACCTCAAGACAAATCTGAACACCCTAAGCATGATATGATAATTTTTTACAGAAGGTCTTGTCGAAACAAAGCCAACGCAACAAGAATCAACTAAAACGGAGCTACGGATAATTTTCTAGAATTAAAATACTCTAATCCAATCTTTAAGTCCTACTGCAAGATTGCTATGGCAAAACAGCAATATTACTGTAGATCTGTGTTCTACTCGAAAATATGAATCCAACGGTATATTATACGCAATTTTTGGACTAATACTCGATTTACTATGAATTTTACAAGATTAAAACAAAATCTATCTATTAAAAAGAAAACAGAGCAGACAGCCGACTACGCAGGCGACAAGTGGCGTCTAGTGATTGCTCCAGCAGGCCGACGCGGGCTGACTCAGCGTGCTGACACGGGATGCCACGTGGCGCGATGGGATTGGCTGGTACCCCTTCGGCCTGGCCAACTAATCCTAATCATCGGATTGGAAACGGACGGCTGGGGGGGCGGCCGACGATTTACTGAGGTGGGTGGCGACAGGGTCGACGGCGGACGGCGGCGGCGGTCGGCGGCGGTCGGCGCTGAGGAGGCGGTGCTCCCCCGGCTTGGCGGAGTAGACGACGGCGGCCGGTTCTTCGCCGCGGTTCCGTTCCCGGGGGTGGCGTCGGCTCCCTTCCTCCGAGGCGACGACGAACGGTGGCTGGAGCTCGCGGACTCCGGCGAAGCTCCGGCGAGCAATTGAGGTGGCTGTGGTGCACGACGAAGAGGGAAAAATAGGTGAGAGGGAGTGGTACTGCAAGGGGAAGATAATGGCAGTAGAGGTCTTGGAAAAAAAATATCGTCGGGCGGCGGCGGTCGGCTCCGGCGAGGTCGGCGGCGAGGTCACGGGTGGTGGCACGGCGAGCAAGGGGCTAGGGTTTTGGGGCGGCCGGGCATGGTTTAAATAGTCCAGAGGACTTGGGGTGGGGTTCGCGGAGCTCCTCCCGATTCGGCCGGAATCGGTTCCAGAGGCGGCGGCGAACGGCGGGTTCGTCCCGATCTCCACGGAGAAGATGACGCGGTGGGGCCCGCCTGTCGGTGGCCGCGGCGGTGCGGTGCTGGCTGCTGGCGGCTTTTGGGCCGGCCACGCGCTACGCGTCGCCCGCTCGGTCGGGCGTGGCGGTAGTTAGTTGCGGGCTGGCTTCGGCTGGCCCGCTTAGGTTAGGTTTCCCTTTTTTTATTCCTTTTATTATTTTCTATTTTGCTATTTGTTTAATAACTTTTGCAAACAGACTCCGAATTAGACGAAATTTGTTTCTAAAATTTTGTAAAAAGGAGAGGGTTAGAGTAGGACTTTAAAATAACACTTTTGCAAGGGTTTTGGTGGTTCAAAAAGGTTTTACCCCTTTTAGTCTGTAAGTGACTATGGGGTTTAAGAAAATACCTGATGCAGTTTTTGATATGAGATGCCATGATGCAATGATATGATGCATGCTTCTAGTAACATCTGAAATTGCAAAATTTTGGGATGTTACAAACCTACCCCCCTTAAGAAGAATCTCGTCCCCGAGATTCAGGTTGGTTAGCAAATAGGTGTGGGTGTTCTTTCTTCAGGTCTTCTTCACGCTCCCACGTGGCCTCTTCCTTGGAATGGTGATTCCATTGAACTTTGCAAAATCTGATAGTCTTGGTGCGAGCAATTCTCTTGGCTGTCTCCAGAATCCTGGTGGGTTTTTCCTCATAGGTGAGATTGTTTTCCAATTGAACCTCGTCCAACGGAACCGTATCCTTTAGTGGGGTTTCAGCCATTTTCGGGTGACACTTCTTTAGTTGCGACACATGGAAAACATCGTGAACTGTTAGCACTTCGGGCAATTCCAACTGATAGGCAACTTTCCCTCTACGACCCAAGATCTTGTAGGGCCCTATGAATCGGGGTGCTAACTTACCCTTGATCCCGAATCTCTTAACTCCTCGTAGTGGCGAAACTCAAAGATACACACGGTCTTCCACTTCATAAGTCACATCCCTGCGCTTGGAATCAGCATAACTCTTTTGTCTGGATTGGGCTATTTTTAACCTGTCTTGAATCTGTCTTACTTTTTCTTCGGCATCCTTGATCAATTCAGGTCCAAACAAACTACGTTCTCCAACTCCACTCCATAGCAGCGGAGTTCTACACTTTCTGCCATATAGAATTTCAAATGGAGCCATCTTGATACTAGTTTGGTAGCTGTTCTTGTATGAGAATTCCGCATATGGCAAGTTATCATCCCAACTAGACCCATAGTCTAGCGCACAGGCTCTTAACATGTCCTCCAGGATCTGATTAACTCTTTCCGTTTGTCCATCGGTTTGTGGGTGGAAGGCGGTACTAAATTCCAATCGTGTCCCTAGAGACTCGTGTAGCTGTCGCCAAAACTTAGAGGTGAATTGGGTTCCTCTATCCGAGACAATCCCCTTGGGTACACCATGAAGGCTTACGATCCTTGACATGTAAATCTTGGCCAGTTTAGCACTCGTATATGTTGGAGATATGCCCAAGAGGCAATAATAAAGTGGTTATTATTATATCTTTATGTTTATGATAAATGTTTACATCCCATGCTATAATTGTATTAACCGGAAACATTAATACTTGTGTGTTTTGTAAACATAAAAGAGTCCCTAGTAAAGCCTCTTGTTAAACTAGCTTGTTGATTAATGGATGATCATGGTTTCCTGATCATGGACATTGGATGTCGTTAATAACAAGATCATATCATTAGGAGAATGATGTGATGGACACACACCCGTAGTAAGCATAGCATAAGATCAAGTCATTAAGTTCGTTTGCTATAAGCTTTAAAATACATAGTAACCTAATCCTTCGACCATGAGGTTATGTTAATCACCATCACCGGATGGGTACTTTGATGACATCAAACACCGCTTCGTAACTGGGTGGTCATAAAGGTGTCATTGGGTATTCTGAAAGTATGTGTTGAAGCGCATGGACCAAGATTGGGATTTGTCCATCCATATGACGGATAGATATGCTCTGGGCCCTCTCGGTGGAATGTCATCTAATTAGCTTGCAAGCATGTGACTGGGTCACAAGGGATGACATAACATGGAACGAGTAAAGAGTACTTATCAGTAACGAGGTAGAACTAGGTATGGAGATACCGACGATCAAACCTCGGATAAGTAGAGTATCGCGTGACAAAGGGAATTGGTTTCGTATGTTAATGGTTCTATCAATCACGAAGTCATCGTTGAGTATGTGGGAGCCATTATGGATCTCCAGGTCCTGCTGATGGTTATTGATAGGAGATGTGTCTCTATCATGTCTGCATATTCACGAACCGTAGGGTGACACACTTAAGGTTCGAAGTTGTTTTAAGTAGATATGGAATATGCGTTGGAGACCGAATGTTGTTCGGAGTCTCGGATTGGATTCGGGACATCACGAGGAGATCCGGAATGGTCCGGAGAATAAGATTCATATATAGGGGATCATTTTCTGAGTTAGGAAATGTTCCGGAGTATTTATATGGGGATTCTAGAAGGTTTCGGAATGTTCTGGAAGGTTCTAGAAGATTTCTTGGAGTTTGCTTGAAAACCAAGAAAGGATCAAGGAATCCATGTAGGGTAAGACAAGGATTCGTAGGGGAGTAAGACTCTCCCCCCACCTCCTTGATCCGCCGGCCAAGGGAGAGGGGAGTCCTACAAGGACTCCACCTCCCCATGGCGCCTCCCTCCTTTAAATAGAGGGGTGGAGGCGCCACCCCCTTGCCCCCTTCCACTCCAAACACTAGCCGCCTCTCTCCTCCTCCTTCCCTCTGCTCTGGCTTAGGCGAAGCCCTGCAGAATTCTCTACTCCACCACCACCACCACGCCGTCGTGCTGCTAGGATTCCGTGGAGAAGATCTACTACCTCCGCTGCTCGCTGGAACGAGGAGAGGAAGGTCTGCTTCGACTCTGCACGTGTGACCGACTGCGGAAGCGCTACCGGAATGCGGCGCCGGAAGGATCGTCTACTCGATCTTGAGATCGGCAAGTGATCGACTACATCAACCACGAGATCCGAATCTCGTAACGCTTTCGGATCTACAAGGGTTAGTACAGATCTATCACGTTGCACATGTCTAATATATTAGATCTTGGCTTTTATCTAGATTAGATCTGGGTTTTGTTCGTTATTGCGGTAGAAATTTTTTGTTTTCCATGCTACGAACCCATCAGTGGTATCAGAGCCGTGTTTTGCTTTGTCTACTTTGCCTCTTGCGGTATGGTGGGATGAAGCGGCTCGGGCTAACCTTACATGTCATCGCACATGAGACTTGCTCCACGCTTGACGTGTAACTTGCTTTGCACAAGTGGCTTTGCGGGTGTCTGTCTCTCTCACCATAGTATAGATCCAATTTACACTTTGCAACTTGATAGCACTTGTATCAACGTTGTGGTTTAGTTTCGTAGGTAAGATCCGTTCTTATTCGAAAGCCTCAAGCCATGTAAAACATGCAAAGAAAATTAGAGGCGTCTAACTTGTTTTTGCAGGGGTTTTGTGATGTGATATGGCCATCATTTGATTGTGATTATATTTGATGTATGCAATGATCCTTGTTGTAATATGGCAACCGGCAGGAGCCTAATGGTTGTCTTCAATTCTGTTAAGACCTGCGTGTCTATTCATCTTGTAATAGCTTTGTTCCAAGTAGTTGTAATAGTTTCTAGTGATGATGGACAACCATGAAGCGGCGCCACTGACCTTGACGCCATGCTGGTGATGATGGAGATCATGTCCGTGCTTTGGAGATGGAGATCAAAGGCACAAGAAGAAAGGGCCATATCATATCACACTAATTATGAATTGCCTGTGATGTTAATCCTTTATGCATCTTGTATTGCTTAGATCGCGACGGTAGCATTATAAGATGATCCCTCTCACTAAATATCAAGTAATAAAGTGTTCGTCCTTAGTTGGCACCGTTGCTAAGACTCGTCGTTTCGAAGCATCTCGTGATGATCGGGTGTGATAGACTCTACGTGTGCATACAACGGGTGCAAGCCAGATTTGCACATGCGGAAACTAAGGTTAACCTTGACGAGCCTAGCATGTACAGACATGGTCTCGGAACACGGAATACCGAAAGGTAAAGCATGAGTCATATGGATGATATGATGAACATGTTGATTGTTCGCCTTTAAAGCTACATCATCTCACGTGATGATCGGACTTGGTGTAGTGGATTTGGTTCGTGTAATCACTAAAACAACTCGAGGGATGTTGTTTTGAGTGGGAGTTCATTTGTAATTTGGATTAGTCGAACTCAATTTATCATAAACACAATCAAAGTGAATTTGCATAGTTTGTTGTAGTCATTGGCATCCGTTCACCATCTTACGCTTAGTTCTAGTTGAGATAGTGAAACTATAGGAATTCTGGATATTTACTTTACGAACTGGTATCGTATTGTTTTGGATGTCAATTTAAAGTTTATAAGTCCTATTGCAAATTTTCAGCAAACTCTATTTACTCCATGAAGTTTAATAAGTAGTATTAAATCAAGAGTAAGAATTCCAATGTTAGTATCTAAAGTATCATGTTTGCCTCCATGATTATTGATATTCAAAAGGTTGTTTTAATATCAAGATTATATTGGAGCTGAAAATTGTTTCAGAAACCATCATGTGTGAAAGATATTGTGATATCTGAAATAATGTTTTTTGTTGCATTATGATAGAGTATAATTTAGCAAAATACATGTTCTTATATTGTATGAGAATTTATGAAGGATGGAGATGCTAGGCATCCGAATCTACCAAAAAGGTTTTGGGAACTAATATTATATTCGCGATTCTTCCTTATAGGCTATAGTAGCTTGATCATGAAAGTTGTCATGATAAGGATGAATATAAAATGTAAGTAAAATGTTTACTACACTAAAAGATTACTAAAGAATGGATTTTTGAAAGAACACCAAACATTTGATGATGGTGATCCACCTCAAAGTGCAAGTCCAAAGGTATTAGTAGTTGACTATATACGCTTTGTACCATGTGTCATGTTGATGACACCACTATTGATGTTGATAGATTCTTTTAAAAGAAAAGGAATTGTGAAAGAGAATCTATAAAATATTTGGCAAGAAAATAAAAGGTTGGAGATGTCCAACTTAGGCATATAGAAGATATACATGTTATGGTTGTATTCCTTGCTTGTTAAACAATGTGGTTCTTAGGTATTGGATACCGGTATTGGATACCGAATTGGTTGGTATGAAGTGTCATACAAGACAACACAATTCATGAACTGCAATGGCCTAAGTAACTAGCAAGAGAAAATGTGATGATGTTCATCGAAAACAAAAAAAGGGTTGTTGTGTTGCTCGTTAACATCAAAGCTTGCCTTCAAGATTTGTTTCAATAATTTTTATTTTGATCAGGTATTATGACGACAAAAGGTTGTTCAAATAATTACCGTATTCCATAATAGATGGATAATATACAAGTCTGGTAGGAGAAATAACGACCATAAAACTAATGCTAAAATGTCGCAAGACAAATGATTGAAAGATCACTTGCGAAGTGACATCGCCATTTAAATTATATTGAAAGGATATATGAAGAAACTCCATGTTGATGGATTTTTGGAGTCTTTGATTTGGATCAAATGACGCTTGTGATACTTTCCTGGAGATAATTAAAACTCCGTTCGTAGGCCAAAAGAGGAAGGGACGACTAACTGATTGGAATTTGTACATATTGATGTATATAGTCCATTATGTGTAGTCGTGGGCGATGGATTTCAACTTCATATGCTTTGTCCGAAGATTTGAGTGAGTATATGTATATACTTACTCAATAAGGAAGAAGTATGAAACATTTGAAAAATGTTCAAATACTTTCAAGATAAAGTGGAAAATCATTGTAACAAGAAAATAAAAGATTTTATGATTGGATCATAAAGAAAGATGTTTGAGTTACAAGTTTAGCAAAAAACACCTAAGATTTGAGGAATCATTCCATGGATTTGCATTTCCCAAAACACCATAGGAGTATGGAGTGTTCGAGATATGTAATGAAACCTTGTTTTACATGGTAAGATCAAAGGTGTCATTTATAAAACTGCCATTATATATTAAAGAATAAAGCTTTAGTGACTACCGCTTTTACACTGAAAAGAGCTCCATCGTGATCCGTTGAAATGACACCATATAAGTCATGGTTTGGGATAAAACCCGAATTGTCTTTTCTTAAATTTTGGTATGCTATGCATAAGTAAAATATTTACAACCAAAGTCGGATAAGCACATCTTTGTAGGTTATTCCAAAGAATTTGTTGGGAATTTCTCCATAACGCCGAGGACAAAAGGGTTTGTCGCTTGGAACGTCAAGTTTCTTGAGAAGGAATTTTCGTCAAAAGTTAAGTGGGAGGACAATAGAACTTTGATAAGGTTGTTGAACCTTAGCTATATGTGCTAAGTAGCGCAGCGCTAGAAAGTGTCCCGGTGGTGGCCACAATGCTCATGGCTCTCGTGATTACAAAAGGTGTGATCTCGGAGATTAGAGTTCCTATAGAACCGTATGGGTCGGTAAGAATCAAATAGTAAGATTTGATAAGCAAGTCGTTATTGTTTTGACAATGATGAACCGACTACATGCAAAGAAGCGATGATGGGCCCTGACTCCATAAAATGACTAGAAGTCATGGAATCCGTGATAGTATCCATACACGAGAAATCAAGTTTCTGAACTTAGAAGACCCTCCGGAAAGGCGTGAAGCCTATCGGTCGTGTTTGGATCTATAAAGAAATAGACATGGATGTTTCAAGTCTATAAAATAGTCGACATGTCGGAAAGAGTTTACGACAATGTTCAAGGAATTGACTATGATAAGATTTGATCTTTCATAGCGATATTTAGTCTGGACGGATTAATGTAGCAACCACTACATATATTTTGATATATGGTAGTTGAACAAACAAAACAAGTTCTTCTAATAGAATTGTTATCTAGGACGTGTACATGACACAATCCAAAGGGTTTTGTTAAATTAAAAGGATGCTAAAAGAGTATGCAAAACTTCAATGGTTGAAGTGAGCATCGCGGAGTTGGAATCTTCACCGCGATGAAACCGTTAAAAGGTTTAATTTCATCAGAGACGATGAAGATGTTTGCATTTTGCAAGAAATTAAGTGGGAGCGCTAAGAAATATTTCTAATACATTATGTGAAAGACATATTGTTGATTAGAAATAATGTATCTTTTATTGACACAGGTTAAGAATTTCATTTTGATGAAAGACTTAGGCATAACTCAAGAATTAGGCATCAATGTCTATATGGATAGATTGAGGCGCTAATATGGTTTTGCCAAATGTACATAGATAAGATGTTGAATGAGTTCAATATGGAAACAACAAGAAAGGTTCTTGACGCACGGAAAGAACTAAATCAAGATTCAAGTGTGTTGACACGAGATTCAAGTGTTTTGACACTTGGTGAAATCACAAGAATATTTTGATCAATCATTCTTTGAGATGTACACATCCAGATATGTCCTATGCTCTAAATGTTATGAGCATATACCAGACTGATTCATAAGATGATCATTGGACAATAGTAAAGATATTCTTATGAGCTTTGGAAGAACTAAGAATATATCATGTATAAGTGACAAATAGTTAAAGGTAGTTCATTGTAAAGTGTTACATTGATATTAGTTTTGTCACAAGATACAAATTAAATTTATCTTAGTTTATACTATGGGTGGCACAATATAATGGAAAGGATGTTCCATGATGGATTTGGATGAGTTCCAAAGTTGAGATATTGTGACAGATACTACAACAAAAGGCTAAGTATATAACTGCTATAGTAGCAGCAAAGGAGGGCATTTGTGTTAAGTAGTTTGTTATCAAACTAGGCATGGTTCATAGCAGGATAATACTATGAAGATACATTGTACGACAATTGTATCAACATGATTTAATCCCAAGGAACTAAAGGTCTCACCAAAGGACCAAATTTATACAATGCCATCTCATTGGAGAATGAGTAATGCGTAGAGACGCAAGGACATGCAAATACACACGGACCTGGAAGTGTCAGATCCGAAGATTATGTTTACCACTAGCAATAGTGTCTATACAACACCAGAAAGCCATAGGTGTTGAATGCACAAGTTTTTTTTAACTAGATTATTTACTCTAGTGCAAGTGGGAGACTGTTGGAGATATGCCCAAGAGGCAATAATAAAGTGGTTATTATTATATCTTTGTGTTTATGATGAATGTTTACATCCCATGCTATAATTGTATTATTAGGAAACACTAATACTTGTGTGTTTTGTAAACATAAGAGAGTCCCTAGTAAGCCTCTTGTTGAACTAGCTTGTTGATTAATTGATGATCATGGTTTCCTGATCATGGACATTAGGATGTCATTAATAATAAGGTTATATCATTAGGAGAATGATGTGATGGACACACACCCATAGTAAGTGTAGCATAAGATCAAGTCATTAAGTTCGTATTGTTGTAAGCTTTCAAATACATAGTAACCTAATCCTTCAACCATGAGGTTATGTTAATCACCATCACCGGATGGATACTTTGATGACATCAAACGCCGCTTCGTAATTGGGTGGTTATAAAAGTGTCATTGGGTATTCTGAAAGTATGTGTTGAAGCGCATGAACCAAGATTGGGATTTGTCCATCCATATGACGGATAGATATACTCTGGGCCCTCTCGGTGGAATGTCATCTAGTTATCTTGCAAGCATGTGACTAGGTCACAAGGGATGACATATCACGGAACGAGTAAAGAGTACTTATCAGTAAAGAGGTAGAACTAGGTATGGAGATACCGACGATCAAACCTCGGATAAGTATAGTATCGCGAGACAAAGGGAATTGGTTTCGTATGTAAGTGGTTCAATCGATCGCGAAGTCATCGTTGAGTATGTGGGAGCCATTATGGATCTCCAGGTCCTGCTGATGGTTATTGATAGGAGATGTGTCTCTATCATGTCTGCATATTCACGAACCGTAGGGTGACACACTTAAGGTTCGAAGTTGTTTTAAGTAGATATGGAATATGCGTTGGAGACCGAATGTTGTTCGGAGTCTCGGATTGGATTCGGGACATCACGAGGAGATCCGGAATGGTCCGGAGAATAAGATTCATATATAGGGGATCATTTTCTGAGTTAGGAAATGTTCCGGAGTGTTTGTATGAGGATTCTAGAAGGTTTCGGAATGTTCTGGAAGGTTCTAGAAGATATCTTGGAGTTTGCTTGAAAATCAAGATAGGGATCAAGGAGTCCTGGTGGGTCAAGACAAGGAGTCGTGGGGGAGGAGGACTCCTCCCCCCCACTCCCCAATCCGCCGGCCTAGAGGAGGGGAGTCCTACAAGGACTCCCCCTCCCCAAGGCGTCCTCCCCCCCCTTAAATAGAAGGGCAGGGGAGCCCCCTCCTCGCTTGCTCTCATAACACCCAATCTCTGCCGTCTCTCTCCTCCACCTTTCTTCTGCACAGGCATAGGTGAAGCCCTGCAGAATTCTCTACTCCACCACCGCCACACCGTCGTGCTGCTGGGATTCCGTGGAGAAGATCTACTACCTCCGCTGCTCGCTGGAACGGGGAGAGGAAGGTCTGCTTCGACTCCGCACGTGTGACCTACTGCGGAAGCGCTGCCGAAACGCGGCACCGGAAGGATCGTCTACTTGACTGACGGCGGAAGCGCTGCCGGAACGCGACGCTGGAAGGATCGTCCACACGATCTTGAGATCGGCAAGTGATCGACTACATCAACCACGAGATCTAATCTCGTTAACGCTTTCGGATCTACGAGGGTTAGTTCCTATCTATCTCGTTGCTCATGTCTAATAGATTAGATCTTGGCTTTTATCTAGATTAGATCTAGGTTTTGTTCGTTCTTGCGGTAGAATTTTTTTGTTTTCCATGCTACAAACCCATCACCTCCTTGATCCGCCGGCCAAGGTAGAGGGGAGTCCTACAAGGACTCCACCTCCCCATGGCGCCTCCCTCCTTTAAATAGAGGGGTGGAGGTGCCACCCCCTTGCCCCCTTCCACTCCAAACCCTAGCCGCCTCTCTCCTCCTCCTTCCCTCTGCTCTGGCTTAGGCGAAGCCCTGCAGAATTCTCTACTCCACCACCACCACCACGCCGTCGTGCTGCTGGGATTCCGTGGAGAGATCTACTACCTCAGCTGCTCGCTAGAACGAGGAGAGGAAGGTCTGCTTCGACTCCGCACATGTGACCGACTGCGGAAGCGCTGCCGGAACGCGGCGGCGGAAGGATCGTCTACTCGATCTTGAGGTCGGCAAGTGATCGACTACATCAACCACGAGATCTGAATCTCGTAACACTTTCGGATCTACAAGGGTTAGTACAGATCTATCTCGTTGCACGTGTCTAATAGATTAGATCTTGGCTTTTATCTAGGTTAGATCTGGGTTTTGTTCATTCTTGCGGTAGAAATTTTTTGTTTTCCATGCTACGAACCCATCAGTATAGGTGGTCTTTACGGGAATAAAGTGGGACACTTTTGTGAGGTGGTCGACCACTACCCAGATGGAGTCATACCCAGAACGAGTCCGCGGTAGTCCTGTGATAAAATCCATGCCTACCTTGTCCCACTTCCAATCGGGCACAAGTAATGGCTGCAGCAGTCCTGCTGGTTTTTGATGTTCGGCCTTGACTCTGTTGCACATGTCGCACAAGGAGATATATTCAGCAATTTCCCTTTTCATGTTGTTCCACCAGAACCTATCTTTCACATTCATGTACATCTTTGTATTACCTGGATGGATTGAGTAAGGCGAATCGTGAGCTTCCTGAAGGATTAACTTCCTGATATCAGGGTCATCGGGAACACACAGACGCTTCTCATACCAAAGTGTTTCTTGTTCATCCGTGTGAAACCCCTTTGCTTTACCCTTGCTTATATTAGCTCTTATTTCTTCCAACTCTTTGTCCCCCTTCTAGGCCTCTTTGATTTGGTCCAGAAGCGTTGGTACTATCTCCATAGTTGCTAAGTATCCCTCCGGAACTATTTCCAACCTGAGGTCCTTGAATTGTTCACACAAATCATTTGGAAGTTCTCCCACGGTAAGTCCATTTACATAGACCTTCCGGCTTAAGGCGTCAGCCACAACGTTGGCCTTTCCAGGATGGTACTGCAGGTCCAAGTCATAGTCCTTGATGAGCTCAAGCCATCTCCTTTGCCTCATATTTAAATCCTTTTGAGTGAATATGTATTTAAGGCTCTTGTGATCCGTGAACACATCACAATGTTTGCCCATTAGGTAATGTCTCCATACCTTGAGCACATGCACAACTGATGCTAGTTCCAAATCGTGCGTGGGGTAGTTATTCTCATGGTTCTTAAGTTGTCGAGAGGCGTAAGACACTACTTTCCCATCTTGCATCAGTACACTACCAAGTCCTTGCCGGGAAGCGTCGCAATAGACCTGGAAGTCCTTTTGGATGTCAGGGAGACACAAAACTGGTGTTGTTACTAGGCGCTTCTTCAACTCTTGAAAACTTGCTTCACATGCCTCGGTCCATTGGAACTTCTTCTCTTTCTTCAGCAACTCTGTCATAGGCTTTGCTATCTTAGAAAAGTTTTCGATGAATCTTCGGTAATATCCCGCAAGGCCCAGAAAACTCCTAATATCACCCACATTCTTAGGAGACTCCCATTCTGTCATGGAAGCTACCTTACTTGGGTCCACGGCAACACCTTTAGCTGATACAATGTGGCCAAGGAAACCCACTTCTTTCAACCAGAACTCACACTTGCTAAATTTGGCATACAACTTGTGTTCCCTTAACTTTTCCATGATTAGGCGCAGGTGTCTCTCATGTTCCTTCTCGTCCTTGGAGTATATGAGTATGTCATCAATGAATACCACAATAAACTTATCCAAGTACTCCATGAACACCTTGTTCATCATGGTCATGAAGTATGCTTGGGCATTGGTTAAGCAGAACGACATCACTGTGTATTCATACAATCCGTATCTCGTGGTGAAAGCTGTCTTGGGTACATCATGTTCCCGGATCTTTAGCTGGAAATATCCTGATCGGAGATCAATCTTAGAGAACACGCTAGCTCCCTTTAATTGGTTAAACAGGTCGTTAATATTGGGTAGAGGGTACTTGTTCTTGATTGTCACTTCATTCAACGACCGGTAGTCCAGGACTAGTCTCTTGGTTTTATCCTTCTTCTCCACGAATAAGACAGGTGCTCCCCAAGATGACGCACTTGGTTGAATGAAGCCTTTTTCCAATTGCTCTCTAAGCTGTTTCTTAAGTTCCTTCAACTCATCCACATCCATCTTGTACGGTCTCTTTGCTATTGGTCCAGTACCAGGCATCAAGTCAATGAGAAACTCGATGTCTCGGTCGGGAGGCATCCCTGGCAATTCTTCCGGAAACACATCTGGATACTCCTTCACAATTGGTACATCCTCCAAGCTAATGCCCTTAAGAGAGTTCACCATACTTCCTTTGAGTGCGAAAGCTGACTTAAAGCGGATCCTTTTCTTATCCGGAGTCGTGAGTGCGATTGTCCTTTTGGCACAATCTATGACTCCCTCATATTCGTTCATCCAATTCATGCCCAAAATTATGTCTAAGCCTTGTGATTTCAGAACGACTAGGCTGGTGGGAAAGGTGTGCGCCCCAATCCTTAGTTCTAACCCACGGCATCCAGAGTTTGCCATTATTTCTCCTCCAGGAGAACTCACCCTTAGGGGAGTACTAATAGTCTCCGTAGGTATCTTGCCTCTATCCACAAATACCCTTGATATGAATGAATGCGATGCACCAGTATCAAAAAGAACAACTGCAGGTGTGGAGTTAAGCTTAAACTTACCAATCACGGAGTCAGGTGCCTCACGAGCATCCTCCACGGAGACATGATTCACTGTGGCTTTGACGAACGGATTCGACTTCTTCCCATTACCATACCATTGCCATGGTTGTTTCCGTTGCCGTTTCCATTACCATTCCCATTCTTTGTCTTTTCGGGGCAAGTAGTCGCATAGTGCCCTGTCTTGTTACACTTGAAGCATGTCACTTCACTCAGATCCTTCCCATTGCCATTTCCATTGCGGTGCTTATGGCCATTGTGGTTATGTCCTCCATGACGATGACTGTTGTGGTCGTGGCCATTGTGGTTGTGGGGTGGTGGTGACGAAGTGCGTTGCTTCTGATATGGGGCAGTGTTGTGCTTGTGTGAGGTGGACTTTCTCTTCCGGTTCTCTATACTCCTTTGCTTTCCTTCAACCACCACTGCCCTGTCCAGGAGTTCCTGATAGTTATCAAACTTCAGAGCCATAAGCTGAATTGATATTTCATCATTAAGCCCTCTTAAGAACTCCTCCTGTCTCTTGGCATCAGTGGATACATCATCAGGTGCATAACGTGCCAGCTTGTTGAAAAGGTCCCCATACTCAGAGACAGAGCGGTGTAGTTGTTTCAAGTCGCGGAACTCACATCTTTTAAGTGACATGACTCCCGCGGCTACGTGATGAGTACGGAAGGCCGCGTCAAACTGGTTCCAGGTGATAGCTTCAATATCGGGGTGGGTGACCTGGTAGTTATCCCACCATTCAGCAGTTGGTCCCTCAAGTTGGTGCGCGGCAAAGCGCACCCTATCAGCTCCAACAACTTGGACGGTGTCTAACTTCTTGTTGATGGTGCGGAGCCAGTCATCTGCCACAATTGGCTCAGAACTACTTGAGAAAATTGGAGGGTTCAACCTCAAGAACCGAGTCAAGCGATCCTGTTGGGGCGGTGGGGGTGGCGGAGGCGGCGGGTTGTTGTTGTTGTTTTGCATGTTTTGAGTGAGGAGTTGGATCAACTGATTCTAGGAGTCATAAGTTGTGCTATCTCTGGGGGCATGTTGTTATTGTTGTTTCCACGTCTCGCCATCTGGAGGGTTTGGGAGGCAAGTTAAGAAATAGATAGAAAGCCTAAGGAATAAACTCCTACCCTTACGTAAACAAGAGAAGAAAAATACACGAGAAAAGCAAGGCACACAAGGCACATAGTTCCACACACTCAACCAAGTTTAACTAACCAATATAATTTTTTGGTACTCATTACAATCACAAGCAACGTTCGACTATAGAACTAGAGGTGGTCCAACTACTCTACTCGTCATCCACTTCCTCATCCTCAATGATGAAGCCTTCCTTTTCCAGCAGTGACTTGTATAGTTCCATGTCCCTCGTCGTGGCTTCAAGCTTCTCTTGAAGTTCCTTCACCTCCTGTGGCTCCGGTGTTGTAGCTTTGAGCCTCCCTTGAAGTTCCTTCACTTCTTGCAGCTCCTGGGTAGCAGCTTCCAGCTTCGCTCGGAGTTCCTTCTTCTCCTTCTGTAGCTTCTTGATCAAACTTGACCCCATAGTCATGGGCGTGATCTTCTCCTCCAAGCTCCTCTTGGCTGCTCGTAGGTCCTTCAACATGGTGTCAAGGTTCTTGAACTCCATCTCTTTCTTTGCGAGCACCAGACTTTGCTCCCTAATCCTCTTGTTCTTATCTTGCACCCTCTTCTCTTGATTAGCGAACCTCTTGTCTTGGGCGGTGAGCTCCCCTCCTAGGGACTTGATCTTCTCTTCTAGCTCTTCGATCTTCTCGTCCTTCTCCTTGACTAGGGCACACAGCTCGTCATTCTTCATGATCTCAAGGCAGCTCCCCTTCTGAAGGTCATTGATGTGGAACTCCAAGTCTTGATATTGGATCCTTCGACGCTTGCATGTCTTCCTTTCCTCCGGGGTTAACTCGATTGGAACTCCCTTCTCGTCACGTCTTCCAAAGAGTTTGATGTAGTGGCCTTCAACCTCTTCATGGCGGTATTCGCAAAGGCGTCCAATGAGCTCCTGCAAGCAGATGCTAAGTCCTTTCTCCTTGGAGTCGCTGGTGACGTTGAGTACAATGGCCTCCATCTTGGGTTCAGTCTGACTGCGCCCTGGTTGGATGACTTCAATCGCCCAACATCCTTCCTTGTGCATCTTCCTCAACTCGCTTCCCTTGATTGATGGCATGGGTAACTACAGTGTCTTCACGATGTCCAGAAGGCATTCCCCGAAGCGCAGGCACTTGATGTCTTCGGCGGTGTCGTAGTAGAAGGCCGTCATCTTTAGGTTAGGCGATAGAAAATTAGGAACGGGGTGATAAGGAAGAGAAATACTAGAAGAGTACAAATAACTTAGAAGAATATAGAAAGCAAAAACACACATGGTAAAGGTGGTTTCTAATCCTAGGGGTCACGTCCTACAGGCAACTTTGTGCTCTGATACCATCTGTTGTGACCTCGGATCGATAAAGATCCTAAGTCCCTGTGATTAACATGCTAGTCCCTGGATCAATAGCTATCACTTCACAGTCGATGAATATCATGTAAAACACAAGTCATTATTACACGAATAATCCAGAGTATATTTATTACAACTTGCATAGCTTATAGCTAGCTCAAATGGAACAGCGGAAACTAATTAAAACTTGAGTCCATCAACGCCTCAGGCTACCTGCGTGAAGACCCGCGATCCCTACCCACCTTTCAATCTTCGGATTCTGCACATAAGACGTGCAGCCAACAAGTCGGGTCAATACTTTGAATGTATTGGCAAATTATACCAAGGAAAGAGTAAGACTATCTCTAAATGCAAGGCTAAGAGTAGGCTCTAGGGTTTATTTGCGTAAAGCCAATTTTATCAATGTAATAAGAAAAGAGGAAGAAGGTTTTCCCTAATTTGTAAACTTTGATAAATAGTATAGGGTCGAATGAAACACGTGGATATTACTCACCAAGTGCCCAATCAACCTAGCACTTGGATATTACGCACCAAGTTCCCAAAATCCCACCCAATGGCGATATTACTCACGCCTTGGGGTTTATAAAACGTTAAGTTTGGTAAAGAGAGAGGAAGATCTTTCAGAGGCTCCATCCTTCAGATGCTCAAAGTTGTTCTGTTTCCGTGAACACGGCTGATCGATCAGATTGCAATACTCTCGAGAGGTTGTGCACTTTCCCCACAATCCATGATCAAGTCCTTTTACAGACAAGACCATGGGAAAGCCTTTCCTTAGTAGCCCCTCTACCAGCTGGATCCAACCATGCCAAGAACCTCCAAATGTTGGTACCCCGGTGAGGTTTCCCACTAAGTACTAAGCCAAGAGAGAGCCCATATGTATTGTGGTTGCACTGGAAGCTTCTGAATTCTGAAACATGGCAGACTTCTTTGATTCCTGGGCGGCCGTCCTCCACCAAAAATCCACTCGTTGACCCGACAACCATTCCGCCCAGAAGAAAACTTAGTTTTATTTTGAAGGGGGTTTTGAGAAGAAAGGTTCGCTCGAGAGAGCTCTCATACTTAGAAAATTTTGAGTCTTTCGAACCCCCCAACGGTACTTAGTATATATATAGCATAGCAAGCAATACTTAGCAAAAACAGGGGAACCTAATAGGATGGAGAAATCCTAAGTATAGAACTATCATGGCATACTACAAAACCGCACCTGTCAAAAAAAGTACTAAGAAAATCTACCAAAATCCTACACATGCATACTACAGAATTTGAAGAGTAAAACATGCATAGTCAAAACTGGGACATAAACATGAACAAGTCGTGTAACTTGCCTTGATCCGAGCAGCAATCTACACAACAGTACTCCTCAGCGCACTCCGAGCAATCTAACGGAACAAACATGGATCCAATCACAATTTGCACAAAACAAAGTCACGAAGTCGAATATGCATGCATGCAACATGGTAATATGCAAGGATGGATTCGATTTCCACCAAGGGTTTTAACAAGGGGTGTTGTTGGGTTGGGGATGTCATTAGAATCGATTCCCCACAGATTTTAAGTATTTTGGGTTAAACCCTAAAACCAAGCTCAAAACTAGATCTACAACTCCAATCTACCTCGAGACAAATCTGAACACCCTAAGCATGATATGATAATTTTTTACATAAGGTCTTGTTGAAACAAAGCCAACGCAACAAGAATCAACTAAAACGGAGCTACGGATAATTTTCTAGAATTAAAATACTCTAATCCAATCTTTAAGTCCTACTGCAAGATTGCTATGGCAAAACAGCAATATTATTGTAGATCTGTGTTCTACTCGAAAATATGAATCCAACGGTATATTATACGCATTTTTTGGACTAATACTCGATTTACTATGAATTTTACAAGATTAAAACAAAATCTGTCTATTAAAAAGAAAACAGAGCAGACAGGCGACTACGCAGGCGACAAGTGGCGTCCAGTGATTGGTCCAGCAGGCCGACGCGGGCTGACCCAGCGTGCTGACATGGGATGCCACGTGGCGCGATGGGATTGGCTGGTACCCCTTCGGCCTGGCCAACTAATCCTAATCGTTGGATTAGAAACGAACGGCTGGGGGGGCGGCCGGCGATTTACCGAGGTGGGTGGCGACGGGGTCAACGACGGACGGCGGCGGCGGTCGGCGGTGGTCGGTGATGAGGAGGCGGTGCTCCCCCGGCTTGGCGGAGTAGACGACGGCGGCCGGTTCTTCGCCGCGGTTCCGTTCCCAGGGCGGCGTCGGCTCCCTTCCTCCGAGGCGACGGCGAACAGCGGCTGGAGCTCGCGGACTCCGGCGAAGCTCCGGTGAGCAATTGAGGTGGCTGTGGTGCATGACGAAGAGGGAAAAGGAGGTGAGAGGGAGTGGTACTGCAAGGGGAAGAGAATGGCAGTAGAGGTCTTGGAAAAAAATACCGTCGGGCGGCGGCGGTCGGCTCCGGCGAGGTTAGCGGCGAGGTCGCGGGTGGCGGCGCGGCGAGCAAGGGGCTAGAGTTTTGGGGCGGCCGGGCGCGGTTTAAATAGTCCAGAGGACTTGGGGCGGGGTTCGCGGAGCTCCTCCCGATTCGGCCGGAATCGGTTCCAGAGGCGGCGGCGAACGGCGGGTTCGTCCCGATCTCCACGGAGAAGATGACACGGTGGGGCCCGCCTGTCGGTGGCCGCGGCGGTGCGGTGCGGGCTGCTAGCGGCGCCTGGGCCGGCCCACGCGCTACGCGTCGCCCGCTCGGTCGGGCGTGGCGGTAGTTAGTTGCGGGCTGGCTTCGGCTGGCCCGCTTAGGTTAGGTTTCCCTTTTTTTTAATTCCTTTTATTATTTTCTGTTTTGCTATTTGTTTAATAACTTTTGCAAACGGACTCCGAATTAGATGAAATTTGTTTCTAAAATTTTGTAAAAAGGAGAGGGTTAGAGTATGACTTTAAAATAACACTTTTCCAAGGATTTTGGTGGTTCAAAAAGGTTTTACCCCATTTAGTCTATAAGTGACTATGGGGTTTAAGAAAATACGTGATGCAGTTTTTGATATGAGATGCCATGATGCAATGATATGATGCATGCTTCTAGTAACATCTGAAATTGCAAAATTTTGGGATGTTACACCAGAAGAGCAACTATGACAGAAAGCACTCGGACATGGAGTATGTCCCTGGTGATCTCGTTTACCTTCGTGTCACTCCCATGAGAGGCACGGACCGGTTTGGTATCGAAGGAAAGCTGGCTCCTAGATACATCAGTCCTTTCAAAGTTCGTGGAAGAAGAGGAGAAGTCGCTTATGCTCTTGAGCTCCCTGAAAAACTCAAGGTCCATGATGTTTTCCATATTTCTTAACTCAAAAAGTGCTTCAAGGATCCCGGCAGGACCGTGGACCATGAACTCATCAATCTCCAAGAAGATCTGTCTTATCAAGAACACCCCACAAAAATCCTTGAAGTCGTAGAAAGAAGGACTCGCAACAAGTCCATCAAGTTCTGCAAGGTGCAGTGGTCGTACCATTCCGTTGATGAAGCCACTTGGGAACGCGAGGATGAGCTCCGTGCCAAGTACCCTACCCTCTTCGTGTCTTCTTCTTCTTCCTAGAATCTCGGGGCGAGATTCCAGTTTAGTAGGGGAGAGTTGTAGCATCCCATCTGTCTAACATATGTAATGCTACATGGTATAGTAATATAATGGCTACTTCCTACATATAATTGTTGCATCATAATTATATCATGCTCATGTCATCATGCCACCTTGCATTAAGCATCATATAAAACCCTTTTCATTTGGTTCTTCTCTCATATGCATTATTAATTGTATTTGGCTCTTGATATATTGTATTTGAATCTTGATAAATGCTTGATGCCCAAGTTGAGTTGGGGGCATATATTTTATTCCACTCCACCACCTTTCTTTGTCACCACCTTGTAATTCCACCATCCTAATTACCCATGAGCTTTTACTTTCTTTTGGGCTTTTAATCTAGCTCATGTGGGTTGGGATGAATCCAATTATAGTTTCCTTTAGCTTGGCCTTACTCCATATTTTGGAATGCATGTGTATAAATGCCATGATCATTATTTTGTTTTCACAAGATAAAACCTAGCATTTAATGCCCATGCATGGGCCATGCAAATCTCCACCACCTCTTCTTCCTTTGGGTTTTGTCTTTGTTTTTAAAGTGGATCTTGTCTTTTGTTTTCATCCCAAGTGATTCTTAATCTTTTGTGGAGCTCCACCTTTATCTCTCTTCCACCACCACCATGTGTGCACCACAAGCCTCACCACCTTGTCTTTTGTTTTTCATCAACCATCACCCCATCCTTACATGACCATGTGTGGTCATATCTATCTTACACCCAAAACCCTAGCCTCTCCCTTCTTATCCTCACCACCTTCTTTCATCTTTGCTTGATCTTGGTAGATCACCTCTTAACCCTAAAGCTTGGTCTTGTTTGGGCCATGATCAATTTAAAACCCTAAAACCTCATAACCCCTACCCCTCTTTCCAACCCTAATCCTTACCCTAACCTTCACCTCACCACCTCCTCTCACCATGCCGAGGCCCCTCTCCCTCTCTCTGCCAGCAAGGGCCCACCTAGCCCCTCTCTACCCCATGCGAGCTACCCCCATCTCACCCCTCCTAAACCCTAGCTACCAACCCTAGCTAAACCCGAGCCTCTCCCTACCCTCTCTCTTTTTCTCTGCCAGCCAACCCCACCACCGAGCCTCTCCCTACCTCCCTGTCCTCGCCTGGGCCCCAACTGCAGCCAGCCATGCCCCCAGGTCGAGCACGTGAAGGAGGAGGAGACAAAGGTGGCGTGGAGACCACCTTTTTCCTCCACCACGTCTCCCCACGGCATCCCCTCTCCCTCGCCCTTATCTACTCCCTCCTGACTCTCTCTCGTACCTAGATCCACCCTGGCCGCTGCGCCGTTCCTCCCTTCTCTCCCTGCCTCCACTTTCTTTCACCGCCGGTCACCTTCGGTGTCCACCACCGTCCCCTCGTTCCAGCAGGCGGGCGTGGCGTGGAGGTTGTCGAGGAAGCCAGCGAGGTCCCCTGCATCGCCCCGTACACGCCAGCGAGGAGGAGACAGTCTCTGCTAGCCGCTGGACGCCGAGCCCGACGCCGAGCCCGACAGCGAGCCCGACGCCGGCCTTCTGCATCATCGCCGCTCTGCTGCTCCCCGTCCCGATCCGAGCCCGCCGACCACTCTGCGGTGAGCCACCCTCCCTCTCTGACATCCTCTCTCTCGCCGTCGCGGCCTAGCCTCGCCGGACGTTGTGCCGAGCACTCTCGGTGCACCGGCGAGCGTGAGTTTCTGCACGTCATCGCACTGCGCAACCGCTTACCTGGCCGCCTAGTTCACTCCTGACAACAACCCTCACCCCACCGCACTGGTTCTGGCCTCTGCGCGCACGCCTAGGTCACGGGATCGATTCCCCCCCCCCCACCCCCGCGCCGTGTCGGTCTGTCGAGCACCGACCCGTCGACAGACCTGAGAAGAAAAACAGTAGCGTGCGCAGTTTGCAAATACCCCCTCCCCCCCCCCCCACAATCTTTTGCCTTAACCCGCGATACCTCAGGTCCCACAAGACAGTCTCTGTGGTCTTCTTACAAGAAGCTGCAGCAATCTCATAGTTTGGAGCAAGTTCTGCAAGGGATCTATCCTCAATATCCTCATGTTTGCTAACATGATTAAAGAATTCTTCAATATTATCTTTCCCAATTATAGAACCACTACCAATTGAAAGGTCTTTCAGGGTGAAAGTAGGGATCAACATGGTGAGCTAAGGAAGAGGTGACAACTAAAGGAGACTTAATTTTTGTGTGTTTTTGAACAAGAAAGCAAACAAGTAAAACTATTTTTTTTGTTTTTGATAAAGAAACAAGCAAACAAAGCAAAAATAAACTAAGCAAAAACAAAATAACAAAGTAAAGAGATTGGTTATGAGGGACTCCCCTTGTGAAGATGTCCTTGACTCCCCGGCAACGGCGCCAGAAAAATGCTTGATGGCTCAATGCACGGCGCCCAGAAAAGTGTTGGTGCGTGGTTGATGTAGAGCTCGTTGGGAACCCCAAGAGGAAGGAATGATGAGCACAACATCAAGTTTCCCTCAGTTATGAAACCAAGGTTTAATCGAACCAGTAGGAGCAAGGAAACACCCCAAAGGTGTTGCTAGCTGAGCTTTGGCAGGGCGCACTACCGGTGCTAGTAGCAACGTGGAGACCTGCACAACACAACCACAGAACTTTGTCCCCAACTTGCGATGAGGTTATCAATCTCACCGTGTTTTGCTGAAAACAAAGGATTAAACGTATCGAATGGAAAGAAGTAATAGTTTGCAGAAAGTAAACACAAAGCGGTAAACAGTTTATAGATTGTATGTAAAAGAAAGGACCGGGATCCATAGTTCACTAGAGGTGGCTATCCTTAAGATAGATAACATGCTGGTTGAACAAATTACAACGGGGCAATTGACAAACATCGAGAAAGCAATACATGCATATACTAATCATCTTGACTCCTTTGGAACTTGATTGGGCATTACAACATTATACATAGACCGCCATCCAACTGCATCTATGACTAATAATCCACCTTCAGGTTATCATCCAAACCCCCTCCAGTATTAAGTTACAAGCAACAGATTATTGCTTTACGAACTGCGTGTAAAGTAAACAATATGATTGTTCTATGAACAAAGGATTGTTGTTTTCTCCCTAGTAGCAACAGCACATCTAGTGCCTTATAGATTTCTGTCACTTTCCCAGATTAACAGAGGCATGAACCCACTATCGATCATAAATACTAACTCTTGGAGTTGCTAGGATCTACTTGGAAGATAGCTACTAACAATGGAAAGCATGCAAGATCACAAATAACAAAGACATGATAGAATCAATAATCAATCTGAAATAGCATCTCAATATCCATCGGATCCCCGCAAACACAACATGCAGAATTACAAATAGATGATCTTGATCATGAACGGAGCTCACAAGATCTAGACATGAAAGCACAAAGGAGGAGAACCAGCCATCTAGCTACTACATGGATCCGTAGTCCAAGGATTAACTACTCACGCATCACACCGGAGGCCTGCATGGTGATGAAGAAGGCCTCTAGGGTGAAATCCCCTCTCCGGCAGGGTGCTGGGAAGAGCTTCAAATCCCTCCTGATCTAGGGATGGAGATGACGGCGGTAGGTTCTAAGCCATTGAAGACAACGCCAACATCAACTTCTGCTAAAGAAACCATCATCGGCAGCTTAAGTTCTTCAACAGAGTCAATGAAGTCAACATATACATTAACCGAAGTGAAGACAAAGTTCTTAAGTAGATAGGAGTAGGTTCTCTAGCCATAAAACCTGCTTTGGTAGAGCATTGCAATAGCAGCAATGGCAAGCCAAATAGTTTAGATACTAGTCTTAGTTACTAGATAGTTCTGAGTTATTATTTCTGGTTCTTCTTTGTAATAAGTTTCTTTATCTCTCTTTAACCTAGAGTATTCTCTGGATCTTATGTAAAGAGTCGAGTTGTAATCTATAGTCATGTTTTGGACCTGCTGCGTTTCTGTTGTACCACTCTGAGGGATGTAATACTAGTAAACGGTGTTTTATTGGTTGTGTCAATGACTATAGTGTACTACATCATGAAGTGGTATGCTAGATCACCGCATGAGCCCACCCCGAGCATGCATCAAGAACGAGGCTTGCACGTGGAGGTGTGCTGCTCCGCCACGCCATCCTTGGCCGAAATGGCCGCCGGTGGCCGGAGCCACCCACCTCGCCGCCCCGAACATAAACAACGCTGGTAGCCGTGTTCGACGGAAGAGAATGCCCGACGTGGTCCAACGCATGCTCTTTCGGTGAGCACCGCCACCACGTCGGCTTGGACCAAGGGAACGGCGTGTTATCTCCGTCTTTCACGGGAGGGGAGGAACTGGGGGAGGAGTGAGTGTGGGTAGGGTTCTTACCGGGCTCTGCTTTTGCCTTGTATCGGCTCAAAGACGGTCGTTGGATGCCAACGGCCGAGAGCGAGGAGGAGGTGATAACAGGCCTCAGCCACTTAATGCACTAGCTTTTGAGGCTGGGTTGCGGCCCGGGTAGAAAAACAGCTGGGCATGTCACGTTTTTCTTTTGTTTTTCTATATTTTCAGTGCAAATTTTATTATATTAATAATTATAATTGTTTGCATTGTTTATATAGAAATTAATTGCCTAATGCATGGTTATAAAACATGTTACTTTTCTGGACTAAAATGAACCAACATGATTTTTTGGTTTAGGATTTTAATATGTTTGTATGTTATTTATCTTTTAAATCATCAATGATGGTATGTTTGATTTTGATGTTTTAAATTGATGAATTTTAGGCTCTAAAATTCATTCTGACCAACGTTGTTTTAATTTTATGAGTTACTATTGATGTTTTTTAATTTTTTTTGACATTTCTACCCCATGGTGATGTGACATAGAGTTATATTAGTTGTCTCATTGGATGTTTATTTATTTACCAACGTACAATTGACTAGTGTTTTTTCTTATGTCATAGTGACAACGTCGAACCCCTATATGAGAATGTTGAAAAACTCACGGGAAGCAATTCCCAAGTTGGAATTCACGCATTGAGTTGTGTTTGGGATGTAATGGTCTTAATTATGCTTTGAGGAGAGAAAAACATGTGGAACCCACTCAGGGTGTAATAGGGTATGCTGAACTCAATAGAACTTATGATTTTAAGATGGAGAAGTGGGAGAATTCTAACCAGATTTCTCTTCTTTTAATAAATGCATCTATATTTTCTAATATTGTTGGTGCACTCCCTAAAAAGACACTGCTGAAGAATTTCTAGCAGCTGTTGAGGACAAATTCAAGGGCTCAGAGAAAATTTATGCTCGTGAGCTTTTCTATAATATCCTTGAGAAATATACCGTAACTGGTAAAGATGAGGTTAGGACACACATACTAAGGAAAGTGAATGCTTATCAAAAGCTTAAAGCTTTGAAATATGAACTCAACGAGAAACTACTCATAGTCATGATATTGGAATCACTACGAGCTGAATTTGAGAAATTTAAGATAAACTATAACTCTCTGAAGGAAAAATGGCCACTCGCCGAGATGACTCCTTAAATTGTAGAGGAGAAAGAGAGGATTGTCAATTAAACCAAAGATCAAGCCTTAAAATTTGGCACCTCGAAGAGGAAGAATGTTTGGAATGGTCCTCCCAAGACGAAGCAATTTTAAGGCAATACACCTCCAAAAAGGAAGGGCTCTAGTTCCACAAGTTCTGATCCCAGCACTTATGCTGGGGTTGGGTTAAACGTATGCAACTTTTGCAAGCAGGAAGGACATTACAGGAAGGATTGCCCAAAATGGCTAAAGTGGCTATCCAAGAGAGGTAATGGTGAAATTACTTTTATAGATGAATCTATTTATGCCGATTTTTCTAGAAATACATGGTGGATTAACTCAGATGCAACTATTCATGTTGAAAATTCCACGCAGAGATTCCATACAACCTGCACCATAAGACCGGTGGAAAGAAGGCTTAAGGTGGAAAATGGGAAGGAAGAAGATGTTGAAGCTCTGGGTTCTCTTGATCTAGAGCTAGACACTAGATTTGTCCTTTGTTTGTATAATGTTCTCTATGTCCCTACTGAAGGGTAACGGGTAGGCTACACTAGCGTAAAATCAAAAATTTCTACCGCGTCAACCAGGAATACTATTGTCATAGATCACGGGATTACCGCTAGACGCGCAGGTGCGGAACTCGATGAAGCACGTTGCGGCAGTGTAGATGTTCTACGTCTCCTCCTCGTCCTCGTCCCACGAGCAGCTCCTCTTTGCGCGGCTCGTCCAAGTGCTACAGATGCAGCACCTCCGAGGTATCCACACGTCCGGAGTGGAAGTCGTCACACGCCAGACTGCTAGGTCTGCGCGTGCAACACAGGCGGAAGAGGAGTGGCGGCTGGGTGGAATGCTCTCTCCTTTTCAGCTCGCCTCACTCCCTCTTATATAGGCATCCCTGGTGGGCTTCTACATTAGCAGCCCATTAGCAGCCTAAGCCTGGTCTAATTCGGATCCAATCCTCATTAGGCTTCCAGCCCCTAAAGTGTGTGACCCTATAGGTTCATACACGTATAGACATGACGCGAGTACACTTGCTCCGTCAATAGGTGGTAGCGGCCTCTAGCAAGACGTGCCAACTCCTAAACGCATATAAAGATCATTCGGACGAACCATCACAAGGTTGAGTACATGTCTTTCCCTTTGCCTCACGATATTTGGTCTAGCTCTAAGCTGACCTCTCTTTCTCGATACTATGATTCAGAATCCCTTTACTAGGTTAACTCTTAACCATATGTAGCACGGCCATGCATTTCTGGATCCGATCACTCGAGGGGCCCAGAGATATCTCTCTCAAGTAGAGAGGGGCAAATCCCATCTTGATTGACCGATGCCTTGCAGCATGTATCAGGACAAACCCGAAAGCTACCTTTATAACTACCCAGTTACGGAGTAGTGTTTGATAGCCCCAAAGTAGGTCGATCCACATCTCAAGTACATGCGACAATCTCAGGTCTAAGGACAAAACGTACACGATGTGTAGAGAGAGCTGCAAGTATTATTGCTAGTCTCATGTTGGGTCAGTCCAACCCCATGTTCATAACATGTGTCCACATCATTGGTTTGACATCTCCATGTCAATGACTTGCGAAACATAGTCATTAACCAATCGATGTGCTAGTCTAATATTCACGTGTGTCCTCGCATGAACTCCGACTAGGGACAATTATTAGATAACCATACAAGTAAAGAGTTTCACAAACAATTCACATAATTGCCAATCAATACAAGTTGCCTGGTATATGGATATTCAAGGAACATTATAATAACTCATGGATACACATGAAATACAATCATCTCTATGATTGCCTCTAGGGCATATTTCCTTCACCTACCTTAAGTATGAATCTTATTTCAGTTTTATGTTTAGACGATGACATGTTTGAATGTCTATTCGGTAACAACAAATGTGTTTTAAAGCATTATAATAAAGATATTGGCCTCGGTGTTAGACGAGGCAAACTATATATGTTATCTTTCAATGATTCTATTGTGCATCTCAATGATGTGAATATGAATGATATGAATGAAAAATGCAGCACTGATAAGAAATGAAAAGGCATGAGCACTTCTTTGAAATTGTGGCATCGTCATTTAGACCACATTTCGAGGGGGAGAATTGAACATTTGATTAAAAATAAAATACTTCTTCCATAGGCTTCTCGGATGTTTTTAAAAACATCAATTGTGAAAATATGTTAAAACTATTAAGAAATGAGCAGTAAGAGCCATGAGGGTCGTTGAACTTATTCATATAGACATTTATGGACCCCTTAATGTTAAGTATGTGGAGGTCTTTGATTCATTCATGACATTCACAGATGACTTTCCCCCGATATGGGTATATTTACCCAATACGTGACCGATCAGAAGCCTTGGAAAAATTGAAAGTGTTCAAAGACGAAGTTAAGAACCAATTGAATGAGAAAGTTAAAGTCGTACGGTCTGATCGCGGGGAAGAGTATGCATGCTCCTTATGGGAAAATTCCTGAACCTTCTTTAAAGTTCCTGATTGAGAATGAAATTGTTGCCCACTATTAAATGCATGATGAACCTCAACAAATTTGTGTAGCTGAGCGTCACAACCGCACCCTTATGGATATGGTGTGAAGCATGTTTAGCCACGCAGGTTTGCCAGTAAGCGTATGGATGGAGAATTTAAAGATAGCCGGACATGCACTAAATATTGCTAGCACCAAATCTTCACTGAACACACCTTACGAGATGTGGACGGGAAATAAATTGAGCTTAAGTTACCTACATATGTGGGGCTGTCCTACTGAAACAAAAGTATTCGATCCACAACTTAAGAAATTGGATCTGAAGACATTAAGTTGTCACTTTATTGGATACCCTCATAGGAGAAAGGGATATCGCTTTTATTATCAAGGCCATACCACTAAATTCATGGAAACTAGACAAGCGATATTTTTTGATAATAATGAAGTCATAGAAATAAGGATTATTGATGTTGAAGAGAAACGGGTTTGTGCTCCATCCCTGACTATCTAAGAGATCATTTTCCCATTCGAAATTTTGACGTGACATTCAATACACATACTGAAAATACTCATGTTGAAAATAATATTGATCATGAACCGAATGGAGATTCACAACAGAAGATGATTCTCAAGAAGAACATGATCCTCCACCGTGAAGAACACAACGTGAAAGAAAGAAATCCACGTCGGATGAGTATATCACTTACATGAGTGAGGATGTCAATGATATGGGAAAGATGGAGAAACCATCCTCCTACAAGGAGGCTATGAAAAGTGAGAACTCATCTAAATGGGTAGCTTCCATGGAAGATGAATTGAACTCTATGAGCACAAATGATTTTTGGGACTTAGTAGAAATTCCCATTGGAGCTAAAAGAGTAGGCTACAAGTGGGTTTACAAAACTAAGTATGATTCCACGGGAACGTCAAAAGGTTCAAAGCAAGACTTGTTGCAAAAGGATTCATATAAAGAGAGGGAATAGATTACAACGGGACTTTCTCTCCTATGTCAAGTAAAGATTCTTTTAGAATCATTATGGCATTAACAATTTATTATGACTTAGAGATGCATCAAATGGATATTAAGAGGATATTTATTAATAGTGATCTCAATGAATACGTTTACATGACTCAACCGGAAGGTTTTTTCATACAAGGAAAATAATACTTGGCATGTAGATTAGAGAAATCTATTTATGGCTTGAAGCAAGCTTCAAGACAATGGTACCCAAAGTTCAATAAAGTCATTAGAACTTTTTGTTTTACAAAAAACATTGTGGATAACTGCATTTATGTCAAGTTTAAAGGAAGTAGGTTCACAAGATTTGTCCTATATATGGATGACATATTGTTGGCCTACAACAATAAGGATATGCTGTTTTTTGTCTTCTAACTTCAACATGAAAGATCTCGGTGAAACCTCATGTTCTTGGAATAGAGATTCATCAAGAGAGGTCTAAAAGTGTGTTGGTACTATCAGAGTAGGCATACTTTGAGCGAGTAATAAAGAAATACAATATGCACAAGTGTTCATCCTCACTTGCTCCTATAGTAAAGGGCGATAGATTTGAGACTTTGCAATGTCTGAGCAACCAAATTTAAACTGATCCTATGAAGTCGGTTCCTTATGATTCAGCTATCTGAAGCATCATGTATGCACAAGTCTGTACGCGCCCTGATTTGGCTTTTATAACCAGGAGACTTGGCAGATTCCAATCAAATCCAGGACTAAACCAGTGGGAGGCCGCAAAGAAAATCTTGCATTTCATGCAAAGAATGAAAGGCAGCTTACATATAAAAGGTCCTATAACCTAGAATTCATTGGCTATTCAAATATTGATTATGCCAGTTGTGTGGATAGTAAGAAATCTACATCATGTTATATATTCACACTTGCCGGAGGAGGTATATCGTGAAAAAGATTCAAGCAAACAATAACTGCTTCATCTACAATGCAAGCAGAATTTATAGCATGTTATGAGGCCACTAAGCGCGTTGTATGGTTAAAAAAATTATACCTAGACTTAAAGTGGTGGACAACATTTCAAGACCACTTTTATTATACTACTACAATGAGCCCGCAATCTTCTATACGAGTAACAACAAGTCGAGTGCTGCTGACAATCACATTGACATTAAGTATGATGTTGTGAAAGATAGGGTTCATGATCAAATAATTAATGTTAAGCATATACGAATGACTCATATGCTTGCGGATTCGTTTACCAAAGGCTTACCACCCAGTATTTTTCGTGAGCATGTTCCTGGCATGGGATTACTAGTCTTATGATTCTGAAATAAAGGGACCACAATAAAGAACCACTTAAGATAAGAAACACGTCATCCGGCTTGTATACCATAAGTGTTGGTGTTTAACAATATTTTGTTGGCTATTGCAACACTTCACTTTGATACATTATTCTCATGGAGAAATGGACGGATGAAGTTGAACCTAATGATTAGGAGAATGTTGGTTTTTTATCTGTCAAGTAGACAAATAAGTTGTCATGTTAACAAATAAGAGGATAAAGAGATAGGTAAAAATCTAATGTTAAAAGAGGGGACGCCCACGAACCAAAGTTTGGGACCTCACATGTACGCTAACTAAGGCGTCCTGATCGAGGGTGCCTATAAAAATCATGGTTCACGTCCCATATCATGCATCGCCACATAAAAGGGGAGTCCCGGCTCCAAATGAGTCAGTGGTTGACGTTTAGCACACGATCCCTCATGTTCCAAAACTCCTACAATTTGAGGGAAGTGCTAAAACTGCAGAAAGATATGCATCTCGCCAGACCGTTCCAGGCCAGTGCAAGCGGAGACCAGAGAGGATCATCCTGATCCCCACTTCGTCTACAACACCATCACTGTCCTTTCCTCCCTGCAACAAGCAGGCAACGCAGCCCATAAGTCCATCATAATCCCACTGTTAATGATCGTTGGGGTGCCCTTTTGGTGATCAACACGTGCATTAGAGATGAACCTGATGCACTAGATTAATTCTATGAACCTGATGCACTAGATTAATTCTATCCCCTCCGGCCTAATTAATGTTCTTATATTTGTCTAAATTCGAACGTACCGAATCTAGAACTTTAATTTGAATGGGAGAGAGTAACAGAAAGCTGTAGTCAAGCAGTGCCCCCTGAGACTTGTCGCCTCCGTTCTGTAAAAAAGAAAATTGTTAGAGCATCTCCACTCGGGGTCCTCAAAGCCTCCCCAAAGGCCTATGAGGGCCGCCGTCGCCAAAAAACGCGCCTAGCCGCAGCCTCATTTCAGAATTTCCGCCGGCGTGGCCCAATTATTTAGTCGGCGGTCCCAGGCGAAACCCAATGTACATGGAGGCGAGCGGGGGCGCCGGCGCATCGAGAAAATGTTGCGGGCCAGTCTTGTCGGTGACAAACGGCCAGAAAACATGTCCTACACCCTTTCGACCCCTCGACCCCCTGGCAGCCGCCGTGACCACCCTACCTCGCCGTCGGGAACCCGCCTCCGGAAGCACCCACCACCCACCACCAAATAAACCCGCGCCGCCTCTTCCTCCACCGTCCTTGCATCCAAGCGCCAGCCGGCGAACCTCTGCTCTCACCCGACTTCCTCCCCGCACACAAGGTGTTGGATCATTTGCCAAGGCGATGGACTCAGACGAGGAGGAGGTCATGGCCGCTCTGATGGATGAGGAGGTCGCTGCGATGGATGTAGCGACGGCCGGGGACGACGAGCACTTGTCTATCCTCCTCGCCCTCATGTCCATGATCATCGAGGAGGACAAGCTGGTCCACGGCGGCTCGGCGCCTGGGCGCCGCAAGAGCAAGTCGAGGCAGAGGATGGAAGGGTACTGCATGTTGTATGCAGACTACTTCACCGATGATCTAGTGCACGGCGATGTCACATTCCGCCGCCGCTTCAGGATGAGCAGGAAGCTCTTCCTCAAGATCGTCGAGAAGCTAAGGGAGTTCGATGACTTCTTCAAGCTGAAGAGGGACGCCGTCGGTTGTTTTTTGAACGGAAGAGGGGTCGCGAAGAACCCCGAGAGCTGCAATCAATTCATAAGCGGTGGGTACATCTTACAAACATGTCCCTCAAAGAAAGATGAAAAACAGATAAGGCCTAAACTTTTACAACAAGGACCTCTAAGGTGCGACAGAAAACGCGATCGACTCCTTGGTCCTCTCCACCGGCGGCGAGATTCCAGCGCCGACCACCTTGACGCCATTGGGGACGGACCACTTGACGACAGGAAGGGGCTTGCATCGACGCGAATCTCGGGCAAGGGCCTCCAAACTGGAGGTTGATCAGAACACCAGCTTGGCATCTAGAGATGCCGCCCTTGCGGCAGTAGATCGTGGAGGCAGAGTTGCCCCTCGCGTGGGAAGCGCAAAGTTGCAGCAGGATCTCAAGCCGCCACCTTGAAACTGTAGAGGAGGACGAACAACAATGCTTCCTCTCCTCGCCGCCCCGGCCGTCCAGAGGGAGAATCGCCGCCCACCTCGTCCACATGACAGAGTGGCCACGCTTATTCAGGGAACTCGCCTCAGAGGCAAAGCCCGTCTGCTTCTTCCATCGAAGCTCGATGGTGAACCTCCTCAGCGACCGCCTGATGCTGCGCGCAAGCACCAAGACGGGAGCATATCCCCAGTCTCCTCCAGAAAGACACCATATCAAGCTTTCCTTCTTATTCCCCTCGCCGCCACGGCCGGCCGGAAGAAAGAGCAGAAAGGAAGCTTCAACGTCAAAGGGAGGGACGAACCTGGCCTTATTTTCGGAGATCTCTGAGTTGGGGATGCTGAACGTCAGCTCCAACCGCTGGAGAACGACAAGGAGGATCCACTTTAGGCTGCACCAGATCTGGTCTAGGAAGACCGGTGCCCTACTCCATACTACCGGCAGACCACCGAAGACCCTAGCACTACAAGCCCTAACTACTCCGGCGCCCCCCTCCCCCATCTCCGGCCGGCGAGGCCACCGGAGAGGGCTTGGGGGCAGCCCGATCGCTCTCTGAAGACTCTCAACGCAAGAGAAGGGGAGGGGAGAGGAGAGGTCTCGTCTCTTCTAGATGCTATAATGCTAAAATCCTCTTTCCAGGGATGCCGTCAGTACACTTGGCTTCTCCACTATCCAGAAATGCACAGTTGCCTTCGGATGCTAGCATATGGAATGCCTGGAGACACACAGGACGACTACATGCGCATGGCCGAGTCCACGACCATTGATTGCATGTATAGGTTTTGCAGAGCAATTGTGGCGGTGTTTGGCGACACATATCTATGCACACCCAATGAAGGCGACATTGCTCGTCTGCTGGCACAGAATGCAGACAGATGGTTCCCTGGGATGCTTGGAAGCATCGACTGTATGCACTGGGCATGGAAGAACTGTCCGTTTGCAAACCAGGGCATGTACAAGGGCCACAAAGGAGCATGCAGTGTGGTTCTTGAGGCAGTGGCTGATAAGGATCTCTGGATTTGGCATGCTTTCTTCGGGATGGTAGGATCTCACAATGACATCAACGTGCTCTAGTGCTCGGATGTGTTTGCCAAGTTTGTTTCAGGCAATTCTCCTCATGTGACTTATGAGATCAATGGCCACCAATATGACAAGGGATACTATCTGGCTGATGGCATCTATCCAAAGGGTCAACATTTGTCAAGACCATTTCAAATGCAGTGCCTGGAGAGAAGAAAGCTTGGTTTGCTCGGTGCCAGGAGGCTTGCAGGAAAGATGTGGAAAAGGGATTTGGTGTGCTGCAAGCTCGATTTGCCATTGTTCGGTACCATGCGCTTACATGGTCCAAGGATTAGATATGGGAGGTCATGACTGCTTGTATCATCTTGCACAACATGGTCATCGAGAGCGAGTGAGAGAACCCAGTGTTCGACACTCGATCATACTATCGTCAGGGTCCTCTTGGAGATGTTGATCATCAGGTGCCTTCTGTCTTTGCCTCTTTCCTGACCAAGCGTCAAGAACTTCGAGACTCCAACACTCATCACCAGCTGCAAAATGATTTGATCGAGCATTTGTGAAATATAAAAGCAGCTCTCTAGTTTGTTGATTATTGTGATTTAAACTTGTTTAATTTGTGTGGTGTGTTAAACATAATTTATTTATGTAATATATTGAACTTGTTGAATAATTGTGATAAATTTGTATTAAATTCATGTTCCAATTTAATTAATTGCTTGTGTTGAAATAATTCAGAAAATAAAATGGTCTATTTAAGATGCACGGTTGGGCGCCAGCCGTCCTATTTCTGATTCGCGTCGACGCCTCAGCCTAAAAAATAGGCATGCCGGAGCTCGTATGGGATCACGAGTGGAGATGCTCCTACCGCCGTCGAAACAAAGTGTACTCGATCAAGCGAGGCAAACGTAGCGAGACTGGCAGCATTCTGCGAGCGACTGAGGCGACAGCGCGAGGTAGTAGGCAGGTGTGAACTCGATCCTCCTCTGGCTGTCGCGCACCGGTGAGCACCGATGGCGACGTGTTGCGTTGGCCTGTAATTTTATTCCCGCATCGCAATCACGAGATGTCCTCCATCTCGGCACGCACAGACCGAGGCCGATTTCCCTCTTTTATTTTCACACGGCAAAGGGACAGCGGCCGTGTTTACTTCCTGGACGTCGTCGTCGTTGCCGGGGAAGAAAGAAAGAGACTCTGGAACTGAATCTTCAACAAACGGAAAACGCATGGAAACGCCGCCGCAACACGCCATTCCGATCTTTACGTGGCTCAGAGGCCATACAATGTACGGAGTACTACTCCAAATTTACGCCAATTTTTGAGGAAGTTAGCAGAAGGAGTAGATTTGTTTATCCCGAAAGAACCTGCAAAAATTGATGTAAAAACCTACTTACCGAGATCTCTTTCAGCGAGAGGGGAGTAGCAAGCGAGAAACCATGGATTCTGTCTGGTTCGTCTAGGGAACCGTGGCGCCGCGGCTGGGAACTTGGGATATGCAGTTTCCCGATCTAGAGCTGACGCGGACGGCGCGGGCCACCTGTGTCTCCTGTGAACATGAAGAGACAGTTTGCGGCGGATCGGGATGCGTAGCCGACGCTTGATGCAGAGCAGGCCACGTCGTCGCGGATCTAGCCCTGGGGGGCCACGGATATTTCGACAGGTCACAGGGCATGGGCGGCTGCTCGCGTAAGCAGACCAAACACTCACGTGTTTATGACGTCGTTTTGCTTCTTTCTGTGGACCCTTTTAATGACCCAAAAAATCGGTACATAAAGAAGGCTAAAAATCACTACACGTATCTCAGGGCATCTCCACTTGTCGGAGGCCCCGAGCCAAAATCCGGTGCTTCCATTCGTTTAACCCCGGGATCTGGCGATCCGGATTGATTCAGCGTCATTCGGTCAGTTTTTGACAAAAATACATATAAATGAACTTTTATCATATAGATCATATAGTTTTGGTATGATTTCGATGCAAATATGAACATAGTTCGGTCTAGGAATCAAACACAAACAAAATTACCTAAATTTTGGCATAATTTCGGCAAATGGTCACATGCTTCGGCATAGTAAACAAGTTTTCAAACAGAAAAACACCTCAAACCAGGTGTTGCCCGCGAGCCTCCACAGGTGCTCTACCAAATCGTTCTGCAGTTGTTGATGCACCTGTGAATCTCGGATCTCGTGACTCATAGCGATGAAGGCAGCTGCGGTGACCCAGCATACCACTGCATGATGTAGTACACTATAGTCGTTGATATAACACCAATAAAACATCGTTCCACTAGTATTACATCTTCATAGTGGTACAATAGAAACATAGCAGATCGAAGAGATGACCATAGGTTACAACTCGGCTCTTTACCAAAGATCCAGAGAACATTCCAGGTTAAAGAGAAAGAAAACAACTTCTTACAAAGAAGAATCGGAAATAATATCTCAGAACTAATAGACTATAAGACTAGTATCTAAACTATCTGGTTGGCAATTGCTGCTATAGCAATGCTCTACGGAAATAGGTTCTAAGAGTAGATATTATACTCCTATCTAATCAGTTACTTCGTCTTTACTTCAGTTGTTGTATAAGATGTCTCCATCGACTTCACTGAAGAGATTGAGCTTTTGATGATGATTCCTTTAAGCATTTGTTGGTGTTAATGTCGTCTTTATTGGTTTTAGAATCTAGTAAGGGTTAAGAAGATACGGTTGAGTACGAGCGTACTCAGCAAGTTCACTAAAAATGAGTGTGTGATGCACTATCTACAGCCATAGACTATAGGTCATAGGCTATGCAGGTTTTCGTAAACATTTCATCAAAGGTTGCTTTTATTCTAAAAATCTATGTCTGATAGCCTTCACATGTTTACCAGAACTCTATAGAGTTTCTTTCCTGGCGTGTTCGTACTCTTTCCCGGAACATGGAGTAACATGTCACAATTTTATACACTCTGCAGAGGTGCATCACTTTTCCTATAAGAGATCTTAAGCTTTGTTGCATGGCCGGGAGTATGTCTCCATTCAAACTTCCTTGGTTTGAGGCCCAACCTAAGATCCAAGCCATTCACTGTCCTTCTCCGCGACCCCGCATGCCCCCTTGGTGTATGCCATGCCCACATATTGAATTATGGCAATGGTTAGTACATACCATTCTAGATGCCAGAACTACTGTGGGATTGATGACCCACAAGTATAGGGGGTGTATCGCGGTATTTTCAAGGGAAGTGAAACCCAATTTATTGATTCGACACAAGGGAAGCTAAAGAATATTTATCAGCCTTAACAACTGAGTTGTCAATTCAGCTGCACCTAGAAACAATCTTGCTCACAGCAGTTTATCAGTAGCAACAGTTTTGTAGTAGAAATAATAAAGTAGCAGCAGTAGTAAAACAAAGACGATAGTAACGAAAGCAGTAAACAGTGGGATTCGAGTGCGGTAGGCATAGGGATGGATGGACGGGCGTTGCATGGACAAGACAATTCACATAGCAATCAGAACATAGGGCAATTGCAGATAAATAAGATAAAGCACCCAAGTACTAGACAATCCTAGGCACGTGTTTCATATATAGTCATACGTGCTCGCAATGAGAACTTGCACAACATCTTTTGTCCTGCCAGCCCGTTTGCAGCGGGGCCTCAAGAGAACTACTAGCAATTAAGGTGCTCCTTTTAATAGAGCACCGGAGCAAAGCATTAACACTCCGTGAACACATGTGATCCTCACATCAAAGCCTTTCCCTTCCGGTTATCCCGATTTCTGTCACTTCGGGGCCATAGGTTCCGGACAACAACGTGTGTATGCAACTTGCAGATAAGACCAAAAACAATACTATCATAATAAATCAATAATAAGTTCAGATCTGAAATCATGGCACTCGGGCCCTAGTGACAAGCATTAAACATAACAAGTCGCAACAAAGTCATAAAGCACTAATAAAAGATACTAGGCACCATGCCCTAACAATCTGATGCTATTACATGAACGATCTCATCCAATCCCTACCATCCCCATAGCCTACAGCGGGGGATTACTCACTCATAGATGGGGGAAACATGGATGGTCGATGGAGAAGCGATGGTGATGATGATGGCGATGATCTCCTCCAATTCCCCGTCCCGGCAGGGTGCCAGAACGGAGTTTATGGTGTTGTTTCGTGAAATCTGGTGGTGGTAGCGGAGCGGAACTCCTTCTGGAAAAACGTCGAACCCCCCGAAGTTTTTAGGTCAGAAGGCTTCTTATAGGAGAAGAGGGAGACCGAGGGGGTGCCTGGGGCCACCACACCATGCCCTGGCGTGGCCAGGCCCAGTCCGCGCCTAGGGGTGGTGTGGCCAGCCCCTGGCCCTCCTCCGTCTCGTATTCTGGCTCCGTGAGTCTTCTGGAAAAATAGGCACTTTGGCTTTTGTCCCGTCCAATTCCGAGAATATTCATTTTCTGACTTTCCTGGAACCAAAAACAGCAGAAAACAGGCAGCTGGCACTGTGGCTCTTGTTAATAGGTTAGTCCAAGAAATCATATGAAAAGTACTCCAAAGTGTGGACAAAACACAATAAAGCGGATAAAACCAAGCATGGAGCATCAAAATTTATAGATACATTTGCAATGTATCAACATCCCCAAGCTTAACTCCTGCTCGTCCTCGAGTAGGTAAGTGATAAAAAGAAATAATTTTTGAGGTGACATGCACCATCAAAGACTTGACCAAAGTATTTGTAAACATTCAAAGCTGGGATCATAGTACTTCAATCATAACATGAAATACAAAGTTCTAGCAATAAGACAAAGAAACTATGATGCAACATGAAAAGGCACAAACAAAAGATTCATGAATAACAATGCTTTGCAAGACGTTTGTTTGTTTCACATAAAGAAAACATAGCATAGTGGCATTCAGCTTGTCCCTCAATAGAGTAGCAAAAGTAAATGCATAGGACACCTTCAAAGTTTACAAGAGTGACTAGATACAAATAGTTTAAAACAAGCAGTATCAAGGTATGCATCAATCAACAAGTCTTGGGACAATGCACATAGAACTAAGAATGGCCACTATGCTCTCAAGAAGTGCTCAAAGAATATGTGGAGACTCAACAAGTAGAAGAAAAGGTTTTGAATAGTTTGAAAGTCTTACAAATGCTGAAAGTATGGTACTCGTTAGCTTTGAGATCTCATTGCCCCTATCATAAGCATCTTTAATGTGGTTAAGGTGAAAGTGAGGTCCAATCTGAGTTATATGCTTGACAGATTATAAACTGAAAATTCCAAGTCCCTTGAGTACGAGGGTCGCTCCTCATGCTACTAAACTTTAGTTACCGGTAAGTTCTTGTCATCGTAAGTATGTGCATATCATTAAGAACCGCCAACGGGGTACCCCTTGCCCGATGATACGGAAGAATCCCCATATCAAAATGACAAGGCAAGCAGACAATGAGTATCTCAGCAATCTTCTTATTTACCATGGGAAAATGGTGCTTTTTTCTCTCTTTCCTGTTTTCATAAATCTCTTTTTTTCTCAATAGCTATCTTTCTCTTTTTTTATAAGAAGAATGCTTCATAGATATCATTATGGTTACACTGCAGGTTTTCACCATGTCAGCATGGATTAGACCAGCGGCCCAGGCGTTTCTCTAACACACATACATAACTCCATGGACTTACAAGCTCCCCTTTTATTTCACACCAACGACATCCGCAAACAAAAGAGCAAGGTATCAACTGGGTATATATTTACAAGTGTTGAAAGCGTTCCCCGTGACAGCACGGTTCTGCTAATCCCCAGCCTATAATTAGCAAGGATATAACTTTCATGGAGAGTTCACAATGGTTCAGGTTTATTAAGTGCAGGAAATAAAGTGTGCCATCAAGTTCGTGAGAGCTTTACTAACTAATTTTCCCATAACAAGCAAACATTTTATTCGGAAGAAAACAAGGCATATTGAATATGCACGGGAGTAGCAAATGATGCTAATAGTTAGGTATGGTGGACACTTTGGAAATATTTGGTTTAAGGGAGTTGAAACATGAGTAAAACACTCAGTGTAAGTGATGGCTAGCAATAGTAAGGGAGCGACAAACGAGAGAGCAATAGTGGCCATAATCATGCAGAGCGAAAAAACATCATTGATCAAAGCATAAAGTGATATTAAAAGTTGAAAACTAAAGGATCATAAAGGCTATGGTGACTTGAGATAGTCATAACATGGTGTGAGCATGTGCCAAGTCAACCCAAATAAAGCATCAAAGGAGAATACCACTATACTATGCTTTAATATGCTAAAATAACGCATGATTCATCCAAGGCACATTAAGCAATCTCAATTGTTTATAACAAGTCATGCTACAGCAAAGAATACTAAGCATAAAGCCAAAACAATATCAAGCATGGCATGACAAAGCATAGGCCACAGTCAAAAATGAGCCCTCTTTACCACTTAAGCATGAGCTTTCCTACTCTTTTCCAAACCAAACCAAACCAAACTATTTGAACACCAATGTATGAAAGAGGGGGGGTCCAGCCAATTTATTCAGCAAACTAAGCAAACCACGCAAACTAAAAACCAAAACAAAAACGAAAAAGAAGAAGCTCCAAGAACAACACAACTGTGCATGAAACAATAAAAATGAAGCGTTTGGAAGAAACCTGGGATTTTTATTGATGAAGAAGGGGATGCCTTGGGCATCCCCAAGCTTTGACGCTTCTACTTCTTGAATATTTCTTGGGGTGACACGCGTGGCATCCCCAAGCTTGAGCTTTTAGTCCATCATTCATCTCATTACTCATTCCTTCCATACACCTAAATTTTTTCCTTCATACAAAACTTCACACAATCTCATTAGCAACATTAGTGCACTTAAGATAAATAAGTCTCAAGTTCAGTTCTAGCACCAAATAAACTTCCATTAGAACACTAGATACTGTAGCACTTCCCTCAAAAATCTCAATTCCTCAAAAGAACTCAAGAAGGAACTAACAAGAAGCAAATGCAGAAAATGGCAGAAATCTATCAAAACAGACCCGCAGGTAAAGACGAATTTTTTTGAAGACCTTCTGTTACTCAAATAAAAAAGTGTTGATCTAACGAAAGTTAGATAACAACCTGGGAAAGAAGCACAAAAAATTACAGCTCAATCCGACGTACAGAGTTCTCTCAGGAATTTTTATGGTGAAGCAGAGAAATCTGTTTCGGGACAGCAACTTTCCCAATCATTACTTCTCTCTCATTAGAGGTTACTCTTGGCACAAAAAGCAAATAAAAAGGATAAGGAGCGGTTATTAAAGAGGTAATAACTTCCAAGACTCATCTAAAACTCGGGGGTTATCTCCCAACAAGTACTTTTATTTAACGCCTTTAAGTTAGGCATAAGAAGCAAAAACTAAAATGGATAGAATAGAAGTAAGCGGAGATAATCATGGTGAAAACATTGTTTTGTTCAATGAAATCCTTTTGTTAACAAGGTTGATCAGGTCTTGTTAACAAAACAATTCCATATGAGACAAAACTTTGTATCCCACTAATGATTATGTTACCTCAACCTTGATAGCAATGGTCCCAATCATAATAGTTTCAAATTTTTCTCTTCGTATGGGACAATATATTTCTCCAACTTGAATGCCCTCAATATTCAATTTAATTCAAACCATAAGTCCTTTAAATATTCTTGAGGAAATAGACAATGTGTTCATTGAAGGTCACCTTCCCTTGATTACAATTAATAACAGCTCCTGCAGTATTTAAGAAAAGGTCTCCTAAGAATAATAGACATATTATCATCTTCAGGCATAAAAGTTTGGGAGGATGCTCTCATAAGAAATATGAGTTGAAGTAAAAGAGAGCATAAAGAAGCAAATTCAAAACACATTTAAGTCTAACGCACTTCCTATGCATAGGAATAATGTATGCAAATAAATTCACAAAGAACAAAGTGGCAAGCATAGAAAGATAAAACAAGAGTAACTTCAAAACTTTCAGCATATAGAGAGGTGTTCCTATACCATGAAAACTTCTACAACCACATTTTCCTCTCTCATAATAATTTTCAGTAGCCTCATGAATAAACTCAACAATATAACTATCACATAAAGCATGCTTTTCATGATCTACAAGCACTATAGCTTCATCATAAACATTATCAAGAGAAACCTCAGGAACTTAACAATCTCCAGGGACGCTACATGCTGGTGGGTCCGGGATGTCAGCCTCTCCGTAATGCGATATTGCTAAAAGAAAAAATATATAAATCTAAGATACGATTCGAACAAAAGACCTTCAAATCAAATAAACGTAAACTGAGTGTGTTGCCACTAAAACAAAGATATTTATAGAATAAATATCATTAAACTTTTATTAGTACTACAATTTATGTATTAGTCTTCTTAAAAATATTTTGTGTGTCTATGTTTATCTATTTTAAAATATAAAAGAGCAGCGCTCCTGGCATCTCAATTTATAAAATGCCACATAATGGAGTATTTTCTTGAAAACATGGGTAGGCAGAGTTTTTTATTTATTTTGAGAGGTGGGGGCAATGCCCAAAAGGCCGAATTAAAAAGAGTTTGGTTATTCTACATAGACTTCTCTATGTGGGTTATAGTCCGTAGGCTATGCTTCATGGGCTTCATTCTGAAATTTTAGTGGGCTGTGCTCAGCAGTCTCGTGACCCCTAAAAGGCCGAATTAATATGTTCTCGGCTATGCTCCATGGGCTCCTTTTTCAAATTTCACTGGGCTATGGTCAACAGTCCCCTGACCCCAAAAGGACCGAATAAAAATGTTCTGGGCTAAAGAGGGGCTAAATGAGCTACTAGATTTCTTCTCCAGGTTAATAAAAATTGCATTGTGATGTGCTCGGCCAGATTCGAAACAAAGACCTCAGAGAAGGAGGGGGAAAAGTTATAATTCTTTTTGGTAGTTATTCATGTCAAAATTCAGCAGTACAGAATAAGGTAGAAAAAAACTTGGTGCATGATCAGTTTGGCCTATTCTTCGAAGATACCATAAGAGCAAGCAAAACTGACGATCAAGTCTGCTTCTATGTGAATACCTCCTCCTTACGTCGATGCCTGTGTGACCGCCCATATGCAACCCAAACTGCCCAAGACTAATGTAGATAATTGTGAAAATGCTAAGTTTCAAAATAAAAGCAAGACAATCTGATGCACTTCATCTAAACAAGTACTAGTACATCACAGTCCGTTCTATAAAATATTGTACTAATAGTAACGATAGAGCATTTGAAAAATTCAATAGCATTTGAAAGATCTAGCAGTACAGAATAAGAAGTGAAAATATCACAGATTCCCAGTTGATATTCAGCGGCACTTGACAGAGTCAGCACAACATTCAAAGTGACTAGTTGGCAGTACACAGACAGTGACCAAAAGAATTGATAGATTCAACAATGCAGACATTGAAATTCAATAAATGTAGCAAGGCCTGATTCAAAAGGAAAGCGAGACCATTTTCTGCACTCGGCCGGTCGATCTGAACAAGTACCGAACAAATCTTTTGACATGTTCAGTAGTATTTGAAAGATTCAGCAGTAAAGCAAGAAAAATATCGACAGATTCCCAGTTCACATTCAACGGCACTTGGACTTATTCGGTAGCATTTCAGAGTGATATATTCAGTTTGCCCTTTTCTCCGAACACTTGTCATTGGAAGAAACAAAACTGACGATCAAGTCTGCTTTTGTGTGCATGCCTCCTTCTCACATTAATGCCTGTGTGTGACCTCCATAAGCAACTCAAAATGCCCAAAGCCTTGTCTAGATTATGAGTTTATGACAAGGCCAAGTTACAAAATAAAAGCAAGACCATCTACTGCACTTGATCTAAACTGAGCTATCTTATTACATAGTATTACGATTACTTATGGTAGTTTGGTTCCAATCGTGAGCATTGGCGATGCTTGGGATGAACCATAATGGAGTCTCCAGAGATTTCCATGCAATGTTGGGTGAGAAACCAACAACTGCTTCTTCGGTAGTTAGACCGAAGCAACATATTTCAGGAAATAGCATATATCCAAGTCCTATTGCATGGTGGAGGTGTAGACATAGTTGCTTCTCGTCAAATATCCTAGGGCAACATCTGCACCGCCTACTGCAATATTAATTGGATAGTTCTATCCAAGGAAAAGGGAATATGCTCCCGGGTTAGCAGTCTCTATCCGAGGCTTAGGTGGATACAAGTAAGCAGTGTCCTTTGAGTACACCTTGCAGCCAAACCCAGTAGCATAGGTGCCACAAGTGCGACCGCAACAATCAACACTATGATCAGCAACATGATTGCCATGACCATAATAAGTACCGCCATAAAACTCCTCATCAGTAACGCCCACGGTATGGATAAGAAGGCGAGATTCATCTGCAGATATTGCTAAGAACCATAAACCAGGTTTGTCCTCGTCATCTAATGGCCAAAAATATATCGAGCTCGTTGGGGAACCCCAAGAGGAAGGTATGATGAGCACAACAACAAGTTTTCCCTCAGTTATAAAACCAAGGTTATAGAACCAGTAGGAGAAAGGAAACACCTCCAAGGTGTTGTTTCCAACTTGGAATCCTACACAACACAATCGCAGAACTTTGCCCCCAACTTATAGTGAGGTTGTCAATCTCACCGGTTTTGCTGAAAACAAAGGATTAAACGTATTGTGTGGAAGATAGTAATAGCTTGCAGAAAGTAAACATAAAACAGTAAATAGTTGTAGATTGATGGTAAAAGAAAGGACCAGGGTCCATAGTTCACTAGTGGTGATTCTCCTTAAGATAGATGACAGGTTGGGTGAACAAATTACAACGGGGCAATTGACAAACATCGAGAAAGCACACATGCATATACTAATCATCTTGACTCCTATGAGATTTGATTGGGCATTACAACATTATACATAGACCGTAATCCAACTGCATCTATGACTAATAATTGCAGGTTATCATCTGAACCCCCTCCTGTATTAAGTTGTAAACAACAGATAATTTCATTAAGCATTGTGTGTAAAGTAAACAATACGATTGTTCTATGAACAAAGGATTGTTGTTTTCTCCCTAGTAGCAACAACACATCTAGTACCTTAGAGATTTCTATCACTTCCCCAGATTACTAGAGGCATGAACCCACTATCGAGCATAAATACTCGCTCTTGGAGTTGCTAGCATCTACTCCGCCAAGATAGCTACTAACAACAGAAAGCATGCAAGATCACAAATAACAAAGACATGATAGAATCAATAATCAACCTTAAATCGCATTTCAATATCCATCGGATCCCCGCAAACACAACATGTATGATTACAAATAGATGATCCTGATCATGAACAGAGCTCACAAGATCTAAACATGATAGCACAAAAGAGAAGAACCAACCATCTAGCTACTACATGGACCCGTAGTCCAAGGATGAACTACTCACGCATCACACAGGAGGCTTGCATGGTGATGAAGAAGGCCTCCAGGGTGAATTCTCCCCTCCGGCAGGGTGCCGGGAAGAGCTTCAGATCCCTCCCAATCTAGGGATGGAGATGATGGCGGTGATACATTGCAAATGTATCTATAATTTTTGATGTTCCATGCTTGGTTTTATCTACTTTCTTATGTTTTGTCCACACTTTGGAGTACTTTTCATATGATTTCTTGGACTAACCTATTAACAAGATGCCACAGTGCCAGTTGCCTGTTTTCTGCTATTTTTGGTTCCAGGAAAGTCAGAAAATCAATATTCTCAGAATTGGACCGGACAAAAGCCAAAGTTGATATTTTCCCGGAAGACTCACGAAGCCAGAAGGAGAGTCGGAGAGGGGCCACAAAGTGGCCACACCACCCCATGGCGCGGGTCCCCCCAGGCCACGCTAGGGCATGGTGTGGTCCCCCTAGCCTCCCACCGACCTTGCCCTCTGGCCTATAAGAAGCCTCCCGAGGCATAAACCCTAGGTCGTCAATCAGAAATCCACGAAAAGTTCCACAGCGCCGCCGCCACCGAAGGGGAGATTCGGGGGACAGAAAGTCTCTGTTCCGGCACCCTGCCGGGACAGGGAAGTTCCCCCGGAGCCATCTCCATCGATATCCATCACCGTTGCTGATTCCCATGATGATGAGGGAGTAGTTCTTTCTCGAGGCTAAGGGTTCTACCGGTAGCTATGTGTTCATCTCTCTCTATGCATGATCTTATTGTGATCATGAGCTTGTAATCTATAGATCTAGCTTGCTACTCAAGTGCTTTAATAGATCTCTGCTCTCCCCATGTGTGTGAAAGTGACAGCGTACTCACCATGGTGGCACTTAGGCTAGAGATTACAAATACTTGTTATGAGTTATATTTGGAGTTGGATGTCTTTATGAAATTGTGGTGTTTGTTGGACTCATCTAGTACTCAAGGTGACAGTGTGGGGTTTTCTAGATGGGAAAGGCTTACTCTGAGGAGTGATGTTATAGCCCTACCTTCGATTAGAGTGTTCAACCGGAGAGTAGTTAAGAGTAGTATCATAAAGAGAATATATTTATATGAGAGTGTTCACTAGTGAAAGTATGATCCCTAGGCCTTGTTTCTAAGCATTGATAGACCGTTTGCAATTAGATCTGTTACATGTTTGCTTGCTTCCATCTTTATTTCAGTTTGCCTTTAGTCTTTTCCACGCCATCAAGTTATTTTATAGCACCCTTACCACTTATAATTATCCATACCACTTGTATTTCACTATCTCTTCACCGAACTAGTGCACCTATACACCTGACAAGTGTATTGGGTGTGTTGGGGACACAAGAGACTTCTTGTATCTTGAGTGCAGGGTTGCTTGAGAGGGGATACCTTTGACCACTTCCTCCCTGAGTTCGATAAACCTTGGGTGATCCACTTAAGGGAAAACTTGCTGCTGTTCTACAAACCTCTGCACTTGGAGGCCCAACAACTGTCTACAAGAATAGAAGTGCGTAGACATCAAGCTATTTTCTGGCACCGTTGCCGGGGAGGAAAGGTAAAAGGTATTCACACCGGAGGATTAAAGAAGAAGAACCTCCCACGGCAAACGCCTATCCTCCAGTGTGAGTACTCGAAGTTATTTCCTTTAGATTCTGCAATTTTGTCTTTTTGTTTCTTGTTTTCACTAGTTAGGCTTAATGGAAAACAACAACAAAATTAGAGAGCTTTATAGTATTTATCTTGAGTTAGGACATGAAGTGTTTGAAGAGAAAATTAAAAAACCTATGGAACTTTATTTGCATGCTAATAGAAATATTGTTAGTATGAATTCTTTGGACACCATTATTGCTAATGCCATGGAAAAGTCTAAGCTTGGGGAAGCTAGTTTCTATGAAAATGATCTTTTTAGTTCCCCGGCTTTGGAAGATAGGTATTCTATTGCTTATGATGATAGTAAACCTCCAATATATGATGATTACAATGATGAATATGATATTTTCAATCCACCTACTATTGAGGAGGAAATTAATTATGATTACAATATGACTCCTATATTTGATGATAGCTATTTTTTTGAATTTTCTCCCACTATGATTAATAAGAATGACTATGCTTATGTGGAGAGTATTAATTCTTTTATGCATGTGGCTCATGATAAGAATGTTTCTTGTGATATTTATATTGTTACTTTTATTCATGATGCTAGTGAAAGTTATTATGAGAGAGGGAAACACTGTTTTAGGCATCTCAATAATATTAAGTTTCCCCTCTTTATGTTGAAAGTCTTGAAGTTGCACTTGTTTTGTTTTCCTATGCTTGTTGCTTTGTGCTTTAAAGACTTGTTTCTTTACAAGATTCCTATGCATAGGAAGTGGGTTAGACTTAAATGTGTTTTGAATTTGCTTCTTGATGCTCTCTTTTACTCCAATTCATATTTCTTTTGTGATCATCTTCTCAAACTATCATGCCTAACTTAAAGGCGTTAAAGAAAATGACTTATTGGAATATAACCCAAAAGTTTTAGATGAGTCTTGAAAGTTATTATCTCTATAATAACCGCTCCTTATCCTTTTTATTTGCTTTTTGTGCCAAGAGTAACCTCTAATGAGAGAGAAGTAATGATTGGGAAAATTGCTGTCCCGAAACAGATTTCTGTGCATCACCGTAAAAATTCGTGAGAGAGCTCTATATGTCGGATTGGGCTGTAATTGTTTGTTCTTCTTCCCCAGGTTGTTATCTAACTTTCGTTAGTTCAACACTTTTTTATTGGAGCAACAGAAGGTCTTCTAAAAAATTCGTATTTACCCGCTGGTCTCTTTTGACAGATTTCTGCCATTATTTGCATTTGCTTCTTCTTGTTTCCTTTTTGAGTTCTTTTGGAGAATTGAGCTTTTTGAGAGAAGTGCTTCAGTATCTAGTGTTCTAATTGAAGTTTATTGGTGTTGGAACTGAACCTTAAGACCTTTTATTTTGAGTGCACTAATGTTGCTAATAAAGATTGTGTGAAGTTTTGTATGAAGGAAAAAATTTCAGGTGTATGGAAGGAATGAGTAATGAGATGAAGGAATGAGTAATGAGATGAAGGATGGACTAAAGCTCAAGCTTGGGGATGCCACGCGTGTCACCCCAAGAAATATCCAAGAAGTACAAGCGTCAAAGCTTGGGGATGCCCAGGGCATCCCCTTCTTCATCAATAAAAATCCCAGGTTTCTTCCAAACGCTTCATTTTTATTGTTTAATGCACAGTTGTGTTTTTCTTGGAGCGTCTTCTTTTTCGTTTTCGTTTTGGTTTTTAGTTTGCTTGGTTTGCTTAGTTTTCTGAATAAATTGGTTGGACCCCCTCTTTCATACACTGGTTTGCAAAATGGTTTGGTTTGGTTTGGAAAAGAGTAGGAAAGCTCATGCTTAAGTGGTAAAGAGAGCTCGTTTTTGACTGTGGCCTATGCTTTGTCATGCCATGCTTGATATTGTTTTGGCTTTATGCTTAGTATTCTTTGATATAGCATGACTAGTTATAAACAATTGAGATTGCTTAATGTGCCTTGGATGAATCATGCGTTGTTTTAGCATATTAAAGCATAGTATAGTGGTATTCTCCTTTGATGCTTCATTTGGGTTGACTTGGCACATGCTCACACCATGTTATGACTATCCCAAGTCACCAATGCCTTTGTGATCCTTTAGTTTTCAACTTGTAGTATCACTTTATGCTTTGATCAATGATGTTTTGTCGCTCTGCATGATTATGGCCATTATTGCTCTCTTAGTTTGTCGCTCCCAGTCTTTTGCTAGCCTCCACAACAAAGTATGAGTTCCACTCATGCATCCAACTCCCTAAACCAAGTTATTCCAAAGAGTCCACCATACCTACCTACTAGCATATGCTATTCCGAGTATATTCATGCTTTTGTTTACCTTCCAAATTAAACTTGTTATGAGAAAACTAGTGATTAAAGCTCTCACGAACTTGATGGCACACCTTACTTTTTGCATCTAATAAACTTGAACCATTGGGTCCTTCTTTGTTGCGTATATGCTTATGCTTTATAAGTTGAAATTAGCAGAACCATGTATCATGGGGAACGCTTTCAACATTGCACTTGTACTTTGTACCCCGTTGATATCATGTTCTTTTGCTTATGGATCCCGACGGTGTGAAATAAAAGTGGAACTTGTAAGATCATGGAGTTTGTATGTGTGTTAGAGAAACGCCTGGGCCGGTAGACTAAGCCATGCCTAATCATGGTGGAAACTTGCAGCATCACCATAATGAGCACTCTATGAAGCATCCTCAATAAAAACCTATGCAAATAGCAAATAAAAAGATCGCTGAGATGCTCATTGTCTGTTTTCCTTGTCATTTTGATTATGGGAAAGCTCCCGTATCATGTGCAAGGGTTACCCTGTTGGCGGTTATTAATGATACACATGTACTTACGATGACAAGAGCTTACTCATGACTGAAGTTGAGTAGCATGATGATCGGTCTTCGTAAGTAAGGGGCATGAGATTTCGGTTTATAACTTGTCAAGCATATCCTCTTAGTTGTGTCACTTTAACCTTAACCACTTAAAGATGCTTATGATAGGGGCAATGAGAGCCGAAAGGTACAAGTACCATAATTTTTGGAAGCTCTTTATGAGACTTGAATCCCTACTTCCTTCTATGAAGGCCTTTCTTCCACTTTTATATTGAGTCTCCACCTTCTATATTTATGCACCTACTTTGGGAGCATAGTGGCCATTCCTAGTTCTATGTGCATTGTCCCAAGACTTGTTGATTGATGCATACTTTGATATTGCTTGTTTTAAACTATTTGTATCTAGTCACTCTTATGAACTTTGAAGGTGTCCTATGCATTTATGTTTGCTAGTCTATGAGGGACAAGCTAAATGCCACTATGCTATGTTTTCTTTATGTGAAACAAACAAACGTCTTGCAAAGCATTGTTATTCATGAATCTTTTGTTTATGCCTTTTCATGTTGCAACATAGTTGCTTTGTCTTATTGCTAGAACTTTGTCTTTTATGTTATGATTGAAGTACTATGATCCCAGCTTTTTATGTTTTACAAATACTTTGATCAAGTCTTTGATGGTGCATGTCACCTCAAAAATTATTCTTTCTTTTTATCACTTACCTACTCGAGGACGAGCAGGAGTTAAGCTTGGGGATGTTGATACATTGCAAATGTATCTATAATTTTTGATGTTCCATGCTTGGTTTTATCTACTTTCTTATGTTTTGTCCACACTTTGGAGTACTTTTCATATGATTTCTTGGACTAACCTATTAACAAGATGCCACAGTGCCAGTTGCCTGTTTTCTACTGTTTTTGGTTCTAGGAAAGTCAGAAAATCAATATTCTCGGAATTGGACCAGACAAAAGCCAAAGTTGATATTTTCCCGGAAGACTCACGGAGCCAGAAGGAGAGTCGGAGAGGGGCCACAAGGTGGCCACACCACCCCATGGCGCGGGTCCCCCCAGGCCACGCCAGGGCATGGTGTGGTCCCCCTGGCCGCCCACCGACCTTGCCCTCTGGCCTATAAGAAGCCTCCCGAGGCATAAACCCTAGGTCGTCAATCAGAAATCCACGAAAAGTTCCACAGCGTCGCCGCCACCAAAGGGGAGATTTGGGGGACAGAAAGTCTCTATTCCGACACCCTGCCGGGACGGGGAAGTGCCCCCGGAGCCATCTCCATCGATCTCCACCACCATCTCCATCACCGTTGTTGATTCCCATGATGATGAGGGAGTAGTTCTTTCTCGAGGCTAAGGCTTCTACCGGTAGCTATGTGTTCATCTCTCTCTATGAATGATCTTATTGTGATCATGAGCTTGTAATCTATAGATCTACCTTGCTACTCAAGTGCTTTAATAGATCTCTGCTCTCCCCATGTGTGTGAAAGTGACAGCGTACTCACCATGGTGGCACTTAGGCTAGAGATTACAAATACTTGTTATGAGTTATATTTGGAGTTGGATGTCTTTATGAAATTGTGGTGTTTGTTGGACTCATCTAGTACTCAAGGTGACAGTGTGGGGTTTTCTAGATGGGAAAGGCTTACTTTGAGGAGTGATGTTATAGCCCTACCTTCGATTAGAGTGTTCAACCGGAGAGTAGTTAAGAGTAGTATCATAAAGAGAATATATTTATATGAGAGTGTTCCCTAGTGAAAGTATGATCCCTAGGCCTTGTTTCTAAGCATTGATACACTGTTTGCAATTAGATCTGTTACATGTTTGCTTGCTTCCATCTTTATTTCAGTTTGCCTTTAGTCTTTTCCACGCCATCAAGTTATTTTCTAGCACCGTTACCACTTATAATTATCCATACCACTTGTATTTCACTATCTCTTCGCCGAACTAGTGCACCTATACACCTAACAAGTGTATTGGGTGTGTTGGGGACACAAGAGACTTCTTGTATCTTGATTGCAGGGTTGCTTGAGAGGGGATACCTTTGACCACTTCCTCCCTGAGTTCGATAAACCTTGGGTGATCCACTTAAGGGAAAACTTGCTGTTGTTCTACAAACCTCTGCACTTGGAGGCCCAACAGCTGTCTACCAGAATAGAAGTGCGTAGACATTAGGCGGCTACAAACCCTTTCGCGGAATTTGGATCAGGTACTTAGGGTTTATGTATCGGAGGCAATATATAGGCGAAAGGGGAGGCCGAGGGGGTGCCCTAGGAGGCCACACCAGCCCCTACCATGGGCCAGGCCTGGCCACACGGCCAGGTGGTGTGGCCGGCCTTTGGCCCCTCTCCGTCTCGTCTTCTAGATCCGTGTCCCCCTCGGTGAAATATTGACTTTGGCTTTGTCCCGTCCAATTCCGAGAATATTCATTTTCTGACTTTCCTGGAACCAAAAACAGCAGAAAACAGGCAGTTGGCACTGTGGCATCTTGTTAATAGGTTAGTCCAAGAAATCATATGAAAAGTACTCCAAAGTGTGGACAAAACATAAGAAAGTAGATATAAACCAAGCATGGAACATCTAAAATTATAGATACGTTAGCAACGTATCAACGTCCCCAAGCTTAACTCCTGCTCGTCCTCGAGTAGGTAAGTGATAAAAATAAAGAATAATTTTCGAGGTGACATGTGCTGACTCGTGTAATAACGAGCTCGTTGGGAAACCCCAAGAGGAAGGTATGATGAACACAGCAGTAAGTTTCCCTCATTTATGAAACCAAGGTTATCAATCCAGTAGGAGCAACGAAACACCTCAAAGGTGTTGCTAGCTACACTTTGGCAGGGCGCACTACCGGTGTCAGCAGCAACGTGGAGACCTGCACAACACAACCACAGAACTCTGTCCCCAACTTACGATGAGGTTGTCAATCTCACCGGTTTTGCTGAAAACAAAGGATTAAACGTACCGAGTGGAAGAAACTAATAATTTGTAGAAAGTAAACACAAAGCAGTAAACAATTGATTGTAGATTGATGGTAAAAGAAAGGTCCGGGGTCCATAGTTCACTAGTGGTGGCTCTCCTTAAGATAGATGACATGTTGGGTGAACAAATTACAGCGGGGTAAATTACAAACATCGAGAAAGCAATATGCATATACTACTCATGTTGACTCCTTTGAGACTTGATTGGGCATTACAACATTATACATAGACCGTAATCCAATTGCATCTATGACTAATAATCCACCTTCAGGTTATCATCCGAACCCCCTCTAGTATTAAGTTGCAAGCAACGGATAATTGCATTATGCATTGCGTGCAAAGTAAACAATACGATTGTTCTATGAAGAAAGGATTGTTGTTTTCTCCCTAGTAGCAACAACACATCTAGTACCTTAGAGATTTCTGTCACTTCCCCAGATTATTAGAGGCATGAACCCACTATCGAGCATAAATACTAACTCTTGGAGTTGCTAGCATCTACTTGGCCAAGATAGCAACTAACAACGGAAAGCATGCAAGATCATAAATAATAAAGACATGATAGAATCAACAATCAATCTGAAATAGCATCTCAATATCCATCGGATCCCCGCAAACACAACATGTATGATTACAAATAGATGATCTTGATCATGAACGGAGCTAACAAGATCTAAACATGATAGTACAAAGGAGGAGAACCAGCCACCTAGCTACTACATGGACCCGTAGTCCAGAGATGAACTACTCACGCATCACACCGGAGGCTTGCATGATGATGAAGAAGGCCTCCAGGGTGTATTCCCCTCTCCGTAGGGTACCGGGAAGAGCTTTAGATCCCTCCTGATGTAGGGATGGAGATGACGGCGGCTACAGACTCTTTCATGATATTTTGATCGGGTCCTTAGGGTTTCTGTATCGGAGGCAATATATAGGCGAAAGGAGAGGCCGAGGGGGTGCCTGGGCGGCCAGACCACCCCCTGGCGTGGGCTAGACCTGGCCGCACGGCCAGGTGGTGTGGCCGGGCCCCAGCTCCTATCCGTCTGGTATTCTGGCTCCTGGTGTCCCTCGGTGAAAAACAGACTTTGGCTTTTGTCCCGTCCAATTTCGAGAATATTCATTTTCTGACTTTCCTGGAACCAAAAACAGCAGAAAACAGGCAACTGGCACTGTGGCTCTTGTTAATAGGTTAGTCCAAGAAATCATATGAAAAGACTCCAAAGTGTGGACAAAACATAAGAAAGTAGATAAAAAACCAAGCATGGAACATCAAAAATTATGGATACGTTAGCAACGTATCAACATCCCCAAGCTTAACTCCCGCTCGTCCTCGAGTAGGTAAGTGATAAAAGTAAAGAATAATTTTTGAGGTGACATGCACCATCACAAACTTGATCAAAGTATTTGTAAAACATTGATAGCTGGGATCATAGTACTTCAATCATAACATGAAACACAAAGTTCTAGCAGTAAGACAAAGCAACTATGTTGCAACATGAAAATGCACAAACAAAAGATTCAGGAATAACAAAGCTTTCCAAGACGTTTATTTGTTTCACATAAAGAAAACATAGCATAGTGGCATTCAACTTGTCCCTCATAGAGTAACAACATAAATGCATAGGACACCTTCAAAGTTCATAAGAGTGACTAGATACAAATAGTTTAAAACAAGAAATATCAAAGCTATGTATCAATCAACAAGCCTTGGGACAATGCATATAGAACTAAGAATGGCCACTATGGTCTCAAAGTAGGTGCATAAAGATAGAAGGTGGAGATTCAACATAAAAGTAAAAGAAAGGCCTTCATAGAAGGAAGTAGGGATTCAAGTCTCATAAAGAGCTTCGAAAAATTATGGTACTTATTAGCTTTCAGCTCTCATTGCCCCTATCATAAGGATCTTGAAGGTGATTAAGGTTAAAGTGACATAACTAAGAGGATATGCTTGACAAGTTATAAGCCGAAATCTCATGCCCCTTACTTACGAAGACCGAACCTCATGCTACTCAACTTTAGTCACAAGTAAGCTCTTGTCATTGTAAGTACATATGTATCATAGAGAACCACCAACGGGGTACCCCTTGCACATGATACAGGAGCTATCCCATAATCAAAATGACCAGGCAAGCAGACAATGATCATCTCAGCAATCTTTTTATTTGCTATTTGCATAGGTTTTTATTGAGGATGCTTCGTAGAGTGCTCACTATGGTTATGCTGCAAGTTTCCACCATGATTAGGCATGGATTAGGCTCGCGGCCCAGGCGTTTTTCTAACACAAATACAAACTGCATGATCTTACAAGTTCCCCTTTTATTTCACACCACCGGGATCCATAAGCAAAAGAACATGATATCAACGGGGTACAAAGTATAGGCGCAATGTTGAAAGCGTTCCCCATGATACATGGTTCTGCTAACTTCTTATTAAGTGCAAGAAAGTTTATTAAGTCCCCAATATATGCAACAAAGATGCACGCAATGGTTCAAGTTTATTAAGTGCAAGAAAGTAAAGTGTGCCATCAAGTTTGTGAGAGCTTTAATCACTAGTTTTCTCATAACAAGTTTAATTCGGAAGGTAGACAAAAACATGAATATACTTGGAATAGAAAATGCTAGTAGGTAGGTATGGTGGACTCTTTGGAATAACTTGGTTTTAGGAGTTGGATGCATGAGTGGAACTCATACTTGGTTACGGAGGCTAGCAAAAGACTAGGAGCGACCAACTAAAAGAGCAATAATGGCCATAATCATGTAGAGCGACAAGAAATCATTGATCCAAGCATAAAGTGATACTACAAATTGAAAATTAAAGGATCATAAAGGCTTATGGTGACTTGGGATAGTCATAACATGGTGTGAGCATGCGCCAAGTCAACCCAAATAAAGCATGAAAGGAGAATACCACAATACTATGCTTTAATATGCTAAAACAACGCATGATTCTTCCAAGGCACATTAAGCAATCTCAATTGTTTATAACAAGTCATGCTACATCAAAGAATACTAAGCATAAAGCCAAAACAATGTCAAGCATGGCATGACAAAGCATGGGCCATAGTCAAAAACAAGCTCTCTTTACCCCTTACCATGAGCTTTCCTACTCTTTTCCAATCCAAACCAAACTATTTGAAAACCAATGTATGAAAGAGGGGGTCCAACCAATTTATTCAGCAAACTAAGCAAACCAAGCAAAAGAAAACCAAAACAGAAAACGAGAAATAAGACGCTCCAAGAACAACACAACTGTGCATGAAACAATAAAAAATGAAGTGTTTCGAAGAAACCTGGGATTTTTATTAATGAGGAGGGGGATGCCTTGGGCATCCCCAAGCTTTGACGCTTGTACTTCTTGGATATTTCTTGGGGTGACACACGTGGCATCCCCAAGCTTGAGTTTTTGTCCATCCTTCATCTCATTACTCATTCCTTCCATACACCTGAAATTTTTCCTTCATACAAAACTTCACATAATCTTTATTAGCAGCATTAGTGCACTCAAGATAATAGGTCTTTAGGTTCAATTTCAACACCAATAAAACTTCCACTAAAACACAAGCTACTGTAGAACTTCCCTAGAAAATCTCAATTACCCAAAAGAACTCAAAAAGGACCAACAAGAAGCAAATGCAAATAAAGGCAGAAATTTGTCAAAACAGACCAGTAGGTAAAGATGAATTTTTCGAAGACCTTCTGTTTCCCAAATCGAAATATGTTTGAACTAACGGAAGTTAGATAACAACCTGGGGCAGAAGCACAAAAATTTACGCCTCAAAAGGATGTATAGAGATTTTACACGAATTTTTACGGTGAAGCACAGAAATCTGTTTCGGGACAGCAACTTTCCCAATCATTACTTCTCTCTCATTATAGGTTACTCTTGGCACAAAAAGCAAATAAAAAGGATAAGGAGAGGTTATTACTGAAGTAATAACTTGCAAGACTCATCTAAAACTTTTGGGTTATCTCCCAATAAGTACTTTTCTTTAACGCTTTTAAGTTAGACATAAGAAGCAAGAAAGAGAATCAAGTGTTCTCAAATGAAGAAGTATTAAGAGCAAATTTGGTTTTCATAGGAGAGGCAAAAGAAATCTGCTCTCTCTTCTTAGTGAACTGTTCTATACCTTTCTTGAGTGGGAGTTGATATTTAATGGTGCCTTCTTTCATATCAATAATGGCACCAATAGTTCTAAGAAAAGGTCTTCCCAAAGTAATAGGACATGAAGCATTGCATTCAACATCCAAAACATAGAAATCAACGGGTACATAGGCATTGTTAACCATAATAAGAACATCATTAATACTCCCCATGAGTTTATTTTTAGCATTAGCGTCAAGTGGGACATTCAAATAACAATATTCAAATGGTGGCAAATCAAGCATATCCTAAATCCTTCTAGCCATAATAGAAACACTACTATCAAGATCACATAAAGCTTTGAAATCAAATACATTCACTTTCATATTAATGATGGGTTCCCAACCATCTTCTTGTTTTATAGGAATAGAAGCCATATGTTTCATCCTTTCTTCTTTAATCTTTATGAGAGCATCAGTAATGTGTTTTGTAAAGGCCATATTCATAGCACTAGCATTAGGACTTTTAGCAAGCTTTTGTAGGAACTTAATAACTTCAGAAATATTGCAACCATCAAGATCGAAATCATAATTATAATTTAAGGTAGTTGAGCTATTACCAGCCTCAACACTAGTGGTAGTGATAGTAGAAACACTAATGTTTCTAGCAATTTCATCTTCTCTTTCCCATTTAGCATGCAATTCAGCTAATAGTCTAACATTTTCATCAATTCTAACTTGTATGGCATTAGTGGCAGCAAAGGGATTATCAATAGTTTCAGGTTTAGCAGCCATTTTATTAATCAAAGAGGATTGTGCTTCAGACAAAGATGATACATTTCTTTCAGCATTAAAATTTTCAATTGCAAACTAGGAATTTCCCTATTCAAACTCTCAAGTTGATGACTAATGTTGTTCAAAAGGGTAGATTGTTCCTCCATAGTTTTAGTAAGTAATTTATTTTGTTCATATTGCATTTGCATGAAGTTTTTAGTGGCTCTTTCAACTTCTAAAATTCTTCCTTCACTAGGTATTCCGGGTTTGCCATTATAACCATAAGTATTATTAGGAGGGTAGGGCCTATAATTGTTATTACCATAAGCATTATTGCCAAAATTATTATTTCTTATAAAGTTCACATCAACTTGCTCTTCTTGAGCAACCAAAGAGGCTAAGGGAACATGATTTGGATCAATATGAGCCTTCCCATTAACAAGCATAGACATAATAACATCAATTTTATCACTCAAGGAGCAGGTTTCCTCAACTGAATTTACCTTCTTACCTTGTGGAGCTCTTTCAATATGCCATTCAGAATAGTTAACCCTCATATTATCCAGAAGCTTTGTTGCAGCACCCAAAGTAATGGTCATAAAGGTACCTCCAGCAGCATAATCCAATAGATTTCTTGAAGAATAGTTCAATCATGCATAAAAGGTTTGGATAATCATCCAAGCAGTCAGTCCATGAGTGGGACAATTCTTTACCAAAGATTTCATTCTTTCCCAAGCTTGAGCAACATGTTCATTATCAGATTGTTTAAACTTCATTATTTCACTTCTCATAGATATAATCTTAGCAGGAGGATAGTATTTTCCAATGAAAGCATCTTTGCATTTAGTCCAAGAATCAATTCTATTCCTAGTTAAGGAATTCAACCATTCTTTAGCTTTTCCTCTCAAAGAGAAAGGAAATAATTTAAGCTTAATAATATCCCCATTTATATCCCTATGCTTTTGCATCTCACATAGTTCAACAAAGTTATTTAGATGGGCTGCAGCATCTTCATTACCAATACCAGAAAATTGTTCTCTCATAACAAGATTGAGCAAAGCAGGTTTTATTTCAAAGAAAGTAGCTTTAGGAACAGGTGAGCAATGGGTGTGCTCATAAAATCATTGTTGTTGGTGCTAGTGAAGTCACACAACTTAATATTTTCCAGAGTAGTCATTTTTTTGTGTTTTTAATAAAGAAAGCAAACTAGTAAGACTAAATTTTTTGGTGTTTGATAAAGAAACAAGCAAACAAAGAAAAAAGTAAACTAAGCAAAACAAAAACAACAAAGTAAAGAGATTGGTTATGAGGGACTCCCCTTGTGAACATATCCTTGACTCCTTGGCAACGAATCACTTTGATGGCGCGTGGTTGACGTGGGAGCTTCTTCTTCTTTAGTCCCCGGTAACGACGCTAGAAAATCACTTGCTGACTCGTGTAATAACGAGCTCGTTGGGGAACCCCAAGAGGAAGGCATGATGAGCACAGCAGTAAGTTTCCCTTAGTTATGAAACCAAGGTTATCAATATAGTAGGATCAAGGAAACACCTCAAAGGTGTTGCTAGCTGGACTTTGGCAGGGCGCACTACCGGTGTCAGCTGCAATATGGAGACCTGCACAACACAACCACAGAACTCTATCCCCAATTTACATGAGGTTGTCAATCTCATCGGTTTTGCTGAAAACAAAGGATTAAACGTACCGAGTGGAAGAAAGTAATAGTTTGCAGAAAGTAAACACAAAGCAGTAAATAGTTGATTGTAGATTGATGGTAAAAGAAAGGACCGGGGTCCATAGTTCACTAGTGGTGGCTCTCCTTAAGATAGATGACATGTTGGGTGAAGAAATTACAGCAGGGCAATTGACAAACATCGAGAAAGCAATATGCATATACTATTCATCTTGACTCCTTTGAGACTTAATTGGGCATTACAACATTATACATAGATCGTAATCCAACTGCATCTATGACTAATAATCCACCTTCAGGTTATCATCCGAACCCCCTCCAGTATTAAGTTGCAAGCAACGGATAATTGCATTACGCATTGCGTGTAAAGTAAACAATACGATTGTTCTATGAATAAAGGATTGTTGTTTTCTCCCTAGTAGCAACAACACATCTAGTACCTTAGAGATTTCTGTCACTTCCCCAGATTACTAGAGGCATGAACCCACTATCTAGCATAAATACTAACTCTTGGAGTTGCTAGCCTCTACTTGGCCAAGATAGCTACTAACAACGGAAAGCATGCAAGATCACAAATAACAAAGACATGATAGAATCAATAATCAATCTAAAATATCATCTCAATATCCATCGGATCCCCACAAACACAACATGTATGATTACAAATAGATGATCTTGATCATGAATGGAGCTCACAAGATCTAAACATGATAGCAAAAAGGAGGAGAACCAGCCATCTAGCTACTACATGGACCCGTAGTCCAGAGATGAAGTACTCACGCATCACACCGGAGGCTTGCATGATGATGAAGAAGGCCTCCAGGGTGAATTCCCCTCTCCGACAGGGTGTCGGGAAGAGCTTCAGATCCATCCCGATCTAGGGATGGAGATGATGGGCGGCTACAGACTCTTTCGTGGATTTTTGATCGGTTCCTTAGGGTTTCTGTATTGGAGGCAATATATAGGCAAAAGGAACAGACCTGGTCACACGGCCAGGTGGTGTGGTCGGGCCCCATCCCCTCTCCGTCTCGTATTCTAGCTCCTGGTGTCCCTCAGTGAAAAACTGACTTTGGCTTTTGTCCCGTCCAATTCCGAGAATATTCATTTTCTAACTTTCCTGGAACCAAAAACAGCAGAAAACATGCAACTGGCACTGTGACTCTTGTTAATAGGTTAGTCCAAGAAATCATATGAAATGTACTCCAAAGTGTGGACAAAACATAAGAAAGTAGATAAAACCAAGCATGGAACATCAAAAATTATGGATACGTTTGCAACGTACCAACATGCACCATCACAAACTTGATCAAAGTATTTGTAAAACATTGATAGCTGGGATCAGAGTACTTCAACATAGCATGAAAGATATAGTTCTAACAATAAAACATAGCAACTATGTTGTAACATGAAAAGGCACAAACAAAAGATTCATGAATAACAATGCTTTGCAAGACTTTTGTTTGTTTCACATAAAGAAAGCATAATGATAATGGTATTCAGCTTGTCCCTCATAGTGTAGCAAAACATAAATGCATAGGACACCTTCAAAGTTCATAAGGGCGACTGGATACAAATAGTTTAAGAACAAGCAATATCAAAGTTATGCATCAATCAACAAGTCTTGGGACAATGCACATTAAACTAAGAATGGCCACTATGCTCTCTCAATAGGTGCATAAAGATAGAAGATGGAGACTCAATATAAAAGTAAAAGAAAGGCCTTCATAGAAGGAAGCAGAGATTCAAGTTTCATAAAGAGCTTCCAAAAATTATGTTACTTATTAGCTTTCAGTTCTAATTGCCCCTATCATAAGCATCTTTAAGTGATTAAGGTTAAAGTGACACAACTAAGAGGAAATGCTTGACAAGTTATAAGTTGAAATCTCATGCCCTGTAACTACCTCCGTGAATTACGCTCTTAGTTAATGCCTGGATGAACGAAAGTGGTTAAAATAGTACGGTGGGGCCCAGGGCCACTCACGGTAGACCTTTCGGCCGTCCTAACCACTTTCAGTCAACGGGACAAGAACGAGCGGCGTAATCGGCAGGCGAAGGGATCAAATACATACACAAATGAGTATGTATGCAAGCCACATACAACAGTACATCAGAGCCATTCCATCTAAAAGAAATAGAAATATTGCAACGCCATACGGCAAGATCCAAATATCCTAGATAGATATAATAATTTAGGATAGCTCCTCATACATCACACATCAGAGTGTCAGGCGGAAGCGGAAAACAAGATCCGAGTACGGATAAGAAGCAAATTGGCATAAGATGCCCCATAAATAAACACATCCCGCCCACAGATCACACGGATCCCCGTTCCCGGAATCTCTACACCAAATTATCGTTCCCAACATCATCTGTCTCTTCCGCCCAGTATCCATCTTGCGGGTACACCTGTTCATCTGAATCAAATAATTTATCATGTGAGACCCTAGGGGTACTCAGCAAGTCTTTATGCCACTAAAGGGGACACAACCTGGGGTGACGCATTTGCAGCAAAAGATAATACCTACAATTCTATAGAGACTCGCTAACCTTCCGCCTAACCAATGATAGACGGAAGTCCGTGAATTAAGAACAACAGTTATAACAGTATAATTAACAGATCCATCCTCCTCCTCGCTTACCAACGAGGAAGCGGACGAACAACCCCCATTATCCGTTGGCAGTTTTTATTAACCATTCCATGAGTATTGCACTATTTACTAGTCAAGTACTTAGTCAATTTAAAAGCGGTACTTTAGTTATACTTGTCTATGATCGAGAAACTGTGCTCCAAGTCGTCCATAACCGCGGACACGGCTTTCAGAAAGATTTACCTTGCAGGGGTGCACGAATAGCAACACACACTCGATCAACCTCGGAAAAACCAAATCAAAACCCAACAAGGCATTCACGACAAAGCAATCACAGGATTCAGAAATATTTTAGGCGGCCACCCCATTAAGCTACCCGCAGCGAAGTTGGACGACTCCGAGACGGACCCAAGGTTTGTGTGGACGGCGGTAAACGACTGGGAACCCGAAAATGTGACTGGGCTTGTCGATACAGCGAAAACGTGTCACGATCCAAAACAGTACAGGTGCTCCACGCACAATCTTAAATAAGCAGTAACATGGCATAAGTACAGAATAGTAATAAAGCCCCAAACTAATTGTGGCCCCAAGAAATAAGAATGAATCAAGCTCTAGCTCAGGGGGGTCCATAAGGCCTCCCGGATGTGGATAGTGCGAATAAACAAGGAACAGGAATCAAGTACTTGGGGTCCTACGGGACACAAGTGAGCATGAAAAACCAAATAGCAGATATTGCTCACCGGTGCCTCTTTCATTAGTTGTCCCATTACTACTCAGGTTATGTTGTTTAGGTACCTCGTTATCCATCCGACACTCACATACCCTAAGCATGCTTTTCTACGACTCGCATGGCTCAAACAACTCCTGTAGTAATGGCTCATGGGACCGGAACAGGCTTAATGTGGTTTAAAAGTAAAGGCTATGCAGTACTTGGGATTCAATTTAATGCAATCGCGACTCAATGATGCAAGAATAAGATAGAGGCAATAGTACTGTATGTATGCAAGCATGTGGTAGTGCTTGCCTGGCAGCTCAGTTGAAGCGAGAGATGGATCTGGGTAATACTCCTGTGATTCCTGGTAAACCTCCTGTTGGGTGTCTATTCGAAGAAGAACCAAACAAACAAGGGCCAACATAAATAAAGTGCGCAAGCATATGAATTGAAATGCAAAAAGCAACCAAGCATGCCATGATGAATGATGCACAATTTACATGGCATTAAGGTAGCATGGCAAAGGTGAGATGTGGATACAAGAATTAAAGCACTTTAATATTTATTTGCCCAAGTTTTATTGTCATAAACAGTTCAGAATTTAAATGTTGACATGATGCATGCTGCAATTCAGAACAAGGACTGCATAAATAGAATGGGCTCGTCGCGCTGATCGATTTAGACATATTATTTGCCAAATTTGGAATTATAAAACAAAAGTTATTAATTAACCAAGTAAAAGGGCATTTTCTCGTAATTTTAATCAACTCGAAATTTAAAGTGTTCAAAATATATGTTGAAGGGCATATTTGACTTCCTCACATTTTTCTGACTCCAAAACATATATTATTTGGATTTGTATTTTGAAAATTATTTGAATCTGAAAAGAATTTGAATTTAAATAAATTTGAAAAGATTTGAATAAAAACAAACTCAGCGAAAAACTTTTTACACCCAGGGAATTCTAGCCACAGTCACTGAATGGTGGGCCTGGTGCTGACTGGCCACGCGCGCGGGAAAAACTTTTGTCACCGCAGGCTGGGCTAGCCCACAGAGACTGACAGGGTGGGGCCAGCGGCTGAAGGCCCACGTGCCAGCGGAAAACCCCCAGCGGCTGACTGGTGGGGCGCCAGCTGGACCGCGGGTTGCGTCTGAGAAAACGGAGGGGTTTTCTTGCAAAACTTCCAGAGCGGCTGGCAGGTGGGGACACTAGGAGCGCGGGTTGCAGTAATTAAAAAGGGGAGGGGCTTTTTGCAAAACGACCACACCCGGGGTACTGTTTATCGTTCTCCTCCGTCTGGCGGCAGGCGCGTGCGCGGGCGGAGCGGGGATTCGATCCCGGGTCGCGGGAGTCCGCGTTGAGGAGGCTAACCGGTGCGGTGGTGCTGGGGGAGCTGCCAGGGAGGTGGACGCGGGCTAGATAGGGCGAGCGTGGCGCGGGAAAGTAGCAGATGCTGGCGAGCTCTGGCGCGCGGAGAGCGTTCGACCAAACGCACGGCGAGGCCAGAGTGATACGGCGAGGCGGAGGTTGTCAGGAAGAAGAAGATGCTCACCGCGGGCTCGCTGGTGGGCTTGGATCGGCGCGAGGAGCGGTGGATCAACGGCGAGGCTGGTGGCCGGAGTTTTAGGGTTTCGCGTCGGGCGGCGAGGAACTGGCGGTGCTGGGGCTTCTCCTCCGCGACGGCGTGTACTGGGCGACGCAGGGGGATATCCTCGATCTCCCAGACCACTTCCATGACAAGCTCGACGGCCGGAACGAGGAGATGGCGGCGGTAGTCGGCGGTGACTGGCGGCAGGTGGGGGCGACGGTGGAGAATACGGGGAAGGAGGGGGTGCTCTGGGGCGGATCTGGCGAGGCCAGAGAGGCGTGAGGAGGAGGGGAAAGTGAGAGGGAGAGAGGGGAGGCAGGTGGGAGCGGGGTAGATGGAAAAAGGGGCTTCGGCCCTTTCCTCCTTCCTCCCGAGCACGTGGGTGAGCAGGCTGGGGCTGGTCCTGGCGAGGTAGGGGTGGCTGCAGGTGGGGCTGGGGTGGCGCAGCTGCAGGTGGGGCTGGTAGGAGGAAGATAGAAGAGAGAAAGGAGAGGGAGTAGCTAGGGCTAGGTTAGATGGGGCTCGGGTTAGGGTTAGGGTTTTGTCTAGCTTAGAGAGAGAGCTAGGTCTAGCTAGGGTGGGGCCAGCTAGAGAGAGGGGCTTGGCATGGAGGCCAAGCTAGAGAGAGAGAGAGGAAGGTTTTAGAGTTAGGGTTTAGGAGAGGATTAGAGAGAGAGAGAGAACTAGATAGGTTAGATGTTTAGATATTTGAATTTATTTTGGTTTAAGAGATCATGTCAAGAAGGACCCTAGTGCTTGAACTTGCATAAGCTAATGTGGAAAAGAAACTAGAAAGAAGAGGAAGAAAAGAAGATGGTGAAATAGGCTCATATGACCACCCATGTAGATAAATAAAATAAAATGAATGTAAATGGTGTGGATAAAACCAACTCAAATGGAGCATGGTGGAGGCTAGAATGATCATGAGGTGGAGGTGGAAAGAATTCCAAGAAAAAGAAAAAGAAATGAATTAAGGAATAGGCCTCATATGGTTCATGCATGGAGAATAAAATAAGAAGATAAAGAGAGGGGTGAGACTATGAGGAGGGAGTAATGGTGGTAGATGTTTCCCCAAGATAAGATCCACTAAAACAAAAGAAAACCCAATGAGGTGGAGGTGGTGTAGAGCTTGCATGGCCCATGCAAAAATAATAATGCCATTATTTATTTTGTGACAACAATAATAATATGATGGCATTATTCTTATGCATTTCCAAAAATGGAGATAAAACCAAGCACAAGAATTTAGAAGATTGATCCACCCCAATACATGAGCTAGAATTAAAATGTCACAAGAAAAAGAATTACAAGCTCACGGTGAAGGGATGGTGGAATTATAAAGTGGTAGAAAGAAAGGTGGTGGAATGGAATAAAAGATATGCCCACAACTCAACTTGGGCATTTATACAATATATCAATAGCCAAATATAATATCAAGAAGCAAATACAATTAATAATGCATGTGAGAGAAGAACCAAAAGAAAAAGGGTTTTATATGATGCTCAAATGCAAGGTGGCATGATGACATGAGCATGATATAATTATGATGCAACAATAATCTATATGGAGTAGCCAATATCTTACTAGGACAAGTAGCATTACAATTGTTAGACAATTGGGGTGCTACATGCCCCTTGCTTACGAGTACCGAACCTCATGCTACTCAACTTCAGTCACAAGTAAGCTCTTGTCATTGTAAGTACATATGTATCATAGAGAACCGCCAACGGGGTACCCCTTGCCCCATAACACAGGAGCTATCCCATATCAAAATGAGAAGGCACCAGACAATGAGCATCTCAAAGATCTTTTATTTGCTATTTGCATAGGTTTTTATTGAGGATGCTTCATAGAATGCTCATTATGGTTATGATGCATGTTTCCACCATGATTAGGCATGGCTTAGGCTAGTGGCCCAGGCGTTTCTCTGACACACATACAAACTCCATGATCTTACAAGTTCCACTTTTATTTCACACCACCGGGATCCATAAGCAAAAGAATCATGATATCAACAGAATAATAAGTGCAATGTTGATAGCGTTCCCCATGATACATGGTTATGCTAACTTCAACTTATAAAGCGCAAGCATATACGCAACCAAGATGGACACAATGGTTCAAGTTTATTAAGTGCGAGAAAAGTAAAGCATGCCATCAAGTTCGTGAGAGCTTTAATCACTAGTTTTCACATAACAAGTTTAATTCGGAAGGTAGATAAAAACATGAATATACTTGGAATAGCAAATGCAAATAGGTAGGTATGGTGGACTCTTTGGAATAACTTGGTTTTATTTGGAGTTGGATGCATGAGTGGGACTCATCTTGGTTATGGAGGCTAGCAGAAGACTGGAAGCGACCAGCTAAGAGAGCAATAATGGCCATAATCATGCAAAGCGACAAGACATCATTAATTAAAGCATAAAGTGATATTACAAGTCGAAAACTAAAGGATCATAAAGGCTAGGTGACTTGGGATAGTCATAACATGGTGTGAGCATGCGCCAAGTCAACCCAAATAAAGCATCAAATGAGAATACCACAATACTATGCTTTAATATGCTAAAACAACGCATGATTCTTTCAAGTCACATTATGCAATATCAATTGTTTATAACATGTCATGATACATCAAAATCACTATGCATAAAGTCAAAAAAATATCTAGCATGACATAACAAAGCATAGGCCACAGTCTAAAACAAAGGATTAAATGTATTGTGTGGAAGATAGTAATAACTTGAGAAAGTAAACAGAAAACAAAAAATAGTTGTAGATTGATGGTAAAAGAAAGGATCGGGGTCCATAGTTCACTAGTGGTGATTCTCCTTAAGATAGATGACATGTTGGGTGAACAAATTACAGCGGGGCAATTGACAAACATCGAGAAAGCATACATGCATATACTAATCATCTTGACTCCTATGAGATTTGATTGGGCATTACAACATTATACATAGACCGTAATCCAACTGCATCTATGACTAATAATCCACCTTCAGGTTATCATCCGAACCGCCTCCAGTATTAAGTTGCAAGCAACAGATAATTGCATTAAGAATTGTGTGTAAAGTAAGCAATACGATTGTTCTATGAACAAAGGGTTGTTGTTTTCTCCCTAGTAGCGACAACACATTTATTACCTTAGAGATTTCTGTCACTTCCCCAGATTACTCTAGGCATGAACCCACTATCGAGCATAAATACTCCCTCTTGGAGTTGCTAGCATCTACTCGGCCAAGATAGCTACTAACAACAGAAAGCATGCAAGATCACAAATAACAAAGACATGATAGAATCAATAATCAATCTGAAATAGCATCTCAATATCCATCAGATCGCCGCAAACACAACATATATGATTACAAATAGATGATCTTGATCATGGACGGAGCTCACAAGATCTAAACATGATAGCACAAAGGAGAAGAACCAACCATCTAGCTACTACATGGACCCGTAGTCCAATGATGAACTACTCACGCATCACACCGGAGGCTTGCATGGTGATGAAGAAGGCCTCCAGGGTGAATTCTCCCCTCCGGCAGGGTGCTAGGAAGAGCTTCAGATCCCTCCCGATCTAGGGATGGGGATGATGGGCGGCTATAGACTCTTTCGTGGAATTTTGATCGGTTCCTTAGGGTTTCTGTATCGGAGGCAATATATAGGTGAAAGGGGAAGCCGAGGGGGTGCCCTAGGCGGCCACACCACCACCTAGCGCGGGCCAGGCCTGGTTGGCCTCTGGCCCCTCTCTGTCTCGTCTTCTACCTCCGTGTCCCCCTCAGTCAAATATTGACTTTGGCTTTTGTCCCATCTAATTCCGAGAATATTCATTTTCTAACTTTCCTGGAACCAAAAATAGCAGAAAATAGGTTGCTGGCACTGTGGCATCTTGTTAATAGGTTAGTCCAAGAAAGTGTATAAAAATACTCCGAAGTGTGGACAAAACATAAGAAAGTATATATAAACCAAGCATGGAACATCAAAAATTATAGATACGTTAGCAACGTATCATCATCATCTATGGCATCAAGGTTGCCCTCCTCGAGATGCGCGACAGGTAGTGACAGGAGCAGAATAGGACCCTCAAAAAGAAATGACGGTCAAATCAGCCAACACTAGTTTACATCCATTAAAACTAAAGCTAGTGTTTAGAAAAGGAATGGATCAAACTTACCAAAATACAGATGATTCCAGACATAAACACTGCCACTCTCAGTGGCTACAAACACCAGACCCTTGTGGATAAGTGCATCACTATATCTGAAATAACACTAGAACTGGTTCTCAAGAACTGTCCATGCATACTCATCGCCATCAAGGGTAGCAATTGAGTAGTCGAAGATAGCGACAAGAGAGAAATCTAAATAATCCACCGCAGTTGTGGGCGCTCGGCAAATAGCAATCTTCCGGAGGATAATAGGGCGATCATTATGCATGAATATAAACGGATCGTTGGTGGGTACAAACTCATTGACTTGTGGGAGAGGAACGCGTTGATGAGTGTACACATTGACAAGCTCCCACTTGCACTCGGACCCAACAGTGGCGATCCAATCTCCATTGGCACCTACCCACTGCTTACCCATACAATTCGGGAACACAGCGTCAGAGGAGAACCTGTCCAGCTGCGTCAGCTTGCATGTCGTGCCCTTGCCCTCGAAGCACTCGTTGCATTCCCATGGTTTCTTAGTTGAGTGAGAATGAAGAACACAGCGGAGGCCAAACGGCTGAGAAGCATGTAAAGTTGCACTATATTTTGCCGATTCAAGAAGATATTGGGACGAACTAGCGAGGCTCGCGGTGGTGATGACGTCGCATTTGGTTATGAGTTCTTCAAGCGGGCCTTCGGTAAAAACATGCTGGAACAGCTCAGAATCATCACTATCCTTGCTCGGTCCTGCCATCGCAAGGGAGCTGATGGAAGTTGGCACAATGGCTTGATTTGGTTTTCTAGAAAAGAGGGTAGATCGATGGCGGCAGGCGGGACAAGGAGAAGAACAAACACTCTCATATTGTGCGGTGAACAGGATCGGAAAGCGGCATTGTGGAGGAGAAGAACGACGGCGCTTGGCGTAGAGGTAGGGTACTGGGGAAGTGGGGATATATCGTATAGGCGAGGTTGAATAAAATGAAAATAGACACATGTTCCTTTGCTCTAGTTCCCTTCTGAATAGTACTACTCTGCTCCTAGTTCCCTCCACAATAAATCTTTCTTGTAAATCGAAGAGGAAGTAGTATGAAGAGTAGGGCCCGATCATCTGCTCTCTCGAGGAGCCGAACCCGACTATTTTCTTTGCTAAACTTTATGGTCCTTTATGCTAAATGCATGGACTTTAGTGTAATTTTACCTTTTATTAGGTCCTTGGTGTAAAATATACCCCCACCATATGTGTAAAATTCTAACCAAAAAGTGTAAGTGGTGAAATTTGAACAAATTTAAGCTTAGTTATAAACGAGTATGAAAATTCTTGGATTTCAAGCCGAAGGACCAAGGTCAAGGCCATATCAACATCATACTTTATGGTGATGATGTCATGTCCAAGAATTAGCATGCCGATAGATTTGGACATATTTTGAAAACAATCAAAGATGAAGTAGTACAAAGAGTATGGTCGATCAGCTGCTCTCTCAAGAAGGAGCCATACACGACTGTTTTCCTTCCTTATTTTTAGGGGGTGCTAAATGTATGGACATCGATGTAATTTTCCCTTTTTGGGGTACTTGATGTAAAATGTACTTCCACACACCGTGTAAAATTCTAACCTAAAAGTGTAAGTGCTGAAATTTAGACGATTTTAAGCTTACTTGTCAACGAGTATGAACATTCTTGGATTTCAGTCGAACGACCAAGGTCAAGGCCATATAAACATCATACTTTATGTTGATGATCCCATATCAAAGAATCTGCATGGCAACACATTTGGCCATATTTTGAAAATAATCGAAGAGGAAGTAGTACGAAGAGTTTGGCTCAGATCAACTGGTCTCTTGATAAGGATCCGAAACAGAAAGTTTTCCTTTGTAGGGTCCTTTGTGCTAAATGTATGGACCTCCATGTAATTTTCCCTTTTTTAGGTCCTTGATGTAAAATGTACTCCCACCGACCGTGTAAAATTATAACCTAAAAGTAAGTGGTGAAATTTAAACAAATTTAAGCTTAGTTATCAACGAGTATAAACCATATTCTTGGATTTTCAAGACAAACAGCCAAGGTCAAGGCCATATCTACATCATACTTTATGCATATGATCCCATATCCAAGAATTTGCATGCCGACAAATTTGGCCATATTTTGAAAACAATCGATGATGAAGTCGTGTGAAGAGTGTGGCTCGATAAGTTGCTCTCTAGAGAAGGAGTCGAACCTGACTATTTTCCTTGCTTAATTTAAGGGTCCTTTGTGCTAAATGTATGGACCTCGATGTAATTTTCACTTTTTAGGTCCTTGATGTAAAATGTACTTCCACGCCCGTGTAAAATTCTAACCTAAAAGTGTAAGTGGTGAAATTTCGATGATTTTAAGCTTACTTGTCACCAAGTATGACCAATATTGGATTTCAAGCCGAATAACCAAGGTCAAGGCCATATCAACATCATACTTTATGTTGATGATCCCATATGAGAGAATTTGCATGGCAACAAATTGCCCTATTTTGAAAACAATCGAAGAGGAAGTAATGTATATAGTTTGGCTCAGATCAGCTGATCTCTCGAGAAGGAGCCGAACCAGAAAATTTTCCTTTTAGGGAGCTTTATGATAAATGTATGGACCTCAATGTAATTATTGCTTTTTTCGGGTCCGTGATGTAAAATGTACTCCGACCAACCATGTAAAAATCTAACCTAAAAGTAAGTGGTGAAATTTAAATGAATTTAAGCTTAGTTGTCAACGAATATGAACCATTCTGGGGTATCAAGATGAATGACCAAGGTCATGATCCCATATTCAAAAAATTGTACCCCGACAAATTCTGCCATATTTTAAAAACAATCGAAGATGAAGTAGTATGAAGAGTATGGCTCGATAAGCTACTCTCTTGAGAAGGAGCTGAACCCGAATGTTTTCCTTGCTTAATTTTAGGGTCCTTTGTGCTAAATGTATGGACATCGATGTAATTTTCCCTTTTTAGGTCCTTGATGTAAAATGTACTTCCATGCCCGTGTAAAATTCTAACCTAAAAGTGTAAGTGGTGAATTTTCGACGATTGTTTAGCTTACTGGTTAACAAGTATGACCATTATTGGATTTCAAGTTGAACGACGAAGGTCAATGCCATATATACCAACCATCATACTTTATGTTGATGATCCCATATGAGAGAATTTGCATGGTGACAAATTTGGCCATACTTTGAAAACAATCGAAGAGGAAGTAGTATCTAGAGTTTGGCTCAGATCAGCTGATCTCTCGAGAAGGAACCGAACCCGAACTTTATGGTCCCATATCCATGAATTTGCATGGCGACATATTTGGTCATATTTGTAAAACAATCAAAGAAGAAGTAGTATGAAACATATGGCTCAGTCAGCTACTCTCTCGAGAAGGAGCCGAACCCGACTACTACTCCCTCTAGCCCAAATTAATTGACTTGCATTTATCAGATTCGAATGCATCTAGCACTAGAACATGTTTATATACATCCGAATCTAGACAAATTCGAGTCAAGTAATTTGAGGGAGTACAATAGAGTAGCAATTCAAATTTTCCCAGTTTTGAAATTTTCACTTCCTTCACAAACATCGGGGGAAGGATATTCAATAGATCGTCATTCACAGTACTACTAGTACTACAGGGTATAGTGAGTAGTAACAAAAGAAACTATTTTTGATGATAGTACCAAAAGAAAGGACATCCCAAAAAAAATTCATTCAACCATTAACATAACAGCATGAGTTTACATATAAAGGACTTGTTGCTGAACTAGTGCAGGTCTGGCGCCTCCTAGCACCTAGTCCGCGCCGCTAGCGGTAGCTCGTGACATTGGCACCAACGCCAGCTCCAGCGACATAGCCGGTGTAACATCCTAAATCTTTAATCAAGATTAATCAAGATCAAATCTACCCAAGTTAGGGTTAACAAAAACTTTTCCATTTAAAATCTTTAAGCATTCATATGTGTGTGCATCTAAAATAGGACTTGTTGTAAATTTCCATCATTGAGAGATCTATTGGTTGTAAAATGACTCTAAGGTGAATTACACATCATCTAGATCATCCCCAAGCAAATACCAAAGAAAAAGAAATCAAAAATAATTAAATAAGGAAATGGTCACTTTTGCCATTTTAATCACCTAGCCCACTTTGGGTGTTCCTAGCACTCAATTTCCAATAGAGAATATTGTGGTTCTTTGCACCCCTTTCTAGTGCAAGTAGTGATGTGCCAAGTCCCACTTTGTGATCTCCCAAAAACATTCAAACTCTAATTTTAAATGACATTTGAAAATTGAATCTAGTTCATATGTATAGATCACACTTTTTCAAAAACCACTCAAATGAATTCCATTTGACAAATCCTAGCAACAAGAGATGCTCAAGCATGAGACCAACAACACCAGCAAATTTCATTTCAAAATTCCAAATTTGAATTCATACGGCCATTTGATCGAACACTTGGTGGGAAGAATCAAACTGGCCTAACTATCACTATTTTTGATCAAATTTTGTCAAGCCATTTGAACTCAAATCAAAGCCCTTGTCTCCCCTAAACCAAACCAGTCCATCAAGGACCTACCCAATGGCCTAGGGCAACAGTTCACCGCCACCCCGAGGCCATGCTCGCCGGCCAAACGTGCACAAGCCATAGCAGACCACCAGCCCCTCTCTGCCGCTCCAGGGAGCAAGGCGTGACCTCACCGCCGCCCACGGTCCACCCCACGACCCCTGCTAGCCCCTGGACCACCCCAGAGTCGCGTTGCACTAAGTCTCTACGCCGCGCCAGAGCATGCCAGAGCGCCTTCACCGCCAGCACGCCACAGACCGTGCCTCGACCGCAGACCACGAACGCCGCTCCGCCTTGACCACCTCACCCTGCCAGACACGGCCGTGCACCGTCGCGCGACCCACAGTCGCCAGGAACCTCGTCGAGCACCGCCTCTGTCTCCCAGAGAGCGCGACGCTCCCTACCTATTGCCACTGCCCCTAGCTGCGCCATAAAGCCGTAGATGACTGCCAGGGAACCGCCCACCGTCTGCCTACGCCGCCCATGCCAATAGCACCCTGTATCGTCGTCACCGACGAGCTCGCCGTCGCCCCTTCAGTCCTCTCCTCGAGCCTATACAAGGAGGCCTTCCCCAGCCTCAATCGCCAGACCATTCCACTCCCCTCTCTCCACCAGTCCTTCCCCACCTCTTGTCGGAGCAGCTCGAGCAGCAGGCCACCAGAATTTCACCGGAGGCAGCCGCAGCAGAGGAGGAGACATTGTCGTTGATTTCGTCCACCTCAGCCCCTACCGCGACTTCGCCTGAGCTTGTCGTCGTCTACTCGTTCGTTTGCCCCACTTGCCGCACTGGCTGGAGTCCCGGTACGTCCCCACAGCACCCCCACCGAGCCGCTAGGGTTCAGTCTCGCCGGTGATGAGTCCGTCGTCGACAACGACTATGCGCCGTTGGTCTAGTTCTAATCGTGTGGTCCATATCACCCTATACCGCTTCGCGTGTAATGAGCCACTGACATGCGGACCCCCCCTGTCAGCAGCCCTCAGCGCCGCAAAGTGTACACGGGCCGGCCCAATTAGTTTCCCGCGCTGGCCCTGTGATTCAAATAAATCTTTTTCGTTTTAGACTTAGACTTAGTTTTGTCCCTTAGTTTAAAAATCAATTCAGAGAGTTTTACAAAACCAAATTGAGTCATTCCAATTTTTTTGGAAAGCGAATGAAAGTATCTATCCAAGCCCGTTGGATTTAAATCATTTAGAGTTATAGATCTCTCCTAGTAAAAATAACAAGACAAAAGCTTTTGCACATTCAAACATTTTTCTAAAATCAACCACAATAGCTTTGAGTTGATTCCAACTCTCAAAGATCACATTTAACCCTAACTATATGAATATGTAATAATATTAAGGTTTCCATGCAGTGACTTTGGACTAGTACGAAAAATAATGCTATATAGGCATTTCTAGTCACTTTAAATCATTAATTATTGAACTTAAACTTATTAAAATATGATCCCACCTTTAAATCACCTTCCCATATGTTAGAATATATGGTGATGACATGTGTCCACATGATCCCATATTTTAATTGGAGAATATTAAATCTTAGTTAATTTCAATGAGTAGAAATTACTTTTCTCAAATAAAATAAATGAAACTAGTTCATTAAACCTTGTGATGTTTGTGATGATACTAGATCATCAAATTTGTGCCTTAGTGTGTGATACGTTCATTTTGCATCACTATTCTATGTCATAATTCAGTGTTATTCATTGATATATTTCGTATTGAGAGGTGATACTTATGTTATTTCATCTGCTTTTGCATGGTTGATGACTTTTAGAGCATGGACCGCTGCAGTCAGGATTCTGATGGAAAAGGTGCTGTTTGGAGGCAAAATTCACGAAGATCAGAAAATCCGGGAAAATATACGAAAAATCCTATTTTTCCAGAAGACGAAGGAAGCCAGAAGGGGGGCTGGAGATGGGCCACAGGGGGCCCACACAACCCCCTGGCGCGGGCCAGCCTAGGCCCCGCCACCAGGTCGTGTGGCCACCCTGGTCCACCCCTGGCACTCCCCTCTGGCGTATATATTCCTCCCAAAACCCTAAGACTCGGGGAGCAACCACAGAAAGATTCTGCCGCATTTCCGGGGCGGAAAACACCGAGAGAGAAAGATCGCTCTGGCAGACAGATTTCTACCGGGGGAATTCCTTCCCGGAGAGGAGAGATCGTCACCATCAACACCACCATCAAGCTGGACTTCATCGGGACCATCATCATCATCACCACCACCATCATCACCATCACCACCCTCATCACCATCTCCATATTGCTGTAACAATTGCGTTGAATCTTGCATAGTCATAGGGGAAACTTTCCTAGTGTTGATTACTCTTTGTAGTTGATGCTATTGAGTGAACCATTGAATTATTGTTTATGTTCAGATTGTTATACATCATTATTCCATCTCCGATCATGATCCATATGATGTCTTGTGAGTAGTTCGTTTTGTTCTTCAGGACATGGGAGAAGTCATGTTGTTAGTAGTGGAATTGTGTTGAGAAAGATTCAATAGTTTGATATTTGAGTTGTGGTGTACTGCTTCTAGTGGTGTCATGTGAGTGTCGACTACATGACGCTTCACCTATATGGGCCTAGGGGAATGCATTGTGTATTTGGCTACTAATCGTAGGGGTTGCCGGAGTGACAAACCTGAACCCCCGTTAGTAAACCAATGCACAAGGGACGTAAGGGTCTTAGAGTTTAAAGTTGTGGTTAGGTTTCTACCTTAATTGCTTTCTTGTACTTACGGATGTTTGCAAGGGGTATAATCACAAGTATGTATTAGTCCTAGGAAGTTCGGTACATTAGCACAGGTTCACCCACACAACACTTAGCAAGCTAAAGAAGATTAATCAACTATATGAAGCGAACGCACTTGATAGTCTTCCCATGTCTCCTCGAGAACGTTTGGTCATCTTAAGTAATACAACCGGCTTGACCTTTGCTGCATAAAGGATTGGGCCACTTGCTGCATTCATTCCTACTGTCTTTTGTTTACTCGTACTTTGTTTACTTGCTTTATCAAAAACCCCTAAAAATCCATTTGCTAAGTATTTGCAGAGAATTCCTGATCCATACCACTAGCCAGCACCTTCTGCTCCTCGTTGGTTCGACACTCTTACTTATCGAAAATACTGCGATACGCCCCCTATACTTGTGGGTCATCAAAACTATTTTCTGGCGCCACTGCCGGGGAGTGAAGCGCTATTGGAGAGTGGAACTGGTAAAGGAGACTTCTACTGTGAGTTCCTTTATTTTTGTTATGGATAATTCGCTAAGTTTCTTATTTGGTAATGCTACTACCACTGCTAAGGTAGTAGATAAACGACCACCTGCTGAGAATGATGTTTTTAAAATACGTACAAGAATTATTGATCGTGTTATGGATAACTACTATGTTGGGGATGGAACTGTCCATCCCGGTGATCATTTACTCTTTATACACGAATTATGCGGGTTGTTCAAGTGTGCAGGTATTACTACAGATCAAGTTAAGAAGAAGTTATTCTCATTTTTGCTGAAAGGAAGAGCTGAGGAATGGTATAAGCTGCTGAAGAATGGTCAAGCTCTGGAATGGGAGGAAATAGTGCCTCTCTTTTATTCAAAGTTTTATCCTCTTAGTGAGATTCATAAAGATCGGAATCAAATATACAACTTTTGGCCACTTGATGGAGAGAGTATAGCTCAAGCTTGGGGGAGATTGAAGTTACTAATGCTCAAATGTACCATTCATGAGTTTCCCAACAATATTATTATCAACAACTTTTAAGCAAGGCTCCCTCTACATGACAAGGATTTATTGGATGCTTCTTGTGCTGGATCATTCACTCGCATGGAAGAAGAAGCTAAATGGGACCTTCTGGACCGTATTCAAGACAATGTTGAAGCTTGGGAGAATGACAAAGGTAGAAAGTCAGGTATAAATTACGATTATGAATGCATTGAATCTTTTATGGGAACTGATGACTTTCAAAATATTAAAAATGCTTATGGTCTAGACTCTCAAGCTATTGCTTCTTATTTTATGGCTTTTTCTTCCTATATTGAAGTGCCTAAAAAGAAGTGGAATAAGTATCATGAACCTTATAAAGATGTTGCTAAGAGTGTTCCTGCAAGAAATACTGAAGTTTATACTACTAATCATGTCTTACCTGAACCTTACAAAGAGGAAATGCCTTTCCCGGTTAAGATAAAGGAACATTCTATGATAGCTAGTATGGTTAATGAAAGTACAAGTAAAGCTGTTGAACCTGATAAACAAATGGTTGATGAACCCACAATAGCAAATGTGAAAGACTTTGTTACTAAATACGTAGAAAAGGGACACACTATCCTTTGTAAGGATACCTCTAATATTGTTTAACAAAGTAGCGTTATGAGAGCTAGTATTCCTGTGTTTTCTGTTAGAATAAGCGATCAGTGCTATGATGGTCCTTGTGATAGTTATATTGTTAAGTTTATGCATGATACTAAAAGTTACTATGAGAGAGGAAAAAGTGTTCGTATGCATCTCAATAATATCAAGTTTCCCCATTTTATGCCGACAGTTTTTATGTTGCACTTGTTTTGCCTTCTTACGCAAGTAGCCTCTAGTTTCAACAACTTGTTTGTTTACAAAATTCCCTTGCATAGGAAGTGGGTTAGACTTAAATGTGTGTATTTTTTCTTCTTAATTCTCTCTTTCACCTCAATTCATATTCCTGAGTGAGCATCTTCAAAATTATCATGCCCATCTTAATGGCTATAAAGAAAGAGCCTTTTGGGAGACAACCCAATTTATTTTTGCTTTCAGTTTGTTTTTGTTTCTTTGAGTCTTGGAACTTATTACTTCGGTAATAACCGCTCCTTATCCGTTTTATTTGGTTTTTGTGTCAAGATCAACTTCTAATGAGAGAGAAATAATATTTGGGGAAGTTGCTGTCCCAAAACAGATTTTTGTGCTTCACCATAAAAATTCGTGAGAGATCTCTGTATGTCGGATTGAGCTGTAATTTTTTGTACTTCTGCCCAAGGTTGTTATTTAACTTTCGTTAGTTTTGCACTTTTTGATTGGAGCAACAAAAGATTTTCGAAAAAATTAATCTTTACCTGCTGGTCTGTTTTGACGGATTTTGCCACTCTTGCATTTGCTTCTCTAATCGATTTCCTTTTTGAATTCTTTTTGGGTGTTCGGAAGGAGTTGCTATAGTAGCTTATGTTTTGATGGTTTTCAGTTGAAGTTGAACTCAAAAGGTTTTATCACTTCACTTATACTAATGTTGCTAATGAGAAATGTGTGGAGTTTTGTGTGAAAGAAATTTCCAGGTAGTGGAGATAATGGTGTAATAAGGAAGAGAAGGGTTTTATGACTCAAGTAATAAGTGTATGAAGATGAGATATTGATGTTATTCAAGTGGTGACTCTGGAAGAATCTAGTAGATACTAAACTCAGAGACCTGCAGAGTCCGCTTTTAAATAGGTAACAGTTCTGGTAAGAAAAGTTCCGCGAAAATACTATCCAACTATATTTTTGAAGTTTTTAGACAATAAGGAAAGCTACGAAGCGAAAGAGGGATGGAAACGGAGCCAGGGTGGCTCACACCACCCTGTGGCGTGGGCCCTCCCCTGGCCGCGCCGCCAGGTGGTGAGTCCACCCCGAACTCCGCCTCCGACTCGTTTTCTCCCAGTACCTTCCTTTTGTTTTGAATCTTCGTAATATATAATCCCCCGGATCCCCCGAGGTTCGTATATCGTGTTTTCATCGTGTTTTTGTTTTGATCTTTTTTTGCCAAGAACTCTTCTTGAAGCTTAGAAGCACAATGGTGTCCGCCAAGGATAAAGGGAAGGAGCCTCTAGAGGAAGACCTCCAAGACCCCGGGAAGGAGAAGGAGATCAAGAGTGAAGGTGAAGAGGAGCAAGGCCAACATCCGCACACCGGCACTACCATTGCAAGCATTGGAGTGGTGACAAAACCTACCAGGGTTAAAAGGACTGCACGGATGCAGACTGGGGGGAAAGCTCCTCGTCACTGTTTGGCTCCACGGTCACTTCCTCTGTGCACCAAGAACCCTTTCCATACCCTTATCCATGAGCATCAATATCAGAATATGCCCAATGGGAAATTACCCTCCAATTGGGATTAGCCTCGTTCTAGCCATGCAGGAAAAGAAGACTTCAAGGAGGAAGAGTGGGGAAAGAATAGCAAGAGCTGGAATTCTCAACCCGACATGATCATGAGCCGCATTGAGCAAAACTCATAGCTGATCTGTAATATCACCTTTGAGATTGAGGACTTGGGGAAACTTATCAGAGAGCTCATCGAGAGGATACCACCACCACCAAAGGAGTAATTCGTCATCAGGTTTGGCATCCCCTTGGTTTGTTCCAAGCTTGGGGGAGTGTCGCAGTATCACATCACTATCTTGTATCTTTTTACCTTATTAGTAGAGTCATATCATGAATAGAGAAGTTATTATGTAGAATGGTTTGCATTATGGAAGTGTCCCCTCTCTCGTTAGATATGTATCCCTTGGTGTGAGTTGCCATTATGGAATATTAGTGAGAAGTTCTATCATTTACTATTTTCCATAGCTTATATTAGCTTTCAATTCGTGGTTATATGAGTGATCTTGTTGTTAGTATTGGTAACAATTTGGGATCATTGAGTTAATTTAGTTTGGTTTGGCAAACCTAGGTCGGTCAGTAGCAACACTATTTTTGAGAGTTGAATGAAAAAGATAAAAGTACCTCTAAAAGAAAAATAGTTTCATCGTCTTTCTTTCTAGATTTGCTCATGAGTCTAGTATTCTCTAGTTAAGATCTTTTGTGCTTCCAAGGAAGATTGCATGTTTGTCTTTATCACTTGTATGTTTGTTTGTTTCCCTCAACTCTTATACTTGCTACCCAGCCTTGCTAGCCAAAAACCTGTACTGAGAGGGAATACTTCTCGTGCATCCACTTCCTTAAGCCAAAAACCATGCCATCTGTGTCCACCATACCTACCTATTAGCATTATTGCTATTCCAAGTAAATTCTTGTTTTTATCTATCTTCCAAATTAAACTTGTTATGTGAAAAGTAGTGATTAAAGCTCTCACGAACTTGATGGCACACTTTACTTTCTTGCACTTAATAAACTTGAACCATTGTGCTCACCTATGTTGCGTATATGCTTGTGCTTTGTAAGTTGTGAATTAGCAGAACCATGTTGTCATGGGGAACGCTTTCAACATTGCACTGGTACCTTGTACCAAGTTGATATCATGTTCTTTTGTCTATGGATGTCGTCGGTGTGAAATGAAAGGGGAGCTTGTAAGTCGATGGAGTTATGCATGTGTGTTAGAGAAACGCCTTGGCCGTTGGTCTAATCCATGCTGACATGGTGGAGACCTGCAGCGTAACCATAACGAGTACCTATGAAGCATTCTTCTTATAAAAAAGAGATAGAGACTGAGAAAAAAGAGAGATATTATGAAAAGAGGAAAGAGAGAAAAAAGCACCATATTCCCATGGTAAATAAGAAGATTGCTGAGATACTTGTTGTCTGCTTGCCTTGTCATTTTGATATGGGGATTCTTCCGTATCATTGGGCAAGGGGTACCCCGCTGGCGGTTCTCTATGATACACATATGCTTACGATGACAAGAACTTACCGGTGACTAAACTTGAGTAGCATGAGGAGCGGCCCTCGTATTCAAGGGACATGAGATTCTCAACTTACAACTTGTCAATGCATATCCTCATATTTGATCACTTTAACCTTAATCACCTAAAGATGCCTATGATAGGGGCAATGAGAGCTGAAAGCTAGTAAGTATCATAATTTTTGGGAGCTCTTTATGAGACTTGCAATCCCTGCTTCCCTCTGCGAAGGGCCTTTCTTTTACTTTTTAGTTGAGTCAGTAAACCTACTCCCTTCTATCTCAGCAAGTATTTTGAGTTGTTGTGTTTCATTCATTCATATGATGATTTATTCACTCATGTTTCTTATGTTCCTTGTTTTGCACATTGCTCTTATCTTGATGTTTACTACTTTGAAAGCTATCATTGAAAACCAGTTATTTGTGAACTCCAGCAAATTATCAACTATTCTTCGACCAAGAGCTAAGTTTGCCATTACCAATTATGATTCACTTTATGTATCTTTATTGTGTTTCCTTTACTCATTGCAAGTTGAGTTATATAATAGTGAGTTGTCTTCTATTATGATCTATGTATTGATGAATGTGATGCTTCTTGTCCGTATTCTTTTATTGACTCTTCACTCCATAAACCTGAGGTCATGTTTATTGAGCTCAGTTTCACTTAGGGACAAGCGAAGTCTAAGCTTGGGGGAGTTGATACATCCATTTTGCATCACTATTCTATGTCATAATTCACTGTTATTCATTGATATATTTCGTATTGAGAGGTGATACTTATGTTATTTCATCTGTTTTTGCATGGTTGATGGCTTTTGGAGCATGGACCGCTGCTGTCAGGATTCTAATGGAAAAGGTGCTGTTTGGAGGAAAAATTCGCGAAGATCAGAAAATCCGAGAAAATATACGAAAAATCCTATTTTTCCATAAGACGAAGGAAGCCAGAAGGGGGGCTAGAGATGGGCCACAGGGGGCCCACACCACCCCCTGGCCCGGGCCAGCCTAGGCCACGCCACCAGGTGGTGTGGCCACCCTGGTCCACCCCTGGCACTCCCCTCTGGCGTATATATTCCTCCTAAAACCCTAAGACTCGGGGAGCGACCATAGAAAGATTCCGCCGCCTCTGCGGGGCGGAAAATACTGAGAGAGAAAGATCTCTCCGGCAGACAGATTTCTGCCGGGGGAATTCCTTCCCGGAGAGGGGAGATCGTCGCCATCAACATCACCATCAAGATGGACTTCATCGGGATCATCACCACCATCATCACCATCAGCACCCTCATCACCATCTTCATATTGCTGTAACAATTGCGTTGAATCTTGCATAGTTCATAGGGGAAACTTTCCCGGTGTTGATTACTCTTTGTAGTTGATGCTATTGAGTGAACCATTGAATTATTGTTTATGTTCAGATTGTTATACATCATTATTCCATCTCTGATCATGATCCATATGATGTCTTGTGAGTAGTTCGTTTTGTTCTTGAGGACATGGGAGAAGTCATGTTGTTAGTAGTGGAATTGTGTTGAGAAAGATTCAATAGTTTGATATTTAAGTTGTGGTGTACTTCTTCTAGTGGTGTCATGTGAACATCGACTACATGACACTTCACCTATATGGGCCTAGGGGAATGCATTGTGTATTTGGCTACTAATCGTAGGGGTTGCCGGAGTGACAGAAACCTGAACCCCCGTTAGGAAACCATTGCACAAGGGACATAAGGGTCTTAGAGTTTAAAGTTGTGGTTAGGTTTCTACCTTAATTACTTTCTTGTACTTACGGATGTTTACAAGGGGTATAATCACAAGTATGTATTAGTCCTAGGAAGGTCGGTACATTAGCACAGGTTCACCCACACAACACTTAGCAAGCGAAATAAGATTAATCAACTATATGAAGCGAAAGCACTTGACAGTCTTCCCATGTGTCCTCGAGAACGTTTGGTCATCTTAAGTAATAAAACCGGCTTATCCTTTGCTGCATAAAGGATTGAGCCACTTGCTGCATTCATTCCTACTGTCTTTTGTTTACTCGTACTTTGCTTACTTGCTTTATCAAAAACCCCTAAAAATCCATTTTCTAAGTATTTGCAGAGAATTCCTGATCCATACAACTAGCCAGTACCTTCTGCTCCTCGTTGGGTTCGACACTCTTACTTATCAAAAATACTGCAATACACCCCCTATACTTGTGGGTCATCCGTGTGCTAAGTAGACTAGTTAAGTATTGTTTGGTGATTGTGTATTCCGTATGTATTTATAGACGATAGTACCGACCAAGTCTACGAGGAGGAGGAGTTCTACCAAGAGGAGGAGGAAGATAATTTCAACCACTGCACTACATAAGGCAATCCTAGCACTTCAAGTAAACTGAGCAAGCTATTATTGGCAAGCTAAATCTTGCAAGCCATCATTAACAATGCAAGCTAAACCTTGCAAGCTAGATAACTTGAGCAATATGCAATAGGTATGCTTTGGTTATACCCTGTTGACTATTACCGACTCCAAGTTTTATTTACAAGCTTTACTTCCTTTACTTTACCAAAGTCCCTTACTTTGTTTAAAGGTAGCATAAAGAGTATAAAACTTGACCTATCTAGTTAGACTTGGATGTCATTCCATGGCATGAGATTGAGATTAGCATCCCATATTAGTGAACACTCTTAACTTAGTAGTTTAGAGCTAAACCAAAAACTAGATCACTTTAGATGGGAATACTTGGATAAAATGACTTGTGAAAACCTTGGGATGATGAGTCATTCTATTGAGATGTTTTGACATGTGTTGAGAAACACAAATGGTTTATGATGATGATGAAGATGTTAAGGCATGAGCCTTAGCCCTTGTATAAAAACGGATGGTTGGGTTCGGATGCGATACCATTCTAATTTTACCGTACAACCACAATACCTGAATTGGGTAAGGCTTAGCCGGAAGTTTATAAGCATTAGTATTAGTTCCCTCACGGGAGAGGTTTGAGCTGAGGCTACCTCTCAATGGTGTCCACCTATGCAGTGCCCAGGATGACAGATGGTCATGGCTGGGAGGCCATACTCATAGGAGAGGTGCTTATACTAGAGTGTGTAAAGGAAAGGTTATGTTTGATTATCTGCATACTAAGTATGATGATTCAGGGTTATCCCTGATAGATGTATCGAATCTTGTGGTGAAAGTGTACCACCTCTGCAGAGTGTCAAACTATTCAAATAGCTGCGTCCATAGTTATGGACAGTTAGAGTGGCCATACTGTTCTGTTGTCAGATGTTTTCAAAATGACTTATGAAATGAATTGTGACATGACTTGACCACAACAGAGTTGTGACTATGACAATTAAGTTCCCACTTAGGTGTTTTCAAACATTATTTTATCTTTCTTTGTTTCTGAACTCAGCTTACGTTTCAAACTTAACTTTACAAATAGAATTAGAACTTAGCATTCCTACTAGAACTATCTTGCTTGTTAGTGATAGTTTGCGAGTATTTAAAGAGTACTCATGGCTTTTGTCCCTGGCTATTTCCGTGGCCAGACTATGAGGAGGACTACCCTAAAGGAGGACAGCAGGATGGCTAAGACAACTAGGATCATCTCCCATCGTCAGCATTGCCTGTGACTCTGAAGATGGACCCCACCGCTACGCTATTTATCCTGCTGCTTGATTGTACTAAGACTGGATCATGAGATCCTTTATTTGTGTAAAACCTTATTATGGTTTGTAATGGATGATGTACTGTGATATCCAATCTGTTATGTCTCACCAAAATGGTAATCCTGGGATTGCGATTTATGGCATAACAGGCATCTGGGATTAAAAATCCGTATGTTGACAAGTTGGTATCAGAGCCATCCTGACCATAGGAGACCCTAGTTAGAATAGACGTCCGAACAAAAACTTAGTTTCAAACACCAAAGTGAGTATTTATGAAAACTATTTCCTCTCTTACCCTTGGGAATTCTTTCTCTCAAAAAAATACATGTTCCTCCAAATTCTTACATTACTACATAAAACTTTGACATACTTGATCACTTCCCTAACTTTCTCATCCTAAATTCTTATAGATGGAAGCCCAATACGACAAGTTCTAACAGTTGGGCAACGGCGGCCAACTGATCTTCGAGAGGGATCTAGATTCACTGTCTGAGTTCTTGGAGCGTCCGCATCTGGAATTTCTTGGAGCTCAACTCCCGGGTCCACCAGGAGGAGATTTACAATGGCTAGTAACTGCTGATCTTCGAGGCAAGATAGAAGCACTAGTATCTAGGAGAATTGAGTTCTCAGTGAGAGAGAACAACTGGCTAGATGGATTAGCCAGGGCAATGCATGAAGCTCTCGCACGTCAGTGTGCCCAGAGTGTCAACCTAATCCAAGGAACCCGCTTTGTTCACTATGCAAGGCGTGATTCCATGGTAATGCCGCTAGAGATGCCAAGTCACCCAATATTGAAGTGTCAAGTGGAGAACCTCGACTTCCTACTGTACGACAGACAGAAGGAGTTGGACAATGCTAGAGAGGTCGCCAACAACAACCTCGCCCTTGCTGCCCAGAAGGCCCAGACTTTCTCACTGTTCGTCAAGGATCGTTAGTCTCTTCGTCGTCAACGCGCAAAGAAGGATCGCACCATCGACCGTCTTCGCAAGAAGGTGGCCGACCTCGAGAAGACCATCAAGGAGCAAGAAGCTCAGCTTGCAGCAAAAGAAGAAGAAGAGGAAGGTGAAGATATCCAAGGGGATATTGACTCCTACCTCAGCAATGCTGATGACTATCTAGAGGAGGATGATGTGGACTTCTACACTGACGATGATGACTCTGACTTCATCGATGATGAGTAGATGCACTAGAACACTATCATAGAGTGAGGAGTATCGGTCCCATTGTATCGTAACTTGCAGAATGGTTCTTAAAACCATCTGTTTTCCTTTGATGTTGTGGTGTGTGTGCGTTTGTATCATGTGCTTTGCTTGAATGAATGGAAAGAAGTTAGTTGCAAAACCTGAGTCAAACTCAAAGTTTTAGCTTTGAAATCAAAACCATGAACCTTAGAACTTTCCCTCTTACCCCTTTATCTATCTCAATCTTCAGATGACTCGTGGAAACCAAGGAGGGAGCAGCTCATTGCAAGACCCAACGCTGCAGATTCTGAAGAATCTCATTGCAGACCGTGAAGCTAGTAGGGCAGAGTGCCAAGCTAATCTAGCAACACTGCAGCCGATCGCCCAGATGGCTCACAACAATCAGAACCATGGAAATTAGGATCATCATGGATCCAAACTCAAAAACTTCTAGAATACTAATCCCCCAATCTTTAGCACTTTAGAGAACCCACTGGATGCTAATGACTGGTTGCAGACAATGGAGAAAAACTTGGAAGTAGCAGGAGTGGATGCCAACGAGAAAGTTCTTTTTGCCACCCACTATTTGGCAGGAGATGCAAGAGCATGGTGGAACAGCACCCGCACAATGAACCATGGTCAAGTGATGACATGGGAAGCCTTCAAAATCAAGTTCAGCCACACCCACATGCCGCAGGGTCTAGTCACCAGAATGAGGGATGAATTCAGAGAGTTGAAGCAAGGCAGAATGACGGTAGTGGAGTATCGTGACAGATTCTTGTCCCTTGCCAGGTATGCACCTGATGAGATCAACACGAAGGCCAAGAAGAAGGAGAGATTCCTGAACGGACTGCATGATGAGATGCAGACAGTCCTTGTCAACATCCGTTTCGAGGATCTCGAAGAGCTAGTCAACTCTGCCATTCAGATGGAAGGGAAGATTAACCAAGCAAACAACAACCGCAAACGTCGTATTATGCACCAAGCTGGATCCAACAGTCACCAGAAGTACTATCCCAACCCTTCTGCAGGATATGCCCCGCAGAACAATCGACCCCCAATGTCTCGCCCCAGCTACCCCAACCGTAGCGGAGGAAATGTGAAGTCCATAGGGAACAACAATCACCCCGGAAACTCCAACAATTTCAACCCTCCACCTCCCAAGAACAACAACAACAACACACTGCACCCAGAACTGGAAGCAATGTTGTGCCTGTGGCAGCAAAAGACAAGTTCCAGGTTACTTGTTTCGAGTGTGGAGTGAAGGGTCAGTATTCCAATGAGTGTCCCAAGAAGATTGCCGCCACTACCAATGTGAATGCCCCAGATCAACAGCAGCGTCGTGTTCAACCAGGAAGAAGATTCGCCCTAGGGAACCCTCATAACCGCAACGGCCGTCTCTTCCACATGAACGCCGAAGAAGCCCAAGAAGCGCCGGATGTAGTGTTGGGTATGTTTTCTGTCAACTCAGTTTTAGCAAGAGTGTTGTTTGATTCTGGAGCATCGCACTCATTTGTCACCGAAGAATTTGCATGTACTAGTAATATTCACCCAACCAACTTGAAGCATGTCATGATAGTTCAAATCCCCGGTTCAGCTACAAAAGCTAGACAAAATTGCAAAGTTGTGCCTATCAGAATACATGGGATAGATTTTTACGCCAATCTAATAGTACTTGGAACCAAAGGTTTGGAAGTAGTACTAGGGATGGATTGGATGTCAAAGCATAAAGGATTGATTGACTGTGCCAAGAAAGCCATCACCATGACCAGTAGCTCTGGAGTCTCGGTAGAGCATATCTCTGAAACCTTACCCCGTCAATTCAAGTGCAACAAGAGTCTAGCCCTACCCACCATAGACCAAGTCAGAGTAGTCTGTGAATAGCCCGACGTATTCCCAAATGAATTGCCAGGTATGCCCCCGGATAGGGATATTGAGTTCATTATTGAACTAATCCCCGGAACCGGACCCATAGCCCAGAGACCCTATAGTATGAACCCCTTAGAGTTAGTGGAATTGAAGAAGCAGTTGGATGCTATGTTGGCAACAGGCTTGATTCAACCAAGCGCATCACCATGGAGATCGCCCGTATTGTTCGTCGACAAGAAGGATGGAGGCAACCGTTTGTGCACAGATTACATGAAGCTGAATGACATCACCATCAAGAACAAGTACCCTTTGCCAAAGATAGAGGATCTATTTGATTAGTTGACTGGAGCAAATGTGTTCTCTAAGATTGATCTTAGGATTGGTTATCACCAACTTAAGATTCGTGCAACGGATATTCCGAGGACCGCCTTTACTACTCGTTATGGATTATACGAGTATACGGTCATGTCTTTTGGATTAACCAATGCCCCTGCTTATTTCATGAATCTCATGAATAAGATCTTTATGAATTTTCTAGATAAGTTTGTCGTTGTGTTTATCGACGATATCCTTATCTACTCCAAGTCAGATGAAGAGCATGAGCAACATCTGAGAATCATCCTTGAAACCCATAGAGAGCGTCGGTTGTATGCCAAGTTTAGCAAATGTGAGTTTTGGCTGAAAGAAGTAGGATTCCTAGGACATATTGTGTCTGCTGGAGGAATCGCTGTTGATCCCACCAAGATCAGAGATGTCGAAGCATAGGAAGCCCCAACCACTCAAACCCAAGTCCGTGCATTTCTCGGATTAGCGGGATACTACCGCAAGTTCGTAGAAGGATTTTCGAGCATAGCAAGACCCATGACTCAATTTTTGAAGAAGGACAAGAAGTTTGAATGGACCGACAAATGTGAAGCAAGTTTCCAAGAGTTGAAGAAGAGATTGATTTCAGCCCCAATATTGATCATGCCAGATATCAAGAAGTTGTTTGATGTGTATTGTGATGCATCCAAGATTGGTCTCGGATGTGTATTGATGCAAGAAGGCAAAGTCATCGCCTATCTATCTCGACAACTGAAGCAGCATAAGCAGAACTACCCTACTCATGATCTTGAGTTAGCAACCGTAGTTTTGGCATTGAAGACATGGCGTCATTACCTTATGGCTAATCACTGTGAGATTTACTCAGACCACAAAAGCTTGAAGTATATTTTAGCTCAAAAGGAGCTGAATATGAGGAAAAGGAGATGGATAGAGTTAATCAAGGATTATGACCTTGACATTCACTATCACCCCGGCAAAGCCAATGTGGTAGCAGATGCTCTTAGCAGATTGCCATGTAGGCTAAACACCATGATCAAGGAGAAGTAACCAAGTTTGTATGAGGAGTTGGAGCAGTTTAGAACTTAGCTAGTTAGCAAAGGATTTTTAGCTAGCATTGAACTTCAACCCACTTTGATTAGCCAAATCAAGGAAGCTCAGAAGGGAAATGAAAGTATCAACGGAATAAGGCGTCGTATTGGTACAGGAAAGGTACATGGATTCACCGAAGACGAAGAAGGAGTTTTGTGGTACAAAGGACGTATCTGTGTGCTAGCAGATTCGGAGCTGAAGCAAGTCATCATGCAAGAAGCTCATGATACTCTTTATTCTATCCACCCCGGAGTAACGAAGATGTATCAAGATTTGAAAGAGCAATTTTGGTGGCACAAGATGAAGAGAGAAATCGGAAGCTACATCGCCAAGTGTGATACCCATCAGAGAGTAAAAGCGGAACATCAGAGACCCGCAGGACTGTTGCAACCATTGCAGATTCCGGAATGGAAATGGGATTCTGTCGGAATGGACATTATCACCGGTTTGCCTACTTCTAGTAGGGGAAATGACTCAATCTGGGTTATCGTTGATAGACTATCCAAAGTAGCTCATTCTATACTTGTCAAGACAACCTACCAAAGTTCTAAGCTAGCCGAGTTGTACATTGCTAGAATTGTTAGTCTGCATGGAACCCCCAAGACCATAGTATCAGATCAAGGAACCCAATTTACCTCGAGATTTTGGCAGAAAGTCCAAGAAGAATTAGGAACCAAGTTGAATTTCAGCACCGCTTATGACCCGCAAACCGATGGACAGACTGAAAGAGTCAACAGATCTTAGAAGATATGTTGAGAGCCTGTGTGCTAGAATATGGATCAAAATGGGAAGATTGTCTGCCTTTCGCAAAATTCTCATACAACAACAGTTATCAAGCCAGTTTGCAAATGGCACCATTTGAGTTCCTATACGGAAGAAATTGTCATACCCCTTTGAATTGGTTGCAAGTAGGAGAGAGTCGGATTTTTGGACCCGACATCCTACGAGAAGCTGAAGAGAAGGTTCACAAAGTCCGTGAGCACCTCAAGACTACCCAATCCATATAGAAGAGTTATGCTGACAAGAGAAGGAGAGACCTGACTTTCAATGTCGGAGATTTTGTGTATCTCAAGGTTTCACCATTGAAGGGAACCCAACGTTTTAGTCTGAAAGGAAAGTTAGCCCCCAGATATATTAGGCCCTTCAAGATTCTGAATCGTCGAGGAGAAGTATCATATTAACTGGAACTGCTAGAAGAGATGTCAGCCATCCACAATGTGTTCCATATCTCGTTACTTCGCAGATGCTTAGAAGTGCCGGAGAAGTCTGAAGTGTTCAAAAACATCGATCATCGAGCGGTTGATATCAACAAGGATCTGACGTATCGTGAAGTACCCATCCGTATCTTGGGGGAAGCCTACAGAACCACCAGGACCCAGAGTATCAAATTTCTCAAGATCCAATGGACCAACCATACCGAAGAAGAAGCCACTTGGGAGCAAGAAGATTACATTAGGACTGAGTTCCCAGATCTCTTTAGTTCCTAGTTTTCTTTCGTAAATCTCGGGACGAGATTTTGTTTAAGGGGGGAAGGTTTGTAACATCCCAAATCTTTAATCAAGATTAATCAAGATCAAATCTACCCAAGTTAGGGTTAACAAAAACTTTTCCATTTAAAATCTTTAAGCATTCATATGTGTGTGCATCTAAAATAGGAGTTGTTTTGAATTGCCATCATTGAGTGATCTATTGGTTGTAAAATGACTCTAAGGCGAATTACACATCATCTAGATCATCCCCAAGAAAATCCCAAAGAAAAAGAAATAAAAAAGAATTAAATAAGGAAATGGTCACTTTTGCCATTTTAATCACCTAGCCCACTCTGGGTGTTTCTAGCACTCAATTTCCAACAGAGACAATTGTGATTCTTTGCACCCCTTGCTAGTACAAGTAGTGATGTGCCAAGGTCCAGTTTGTGATCTCCCAAAAACATTCAAACTCTAATTTTAAATGCATTTGAAAATTGAATCTAGTTCATATGTATAGATCACACTTTTTCAAAAACCACTCAAATGAATTCCATTTGACAAATCCTAGGAACTACAGATGCTCAAGCATGAGACCAACAAATCCATCAAATTTCATTTCAAAATTCCAAATTTGAATTCATGCGGCCATTTGATCAAACACTTGGTGGGCAGAATCAAACTAGCCTAACTATCACTGTTTTTGATCAAATTTTGTCGAGCCATTTGAACTCAAATCAATGCCCTTGTCTCCCCTAAACCCAACCAGTCCATCAAGGACCTACCCAATGGCCTAGGGAAATAGTTCACCGCCACCCTGAGGCCATGCTCGCCGGCGAAACGTACACAAGCCACAGTAGACCGCCAGCCCCTCTCCGCCACTCCAGGGAGCAAGGCGTGACCTCACCGCCGCCCACGGTCCACCCCATGACCCCTGCTAGCCCCTGGACCACCCTAGAGCCGCGCCACACTAAGTCTTTGTGCCGCGCTAGAGCACGCCAGAGCACCTTCACCGCCAGCATGCCACAGACCGCAGACTGCGCACGCCGCTCTGCCTTGACCACCTCACCCCGCAAGACACGGCCGTGCACCGCCGCGCGACCCATAGTCGCTAGGAACCCCGTCGATCACCGCCTCTGTCTCCCACAGCGTGCGACGCTCCCGACTGATTGCCACCACCCCTAGACGTGCCATAAAGCCGTAGAGGACCACCAGGGAACCGCCCACCGTCCGCCTAAGCCACCCATGCCGATAACACCATGTATCGTCGTCACCGATGAGCTCGTCGTTGCCCCTTCGGTCCCCTCCTCGAGCCTATATAAGGAGGCCTTCCCCAGCCTCAATCGCCACACCATTCCACTCCCCTCTCTCCACTAGTCCTTCCCCACCTCTCGCCGGAGCAGATCGAGCAGCAGGCCGCCGGAATTTCACAGGAGGCAGCCGCAAGCAGAGGAGGAGACATTGTCGTTGATTTCATCCACCTCAGCCCCTGCCGCGACTTCGCCTGAGCTTGCCATCGGCTACTCGTTCGTTTGCCCGCCTCGCCGCACTAGCTAGAGCCCCGGTACGTCCCCACTGCACCCCCACCAAGCCGCTAGGGTTTAGTCTCATCGGCGACGAGTCCGTCGTCGACGACGACCGTGCGCCGTTGATCTAGTTCTAATCGTGTGGTCCATATCGCCCCGTACCGCTTCGCATGTAATGAGACACTCATAGGAGGAACCCCCCTGTTAGCAGCCCTCAGCACCGCGGAGTATACACGGGCCGGCCCAATTAGTTTCCCGCGTTGGCCCTGTGATTCAAATAAATCTTTTTCTTTTTAGACTTAGACTTAGTTCTATCCCTTAGTTTAAAAATCAATTCAGAGAGTTTTACAAAACCAAATTGAGTGATTCCAATTTTTTTGGAAAGCGAGTGAAAGTATCTATCCAAGCCCGTTGGATTTAAATCATTTAGATTTATAGATCTCTCCTAGTAAAAATAACAAGACAGAAGCTTTTGCACATTCAAACATTTTTCTAAAATCAACCACAATAGCTTTTGAGTTGATTCCAACTCTCAAAGATCACATTTAACCCTACCTATATGAATATGTAATAATATTAAGGTTTGCATGCAGTGACTTTGGACTAGTACCAAAATAATGCTATATAGGCATTTCTAGTCACTTTAAATCATTAATTATTAAACTTAAACTTATTAAAATATGATCCCACCTTTAAATCACATTCCCATATGTTAGAATATGTGGTGATGACATGTGTCCACATGATCCCATATTTCAATTGGAGAATATTAAATCTTAGTTAATTTCAATGAGTAGAAATTACTTTTCTCAAATAAAATAAATGAAACTAGTTCATTAAATCTTGTGATGTTTGTGATGATACTAGATCATAAAATGTGTTCCTTAGTGTGCTAAGTAGACTACTTAAGTATTGTTTGGTGATTGTGTATTCCGTATGTATTTATAGACGATAGTACCGACCAAGTCTACGAGGAGGAGGAGTTCTACCAAGAGGAGGAGGAAGATAATTTCAACCACTGCACTACATAAGGCAATCCTAGCACTTCAAGTAAACTGAGCAAGCTATTATTGGCAAGCTAAATCTTGCAAGCCATCATTAACAATGCAAGCTAAACCTTGCAAGATAGATAACTTGAGCAATATGCAATAGGTATGCTTTGGTTATACCCTGTTGACTATTACCGACTCCAAGTTTTATTTACAAGCTTTACTTTCTTTACTTTACCAAAGTCCCTTACTTTGTTTAAAGGTAGCATAAAGAGTATAAAACTTGACCTATCTAGTTAGACTTGGATGTCATTCCATGGCATGAGATTGAGATTAGCATCCCATATTAGTGAACACTCTTAACTTAGTAGTTTAGAGCTAAACCAAAAACTAGATCACTTTAGATGGGAATACTTGGAGAAAATGACTTGTGAAAACCTTGGGATGATGAGTCATTCTATTGAGATGTTTTGACATGTGTTGAGAAACACAAATGGTTTATGATGATGATGAAGATGTTAAGGCATGAGCCTTAGCCCTTGTATAAAAACGGATGGTTGGGTTCGGATGCGATACCATTCCAATTTTACCGTACAACCACAATACCTGAATTGGGTAAGGCTTAGCCGGAAGTTTATAAGCATTAGTATTAGTTCCCTCACGGGAGAGGTTTGAGCTGAGGCTACCTCTCAATGGTGTCCACCTATGTAGTGCCCAGGATGACAGATGGTCATGGCTGGGAGGCCATACTCATAGGAGAGGTGCTTATACTAGAGTGTGTAAAGGAAAGGTTATGTTTGATTATCTGCATACTAAGTATGATGATTCAGGGTTATCCCTGATAGATGTATCGAATCTTGTGGTGAAAGTGTACCACCTCTGCAGAGTGTCAAACTATTCAAATAGCTGCGTCCGTAGTTATGGACAGTTAGAGTGGCCATACTGTTCTGTTGTCAGATGTTTTCAAAATGACTTATGAAATGAATTGTGACATGACTTGACCACAACAGAGTTGTGACTATGACAATTAAGTTCCCACTTAGGTGTTTTCAAACATTATTTTATCTTTCTTTGTTTCTGAACTCAGCTTAGGTTTCAAACTTAACTTTACAAATAGACTTAGAACTTAGCATTCCTACTGGAACAATCTTACTTGTTAGTGATAGTTTGCGAGCACTTAAAGATTACTCATGGCTTTTGTCCTTGGCTATTCCCGTGGCCAGACTATGAGGAGGACTACCCTGATGGAGGACAGCAGGACGTCTATGACAACTAGGATCATCTCCCATCGTTTGCATTGCCAGTGACTCTGAAGATGGACCCCACTGCTACGCTATTTATTCTGCTGCTTGATTATACTAAGACTGGATCATGAGATCCTTTATTTGTGTAAAACCTTATTATGGTTTGTAATGGATGATGTGCTGTGATATCCAATCTGTTATGTCTCGCAAAATGGTAATCTTGGGATTGCGATGTATGGCATAACAGGCATCTGGGATTAAAAATACGGGTGTTGACAGCCGGCTCCTGACTCAACGGCACCTCTAGATAACGCGGCGGCACCTCCTGAGCCATCGGCAGCACCTCCATAAGGCGGTGGTACCTCCTAAGCCTTCAGTGGCACCTCCGGATATGGCGGCGTTACCTCCGGAGCCATCGGTAGCTACGGGAGGACACTGTGGATGAAGTTGCATTGCTGGGGAACCGGTCCCAGTAGTTGGTGAAAACATTGGCACCGGTGAACACCACCATATCGCAGCCAAAGTGGAAGGCCTGGCCGTAGAGGAGACGGGCATCCCTGAAGTTGATGAACTTGACCTTCAACGTCCTGTCCAGATTGTCGTGGAGGCGATACATACGGTACTTGCGGCGACCATACCTAGCATCGAGGAAGGCGCATGCCAGCTGCCACTTTGTTCTCCGCGGGGAGAAGGCCCAAATGCACAAGGAATTGTCCTCCTGTGCAGTGATGTCGGGGTATTTGCGCTCCGGTACCGTGGGCGGCAGCCGGAATGTGGCCATGGATCACAGACGAGGACGGAGATGGTTGCTGGAAGCGGGGGATTAGAGATGGATTGGTGTGGGGAAGGGGAGAGGATAAATAGGAAGGAGATTTACCTATTACCGAAGCGAGGGGACAATCAATGTTGCTGATGAAGTCAATGCGTGTGGCAAGTGATTGGACGGAACGCTGACTCTGCTTCCCGCACTCGATGGCCTAGTCATAATTTTGTGGTGCGTCCAAGGCGATCGCAACCTCCTCAATCTGTGGGACCTACGTAGATGATTGAGTTGATGGGTGGAAACAAATTGATAAAGTGAGCTCTTTCCTACTCCCTCCGGTCCTATTTTTACTTCATTACTCAATATATCCCGCTTCATTAGAAGTTGATATGAATACCATCGAACTTGTATTCATCAAGGCATTCGAGGAAGCAAGAAAGATCCTGACAAGCTACTATACTTAGTACTACTAGCCACTATTGCTCCTGGATGAAACTATGGAACTTTTAATAGGAGTAGCAACTAGAAGTACTAGTAGTAGTACTCAAGTATTAATCATGTTTGTATTGTTAGTACTCAGCTTTTAGTGCCTAGTCGATCTTGTACTACTGCTCATTTTTTTTAAATAATATGATTTATTAACAAATTTCACGAATAATACATGAATTTGAGGAATTGCGAATCTAGCGCGGCATTTGTTAAATTAGCCGTACTATTCGTGTATTATTCGTGAAATTGGTTAAACAAATCGTATTATTTAAAAAATAGCCGTACTACTGGCAAGGCGAGCAATGGCTCCTTCCACCGCAAATATTTTGCCTTGTTTAAAAAAATGCTCCTCCACCCAAAATTCTATCTTGTCGCTGCCTTTCATGAGAGAAAAGGCTCCTGGATGAAGGAGAATCATCCTCCTCAATGGGGCATTGGCTTCTATGCTCCACTCATGCATCTAAGCCTGGCACTTGTTCAGGTGGGAAGTATCACCGTAGTCACCTCTTCCTTCCCATGTAAGCTTCCGCGCAATGGAGTATAACCATACAGGCGCAGCAGTTCAAAGAAAGTTGGGGCCCGTGGTGGTCCAGCCCAACTTTCCTTCTGTTTGCCTCGTGCTTCCACCCAAAAATGAGCTCTGGCTGGATGTTTTCTTTCTCTTCCATATTAGGCTGCTCTTCATAGTGCTAAATAACTTAGGCTAGTAAAACTTTCACATGTTACTACAGTACCTTCAAAGTGTATTGGGTGAAAACAAATATACACCGTTACTTTTTATAGATGTGGCTCTTTCATATTTTTTTTGAAATTTACCTATTATAGAGCATAATTTTATATAGTGATGATATGTCATACTTTATTATTTTGTGGGTCTCACGTGCCAACTTACTAATAAAAGGGTGGTGCACAAATACAAAGAGGCCGCTAATCTTGTCCAACTAAACCAGGAATTTATAGATAATAAGGCCTCAAAATATAAAAAAGGACCCTAGTACAGAAAGGAAAGGCGCAATCAGTAGAGCTTCATTGATTATCAGCGGTGGTATATAAAAGAAGGGCATGGCTCGAGGACTGATCAAACAGTCATCATTTCTCCCCAGCCAAATTGCAATGCTTGGGACGGTCACTCTGAAGATGGAAGCCACCATTCTCAACTGTTCCTCCTACTCCCATCCCCTCAATCCCCGGCAAGTCTACAAGGTCTCTCCATTTCTCCCTCACAATCCATTGATTTTTCTTTTGTCGGTTCGTCCGTGCAACTATTTTATTTTCTAAACTTCCATTTCTACAGTGTGTGGATATTCATCTAGTCTGCCACCGCTGCGTCCGCAAGATCACCTCCTGCCAGAAGTGCGAGCACCCTAGCAGCGGATTCACCCACAAGCCCGCCATGGACGCCGTCCTATCAACGGCTAGGGTCGAGTGCGCCCACAAAGGCTGCAGTAGTTTGCTGCCCTACTACGAACTCCACGAGCACGAAATCATGTGCCGGTACGCTCCTTGCACTTGCACGGAGACCAGCTGCGACTTCGCCGCCCGCCGCCAGCGCTTGTCGCCCACCTCGAAGCGGTCCACTCGATCCATGTGCACAAGATCCAGTATGCGACCACCAAAGCTTTCTAGGACCTAGTGCTGCTGCCGGGCGAGGCGTCCCGTCGACTCATCCACGTTGGGGAGCAGGACGGCGTCGTGTTCGTCCTAACAATTGGCACGGTAAGCATGGTCCCTCTCGTGTCTGTGGTCTGTGTTAGGGCCGCGATGTGCGACTTGCCAGTGTACAGGGTAAGGTTGTGCGTGGAATGCCCGCCACTACTCTCATGGATGGAAGGCAGGAGGAGGACCGGCACCGTGACGATGGAGCTCGACGCGCCGAGCTCCGCTAAGCCGGGTGACGTCGCGTTTGAGGACCTTGCGTCTTACCTGGCGGCACCGCCTCATTACCTAGTCGGTCCTGCTACGTCGAAGGAGCTGCATTTCTTCTTTCACGTCGAGTTTTAGTGGTGATGTAAGCTGTCGTTAATTGGTTTAATAGCAGAAAGATCGTTTGCACACCAGAAATGGTGGATGTTGTAGTGGTAGTAGTAGTACTCTATCTCCGTCCCAAGAAATAAGGCTCCCTTATTTTTCTTGTTTTTTGTTTGACCAAGATTTACTCTAAATATATATAAAGAATGTTGGTACTGTACAAATTTAGCATCATTGGAAAGTGTGTTTCAATACAAATTCAACGAAACAAATTTTACACAATATAAGTAAATTTTAGTTGCTCCATTTATCCGGTCAAACTTTACTTTGGAGCGCGTGTGCGTCTTATTCCTTGAAACGGAGGTAGATGAGTTTGGTGGATGTACTCTCCTGAGTATTTTTTATGAAGTCTTAACTTCCAATGGTTTGGGTGGATGTACTCTGCTGAGTAGTAAGATGAATAGGATTAAGGATCACTGTTTAGGAAGGCCAGAGGGCTAATTCGCAATACTACCAAGTAGATGAATTATTCACTCCAATTAATTTATGCATGTACCACTAGTTTTACACGCATGAGACGCTAGATAAAAAAGGGGGCATGATGAGAGATGAAACAACATGTATTGGGAGATTGAGAGAAAATAGAGATATCTAAATTAATGAGTCACGGGAATTAAGACAATAAAGAGGATAGGTCTTATAATTTCTAACAATTTTAAAAAGCTCTCTTGCTTAATAATCCTAAACAGAGGTAGGAGTACTGGTCAACATACATCCGGGAGTACTAGTATGTACTACTCCGTAGTAGTAGTAGTACAATAGTAGTGGAGTACGGTAGTAGTAGTAGTACTCCCCTCCGATTCATATTAATTGTCAGTTGTCACTAGATTGGATGTACTCTATCTAGCACTAAAACATGTCTAGATACATCCATTTTCGCAACAAGTAAATATAGGCATTTTTAGAGTAGTACTAGTTTGGTTGGAAGAAATCATATTTTTTCCGCAGTAGGGACGGTGGTTTTTTGCTAGTAGTAGTACTAGTACATAGCAGGTAGTAGTAATATATATGTTTATACTATACTAACTCAACATACATTCGGGCAATCGACAAATGTTCATCTTGCGGTTCTGCTACTATAGTGCTACTAGTAGTTTTTCAGGTGCTCATTCACCCTTTGTCTTTCAGCAGTACTCCGCCCTTAAGCAGTATAAATGGAATTACTCAAAGAAAGTCTCTACCACTATAAAATTATAATCTGCCATGGTTGTTGATTGACAAGACAATTTATTGAGGTGGGGTGGGTTGTTGGCGTGCTATGATGCCAACTCCTACTATCACTCTGCCATCAAAATAAAAGAAACATCTGTGATTCCTTGCATTAATTCTTGCATCCGCCCCTTGCATGCCTACAGTATATACATGCATTAACTTCTGCGAGTAGTATAGTACAAGTAGGAGTAGTATCAAGCAAGGATATACCGAAACGCAAAGATATACTCGTAGGTCACATGGTGTACCATTCTGAGTATTTGTCTTCTTCTTCTTTGGTCTGCTTGCCCTTGCCCTTCTTCCTTAGTTCTTTTTTTGATTGAACATTTCAAGAGTTTGTTGACCCCTCTCGAAGTTCACTATCCGTCTGTATACCTCGTAGGTCGCGTAGGCATCGAGCTTGCATACTTGATCTGCTCTTCGGTCAGGGGCATGTTCCCCTACTGCTTGTGGTCCACATCCTTCTTCTTCTTCTTCATGAATTTGTAATGGATGTCTATGAGGGCCACCGTGTAGTCAGCCAAAGAATCCTTCTCATTCGTGGAGCTGGTAGGCTTCCACCTCTTCTGGATGTCCACGAAGTTCGTCACTGGTACTAGAGAACACTTAAGCTTGATACGGTCGTTGCCGATGTCGACGCCTGCAAAGGAAATGTTAGGGTTGGCGAGGAACTCTGCTAGCTTGGAGCATGGCTAGTCGGCCTGGCATATCTGGTAGACCAGGCAATCCATGCCCACACATAGATGGACGACAACAGCCTTCTGCATCGATGATTGCTCGTTGGTGTACTCGACATCGAGGCCAACAATCTCGTCGTCTGTTTCCTCCAGGAGCTTTTGGATTTTCTCGATGTAATCGTTCACCACCGACGCTCTATTGGTATACGCCACCGGTAGTGTGGTGTTGTCAGGGTCCACGAAGTAGTACATCTTGTCCAATGGTGCCACCATGGACTGTGATTGGCGTCTTATTTTGTTTTGTAGAGGTCCGGCTGGGTGACAAAAAAGGAATAGGATAGGTAAGAAAGGAACCGCTAGGAAGATCGGGAGATGCATGCATGAGCGGTTCTGGAGATGAAAGGGCATGCAATTTCCCCTAGCCCCGCCCACGTACTCCTATAGAATGGAATTTATTTATGGATCAGTTTTACGGACACGGATTATTTACAGCTATAGGTTGATTTCTAGATTATACAAAAAGTACAAGAACCAAATACACGGGATACTTTATGAACATAGCTCGAAAGTATAAATATTTTTTGTGTTTCACCTACTACTATAATTTTATATAAAAAAATGATATGTCATACTTATATTATCTGATTCTCACGTGCAAGGCACTTGCATCTCACTAGTTATTTTTTATCTTATCTTATCTTACCACTATATCTCTACTATTATAATGGAGCAGTTTTGAATTGGATCCTTAGCACCAATCCTGACCGTTGGACTATTAGATCTAATGGTTCAGAGCACCTGGATTCATGTTGAATAGTACCTAGAGCAAACTCCACGATTTTATAGAACCATCATGTCACCACCCCCAAAATTTCATAGCATAGTAGGTTGTATTCTCTCTACTACTACAATGGAGTAGTTTTTAATTGGATCCATAGCACCAATCCGGACCGTTGGGTTGTTAGATCCAATGATTGAGAGCAGCTGGATTTGTGTTGAATAGTACCTAGACGTCTAACATATCAACACTATAAAAAAATTTAATAGGTAAAGCATAAAAAATATAAATTTGATCAACATCTATGAAGTATGGGTGTATATTTGGTTCTTGTACTTTGTATATCATTTAGAGGTCAACGATTATTAGCTATCTAAAACTTGAAAATTCTGGTAACATGGTCTAGAGAAACAAGGGAGAAGATTCTAGAATGATGGAGAAGTGTGTTTTGAGTTTTGTGCATACCATTCATTGTGATGAAGACTATCAATAAAATCTTCTAGATGCTAGAATGGAAAAGAAGATCCAACGGCTGGAAATGTTGGGATTCACGAGTCTTGATCCAACGGTCAATATTCAAAGTTATTCGTACACATTTCCAGCGTTTGATCAAGACTCTCGAATCCCAACATTGCCAGCAGTTGGATCTTCTTTTCCATTTTAGCATCTAAAAAATACTACTCCCTCCATCAATAAATAAATAACTTACTTAGGTTTGTCTAGATTCGAATGTATCTATACACTAAAATGCGTCTAAATACATTCGAATTTAGACAAAACCAACTCAGTTATTTCTTGAAGAAGGGGGTAATTTTGATAGTATTTAGCACAATGTATGCATATTACTACTCCAAGTAACTTACCACTCAGACCAGCCTTAGAGCATCTCTATCATGGAAAAAAATAGTGCGCTATATCACGCTATGTAGTGTGATATAACGTATTTGGAGAGTCCATGATATTTTTTAAAAAAATTGCTTGCTATGGAGCTATTTTTAAATAGCATGCTATATCGCGCTAAAACATCATAGCGTTAGCGCTATTTAAAGTGAGGATATTATTTTTTGTTGGCGGGTGTGGAGTAAGATAACATATGATGAATGTGTCGAGTAAGAAAACATACAATGAAAATTTGATTGTTAAACTTAAGTGATCGTGTCAAGCCACCGCTTCCTCCTGCAGCACCTGGCGTTGTACCTAGATTCAGCCTTGCCGGCTATCCTCCAACTTGGATAGCACAGGAATCGATTATGCATGTACAAGTATTACTCTAGGCAATTCATTACATGCTGAAATCGTTCATATTCATGATATACCTATTATATTTTTTAATTTTTACAAAAAGATGTTTTGTAAAATAGCACGTTATTAGCACGCTATAACTTTCATATCTTCTGGAGAAAAGCCACGCTAAATTAAATAGCATGCTAGTATTTTTTGCCTTGATCTCTAGTGACTTGTCTAAATTTGGTAGTCTCTTAGAGCATCTCTAGTGGCTTTTCTAAATTTGGTAGTCTACATCTTCACTTTATAGATAATGGTGTAAAATGATCTTTTTACACGACTTTAGTTTTCTAGTGGATAGTCTGAATTTGATAGTCTATATGTCCATCTGCACACAAATAGTGAATATACATAGCAAATCAGTACAACATATGCTTTAATTTGGCGCGGGAGCGAGCTCGCGAGCGACCAACTTTGCTTTAGACATGGTGGCTCGGTTGTCCAAATATGGACAATAAGTAGCCTGTTTGGAGGATGCCTAAATTTTAGACCATCGGATACACAAGCAACCGGAGGCATTTTTTGGTCCATGGTGGTCCATATTTGGCTTAGACTACCGGATACACTAGCCTAGAGATGCTCTTAGGCTGGTCATAGTGGGAAACATACTAATGTAGTTCCTGTCACTACGTACCTTCATGTGTGTACGTAATTGAGCCGAAGGTAGAGACCTTATTTTTGCAGAAATGGCTCCGGAAATATTTCGTACCTAGAAAGGCTAGGACATTACAGTAAACTATCTTTTCTAGTCATTGGACTATAGATACTCCTAGGATATGATAGGATATTATTATTCTATATCTTTTGAACTGTATAGCCAAATTCAAAATCCCAGAGTGGCAAATTCTCCCGCCTCACCTCCACCGAAATATTTTGAGTGGTTACACGCCCCAAGTTGTAGCCGTACAAAATTCCTTTTCTACCCTGACAATGGCCTATCTACTAATGTCGGGGCATGGGTATGGTTCATAATCACCCTCCCCCCCGGGGGGCGGGGGTCCCCACAACTCTGAAGTTGGGTAGTCCACCTTCCACCGACGCCATTTCCCCCATAGCACTCTCAAAAACCCTAACCCCTTTCTCACCTCCGGCTCCTGCACCACCGCACCAGCCCATCCCCGCAGCGCTTCGCCGGCCTACATGCCATCCAACCCCCTCTCACCTCCAGCACCTGCACCACCGCACCGTAATCATCTCCGCCGCACTCCGCCCGCCTACATGCCACCCAACCGCTATCTCACCTCTAGCTCCTGCACCACCACACCGGAACATCACCGCTGCACTTCATCGGCCCACACGCCACCCCAAACCCCCTATCCCACCTCTGGCTCTTGAACCACCACACTTTGCCGGCCTACACGCCATACCTCTATACCATATACTCATGACCAGTCAACGGGATCAGCCGACGTCCACCTTACCGAACCCTAGTTCGCCTGACACACTCTTCCATACAACTATGTTAGTTTTGCTGACTCCCTAGTCCACAACACCTGACCTGCTTCACCTACGTCGGTGTGCGCTACATTAGATCTGCTTCACGGACTCAACAGTCCACTACACCAGATCTGCTTCACCAATGCTATTGTGCAGCGCCTCGAATCCATAATCGGTAATAATATCCGCTTCACCGACGACACCGTGCACTACACCGAATCTCCTTCCCCGGCCATCTTGTCAAGCAAGCCAGACCCATCAACAACCTCCACAGATATGCTTCATAGACGCTGCCAAGATCTATTTGCTTGAGCCTAACTCACCACTACCGGGCACCCTCAGTGTCCTTGACATCACCCGCAAAGATGCCGTGCATGCGTAACGATGTCGTGGCCTAGGTAAACCAGATTTGCTTGTTCGTTCATTTCAATATAGCAGGTATGAGCCTGTGACAGTGAACTGCGTTTCTGTATTGGTGGTAAATTCCTACCTCAATACCGGCTTAATTGATATATCACTCTCCCTTGATAAATTCGGTGTAGTCTATGTTAAATCCAGGCGTTAAACTGCTCCTTCTGTTTTGAGGTATAAGGCGTCCTTGTTATGCGTGTTTTTTCTTTGACCAACATTTACTCTTAATATACATAAACAATTTTGGTAGTACAAAACATACATCATTAGAGTTCATTGGTATTATGCAGTTCATGGCAAATGTTAATTCACTGAACATCTGAAGCTACCTACTTGTTCAATAAGTTCACAAGTTATGTCATCATAATGTGCACTTGCTTTGTCTATTGCTACAATACTGACTGCATGTAATTTTGGAGTTCATTGGTAGTTTTAAGCCATTGAACATGTAGGTTAACATTCCCTGCTCTACAAGTTCAGAATTTATGCTATTTTAATTTCAATCTGGTTGTTCTAAGCAACCATAGTAACTGCCTTATCTTATGTAATTTATCGCAAATTTTACGTTATTGAACTTGTTGGTTTTGCATTTCCTCTGCAAGTTATTCCATTATTATTTGTTTCAATTAAGCTCCGATAGCTGCCGCCTATTGTGTACTACTCCCTCTGTTTCAAAATATAAGATGTTTTAGCTTTGTGATAGGAGTGTATCTAGACACCATTTACTGAGTAGGTTTACTCCAAACCTACACACTAAAAGTGGTCTAGATGATGACTTATACTTTTTGAAACGGAGGGATTACATCCATTCCATAAAAGAAGGCCTATACTTTTTAAAGTCAAACAATGATGACTTTTACCAAGCTCATAGAAAAATATATTAAGGGTTAATTTGTGGTATTTGCGTCTATGAAAATATATGTCCCGATGTATCGAATGGTGTTGGTTTGGCATGGTAGATGTTCCTAGTATGTTCTACAAACTTGGTCCAATTTTGCGTTGATTGACTTGCAAAAAAATTATACGCCTTTTATTTACTTTGGATTGGATGTAGTATTACATGGCATGTTTTAAGGAACTTAACATGGTTATCTGCATGCCCTGCTCTATAAATTCAAGTTTCTCAATTATAATTTTTGTAGAAGCAATATCTACCTTCTATTATGTAGTTCATGGCATTTTAAGTCACTTCACAGATGGGTTAGCATTCCTGCTCTATAAGTTCACGAGATATACCATTGTAATGTCTATCTTGTTTGTCCAAATGTTAGTATAGTAACTGCCTGCTCTATAGATGGTGACACTTTTATGGCACTTCTCATATTTGTTTGGAATCCTATTTCACAAGTTAAATCATTGTAATTTCTCTCTTGTTCGTGCTAAGGAGTGACTATAACTGCATTCTATTTTGTTGCCATGGCAATCTTTATGTCATTTAAATATTTGTTTATATTCCGCCATTCCCTGCTCTACGTGTTCACAAGTGATTATACTATAATGTCTATCTAGTTCTTTGTAAACAGCAACAACCACTATCTGATAATATTTCCTCTCATAGGGAACACGGAGTATCATAGAGTGAATCACCCCTACAATCTTGTAAGTACCTGTGCTTTGTATTACTGAATGCAAACCTGTTTTATGTGAATGAGTGGACTGAACCTATATGCAGAGGAGCAACAATAAAGTAGATGGATCGTCTATCCAACTACTTGATGCGGTAGATGTCTTCAAAGAACGAACTAACAACAGGATGTCCTCCAACGGGACTTCACAAAAAGAAATAGTAAGTCTCTTGTTTTTACTGAGATGTGCTTAGTGTCAGATGATTGTTTGTACGAGGTACCACATGATTCTGCTAATAATTAGAACAAGGTTGACCTTAAACAATACTGGACAAAAACCAAATGTAAATCCCTCGATTTATAATTCAATGTGCTCACTTGATTTTGGTGATGATCTATTCTTTCTATATTTGACTTGTGTTCATCTATCTATCTATCTATATATCTATCTATATGTCTGTCTATCTATCTATCTATCTATATGTCTATCTATCTATCTATCTATCTATCTATCTATCTATATGTTAACTAGACCATGATTAGGTGGTGGTGATTTAAGTATATCCACTTTTATGCTATATTTTTCTGCTATGTAATAAAGACCAATTGTAAATCTCTCGATTTATAATTCATTTTTCTCACACAATCATCATGATGATCTATTCTTTGCTATATTTAACTCATCATCATATCTATCTATCTATCTACATATGCGTCAACTAGACTATGATTATGTGGTGGTAATTTAAGTATATCCACTTTTATGCTAATTTATAGTCTATTATTGTATTTTTGTGCTATAATTAAGAGTGTGTATGCACTCTGGAGGTAGTCACATTGTCTAGTGTCGGAACCACAAGAGTTGTCCAATGATTAGAACAATATAACCTTTAATGGTACTGCACAAAGACCAAACGTAAATCCCTTGATTTATAATTCAATTTGCTCACTCAATCATGGTGGAGATCTCGTTTTGCTATATTTGACTGATGATCTTCTATCTCTATATATATATATATACGTTAACTAGACCATGATTAGGTGGTGGTGATTGAAGTATATCCACTTTTATGCTAATCTATATTCTATTATAATATTAGAGATCGCCACCATGATTGAGCTTATATGCACTCTGGAGGTAGTAACATAGTCTAGTGTTATATGTATGAGACTAGTATAAATTACTTTATCTTGGTGGGGAGTAACTTGGACTAGTAAAAATGCATACAATAATAGTCCAAGTTACTCTACCAACACTAAAAGGTGTCTAGATACATTCGTTTCACGAAATCCATAGCATCTTATATTTTGAAACAGAGGGAGTTCAATCTAGACTACTCATAGTGAGATTGTCATAGATATGATCATCTAATATGATCCCCAGTTACTATATATATGTGCTATAACCATGTTAATATGATCTGGAAGTCTATCGTGCACATGTTGTTTGATTGATTAATTCATTACCTCAATAGCTACTCTACATGATGCACATATAGAGTCTATTGCCAATTTGATTCTTTAGTTTGCTCATCATTAAAGCAATGTAATGGTTTTCTTAACTTAAACGGTCAGAGCACCGTCCTGTCAAGGCGGAAGCTGCGGGTTTGAGCCCCACCAGTCCCAAATTAGGGATGGCAATTTCTATGACAAATACAATGTTTGATTAATAATAAACAAGGGATTTCATCTATACATGATCAGATGATCTTGCGAGTTTAATATTAGCCACCATATGGTTCAATGGGTTTTGGTTCCTGTGAATTTTTAGTTGACTTGTGATTGCATCAATGCTATATTCTGACGTGGTTCCTAGACATACATTGTTTAAATACTTCATTGACCTTGCAAGGTGCACAATGTATAATTTGCTTGTTTGTCTACTGGATTTTCTTGCCTGGTTATATGTATAATGATACTGTCAACAGTTGGAAATACAATAGTTGTAGGCATTACAAAGAAGGTTTGTGCTACTTTTTGGATGCATCCAACTATTGTTTTGGCAGCAAATGACCCATCTCTTTGTTTCTCTTCTTCTTTTATTTACTAGCCCGACGATCAAAATATCTGGCTACTAAAAAGGAATGGTTGATATCTTGTTTGTCTGAAATGATTCTAGTAGTCTATTTAAGACACTTGATCTATTGCTTGTTTTTCCAAGGTACTATCATAGTTCTCTGATAATTAAAGCAATGCCACCTGTGGTTGGAGGTTACTTTTTTGGCTAGTTCATACTACAGACCATTTTTAAACGCTATTCTTATATTTTAGGTTAATGCTTTGTTATCCCGACTAGTTCTAAGTAGTTGAAGGAATCTCATGCACTTCTTTTTGTTATATTTCTATATTTCTGTTATGTAGTGATATGATTAGTTTATAAGGAAAATAGTCGAGTTGCTTGATTCCCTACATTCATTGCCACGGTAGTTCAGTTAGTCTACATGAGACACACATGTTGATGGCTTGATTTGTTATATTAGGACAACGCCAATTTTGAAATTCTTTGACAACAAACACGGTGTATTTTCGCCTGCTTTGCTGCTCTAACTTAATATGTCTTAGTTTCAGCACGCAAATAACCTATAGTGTTTATTCTAGAGTGGCTATGGTACTAGCACATGTACGCATCGGTCCAGGACATCGACAATTCTTGTTATTCCGAAAACATATATACGAGGCACATCATTGATTATTCCTGGCCAATGATGAATTTGAATTATTTTGCATATAAGATGGCCACCAGTTAGCTGGTACGCTGTGCTGACTTGTTTTCTTTGTTATAGGCTGCACATGAAGCTATGGGGGCAGAAGAGAGGAATCCTATGTTAAGTATTGAGGTCATTTCACAAAGCAGCAGTGACAGTGATTATTGCTTGCATCGGCCCACAATTTTAGTTTTTCCAGCAGAAAAAGGTGTTACAGCTACACTCCAAACAATTGATTTAATTGAACAAGAAACAGAGCAAATAGATGGAATAATCATGATTACATGTGAATAGATACAAGAACTAAAAGATCGACAAGATTTGATGGACCGTCTACTTGATAATATCTTCTGCACCTGTCATGGTATGCCAGTTGTTACTTGCATGGGGATGTAAGCTCTATAGCAGAAACCCTGTTCCAACACATGTCCCGTGATGTCTCTGTAATGCTTCATCTTGTTTTTTTTGAAAATCTGGTCTGTAATAAATTTCAAAAAATATTTGTTTATGTAATAGGGTGATCCTAGCGTGGCCATTAGCGTGCCGAAATATTAACGGACTGTTTAAAACCAGAATTGCGCCATAGTTATAGAATACGCAAATATGCTGGCCAGCAGATGGGCCAAATAAACAGTAAAAGGTCGTAAGTGGTAAAATAGAAACCCTATCAAGATCATACCTTTGCCTTGAGCATCCCACTTGAGCTTGATGTAGACGATCTTGTCACCTTCAAGATGGAACACCTTTCTTGATTGCACTTGCTTGCACTTGCTTTATGAAGTCTTGAGAAATGCTCCCCCATACTCCATGGGGAAGCCTCTTCTTCGAACTTGTGTTCATCATTCCATGATTGCCGAGGATAGCAAGCTTCAAGCATGAGATCTTCTAGAGATGACGCATCTTGAGCTTTCACTTCAATTCTTGATCATGTCTTGAATATAGTCATGAGGAACTTGATCTTCTTCTTCTTCAAGACAAACTTGATCTTCTTCTTCTACTACTTGATTCCAATAGGCACAAAGGCCTTGGACGATGCTTCTTATTTTTCATCCTTGAAACCAACACATGGTCCAAGCGATGCCAATGGACAAACCTACAAGTGAAACTCAATTTGCACATTAGTCCATAAGGATTGTCATTAATTACCAAAACCACACATGGGGCATACATGCCCTTTCAGGATGCAATTTCTTTTGTTGGGATTCATAAGAGTTGAGTTAGATCTTGATGCATGTTGTTAATATCTTTATCCGGCTTGATAAGAACATTGTGATCCTCTAAAAATACATTTCCATGATTTCTACACTTAAAACCTTTGTCTCTCACTTTTGAAGTTTGAATTGTTTATCTTAGTTGGTTGAGTTGTGAAGATGCCATGCTAGTGGGAAGTAATTTAATATGATTAGAGTGAGTATTTTTATTAGTATGATGATTAGTTGTTGAAGCTCTTGCTCTAGTTCTTTTAGGTAACCGAGTCTTGCCTTGGAAAAAATAATGCCAAACAAGTACAATAAGAAAAAGTCTGAAATTTACAACTTGTTTGAGGAATGATTGTCTTGAGAGTATACCCTTGATGACACTTACCCCCATAGATATTTTGATAGTCTCGAGGACACTCATGAAAGAAGTTTTTGATTCAAATAAAGTCTAGTGGTAATTGTGATGCATGCCATGCCAAAGCTAACCTTGTGGATCAAACCGCGGTACTAGCTCAAAAAAAGAGAAAGAGAAAGAAGTGAGACAACTTTGTTCTATGTCTCTAATTCACACCTTTGGGATGCCAACAACTCCGCTAGCTTTTGAACGATCTATGGTATAACCCCGGATTTCGGCTATGAGTTGATGACATGAGTGACATCCATGTCAATGTATGGGAAAAAGTATTGGTACTCTCAAAGTTTCTGCAAACATTTGACAAAGAAACAATCAACGATCCTTGAAAAATAAAAGAAAGAAAAAAGATATCTATGAGGATCCACATAACAAGTCCTTGGCATGGTCTCATTACTACTTTACATATTTTTCTTGAAATACAATGATTGGATTAGAAGTGTTTTAGATAGACTTCATTTATTGATGTGGGTGTAAATAAGACACTTCATTGTTATATTAGTTGGGACATGAAACTCTCTTACTCAATAATGCTATTTAAACATCCTAGTGTTCCTTGGCAAGCTGAGAGTTAATTAGAGGAATTGGATTGATTGCTACACTTCTAGTTATTTATACTTATATTAAACTGAACTTTTATTGTCTTGATTTACCGAAGCTTGTATAGTGTTCTTGTAATCCGTCTAACTTTGATGAGATTTACAAATGGATGAAGTGTTGAATGCATATGAATGCCAACCATGAGTAAATTCATATTCTCATTGAATCCCTTACTCTACAAAAGTAAGGAGATACAAAACTTATTAAAAGGCTCAATAAGAGGATCACGAGTTTGCTTTCAAGCTAGATTCACTTTTTGACAAGGAGCATTGAAGTTTTAATTGATCTTTTAAGGATTGACATAACTAAGCTTGTGTTGCCTTGGATGAATATGTTCTTTCTTACTTTGAGCTTGCAGGGCAAAATAAGGATACAAGGTATTGATCTGCTACATCTGGTATTATACTTTTGTTTGAATTTTTGCCTCATTATGTTATTGACTCGTGCCTCATGAATATGATGACCTTGTCCACTAGCCAATTTATTGCTCCGGATGAGAAAGAGTCTAGCTTGGGGAAGTTGATGAGTCCAAAATTGATGCATATTTAAGTATATAAATTATTAATATTGTCACTCATTACATGCTACATCTATCTATAACTATTCCTATTATGTATGATTACTAGTTCTCATTAATTTTCACATGGGCTTTGCACAACTAGTAGTTTTATTAGGATTTTATTACCTTTTTATTGTCTTTTATTTGTGTGTAGGTGCTATGGAGAATCATGGATAAAAGGAGCAAAGAGGATTCAATATGGAGGAGTTGTAGGCACCAGACTTAGCCATTTGAGGGGAGAAAGAAGTGAGTTTTTCCATCAACTCCAAATGAATATCCAAGTCCATGGTGTTCTATCTCTGGTCCATACGAATCCAACGAGCCAAAGAACACCTCAATCAGAGTCCGTATGAAGAAATTGCGGCAAAAATACTACGAAGTACCGTAGGGATAATGACCACTAGTACGGGCGGAGCCCGCCTGTATCGTACGGACGTACCACCCTCCAAAAGCTTCGTTTCGTCAAACGGAACAACATTTGTTAAGGCCCAATGGTCATATTCGGTCCCTAGCTTTGTCGGTTCGCAAAACCGACCTCCAGCTGCCTATTTAAAGAGGGGAAACCTAAAATGAGGAAGAGAGTTCACACACGCCTAAGGGGCGGGGCATTCTGCTCCGCCGCCTCCATAGCCGCCGCCCACAAGATCTACATCACCATAACCCTCAAGGGAGAGAGGAGGCTTGCATCTTGAAGGGCTACGCATCGATCTTCATCGCCATCTTCATCAACATCGTCTCCAACTTTGATCCCCTTTTTTACTTTGTTGTTAGTCCAATCTATATTGTGGATTTGCCATGATGTTGATCCCCTTCATGTATGAGTAGTTTCCTTGTTCTTGGGGAGATATGGTGAAACCCTAGTATTATTTTGCATTGAAATGAAGATGATCTATTACTTGTGTACAAATATCCATTGATCTATGAATTGTTTTTTATCTCTCTCTTTAGATGATATGTGGAAGTCGACCACATATTATTTGCCCTTGGGACTAAAGGGAGGGACAAATCCTTTGGATGTGTCTGGGAAGCATACCTGGAATGACCCGTGATAGATTGGCATCGGCTCGTAACCTATACGGTCAAAGGAGGGTTAAAGAGGGACTCCCTAAGCTAATTATGATATCCATGGGGAAACCCTTAATTGTAGTGGTTTGTATGGTGACTACTCTCAAACATCGCAGTGGTTATTTAGAGGTGACCTCACTCTTGGCTCAACAAAGTGGCTTCCTAAGAGCCTTGTAGTGAACATCTTATTATGGAGCTCTGTCCACACATATCATGGCACAATAAATAGGTACTCCTTGATAACCCCTCAATCATAATTATTGCATGCAAGTGGTGAATCCTACACTCCTTGATAACCCCTCAATCATATTACACAACACTTCATAGATACTCTCTTGCTTTAGTTTACTTTTGTTATTTACTTTGTTCTTGTTTACTTTGGCACTTAATCAAACACACTCTTTAACACCCTTTACTTGAAATTAAAGATAACTTACAATTACTCTCTAGTGAATAGTAACGAGGGGCATAAAGACCTTTGCTAATAGCTCTTTGTGGCTTTGATATCTTTACTTCAAAACTAGCTACAATTGATCTATGCACTTGCAGTCATCAGGGAGCACGGTGCAACTCGAAGAAATTCGAGAGGTACTAGCTAGTAGCGAGTCGGAAAAAGCCTTGGAGGTTGAGCCAGTCATGGTAGTTGAGCCGGCAACTACACCTACACCACGAAGGTCAGCAAGATTGCGAAGTTCTCGTGATGTGTTATTGTTAGACAGTGATGAGCCGGTAACTTATTCGGAAGCGATGGTGGGATCTGATTCTGAGTCGTGGCTTGGAGCCATGAGATCCGAGTTAAAGTCCATGGATGAAAATCAAGTTTGGAACTTGGTTGATCCGCCTGATGGTACAAGACCCATCGAGTGCAAATGAGTCTTTAAAAAGAAAACTGATATGGATGCAAATGTTTCTGCCTATAAAGCACGGCTTGTCGCAAAGGGGTTTCGACAGGTTCAACGAGTTGACTATGATGAGACTTTCTCACCCATAGCGATGCTTAAGTCTGTTCGGATCATGTTAGCTATAACATCCTATTTCGATAATGAGATATGGCAGACGGATGTCAAGATGGCTTTCCTTAATGGAAATTTAACCGAGGATGTGTATATGATACAACCTGAGGGTTTTGTTGATCCGGATAAAGCTGAAAAGGTATGCAAACTTCATAAATCCATTTATGGGTTAAAGCAAGCATCTCGGAGTTGGAACATTCGATTTGTTGAAGTAGTCAAATAGTTTGGCTTCATTAAGAGTGATCATGATTATTGTTCATACAAGAAGTTTAGTGGGATCAAAGTAAACTTTCTAATCTTATATGTGGATGACATATTACTGATTGGAAATGATGTCTAGATGTTGCAAGAAACCAAGGAATCATTGGAAAAGAGTTTTTCGATGAAGGACTTGGGTGAAGCAACTTACATTCTAGGAAGATCTATAGAGATAGATTAAGTCAGCTCATTGGATTGAGTGAGAGTACATATTTGGGCAAAGTGTTGAAAAAATTCAACATGGATTGTCTAAGAAGGGGTTCTTACCGATGTCCCATGGTGTAAAACTTAGCAAGACTCGGTGTCCTTCGACAACTGATGAGCGAAGTTGGATGAGTGCGATTCTACATGCTTCAACAGTCAGATCCATCATGTATGCTATGATTTGTACGTGTTTGTGGTAAACGGAGGGGCTGTGAGCTAGAAGAGTTCCAAGCAAGAGACTCTGTCTGCGTCTATGACATAGGTTGAGTATATTGCTGCCTCGGAGGTGGCAAAAGAGCCGTTTGTATGAGGAACTTCCTCATGGGTCTTGGTGTGGTTTAGGGCTCGTCCAATCCGTTAGACGTGTATTGTGACAACAATGGTGCTATTGCACAAGATAAGGAACCTAGACAATACCAGAAGAACACACTCATGCCCTGATTCGGCAATTTGCCGATCAAGGTGGTATCAAGTTATGGAACATACATATGGATGCAAACATTGCGTATCCATTGACAAAGCCACTACCACAGCCGAAGCATGAGGCACGCCTAAGAGCTATGGGCATTATATGCCTAGACATGTGATGTCGGATGATTGACTCTAGTGCAAGTGGGATATTGTTGGGAATATTCCCTAGAGGCAATCATGTATGATGTTTATTCCCGATGTATTCATAAAGTTATTATATTCTCCTTGTATGAACTACTGAAATGTATCATTGAATATGTGATTCGATTGTGGAACTATATATTCATGTTGTTGATACTAAATGTCCTTGTTCTTTGAGGTTGTGTTGGACACACAACTTAGACCAATGTGAAAATTGGTTGATGACTCGGTTCCACTTATCATGGGCATGGTGATGCTATTCCGACTTACACGGATTCAGCTAAAGAGTTTAGCGAGTCGTACTGACCCATATTGAGATACAACAAACAAGTCGTCATTTGTATGTCTCAATCAATGTAATCCTTAGACCTGAGGTTATTGCATATTCCGAGTTGTGGATCACCGACTTAGGTTTTGTCAAAGGACAATTATAAAGGCTTAGTTCAGGTCGGCTAATAAACAAGCTACATGATGTGGTTGACCAAGATGGGATTTTGCCCCTCCGACTAGAGAGATATTCTTTGGGCCCTGTCGGAAGATATGGTTCAGAAAGAATGGCCATGCATGACTCGGTTAAGTAACTAAGCCGGTCGACTAAGAGTTAGTCGGATGAATCACTTATCTCGGATCAAGAAAGAGAGTTGAGCTATTTGAAGGATGACGATTATTCGCCTATAGCTTGACAAGATGTATCGTGAGGCAAAAGGGACTCGGACGCAAGTTGCATTGGAAGGTATGTCGTCATGACTCTTTGGTACTTAGGAGTCGACATTGTGGCGCCCCGCAAAAACCACTACTAGAAAATCGTGGTGTTTTTGTGCATTGCATCATCATGACCGCATGCTCATGTCATCATGCCACATTGCATTTGAGCATCATCATGTCATCATGCATTTGTTTGCCTAAAACTATTTATCTAAAAGCCTATCTTTGTTTTCTAAATACCCCCGTCTTTATTTTAAACCAAACCCCCGGTCTCTTCCGGATCTTTTGTTGGGCTAAAAACTATTTGAAAAAGGTTTACAAATAAAATAAAATAATAAAACTATTTTTCGGACCGGGGAGGCAGCCTAGCCGTTAGGCCAGGCCACCTACAACCCGGCCCAGCTAAACGGAACCTAGACTAGTCGACCCCAAATCCTACCTACCCCAGCCTCACCATATCCCCACCCTGCCGCCACTCTCTCTCTCTCTCTCTCTCTCTCTCACTCTCTCTTCCCTCTCTCCCACCCGCCTGTCCACTCCACCACCTGGTCCAGCCGCCACCTCATCCCAACCACTCACAACTCGCCACATCACCCACCCCGCCAGCCTGGCCGCACGCCACCAGATCCCCACCGACAGCCCTCCCCCTGGTCGAGCCCACCTACCTGCGCACCCCCTAGGTCCACCCGCCCCATCCCGTACGCTCCCTTCCACTGCACGCGACCCCGCAGTTTTCCCGCGACGCACGCCACGCTCCCCGCGCGCCGAACCCAGCCCCACCTACCCCCCTGCTCGAACCGTCCCGACCGCCCCGCCTCGGGATCCTGGTCCTCCTCCCTGGCCCACCACGTTCGCCCCCACCTCTCACGCCTCTCTCCTCTGCCCCGTTTTTCCCTTCTCCCTCGCCTCGCTCCCACCAACCACCGCCGCCGCTGGCCTCCGCCACCCGAGCCCTAGCGTCGCCCCTCTCTCCTCCCGCTCGCCTACCTCTAGCCCCGCGCCTCCCCTTCGAGCTCGCCCCGCCTCTTCCCTGCCTCTCTCCTCCCAGAGCCGCAGGTCACCAACCGCCTCGCGAGGCCGCCGCCAGCGCCATGGCCGCCCAGGTGCCGCCCCTTCCCGCGATCCCTCGTCGTCATCTCCTCGCAGAGGCCGTGACCAAGCTCCACCCCGTCCTGCCGCGGGGGTCGCCCACCTCTTCTTTGCTGATCGGAGCGCCCGCCGCCGCTCACCGCTCATCTCTCCTCGCCAACAGGCCCTCCCTCGGTGCCTCGGCGACCTCTGCATCGCGGGAGCCTCCTCCTCGCCGCGCCTCCTGTCGTCGACCTCGCCAGCGCCGCCAGATACGGGCGCCGTCGGTCCTCACCCTCCACCGCGTCTTGGTGCCCGACCGCCTCCCTGATCCGATGACGGCCTCCTCTGGACCGACACGCGAGCCCCGCCTCCTTCGTTGTCTGTGTCGCCCTCAACCTCCGACCGCCTCCATGGATGGCGCCGCCCTGGAGCCCTTTGCCTCGCCTCGGGGCACGCGCACTGCCACCTCCATGTGCTGCCTCCTCCGTCTCCAGCGTGTTCACCTCTGTCCATGTCGCATAAGGACACATCTCTATGTGTGCTTCCTGCTTTGAACAATCTCCAGCAAGTCTACTTGTGTTCGTGTCAACACCAAGAACAAGACCTTCCAAACCAAGTTCAGTGATGCCAAGCGGCTATGTGTGTTGTTGTAGTAGATCAACCCGAAGACCACGCTCGACAAGATTTAGATGCTGCCCAAAGTATCAAGACTGACGCGCAAAGAGGAACACGTAGAGGAACCCGATGGGTTTCGTGACACCCCCAAGTGCGCTGACATGGAACCGAGGGATGTTGCACGCCAAGCCTTTCTTCGAGGATACGTTGACACCAGACGACAAGATCTTCACAGAACCCGAACCTCTCAGAACGACATGATCTCCTTGATCACCGCCAAGACCCGTTCCCAGAGGCGAAGCCGATCCCGGTGATCCGAAGGCCACGCCAAGACCCGGATCCGAAGACCACGGAGGCGACAAGATCTACTCCGTTGTCCGAGAACGTTCTCACCGAGACCGATCCCCGTCGAACCATGTCGTACTCCGAACCCCCCGGAACCAAGATCTGCTGAACCCAGATGTGTGAACCTTTCTCGAGCCCCTATTTTATAAATGCTATATATAAAACTTGTTGCATATTAATTGTTCATCTCGCATGCATATCATGTGGGTTGGGGGCATTATGTCGATTCACCTCATAATTAAATATGGAGTCCATATGCGGGATACCTTTGTCTTATTTCGGACTCCATTTAAATTGGTGTAGCGAACCGATGCCATGTTTTGCCTTGTTAAGACAACATTTAAATTGCCGGGTAGATAAATAACTTGAACTGTGTAATTAATTGTCGGGACCCCCGGTTCCGCTTAATATTGCCTAATTGCACCGCATCTGCATCATATCATAATCATGTCGGATCTTCTGCCCTAGTATTAAATATTGCATCCGGTGTTTCTGCTAGTGTTCTCTTCGTCGCGGATTAGACCGATGAGTGGATGCGAGTATGGACAAGTTCTCCGGATATGAATCTCCGGCAGTGTTTCCCAGGCGAGCGTCTCTCCCCCTTCTACCTATTTTGCATTTATAGTCTTTATTTCCTCCTGTTGATCTATTGCTATCCGTGCCGCGATGCTTTAGTTTCCGTGCACCAGTTATATCCCGTGCAACCTCCATATTGCCATGGACACCTCCTAATACCTGTTGTTTGGTAGATAGCTGGCCTTGCGAGTCGTAGTTGCTTGCTCAGGTGCGATCTTGTGTTGTCGAGTACCACAGTTCCTGGAATGCTGGCAGATGATTATGGTGGAGATGATCATGACTTTAAATACAACTATTAAAATGCTAGATATAACTAATGCAGAGGCATCGATGGGCAATAGATGTTATTTGGTTCTTCCACGCTCACTTGTGTCCCGTAGGACCCCGAGTACTTGATACCTGTTCCTTGATTTTTCGCACTATCCACATCCGGGAGGCCGTGGACCCCCTGAGCCAGAGCTTGATTCATTTCTATTTCTTGGGGCCACAAACTAGTTTGGGGTTTTATTACTATCCTGTACTTATGCCATGTTACTGCTTTATTTAAGATTGTGCGTGGAGCACCTGTACTGTTTTGGATCGCGCCACATTTTCGCGGTATCGACAAGCCCAGGCACACTTTCGGGTTCCCAGTCGTTTACAACCATCGTCACAAACCCTGGGTCCGTTCCGGAGTCGACCAACTTCGTTGCGGGTAGCTTACTGGGGTGGCCCCCTGAAATATTTTATGAATCCTGTGATTGCTTTGTCGTGAAAGCCTCGTTGGGTTTTGATTTGGTTTTTCCGAGGTTGATCGTGTGTGTGTTGCTATTGTGCACCCCTGCAGGGTAAATCTTTCTGAAAGCCGTGTCCGCGGTTATGGAAGACTTGGAGCACAGTATCTCGATCATAGACGAGCATAACTAAAGTAGTGCTATAAACTTGACTTAATATATGACTAGTAATCAGATTCGACTATAACAGAATGGATATTAAAAATGCCAACAACTGGTGGATCTATGGTGATCTGTGTCATACTATACCGTCTAGTAAGTATTGCAACTCCAATGAAATGTGATAAAAGTTCCAACAACTGCTGGGTTTTGGGATTCCTCAGGACAATTATATCTGACTAGTAAATGTTCCAACTACAATGGAATGTTAACTGAAACTGCCCACTACTTATGCTATCAGGATGACTCATGCTATATATCTGACTAGTATAATGGAATGAGTAAAACTGCCAACTGTGTGAGTTCCTTGGTCTGACTTCCTCGTTTGGTCTCGAGGGGGAAATAACAGGATGGGTATGTTTGGTGTTAGTATCAGGTAGGATCCGAATAGGTCTTTCTTACCCCTCTCTAATAGCCGCCAGTGATACCGAGTCTCTATAGGTTGTTTAGTGCCGCTGCGCTGCCGCTTCAGTCCACCATACCTATGTAGGCGAGAGCCGCCGAATTCTAGCCTCGCCGTGTACTGGCCTCAGTACTGACGCTCCTCTTTTCCTTTGCCCTTTGTCGGCACCCCTTTTGTTTTAGCAGGTTTGAGATCAACGTCGTTAGCAGGGTTACCCTTCCGGCTTGGCCTGGGCAGGGTTATGGACGCCATTGGTTATTCTTCATGGCTCTTAGCCCCATTTGCATCTTGTCCGTAGTCGGACGCTCTATCGTTTTCAAGGTGATTTGGATCTTTGTATTGTATATCTATATTCTTGACTCGTGAGTCGCTGTGGTATATATATATGTTATGTGGGTCCCATCGAGGACTGTTGTGTAATGGTATTACTTCGTTTTCCACCCGCACGAAAGTGCCTGGTGCGCGTCCTTGAATCGTTTCTATGCGGGTTTGGCGGAAAGGGCTAAAACTTGCATAGGGCCGATTCGAGGGTGTTACTGACATCTTCTGCTAGGAGCCGCTGCCGACTGATGGATTACGAGTAAGACTCAAATCGTGTCCGAGTCACCATCAGCCTATCGAGTCACACACGTAAGAGCGGGAGCAAGTTTGGGTTGGACCCAAACTAGAAATCTATTTGGGTTAGACCTGAATTGGACATAGACTGAGTCAGTGAGTTGGACTCGCAGTGACTAATATGGGCCTTTTAGTGAATGGGCCACAAGTGAGTGGAGATCACTTTCACTCCCTCTATATACTGGTGTGCAGATGCCCAAGGGGCACGGTTAGGTCATTCTATGTGTTGGAAACCCTAACTCCATTTTAGTCTAGCCGTCGTACCGGATCTAGCAGTCCACTGTCGGTGCTCCTCCTCGTATGTGTGGATACTGGCAGAGGTGTTGTATAATTAGCACTTCGACGATCGTGGATTGGATCGGATCGTGAGGATTGCACTGCCTCAACTAACGTGCTTCATCAGTAATCCGCAACTGCGTGTCTAGTGGTAATCCTTGTGGCCTTCTACCTCAGCTAAATCTTGGGATCACCGCGTGGGAAAATTTTGTTTTATCTCTACGTGGCCCAACACTTGCGACTAGGTCAAAGCGGGGAACCGTACAACTGCTTATCGAGCTTGGAGCACACCAAATGCCCGCTCGACATATTTCCTGCAAGCTTATTATTCCTTGGAAAAGTTGGAATACTTGCCAATTTGAGGGCTTGAGATAGTCTTCATAAATGTTGACCATCTTGGATAGATGCTATCTGCCAGGTAGTAGCCCTTGTTGTAGTGGTGGCCATTGACGACATAGTCCACCGGGAGAGCATGGCCCTCAACCAGCTTGGAGAAGACAGGCGAGCACTGCAAGACGTTGATGTTATTTTTGAACCCTGCCATGCCAAATAATGAGTGCCAAATCCATAGTTCATGTGCAGCCACTGCCTCAAGCACCACACTGCAACCTCCTTTGTGTCCTTTGTACATTCATTGCCAAGAAAACGGACAGTTCTTCCATTTCTAGTGCATGTAGTCGATACTTCCAATCATTTCAAGAAATCGTCTTGCTTCATTGGTTGCAAGGATTCGAGTAGTGTCTGCAGCATTAGGTGATCTCAAGTATACTAGCCCAAACAATGCAATCACTGACCTGCAAAACCTGTACAAATAGTCAATGGTGGTGGACTCGACCATTCGAAGGTAGTCATCTTGTGTGTCATTGGGAGAACCATATGCGAGCATCCTTATGGCCACCGTGCACTTCTGAATTGAGCAAAATCCCACCATGCTGATGTAACCCATCTTGCATCTGAAGTAGGGATCGAAGTCCCGGAGGGCGTACACAATCTTGAGGAAGAGCTCCCCGGCCCATCCTAAATTAGAAACACTACCTCGCTGTGCAAAGGATCATCGACAAAGTAGTCAGCATACAACATGTGGTAGCCCTCCAACCGCTGCCTCAGTTTGCACTTCCGGTGTCCTGGCTTCGAGCCTCCTCACTGAGATTTCACCTGCTAGGCGTAAAGGCCGGCGAGGCAGATGAGGATCATCCTGTGCTGCTCATCTTCGGTGGCGTGGCCTTTTCTTCCTCCATCAGCTCGGTGAATATTTGCTCATCATCGGAGTCCATGGCCGAGGCGGCAAAGCACCGAACACCTTTTGGGCATGCCGGACGGCGAGCTTGGTGTAGAGTTGTCTTGGCTAACGAAGCACGTCGAAACCAAGGCTAGCTATGAGGGAAGGGATGTGGGTGGCATCTGGTTGTGCGATTTCGCCATATGTACGGCCAGCCAGCATGGTGTGGAGCCACCGGAGTCGGGGTAGGGAGCTAAACGGAGGTGGCCAGGGTTGAGTCCTTCCGGGATATGGCTGTTGTCTCATCGATAGAGCTGGACCACCCGCTTTTTGCCTTCATCTAGAGCCCCCAGGAGAACCCCGTCGGGTTGAGTTCGGCGGGCCGGACGGATATTGGGCCGAATTCGACAAAAAAGGGTATCATGGGTGTGCGACTGGGCATCGTCCATCCGGCGCCGGAAAAGGGCCTGGGGGTCCTAGGGGTTCAGCTAGAGATGCTCTCAACGACAATCATCGGCATAATTAGGCTATCATGTTATAATCGGTGTCAGCATGTACGAGATGGTCGTCGGCATATAAAGTGAACTAACAATTTAGAAAAACCATCGGCATAGAAACTGTTGGTAGATGAAAGGAGCGGTACCGGCCATATGACATGTGTATCATTCTATGCTGGAGGCAACAACGTCGGGTAATACAAGCACGTGGTTGGTGTTGGGAGCGTGCATGGACAAGCCTACGTTGATAGCAATATGGTCGGCTCACCTGCAGTCTTACATTGACAGCCTAGCTGTCGGCATAGATGGGCCACAACGTCATCGTCCTAGAGCTCACTAGGCAGCCATACACCGATGGCCTGGCTAGGTGTGAAGCTGGCTGCACCTGGGAGATGGGTTTTGGACCTTTCAACATTCCACCGCACTTGTATACATATTTTAGGGCCTCATGTAAGTTTTAGGGGATTCCTACCCGTCGAAGCGTTATTTCGAGGGAAACCCTAGCCTTTGGATAGGTCCACCCCTTTGATCTACGTCAAATGGTGGTTGACCGCTGGATTTTTATCTTGGTTTTTGCTTTATCATAGCAACATGGAACAACACATTGGAGCCCAAGATATAGCAAGATTACCTCCGGTTGAACCGACGTGGGAGTTCCCCACTATAAGTCTAGAACTTTCCTAAGAGTTGTTACATGTCTATGAAGCGGCCTACAAATGGGAGCTGGGTTTGGACCTTTTAACATTTTACCATGCTTGTATACATATCTTAGGGCCTCATGCATGTTTCGGGGGATTCCTACCATCTGAAGCGCTGCTTGGGGTGAAACCCTGGCTCGTGGACCCCGCAGGTCCCCTTTTGATCGGTGTCCAACGATGTTTGACCGATGGATTTTTATATTTCTTTTTACTATATTAGGTCATAGCATCATGGTATAACACCTTAGAGCCCAATATCTAGCAAGATTACCTCCGGTTGACCCAACTTTGGAGTTTCCCACTATAAGCCCACAACCTTACTAAGTGTTATTGCATGTCTGTGAAGCGGGCCATACTTGGGAGCTAGCTTTTGGACCTTTCAACATTCCACCATACTTGTATACATGCCTTAGGGCATCATGCTAGTTTTGGGGATTCCTACCCTCCAAAGCATTGTTTGGGGTGAAATCCTAACCCGTAGACCCTACAGGTCTACACATTTGATCGACGTCGAACGACGGTTGACCGATGCACTTTTATCTTGGTTTTTGCTAGGTTAGGTCATAGAAACTTGGAACAATACCTTGGAGCCCAAGTTTTATCAAGATTCCTTCTGGTTGATCTGACGGGGGTGTTTCACGGTATTCATTTTATGTGAGTCCACATGTGATCATAAGAAATTTTAAAATAAAATCAAAATTTATAATGTGTCATTTTATGTGATATATTACTAGGAAATAAAAGTTTCGTGCAACAAAAAACATCAAATGCAAACATAACTAAACACATAGGACAAAAGCATCAATATGGAAAAGGAGATATATTGCCGGTATTACCGCCGGCGCAGGTCTATGCTGACGGCTCTCCGTCAGGATGTCAGCGCACGTCTAATGTCGTTAGGCGCCCGTAATCCAATGGGTCGCTAGCGCCACGTGGCTACGGCCTTTGCTGAAAGTGTTGTTTAAGCGGACGGTTGTCACCAGCATACCTATCCATGTCCCGACAACCGAACTATGTTCGATATGCCAATGACTCTAGTGTCAGTGGAGGGTCCGTGGAGTCCTGTGTCCAGCGAATCTCTTGGGATTCATTCTTTTTTTATTCGTTTGTATGTTTTGAGGCCAGTCTCTCTTCCGGTCGTCATTTTTGCAGATGGTTGCTGCTATGGTGTAATGATCATTTTGGGCCTTAGCACGACGATTTCATGTATATCTACTACAACAAGCTCTACTACGATAAACTTTGGCCGGCTCCGGTGATGGAGTGATAAGGATGGCGACGCGTCTTCGGCTCGTGCTAGTGTTTGTAGTCGTTGCTGCATGGTTCAAGGATATATGTGTATTTTTTATTACTTTTAGGTCGCTTTGTATCGCAGTTGATGGTTATTAATAGATAGGTGAAATTTTGGAAAAAAATATATTACCGATTCATTAATATTGTATAACATGTTTTGGCAAACTAATTGCAAAAATATATTATACTTTCTCCATTCCAAAAATGTATATCACGAATTTGCTAAATTCGTATGTAGCGAACAAAGTAAGCGAGGTCGATTTGGGGAGCACCGACGAGGGAGATAAAAAGAGGATTACTGAATCACATGTTTCACATTCTTTTTCATTTTAGACGATACTCCTGGCAAAGAGTGGTAGGCAGATATCACAATTGCTAGTGTGGATAGCAGAATCGCCGGCCAAAGATGGGCGTGCTTGATCGTCATCTCAGCCCATCGCATTTAGCACATGCGCCGACTTATAATACGGAGTAGTAATCCTTTTGACAAAAGCTCCACTGTGTCTAGCGGAGCAACAATGGAGCTTTTCACGAGCTGCAGGGGCTCCGTTTCCAGCTTCCAGGCGTGGGAACACGTTCCGATAGAGCGGCCGTTTTCGTTTCTCCTGAACATGTGCACCGGATGCAGCCCATCTGGACGGCAGGCAACGGCACGTTCACGTTCCCCAGATCGTTCATTTCATGACCGGCGTGGGTAACACGCGGCGACCCATCTATCTGGAGATCCACGCACGACGCCTGTAACCGAACCCCCACTTCACCTCCCTCCTCCACGGATGCATGACCAGGTGCGTTGGCTCCAAAAGCTATTCCCCATTGATTATCTCGCCAGCGATCAGCGAGGTGATTAAACAAGTACAGACAATTGGTCAAGTTGGTGATTAGAGAAGATCTCGCAGTGCGTGTATTTTATCGGCAAGACGACGGGGGGAAGCGATCCTGCGCCTGCTGGAATTGATCCGGGCACGCACCCCGTCCCGCAAGCTGTCACAGTGCCTTTCTGGTCAGCTGGATTTTAGAACGTGGAAACAAGAAAACTAACATGGGATTAGGATGTCCTAGCCTTTGAGTTCTAACACAAATCAAATCATCCGTGTGGATTTTTTCTTGATTTTTTAAGAGGTGTAGTTTAAACAATTTTTTTTACAAGTCTTACTTGAGAAAATGAGATTTTAGGGATTCATGTGCACCCAATTTGATGATCTCCATAGTAGTAACAAAGGTTCTAATTAAGAATTGGAACTCTGAGGATGATCCGATGGCTCTCTCGAGAAGTATTATTAGTACAGTGCAATATTTGGTTTGCGTTAATGAGCTTTATAGTAATTCTATGAGTTTTGAATAGAAGATGGTTTACATCATGAGGAAATGCAATTTTTCTAAAGTAGTCCAAACTTGAAAAACTTAGCAGCCGGATCAGGGTTAGCAGGCGCAGAATCGCTTTCCTTGTCGTTTTGCCGATATTAATATGCAGACTTGCCAGTACTCATACTACTCATCAAGACTCCACTTGGCCATCGTTCAGCTTGTTTATCTCACAAACGGCCAAGTTGATTTTCTCTAACGACCAAGTTGCTCAATGATTCTGCTTAGTTTATCTCGCTAATCGCTTGCAGTATACGGTGGGTGGGGGCCGCCGTGCCGCTGGCCTGCCGCTGGCATCCAGGTTCTCTGCACCCCCAGGTGCATGAACGAGGAGGATAGCTGTTTTTTTTTGTGTGTGTATAGGAGAAAAAAAATGAAAACAGTAGCTTCTGATGTTGTCATTAAAAAAAAAGGAAACGCATCCTTCCACCCGTGTAGTACTATATTGCTGTTTATTCTGGGAAAATGGATCGAGTGGCCTCTAATTGAAAAGGGCGTCTTTTGCTTTGTGATTTGTTGCGCCTGTTTTCAGTGCCCTTCTCCACGGTTTTGGGCGGTCACTGTTATTTTTAGTGGGTTCAAAGCGCGCACTACTTTACTACTACTAGTATAGAATAATTTGTAACTATAACAATCGATCTTTTAGGTGGCTCTGAGGGCACCGTACAATGGTTTTCTTTTCTTTTCTAAAATGAGTATATATTAATATCACACGAGTAATTACAGTCAGCCTCGGTAACAACGTATACTCTGATGACAATACGGATACACACAGCTGAAAAAAAAGAAGAATTATAAAAAAGAAAAGTCCCGGTGCAGGAATCCGATCTTTAGCAGCAACGACACTACCACCACCAAAACAACACCAGACGTCCAACCCCTCCAAAAACGACGCCTTCAAGAAAGAAACAGTGCACAAGCGCTGTCATACCCAATCAAAGATCTTAGGTTTTCACCCTAGAGAAAGTCCTCTCTTGGAAAGCAATGACTTCTGCAAGGCTATTGCCAGCCACAACCAATGAAGGCGAGACCTTGAGTTTTCACCCTGCAAGATAAGACTATGAACTCCTCCTGTGATGTCGCCCCCTCTAACAGACGCTGCTGTGAGTCACAGATATCCAAGCCAGATCCTCATCGCCATAAAGACTCAATCCACCATAGCTCGCCCACATGTCTCTGCCTTCATAACGTTCTCCGTATCTGACTTCACCATGTGTATCGTCAAAGACATGTCGCATGATGGTAACAGGTAGTAGAGCTTCACCGCGCTTCCACTGAAACCAAACAGCCAGTAAAAACACAGGTGCGCATGACCGAATTCCTTCTGATCCAGCAAGCTCCAGGCATATATGCTCATGGGAGTTCGCTGGCGGAGCCTTCCGGAACCAGACACTCTGTCCAGATCAATGGAGACTCTCATCAACTAGATCTTCGTCTTGGTGCGAGAGAAATCCGAGGACCACCCCCTTTATTCAAGCCGAGCCGGCAGCCACCCACCGACCGTCGAGGAGGAGGCTCAACAACCAAAAGCCGAACAACGAACGACTGGCCGCCGGGCATAGAGCAGATCTAGGCAGTTGCACGACCCGGACCAGCGAGGTCTGAGCGCCGCCCCGAGATCCTGATGACAGCTCCGCCATGCCTCGTGGCCAACCTGGAATGGATCCAGATCCATGCCCTGTGCAGACTTCGCCGGCTCGATGCCACGCCTGGCCGCCAGCACCCGCCATAGCTCCGCCGCCTCGCTCCCTTCTCAGCCACGAGCGCACGCTCAAGGCGTCACCCCTGTGCCCCCAAACTAGCCGCCATCCGCGTGTAGGCCAGGCCGCCGAGGAAGCGTCCCTCCACCCGCCCATCTTAGACGGCTGGGCGCCGCCACCACCGTCGGGATCGGTGGCGGCGACGGCCGGGACAACCCCCTTTGAGACAGCGGTGGCTAGGGTTTGGGGGCCTTCGGGGCCGTCTGCACGGACGACCCGAGAGGAAGTCTTAGTGTGCCTGCGAGGAGCTTGTTGTGGGATACGATGTTGGATGGCGACGGCCTCATGTCAAGAGATTGGCATGTACAATGGTTGATAAGACAGTCTTATCTTACATGTGCCACGTAATCTCGATCTGATGATAAAACATGATGTACAATGGATCTTTTTTAGTCTTATCTTCAACGGCAGATTATCCCTAAATATGTGGTGAGACAATTAGTACCAAGAGATGGTCTCTTAGCTAAGAGAAGACAGAGGTATTTTTCTCTCTCCTCTAACTCAGCAATCATCCTACGTGGATATTTGTTAGTTGTGGGCCAGTAGAGGGAATCACTTAACCACACGAAGGGAGTACGCGCTCGCTGAGGTAAAGAGAGATTGGGGAACAGATCTAGGGTTCATCGTCGCACGCAGGAGGATTGGCGGCGGCGGAGATTGGGGAAATGAGCTCGTCGGGCGATTCTTCTATGCCTGGCTTCCGACGAGCCGCCGGAAGAAGGAGAGGGGGTGAATCGAGGTCTCCGGTGGTCTATCGAGAGAACCCCATGGGGTACGAGCCGGAGAAACTGTGTCGTTGCAATCCGCCAAGAAAGGCTCCACGATGGATCTCCTAGAGTCATCAGAACCCAGGAAAGAAGGTACTATGATTGCGTCGATGCAATGGTGAGTTCAATTTCATGCTAATTTATTGTTCTGTTCGCCTCGACATGTATTGCATATCTGATGGTAAATTTGGCCAGAATGGAAGAGGGTGTGGACATGTGGAGTGGTACGATGGTCCATTACCAAGGTTCTGGAGTGATTTGATATGTGATCTACGTGATGAAGTGTGGAAACTTCATGGTGAAGGAAATATGGTGCCTACAACCGAAGAAGCAGGCTCTGTTCAGGCTAATGTTCAGTCTCTAGAAGCTCATGTTTAGACTCTTGAAGATAAGCTAAGAGAGAGGAATGGGGAGCTTCTGGCAATGAAGAAAAAATATGAGAATGTCTTGTTTCTACGTGTTGTGTTTGTGGTAGGTTTAGTGGTAGGAAAGTTGTTGATGCAGTGAGTTAAGCAATGAAGTGTATATCTGTTATTTCTTTGTACTGTGCAATGAAACCTGGCATTTCTGTGTTGCATTTCAGAATGTAATGAAGATCTATGTAATGAATCTAGCATGTCTGATCAATGTTAGATGAAACCTAGCATTTACTTGCAGATTTACTTGTATGATTATGTCACAATCTATGAAAATGACAGTAAGTAATAGAACAAACTCTCAGAATAGCACAATATTTAACTAGAGATCACCAAAAGAAATGAGTTTAACTCTAGACATCACTCAAACATTCAGAATGAGTACATCTCATCACCAACAAAAGAAATGACATAGTCTGTCATTTTAACTAGAGATCTCTTTTAACTACTACAGCTCAGAATGAGTTTAGCTCATCATCACCAAAAGAAATGACATAAAGTCTGTCATTTTCAGTAGTACTAGCAAAAGAAATGACATATAGTGTACCATTTTAACTAGTGACTACAACTCAATAATTGCCACTACAAGTGAAATAGGAATAAGAGGGAATTGAGGAAGCTGCTCTGCCTCTCTTTCTAGCATTGGAAGATGAAGCCACAGGAGCAGCTTGAGCATTGGAAGATGAAGCCACGGGAGCAGCTTTGTTCCTAGGAGGCTTGAACTTGCTTCCTGGTACCGATCTTGCTGACTAAGGTTTGGTTGGAGCTGCTGGAGCTGCTTATGCACTAGGCCGAGAACTACTTCCTCCACTTGCCGCTACAGGTTTCTGTTCAAAAACAATATTTCACTATAAAATCTGAAGAAAATGTAGCCAATTAACATAGAAGGATTAAGTGCATAACTTATACCTCACTTTCCTTTCTTTTCCTGGTTTGCTTCACTAGATGTGCATTCTTCTTTGCTCCTCTATCAGGATTCTTTTTGCATGATGACTTGTTGTGGCCAGCAGTTTTACACAATGAACAAACAATGACAGTGCCATGCTTACTCAATTTTCTTCCTTTAGGTTTCTCAGTTTCTTCCCTCTTCCTAGCATTTTTCTTGGGCCTTCCTGGCATTCTTACATAGCCAGGTGCTTGTGGCCAAGGATTATCAGAGAGAGGCCACATATCCTCACCTTCCACTGGTTCCAAGCAATGCTCATAATGTTATTAAACACTTCTATTGAGTAACATGGAGCAATAAAATCCTCCACTTGTTTACTACACTTGTAGATTGTTGTAATAGCATGAGAGCAAGGTATACCAGACAGTTGGAAGTACCCACATGAGCATGTCCTTTTGTCTAGACTGACTGTGTATTACCTCTTTCTCCAAGTCAACAACTTTACCTCAAACTCATATTTTCCATTCCACATCACTTCCATGAATTGTGTCCTGGCTATGGCTGATTTCAACTTCTTAAATATGCCTGGGCATATTCTTCCATTGAAGGAAGCACCTTTTGCCCTTTGTTGCTGAATTCTGCTAAATATCTTCTTCCTATTTACATTACAGAGATAAAGGAGTAAATCATCTATGCTAGACATATTATTCATCTATGTCACTAATAGAGAGTAAGTACAAGTGATGGAATGTTACATTATCTTTTCTTGCATTGATATTATAGGATAAAATCTTGCATCAACAATGGAATGGTTGAAACTTTCACACAAGTTATTGTCAACTGACTCATAGTAGGAACCAACAGGAAAATAGGCCATTGCCCAACGTTGTGGAGCATTTTTCATAATGTCTTTGGAACCTTATAGAGTTTCCTGAGCTAGCTTAGCTTTATAGTAGTTGAAATCTTGCTGGTTGGCTGCTTTAGCTACTGCCCAAAAATTCTTCTGCCACTCATGTGCCCTGTGCTTCTTCCTCCAGTTGGCATAGATATGTCTAGCACACATCCTATGCTCATAATTTGGTAGGTAATCCTTCATGGCATTGATCAGCCCCTTTTGTTGGTCAGATATAAACACCCATCCAGCTCCATTGTTATTGATGTCCAAGTCTTTAATTAGCAGAGCAATAAACCATTTCCAAGATTCATTACTTTCTTGCTCAACTACAACCATGCCACTGGATACATCTGATTGTTGGCATCTCTAGCTATAGCACACAACAATTCACCTTTCACAGCTCTTTTAAAGAAGCAACCATCTAAACCTGTCACTTTTCTACACCCAGCCTTGAAACCTTTCTTCAATGCATCAAAGCAAACATACATGCTCTGAAATATATGTTGATCCGTGATACTTGGATCCAAACATACTGCAACTGTACTTCCAGGGTTGCTTCTTAGTAGCTCTAGCTGATAATCAAACACTCTCGTGTATTCATTTTTCATGCCACACATCAGTCTGTCCATGACAAGTTTCTTTGCATGCCTACACTTGGAGGTTGACACATCAGCAAACATGTCTTGGAGGACAGTGGCTTTCATGCTGTCAATCTTCCACATTGGATTTTCCAGAATAAAGTGTTCATACCTTTGGGCAATAACCTTTGCAGTGACCAACCTGTTTTCTTTGTTTTGTGCACACTAATGTTAATCATTGAATGTGATGATTTGAAATCTGCTGGTCCTTGTTGTCTTCCCTGCATACATTAGCCAAGGGCAACCGGGCCAATCACACGCAACCTTTACTCTATCTGCCTCTGATTCCATAAAGGAAATACTCCTTTTTGTCACAAGGCCATACCTCTTAATTCTTTGCATAGTTGATTCTTGCTTCTAAAAACCATTGAGAGCTCAAAGTGTGGAATGTCAGTGTCATTGTTGAACCTAGGATACTTGCTCTTCCTCCTCACTACTTTGTTACTATCATCTGAATCTTCATCATAAGAGAAATCTTCATCAGAGCTGTGATAGTTCCAGTCCTTCTCCTCTTCCCCTATCTGATCCTCCATATTTGCAACAAGGTCAATAGGAACTGCATTAGTTGTATCTCTTCCAATCCAACTTTTGCTAGCTCTCATTCTTTTCTTGAATTTTCTGGCATGCTTCCTTAACTCTATCACTTCCGATTCTTCACCACTATCTTCACTGTGTGCCACATATTCATTGTCATCATCAGAGTCACTAACTGAATCTTCACTGGCAGGCACAATATTGATTGGGACTGGATCTTGACTGCACCTTGCACTACTAATCTTCACTGGACTGTGCAACACTTCACTTATGACACCTATGTTATCAGTGACAAGAACTTCTTGAATAACAACAACCTCATCACCACTTTCAGCAGGTGCTGCAGGGATAATTTCATCTTCAACTGCATTGTCAACAATAATGATAGTGGCAGGCACATCCTCACTTAACTACACAATCTCATCCTCGAAATCACTACCACCGCTGCTATCCACACTGTCCTCCTCCCCATGGTACTCCACATAGACATCTGCTACACCTCTAACATCTATGTAATCTGCCATTTTCACATAGGCAGCATCATTGCCCAAGAACACCAAACCGTCATCAAGTTCTTTCCTAGGAATGAGAAAGTAAAACTTCATTGATTCCTTAACCACCATATGATCTTTCAAAAAGCCTTTGACCTCCTGCAACGAGATCTTGTCCCTTTCGATCTCTGACATCTCCTCATCCCCCCTACATAATCCAATTTCCTACCGACGCGCATGAACTTGCCTCCAATATGAAATCTGACGTTCAGAATCTCGGTCGGATTCATGACTGAACCACAAATACGCAACAATGCCTCAATTACTACTACTAATCTGAACAAAGAAGTAAAAAATCAAGTCCTTATCGCACCAAAAACCCTAAATTTTTCCATCATCGATAACCCCAAATGCAACGAGCCAGAGGAGAATGCTACTTTCAGAAGTTAATCTACAGCCAAGTGGAGGAGAAGGAGTTTGAAAGAGAAACATACCTTCGTCGTCGCTCGCAGCAGCGCCGTCACGATCTTCTCACCGATCAACCTTCTTTCGCCATGTCCATCGCTGGAGCAGAGGAGGAGAAGTCGAGGAGACCAGGGGAGACGCCCACCTCGACATCGATAGGATGGGTAACGAAGAGAACTGGGCAACTGGGCCGGCCCAACACTTGTCCGTCGCCCGGCCTGCTCCCTCTCCAATCCCTGCCATGTCAACAATCCCAGTTTGGCATCCGACGCGGGGTTCAAATCGAACCGGGATCGCATATTACAGTGTGCTGATTTCAGGGAATAGGAGTTCAGGGTGCGATTTCACTGAGCTCAACGAATTCAAGGTTTGTTATGGACTTTCATCAAATCCACAAAATCTAGGGCGAACGATTTACATCAAAGGCTTCCCGCCGTGTGCACCATCTAGCCATGCTAGGGCTATGATATAGTCATGAGACATATTCCCCGCAATGTCATCTCCGCCATCAAGGCATCGCCTACTATGCGAGGATAGCTGGTGTCCTTTGTCCCAGTGCACTCATCAATCTTAGATTTTAGCTAATCCGATGCATCTAAGGAGAGCCCGATGTGTATATGCGCTGGCCACGCCCCATTTCGGATTTTATGCGACACTAATAAACAATATTATGTGTATTTACTATTCGTTAATCCAATTTTAGTTACATAAAAAATAAGGGTTTTTTCTTGCTAGTATTCTGTCGTTGGAGTTGGTCAATGATTGATGTCCCCTTTATCAGCTTCGCGCTTTCTCGTTTCTAATAGACGGGTCGCCTCCTTCGTCGCAGGAAACGAGAAGGCTGGGGGCCACTTTATGTTGGACTTCGTCGACGAATATGAGACCTTATTGATGAAGGAAATATGCCCTGAGAGGCAATAATAAAGTTGTTATTATGTATTCCTTATATATGATAGATGTTTATTTTGCATGCTAGAATTGTATTGATCGGAAACATCAATACATGTGTGTTTAATAAACAAAAAGGGTTCCTAGTTATGCCTCTCTTATAGACTAGCTTGTTGATTAACAAGATGATCAAGGTTTCCTGATCATGGACATTGGATGTTGTTAATAACAAGGTCACACCATTGGTGGAATGATGTGATGAACATTCATCCGAAGTACATCATTACGATCAAGTCATTATGTTTATATTGCTATAACATCATACGAAGTAATCTTTATCCTTAGACCATGAGATCATGTTAATTGCTAACACCTGAAGAGTATCTTGATAACATCAAACGTCACACTTTAACAGGGTGACTATAAAGATGGGTTCAATACTACGAATGTGTTATGTTGAGGCTCATGGATCAAGAGTGGAATTTGTCAATCCCGATGACGGATAGATATACTCTGGGGCCTCTTGGTGATATCACATTGAGATAGCTTGCAAGCAAGTGATGTGATCACTAGAATGTTATATCACGAGAACAAGAAAAGAGTGCATGTCGATAACGAGATAAAACTAGGTATGGGGATAACGATGATCGAATCTCGGACATGTAATATATCGCGAGACAAAGGGATTTAGTTACAAGCGTTAAAGGTTCTCATGATCACAGAAGTCATCGTTGAATGTGCAGGAGTCAGTACGGATCTCCAGGTCCCGCTGCTGATTATTGATAGGAGAGGGGTCTCGATCATGTCTGCATTATTCGCGAACCATAGGGTGACACACTTAAGAGTTACCGGACACCATTTTTGGAGCACATATGTTTCAGACGAAAGAATTGCAAAGTGCAAGAATTGTTTCAATAGAAACCGGAAATTGTTTCAGGTGAAATTGCAGAAAGTGGTTCTGCATGTGATATTGAAATATTGCAAGGGGCTATATGTGAATGTTTGTTAATTAAAGTAATTAACAAAATTCTGAATAAATTTAATAAAAGAGTTTTATTAAATGAGAGAGCATTAAACTTGGAGAATTTTAATGCATTTAAAGTAGAGACTTTAAAAGAATGTGAAGAGGCATTTTAATGTGGAGGGGTTACCACCACATGAACGGGGGAGGTGAGGGGTCACCCCCCATGCGCCGGCCATAGAGAGGAGGGGCACCCCCTCCTCCTATAAAAGGCCACCCATTCCCTCCTTCATCCTCACACGTCCTTGTGAAGGATCTCTCTTCCCCTCTAGAATTATTCCCCCATGGTCTCGGATTAGCGAGATACATGTTCCCGGTGGCATTTCATCTGGAAGGAGTTGCAGCTTCCGTTGGATTGCTGGAGCGAGGAGGTGGAGGTTGTCCGGTGGCTTGAACGTGTGTGCGAGTGCGGATGCGCTGCTGAGTTGCGGCGCTCGGACTTCCTCACGATCTTGAGATCGGCAAGTGTACGACTACATCAACCACGAGTTCCTACTCGTTAACAAAACTCATTGTATTCGAGGGTAAGTTCTCGTTAGATGTATGTCCACCCGTTTCTTTGTACCTAGTAGATAGATTTTGGCGTGTAGTTCACACCGTAGGAATTTTTTTGTTTTCTATGCTGTGGACCCAACAGTGGTATCAGAGCCTGATCTATGCGTAGGTGCTTTGCACGGGTAGTACACATATGTTTATATGTGGGCGATGATGATCATGTTATTGCATCTTCTATGTATTTTGGATATTGGTGGCATAGTGGGATGAAGCGGCCCGGACCAACCTTACATGTCATCGTACATGAGACCGGTTCCACGACTGACATGCAACTTGTTTTGCATAAGTGGCTGGCGGGTGTCTGTCTCTCCTACTATAGTCAACATCTGATTTACAACGAGTTGCTAATAACTTAGTTATCCTCGTTGTGGTTCATGTTCGTAGGTGAGAACGGTTCTATCTCCGAAAGCCCTAAGCCACGTAAAACATGCAATTGATAAATTAGAGGCGTCTAGTTTAGATCGTTGTTGGGCTAGTGTATTGATATGGTATTGTTGTAAGTATATGTATGATAGGTACTCTTACAACACATTCAACGTGTAAGCTCCATAGACCTTGGCCTTACACACAAAGGAATGATAGAGATCATACCACGATGCAAATGATAGAGATCAAATGCATGGACCATATCATCTCACTTTACACATTAGATGTTAGCATCTTATACTGCTAGTTTGGCGTTTTTGGTAGCATTGTAAGATGATCCCTCATTTAGATATCAAGATAAAATGTGTTCTTCCTTGAGTATGCACCGTTCTATGAATCGTGTTTCGAGACATCACGTGATGATCGGGTGTACTCGACTCTACGCTTTCATACAACGGGTGTAAGACAGTTTTACACACGCGAGTACTAAGGTTCTTACTTGCCGAGCCTAGCATGTACATACATGGCCTCGGAACACGGACCGAAAGGTTAAGCATGAGTCATATGGTTGATATGATGCCCATATAGATGCTCGCCTTTGAAGCTACACCGACTCACGTGATGATCGGACTTGGTGTAGTGGATTTGGTTCATGTAATCACCAAAAAGGCACGAGGGATGTCGTTTTTGAGTGGAAGTTCATTAGTAATTTGGATTAGTTGAACTCAATCTATCATAAACTTAGTCTAAATAAACTTTACAAATTCTGTTGTAGATGGCACCACCTGCTTTTAATTTCAATGTGTTCATGGAGAAAGAGAAACTTGCTGCGAATGGTAGCAACCTCACCAACTGGGCTATGAATTTGAGGATTCTTCTCACTGCTGCACAAAAGCAATATGTGCTAGATGCGCCTCTAGGCCCCCCATCAGCTCCTGATGCCCCTGACAAAGAAAAGAATGTCTATGTGACTCGTCAGGAGGACCACAACTTAGATCATTGCGGCATACTGTATGGGCTAGAGCCAGAACTTCGAAAGCATTTCGAAAATGGCAACGCCTTTGATACCATGGGAGAATTGAAAATGATTTTCGATACCCATGCTGCCGTAGAGAGTTATAATGCTACTGAAAAGTTCTTTAGCTGCAAAATGGAGGAAAACAACTCCGTTAGTGAGCACGTACTCAAAATGTCTAGGTACGCCGATAAGCTTGTGTCCTTGGGAATAATAATTCCCAATGACTTAGGCATACATCGTGTTCTCCAATCTCAGCCACCTAGCTACAAGAGCTTCATGATGAACTATAATATGCAGGGCATGAAGAAGACTCTTCTTGAGCTTCTGTCAATGCTTAAGACTACAGAAGTGGAGATTAGGAAAGAACATCAAGTATTGATGATCAATAGGACCACCGGTTTCAAGAAGGACAAGAAAGGCAAGTACAAGGGAAAGAAGGGTGGTAAATTTGTTGTCGCGCCTGAAAAGAAACCCCGAGCTGTCCCTAAGTCTGATACCAAGTGCTACTTTTGCAAGGGGACTGGCCATTGGAAGCACAACTGCCCCAAGTATTTGGCGGACAAGAAGTCCGGCAAGGCAAACAAAGGTATATGTGATATACATGTTATTGATGTGTACTTGACTAGTACTCGCAGTAGCACCTGGGTATTTGATACGGGATCAGTTGCTAATATATGTAACTCGATTCAGGGGCTGCGGAACAAGTGACAACTAGCAAGGGATGAGGTCACAATGCGGGTCAGCAATGGATCAAGAGTTGATGTGATCACCTCGGAACGCTGCCTCTCCATATGCCATCGGGATTAGTCATAAACCTAAATAATTGTTATTTGGTGCCTGCACTTAGCATGAACATTGTATCCGGATCATGTTTGATGCAAAGTGGTTATTCGTTTAAATCTGAAAACAATGGTTGTTCGATTTATATGGATAATATCTTTTATGGTCATGCACCTATGTTGAATGGTTTATTTCTGATGGATCTAGATAGTAATATTACGCACATTCATAATGTTAATGCTAAAAAGATTAAACTTGATAATGATATATCTGCATATATGTGGCACTGCCGTCTAGGTCATATTGGCGTTAAACGCATGAAGAAACTCCATTCTGGTGGACTTTTGGAATCACTTGATTTTGAATCATTTGATACATGTGAGCCATGCCTTATGGGCAAGATGACTAGAACGCCGTTTTCCGGTTCAATGGAACGGGCAACAGATCTATTGGAAATCATACATACTGATGTGTGTGGACCAATGAGTGTGTCGGCGAGAGGTGGATATCGTTATTTTGTTACTTTCACGGATGATTTGAGTAGATACGGGTATATCTATTTGATGAAACACAAGTCTGAAACTTTTAAAAAGTTTAAGGAATTTCAGAATGAAGTGGAAAATCATCATAATAGAAAGATCAAATTTCTACGGTCTGACCGTGGAGAAGAGTATCTAAGTTATGAGTTTAGCACACACATGAAAGAGTGTGGAATAGTTTCACAACTCACGCCTGCCGGAACACCACAACGTAATGGTGTGTCGGAACGTCGTAATCGTACCTTATTGGATATGGTTCGATCTATGATGTCTCTGACTGACTTGCCACTGTCATTTTGGGGTTATACACTGGAAACAGCTGCATTCACTTTAAATCGGGCACCATGTAAATCCGTTGAAACGACATCGTATGAATTATGGTTTGGAAACAAACCTAAGTTGTCATTTCTTAAAGTTTGGGGATGCGATGTTTATGTGAAGAAACTTCAACCGGATAAACTCGAACCCAAAGCGGAAAAATGCGTCTTCATAGGATACCCTAAGGAAACGATTGGGTATACCTTCTATCACAGATCCGAGGGCAAGGTTTTTGTTGCCAAGAATGGATCCTTTCTTGAGAAGGAGTTTCTCGCGAAAGGTGTGAGTAGTCGGAAGGTAGAACTCGAAGAGGTTATTGAACCTTCTCTTCATGAAATGGTGAGTGGCGCAACACCGGAAGTTGTTTCGGAGTTGACTTCACCTAATGAAGAGAGAGCTAATGATATTGATCATGAAACTCCGAAATAGGAAACTACCGAACCTCGCAGGTCAAGCAGGACACGTGCAGCTCCTGAATTGTACGGCAATCCTGTTGTGAATTTCATGGTTGATGAAATGGATGGCCCTACGACGTATGAAGAAGCGATGATGAGCCCGGATTCCAACAAATGGCTAGAAGCCATGAAATCCGAGATGGAATCCATGTACGAGAACCAAGTTTGGACCTTGGTGGACTTACCTCACGATCGAAAGGCCGTTGAGAATAAATGGATTTTCAAAAGAAAAACTGATGCTGATGGTAATGTGACCATCTATAAGGCTCGACTTGTCGCAAAGGGGTTTCGACAAATTCAAGGAGTTGACTACGATGAGACATTCTCTCCCGTAGTGATTCTTAAGTCAGTTAGGATTATGTTAGCAATTGCTGCATATTTCAATTATGAAATATGGCAGATGGATGTCAAAACTGCATTCCTCAATGGTAATATTGAAGAAGAGTTGTATATGATACAACCTAAGGGTTTTGTCGATCCTAAGGATGCTAATAAGGTATGCAAACTTCAGCAATCCATCTATGGACTGAAGCAAGCATCCCGGAGTTGGAATCTCCGCTTTGATGAGGTGATCAAAGAGTTTGGATTTGTCCAAACTTATGGAGAGGCTTGTATTTACAAGAAAGTGAGTGGGAGCAATGTGGCATTTCTGATATTATATGTGGATGACATATTATTGATTGGAAATGATATAGATCTTTTAAATAGTGTTAAAAGTTATCTAAACAGCAAATTTTCGATGAAAGACCTTGGTGAAGTGTCATATATATTAGGCATTAAAATCTATAGAGATAGATCAAGGCGCCTAATTGGGCTATCGCAGAGTACATACCTTGATAAGACATTAAAGAAGTTTAATATGGACAAAAGTAAGAAGGTGTTCTTACCTATGTTGCAAGGCAAGACATTGAGTAAGACTCAAAGTCCGGCTACGACGGAAGAAAGAGAGATGATGGATAAGATCCCCTATGCCTCGGCCACAGGCTCTATTATGTATGCCATGCTATGTACAAGACCGGATGTGGCACATGCTATTAGTTTGACTAGTAGGTACCAATTTGATCCAGGTTCGGAACACTGGATAGCTGTAAAGAACATCCTCAAGTACTTGAGAAGAACTAGGGATATGTTTTATATACGGAGGTGAAGAAGAGCTAGTCGCTAAGTGTTATGTCGATGCTAGCTTTGACACCGATCCGGATGACTCTAAGTCTCAATCTGGATACGTATTTCTCTTGAACGGAGCAGCAGTTAGTTGGAGGAGTTCCAAACAACCTGTGGTGGCTGGATCAACGACGGAGGCGGAATTTGTTGCTGCTTCAGAAGCGGCGCAGGAAGCGGTTTGGATGAAAGAGTTCATTACGGAACTAGGTGTGGTTCCTAGTGCATTGGACCCAATGGTGATCTATTGTGACAACAATGGAGCCATAGCCAACGCAAAGGAACCGAGGTCTCACAAGAATTCCAAGCATATTAAGCGCCGGTTTCACTCCATCCGCGAGCATGTCAAGGATGGAGATATAAAGATTTATAAAGTACACACAGACCTAAATGTAGCAGATCCGTTGACTAAAGTTCTCCCTAGGGAAAAACATGATCAACACCAAAACTCCATGGGTGTTAGATTTATCACTATGTGAACTAGACTATTATCTCTAGTGCAACTGGGAGACTGAAGAAAATATGCCCTGAGAGGCAATAATAAAGTTGTTACTATGTATTCCTTATATATGATAGATGTTTATTTTGCATGCTAGAATTGTATTGATCAGAAACATCAATACATGTGTGTTTAATAAACAAAAAGGGTTCCTAGTTATGCCTCTCTTATAGACTAGCTTGTTGCTTAACAAGATGATCAAGGTTTCCTGATCATGGACATTGGATGTTGTTAATAACAAGGTCACACCATTGGTGGAATGATGTGATGAACATTCATCCGAAGTATAGCATTACGATCAAGTCATTATGTTTATATTGCTATAACATCATACGAAGTAATCTTTATCCTTAGACCATGAGATCATGTTAATTGCTAACACCGAAAGAGTATCTTGATAATATCAAACGTCACACCGTAACATGGTGACTATAAAGATGGGTTCAGTACTACGAAGGTGTTATGTCGAGGCTCATGGATCAAGAGTGGAATTTGTCAATCCCGATGACGGATAGATATACTCTGGGCCCTCTCGTTGATATCACATTGAGATAGCTTGCAAGCAAGTGATGTGATCACTAGAATGTTATATCACGGGAACGAGAAAAGAGTGTATGTCGGTAACGAGATAAAACTAGGTATGGGGATACCGATGATCGAATCTCGGACATGTAATATATCGCGAGACAAAGAAATTTAGTTACAAGCGTTAAAGATTCTCACGATCACATAAGTCATCGTTGAATATGTAGGAGTCAGTACGGATCTCTAGGCCCCGCTGCTGATTATTGATCGGAGAGGGGTCTCGATCATGTCTGCATTATTCGTGAACCGTAGGGTGACACACTTAATAGTTACCGGACACCATTTTTGAAGCACATATGTTTTAGACGAAAGAATTGCAAAGTGCAGGAATTGTTTCAATAGAAACCGGAAATTGTTTCGGGTGAAATTGCAGAAAGTGGTTCTGCATGTGATATTGAAATATTGCAAGGGGCTATATGTGAATGTTTGTTAATTAAAATAATTAACAAAATTCTGAACAAATTTAATAAAAGAGTTTTATTAAATGAGAGAGCATTAAACTTGGATAATTTTAATGCATTTAAAGTGGAGACTTTAAAAGAGAATGTGAAGAGTCATTTTAATGTGGAGGGGTTACCACCACATGAATGGGGGAGGTGAGGGGTCACCCCCCATGCGCTGGCCATAGAGAGGAGGGGTACCCCCCTCCTCCTATAAAAGGCCACCCATTTCCTCCTTCATCCTCACACCTCCTTGTGACGGATCTCTCTCCCCCTCTAGAATTATTCCCCCATGGTCTCAGATTAGCGAGATACATGTTTCTGGTGGCATTTTGTCTGGAAGGAGTTGCTGTTTCCGCTGGATCGCTAGAGCGAGGAGGTGGAGGATGTCCGGTGGCTTGAACATGTGTGTGAGTGCGGATGCGCTGCTGAGTTGCGGCGCTCGGACTTCCTCACAATCTTGAGATCGGCAAGTATACGACTACAGCAACCACGAGTGCCTACTCGTTAACAAAACTCGTTGTCTTCGAGGGTAAGTTCTCGTTGGATGTATATCCACCCGTTGCTTTGTACCTAGTAGATAGATCTTGGCCTGTAGTTCACACCGTAGGAATTTTTTTGTTTTCTATGCTGTGGATCCAACAATTGACCCATCCTCACGTCCTAGAAGAACAATAACATCCACGGGAACAACGTTCCAAAGGGCAAGAGTTGATACCACGTTCACCATCCTATACCGCCATCTCGACTTCCATTCTATCATCACCGATCAGGTACCGTAGAGATAGTGAACCCCGCCACTCATGTTAACGTCGCCCACAAGGCCTATGGCCATGTCAACCCCTAATAGTGGTAAAAGGTCTTGATGGGTACCCTCGTTACCAGGCAACCACCATGGTGGGAGAACGACGAGAGTTGCCAATGCCGGATGTCCACCACGGTGCCTTTGACATTGATTGCGGCATCAATCTCGAGCATATGGCCTTTTTACTACTCCCTTCATCTTAAGATATATGTCACATATTAAAATTTAGATGAATCTATATACTTATCTAAATTTTGATAAATCCACGACATCTATTTTGAGAAAGATAGAGTAGTATGTATAAAATAGCTAGTTATTTCTGGATGGAGGGAGTACTAATTAAACTCATAGGTATATATATACTCCTTAAGCATCATTGAATTTTTTCATGGTTTCATTGGTTTATATACAAGGGGAAAAAAGATACTGTAGTTTCATTGGTCCATCCACGTGTCGACACCCTGGAATAGGAATTTCCCAGCAAATCCACTCTCCGATCGCAACGAAAAGGAAACGAAAAGTAGGGGCGACGAATCGCGGCTCCATGACACCGAAACGGAACGAAAACGAAGACGCGTGCATGTGCAATGTATGCACCCAGGAACACCAGTGCTCATCCATCCAGCTCGATCCCCTCCACCTCCACGAGCAGGAGTACTACGGCACAGGTTCAGTGCATCCAGCGCAAGTTGGCCCTTGGGACTTGGGAGCACCCAAGCGGACCCCACCACCCCCACCTTCTCTCTCCCCTCTCCTTTTCTTTCCTCCTCCTCTATACCCTCCGCCTCAGGTCGCGCTTTCCCCTTCCTCTCCACAGAGACTTCTCCCCCTCCTATTCTTCTTCCCCTCGTCCCCTTTTTTCCCTGTCGCGGCGGCGATAGGGTTCGGCTCCCGTTTACTCTCCTTCCTCCGGTCGTGGTCGCCTGTAAATGCTTAAGGCCCTCTCCGGCGGCTCGGATCCTGCGACGGCGGTGGCCCTGTTCTTCATCGTGCTCTTCCTCTTCTTCTTCGTCGGAGGCATCTCTTCGTTCTCGGGCGATTCGTCATGCCTGCCTTCCGCGCATACGGCGGTAAGCTATTAGATAGATGTATCCTCTCTTTTGTTTTTCTTAGATTAGAGGGTTTGTTGTTCTGGTTGGGCTTTCCTGGAAGGAAGGAAGGAAGGAAGGAAGGGTCTGTATCTTGCGTGTGCCTGATCACGTCTTGGTCAAACAGATGGAGGGTGCCTCGTCTCTGCCCCGGCGGAGCTCTCCGGGATGTTCTGCGGCCGCGGCGGGGTGGTCCAGCAGCAGCAGCAGCGGAAGCGCTCCCTCGTGGCCGCGTCGGCGGTCGCCGCGGCGGCGGCGGAGTACGTGAGGGCCAGCAAGAAGCAGAGGCAGCCCGCGCAGCCGTCCCTCGACGCTCTGCCAGACGAGTGCCTCTTTGAGGTCCTGCGCCGCCTGCCCGGCGGCCGCGAGCGCGCCGACTCCGCCTGCGTCTCGCGCCGCTGGCTCGCGCTCCTCGCCACCATCCGGGCCTCCGAGCTCGGCCACGCCGCCTCCCCGTCCGTGCTGCCCGATCTCAACGAGGAGTTCGTCATGGAGGAGGACGACACCCCCGCGGATCCCTGCGCCGAGAGGGTCCTCGAGGGCAAGGAGGCCACGGACGTCCGCCTCGCCGCCATGGCCGTGGTCGCCGGATCCCGCGGCGGGCTGGAGAAGCTCGCCGTCCGCGGGAGCCACCCGACCCGTGGCGTCACGGACCAGGGGCTCCTGGCCGTTGCCCGTGGCAGCCCCAACCTCTGCTCGCTCGCCCTGTGGGGTGTGCCCCTCGTCACCGACGCTGGGCTCGCCGAGATCGCTGCCGGGTGCCCCTCGCTGGAGCGTCTGGATATCACCTCATGCCCTCTCATCACAGACAAGGGCCTTGCCGCTGTCGCTCAGGGGTGCCCCAACCTGGTGTCCCTGACCGTCGATGCGTGCTCCGGTGTTGGCAACGAGGGCCTCAGGGCGATTGGCCGGTGCTGCTCCAAGCTGCAGGCCGTGAGCATCAAGAACTGTGTGAACATCGGTGACCAGGGCATCTCCAGCCTCGTCTGCTCGGCTTCTGCCTCGCTGGCCAAGATCCGCCTGCAGGGATTGAACATCACTGATGCTTCGCTTGCCGTGATCGGGTACTACGGGAAGTCTGTCACGGATCTTACGCTCGCTCGTCTTGCTGCCATTGGAGAGAGGGGATTCTGGGTGATGGCCAATGCCAACGGCCTGCAGAATTTGAGGTGCATCAGTGTCACCTCTTGCCCTGGGGTCACCGACCTCGCGATCGTCTCTATTGCCAAGTTCTGCTTAGGCTTGAAACAGCTTTGCCTTAAGAAGTGCGAGCATGTGTCTGATGCTGGTCTCAAGGCTTTCGCGGAATCAGCGAAGCTGTTGGAGAACCTGCAGCTTGAAGAATGCAACAGGGTTACTCTTGTTGGTGTTCTTGCCTGCCTCATCAACTGCAGCCAGAAGTTCAAAGCTCTCTCTCTGGTGAAATGCACCGGTGTCAAGGATATCTGCGCTGCTCCTGCACAGCTTCCTGTCTGCAAATCGCTTCGTTTCCTGACCATCAAGGACTGCCCGGGTTTCACTGATGCAAGCTTGGCTGTGGTTGGAATGATCTGCCCTCAGCTGGAGCAGGTCGACCTTAGCGGTCTTGGTGAGGTCTCTGACAATGGGCTTCTTCCGTTGATAAAATCTGCAGAGAGTGGTTTGGTCAAGGTTGACTTGAGTGGTTGCAAGAACATCACAGATGTTGCTGTTTCTGCCCTGATGAAGGCACATGGAAAATCTATTAAGCAAGTTAGTATTGAGGGCTGCAGCAAGATAACAGATGCAAGCCTCTTCGCTATTTCCGAGAACTGCACTGAGCTTGCGGAGCTTGATCTTTCTAACTGCATGATTAGCGACTCTGGTATTGCGAGCCTGGCATCTGCAAAGCAGTTTCAGCTCCGTGTCCTCTCGCTGTTTGGCTGCACCAACGTCACTCAGAGGAGTGTGCCGTTCCTGGGCAACATGGGCAAGCTGGAGGGCCTCAATCTGCAGTTCTGCAACATGATCGGTGACCACAACATTGCATCGCTGGAGAAGCAGCTCTGGTGGTGCGACATTCTCGCTTAGGCAGACAAGATGGTTCATTGCTGGTGGGGCTCGCGTGCTGGGTCAGCCACCGCCGGCATATTGCAGATAAATGTCCGTAGCAGCAGCAGTAGCGCAACCGTCACCATAGTCAGTTTTTCGGCCCATGGATGAGCCGTGGTGGGCTTCTAAACTTTGTTCAGGGACCGGTCGTTTTTTGGAGGGGCGCTTTTAGCCAAATGCTCGTTTTTTCACAGATCACACCCTCAGGAGGTGATCTGTTTTTTGAGCATCTGGCTGCCATCAGTTGGCATCCTGCCCCTCCGTCCAGGCACAGGTCCTTGCAACTATAGTCACACCATACTGGTTTTTAGGTTGCTCTAGTGTCAAGTGTCATTTTCCACTGCTTCATGGTTAAGAAGTTGCAGGCGCCAGCGCCAATGGCTGTTCTGAAGCACCACAACTGGACTGCTTGGCGGTTCGACTTGCTGGTTCTTCAGGGTTGCTGATGCTGGAGTGTCTTTTAATTTGTCTGGTTGGTATGGTTATTTGAGTTTGGGTCTGTCAGTGTCTTGAGGTGTTGCTTGCAGTTCTCTATGTGTGTGTGTGTGTGTGTGGGGGGTCATGTAGGGTTGCTTTTTTCTTGCAGTTTCTCTTTGGAATGCCTGGTCTTCGTGGGGATTTGTCCGTCGCAAGGTGCATACTAGAGCCTTGCGACTACAACCTTGTGGTTGTTTTTTTGACAGATCCCCGGTTTTACCGGCAGATTGTTGAGGACTGTAATCTTTGCAACCTTATATCAGAATAAATGAAGTATGTGTTTGGTCTACCTTGCTCTGTGTGGTTTATATATTGTTCAGTGACTTGGATTGAAGCCCTCGTTGTGTACCGCAAAATAGTGGCATGTATTCTTCTACTATCCTGTACTACTTCAGTTTGTATGGAGCACAGATTGGTCTCCTTTGGAATACTGCTTTGAGATTAAGATTTGGAATGTGCTCATCAGATTGAATGCTGCTCAAGGACAGCTGTACAATGCCAATCCAGTGCGTTGTGTAGATGCTATTGCTGAACTAAAAGTTGATCGCCGAGTCGAATTGCTGATTTTTTTTTAGATCGACAGGGACATACGCCCCCGGTTCCATTGAAGCATCAGCGAAACCTGACAGTGAGTTCAGGTCCAAATCTTACATACAAGTACTCAAAACGAGGTGCAAAACTTTGGAATTGCTGATTGACTAGTACTACTCGAAACGAGGTGCAAAACTTTGTATTCTTTCACAATATTTTCTTTTGGTCAAATATGAAGCTTGCTTGGCCATTTTCAGCATTTCAAATCGCGTGTTTTGACTTGACTACTAGTGTGTAAGTGAGCCATTGTACACTAGGACTGAAAACGGCTTTCTAAGCGGAGAAAGACCTACCATATCAAAGACGAATAACCCAGTGGTTCATGACAGATCTTGGCAGAACGCAGCTTGCATGCTGCGCCAACTATACTAGCTAAAAAGACAGAAATTATCGGCTCGTTATTGAATCATCAAGGGCCCTTGACCATCGCAGAAACGATTAATAAGGTATGCAGATGAAAAAAAAAATAAGTACAAGGAAGATATATGTAGAGAAAAGTCTGAAGTCACCGCACGAGGAATTCTCCGGTGCTTGGGAACTTCTTCAGCTGCTCATTCGCGGTGCATCCGACGGCTTAGGATGGTTGGAAACTTGGAAGTATATCAGATATGGCTTTGAAAAAACAAAAATGCTACACCTACGGGATTTTACTTACGCAAAAGTTGTACGGGATGAGGTGGAGGTTGTTGAGTGGTGCATAGCTTTTCACTCCCGTGTTTTCAGGAAACCATAACCAATCTGTGATTCCCACATCATCCCGTAACTAAGATTTTGTAAAAAAAACAGCCCGTAAGTGTAGTGTTACTGTTGAAAAACCGATGCCAGGGATTCGAGTAAGATAGAGGATCCCATGTTGGTCACCAAGCGTGCTGTGCGGTTAACTGAAGAATGGCGCAACATTCCGCGCCCATGAAGGTTTTCCTAGCTGCTGCTTGCCATTTCGTGTCTAATCCTCAAGAGGTTGAAACTCTCCAAGGTCGTTTTGCAGACGAACACAGGTCAGCCTGCTTATGGACCGCTGATTGAGGAGGTTAAGTGCTTGCAGGGAAATAAATCTTATGAGACCTGGTCTATCTATAGACCCTCTCCTATGTCTGACACGTGTCTGTCTTTTCTGTTTTCTGGCATTTTTTCCGTTTGTTAATTACCCTCACCTCCTATGAGACCTGGTCTATATTCCTGAAGGATAGACCCACCTCCATGCACAATAACTAGAAAAAAGGGTAATTAACAAACGGAAAAAATGCCAGAAAACAGAAAAGACGGACACGTGTCAGACATAAGAGAGGGTCTATAGATAGCAGGTCTCATAGGATTTATTTCCTCTGGGTGACCACTCGGCAAGTGGCACGGTTTGTACGGCGAATGAAGAAGATCGCGGGTCCTAATGGTGCAAAACTTGGTTTTCTTTTTTAACTGCTGATGTGTTCTGAACTCTTTGGCCTTGGATATGTTTGGTCAGAGATCAAAAACCATTGCTATTTTCCTCTAGAAAGAACGTTCTCAGATTTGTCAAGATTCGGATATACGAGGACATTAATTTGGATCGGATAGAGGGAGTAGGACTAAGAAATATGATAGCCATTGCTATTTATACAGGTTGTACATATATTTATTTATCATTGGGGACAACACTAAAAGATAACCCATCGTATAACATTGTTTTTTTCTCTAGACTACATGGTACAGATAATACTGTCTTTTCAAACCTTGTAAACCCCCTCTGTCTCAAAATAGATATCGAATTTTTTTCTAAACTTGGATGTATGTATTTCACATCTTATATTTTGAAACGGAGGGAGTATATATAGTGTCTAGATACATCCAAATTTACACGAATTTGCAACATCTATTTTGAGATCGGACATTGTTAACTTGGTAAGATTGTCTTATGAGTCGATATACATGCGATTACGAACTCAGATTTTTTTACCGTGCACACTATCTACTGTGCATGCTTCAACCTTCAAGATGCACGATATGTGTTTCACACTGCACCGTCATGTTGTAGAAAAACTGCACGAATCCAATCAACCATCATGTCATTTAAAGAAGAAAAAACATGGTACATTGGGTTATCTCTTTGTATTGTTTTTAACAATTATTAATATTTGCATGACTTTAGGATTAAAATTAAACAAAAAACGTAAATAAAAGAAGACATTATATGCGAAGCTGGTTATATCTTTCTTAACAATCATTCTACGTGACACTACTAAAATAACATCATTATATATACCTGCCAGAAAAGGGTGACAAATTTCACCTGGACCGTAGAAGCACCAAAAAATAGGAGAAAACCATTTGCGGTTTGGAGCATCCCTTACCATTATGAACAGAAGCAGTACAGATGCTAAACACCAGGAAGACCAGAGACAAGTGTGTTGGTTACAAAACACAGGCCACTAGACATACTATCGAAATTATCAAGCACGATACCCGATAACACCAGAGGCACACCTGCCATCACAAAATCGAAGGATTTGGTCACCGTGGTCTTTGCTACACGGACTGCTCGTCGAGGTCTTGGTCATCCAGAGTAACTCTAGCTCGGATTGGCTCCTGGGCGTTGTCGGTGATCAACCCGGTTTCTTGAAGCTGCTTTGTTGGCGACCCTGTCTCCTGATGATTATCTGTGTTCAGGTCGGTGCTTTTTAGCTGTTTGGCCTCGGGTGGAACAGTTTCCTCTGATGGTAATTTGGGGAGCGACTTCCTCTGCGGTTTCTTCACCACCGCATTTGTTGGGGCAGCTTTCTTTGCACCATTTCGCGCAACCTTCTCATCAAGGCTCATACGGATGGGCCGGCTTGGAGGAGTGGTGCTTTCTTCAGTCTCCGTCCCGGATTTGTTCTTCGAACGGCCAAGCTTTGGTGACTTAGCTCTAGTGGGAGGAATCTAAAACAATAAAAGCATATGAGTATTGTCCAATGTTTGAAACGCAGAGCATTTGCCTTTTGGTTCTGGACTCATTCAAACAATCCGGCGCCATGGTTAGTAGTTAGTTAGTTACTTTGAATGATGTCTAATAAAACAAATAAGTGTGATTTCTCTTCTCTTTATGCTTCAACTTTGGTAGGTTGCTATTGAATAGACTACTTCTTGTGATATGATGAATTCAGAATTTTGGATCAGACACATCTGAGTATCAATATATTGTTCTTGTCTCTGAGGGCCTGCAAGTTTGCATTAACCTAAATTGCAAACACAGAATTGTCTGCATATAAAGGCCATGCACATGGTATAAATGGTTTCTTAACAAGTTCCGTTTTCACTATACTTTCTGAACATAGCACTCTAATATTTTTGGAGTTTTATTTTTTAAAGGATGAAGTATTGTTTTCAGTAATACAAAAAAATGCAAATGTTGGAGGTTTTCATAGCCACTTGCCAAGTGGAGTTCACACCTTGTGAGGGATAACCCCACAGATTCGAGTTCTTACATAAGTCATATCACAGAATCATGAATTAACTTGTTGAAAAGCAATGGGTTCAAACTAAATGAGGAAGAAAGCAGGATTACCTTTTTCAACTCAACCTTTGGCGGTGGGGAAAAGCTTGGCATTGGTGCTGCCTTGAACTTTAAGCTTTTTCTCAGCATTTTGAGTTCAGCTTCTTCAGTCTCCTGTGATTTATAAGGCAACAAATGTAAGCACGCAACATTCTAGAGATGGAAGATAGGAATGGTTTGATAACATTTCCAGGAGAGAACAAAATGTTACCTTTGATTTTGCTTGCATGTTGCTTATTTCCATTTCTCTTGCATGAATCTTCTCCTCAAGCTTTGAGTAGAACTACGCATTGGGTAAAAAAATAGCTAAATTAAATGTGCATGTTTTCCAAATAAAAACAGGAAATATGGTAGTAGGCCCATAAATTACCTCTCTTCTTTTTTCAGCTCTCTCGTCACACTTGAAACTGAATCCATAGGCAGGAGTGGCGCCAGCCCTTCGAGCTTTTGAACTTTCACTATTTAAGTCTTCTTCATCTCTTTCTATGGAAGAATGCTGGTCTGATGGCTTTTTTGTTTTACTTCTCTCCTTGGATCTGTGGGGATGAATATAACAGCATCGGTCACTTTGTGCATATCCAACTAAACTAGATAATTTAGGGAAAAGGAAGAATCAGAGTCAAATGTAAAAGAGAAATTCTCAAAGATCTTGAATTATGCGAAAAGCAATACAAGGATTCACTTTGGCCCTAAGTTGAACTTGGAAACTGACAAACAGAAGCACCATACTTCAGTTAACTTAGAGCGGGGCTTTCTAAAGTATATTACTCAAAAGATGGAATCGTAACGTAACTTCGAACACTGAAATACTTGTCAAGGACCTGTGGTACATAGATAGATGGCGAGATGAACAGTTGGTGGTTCAGCGACATAGAAGAGAAGAAGCTCAAATATGCACCAGTTATATTGAACTGAAGGTAAGCACACATCTGTTTTAACCCCTTAAGCATAATGCGTAGTAAGGTACTCCAAGAAACAGAACCATGGTACATGTCCTTGTTTTAGCTAATCATTAACTAGCAACCAAAGCTTATCTTGATTATTACTAAGCATTAGACATACATACAAAGATAGAGCAAAATCTGATGTCTTAAAAATATGGTAAAAGTACACAGGAAAGAATGCATGGACAGGAAAGAAAGATGCGTACTTTGTGTCCTCAAGCAATGATGTCTCCTTGGCAGATGAGCGAGTCTCAGTCTTTCCAGTTTTCTGATTAACCATTACCAAACAAACTATTTAAGATCTAGCTGGCTTGGATATGGAACCAATTGCAAACAATTTAGGAACAAAAATTAAAGCAGAGCTGGGAACTTACGTTCTTCTCGACACTTGAATCGCCATTGGTACATGAGCCTGAGTCTGCATGCGATACTCTCACTATGGGTGCCTTACGAAGAGAGGAACTAGGGGTGCTTCTCCTTGCTAGACCTCCATCTCCACTCTTGGGGCTCCTAGTCCTTGCAGCCTTAGGACCATGACTTGGAGATCCCTATAAGCACATCATGTAGAAAACACCTATCAGCACAGTATTATCACCAGACACATAGAAAACACCGCTGTCGCAAGATCACCTTAGAAGGGCGGATCTTCTTCCCTTCTGGATGTGAGGTAGCCTCCCCACCTGCCTCTTCCTGCGGGTTGATAACCTCGCTCTCCCCCGAATGGTCCCCATTGACCTGTGCATCATGATGTTCGTCGTGTTCCCCGACACTGTCAAGCAACACCAGCTTGCCATTGACCCCATTCTCAATAGTCACCGCACCCATAGCATCAGCAACATCAGCAACGGCATCCATCTTGGCCACGTCCCACCTCTTCCTCGGTTTATTAGAAACCCTTCTGCTGAGCACAGTCTCGTTTATCCTAACTCACTGCCATTCAACCTTGCCACGGGATCATGCTCTGTTCCCCTGCACCCCCCACAAGAAGGCACAATGGCAGTGTAAGATTGCTAATCAGGGTGCTACTTCAGAGGTATTTTACTTGACAGTTCTGACGATCCATATAACTTGGTGGAACAAATGTGCATAGGTTACTTGTGAGTTTACGCATGCGTGAAGAAACTAACACCAAGAAACGATCAAACGCACACGCTCTATGATCCTATAGACCGAAAATGCAGTCTTTCGTTCCCACAGCATGGAGGACCGAATCCGGCCAGCACCGCAGAAACTCCGGATCAACCTCACTCCGGATCCGGGAATAGGAGGATCTGCACTCTAGATCTAGTCCCAGGAAACGCCAAATGCACGCAGATCTAGCCGAGTAACAGTGAACGCCGGTGGCACCAGCAAAGCCTAAGGGAGGGGTGGGAAATGCGAGTTTACCTCGCCGGAAGACAGCATCTGGGAATGGCGTGGCGGAGGAGCTCGTTGGCCGGGGAAAAAGACGTCGGCGGCGGCTCGCCGGCTCCCACGGAGGAGGAAGGAGACGAGGGCCGAGGGGCAGGGGAAGGGAGGGGACAGCGGGGACGTGGAGGTGGTGGTGACTGTGTCTGGGTTGGAGGGTGTTACTCGCTTCTAATTCAATCTGGTTGTCTTTCCTGTCCCCTTTTCTTTTCTTTTCCGCCCTTTTACTGTTCGGCTTTCTCTTGTGTCCCCTTCCCCTAGGCCTAGTTTTTCCATTTTTTAAGATCTCATAGGCTTTATCAAACTCGCATTAGCAATAGACAATTCATGCTAGTAAATCTTTCTAGCTATGAAGTTTTTTTTTAAAGATTTGGATCTATTCCATGAGTTCACGAAAAGTACACGTTACGCTAAACATAACAAAAATTATATTGAGGTACTTGGACCACTACTGCCGCTAGAGCGAGCCGTCGACGTGCCGCTGTCGCCGCTCCCTTACCGGAGCCGGCCTGTCGTTGTTGATGATAGTCAGAAAATCTTCGTGCACGTGCCCTTAAGGACCAGCGCCCAGAGCCGAAATCGCCATCGTTGAACCCTTGAATTGATCTGAATTTTCAAACACCATATCTATAGCACACATAGGTTGGACGAGATCGACCATACCATAAAAGCAGCGACCAGACGAATCCCCGCTCTCCTCGGCGCCCCGTTGTGTTATAGGTATGGTGTTTGAAGTTTGTTGTTTGGAAAACAAAAATCACAATCCCAATACACAGATCATGACTTATAATCGTCTTAACCACATTAACTTACTTTCTTTTCGACGCCAAATGTAATGCATTAGATTGGTGAGAATATTCCACAATTTTAACGCACGTCTCTTTGTCTCTGATCTGTGATTGGTGCATCCACTATCCGTCACCTAACTATTGTCGCCAAAGATGGTCTAAGAAGAAACTATATATATATGCTGATTTTAGGTAACCATTTCATGATGGTCCATTAGCTTTAGTCACAAGGTAGCTTAGAATACAAGCACAAACATATTTAGCAAATTCTCGTACTTGTCATTATGTAACGCATAGGATGAACTAGAGGTGTCATTTCACTTATTCAAGCCGTATAGCTCCTATTTGCTACACCACTCCTAATGTTATCCTCCACGATCCCCTTGTGCCTACCTTGGATTAAAAAAATCTTAGGGTATTGGTGTCATTCACATTGGACATGGACATGAACCCAAGCTTTTCCTTGTTGAAAATTCCCCTTTGCTTGCTAAAAAGTTCATTGATAGTCTTCTCACCTAGAAGCATGAGACTACCCTCTCTCTAGTTGAGATTATAACCTAGCACTATCATTAACCAATTATGGTTGTGACCGGTGAAAGGAATCAATCTGGTAAGTGCTGGGTTAGACTCAACTGGAGAGAGAAGGATGAAGGCATCACGCGCGAGCGCTTGCGACCCTGCAGGCGACTTGGTAGTCGACATCGAGGATCGGCCGTCGAGCCATTTCTGGTCACCAGAAGATGACAAAGATGACGAGCGCGAGGAGGTTCGGCAATTTTGCTCCCCTAGGTACATCGCCGGGTCCCCTGACCTAGTGTCGGCCTTGCCCCAACGGTCGTCGCGGTCAGAGAAAAGACAGGAGCAAAGGCTCCTGCAGAAGAAGGAAATGCAGAGAGTGGCCATGGAGTGGGCTTCGATGCCATCTCCGAAGGTAAGCACTAACACATCATCTCATGTTTTAAGCAGGTCGTCGCCGAAGCTTCTACTTCGCCGTTTACCGCTGGAGCCGACGGTGTTCATCGAGGAAAAGTTCAATGTTGAGGAATGGGTTTAGGTATACAAGAAAGTGCGTTTAAGGAATCATCGTCGGAGGAATGTTGTTTCCCCGGTGCAGAGTTATCGTCGCCGGCGTTCACAACGATCGCCATGGCGAGCAACAAATCATGTAAATTATGGCTAAGTTTAAATTTTCGTTCTGATCGGAATCAAACAGGCATAAGAGCATCTCTAGTAGATACCGCATCACTCCATACCGCAAGACGCACATGCGGTAAACCACAACTTGACTTTGCGGTGAAAAAAAGGGCGGGGCGGATCAGATGTCACATAGTTGTACCGCAAAACAAAATATTCCATTTTAAGGTTCAGTTATGCGGCATATGTTCCACCCCGTCGGGTGTACACAAAACAAATTTTACCTCAAAGCACACAATTCAATGTTTGAACGAGAAATATAACATAATTTGACGACAAAATTCAACGAGAAGCTTCTCAATCATAGTAAACAAACGATTAAACTAAAACCCTAATCCATGATGTCGCTTCTGTCATCGCCCACCTCCTCCGCATCGCTCCCGCTGTCATCAATCTCGACGATTCCGGCGAGGTTCGCCTCCCTCTGGAACTCTTCCTGGCGCGCCTCCTCGATGGCGGTGTAGATCGTGCGGCCACGAACTGCGCAGAATCGCGCCCTTCCTTCGGGATTGCGGAGATCGGGGTGGACCTTCCGCCCGTGAACGAGACAGAGGGCAAGCGCCGCCCTGCGCTCCTTCTTGAAACGCTTATCGGGCCATTGCCCTCTTCCACTCTGGCAGTTGGCAGCGGCAATCCTCGATCTGGCAAGCCAACTCGGCACCGCGCGGAACTAGCGCCATCAGCACCCCGGTGTAGCTGAGTTCGTAGCCGACCGGAAGTGTCACACGAGGCAGCACGAGGATGTCGTAGTGGGCGAACATCGCATCCTCGTAGTAGTTTAGATTGGGTCTCACCATGGCAGCGGGAGGAGAGACAGAGTGATGGTAGGGAGGAGAGGGAGAGAGTAGGGATGGAAACGACCAACGGTGGCAGATCGGCGACGATGATGGCTATGCGGGAAGTAGGGAAGGGGAAATTTCCCTCCCGCCAACCGAAGCGTTAGGATGCGGCGAACCGCATCGCGAGCCCTCCATACGGTATATATGCGGCAGGAAAGCGACCTTTTGCGGTGAACCGCAAAAATATTTCGGATACGGTAAACGTTGTAGTATCTAGAATGGCAATTTTTTCCGCCTCGTATCACAAACGGACGGTTATTTTGCGGGACGAGACCGGATCTGGTATCGCTAGAGATGCTCTAAGGCCCTGTGGTTTCCGAATTTATTGAGGGTCATAAAATGGGCCATAAGGGCCTGATGTACGATACCCATGCTCATGCCTCCTTTAATTCTCAGGATTGTCGTAGGATTTCCATAGGATTTGTACCCTGAGGAATAGTATTGTATCCTATAGGATTAGTTACCATAGGAACTCTCTAGTTCATTTTCACAGGAAACTTTGCATGAGATGAGACCTCATGGTAAAAATCCTTTGCTGCAATCAAACAACCATGTGTGAGATTCCTGGGTCCTTAGGGTTCAGTTGGGTAGGGCATTGCAATCCTTTGCATTTCCTATTCCTTTGAGTTTTCTATCCTATGAATCAAAGGAGGCCTGAGATACCTGACAACGCAAATTATGCAAATCAAAGAGGTCAGCCCAAGGCCATAAGGGCCTGATGTACGATACCCATGCTCGGGCTACGGCGGCGGCCGTGGCAGTGGTGTCGAACAGGGTTTCGTCTCCAATGGAGGGGCTCTTCGAGGTTCCCAAGGCCATCCTCCTCATTAGCACCATAACGTTGAGCCAAGGTACGACGCGGCTCAAGGTCAGAATATGCAGCAGAATCGTGGAGGGGGAAACCGTTGGCAACAAAATAATAATTGGCCGGAGGAGCAAGGTAACTTTGGTGCTCCCTCTTTCGGCCTTGTTTACTTCTCTCGTATTTACTAGTGTATTTGTCGGGAATGGAGGGGATTGTTTCAATTCCCGTAGTCCGTTTACTACTCCGTGTTTGGCCGGGATAATCCCCGCAAATCCCGGAATATCCCCGCAAACCCTTCTTACTTTTGCCTAGATTAAAAACTCTCCTACATGGTAGATTATTTTTGAGGAAGAGTATTTGTGGGGATTGGAGAGTATTGGGTGAACAGCAAATCCCCTCATATCTCCAAAACTCTAGTGGATAAAAATACTAAAGAAGTAAACAAGCCTTCGGTGGAAATTTCGGCGAGTTCGATGAGGGATATTACGAACCTCGTCAAAACTTTGGCAACAATTTCAATGGGAACATTTTCAACGGTAATCAGCGATACAATTGACCCGTTCGTCAATCTGGGTATGGTGTCCATTATTCTGGTGGCCGTAATAGCAGAGGAAGATTCAGTATACTCCCACGGAGCAGCATCTCAGGTGCAGCAGCCTTCTGCTTCGCTGACGCTGGTACCGGCACTTGCAGGAAATCAGGTGCACCAAGGTCAAGAGGCATCATCATGGCATTTTGATGACGTGTGGGTTAGAGTTTGAGGTTGCCCAAAGGAATTAAGAGATGATTACTTATCCGTCTTTGCTGTTTGGGTCTCTCATTTGCAAGACCAAAGAAGTCGACATGGCATTTACTTGGGAGCATAAAATTGTTCGTATGCTTGTTCAGTACTACAACCCAACTCTGATTCCAGCAAAAAACTCTTATTCTTTTGATGGAGAGGGTTACGCTATTTATTTTGAGGTTGAAGGAACCACGCCAGTCGGTTCAGAAGATCAGGACATGAAAGATGCCAATTTTGAACCAGATAATGACGCAAGTAAGGAAAAGGATAACAATTTTGAGAATGGCAAGCAGGATCACATATGCAAGACTGCAGCAAATGACACGAGCAGTAGTGTCTCTAAACAGCGAGGTTCAGAGATGAGCTCAAAACAAAATAGCAATATGGCACCACCTACTGCTGGCAAACATTTTAGTTCAGACCTAAGTGCTCAAAATTGGTTCTTTTGATTTGCCTTTTCAGAAGTGGGGAGACCGAGTTGAAGAGGAGGAGGATGGCTTACCTTCTCCAATGGCTAGGTCAGCACCTGCAGCAGTAAAATCTTTCGTTCAGCAAGAGGGTTTTACAAAAGTTGTTGTCAATTTATCTGTTCTTTGCGCTCCTAGGCAAAAGGCTGGTAGGGAGGCTGCCGCAGTTCCTGCTGCGGCAAGATGTCAGGATGTTTTCGCTGTTAAGGAAGGCGATTTTACTACGGCGGCACAATCTAAAGGTGTTTCTCTGGCCGTGGCACGCGCTACTGCCGTAGTTTCGCCGGTTCCCATTTTTGCTCGCGTCGGAGATTGCCGATCAAGAGGATATCGTCGCTAGGGATGGAATTATAACTCGAAACTCGCGAGCTAAATGAATAACTCGTGACTCAGCTCGACTCGACTCGAACTCGGTGTCTGACGAGTCGAGCCAAGTTTTCGATTTGAACTTGTTTATTCACCCAAATTAAATGAGCTACTCGCAAGCTACTCGTTTAGCTCGTTAAACTCGTTCAAATACAGAGTTTGAGATTTTTCACAGATGAATCTCATAATATTTTCATTGATCTTGCTTTCATGTTATTATGAAAGTAGTATTGTTGTTCTAGTTAATTAGTAGAAGAATTATTAATTTTTCTCATATGTACTCTTGTTCGTACCGTGCTATATGATCTACTCCGAGTCGAGCGAGTTTAAAATATAGACTTGTTCTATAAACGAGCCAAGCGAGTTAGCTCGTTAGTTAAACGAGGTTTAGCGAGTCGAGCCGAGCTCGGCTCGGCTCGAATTCCAGCCCTAATCGTCGCAGCTATTGCTCGAGACTACGCATGTAACCGTGTTGCTATCACGCCGCCAAGCTCTAAGACCAAAGGGTCCAAAACTCCATTGAGCTCTTCTTCGACGAAGGCTGGATCCTCGGTTGGGTCACATGACACGAGGCAGGAGGCCAACCGTGTGGTGCCGCTACGTCTCCCTACATCACCGCAGCCATGCAGTCCACATGAATTGTTGATGGCGTTGCAGAGCCCGCAATAGGAGGCTGGGGTGCTTTGCGTGGATGTGTCGGTTGCCTCTTCGCTACCACAATCTCTAGGAGGGAGTGTGTGTTGCAGCGCTTCACTGTCTACGCCACGGGGGACAGGAGTGTTCCTAGGCGGTCGGTACTCGCAGGCTGACGTGGTTGCTTTCGGTGGGGTCCTCGTGGCAGGAATTCGTTCGAGCGAGCGTATTTATGCCTAGCCAAATGCCGACGTCACACAGATGGAGCGAGCCCAGCTAACTGCACAAGGTCGAGACAATGTTGCTGCTGCAGGTAATAAGTTTGTTTCAAGTTTTTCTATAGCTTCTTTTTCTAACGACGTGGTTGTGGATAGGGCCACTAGGTGTATCACTTGGTTCTTCTCCTTGTCAAGTGAATGAATCAATTAGTAATATAAAGGATATAGACCTGCAACAGACCTTGGTTATGTTAAAAAAGAACGATGAGAAAGTTAAGAAATGAGTCTCTTATACGAGCAATTTAACTATGAATAAGGCTCCTGGGAGCATCACCCGTGGTGAAGCGTTGGATGGAAGTGGCAGGAGAGGTGGAGCGGCTAGCGCGCGGAGGGTGGTGCTGCTTGGCACCCCGGTGGTGTCGGTGGCTACTGTAGCAAGAGTCGGCACATCGATCTACACGCTGAAGATGGTTGGTGGAAGATAGTAAAGACAGCGACATCCGGAGCGTGTGCGTGAGCATTGCTCCGTGGATAGGGCTCCTTTTTCTTGAGTTCGAGCCACCGCGCCAAGGCGCTCCAGCTTCTCTTGACGAGTGGCAATAGTATGAGTGACCATTGGACGGGGTCGAAACAAGTAGATAGGTGTTTGATAGATCTCGCTGGGAAGCTGGCGATACGGTTATCATTTTTGTTCGGTGTTTTGTTTTGACGGTTCCGGTTTGTATGATCTTTATAATGGCCTTTGCCATTCTAATAATAAATAAAGGTTGTGTGCATCGCTTGATGAAGAGGCCGGGGCTCCGCTCCCCATTTCGAAAAAAAACTATGAATGAGGCTAAAGAGCTCAGTCTAGACCTCGAGGAGGAAGAGCAACAAGGATCACATGGTCATAAGGACCATATTCCCGCGTCTTTAAACAAAAAATATCTTACAAAAAAGATCAACTGAGGGGTCTGACATAAGGCGTAGTGGCAGAGTTAGTTCTAAACGAAAATCTTAATGAAAGAATCTTTTTGGAACAATGACGGCTTTCGAGACATGACAAAACACTCTGTAGTTTATGAAACAATTAGAGAAAACAAACTAGATTTTTTTGCTATTCTTGAAACAGGAAGAGATAACTTTTCAACACCTTTTTAAAGAAATATTTCTGGTGGCCTTGATTTTGTTTGGTATTCCTTACCCCCCATTGGAAGATCCGGTGGTATATTAGTAGGCCTAAATTCACAAATCTTGTCAGTTAGAAATATCGTGTCTAGAGAATGGTAAGTTTCACTTATCTTCTAGATCCGATAATTTTGAATGGGCACTAGTTGCTGTTTATGGAGCTACTCAAGATGTCAAGGAAGGAAAGTTCTTAGCAGAGCTAGTCCGTTTTTGTGAGAATGACGAGTTACCTATGTTAGTCGGAGGTGATTTTAACATTATTAGGAGACAAGAGGTGGTCTCTGCTGCACGACACTCATGGAGCTAGGTTTGGCGTCATGACTATAAATATCGCCAAAACATATAACTTCGTCTTGAGAGGAAGCAGGGCTCTGCTATTAACATCCATTGTGGAGTGTATTTTCACCAGAACTATGAAGTACTTAAGAGATAGACTCCAGATGGCTTAGATGCATATCATCAACAACCCAAACATGAGGTATTGTTAAAATATTATGCATCACATGAATGACAAAATGGAAAAGGCTTGGTCTATGAATGTCATGGCCATCGGTAATCAAGAAAGAAGGCTTGAGGTGCGCCTACCTTCCAATAGGATCAGAACTGGAGATGAGGTAAAGAAATAATGAATAATGGCCAACGTGTGAGTACACCTGCAACAAACCAAAGCTGCTGCACCTGCCTTGCTCTCATGCACTTGCTACGTGTAGGAAGTTAGGTATGGATGCAATCTCGTTTGTGTCTCCCTATTTTCTTAAGGAGTCGGTAATCAATATATGGACCAGCGAGATGATAGGATATAGGGCAGTGGGCAGTTTCAACAAAGTAAACCCATGTGAATGGGTATAAATCCCAGATCCAGAACTAATGCGGACAGGGAGAGGAAGACGACAATGTGTCTGTATCCATAATGATATGGATGAATCTGAAGCCGGAGGCCCTACTAGGAAATGTTTTCTATATAATCAATTCGGTCATAGAGACACCAATTGTCACATATTTGGGACTGCAGGACCGGCTCCATGTGGACGTGGCGCCCGAGGAAGAAGAGGCAGAGAAAAACTAGAATTTGTAATATGTATGGAACTATAGAATTTTTAATTTGTCATATGTATGGAACTATGTTTTAAATTTGTAATATGTGTGGAATTATGAAATTTATAGTTTTATATGTGCAGATGGTAGAAACATGATCTTTGCTTAATGCTGACATGATAGAAAGCATCGGTCGGTGTTATTGGATGCTAGTCCAGGATCCCTGAAGCCCCTAGTGACTCGCACTCCTCACGTGAATTGGTGGATACACCCTGGTTGGATTCAGAGGTTGCAACAGAGTTCAACATAACTTGTGATTCGTAATTAAGATACAAATAAGAGCTCTCTCTCCCTACGACTATGCCTTGTTCTAGTTCTTCCTCTGATAGGTAATTGCCTCGTCCTTACCTTTCGACGATGCCTCGCCCTTACCCTTCGATGATGCCTTCTTGGCTTGTGCCTTGTCCCACTCAGCTCTTGCCCTGGTACCAACGATCGGTGGCATGAAGATATCATATTCATCTTCGCTCTCTTTTATCCATAGCCAAGTGTAGCACCCTAGATAAAATCACTACTATAAAATCACATGTTGTTTACTACTTTGTGCATTGTATCATCATGACAACATGCTCATGTCATCATGCCGCATTGCATTTGAGCATCGTCATCATCATGCATATGTTTGCCTAAAAATATTTTTCTAAAAGCCTAGTTTATTTTCTAATTATTATTTCTCTTCTCTAATTCAAATTAATACCCTGGCCTCTTCCGGATATTTTGATTTGTCTAAAAATTGTTTGCGAAAGGTTTTATAAAATAAAAACAAAATACAACGTTTTATTAGGGGGAGTCAGCTAGCCAGCAAGACTACTACCCCAGCGGTCAACCAAACCCTAGCCTAACCCGCACCACCCCGACCCGGCGTAGCACACCACACACACCCGCGCGCGTGCAACAACACCCCAACCGACCGAACCGCACCTAGCTACCCCGACACGCCTCTAGGAAACACACGGTATGCACACACGCGTCGACGCGGTCATGAACCCCACTCCCGCTCTCCCACCTACCACGACGCGGGCCCTACCCCACCGATGTGGCGCACTCGCGATTCCTCCCCTATCGCCTTGCTCTCTCTCCTAGCCCGAGGCTTCCGCCGCTGCCCTCAGTTCCCAAGTCGATGCCGCCTCCTCCTGCGTTTCCTCGACCTGGCACCCCCGTCTCCTCCGCCCGAGCTCCGGCGTGCCTACCTCTGCATTCCTCCATCGACCGCTGCCCAGGAGCCCGACCCCGCCTCTTGGCCTCGCCCTTGCCGCATCCCCACTGGTCGGACCTCCACTTAGGGCCACCTCTGTCTGTCCCGAGACGCCGCTAGCAGGTCGTCCTCGTGGTCTTCCCTCCGGCCATCGACCGCCACCGCCATGCCCGTCCCATGCGTCCTGCTCGTCGGCGTTGCCGGTCACCTCCTCTCAACCCACGCGACCCCATCAGGACCTTGCTCTGCTTCTCGCGCTATCTCCTGGAGCCCCGCGCTTGAGCCGCTGGGCACGTCGCCCACAGCTTCCATGCCACCCTCTGCCTCGCGTGAACTCCAATGTTCGAGCCCGCCAACTCGCCCTTCCATGGCATTATACCTCGCCATGATAATCCCTGAACCTTGTAGCACCCCGCACCACATCGAGCCGCACATGTCCCTGCTTCCTCGCGAATAGGACCTTGCTCGTCAAGTTGTCCCCAAGCCCTCGTTGGTCTATTCCCGGTGATGTGCCGATGAGGTGTTGGTTTTGTGGTGCCCTCCATGTTGTCAGGAAGATCATGTGCTACAACTACTCTTGGCTCCCGTGTGATGTTTTGTGTATCATCAGCGCCAAAGTCGAACATCGACACCGACCTTCGAGCTGCAAACCGAGTACGCCGATATGGAACCGAAGCCGGTGCCCCAAGATCTCCTACATGGATCCCCAAGTTCATCGACACGGAACCGAAGCCCCCGACCCGGAAACCAAAGACCGATCCCAACGTCCGAAGATCTATCTCGTCGAACCTCGAGACCTCCGGTTCCGACCTCGCATGTGTGATCCCCTATCCGAGACCCCTATTTTTATAATATATAACATATACTTGTTGCATATTAAATTGTTTATGATACCATACATTGTCATTTGGGGGTGTTTTGTCGATTTACCTCATAATTAAATATGGAGTTCGTATGCGGGAAAATCTAGTCTTATATTAGCTCCATTGAAATTTATGTAACAAACTGGTGACATGTTTTGTCTTGTTAAGACAACATTTAAATGTGGGGTACCTAAACAACATGAACCATCTAATTAATTGTTGGGATCCCGGTTCCACTTAATATTGCCTAGTTGCATCGCATCTTTGCCATGTCATGCATCATACATGCATCATGCCCGATCTTCTGCCGTAGTATTTAATAGTGTATCTGGTGTTTCTTTTAGTGCTTTGCTTCTTTACAAATTAGGCTGTTGAGTTGATGCAATCTTCTATCCATTCTTCGGATGTATCTTCGACAATGTTTCCCAGGCAAGCATTCTCCCCCTTTCTACCTATTTTGCATTTATAGTCTTTTCTTCCTCCTGTTGATCTATTGCTATCTGTATTGTCGATGCTTTAGTTTTCTGTACTAGTTATATCCTCTGCAGCCTATATTGCCTTGGACACCTCCTATTACATTTTGCTTGATAGACAGTCGGCCTTGTCAGTCGTAGTTGCTTGCTGAGGTGCTGCTTCGCATCGCCGGTGTTCCACCGTTGTTGGGAGGTTGGCACATGCTTAATGGTGGAGATGATCATGACTTTCATTATAACTTGTCAATTAAAATGATGGAAATAGATATAATGCAGAGGCATCGGTGGTTAATAGTCAATATTTGGTTTTTAACCGCCCACTTGTGTCCACCTAGGACCCGAGTTCTTGACACCTATTCCGAGATCGAGCGCGCTAACCATAGGTGGGTGTGTGGGAATCCCATCGGCTTACTACCTCATTTCAAAGTACTGTACTGGGGGCCACAAACTAGTTTACAGTGTTATTACTATCCTGTACTTATGCCATGCTTTACTGCTTTATTTACGATTGCGCGTGGAGCACATGTACTGTTTAGGAACCCCGTGCCACGTTTCCGCTGTATCGACAAGCCTAGTCACACTTTTGGGTTCCCAGTCGTTTACAACCGTCGCCACATACACTCGGTCCGTATCGGAGACGGTCAACTTCCTTGCAGGTAGCTTATTAGGGTGGCCTCCATGTACTTGCATTGGGTCTGGGAAACGTCGTGTCCGAAGCCCCGTTGCATACCGTTGGGTGTATGTTCAGGATCTTGCTCATATCAGATCTGACAACAAGGGTTGAAGTCCGTGTGGATACTTTGGTGCACCCCTGCAGGGTTAAATATTTTCGAAAAGCCGTATCCACGGTTATGGATGACTTGGAGCACAATTTCTCGATCATAGACAACTATAACTAAAGAATTACTGTTATAATTTTTGTATCTGATATGACTAGTAAGTTGGATAACTCCCATGGAAAGAATGAATAAAACTACCAAATGTGTGAGTTTTCCTCGGGAGGACTTAATTGTTTAGTCCCGAGGGGGAAATACTATGTTTGGTGGTAGTATCAGGTTAGTTCCGCATAAACCTTTCTTGTCTCTCTGATAGCCGATAGTTGTATAGAGTCTCTATAGATTGTTTAGTGCATGCTAAGCTGCCGCTTCAGTCCACCATACCTATGTAGGCGAGAGCTGTCGAATTCTAGACTCGCCGTGTACTGGCCTCGGTACTGACTGCTCCCTTTGTCCTTTGCCCTTTGCCGACACCTTTTTTTGTTTAACATGTATGAGTTCTATGTTGTTAGCAGGGTTACCATTTCGGCTTGGCCTGGGCAGGGTTATGGACATCATTGGTTATTCTTCAGGGCCCTTAGCTCAATTTGCATCTTATTCATACTCGGATGTTGTATATTTTTAAGGTGATTTGGATCTTTGTATTGTATATCTATATTCTTGACTCATTGAGTCATTGTTGTATATATATCTTTTGTGGGTTCCATCGTGAACTATTGTGTAATGGTATTACTTTGTTTTCCACCCGCACGCAAGTGGCTGGTGGGTATCTTTGAATCATTTCTATGCAGGTTTGGCGGGAAGCGCTAAAATCTGCATATGGCCGATTCGAGGGTGTTACAAAGTGGTATCAGAACTCAGCAGTTGCGATACCCCACTGGTCCATCATGTAGGATAACCTAGCTAACGGACGATGTAGGGTGTCAAAACTATTTTAGAAAATTGGTTGGATATATCTAATTAGGTCCGATTTTATTCCTTACCTCTATGTTATTCTCCTCTTACCTTCACGTGTTTTGAATCTATTCTCTTACCTTGCTTCGAGTCCAGGATTTCTCGTGGTTGGGATTCCGTCGTACCTTCAGGGTTTCGCTTCCTCCTTTTAATAACGGTGGTGCTACAATCATCCAATCTACATCTCATTTGTTGTACCCATCCTCCAATCTTTTTATGCTTGAACTCTTTTTCTACATGTGCGCGTTGATGGATATCCGTATTGTTGAAAACAATGTGAGAAGGATGAGCATTGGTGAAATTAGAGTATACCTTGAGCTTGTGTTGTTCATGCCAATAGAACCATCGCGGAACCTAATCATTGTGCATTTTCATACGATATCTTTTGTATCTTCTGGTGGTCCTCGACGCGACGACATTATCTGCGTCAGACTGATGAAGAGTCTGCATCTCTCCTTTATTTCTGAACATCACTTGTGAAGATCTTTAGTTTAAATTCCGAGAGTTGGTTGCATAATTCTTTTGTTCATGTTTAGAGTAATGCGTTGAGTGTGGGATGGAGTAGCTACCATACCACTAATCTTATCCTTCGCTCTTGTACATTAAATGGGGGATCAATGTGACTTTTTTCTTCTTTCATGGAAGTTAAAGGTGGCCTTATCTTTTGAGACCTTTACTTTCGTCTTTGTTGCTCCAGAGTGTTCTCTCAATGAACGTGAGCAACGACCCCTTGTTGGTGGTGTCACCAATTTCAAGAAGAAGAAATGATCTTTGTTAGTGGTGTCGCAAGGATCTGCACGAAGCAAGAAGAGTCTGGCCATCGACCTTCTTCCCTGGACCATGAGGCGGATTTCGAGGGCGAGATCCCTTGTTAGTGGTGTCATATTGTAGCACCCTGAGTAAAACCACTACTAGAAAATCGCCTGTTGTTTACTACTTTGTGCATTGCATCATCATGACAACATGCTCATGTCATCATGCCACATTGCATTTGAGCATCATCATCATCATGCATATGTTTGCCTATAAATTATTTTTCTAAAAGCCTAGTTTATTTTCTAATTATTATTCCCCTTCTCTAATTCAAATTAAAATCCTAGACTCTTTCGGATATTTTATTTTGTCTAAAAACTGTTTGCAAAAGGTTTTATAAAATAAAAATAAATACAACGTTTTATTTGGGGGAGTCAGCCAGCCAGCCAGACTACTACCCCAACGGTTAACTAAACCCTAGCCTAACCCGCACCACCCCGACCTTGCACATCAACACACACCCGCGCGCGTGCAGCAACACCCCACCCGACCGAACCGCACCAAGCTACCTCGACACGCCTCTAGGCAACACACGGTATGCACGCATGCGTCGACGTGGTCACGAACCCCACCCCCACTCTCCCACCTACCACAACGTGGGCCCCACCCAACCGACGTTGCGCACTCGCAATTCCTCCCCTCTCGCCTTGCTCTCTATCTCTCTCTCTCCTAGCCCAAGGCTTCCACCGCCCCCTCGGTTCCCAAGTCGACGCTGCCTCCTCTCATATTTCCTCGGCCTAGCGCCCTCGTCTTCTCCGCCCGAGCTCTGACGCACCTGCCACTGTGTTCCTCCGTCGACCCCCACCCTGGAGCCCGGCCTTGCCTCTCTGCCTCGCCATCGCTGCATCCCCGCTGGTCGCGCCTCCATGCAGGGCCATCTCTCTCCGCCTCGAGACGCGCCAGCAGGTCATCCACGCGGGCTCCCCTTCGGCCATCGACAATCGCCCCCATGTCCGTCCCATGTGTCCTCCTCGCCGGCGTCGTTGGTCACCTCCTCTCTACCTGCGTGAACCTGTCAGGACCTTTCTCTGCTTCTCGCGCTGTCGCCTAGATCCCCGCGCCTGAGCCGCCCGGTGCGTCGGCCAGAGCTGCTATGCCACCCTCTGCCTTGTGTGACCTCTTCCGTTCAAGCCCCCCAACTCGCCCTTCCATGGTGTCGTACCTCGCTGTGATAGTCCCTGAATCCTGCAGCGCCCTGCCACCGCATCGAGCCGCACGTGTCCTACTTCCTCGCGAACAGGACTTTGCTCATCAAGTTGTCCCCAAGCCCTCGTTGGTCCGTTCCTGGTGATGTGCCGATGAGGTGTTTGTGTTGTGGTGCCCTCCATGTTGTCGGGAAGATCATGTGATACAACTACTCTTGGCTCCCGTGTGATGTTTTGTGTATCATCGGCGCCGAAGTCCAATACCGACACCGACCTTCGAGCTGCAAACCGAGTATGCCGATATGGAACCGAAGCCGGTGCCCCAAGATCTCCTACATGGATCCCTAAGTTCTTCGACACGGAACCGAAGCCCCCGACCCGGAAACCAAAGACCGATCCCGGTGTCCGAAGGTCCATCTCATCAAACCCGGAGACCTCCGATTCCGACCTCGCATGTGTGATCCCCTATCCGAGACCCCTATTTTTATAATATATACCATATACTTGTTGCATATTAAATTGTTCATGATAGCATACATGCTTTGTCATTTGGGGGTGTTTTTTGTTGATTCACCTTATAATTAAATACGGAGTTTGTATGCGGGAAAATATAGTCTTATATTGGCTCCATTTAAATTTGTGTAGCGAAGTGGTGCCATGTTTTGTCTTGTTAAGACAACATTTAAATGAGGGGTACCTAAACAACATGAACCATCTAATTAATTGTCGGGACCCCGATTCCGCTTAATATTGCCTAGTTGCATCGCATCTTTGCCATGTCATGCGTCATACATGCATCATGCCCGATCTTCTACCGTAGTATTAAATAGTGTATTCATTGTTTCTTTTAGTGCTTTGCTTCTTCACAGATTAGGTCGTTGAGTTGATGCAAGCTTAGATCCGTTCTTCAGATTTATCTTGGCAATGTTTCCCAGTCGAGCATTCTCCCCCTTTCTACCTATTTTGCATTTATAGTCTTTTCTTCCTCCTGTTGATCTATTGCTATCTGTATTGTCGATGCTTTAGTTTGCCATACTAGTTATATCCTCTGCAGCCTATATTGCCTTGGACACCTCCTATTACATGTTGCTTGATAGACAATCAGCCTTGCGAGTCATAGTTGCTTTCTCAGGTGCTGCTTCGTGTCACCGGTGTTCCACCAATGTTGGGAGGTTGGCACATGCTTAATGGTGGAGATGATCATGACTTTTATTATAACTTGTCAATTAAAATGGTAGAAATAGATATAATGCAGAGGCACTGGTGGGTAATAGTCAATATTTGGGTTTTAACCGCCCACTTGTATCCACCTAACCCGAGTTCTTGACACCTGTTCCGAGATCGAGCGCGCTAACCACATGTGGATGTGTGGGAACCCCATCGGCCTACTACCTGATTTCAAAGTACTGTACTGGGGGCCACAAACTAGTTTGCGGTGTTATTACTATCATGTACTTATGCCATGCTTTACTGCTTTATTTACAATTGCGCGTGGAGTGCCTGTACTGTTTTGGAACCCCATGCCACGTGTCCACTATATCGCAAGCCCAGTCACACTTTCGGGTTCCTAGTCGTTTATAGCCATCGCCACATACCCTGGGTCCATATCGGAGACATCTGACTTCGTTGCGGGTCGCTTAGTAGGATGGCCCCCATGTACTTGCTTTGGGTTTGGGAAACGTCGTGTCTAAAGCTCCGTCGCATCCCGTTGGGTGTATGTTCAGGATCTTGCTCATATCGGATCTCACAACAAGGGTTGAAGTGCGTGTGGATACTTTGGTGCACTCCTGTAGGGTTAAATCTTTTTGAAAAGCCGTGTCCATGGTTATGGACGATTTGGAGCACAATTTCTCGATCATAGACAACTATAACTAAAGAATTACTGTTATAATTTGACTTGTATCTGATATGACTAGTAAGTTGTATAACTCGCATGGAAAGAATGAATAAAACTACCAACTATGTGAGTTTCCATCGGAAGGGCTTAATCGTTTGGTCCCAAGGGGGAAATACTAGGATGGGTATGGTGGTAGTATCAGGTTAGTTCCGCATAAACCTTTCTTATCTCTCTCTGATAGCCGATAGTTGTATAGAGTCTCCATAGGTTGTTCAGTGCATGCTTCGCTGCCGCTTCAGTCCAACATACCTATGTAGGCGAGAGCCGCCGAATTCTAGACTCGCCGTGTACTGGCCTCAGTACTGAGTGCTCCCTTTGTCCTTTGCGCTTCGCCGGCACCCCTTTTTGTTTAACATGTATGAGTTCTATGTTGTTAGCAGGGTTACCATTCCGGCTTGGCCTGCGAAGGGTTATGGACATCATTGGTTATTCTTCAGGGCCGATTCGAGGGTGTTACAAAGTGGTATTAGAACTCTGCAGTTGCGATACCCCACTGGTCCATCCTGTAGGGTAACCTAGCCAACGGACGATGTATGGTGTCAAAACTATTTTAGAAAATCAGTTGGATAGATCTAATTAGGTCTGATTTTATTCCTTACCTCTATGTTATTCTCCTCTTACCTTCACGTGTTTCGAATCTATTCTCTTACCTTGCTTCGAGTCCAGGATTTCTCGTGGTTGGGATTCCGTCGTACCTTTAGGATTTCGCTTCCTCCTATTTTATAATGGTGGTGCTACAATCATCAAATCTACATCTCATTTGTTGTACCCGTCCTCCAATATTTTTGTCCTTGAACTCTTTTTCTGCATGTGCGCCTTGATGGATATCCGTATCGTTGAAAAGAATGTGAGAAGAATGAGCATTGGTGAAATTAGAGTATACCTTGAGCATGTGTTGTTCATGCCAATAGAACCATCGCGGGACCTAATCATTGTGCCTTTTCATACGATATCTTTTGTATCTTCTGGTGATCCTCGACGCGACAACATTATCTGCGTCAGATCTGATGAAGAGTCTGCATCTCTCCTTTATTTCTGAACATCGCTTGTGAAAATCTTCAGTTTAAATTCTGAGAGTTGGTTGCATAATTCAATTGTTCATGTTTAGAGTAATGTGTTGAGTGCGGGATGGAGGAGCTACCATACCACTAATCTTATCCTTCGCTCTTGTACATTAAATGGGGGATCAATGTGAATTTTTCTTCTTTCATGGAAGTTAAAGGCGACCTTGTCTTTGAGACCTTTACTTTCGTCTTTGTTGCTCCAGAGTGTTCTCTCAACGAACGTGAGCAACGACCCCTTGTTGGTGGTGCCGCCAATTTCAAGGAGAAATGATCTTTGTTAGTGGTGTCGCAAGGATCTACACGAAGCAAGAAGAGTCTAGACATCGACCTTCTTCCCTGGACCATGAGGCAGATCTCGAGGGCGAGATCCCTTGTTAGTGGTGTCGTATTGTAGCACCCCGGGTAAAACCACTACTAGAAAATCGCCTGTTGTTTACTACTTTGTGCATTGCATCATCATGACAACATGGTCATGTCATCATGCCACATTGCATTTGAGCATCATCATCATCATGCATATGTTTTCCTAAAAATTATTTTTCTAAAAGCCTAGTTTATTTTATAATTATTATTCCCCTTCTCTAATTCAAATTAAATCCCACTTTCGGATATTTTATTTTGTCTAAAAACTGTTTGCGAAAGTTTTTATAAAATAAAAATAAAATACAATGTTTTATTAGGGGGAGTCAGCCAGCCAGCCAGACTACTACCCCAACAGTCAACTAAACCCTAGCCTAACCCGCACCAACCCGACCTTGCGCAGCAACACACACCCACGCGCGTGCAACAACACCCCACCCGACCGAACCGCACCTAGCTACCCCGACACGCCTCTAGGCAACACACGGTACGCATGCACGCGTCGACACGGTCACGAACCCCACCCCACTCTCCCACCTACCACGACGTGGGCCCCACTCCACCGATGTTGCGCACTCACAATTCCTCCCCTCTCGCCTTGCTCTCTCTCTCCCAGCCCAAGGCTTCCACTGATGGGTTCGTAGCATGGAAAACAAAAAATTTCTACCGCAAGAACAAACAAAACCCAGATCTAATCTAGATAAAAGCCAAGATCTAATCTATTAGACATGTGCAACGAGATAGATCTGTACTAACCCTTGTAGATCCGAAAGCGTTACGAGATTCGATCTCATGGTTGATGTAATCGATCACTTGCCGATCTCAAGATCGAGTGGACGATCCTTCCGGCGCCACGTTCCGGCAGCGCTTCCGCAGTCGATCACACGTGCGGAGTCGAAGCAGACCTTCCTCTCCCCGTTCCATCGAGCAGCGGAGGTAGTAAATCTTCTCCACGGAATCCCAGCAGCATGACGGCGTGGTGGTGGTGGTGGAGTAGAGAATTCTGCAGGGCTTCGCCTAAGCCTGAGCAGAAGAAAGGAGGAGGAGAGAGGCGGCTAGGGTTTGGAGTAGTGGAGGGGGCCAGGGGGTGGCGCCTCCACCCCTCTATTTAAAGGAGGGAGGCGCCATGGGGAGGTGGAGTCCTTGTAGGACTCCCCTCTCCCTTGGCCGGCGGATCAAGGAGGTGGGGGGAGAGTCCTTCTCCCCCACGAATCCTTGTCTTACCCCACAAGGATTCCTTGATCCTTTCTTGGTTTTCAAGTAAGCTCCAAGAAATCTTCCAGAACCTTCCGGAACATTCCGAAACCTTCTAGAATCCCCATACAAATACTCCAAAACATTTCCTAACTTAGAAAATGATCCCCAATATATGAATCTTATTCTCCGGACAATTCCGGAGCTCCTCGTGATGTCCCGGATCCAATCCGAGACTCCAAACAACATTCGGTCTCCAACGCACATTCCATATCTACTTAAAACAACTTCGAACCTTAAGTGTGTCACCCTACGGTTCGTGAATATGCAGACATGATGGAGACACCTCTCCGATCAATAACCATCAGCGGGATCTGGAGATCCATAACGGCTCCCACATACTCAACGATGACTTCGTGATCGATAGAACCATTAACATACGAAACCAATTCCATTTGTCACGCGATACTCTCTTATCCGAGTTTTGATCGTCGGTATCTCCATACCTAGTTCTACCTCGTTACTGATAAGTACTCTTTACTCGTTCCATGTTATTTCATCCCTTGTGACCCAGTCACATGCTTGCAAGCTAATTAGATGACATTCCACCAAGAGGGCCCAGAGCATATCTATCCGTCATATGGATGGACAAATCCCAATCTTGGTCCATGCGCTTCAACACATACTTTCAGAATACCCAATGACACCTTTATGACCACCTAGTTATGAAGCGGTGTTTGATGTCATCAAAGTACCCATCCGGTGATGGTGATTAACATAACCTCATGGTCGAAGGATTAGGTTACTATGTATTTTAAAGCTTATAGCAAACGAACTTAATGACTTGATCTTATGCTATGCTTACTACGGGTGTGTGTCCATCACATCATTCTCCTAATGATATGATCTTGTTATTAACGACATCCAATGTCCATGATCAGGAAACCATGATCATCCATTAATCAACAAGCTAGTTTAACAAGAGGCTTACTAGGGACTCTTTTATGTTTACAAAACACACAAGTATTAATGTTTCCGGTTAATACAATTATAGCATGGGATGTAAACATTTATCATAAACATAAAGACATAATAATAACCACTTTATTATTGCCTCTTGGGCATATCTCCAACAGTCTCCCACTTGCACTAGAGTCAATAATCTAGTTAAAAACTTGTGCATTCAACACCTATGGCTTTCTGGTGTTGTATAGACACTATTGCTAGTGGTAAACATAATCTTCGGATCTGACACTTCTAGGTCCGTGTGTATTTGCATGTCCTTGCGTCTCTACGCATTACTCATTCTCCAATGAGATGGCATTGTATAAATTTGGTCCTTTGGTGAGACCTTTAGTTCCTTGGGATTAAATTATGTTGATACAATTGTCATACAATGTATCTTCATAGTATTATCCCGCTATGAACCACACCTAGTTTGATAACAAACTACTTAACACAAATGCCCTCCTTTGCTGCTACTATAGCAATTATATACTTAGCCTTTTGTTGTAGTATCCGTCACAATATCTCAACTTTGGAACTCATCCAAATCCATCATGGAACATCCTTTCCATTATATTGTGCCACCCATAGTCTAAATTGAGATAAATTTATTTGTATCTTGTGACAAAACTAGTATCAATGTAACACTTTACAATGAACTACCTTTAACTATTTGTCACTTATACATGATATATTCTTAGTTCTTCCAAAGCTCATAAGAATATCTTTACTATTGTCCAATGATCATCTTATGAATCATTCTGGTATATGCTCATAACATTTAGAGCATAGGACATATCTGGATGTGTACATCTCAAAGAATGATTGATCAAAATATTCTTGTGATTTCACCAAGTGTCAAAACACTTGAATCTCGTGTCAACACACTTGAATCTTGATTTAGTCCTTTCCGTGCGTCAAGAACCTTTCTTGTTGTTTCCATATTGAACTCATTCAACATCTTATCTATGTACATTTGGCAAAACCATATTAGCGCCTCAATCTATTCATATAGACATTGATGCCTAATTCTTGAGTTATGCCTAAGTCTTTCATCGAAATGAAATTCTTAACCTGTGTCAATACAAGATACATCATTTCCAATCAACAATATGTCCTCTACATAATGTATTAGAAATATGTCTCAGCGCTCCCACTTAATTTCTTGCAAATGCAAGCATCTTCATCGTCTCTGATGAATTTAAACTCTTTTAACAGTTTCATCATGGTGAAGATTCCAACTCCGCTATGCTTACTTCAACCATTGAAGTTTTGCATACTCTTTTAGCATCCTTTGAATTAACAAAACCCTTTGGATCGTGTCATGTACACGTCCTAGGTAACCATTCTTTTAGAAGAACTTGTTTTGTTTGTTCAACTACCATATACTAAAATATATGTAGTGGTTGCTACACTAATCCGTCCAGACTAAATATCGCTATGAAAGATCAAATCTTATCATAGTCAATTCCTTGAACATTGTCGTAAACTGTTTCCGACATGTCGACTATTTCATAGATTTGAAACATCCATGTCTATTTATTTATAGATCCAAACACGACTGATAGGCTTCACACCTTTCCGGAGGGTCTTCTAAGTTCAGAAACTTGATTTCTCGTGTATGGATACTATCACGGATTCCATGACTTCTAGTAATTTTATGGAGTCAGGGCCCATCATCGCTTCTTTGCATGTAGTCGGTTCATCATTGTCAAAACAATAACGACTTGCATATCAAATCTTACTATTTGATTCTTACCGACCCACACGGTTCTATAGGAACTCTAATCTCCGAGGTCACACCTTTTGTAATCACGAGAGCCATGAGCATTGTGGCCGCCACCGGGACACTTTCCGAAACTGCGCTACTTAGCACATATAGCTAAGGTTCAACAACCTTATCAAAGTTCTATTGTCCTCCCACTTAACTTTTCACGAAAAATTCCTTCTCAAGAAACTTGACGTTCCAAGCGACAAACTCTTTCGTCCTTGGCGTTATGGAGAAATTCCCAACAAATTCTTTGGAATAACCTACAAATACGTGCTTATCCGACTTTGGTTGTAAACATTTTACTCATGCATAGCATACCAAAATTTAAGAAAAGACAATTCGGGTTTTATCCCAAACCATAACTCATATGGTGTCATTTCAATGGATCACGATGGAGCTCTTTTCAGTGTAAAAGCGGTAGTCACTAAAGCTTTAATCTTTAAAATATAATGGCCGTTTTATAAATGACACCTTTGATCTTACCATGTAAAACAAGGTTTCATTACATATCTCGAACACCCCATACTCCTATGGTGTTTTGGGAAATGCAAATCCATGGAACGATTCCTCAAATCTTAGGTGTTTTGCTAAACTTGTAACTCAAACATCTTTCTTTATGATCCAATCATAAACTCTTTTATTTTCTTGTTACAATGATTTTCCACTTCATCTTGAAAGTCTTTGAACATTTTTCAAATGTTTCATACTTCTTCCTTATTGAGTAAGTATATACATATACTCACTCAAATCTTCGGAGAAAGCATATGAAGTTGAAATCCATCACCCACGACTACACATAATGGACTATATACATCAATATGTACAAATTCCAATCAGTTAGTCGTCCGTTCCTCTTTTGGCCTATGAACGGAGTTTTATTTATCTCCAGGAAAGTATCACAAGCGTCATTTGATCCAAATCAAAGACTCCAAAAATCCATCAACATGGAGTTTCTTCATGTATCCCTTTCAATATAATTTAAACGGTGATGTCACTTCACAAGTGATCTTTCAATCATTTGTCTTGCGACATTTTAGCATTAGTTTTATGGTCGTTATTTCTCCTACCAGACTTGTATATTATCCATCTATTATGGAATACGGTAATTATTTGAACAACCTTTTGTCGTCATAATACCTGATCAAAATAACAATTATTGAAACAAATCTTAAAGGCAAGCTTTGATGTTAACGAGCAACACAACAACCCTTTGTTTGTTTTCAATGAACATCATCACATTTTCTCTTGCTAGTTACTTAGGCTATTGCAGTTCATGAATTGTGTTGTCCTGTATGACACTTCATACCAACCAATTCGGTATCCAATACCGGAGAACCACATTGTTTAACAAGCAAGGAATACAACCATAACATGTATATCTTCTATATGCCTAAGTTGGACATCTCGAACCTTTTATTTTCTGCCAAATATTTTATAGATTCTCTTTCAGCAATTCCTTTTCTTTTAAAAGAATCTATCAACATCAATAGTGGTGTCATCAACATGACACATGGTACAAAGCGTATATAGTCAACCACTAATACCTTTGGACTTGCACTTTGAGGTGGATCACCATCATCAAATGTTTGGTGTTCTTTCAAAAATCCATTCTTTAGTAATCTTTTAGTGTAGTAAACATTTTACTTACATCTTCTATTCATCCTTATCATGACAACTTTCATGATAAGCTGCTATAGCTTATAAAGGTGAATTGCGAGTATAATGTTTCTTTTTCAAAACCTTTGGAGGATTAGGACGACTAGCGTCTCCAACCTTCACAAATTCTCATCAAATATGAGGACGTATACTCTATCATGTTGTAACCAACACATAGTTTTAGATATCGCAATACCTTTCACATATGATGGTTTTTGAAACATTGTTTTCAGCTCTTAGATAAACTTGATATTAAAAACAATCTTTTGAGTATCAAGAATCATGGAGGCAAACATGATACATTAGATACTAACACTGGAATTGTTACTCTTGATTTAATACTACTTATTAAACTTCATGGAGCAAATAGAGTTTGCTGAAAGTTTGCAATAGGACTTATAAACTTTAAATTGACATTCAAAACAATACGATACCAGTTTGTAAAGTAAATATCCAGAATTTCTATAGTTCCACTATCTCAACTATAACTAAGCGTAAGGTGGTGAACGGATGCCAGTGACTACAACAAACTACGCAAATTCACTTTGATTGTGTTTATGATAAATTGAGTTCGACTAATCCAAAATACAAATGAACTCCCACTCAAAACAACATCCCTCGAGTTGTTTTAGTGATTACACGAACCAAATCCACTACACCAAGTCCGATCATCACGTGAGATGAGGTAGCTTTAAAGGCGAACAATCAACATGTTCATCATATCATCCATATGACTCATGCTTTACCTTTCGGTATTCCGTGTTTCAAGACCATGTCTGTACATGCTAGGCTCGTCAAGGTTAACCTTAGTTTACGCATGTGCAAATCTGGCTTGCACCCGCTGTATGCACACGTAGAGTCTATCACACCCGATCATCACGAGATGCTTCGAAACGACGAGTCTTAGCAACGGTGCCAACTAAGGACGAACACTTGATTACTTGATATTTAGTGAGAGGGATCATCTTATAATGCTACCGTCGCGATCTAAGCAATACAAGAGGCATAAAGGATTAACATCACAGGCAATTCATAATAAGTGTGATATGATATGGCCCTTTCTTCTTGTGCCTTTGATCTCCATCTCCAAAGCACGGACATGATCTCCATCATCACCAGCATGGCGTCAAGGTCAGTGGCGCCGCTTCATGGTTGTCCATCATCACTAGCAACTATTACAACTACTTGGAACAAAGCTATTACAAGATGAATAGACACGCAGGTCTTAAACAAAATTTAAAGACAACCATTAGGCTCCTGCCGGTTGCCATATTACAATAAGGATCATTGCATACATCAAATATAATCACAATCACATAATGGCCATATCACATCACAAAACCCCTGCAAAAACAAGTTAGACGCATCTAATCTTCTTTGGATGTTTTATGTGGCTTGGGGCTTTCGAATAAGAACGGATCTTACCTACGAATATGAACCACAACGTTGATACAAGTGCTATCAAGTGCAAAGTGTAGATTGGATCTATACTATGGTGGGAGAGACAGACACCCGCAAAGCCACTTGTGCAAAGCAAGTTACACGTCAAGCGTGGAGCAAGTCTCATGTGCGATGACATGTAAGGTTAGCCCGAGCCGCTTCATCCCACCATACCGCAAGATGCAAAGTACACAAAGCAAAAGACGGCACGAGCACCAACGCCCACAAAACCATTGTGTTCTACCCGTGCAACAGATCTACGCATAGACACGGCTCTGATCACACTGATGGGTTCGTAGCATGGAAAACAAAAAAATTCTACCGCGAGAACGAACAAAACCCAGATCTAATCTAGATAAAAGCCAAGATCTAATCTATTAGACATGTGCAACGAGATATATCAGTACTAACCCTTGTAGATCCAAAAGCGTTACGAGATTGGATCTCGTGGTTGATGTAGTCAATCACTTGCCGATCTCAAGATCGAGTGGACGATCCTTCCGGCGCCACGTTCCGGCAGCGCTTCCGCAGTCGGTCACACGTGCGGAGTCGAAGCAGACCTTCCTCTCCCCATTCCAGCGAGCAGCGGAGGTAGTAGATCTTCTCCACGGAATCCCAGCAGCACGACGGCGTGGTGGTGGTGGTAGAGTAGAGAATTCTGCAGGGCTTCGCCTAAGCCTGAGCAGAAGAAAGGAGGAGGAGAGAGGCGGCTAGGGTTTGGAGTAGTGGAGGGGGCCAGGGGGTGGCGCCTCCACCCCTCTATTTAAAGGAGGGAGGCGCCATGGGGAGGTGGAGTCCTTGTAGGACTCCCCTCTCCCTTGGCCGGCGGATCAAGGAGGTGGGGGGAGAGTCCTTCTCCCCCACGAATCCTTGTCTTACCCCACAAGGATTCCTTGATCCTTTCTTGGTTTTCAAGTAAGCTCCAAGAAATCTTCCAGAACCTTCCGGAACATTCCGAAACCTTCTAGAATCCCCATACAAATACTCCAAAACATTTCCTAACTTAGAAAATGATCCCCAATATATGAATCTTATTCTCCGGACAATTCCGGAGCTCCTCGTGATGTCCCGGATCCAATCCGAGACTCCAAACAACATTCGGTCTCCAACGCACATTCCATATCTACTTAAAACAACTTCGAACCTTAAGTGTGTCACCCTACGGTTCGTGAATATGCAGACATGATGGAGACACCTCTCCGATCAATAACCATCAGCGGGATCTGGAGATCCATAACGGCTCCCACATACTCAACGATGACTTCGTGATCGATAGAACCATTAACATACGAAACCAATTCCCTTTGTCACGCGATACTCTACTTATCCGAGGTTTGATCGTCGGTATCTCCATACCTAGTTCTACCTCGTTACTGATAAGTACTCTTTACTCGTTCCATGTTATGTCATCCCTTGTGACCCAGTCACATGCTTGCAAGCTAATTAGATGACATTCCACCGAGAGGGCCCAGAGCATATCTATCCGTCATATGGATGGACAAATCCCAATCTTGGTCCATGCGCTTCAACACATACTTTCAGAATACCCAATGACACCTTTATGACCACCTAGTTATGAAGCGGTGTTTGATGTCATCAAAGTACCCATCCGGTGATGGTGATTAACATAACCTCATGGTCGAAGGATTAGGTTACTATGTATTTTAAAGCTTATAGAAAACGAACTTAATGACTTGATCTTATGCTATGCTTACTATGGGTGTGTGTCCGTCACATCATTCTCCTAATGATATGATCCTGTTATTAACGACATCCAATGTCCATGATCAGGAAACCATGATCATCCATTAATCAACAAGCTAGTTTAACAAGAGGCTCACTAGGGACTCTTTTATGTTTACAAAACACACAAGTATTAATGTTTCCGGTTAATACAATTATAGCATGGGATGTAAACATTTATCATAAACATAAAGATATAATAATAACCACTTTATTATTGCCTCTTGGGCATATCTCCAACATCCACCAGCCCCTCGGTTCCCAAGTCTACGCCGCCTCCTCTCATATTTCCTCGGCCTAGCGCCCTCGTCTTCTCTGCCCGAGCTCTGACGCACCTGCCACCGCGTTCCTCCGTCGACCCCCACCTTGGAGCCCGGCCTCGCCTCTCTGCCTCGCCATCGCTGCATCCTCGCTGGCCGGGCCTCCACGCTGGGCCATCTCTCTCTGCCTCGAGACGCCGCCAGCAGTTCATCCTTGCGGGCTCCCCTTCGGCCATCGACCGTCGCTCCCATGTCCGTCCCATGTGTCCTCCTTGCCGACTTTGCTAGTCACCTGCTTTCCACCCGCGTGAACCCGTCAGGACCTTGCTCTGCTTGTTGCGCTGTCGCTTGGAGCCCCGCGCCTGAGCCGCCCGGTGCGTCGGCCAGAGCTACCATGCCACCCTCTGCCTTGTGTGACCTCTGCCGTTCAAGCCCGCCAACTCGCCCTTCCATGGTGGCGTACCTCGCTGTGACAGTCCCTGAACCTTGCAGCGCCCTGCCACCACATCGAGCTGCATGTGTCCCTATTTCCTCGTGAACAGGACCATGCTCGTCAAGTTGTCCCCAAGCCCTCTTGGTCCGTTCCTGGTGATGTGCCGATGAGGTGTTTGTGTTGTGGTGCCCTCCATGTTGTCGGGAAGATCATGTGATACAACTACCCTTGGCTCCCGTGTGATGTTTTGTGTATCATCAGCGTCGAAGTCCAACACTGACACTGACCTTCAAGCTGCAAACCGAGTACGCTGATATGGAACCGAAGCTGGTGCCTCAAGATCTCCTACATGGATCCCCAAGTTCATCGACACAGAACCGAAGCCCCTGACCCGGAAACCAAAGACCGATCCCGGTGTCCGAAGATCTATCTCATCGAACCCGGAGACCTCCGGTTCCGACCTCGCATGTGTGATCCCCTATCCGAGACCCCTATTTTTATAATATATAACATATACTTATTGCATATTAAAATTTTCATGATAGCATACATGGTTTGTCATTTGGGGGTGTTTTGTTGATTCACCTTATAATTAAATACAGAGTTCGTATGTGGGACAGTATAGTCGTATATTGGCTCCATTGAAATTTGTGTAGCGAAGTGGTGCCATGTTTTGTCTTATTAAGACACCATTTAAATGAGGGGTACCTAAACAACATGAACCATCTAATTAATTGTCGGAACCCCGGTTCCGCTTAATATTGCCTAGTTGCATCGCATCTTTGTCATGTCATGCGTCATACGTGCATCATGCCTGATCTTCTACCGTAGTATTAAATAGTGTATTCGTTGTTTCTTTTAGTGCTTTGCTTCTTCACAGATTAGGTCGTTGAGTTGATGCAAGCTTCGATCCATTTTTCAGATTTATCTTGGCAATGTTTCCCAGGCGAGCATTCTCCCTCTTTCTACCTATTTTGCATTTATAGACTTTTCTTCCTCCTATTGATCTATTGCTATCTGTATTGTCGATGCTTTAGTTTTCCATACCAGTTATATCCTCTGCAGCCTATATTGCCTTGGACACCTCCTATTACATGTTGCTTGATAGACAATCAGCCTTGCGAGTCATAGTTGCTTGCTCATGTGCTGCTTCGTGTCGCCGATGTTCCACCAATGTTGGGAGGTTGGCACATGCTTAATGGTGGAGATGATCATGACTTTTATTATAACTTGTCAATTAAAATGCTAGAAATAGATATAATGCAGAGGCACTGGTGGGTAATAGTCAATATTTGGGTTTTAACCGCCCACTTGTGTCCACCTAGGACCCGAGTTCTTGACACCTGTTCCGAGATCAAGCACGTTAACCACATGTGGGTGTGTGGGAACCCCATCGGCTTACTACCCGATTTCAAAGTACTATACTGGGGGCCACAAACTAGTTTGCGATGTTATTACTATCATGTACTTATGCCATGCTTTACTGCTTTATTTATGATTGCGCGTGGAGCGCCTGTACTATTTAGGAACCCCATGCCACGTGTCCACTGTATCGACAAGACCAGTCACACTTTCAGGTTCCTAGTCGTTTATAGCCATCGCCACATACCCTGGGTCCATATCGGAGACAACTGACTTTGTTGTGGGTCGCTTAGTAGGATGGCCCCCATGTACTTGCTTTGGGTCTAGAAAACGTCGTGTACGAAGCCCCGTTGCATACCATTGGGTGTATGTTCAGGATCTTGCTCATATCAGATCTAACAACAAGGGTTGAAGTTTGTGTGGATACTTTGGTGCACCCCTATAGGGTTAAATCTTTTTGAAAAGCCGTGTCCGTGGTTATGGATGACTTGGAGCACAATTTCTCGATCATAGACAACTATAACTAAAGAATTACTGTTATAATTTGACTTGTATCTGATATGACTAGTAAGTTGGATAACTCCCATGGAAAGAATGAATAAAACTACCAACTGTGTGAGTTTTCCTCGGAAGGACTTAATCGTTTGGTCCCGAGGGGGAGATACTAGGATGGGTATGTTTGGTGGTAGTATCAGGTTAGCTCCGCATAAACCTTTCTTATCTCTCTCTCTAATAGCCGATAGTTGTATAGAGTCTCTATAGGTTGTTTAGTGCATGCTTCGCTGCCGCTTCAGTCCACCATACCTATGTAGGCGAGAGCCGCCGAATTCTAGACTCGCCGTGTACTAGCCTCAGTACTGACTGCTCTCTTTGTCCTTTGCCCTTTGCCGGCACCCCTTTTTGTTTAACATGTATGTGTTCTATGTTGTTAGCAGGGTTACCATTCCGGCTTGTCCTGGGCAGGGTTATGGATGCCGTTGGTTATTCTTCAGGGTCTTGAGCTCAATTTGCATCTTATCTGTACTCGCATGTTGTATATTTTTAAGGTGATTTGGATCTTTGTATTGTATATCTGTATTCTTGACTCATTGAGTCGTTGTTGTATATATATCTTTTGTGGGTTCCATCGTGAACTATTGTGTAATGGTATTACTTCGTTTTCCACCCGCACACAAGTGCCTGGTGGGCATCTTTGAATCGTTTCTATGCGGGTTTGGCGGGAAGCGCTAAAATCTGCATAGGGCCGATTCGAGGGTGTTACAAAGTGGTATCGGAACTCAGCAGTTGGGATACCCCCACTGGTCCATCATGTAGGATAACCTAGCTAACGGACGATGCAGGGTGTCAAAACTATTTTAGAAAATCGGTTGGATATATCTAATTAGGTCTGATTTTATTCCTTACCTCTATGTTATTCTCCTCTTACCTTCATGTGTTTTAAATCTATTCTCTTACCTTGCTTCGAATCCAAGATTTCTCGTGGTTGGGATTCCGTCGTACCTTCAGGGTTTGGCTTCCTCATTTTTATAACGGTGGTGATACAATCATCAAATCTACATCTCATTTGTTGTAACCGTCCTCCAATCTTTTTGTCCTTGAACTCTTTTTCTGCATGTGCGCCCTGATGGATATCCGTATCGTTGAAAAGAATGTGAGAAGGATGAGCATTGGTGAAATTAGAGTATACCTTGAGCATGTGTTGTTCATGCCAATACAACCATCGTGGAACCTAATCATTGTGCCTTTTCGTACGGTATGTTTTGTATATTCTGGTGGTCCTCGATGCGACGACATTATCTGCATCAGATTTGATGAAGAGTCTGCATCTTTCCTTTATTTTTGAACATCGCTTGTGAAGATCTTCAGTTTAAATTCCGAGAGTTGGTTGCATAATTCTTTTGTTCATGTTTAGAGTAATGCGTTGAGTGCGGGATGGAGTAGCTACCATACCACTAATCTTATCCTTCGCTCTTGTACATTAAATGGGGGATCAATGTGACTTTTTCTTCTTTCATGGAAGTTAAAGGTGGCCTTATGTTTTGAGACCTTTACTTTCGTCTTTGTTGCTCCAGAGTGTTCTCTCAACGAACGTGAGCAACGAACCCTTGTTGGTGGTATCGCCAATTTCAAGAAGGAGAAATGATCTTTGTTAGTGGTGTTGCAAGGATCTACACGAAGCAAGAAGAGTCTGGCCATCGACCTTCTTCCCTGGACCATGAGACGGATCTCGAGGGCGAGATTCCTTGTTAGTGGTGTCGTATTGTAACACCCCGGGTAAAACCACTACTAGAAAATTGCCTGTTGTTTACTACTTTGTGCATTGCATCATCATGACAATATGCTCATGTCATCATGCCATATTGCATTTGAGCATCATCATCATCATGCATATGTTTTCCTAAAAATTATTTTTCTAAAAGCCTAGTTTATTTTCTAATTATTATTCCCCTTCTCTAATTCAAATTAATATCCCACTTTCGGATATTTTATTTTGTCTAAAAACTGTTTGCGAAAGTTTTTATATAATAAAAATAAATACAACGTTTTATTAGGGGGAGTCAGCCAGCCAGCCAGACTACTACCCCAACGGTCAACTAAACCCTAGCCTAACCCGCACCTCCCCGACCTTGCGCAGCAACACACACCCGTGTGCGTGCAACAACACCCTACCCGACCGAACCGCACCTAGCTACCCCGACATGCCTCTAGGCAACACACGGTACACATGCACGCGTCGACGCGGTCACGAACCCCACCCCCACTCTCCCACCTATCACGACGTGGGCCCCACCTCACCGACGTTGCGCAATCGCAATTCCTCCCCTCTCGCCTCGGTCTCTCTCTCTCCCAGCCCAAGGCTTCCACCGCCCCCTGGTTCCCAAGTCAATGCCGCCTCCTCTCATATTTCCTCATCCTAGCGCCCTCGTCTTCTGCGCCCGAGCTCTGACGTACCTGCCACTGCGTTCTTCCGTCGACCCCCACCCTGGAGCCTGACATCGCCTCTCTGCCTCGCCATCGCTGCATCCCCGCTGGTCACGCTTCCACGCAGGGCCATCTCTCTCCGCCTCGAGACGCCACTAGCAGGTCATCCTCACGGGCTCCCCTTCGGCCATCGACCGTTGCCCCCATGTCCGTCCCATGCGTCCTCCTCGCCGGCGTTGCTGGTCACCTCCTCTCCACACCCGCGTGAACCCGTCAGGACCTTGCTATGCTTCTCGCGCTGTCGCCTAGAGCCCCACGCCTAAGCCGCCTGGTGCGTCGGCCAGAGCTGCCATGCCACCCTCTTCCTTGTGTGACCTCTACCGTTCAAGCCCACCAACTCACCCTTCCATGGTGTCGTACCTCGCTGTGATAGTCCCTGAACCTTGCAGTGCCTTGCCACCGCATCGAGCCGCACGTGTCCCTACTTCCTCGCGAACATGACCTTGCTCGTCAAGTTGTCCCCAAGGCTTCGTTGGTCCATTCCTAGTGATGTGCCGATGAGGTGTTTGTGTTGTGGTGCCCTCCATGTTGTCGGGAAGATCATGTGATACAACTACTCTTGGCTCCCGTGTGATGTTTTGTGTATCATCGGCGCCGAAGTCCAACACCGAGACCGACCTTCGAGCTGCAAACCGAGTACGCCGATATGGAAACGAAGCTGGTGCCCCAAGATCTCCTACATGGATCCCCAAGTTCATCGACACGGAACCGAAGCCCCCAACCCGGAAACCAAAGACCGATCCCGGTGTCCAAAGATCTATCTCGTCGAACCCCGAGACCTCCGGTTCTGACCTCGCATGTGTGATCCCCTATCCGAGACCCTTATTTTTATAATATATAACATATACTTGTTGCATATTAAATTGTTGATGATAGCATACATGCTTTGTCATTTGGGGGTGTTTTGTTGATTCACCTTATAATTAAATACGAAGTTCGTATGTGGGAAAATATAGTCTTATATTGGCTCCATTTCAATTTGTGTAGCGAAGTGGTGCCATGTTTTGTCTTGTTAAGACAACATTTAAATGAGGGGTACCTAAACAACATGAACCATCTAATTAATTGTCGGGACCCCGGTTCTGCTTAATATTGTCTAGTTGCATCGCATCTTTGCCATGTCATGCGTCATACATGCATCATGCCCGATCTTCTACCGTCGTATTAAATAGTGTATTCGTTGTCTCTTTTAGTGCTTTGCTTCTTCACAGATTAGGTCGTTGAGTTGATGCAAGCTTCGATCCGTTCTTCAGATTTATCTTGGCATTATTTCTGAGGCGAGCATTCTCCCCCTTTCTACCAATTTTGCATTTATAGTCTTTTCTTCCTCCTGTTGATCTATTGCTATATGTATTGTCGATGATTTAGTTTTCCATACCAGTTATATCCTTTGCAACCTATATTGCCTTGGACACCTCCTATTACATGTTGCTTGATAGACAATCAGCCTTGCGAGTCATAGTTGCTTGCTCATGTGCTGCTTCGTGTCGCCGGTGTTCCACCGATGTTGGGAGGTTGGCACATGCTTAATGGTGGAGATGATCATGACTTTTATTATAACTTGTCAATTAAAATGGTAGAAATAGATATAATGCAGAGGCACTGGTGGGTAATAGTCAATATTTGGGTTTTAATTGCCCATTTATGTCCACCTAGGACCCGAGTTCTTGACACCTGTTCCGAGATCGAGCGCGCTAACCACATGTGGGTGTGTGGGAACCCCATCGGCTTACTACCTAATTTCAAAGTACTGTACTGGGGGCCAAAAACTAGTTTGCGGTGTTATTACTATCATGTACTTATGCCATGCTTTACTGCTTTATTTACGATTGCGCGTGGAGCGCCTGTACTGTTTAGGAACCCCATGCCACGTGTCCACTATATCGACAAGCCCAGTCACACTTTCAGGTTCCTAGTCATTTATAGCCATCGCCACATACCCTGGGTCCATATCGGAGACAACTGACTTCATTGCGGGTCGCTTAGTAGGATGGCCCCCATGTACTTGCTTTGGGTTTGGGAAACGTCGTGTCTGAAGCCCCGTCGCATCCCGTTGAGTGTATGTTCAGGATCTTGCTCATATCGGATCTCACAACAAGGGTTGAAGTGCATGTGGATACTTTTGTGCACCCCTGCAGGGTTAAATCTTTTTAAAAAGCCGTGTCCATGGTTATGGACAATTTGGAGCATAGTTTCTCGAACATAGACAACTATAACTAAATAATTACTGTTATAATTTGAATTGTATCTGATATTACTAGTAAGTTGGATAACCGCCATGGAAAGAATGGATAAAACTACCAACTGTGTGAGTTTTCCTCGGAAGGACTTCCTCGTTCGGTCTCGAGGGGGAAAAACCAGGATGGGTATGTTTGGTGGTAGTACCAGGTTGGTTCCGCATAGACCTTTCTTATCTCCCTCTGATAGCCGACAGTTGTATAGAGTATTTATAGGTTGTTTAATGCATGCTTTGCTGCCGCTTCAGTCCACCATACCTATGTAGGCGAGTGCCGCCGAATTCTAGACTTGTCGTGTACTATCCTCAGTACTGACTGCTCCCTTTTTCCCTTTTTTTGCCGGCAACCGTTTTGTTTAACAGGTATGAGCTCGATGTCGTTAGCAGGGTTACCCTTCCGGCTTGGTCTAGGCAGGGTTATGGATGCCATTGGTTATTCTTCAGGGCTTTGAGCTCAATTTGCATCTTATCTGCACTCGAATGTTGTATCTTTTTAAGGTGATTTGGATCTTTGTACTGTATATTTGTATTCTTGACTCGTTGAGTTATTGTTGTATATATATGTTTTGTGGGTTCCATTGTAAACTATTATGTAATGGTATTACTTTTTTTTCTACCCGCACACAAGTGCCTTGTGGGCATCTTTGAATCGTTTCTATGCGGGTTTGGCGGGAAGTGCTAAAATGTACAAAGGGACGATTCGAGGGTGTTACACCAAGGGTTCTCGGCCTGCCTCTGCCTTGAATCTTTACTGCTGAATTTAAGCTTGGCCCACCTTGCATTGATCCTAAGAAGCTCTTGCCGTATATCCTCTGGGGTCCTCGATGTCCACCCTTTTCTACGTAATGCCTCACCCAGCTTAGCGAGGAGATAATCACTAGCAATGAGTTCCTCCAGTTGGGCTGGATTATTGTCTATCCTATAGGTCCTGGCAAAATAAAAAAGGTCTTCAGACATCCTGCTATGAAAACTGTGGTCGTAGGGAAAACCCGACATAGTGACTAAAAATGTGAATCGTGTGCTTACACAACTTCGTGAGGAGGGGGTTTTAGGGTAAACAAACAAGAAATGGCGGGAACTCATTGGCGGGAAGAACCAAGCGGGAAACATTTTGGCGGGAAACATTTTGATGGGACAACTTAAGATACATTGTATCCGAAATTAACTGACAACTACAAAGTAATGCAGAAATTAAGATACTTAACAACAATGCAACTGAAATGAAGATACATCATGACACTCCAACTGAAATGAAGATACATCATGACACTACAACTTAACTGAAGATACATTGCTACTGATACATACATTAACCTTTCCTGAGTCCAGCGCGGGTACTTCCTAGTCTTGTCCCCACGTTCCTCTGGCATCTGTGCCTCAGCAACCCTTTCTCTTAATCTCTTCCTTTCCGCCTCACGAGCCTCCTTGCGCATCTGTTCCTCCGTATACTTGCGCTCTTCCTCTTCCCCCATCCTCTTCGCGTTTATCTCCCGGTTCCGAGCTCTCTCCTCTCTTATTTTTTCAGTTATCTCTCCCGCTCCTTCTCCTGTTGGGCCATCCTTTCGGCACGTTCGTCATCATGAAAGTTAGTCCATGCACGCCGGTTCCTATTATGAATCTCTTGCACGGCCCTACCTGGCTTTTCTGTGTCAATCCAATGGTACCACTTGCAAAGAGGAGAGGAGACTACAAGCACATTAATGGCATGAATACAAGAACACATAATAATGTAATTCATTCATATACATCATGCTTTGGGAACATACCATAGGCCTCTTGTGGTACGAACTTGCTTGCAACGGTGGGCTTGCGTCGCAGTTGGCACACATGAAAAACTTCATGCCCATGCAAGTGGACAAATCTATCGACTCCTTGACCTTGGCGAGATGGCCGCACCAACAACGCTCTTGTTTCACCCCCTCTGGCAACTTCACATATTTCATCTTCCTAGGTTTATACTCTGGGTCTGAACAAGGCACAGTCGGGATGGAATCTCGGAAGGATTGGTAGAGAAAGAGGAGGTGAAATGCGAGAGAAAGAGGAGGAGGAGATGAAGCGGAAGAAAACATATCGGTGCCTACATTTATAGAGGCACTAGGTAGAATAGGCGAGAGAAAATGGCGAGAGAAAAACGGCGAGAAGTGGTGGCGAAAGATAAACGACGGGAAACAGTGGAGGGAGAAAAATAACGGGAACCGGGTGGCGGGACAAAATGGCAGGAATCGATAATGAGCGAAATAGGCGAGTAAATTGATCACGTTTGATTAGCATGTTGCATGATAAATGCAGGCTTCAAGGGGCCTCTAAGCTAATCGGTGTTTGAGGCCCCGATTAGACCTATCGGGGAGCCGGCCTCCGACTGCCCCCTGTCATGCTTAGCAGTAACATCGACAGGCCGGTTGGGGCACGACAACCCGATTAGCTCTCGTTAGGGCACGGGCCTACGAGGCCGTCCTAGATTTTGAAATTGCTAATTTTATGTATCATTCCTAAAATTGATTAGAAATGTATTATTTTTAAAAATAGCATTGGCGCCACCTGTAAGAGGACGTGAATGTGCTCTTCTCCATTGTCCTCACCGTCCTACTCTCCCTGTGTTGCCTCGCGTCACGAAGCTAAGTTTTTCGAAAGAGCGACAAATAAAAGTGCGCACTTTGCAGCACGCGGTGTTACATGGGAGGCCAGAATCACTCTTTGGTCAACACGTGTCGGCAGCGGCGCGCGAGAAATAGTCAAACTGTGGCCACAACGCGCTTGCACACGGAAGCAAAGCCAAACCGAGCTAGCTTTCTTTTTCACCCAATTGGTAGCGTACGGCCGTCACACACACAGAGTAGTCTTGGCCTAATTGCACCATGCTAGAACCGCATGCAAAAGTAAAAGAGGGCACCAATTAAATAAAAATAGTGTACCGAAAAACAGTCTAACGGAGTAAAAAAGGCAGTGCCCAGCAAGTGCACTACCAAAACAATCCGCTGCGCGGTGTGTACCAATGCAGTGCTACGTAGTATAGATAGACAGTGCATGCACGGTGCACTATCAAGGCACTCCTCATGCACTGTGACCGAAGTACAACAAGACAGTGCACGGGCAGTGCAGTGCCAGGTCGCCATGCCGTGCACTACGACTGAAGGCAGTACAATGCAGTACAACCCGACAGTGCACAGGTGGTGTACTGCCAGGTCGCCACGCCGTGCATTGCCACCAAAGGTAGCATACAGTATAACAAGGCAGTGCACGGGCGGTGCACTGCCGGGTCGCCACGCCGTGCACTCTGACCGAAGGCAACGCAATGCAGTTAACAAGGCTGTGTACGGGCTATGCACTGCCAGGCCGTCACGCTGTGCACTACGACTGAAGATAGTGCAATGAGTACAATAAGAAAGTGCACGGGCGGTGATTTTTTTTGTCAAAATCTATCAACATGGGATCTAGGTTTTACAGATCTCGATGCGACCAGTTCAACCGTGAAAACAGATTTTCATTTAGATGTTTAATTTTAAATATATTTAATTTTTAGTAATCAGATCTAAAAAAATAAAGAGAAAAAATCTCACCTGGGAGCAGTATAGGAGGATGTGCCCAATATATTGCTGGCTCGCACGTGGACGGGAGTTGAAAGCAACCGGTGTATGCCACTTGTCAGCGCGTGGAGTATTTCGGGGCATGCTATAGGGAGGATGCTCTTTTCCTAATGTTTTCGGTTTTCCGGTGCACATGCGGTTCACGCCGAGCGGCTGGTGGAAAGTGGCAATGTCCGTGGACCTACATTACAGCAAGAATGCCTAGACATACAAGGGCCCATGCATTATAGCAAGAACACCTAGCCAGTGCTCCACGTCAAGAAGCTCGGTCGATGTTTGCTTCATGCTTGTTTCTCTAAAAACGAAACTTCTCTCTGAATATTTTCATCGATCGTTGTCGAGTTATTATATTCCATGGTGTACCTAGGCTACCTGGTGAAGGAGAACAACATAATCTCCACGCTCACTTACAGGGACAAGGCATTATCCCTAGCTAGACGCAAGGGGCCTGTTTGGTAGCCCGCATCCATTTTTTGGCCCAGCCCGGTAGTGCTATGGCTGGTACTGCCAACCTTATACAGGACTTGAGCCATGAATTGCACACCATTTGGTAGCCTGCAGTTGATCCATGAGACATTTTGTGCAGCTAATTTGGTAGCCTGCTTGCAAGCCCATTGCCCAAACGTGAAGCAAATGTGTGTGTTTGGTTGGCCCAGGCCTGAAATGTGGTCACCTCTTCTCTCCAATGGGCGATCTTACCCTTCTATCACACAACTGAAGGTAGAAATTATAATGAGTAGAAAAATCATCGACGGACAAACCTAGCTACTACGTATGTAGTTCATTAGTTCATCATCACACAACCCTACGAATGACAGTTCACAAGCATAGTTAATCATGATTATTGTTCAGGAACCAGGGGAGGGGGGGGGGTACTGCAACCTTCTTCTCTTCATCATCATCATCTTCTTCTTCAATCTTCACCTCCTTCTTGTTGTCAGATGGTGGTCGGGCCTCTATCATTCCACATTGTCGTTGCCCAATCCTTCCTATTCTCCTTCCAAGCTTCATTGTCAGATGCTTCCACACCATGGCCAGTGTCATTCTCATCAAGAATCACACTCCCCTCATCCGGCACATACGAATCAAGGCCATACCCCAAGATCCAGTTGTGGAGTATGCAACATGCAAACACTAGCTTTACCTAGGTGGGGACGATGTGGAATGACTTCTGATCAAGGATCTTGAACATGTTCTTCAAAGCAGCGAATGCCCTCTCAATGGTAACCCTAAGGCTAGAGTGCCTGAGATTGAAGATCTCTTTGGCATTTTGTGGCTTGTTCCTTCCAATGAACTCGTTGAGATGGTACCTGGGAGACCTGAAGGGTGGAAGAATCCCAGGGCGACAACCATATCCCGCATCTCCTAGATAGAAATTGCCATCAGGGATATTGTTCCCATCTGTCCTAGACATGCTGTTAGCAAGGATGGTTGCATCATGGGATGATCCTTCCCAACAATCTAGAACATATGTGAACATCATGTCTAAATCAACATCAGCTAGTACATTTTGGCTGGTGTAGTGCTTCCTTCCCCTGTTAGCTGCAGATTCTGATCTTGGAACTCTAGCAGTAACATGAGTACCATCGATTGCATCGATACAATACTATTACAAGTACACAAGAATGAAATGAGAAAATGGGAACACATGGGACTCAATTGAATGATGCAATGATAAAACAAGGGAACACATGCTCACCTTAAAATATGGCATCCACCTCATGCTATTGCGTATCTTTTCAAGTGTTTGACTCATAGGCAACTTGATCATCTTGTCTCTCAGCTCCGATTGCATAAAACACTCGGTTGCAATCAAAGATGTTAGAATCGTGATTCTGAATCGGATCGGAAACTCTATGGTATGATTGTAGACCGTAGGATCATAACTTTTAGAATCGTGAAACCGTAGATTCTACTTAGTAGAATCGTAGAATCGATCCACTCAATTTGTGTCGTAAAGTCGTAGAATCGCATGGTAGAATCACGATTCTGACAACTATGGTTGCAATAGCTTAATATTGTCTCCATGCTTCTTCTGAAAGTGCTGTGGATGACCCTAAATCTCTGGTTATGGCCAACCACATGAAGGAACATTGTGACTTTTTGTTCCACTGAGGTGTGGATGCTATCTACCAAAAGTCCACCGTCCTTAACCTTGCAACAAGTGCAAAGAAGGGGGTTCTTCTCATCCTGAGCATGTTTAGAGACTCTACATTGTTGTAGTTGTAGATGTAGTTTAGATTGACCATTCTTTCTTCATCTCGGGCACACATAGGACCGTACATCAGTCTAGGAAATACAGCCCACCTAACAGCTCTCTTGTGCAACAACATGATCTAGGCTTGAATCACTACTATAAGCATAGCTGCCGGATGGATAAACGCCATCCCGTCATCCTAACAATCCAGAGCTATGGTGGGTTCTTCCTAAATCGGTGCTTAAACCCTACAAGAATCAGTAGTAGCGAGAGATTCACGGTGCTTACCTCACCCATGGCGATGTGTGGCCAGGGAGAAGGAGGGAGATGCTCCTCGATGCCGTTGACCATCACTCACCACCCGGAGTTGGGGGAACCGCTAGGTACGGTAGATCTGTGATGCCGCCTCCTCCGTTGCTCGTGCCATGGAATCAAGAGGAGGGGAGATTTTGGGGAGGGCCAATGCGTAGGGTGAGCCATCCCAGCAGGTGAGGGTACTCTTGGGCGCGAGTAGGGCCAGGAAACTTCCGTTTCCCACTAGCGCCCCCGCGAATGGCACACGTCGCCGCCGCCCTTTTTTTGCAGCTGTAGGGAATGGCTCCAGGGAAACGCTCAATTCGAGGATTCTAGCTGGGACTGGTCCTGGAGTGCTTTACATAGCATGCTGGCCACAACACAGCGGTCGTGCCGGAAACCAAGCGGGCCGATTTCGTCATGCCCTAGCCTGTTTGGAGGGAATACCGGATAACAAACGCGCCCAGGGTGTCCCGTAGGCCAGATGTTTAGGAACCACAATGACATGTTGTTCAAGTGGGCTGCCAAGTGGTTCTACCCGCCATGCATAGAACAAGTACTGATAATATACCGTGGAGCTTCCAATCATGGCAGTGAGGAAGTGTTGGACATTCCTAGAGGAGCTACAACATGTGCTCACTTTGCCTCCCGCTATGGTATCACCATCTAGTTCGTCTTGGCATGCAGTACTCGAGCATGGTGCGTGTGTGTGTGCACAGAGGTAACAATTCAATTTTTTTGAGTCAAAGATTAGTCTATGATCCCAGTGTGACACTATGAGTTTAGTGTGCTAATTCTTTTGATAGGGTGCATCCTTTTTTGAGCTCCTAGGGGAAATAACCCAGGGGGCATGCCCCAACGAAAATGGAAGTTGGGATATGTTCTCCACTTTGTTTGGTAGGCTACATTGCATTCCTAGGGACAAAATCATGAATTTTGCCTGCATACTAGCTCTAATGGTTGTTATGATGCATCAAACTCTATTTGGTTGTATGCAGGCTATGATTGCGGCCACCTATTATCTATGATAGTGACCTTATCATGCTACACCTCCATGTAACACATCGATTAGAAAATCAATTCATACGTAGGTACTACAAATACTTAAATAAATTTAGTCCTAGCTATTATGAATGGAAGTTCATTGGTACATCCTAACGAAAAATCAAATAGAAGTTTATCCTTACAAAATAGAAACAAAGTAGCATGCTTCATCAATGGCGACGAAAGAGGGAGTCCAACCTTCTTCTTCATCATCAACTTCATCTTCATTGTCTTCATCTTCTTCTTATTCTTCTTCATCATCAACATATTCTTGTTCTCAGATCCTTGCATCACCTCTTTCTTCCCACATAGCTTGCACCCAATCCATCTAGTTGTTTTCCAAGCTTCGTTGCCATTTTTCTCCACACTATGTCCAGTCTCAACTTTATTAGGCGCAACACTTGGCTAGTCCAGGAAAAACTCATCAAGACCCCAACCCAAGATCCAATTGTGAAGAATGCAACATGCAAGAACCAACTTCACTTGAGTCTCGTAAGTATGGAAAGGTTTCTGGTCGAGGACCTTGAATCTATTTATCAATGCAACAAATGCCCTTTCAATAGTGACTATAAGGCTATAGTGTTTTAGATTGAACAATTTCATGGCATTCCACATTCTATGTGTAGAGAACTAGTTAAGATGGTACCTGATTTTCTTAAAGGGTCGTTGAATCCTAGGTCATCATGCATATCCAACATCTCCTAGATAGAACTTATTATCAATGATGTTTAACCCATCAACTCTAGATAAGATTCCAGCAAGAAGGTTTGCATCATGAGAAGATCCTTGCCAAACACACTAGTACAGAGCGACGCTAAGGATACCCCCATTTGAAACGATAGCAATATGACCCATGGTTGAATGCAATTGCGCATGGCCAATGTGGATGCCAGAGATGGGTCACTATAGGAGTTATAACCAATGGTGACAGACACAAGGTGTTTGTTGCCAAATAGACCACCAATGGTCCTTCCTATAACTCCGTCTCCGATATCGCTTCTATGGCTATGGTCATATGTGGAAGCCCGTTTGCAAAGTGCATTGAATGTCAAAGGTCATTCGTCAATATTTCTATTAAATTCATAAGTGGAAGTGTGTCAGATAAATGCGAGGGATTTTACCTCGCTGCCTCTATGTCTTCCCAACTACTTCCTATAAAGATCACTTATGTCTTGTTGTCTGTTATCTCGATTAGCCATAGCCGCTGCACGAATTGAACTTTCGCTCTCTCGCAAGATGCCTCAGAGCTAGGAATTCTAGGAGTTAACTTCGTTGTCGCCTGATAGTCCTGACCCTAGTGATGTGTCTGTGGATGGGCTTGGGAATGAACCCTCGAAGGATTCTAGCTCTCATGATCCAGAATTCATTGAATTCATGGAAGGTCCCAAGGAGAAACCGAATCACGACTCTTATGGGGAGTGGACCGATAAGGAGGAAACGATGCAGTAGTAGGAGGAGGATGTGGTGGATGCACTACCACAGGCTGAGGGCATCAAGGAGGATGTAATAACGCGTGTATAGGACAACGAGGAGGAGGCACCACTCCAAGCGGAGGATGACGAGCCACCACCGATGACCAACATAAAGCGAAGACGTGTGAAGGACGAGGATGCACAGAAGAAGGAGTGCAAGAAGTAGGAACTCACGCTCGTCGGATTCCTTCGTGAGCGCTGGGAAATATTTGACTGGTGTCCTATGGACATGCCAGGAGTTCCCAGGGAATTCGCCGAGCACGCACTCAACGTGAATCCAGATGCAAGACCAGCTAAGCAGTCGATGTGTCGACTATCAGAACCAAGGGCAAAGGTGGTTGGCATGGAAGTCAACAGACTCCTCAATACCGATTTTATACGCGAAATCAAGGAAAGCACCTGGGTATCTAACCACGTGCTCGTTCCTAAAAAGGACACGGATATCCTGTGGATGTGCGTGGACTTCACCTCTCTCAACAAGCATTGCCCGAAGGACCACTTCCAATTACCGTGGATCGACCAGATAATCGACTCCACCGCGTGATGCGAACGCCTCTGCTTCCTCGACGCCTACTCAGGCTATCATCAGATTCGAATGAAGGAGGAAGACTAGGAGAAAACGGCCTTCATCACGCCCTTTGGTGTTTACTGCTACACCACAATGCCCTTCGGGCTGAAGAACACAGGAGCCACCTATCAGCGGTGTATGAAAGCCTGCCTCAAAAACTAGCATGGTCGAAACATCCAAGTTTATGTCGATGACATCATCGTCAAAACCAAGGAGGAAACTACACTCACCTATGATCTCTACAAGACCCTCAATAATATTGATTACTACTAGATCAAGATGAATCCGGAGAAGTGCGCCCCCTTTGGCGTGCTATCCGAGCAATTACTCAGGTACCTCATATCTGCCAGGGGAATCAAGGCTAACCCGAAGAAGATAAGAGACATACTGGCTATGGAAAAGCTGAAGAACGTCAAAGGCGTCCAACAGCTGGCTGGGGGAACCATGGTGCTCAATCGATTCATCAGTCGAATGGGCGAGAAGGCACTACCGTTCTATCAGCTCCTCCACAAAACCGAGAAATTTGAGTGGATGGATGAGGCGCAAGAAGCATTCAAAGATCTTGAGCGCCTTCTCTCCACCTCGCCCGTGCTGGTGAACCCCAGGGAAAGGAGCCAATGTTGCTATACATCTCCGCCACCAACCAGGTGGTTAGTATCGTGTTGGTGGTAGAACAAGCTGAAGAAAACAAGATCCATGGGGTGTAGCGCCTCGTATACTACCTCATCGAGGTCTTGACAGCAACAAAGCAGTGGTACCCACATTACTAGAAGCTAGCCTATGGTGTCTTCATGACAGCATGGCGACTGCGCCACTACTTCCAAGAGCACCCCATAGTCGTGGTGAATGATGCCCTGCTGAATCACATCCTCAACAACCCCGATGCTACGAGGTGGGCCGCCCTCTAGAGAATCGAGTTGTCCGTGTGGGACATCACATACGAGTAGCGAGTGGCAATCAAGTCGCTGGTCCTACCGGACTTCCTCGTCCACTTGATGGAGAATGAGCTCCCTGACACACCAGACATGTCCAACCTCTGGACCATGAACTTTGACGGATCCAAACGCAAGGAAGGAGCTAGCGCAGGCGTCATTATGACGTCTCCTCAAGGTGACAAGATGAGATACATCCTTCGGATGAAGTTCTATGCGTCCAACAACGAGGAAGAGTATGAGGCGCTGATCCACGAGATGCAGATGGCCAAGGCCTATGGCACTACGCGGCTTATCATCTAAGGCGACTCCAACCTCGTGATCTAGCAAACCATGAACAAGTGCGATGCTTTGAGTGACAACATGATTGCATACCGCGACCTCTACAACGCACTCGAAGGAGACTTTGACGACTGCGAGCTGCAAACACGTAGGTTACGAAAGTAATGAGGATGTTGACATACTCTTCAACATAGGCTCCACCTGCGCCCCAGTGCCACCAGGCGTATTCCTCGAGCAGATCTGCGAGCGCTCCATCAATGTAAGCTGAAGTCTCCTGCAGGACCACCCGGCGCGGCATTGGACTCGGGGGGCTATGCCACCCGAAGAAGCCAAGAGTTCCAGTGGTGCGGAACAAGGGTCCGCACCCGAAGGTCCCATGCAGGTCATGCTCATCGAGACATCCTAGACACAGCCATACATCACATACATGCTCACCAAAAGGCTACCAGATGACCCGACAGATGCGTGACACATAACGCGATGCTCCAAGGCCTTCACCATCATTAACGGCGAGTTGTACAAGCGTAGATCATGGGTGTCCTCCAGCGATGCGTCACCAATGGCGATGGAAGGGGCATTCTCCTCGAGATACATGAGAGCACCTGCGAACATCACGCCGGCAGTCGCACCCTTGTCGCTAAAGCTCTACGAGCTGGCTTCTATTGGCCCACCGTGATGTGCGATGCCAAAGACATCGTCGAGCGATGCAACACTTGCCAAAGTTTCGTGGATAAGCCGCACGCACCAAGTGCGGAGCTCAGGCCTATACCCATGGCCTGGCCCTTTGCACAATAGGGACTCGACATGGTCGGCAAGCTACAAAAATCATCACCCAAAGTATACGTTGACCTCCTCCTCGTGGTCGACAAGTTAACCAAGTGTATCGAGTCCATGTCGGTGACTAACTAGACAGGCGCCACCACCGTCAAGTTCTTCGAGTCCATCATCTTCAGGTTCGGGGTGCCACACAACATCATCACTGACAATGGGACGAACTTCACCTCGAACGAGTTCCAGGATTTCTGTGAAAACCTGGGAATCAACATCAGCTACGCTTCCGTGGCACACCCAGACAAATGGTCAAGTCGAAAAGGCCAACGGCCTCATCTACAACAACATCAAGAAGAGACTTCTTTGACCACTAGAGCGGGCAGCTAGTTGCTGGGCTGAGGAGCTGCCCTCCATACTGTGGAGCCTGCGCACGACTCTGAATAGCGCCACAGGCTACACACCGTTCTTCATGGTGCATGGTGCTGAGGCAGTATTACCCGCAGAAGTGTGATACAAAGCCTCAAGGGTTGTCACCTACAACGGTGCTGAATCTATGACCGCATTTGAGGACTCCGTCAATGTTCTCGACGAAGCATGTGAAATTGCGGCAGAACGATGAACGAATTGCCAGTAGAGCCTCCGCAACTACCATAGTCGATAGCTGCATCCAAGGTGCTTCGTCGAAGGAGACCTCATCCTACGACTGAAGCAGAAGGGCCACCTCAAATTCAAATCCCCATGGGAAGGACCCTACGTGGTCACTGAAGTAATCCTAGGTGGCGCCTATCGCCTGAAGGATGTAGAAAGTGGAGTTGAATACTCTAACCCATGTAACGTCGTGCAGCTGCGACACTTCTACCCCTACATGTTTTTTACTTTACAATAAGGCTACGCAGCCAGGCTACTTAGCCAAACAATGTAACTCCTGCTATTCTTCAAATAAATAAAGCTAAGTTCCTCAACTATGAGTATTGTTATATTTACTTTTATTCGCATATTGCACTCGGGGGCTGCGCCTCCCTGACAACTTTGTCACATGTATAATTCAACACTGCAATGACCAGAGTAGCTGAGTCTGCTTTCAATCAAACCCTTGATAACTCCAACTCAGTTGCAACCCAACTAATAGGCTAGCAAGGTGCTGAGATTCCGAAGCGTCAGGCTAACAAAAAGGCATCACATCATAAACACACTCAAAAAACGCATAAGCTAACAAGCTTGTATACTACAAAGGGCGACACAAAGCCCCAGGCAATAACTATACAATCTTTACAACACCTATACATCATGTGTAGTTCACCAAAAAGACCCTACTGGCGCTGAAGCAGTACATTGGTGCGCTCGTCGAACAAGTTCACAATGTTCTCCACTAGTTCGGCGATGGCCCGATAGTGCGGCACACTGTTCCACGCCATTCCCGCCGGGGGCGCTAGCAGTCCTTCTGCGACAGCATCGAAGTCCATGTCCGAGCGTTGCATATGCACAAGCGCAAGCGCAACTTTGGCACCCATGACAGACTGCTGGTGCACGCACTTGCGTACGGCGTTAGCATCACGGAACATCTATAGCAGCGCCAGCAGAGTCGCAGGGACTACATCTAGCGGATACATCACCGCGAATATGTGCCTGAAGGACGATCGTGCCATATTCAAGGAATGCATTACCTATGAGATGCGACCTCTCAGGGTCACCAGTACGGTGGCCTGATCTCGATCAGTCCAGCAGAAACCCCCAACTTCCAGATCCTCCTGGGTCAGGCAGTTTAGTCGAATGTTGATTCGATCCCTCTCTTCCCGTGGAATGAGATTTACAACTGCACATGCAAAACAAGATGCATTAGTCAAATCCATGGTGACAAGATACATCAGTCGAGAAAATCTTACATCGCAAACGCTTACTCATCTGAGCAATATCACCGAGAAGATACTTCTCGCGCTCAACGGCTTTCTCTGCTTTTGACTTCCACACGTCGGCATTACCGTGGATGATCAATGCGTCCTGCTCCAAATGCTTCACACGATCACGCAGGTGGGATAGAAGCGACATCTCTTCCACCTTCGAACATGGTGGTACCAACGACGCATCAGAGGATGGCACGACTATCACGCCACTCGAAGATCCCTAACCAAGGAAGCAATCACAGGATAAGAATCACATATCGACGAGCAGAAATCCAAGCACAAGAAGAAAGGCAATAAGCAACCAACATTCATATATCACACATAAAAGCAAGTTTAGAAAGAAGAAAACTCACACAAAATCACTACGGAGCTACTAAAGTTTCTGGCACAGTTATACAATTGGGAGAAGGACACCTAGGCCTTCGCATCAGCACTCGCGGGCTTGGTCGACTCCGTGGCAACCTCCGATGTTGTGGCCTTCGTAGCAGCAGCCCCTGACGTTGTGGCTTTCGCGGCACTCAGTCGCTTACGCTCCGCAGAGTACTTCATGAGCCTCTCTATGATCTGAGGCCCATATTTATGACAACGAACATCAAAAGGAGAAAAAGCTACATCTTAGCTCTCTGCGGTCATCAGCATCTTTGAAGTAATCCTACTCATGCTCAGGTTAGCTCCGTAGGCCTGCACCATCGCCAACCCCAACGAAGCACCAGTTCCCTTCTGCGTGTTCTTGTAGTCTGCGGGCACACCCTCGACAAAGGTTTCGGCTAGGCCATCGATATCTTCAACAAGCTTGGCATTGGGGATCATCTCCTCTAGAAGACGTCCAAGCACGAACTTGGCTTTCTTGAGTGAGTCCCGAGCGGAGGCACTACGATCTTCGATCGCTGCCACAGTTCTGCCAGGGCATCCTCGCGGGCCAGAACCTGGCGGTCGAAGTCCACTTCGGCGGCATCTACGGTTGACACTCATAAATCAATAATGGAACAAAAGAAACCAAAGAAGAAAAACTAAACTAAGCAAAGCCGCAACAAGGCATACCATAAAGCACTTGGGCAATAGAGAGAAGTTGTTTTGCGAACCCTTTCTCTCTATCGGCTGCATCGGCCGATAGGTCCTCCTCGTGCCTCTTTGACTCTTGCTTGGAGCGCTCGAGGGCTTCGATTGCTTTGTCCCACTTGATCTCCGCCATGTTGACCCCCTTTTCAAGGGAACTTAGCCGACGAAGAAGGTCATTATTTTCCTCTGGAAAATATAGGAAGCATGTCAAGCACAATTGAAACCCGTGTTTAGCAAAGCACGACAGGAACATAAAACTCATTCTGCAGCTGGCGGTAGTCAGTATCCAGCCGATCATGCTGCCGACCAAGGTCAACAATCTGCTCACCAAGACGAACAACGTCCTGGAGGATAGGCTGCATAAGAAAAAAATGTGTCAAGAACAAGGGTGACACTAGGGAACTTCAGAAATAACGAACACATGTACATTTACATGGTCACCCGAAGACTCCGAAGGTTCTTTCTAGGCCGACGTCTAGGCAAGAACCCTGTTCTCCCCCAAACTAAGAGAACTCGAGGAACTCATGCTAGAGGTGGCCGCCATCTTTGGGGAGGCTTCGGATGCCTCCACATCCTTACCCCTCGAGTCCACGACTCATGTGTCCTCCAGAACGCGACAAGTGTCGGACGATGATGATGCAGTCATGCTTCTGCAAACATGAGAAGACGATCAACACAAGGAAACTGCAAGCTAGAACAATATTCAGACACATCAAGTAAGTAGCAAAGACTCACCCCTCAAAATAGTTGAGGTCGAAATCCTGATCCATTTTCCCCTTCCGATTCTTCAACTTCTTTAGCGGTTGAGGCGCCATGCTACGAACATGTACCATCAAAATAGGATCCACGGTACGTACTTCAGGAGAAGGATCTTTTGGTGCCTCCGGTATAGATGCGTCTGAATCTTCACTTTGGGAGCACTTGTGGGTGTCGCCTTCGCTGAACTCAGGGGCTCCCTGTACCTCAGTGACGGGCATAGTCGACCCTGATTCGTCCTCCTCCGCAGCCTCGAGAGGCAGTATCGCTTCCGACTGAGGAGGTAGCGCACTCTCCACTTTCTAGTCCCGCCACAAGCATCAAATTACAATTACAAATGTCTTGTGGGCAAAGAAATAAGAACAAGAGTTAGTAGCAAAATTACCGCAGGAGGAGGGTGAGTTGCTGGGAATGGCAGAGTGGCCGAATCCCTAGGAAGGACATCCTTCATGGTGAATTTGGTCAGCGCCCTAACTTTCTTATCCACCTCCACCAAAGACATATCCTCGGGAGAGATGCGGGTCAGGTCCCTCTCGCTCGTCCAAAGATACATTGGATATGCTCTGGCCTGTAGCGACTGAACCTGACGCCACAACCACGTTCGAATGAGGTCCATGCCGGTGACCTCCCTGCCTCGGACAAGTTGAAGATCCAGAACCCGCTGGTACAAGACCTCAACTTCCTCCGACTCGCCCGGCATCAGGACATTCTTCCAAGATCTTCTTCTCCTCATCTCAGCCTTCGGATCAAAGGGAGCAAGCCCAAACCTTTCTCCATCAATCTTCTGGCCTCGAATATAAAACCACTTATCTCTCCATCCTTGGGCGGATTCGACAATACTAAGGCTGAAATACTGGACATTGGGGGTCCACATATATGCCACATCCGCCAAGATCATACACCACCGAACCAGACCCCGACTGCCTCTCTAGCTTGAAAAGTTTTTTGAAAAGCCCAAAGTGCGGCTCGATTCCAAGCTAGCACTCGCAGAGAGTAATGTAGCACGCGATGTGTAAGATAGAGTTGGGGGACAACTGATGAAGCTAAATCCCATAAAACACAACAACCGTCGCAAGAACTTGTGGAGAGGGAGAGAGACCCCGGAGGATAAAAGCCAGAAACATCACCCGAAACCTAGCGAGAGGATCGGGGATTACCTCCGGTCCGTGGATTTGGCAATCAACTTTGTTGGCCGGAATCAGACTGGCCTGACAATGCGTCTAGAGTTCATGGTCCTTCAGGGTTGTGCGCCTCCATGACCCCTTGTTCATGTGGGTCCTGGCCCCCTTCTTCGTGGCCATCGGTAGTGCCGGACCCGGTGACCGTGGTGGAGGTCTTCTTCTTCGCCACGGTGGTGGCGGCAGATCCCGTGGCAGCGGTCCCCTTTTTTCCCATCCTTCGACGGCAGAGGGACCGGAGGAAGTAGCTGGGAAAAGCTTTTAGGATGTCCAACACAGCAAGGATGTGTGAAGGAGCAAAGCAGAGGAGCACAACAATGGCAGCGGCACGAGGAAGAGGAGGATGCAAAGTGAGAAACTTACTACCTCACCTTGCTACTTAAGCGAGGGTAAAAGCTCATCTGACGGTCGGCATTTCTTTGCCTCCACATGTGGTGCACATCGATGATGACACGTGGCAACACATACAATGAACGGTCACTACACGATCCCCACTAAGCGCGAAAATTGAGGAGGCGTAGTTAAACCCTGAAAATTACGCATGACTAGTCAAATTTTGGTCAGACGCTGGGACCCACCATCGTCACGTCCCATCAGCACCGCTCACACCGGCGGCTGAGCTCATCCAATCATCAACAATGATGTCATTTGCACTATCTTTGGCAGCAACCTAAATTTATTCGACTCTTTAAAGTTTTTGTTCGAGTCTACGACTCGATCAAACACTCGGGGGCTACTCCTAACAGGAGAGTTGGTCGCGCACCTGAGTATTTTCTAGGTCCAGCGAACATGCCACCCATTAACAAATACAACATATAACATCTTAGCCCCTCCTACGAATCAAGGATTCGATCATGGACTCGACAGCTACTCCCATAGGGAGCGTTGGAAGCACAATCACAAGTTACATATAAAGACAACAGTCGAAAAATGTTCAAATGTCCACAACCCTAGCATACACCTTGCCAGATTGCATCTGTGCACCCCCTGTAACTTTCAACTCCCTGATAATCAAAGAGCACACAAGCAGGAGTAGGGTCCTCTTCGAGTCCTGAACCTGGTAATCCGCGTGTCTCCCTATGTGCTTGTTTGCTAGCCGATCGACACCTCCGACGCTCCCCAATCCCTCGAACCTAAGTCCATCAACTATGGGCATTGGCGAGTTAACCCCTCACCACATAGTATTAGTTATCTTTTTTGACATTCATAGTATTAGTCATCGCTTTGTTTTCCCATTTGCCTTGTCAAAAAATCCCACAATACTTACATGGGTCCAGCTTGTGAGAGAAGGAAATGCAAAGGACACAATTTGCACTATTGTCCATTTCTGATGTGCTAGTTGGTGCTATAAATTCTAGTGAGTAATAATCCTAACCTCGCTCCCTCATGCACCCTCCCAGATCTAGAAATGGTGTGGTGACCGATTTGTGTCTCCTCATAGTGGTCAACATCGCCGCATCCGTGTATTTTGAGCAGCTACCATCGCTACCTCCGGGTCTTACCATAAATAGATATCACCTCATGTGCCTCTCCTCCATGCAGTGCATCCTACATGGCCACCTCCGCATCTTCCCAGTGGTAGGCATAACATCCTGCGCCTCTCCTCCGCGTGACGTTGTATACATTGCCACTTCCGCATCTTCCTAGCGGCATGCATTGCCTCTTGCGCCTCTCCTTTGAGCGGAGGGGATCTCTCATTGAACCTCTGCACATATACATATATATATATGTATATTGATGTAGTAACCTACTTTCCACTTTATTTAGTTTAGTAAAACCTCCACTACAATACATTAGTTTTGTAGCATACTTAACTTATTATAAGTCCAAGTTTCTAATTGGATTATATTTAGTATCTAGACACTATACATTCAACTCTATTTTCTTTATCCCGTATGTGGTTTTGTGAGGGTGGTAATAGTACTTTAGTGACCCTGCATAAAAGGAATAATTGTCCAAGGAATTGTTGCTAGGAAGAAAATTTCTTGCCTCTAAATTATTCTTGAAGGACAAGCAATAGGGAGAATCGTCTTCTAGTATCCTACTCCTATACTACGTAATTTTTCCAACATTAATAACTATATTTACGTAATGTAGCATCTTCTTTAGCAATATTCCTACTAATGAAAATTATTATGTAGAGTTTGGTGCACACACAAACATGTAAGCTTGTTAAACGAGCTAAAGACATGAAATTGTTGCTTCCTTTGAGAAGGATGATGAGAAGTCAAAAATTTCAGCCTCTCGAAGGTATCAATCTACTGGTGTAGTTATCATTTAACTTCTTAGTTCGCTTGCACTGTCTAGAGCCAATACCCTAAACTCAACATCATATTTTCAAAACAAGATCTATTGGCAACACTGCATAAAAACATGTTTCCACGGAGGAAGGAGGTCAGACCACCATCACTGGTTGAATGTCCTACTTATTTCAGCAATGAGTCTAGGCACGTGAGGGTGAGAAAACCCCCTAAAAACAATTATCATCCCGAGACAAGTCAATATTTTATGTGGATTTTGGTTTGTTTTAAGACTTGTCATAGTGGTAGTATCATAGATAGTATAATGCATGATATTTTGGAGTAAGTCTCGTGAGATATTTTGGAGTAAGTCTAGTGAGATATTGTGATGCAAACATAATAGTACAATTGTATGTGATATGAATGAATAAAATCTGCTTATGTTTTAGTGCTTATGTTGTTTGGCATTTTACTACCACTCCCAATTGTACATTATAGACATGGAAATATATCTCAATGCAGATGGGTTATTTATGAAACACCATTAACGATGAGCCAAACTTTATGGAAATGGATATAGGCAAAAGATTGATGCCAAAAGTGTAGCCTATCGGTGACGAGTTTTGACTCTATTTCCATAGAAGTCTTCACATCAAGGACCAGTGTATGACAACATAGTGATTCACTCCTGCTGATGGTTTTTTGACATGTGACCATAGCGTCGCTTTGTACTAGTGGTAGTAGCACATATGTGAACTTCAGATCGAAATCAACATCAGCCTACACATTTTTGCTGGTGTAGTGTTTCCTTTCCCTGTATGCTAATGATTGTGCTTTCGAAATTCTAAGTCACATGAGTACCATCGATAGTGCCATTAGAATGTTGTCAATGCACGAACAAAGAGTCATCTTTCTAAGCAATGTTGTCTATTCATGAAAGAAACTATGTAGTGTTTGGATGTAAGAATTTTAGTTTAGAATTGAATTGGATTGAAAATTCCAAATCCAAGATGGAAACAAAATGACCTACATTTTCAGTTCCATTGTTTGGATGTGCAGAGAATTTGATGTTGGATTCAAGAGGTAGCACCCAATTCCAAATCTTGTTTGGATGTACAAACCATGGAATAGAATGTTCGGTTGAGTTTTGACAATATAAAATTATCTATACTAGACTTCTCCCCACGCCCCTGGGCGCAGCCGGTAGGCAGAATGCCTTATGATATGATCACGCTACATCCACGTGAAGAGAAAAAATCCATTCTTAGAACACTAACCGATAGTGTTTTTCAGAACAATGTAACATTATTATGATGTGGATCTCAGCTGCACCCCCGGAGACAACACTTCAATGATTGGCCGACCCTTTAGATTCATGTGGGTTGACGGTATAGCATACCTACAAAGTATGCTAAACCATTCTTCGAGAAATACTAGAAAGAATAAAGATTATACATATGCTTTTCATACAATGCATGGCATGAAATGTACATATATATACAAATACATACTTCTGGATAAGTAAATGAGAGTAACGAATAAATAACAAGATTACATTATAGGGATTTCTATTTTCGTGCCCCTGGTTCGTTAGTTGTACTCACTTTTCCCTAGCCGCTTAACTTTTCCTCACTTTTTCCCATCTCCTTCTCGGAAACTCGTCAAAGAGCTCGAACGGCAGCTATCGTCAGGCTGACCATTGGCTGACGTGTGGGGTCGCACATTGTGGGACCACGTGGGGCCGTTTAGTCAGGAACACGTTATGCTGACGTGTGGGGCCATGCCATGTGGGACTACGTGGGGCAGGTTTGTTGGGAACGCGTTATGGGGGACATGGTGTGGGACCATGTGGGGCGCGTTTGGTGGTTATGTGTGTCCTGTCGCCTAAATTGGAAGTTTTCTTTTTTGTTATTTTTATGATTGGAGCGCCTTTTCCCCTCTATCGCTAATAGTTATGTTTTTTTGCCCAAAAAGGTAGGGAATCTAGAATAACTTCTCTCTTCATTCATTGTTCCTTTTGGCCCTTGTTTTTTCCCAATCTGGTAGCAAATCGAGAGCAGCAAATCTAACCAGAACCATAAATACATTCAGTAAACAGAGTGGATGTAGATAAAGTAGCTAATATAGGATATATAGTACAATACTTAATGAGGTTCAGTAATTAGGCTGCTCAGTAGCAGCAACGGACAAGTTCAACACAGACAATACAAAAGAAGCTGCTTTACAATAGTAGCACAAGATCAGTGGCCCCTGAGGGCCTCCGCCTCCTCCCTCTAGCGCCTCCTCCACTTCTGGCTGCCCAGTCCCTTGACCTTGGGTTCTTTGGGATTGATCGGGGGCATGCGACCCTCTTCGATGGCCACCTCCTAGATGTTACGGAGGTGAAAACTGAGCGTCTAGTGCTTGGCTCTGAAGCCGTGGATGTTCATGGACATGCCGCAGGTATTCACGTCCTCGGCATGCTTCACGAGGGAGTTGAAGTTGGTGGCATGGAGCCTCCTGGTGCAGAAGGGGCACCTGTAGACATCGCTAACGAAGAAATTGTCATGCTGGCTAGACTTCAGCCTCCTCAGTACCTGATGAGTCTTGGTGTCCTTGGACTCATCATCGCTGCTATCCTCCTATTAGAAAAAACAGTAGAGTGCAATAAGGACATGATTGAGATACCTTGATTATCGGGATTGATTATTTGCATAAATTAACCGACTAAGATCCCTTGATTATTCCCCAATCCCCATATCTCAAACCAAATCGAATACTGATCCCAATTACAGATCAGTGCTAGTACTAACTAGGGAATCCCTTAACTACAACTCGGTGGACAAATAAAATAGGATTGAAATACGAATAGGGGATTCATCGAAATATGAGATCTAACACAAGAGGATTAGATATTGTAAAAAATACCTAGCATCCAATGATTGAAAATACGAACAGCCAAACCCTAATAACATATGATCTAGCATCCAACGATGGGAATGGGTGAAGAACAAGGGAAGGGGAGAAAACCCTAGTTGGGGTTTTCTTGGAGGTTTGTAGAAGGTGATGGGATAGTGGAGACGGTTGCGTGAGTGAGCGAGTGAGTGATGAGTCAGAGTGAGGAGGCCTCTATAAAGGTGAAGGTAGGGGACGTTTTGTTGCACCACCGTGCACCGCGTAACCGTGTACGCTACTACATTGTGCACGTCCACACACATCCGCTACCGCCCCGTGCATCGCAACACGCGTACCGTGCATCACGTTTTTTCCTTCGTGTCTAACCCTGGTGACTTAGTTGCGCTCAGTTATACCCTCGAGTGTAACACTAGCAGTTTGGTTGTACTCAGTTTTTCCCTCTAGTACTAACACTGATGTATGCAATATAATCATTTTTACCCTCTGGTGGCTGGTCAACAGAGAGTCAACAAATGAGTTTTAGCTAGCTAATTGAGTCATTTTATGCACAACAATTTAAAAAAGATTAAAACATAGTGGCATCTACCTAGGGAGTCTTATTATGTGACCTACCACCATAAGAAATGTATAAAAATCAAGTTTTAACCTAAATCACCACTTCTCAAATCACCTACTATCTATGAAGGTTCATGGATTTCTACTCAAGCCTCTTTCCAAAACATCCCTCCCCGAAACATAGTTTGTCTGAATGAGGCAATAATTGTCAAACTGATGTATATTTGAATTGCAAATAGCTTGATGCATGCCAAGATGTATTTTATTGTATAAAAGACACTTCCATTTTTTAAATCTCTTTCTATCTTATATTTGAATCCCTTTGTCAGTTTTGCCCTTGGTTTTTAAGTTCTAGTTAGTTTTGCCTTTGTTTTTAAGTACTACTCAGTTTTCCCCTCTCTCTTCATCACAAACTCTCACACATTTGATCATCTTGACTGCTACACTCTGATTGGTTGAGACAGTTGTCACACGGATCGTGCCCACCAACCGTTGATCCTTTGTGATCTAGCGGATAGGATAACCCCTATATATGTCAGGGGCACCCCTCTATCCATGCAAAATAACGAGTTTGCCACCAGTACTTTTACTCCATAAAAAAATTCTTTTGAATATTATTTGAAGGAAAAGTGTTCAAAGGTGTATAATTTTCATATATTTAAGTTTATCCATTTCATTCCACTCTATGAAAATGATAACCTCTGAAGATTTTCTTAGCACAACATTATCACGTATTAAGTGCGATTTAAAAGAGTTCAAAGGTGTATAATTTTCGTATATGCAAAGTTTATACATTACATTCCACTCTATGAAAATGGGGAGAAAATGATATCTCTCAAAAAATTGTTAGCACATCATTATCACGTATTAAGTGTGATTTCACAACGTTCAAAGGTGTATAATTTTTGTATATCCAAGTTTATGCATAATATTTCACTGTATGAAAATGATAAACTCTCAAGATTTTCTTCACACAACATTATCATGTTCTAAGTGCGATTTCACAGTGTTCAAAGGTGTATAATTTTTGTACATGCAGGAGGCATAAAGATTTTAGTTTAGGATCACTTTTCACACTCTAAAATGGTAAAAATTGTAATTTTAAAGTGTTCAAGAGTTGTGTCAATTATAAACTCTCTTTTACATTAAGATCTGTATAGTTTTTTTAATTTGAAAGTGTTGAAGAGTTGTGTCATTTTCTTATTTCTTATACCTCCATCTCCCTAGATCTAGAAGTTTGATTTTCACCTCATAGATTCACTTGATTGCAACCGAGACATTAACTCGATAAACCAATTAAATCATTGGAACGGCTCACCGGCCGCATTCTCCATAGCAAGCGCGTGCAATTGAGCTCCCGAGTTGCACCAATTGATTATCCACATCAAGCGCCCCCGTCTAATCAGAACATTTTTGTGCGAGATCTAACCTTCCCTGCGCATGGTTGCCGTTGTCATCCTTCATACAGGTCAACAGGACGACACCATACTGTGGCCAGGACGAATAGGAGGCCGAAGTGAATTTAGACAAAGGGACACCATCGCTGGAGAAGGGCCGCCGTCAGTGGAGAAGAAGAAATGGGAGGCAATGACACAGGCGTGGGCGCGGGGCTGGCTCGGGGTGCCATCTTGCAACACCAACCTGTGTAAGATGTGGGTCCAACGCTCACGTGGATAAGCTATGGGTCCCATGCTAATCTGGATAAGTGGAGAGAGGTATCCACTATGGGAACCGACTAAACGTGGCGCCACTTGTCAGCATGTAATGGCAAGGGTCCACTACGGGCCCCGATAGAACGTGGCCCCACTTGTCAGCACGTAATAGCAAGGGTCCACTATGGGACCCGACTAAACGCGGCCCCACTTGTCAGCATGTAACGACAAGGTTGACGGACATCGAGTTTTAGACCGTGGTTTCGTCGAAGGAGATGGTCAAAAGTGAGGAAAAGTTAAGCGGCTGGGGAAAAGTGAGTACAATTAAGGTACCAATGGCACGAAAATAGAAATCCCTACATTATAACGGTTGTCTAATAAATAGAAAGTGCCATACAAAAATCTACATATAGAACGCACTTAAATAGACTACGAATCAATCAAACTAGACATCACTGAAGTTGCTGACGACAATAGGATAACAAACTCTGGTAGGAGCATCCATTTCCATGGCCACAGGTCGTTGTCCGAGTCATTGTGAGGGTTCATGCCAAATTTCTGAAGGCGAGAAGTAGAGTCCACTACCAAAAGTTTTATATTTTTCTCAACCTCCGCTATATGACGCTCGGCGGGGACACACATAGGAACATAGCTCTCGCGGATGAGCTACAAATAATCCTCTACTCAACTCTATTAGAGAATCTTTGCTGGCCTTCGCTTCCTCTTTAAGTCGCAGTACTCGTGACTTTTTTTGCTTGATCTCTGCATGTGCCGTTCTATATTTTCTGTAAGTGTAGTCGTGTAGATGCACATGTTGTAATCTTTCAACGTAGCCTATGGCATGGTACGCAGCATCGTCTTTGATGTCTTCAACACCAAAATCGGTTTCGCTCAACATGTGACAAGCTGGAGGACCCCCAGGAGTCGAGTGGGACATATGGAAGACGCATTTTGCCACTGATTCCCCTGGAATGCTGATACATTGCAGATGTATCTATAATTTTTGATGTTCCATGCTTGGTTTTATCCACTTTCTTGTGTTTTGTTCCAACTTTAGAGTACTTTTCATATGATTTCTTGGACTAACCTATTAACAAGAACCACAGTGCCAGCTGCCTGTTTTATGCTGTTTTTAGTTCCAGGAAAGTCAGAAAATGAATATTCTCGGAATTGGACGGGACAAAAGCCAAAGTGCCTATTTTTCGGATGTCATCAAGTGCCAGAATACGAGACGGAGAGGGGCCAGAGGGCGGCCACACCACCTGGCCGCGCGGCCATGCCTGGCCCGCGCCAGGGGGTGCTGTTGCCAGACTAGGCACCCCCTCGGCCTCCCCTTCCGACTATAAGATGCCCTCGGGACGTAAACCCTAAGTACCCGATCAAAAATCCATGAAAGAGTCTATAGCCGCCGTCATCTCCATCCCTAGATCGGGAGGGATCTGAAGCTCTTCCTGGCACCCCGCCGAAGAGGGGATTTCACCCTGGAGGCCTTCTTCATCACCATGCAAGCCTCCTGTGTGATGCGTGAGTAGTTCATCTTTGGACTACGGATCTATGTAGTAGCTAGATGGCTGGTTCTCCTCCTTTGTTCTTTCATGTTTAGATCTTGTGAGCTCCGTTCATGATCAAGATCATCTATTTGTAATTCTACATGTTGTGCTTGCGGGGATCCGATGGATATTGAGATGCTATATCATATTGATTATTGATTCTATCATGTGTTTGTTATTTGTGATCTTGCATGCTTTCCGTTGTTAGTAGCTATCTTGGCCAAGTAGATGCTAGCAACTCCAAGAGTTAGTATTTATGCTCGATAGTGTGTTCTTTCCATTTGATACGTTTAATCCTTTGTTTTCCGCAAAACACGGTGAGATTGACAACCTCATCACAAGTTGGGGACAAAGTTCTGTGGTTATGTTGTGCAGGTCTCTATGTTGCTACTAGCACCGGTAGTGCGCCCTGCGAAAGCTTAGCTAGTAACACCTTTGGGGTGTTTCCTTGCTCCTACTGGTTCGATTAAACCTTGGTTTCATAACTGAGGGAAACTTGCTGCTGTGCTCATCATACCTTCCTCTTGGGGTTCCCAACAAGCTCTACATCAACACCGCTCTAGCATTTTTCGGGCGCCATACACAGAGCCATCAAATGCCCACCCGCATCATCAATTGCAAGAGAAAGAACGGTCAAATTATGATATTCTTTGGCACTAGCTGCAAAAGAATATACACGTTATATATGGTATTATATGTTCTAGTGGAAGTAAGACCAACAAAATAGAAAACCCAAACAAGCCTCATGTAGTGCATGTCGAGGAACCACCTTCCTGCGTTTTTTGCAAACAATAAAAAATTCCAAATGGAGCATACATGGAGGTGACACTACAAGAATCTGGACGATCTGTGACGTTTTTTTATGATGCCTAAAAACGTCGTGGATTCCTGAAGTTCTAGAACATTTCGTCGTAACGAGCTCCAAGCCCCTCCATCCCGGTTATCCATGGCGTTCCTTATCTTCGTCATGGCAAATTCGTCGCAGATTTCATCCTAGGCCCTAAAGCCCAATTTGCCATTTCGTCTGGTGCAAAATTCGTCGTGGATTTCTTCACGACACATATTCGACACGTTTTTTTTGCATCGATCGTGTCCTCCATGCTTCAACCCCACTTGTCAGCTCGGTGTCGATGTTATGTATGTAGTGTATCTCACAGTAGTGCTGGGTTCGACGCGGCTTCGTGACGTTTTCCACTAGCCCCAGCCGTCAGTGCGTTTGATAGAAATTAAATAACAGAAAAACATTTCGTGCAGGTATACAGAATCGAACTGTCAACCAATCTTTTGCAGAACTAACTTGTAACTGATGCATCTGTCCATTTGTTTTGTGCTGATCTACAACTTTATTCTGTATATTACATACCAGCTCTCAATCACAGGAAAGCAACAACATGAACACAATGAACCAAAAAATATATATAGCATATGGAGATAATATTACGTAGCATGTAGAGCACCAGGTTGACAACAAGTTCCTTACCACTACAAGTTCACTGACAACATATTACGTTAATGGTTCATCCAACACCACAGCATAAACAAACAGATACTTTTTGGCCTCACTACAGAGCATTAACACAACCCATGAAGCCATGTAGCCCCTCATTTAAAAAGGTGAAGAAGCACACATTCCCCTCCCTTATTACAGCGAGTTCGAGAACATTAGACCAGCCTCTTGTCATCTGGGCAGCATCATTCATGCCTTAGAAGAGGTTAACATTCTCAAAAGTGGTCTTGTAGGAGCATGCGAGTGGTAACACCTCTGGGAGATAGCGGTTGAGGTGTGCACGGCTATAGCTAACTGAAAAGTACTGTAAGAGAAAAATAATATTAGTTGTTGGCTAGAGTTCACTATGCATAATAAAATTTAACTATTTAAATGTCAAATGTTAACCATTTTGGCCTTCCCACGGATGACATTTGACTTGTTCATCTTGCACACATAGTATGGTATAGATGGCTTGTGTCATTTAACTAACACTTTGACGGAAGCAACTTGGTCAGAAGTCAATTTCAAATTGTTTCCAAACATGCAGTGCTCATCAAATTCCTCAACCCCCATCATACTTGGACCTAGAAAGAAAATATTAGAAAGTAATAATCTGTATCTGCATATATATAAATGTAGCAAAACATGTATATAATGCCACACCTCTAGGAATAAGGATCCTTGGTTTCTCGACTACTTTAAATGTTTTCATATAAGCTTTAGCTCTTCGCCTTGCTATCTTAGCTTTCATCTTGCAAAAACTACAGCAGCAGGTTTCTTCATATCATCACCATATGAGACATCGATGACGACAACATCCTTAGTAGCCTAAATTAGACATTGCACTAATTAGAATGTTTAGTCTTTATGCCATATACAGTAGTAGTGCCAGTAGCATCAATTTTAGAACCTTCTCATGTATCTCCCTGGCCTTCATCGTACCTTCCCCAAAGAGTAAATACAAGAATTAAGTTAGAATACAATTCTAACTATTCAATTATTACAAGAATCAAATTCAGTGAGTAAACTAAAGGGCGCTTCTAGTGAGCTAGATTGAGCCTTGCTGTAAGCAGCAACGTCGACGCGCGGAGCACTAGATTGTGAGTACATACGCGCTGCCATAGAACAAGGAGGCGACTCATCGAACTAGAACTAATTAAACATCAACATCAACATGGTGTCCTAGAACAAGGAGGTGATGCGTCGAACTAGAACGAGGAGGCGACCACATCGCCGGCCGGTTAACGAAGAGTTGACGCGGTGAAAGGGCGCTAGTTTGAGGAGCACTTACACGTCAGTTTGCAGCCTCCACTGCCACCGTCGTCGCCAGGATTTGGTCATCCACAGGGAGGGGAGAGGGTTTTCTCTAGCGCGGATTTGGGGGAAGTGGTGTGGGATTTGGGAGTGGCATGGAGGGGAGAGGGTTTTTTTCTACCTGCTATGATAGGTGGGTCCCATGCGTGAGCGGTTTTGGTTCACAGTGGCATCATCTGGTAGGCTGACGAATGGGTCCCACGCGGACTGAATAATAGCACAATTTTTCTACCAGAAAATGGGCTTTTTGTTCAGCCAAGTTTGATAGACAGAATAAGAACACAATATTGTGGCTAATTTTCCAAATTAATAACTATTAATTCCATGAACTAAAGGACAATCATATTGATCAGTTCAAAGGCATGCACACAACCATTAGTTCAACACAAAACATGCAACACAGGCATGCACACAACCATTAGTTCAAGCATGCACCACAAAGCATGCACACATGATCATCAGTTCAACACACACATGCACACATCCATCAGTTCAAGCATGCAACGCAAATCATCCAACACTCTACCACCATAAGCTAGAACTACTCTTCGTCTGTATCATCTTGTACTTCATCTTCTTTGTCACTATAGTACTCCTCAATGGTGTCGTCTACTTTGGGCTCACTGTAGCACCCCGCTAAAATCACTACTAGAAAATCGCCTTGTTTTTGTGCATTGCATCATCATGACCGCATGCTCATGTCATCATGCCACATTGCATTTGAGCATCATCATCATCATGCATATGTTTACCTAAAACTATTTTCAAAAGTCTATCTTTGTTTTCTAAGTACCCCTCTCTATTTTAAATATAAAACCTCGGTGTCTTCCGGATCTTTTATTTGTCTAAAACTATTTATCCAAAGACTGTTTAAAAAAAATTATATAAAAAAAAAATATTTTTATAGGTCTCGGGGAGGCAGCCCAGCCTGTAGGCCAGGGCACCTACCACCCGATAGATCAGACCCGGCCCAACCCAGCTAAACCAAACCCTAAATCTAGTCCTAACCCTAACCACCACCCCACCTACTCCCTGTAGCCCGCCGCCACACCACACAACCAGTGGGGCACACAACTCCCCCGCGTGCACGCGTCTCCCCCTGGCCCCACCTCAGGATCCGCCCGACCCACCTGCTGCTAACCGACGAGAGCGCCACGTGACCCTATCCCCATCCTGTCGCTACCGACACCACGTGGGCCCCACCCCAACTCGTCGTGAACCCCACCCCGTCTCCTCTCTCCCCTGGCTCGCCACCAAATCTGCCGCGAGCCGCCGCGCTGGATCCCGCCTTGAGCGCCTCCTCGACGCCGAGCTTGCCTCGATCCGCGACCATGGGACGCCGCCGCCGACGGGAGCTCCGCCGCCCTGACGTTCTCCCTCCCCGATCGCCGCCCCACCTCGTTCGGTTCCTCCTATCCGCTGCCCTTCCGCCTCTCGCGAGCCGTGCCCTGCCGCCAGCGCGCGACGCCGCCCCTCTGCCCTACCTCCTCCATCGCCGCTGGTTCCCCTCTCCTCGCCGCGAGCCGTCCTCTCCTCGTCGCCATCACCCCACACTGCAACCGCCACCGCTCGCTCGCCCCGATGCAGAGCTCCGGCCGTCGTCCTCGACCTCGTTCACCGCCGCCCTCTCTCCCTCTGTAGGCTTCGCCTCCCCGTCACCCTCCTTGTGTCGTGGCCCTCTTACCTGCCTCCGGCTAGCACCCGAGGCCGCCCCAGCTCCGGCCCTCCATCGTCGTTGACCCGGTTGTTGGCCCTGCCATTCCTGTGCGTGACATCTGCTACCAGTGCCTCTTTTGGGTATCCTGCAGGAGTCTCACGAGTCCCAGCTCAGGGGCGTATAGATCCTGGATCACGGTGCGACCTAATCAAGTTGGAGCTGCTACTTCTGCTCGTCTGGTGTTTTGGGTACTCATGCATCCGGTGCGGAGCTGTATCGACAAACGTTTGTGCGAAGATGGTGCCAAGTCCATCCACGATGACTGTTGGGAATTCCGAGGCTTTTGACACGGAGCGTCGAGACCCCCAAACCTGGAGAACCCCTGGACACCAAGATCTACCGGCGCCGAACCCAAGACCGACAACGCCACCCGAGAACTCCGACAAGGACACCAAGTACTCAGTCACGGAAGCTCGCAAGGACTTTGGCATGGCCAAGATCTACTCGATGACCCGATCACCGCAAACCAAGTCCGACACCGACAAATAAAGTCGGAACCGCCAAGTTCTTCATCCCGGATGCCATGACCGTCGACATGACCCGAAGGCCGTGGATGCGGCAAGATCTACCTCTCGTTGTCTGAAGATTGATCCCGCCAAGTCCAAACTCGATCCCCGTCGAACCCTGAGACCCAGACTCGAACCCTCGGAACCCAAGATCTTCCGAACCCAATGTGTGAACCTTTTCCCAAACCCTATTTTATAAATGCTATATATAAAACTTGTTGCATATTAATTGTTCATCTCGCATGCATATCATGTGGTTTGGGGGCATTATGCCGATTCACCTCATAATTAAATATGGAGTCTATATGCGGGATACCTTTGTCTTACTCCGGACTCCATTTAAATTGGTGTAGCGAACCAATGCCATGTTTCGCCCTGTTAATACAACATTTAAATTGCGGGGTAGTTAAACAACTCGAACCATCTAATTAATTGTCGGGACCCCGGTTCCGCTTAATACTGCCTAATTGCACCGCATCTGCATCATATCATAATCATGCTGGATCTTATGCCGTAGTATTAAATATTGCATCTGGTGGTTCTTCTAGTGTTTGCTTCTTTGCTGATTAGGCCGTTGAGTTGATGCGAGTATCGGCAAGTCCTTCGGATATGTATCTTCGGCAGTGTTTCCTAGGCAAGCAATCTCCTCCTTTCTACCTATTTTGCATTTATAGTCTTTACTTCCTCCTGTTGATCTATTGCTACCTGTATTGCGATGCTTTAGTTTCCGTGCACCATTTATATTCCCTGCAGCCTCCATATTGCCTTGGACACATCCTATTGCCTGTTGATTGATAGACAGTCAGCCTTGCGAGTCGTAGTTGCTTGCTCAGGTGCTGCTTTGCGTCGTTGTCGTTCCACCGTTGATAAAAGGTTGACACATGCTTAATTGTGGAGATGCTTAATTGTGGAGATGATCATGACTTTAAATACAACAATTAAATTGCTAGATATAACTAATGCAGAGGCATCGGTGGGCAATATATGTTATTTGGTTCTTCCATGCTCACTTGTATCCCGTAGGACCCCGAGTACTTGATACCTGTTCCTTGACTATTCGCACTATCCACATATGGGAGAATCTATGAATCCCCCTTAGCTAGAGCTTGATTCATTTCTTATTTCTTGGGGCCACAAACTAGTTTGGGGCTTTATTACTATCCTGTACTTATGACATGCTTTACTGCTTTAATTACGATTATGCGTGGAGCACCTGTACTGTTTAGGAATTGCGGAGTGTTTTCGCGGTATCGACAACCCTAGTCACACTTTTGGGTTCCCAGTCGTTTATAGCCATTGGCGCAAACCTTGGGTCCGTCTCGGAGTCGGCAAACTTTGTTGCAGGTAGCTTAATGGGGTGGCCCCCAGAAATATTTTATGAATCCTGTGATTGCTTTGTCGTGAAAGCCTCGTTGGGTTTTGATTTGGTTTTTCCGAGGTTGATCGTGTGTGTGTTGCTATTTGTGCACCCCTGCAGGGTATATCTTTCTGAAAGCCGTGTCCGCGGTTATGGACGACTTGGGGCATAGTATCTCGATCATAGACAAGCATAACTAAAGTAGTGCTATAAATTTTGACTTAATATGTGACTAGTAATCAACTTCACTACAATGGAATGGATAATAAAAGTGCCAACAACTGGTGGAATTGGGGTGTATCGTGTCATGTTATACCTGCCTAGTAAGTATCGCAACTCCAATGGAATGAAATAAAAGTGCCAACAACTGCTGGGTTTGGGATGTCACATGCTAATTGTATCTGACTAGTAAGTACTGCAACTACCACTGAATGGTTAACTAAAACTGCCCACTACTTATGCTATCAAGATGACTCATGATATCTATATCTGACTAGTAAGTGCTGCAACTATAATGGAATGAATAAAACTGCCAACTGTGTGAGTTCCTCGTTTTGACTTCCTCGTTTTGACTTCCTCGTTTGGTCTCGAGGGGGAATACTAGATGGGTATGATTGGTGTTAGTATCAGGATGGATCTGAACAGGTCTTTCTTATCCCTCTCTAATAGCCGCCAGTTTTACTGAGTCTCTATAGGTTGTTTAGTGCTGCTGCGCTGCCGCTTCAGTCTGCCATACCTATGTAGGCGAGGACCGCCGAATTCTAGCCTCGCTGTGTACTGGCCTCAGTACTAACGCTCCTCTTTTCTTTTGCCCTTTGTTGGCACCCCCTTTTGTTTTAGCAGGTTTAAGATCGACGTTGTTAGCAGGGTTACTCTTCCGGCTTGGCATGGGCAGGGTTATGGACGCCATTGGTTATTCTACAAGGCTCTTAGCCAAATTTGCATCTTGTCCGTACTCGGACGCTGTATCGATTTCAAGGAAATTTGGATCTTTGTGTTGTACATCGGTATTCTTGACTCATGGAGTCGTGTTGTATATATATATGTTCTGTGGGTTCCATCGTGGACTAATGTGTAATGGTATTACTTCATTTTCCACCCGCACGAAAGTGCCTGGTGGGCGTCCTTGAATCGTTTCTATGCGGGTTTGGCGGGAAGCGCTAAAACTTGCATAGGGCCGATTCGAGGGTGTTACACTCACTGTCAACTTCCTCCTCTTCAATAGCTTTCCTTTTGCCTCTGATACGGTCGAACACTAAAGCATCTCTGATGCGGCCTCCATTGATAGAGGGTCGACGTTTCCTGAAAGGCAGGGCCTCAGATATAGTCTCATTGTCAGAGCCTACACACTGTTGGCATGCTACATTAGTATGCACCGCCTCCTCCTCCTCCTCCTCCTCCTCTCCTTCGGCAACATCAAACTTATGTCTTTGAACTATTCGTTGAACCACCCGCCAGTTTTTGCCCTTGGTTGTTTCTGGCACATAGAACACTTTTGTAGCCTAGGTTGCCAAGATGTAACTGTCATCTTTGTACCAAAAATTGGTAATGTTGACACTCCAGAAGAGTTTATCATACACAATCTCAGTATCCTTGTGGCCCTCAAGCTGATACCAATCGCAGTGGAATAACACAACTGATCGTTGGTGTTCCAAATCAGAGTTAAAATACAGCACCTTGATATCCTTGAGGACCCCATAAAAATGGATATCCTTCTCCAAGTGACAACCGTCAGTCATTACTCCACTGTTTTGTGTTTTCTTTCCCTTCTCACGATCAGCGGTGAGGAACCGAACACCATCCACAATACAAGCTGAATATGTTCTTGCTCGGAAGTCTGGGCCACAAGCCAATGCAAAAAGCTCTTCATCCATAGCTTCTGGATTCTCCTATCGCTTTTTCATGATCTGTATGTACCGCAACAGAAATACAATATGGTCAAATCATGCATTGAAATGCTATATATAAAGGACAGAGATACATGCAAAAGGAAACTAACATGGTCCTTGAACCATCTTGAAATCCCTGCTCAAGCCTTCTTTCCACATTGGGCATCCGATTGTTCCCCAGCTGTTCTCAGCGAAGACTGCAATCCAGAGAGTAACTCAGAATTAAAATCTTTAGGTGTGTGGTAGTATTGGATTCATAAGTATGGGACATCAGAACATACATGATATATGGCTTAACCTCCTCGCAGTTGTTTAGGACAACCAAGTCATCTTGTGTAGCTCCCTTTGGAGGGTCAAATCAGTATCATCGCTTCCTCCATAGCAGGTGACATGGCTTCCTCCAATCAAATTCACACCATGGCCAAACACATCACAAGCTGATTCATGTTGGTCACCTACATTTCTCGCTGGTCGATTGAATCTTGTCACAATATCATCAAGGTATTTAGCGAAAAAGGTCACGCACTCGGCAGCCATGTAGGCCTCTGCCACTGAACCTTCTGGACGTGACATGTTCCTGACATATCTCTTCAGAGTACACAACAACCTCTCTATTGGATACATCCACCCATAGTTCACAGGGCCTCAAAGCATTGCCTCATCAGGTAAATGCACAGCCAGGTGGACCATCACATCAAAAAATGCCGACGGAAAGATGTGTTCAAGTTTGCATAGAATTACTGGAATTTTTTCAACTTTATTTTCGCTCCATTTTGTAGGAACTGAAGCGGCATGTAGAGAGAGAGTGGACAAGACAGGTGCATCTAGAGAGAGAGAGAGAGAGACCCATCGCTACCTCCGGCAAGCTTTCACCGCAAGCAGGTGCACGACTTATATATTCTCCGATCTCCGGCAAGCTTCCTTCACGTATATATAGGTGCGCGGCATGCTGCCCGATCTCACGCGTTTTCTGGGCGAATGCAGGGGAGCTGCAGCTTCCACGGGCACAACGACAGCGGAGTGAGGGACACAATCTGCTGTGGAATAACCGGCGGCGAGGCTCTACAGCAGCGGTAAGAATCCCCATCACCGGGGTATAACCGGCGGCAGAGATCTTTAGCAGCAGCAGCTCGATGAATCTATAGGGTTTTCAGAGTTGCGTAAATAGTACTTGTTCTTCATCGAATCTGTTGCGTTTTCTCTACGATTGCTTCATCGAATCCATAGAGTTTTCTCTAAGATTACTTCATCATATCTCTAGAGTAAATCTAGGATGTGCAGATTTTGTTGGGTTGAATTTCTGCAGATTTTTTTGTTGGTACAATTTGTGCTGATATTTTGTTAATAACAATCTTCAGTATGTGTATGCAGAACTGCAGATTAGTACAGTATGCACATCATTAGTTGTATTTTTTGTAGGATTATCTATGTAGAACTGCAGACTACTTGTATTTCTGCACATATATAGTACTAGTTGTTGTTATAAAGTACAATGTAATCAGTGATAATATTAGTAACATCATATCATTTATTTTCCTGATCTTTTGTAATTTTTGTGTTCGGGAAAAAAGGAATATGGCTCAAAACGAATGTGACATGTCAGCAGCAACCTGCCTGGTGTGGGAGTGGAAACACATACCATGTGATGTATTTTAGAATGAGGGTGAGATCACCCTTTTTTGCAGAGGGATTTGTAAGTATTCTCGATTTTCATATACATATCTTATTTTAAATTTCCATATAAATTGCTTTATGTTCATGATCTTATGGGTTTTTTCTGTTTCACAAATTTATGCAGGGTATTCCTGGTTGTTTCGCTGAGCATATGCGACAATTCGCTCTTGGTCCACATCTAACCTAGATCCTTGCTCGGAGTGACCGCCATGATGATCAAGACAGAACAATTGATGAATACTACTTCTATGTGCTGTATGGTGGGAATTTTGGGATATCTGTAGCATTATGTGGGCCATATTGGAGGGGGGTCTGTGTAGCTTATAACATTGAATAGAATGATGTTCTGACATTTGCATATAATAGAGTAGACATGTCCTTTATTGTTGAAGTGTCAAATGCTAATAATGTTGTCAAACCTTGGGTTGATCAAGACCAGTGTATGTATTGACTTCTTTGCATTGAAATGTTTTTTCCTTACACACATTACTAGTTTCTTAATTATGTATGTTCCTTACACACAAACCTTCTTCAATTTCATATGCATGATCATGGTGTTATAAGACCGAAGATTTTTGCATGGTGACACTAGAGAAATCCATATTTCAGCACCCATGTAATGTCAGTTGGTCTGAAATGAATTCCATATCTTGGGCATTCTACAAGGAAGTTTGTAAGAGACCTGGATGAAGATGAGGTCTTTGAGATCCCTCAGTTCTTGGTGCACCGGGTGCAGGATGAAGATGATCTTCCTCAGATGGTTAGTTTAAACACTTTTTCCTATGCTTTTCCTTCTTATTTTGTAAATTTATCAGGGTGGCCAGTTAACTAAGATCTGTTATATATTTTTGTTACTCAAAAAATTCCTTTGAGATGCACAAGGGAACACCAAATCCCAAATAAAGGGTTCTATTGTGTATGCATGAAGAATAATTGTAACAAAGGGCTAGAAATCTTGGGGCGATGTCGCATATCAGAAGTATATGACGATTTCATTGAGTTCACCAACCCCTAAGCAAAATTATGTGCTAAAAACAGAATTTTCCTTGATGATCTACTCGTCGTCCAGGTCAAGGTGATGAGACACTATATCAAGCTAATTATTGAGGTGGTCACCGGTTCGACAGAGGAACAAGAGGATGCAGAAGATGACAATGACGAGCAGCAGGAGGAGGACAAAGACGAGAGCGTTGGCCCTATAATGTCGGTTGTAGCTCAGAACTTCTGAATAAATCATCAGAATTTAAATTTCAAGAATGCATGCTCAGAAACTTTTGTGTTGTTGTATGTTAAACTAGCAAATCTCTTTTGTTCAAATATCTTGGGTTATGCCAACTTCATTATGTTTAATTATGAAAGACAAAATATAAATGATTTCTCTCAATTTCTCGCATAGAAAAAATCACAACTAATTCCATATTCTCGCAGTAACTGGCCCCACTTGTTGAACCGGTGGCACTTCCACGATCTCCACGTAACCACGGTGAGTTCTCGAACCGAAGCTACAGTTACCACATTTCTTCTTCCTCTTCAGTTTTTCCTGGGCGCTTCTTCTTCCTCTTCCTCGGTCATTCCTCTGCAGTTTTTCTTGGGCGCTTCTTCTTCCTCTGTTCTAGAACCATCGGTTCATCTTCTTCTTCCTCTCACAGGCAGTTCCTTGTAGGAATTTCCTTCCACCCATTTCCTAGCAGGCATGGACGATGGGAAACGCACAAGAGAGACCCACTTGGTCCCTGCCCATGGCACCACGACTTTGAAAGTGGTGTACACAAATGATGAAGTGACTGTGGAGACAACTCTCGCTAGGTTTGAGAAATTGCTTGAGAAAGAGAAGCACAAGTTTGTGGGGCTAGACTTGGAGTACACCCTTGCAAATAAGCGAAAAATCCTCCACAAGAGATCGTTGTCGTGCAAATCACCATACATGAGGAGGTCCTTGTTTACCACTTCTGTAGGTATGTGAAATTTAAATTTGAGATCACCACTTCTGCATCCCTTGTTCCCTTACATCCCTAAAACCATCTAACTACAGGAGTAAACCAACTGAGAAGCATTGTCCGGCTGTGGTCGAGTTCTTGTGTAGGAAAGGGATAACTTTCACTAGCGTGGACATCACAACTGACACAATTATGCTTTCTCGTGCGTTGGTAAAAATCCCAGATGGGCACCACATCGACATCCAATATCTATACAAGATCAAACCATACCCAGCGAAGGATAGCATGGGTGATCTAGCATCAGAAATCATCGATAAATCCTATGCAAAACTGCAAAAATTGAAGCGACTTGAGCATGAATCTTGGGAGTGGAAGCCGATGAGCCAGATGCGCCTCGAGTATGCAGCCAGAGACGCCTACATGGCGTACGAGTTGTATAGTAAGCTCATTACCATGAAAGATGGGATGGTTAAGGCGGGGTTTTTCGCGAGAGAGCTATGCCCTGGTTGCAAGTTAGCCTAGGAGAACAAGCGCGAGGAGGACATAAAGCGGTATCAGGACGAGCGGGGATCTTGGGACGGTGGTGACAGCAAGCGGTTGAAGGGGAAGCAAGTCAAGGACGACAACAAGTGGTGGTGATACATTATGTGTTTGAACTAGATTAGTTTATAGTTTATTTTGTGTACGTAGTATATATTTTGGGATGTACAGATTAGTATGGGATCTAAGCGTTGGAAGAACTTGCATGCATACGCATGTGTTTACCTATATGATATATATGTACAAAAGTGTGATGGGTTGTTGCATTGAGATAGGCATTATATCTAGGCCCCTGGTGAGCATATGGTCTCTCACATATATCGATCGATATGCATGCGCATGATCTAGCATCTTCTTGGGCTCAAACTTTGAGATAGGTATCATCTAGGCAACTTTAGTGGATTTTGTGATGCACCTTTTCCTTTGTGTGATGCATGACCGCACACACATGCTCCATTGCATGATGTGTGTCTGTTCTTTTCCTACACCATTACACACTGATATATATCCACTAGAGCCACGGATCCCATCGCATGACCACACATTGCATATATATGACCACGTTGCATAGATATCCACACTAGCTAGATGTCATTGATCAACATACATGACCACATTGCATGTGTTCTCTATTCCAAAACCACATTGTTGGTATATGTACACACTACTGGATTCTGTGATGCAACTTCTATCACACTGGTGCAACATGCAATATGTTGCTTTCCTGTGTTTTGGTTTATATACCATGCATGGTTTAATACACATGGATCCTCCCCTAGAGACATTGCATGATTTGTGTTCTTTTCCTAAACGAGTACACACTAATATATATATATATATATATATATATATATATATATATATATATATCCACTAGAGCCACTAATCCCATCACAAGACCACACATTGCATATATATGTACACTGTTCTTTTCCAAAACAACACAAGATGATGATATCTCTCTCTCTACATATATACGCATGACTAGACACAGATGCATATACTCAAGGATTATGTGATAATGCACAAATTCTATCACACTGGTCCATGCATGCATGCATGTAATGTGGAAGCTCCTTTATTTAATTCCTATGTGTTGTTTGGTCTCTATGACCAATATGGAATATATATATCTCCTATAGGGGGTCATATTGCATGCATGTGTTCTTTTTCCTAACCCACGTTGATATGGTCACCAGAGTCATTGATAGATCCACATCCATGAGGATCTGTGACCACATTTGCATGTATGTACATTGTTCTTCCAAAACCTACCACAATTATATCTCTACACATATGCATGACCACACAATGCATATACTACTCAAGTGTATTATCTGATGATGCACAACTAATAATAATTCTGTCACACTGCATGCATGCAATGTGTGGAAGCTCTCCTTTATTTAACCTATGTGTTTTTGGTCTCTATGACCACATATGGATCTGATCTCCTAGAGTCATATTGCATGCATGTGTGTTCTTTTCCATGCATATATTGCATTATTGTTGATAGATCCACATGAGATGACCACATTGCATGCATGTGTGTTCTTTTCCAACAATATACCACATTTTTACATATATCTACATGATGACCACACATATATAACTCTAGATGATGCAACTTATGTCACACTGGTGCAACATGCATGCAGTGTGTGTGGAAGCAGCTGTGCTTTTCCTATATTGGTCTTTGTGACCATACATGTGGATGTACACATGGAACCCCTAGAGTCATTACTGCATATGTGTTCTTTTTTCCTAAACCACATTGATGTCAACACTAGCTACTAGTAGCTAGATGTCATTGATCCACATACATGACCACATTGCATGTGTTCCCTTTTCCAAAACCACATTGTTAATTGGTATATCTACCACACACTAGTGGATTCTGTGATGCAACTTCTGTCACACTGGTGCAACATATGCAATATGTTGCTTTAATTCCTATGTGTTTTGGTCTGTATGACCATGCATGGTTTAATTTGACACATGGATATATCCCCTAGAGACATTGCATGATCGACATGTGTGTTCTTTTCCTAGTACACACTGATATATATCCACCTAAGCCACTGATCCCACATGACCACATTGCATACACTATTCTTTTCCAAAACCACAATGATATATCTCTAGCTAGCTACATGTACACATGATCGCCCTAATATGGAGAAATCCATTGTTCAAAATAGACCACATTTTGAATCTTATCTATAAATTTGAATATATTATCCAAAATACTTACCTCTGCTGAGATCATTATACAAGCTAGAATATAAACTAGTAGTCCACATTATTGCTTTTTTTCAAGATTTATTCGTCAATAATTTATAGTTTTCTTCACCAAGGCTCTTTTTAGTGAAGAATTTCTAAAATATGGTTAATTTTTTTGAACCCTCCATCGTGCATCCAACAACCAGGACACCAACCCCAAATTTCCAGGTCAGATCCTCCCGCCCACGCGAAATTTGGCGCCAGCGCGGGAGAGTTTCTACGCAAACGAAAATTTCTCGAGCTACAATTACGTTGGGCCGACCCGCACAACGCCACCCAAGCATTCGCGCAAAGGTCATTTACGTAATCTATTCCAAACCCTTTTTATCCCCTCGCTAAAATGAGACAGATCCAAATTTCCCCACCACCCTCGGCGCTGCCGTCCTCCCCCTTTTCCCCTCGCCCTTCTTGCCGTTCTCCCTGCCGTCCTCCCCTTTTCCCCTCGCCGCTGTCCGTCCCTCTGCCATCTGCCTTTAATCCCTTTGTCTCCGTCCATCCTTCCAGTAGCAACCTCTCCGTCACCCTAGCACAAACCCTTGCCCCTCCTCACTGTCCCGGTTTTCCACCACGTCCGTCGACGTCGCCGGCCGTCCACCTCCCCGACAGTCGGCTGACCTTTTCTACCACCTCGTTGTACACTTCACCCGCAAAGTCGGCCAGCTCGCCGTCCATCTCCCCATCTAGCTCGCCGTCCAGCTCGCCGTCCACCTCGCTAACAAGGCCTGTCACCACACTAACAAGGCCCGTCCACCTTGTCGCCCACCTCATCGACGAGGTCTGCTACCTCGTCGTCCAGATCGATGCCACGTGCCCCGGGTCACTGCAAGAAACGCGGTATCAAAAAGGCCCTACAGCCTGCAGGCAAGGAAACACGCTCATCCTCGATTCTCATGTTTTTTTACTTTGCCTGAGAAATGTTGTTCATTATCCTGTTGATGCCACCAATTTACCTTTTTTTGCAGTTATTCTCTCATATTTGTTCTGCCTGTGAAATTGCTTGTGATTTTACAAGTCTTGTGATCAGGGTTGCATTATCCTGTCTGTTGCATGAGTTTGACTGCTTCATGACATGTCTGATGAGCAGAGTATAAATTGTTCATAGTAGTCTGTTTTACATGATGATTACTATTGAACAATCAACATCATATGTCATGAGTTGTTTAATTGACTATTTTAATTGCATGGAAGATGCTTATCCTTCTGATGTTTAATTGTCCTGCCCTGCTTATTAGTGCAACCAGCCAACCAATTGACAAGTGAGATTCAGAGTATTCGACTTATGATCAGTTTACATACAGATAATGTTTGCATTATCTTGGTTGTTCCATTGGTTTGGCTGCTTCATCCTATGTCTTTTGATCAGAGTATAAATTCCTCATAGTGGCTCTATTACATGATGATTACTATAGAACAATCAACACCATAAGTTATATTTTGTTTATTTGCAGGATAGTTGCGTATCCTGCTTATATTTTATTGTGATTATCCTCTTTAACTGCGTGTATACTATTTCGGCTTATGATCTGTTTGCGTGTGATAAAGGTTGCATCATCTTGCCTTTTTGCATTTGCTTGGCTGCTTCATCATATGCCTTATGATCATAGTAGAAATTGATCATAGTGAGCTGTCACATGATGAGTTCTATAGAACAATCAGTACAATAGGTTATGTTTCCTGTTTAATTGCACTATTGCTACTTATCCTGCTTATGTTTTATCGTCCCGCTCTGCTTATTACTGCATCCAATTGGTGAATTGTCCAGCTTGTTCATCGTCTTGTCTCTTGCTTTGCTTTGGCTGCTTCATCGTTAGTCTTGTGATATGACATTCAGAGTAGAAGTTCCTCATAGTGGATTGTTGGACATTATGATTAGTATAGAACAATCAATACCATAGGACATAGGTTATATTTTTGTAGCTTACTAAAGAGTTGTTTATTCATGATAGAACCACAATTGCATCCCATGGAAGAAAGACGTCTGGAAAACATCATGAGAAACAATGCGTGGATGCAAAAAATGGGTCTTAGGCCCCTTGTTTATCCATCTCCCACTGAATTCTCCCCTAAAAAGAGTAAGGATGAAGGCTCTGGATCTGACCATTATCCTGAAGATGAGGGGGATGATGAGCTAGAGGTAGTCCCCTTACTTGCCTACTCATCTTTTGTGTAATTATTTGGTTACTTAATTTTGCATATATGTTGTGCTTTTTTATTATCCCGAATTGACTACCTTTGAATTGTGTAGACTAGGAAGAGGAAATATAAGAATAAACCTGTCATCATGACAAGGATGGGTGCTGGTGGTGGATCAGCTTCTCGGAAGCGCGTCTCGTTTAGCATGGCTGCCTCAACAAAAAGTACGAGACATACTAGGTCCAAGGGGAATCCACTAGAAGTACTTCCACCTCCAAGTTCTCCCTGGTTCCCACCAAGACCGCCAAGTGCTACGACCTGTTCGCAAGAAACTCAGAGTCCTGCAGATCCTGGTACTCGAGGAGAGAAGGTAGCAGCCCTAATCGAGATGGCAGCAATCCATGGCAGGAAGACAACAGTCCAAGACGAGCAGACAACTGCCCCGGGCAAGCAACCAACTCCCCAAGGAAAGCACATTATATTGTTTGAATGGCACTTATTATATGGTAGAACACTAACTCCACATTATATGTTTGTAGATGATTTTGGCCATCATCCTTCTGAAGATAGTATTAAACATCATGATCCTCAAATTGTCTTGAGGAAAAAAAGCATGGGGAAGCAGCGTGAGAACGTGTCCGAAGGAGGAAAGCTTCCATTTGCCATTCCTCCAGGAAGAACTATTGATTCCAAGTTCGCCACTGAGTGTGCAAAAATAGTCACGACTGGTATGCCTATCTTCCCCCACTGGAAAGAGTACAAGGAGAGGCTGGATGTCAGAGCAGAGTTCTATGACAAAGTTTCCATATGTTCTGTGACTCAACTGCCCTTTTCTTCTCATTACTGTTCAAGCAGAGGCTGGTGCACGCTGTTTTATTTTAGCAAAAGTTTATCATGGATGCATCACACCCATATGTGCAGGTTGCTTGCAACCAGCAGTTAATGAGGCACACAAGAATTCAAAGGCATCTCCTGAAGAAGCAGTTTTTTGACCCCCTCCCACTTAATGAAGTAACAAGGATTTCTCCTATTGAACACATGAACAATGCAGAGTGGTGCAAGCTTGTTGATTCTTGGACTGACCCCAGGAACCAGGTCAAGTCTTGTCTACTCAACTTCCCCCTGTTTGTGTTTAAACAGGAATGGCTCTTATACTCTTTGCTCTCTCTTTGTGTAGGCCCGTTGTCTAATAAACAGGCAAACAAGAAATAGACAACCTTATCGCAGTGACTTGTTTTTCTGTGACAGCTAGGGCTTCTCCAATCACAGTGTGAAAAAAGCAACAGTAAACCCTCCAGAATACTTTTCATCTTTACCATCTTCCAAAATTTCAATGCCATATTTGTCTCTGAAATGAGTATGATCATTTGTAATTTGTTGGCTATTTTCTAATGTTTGATTCTATTCCTAAAACTCAATAGGCAACCAAGGAAAGCAAGATGGCACCTAATGGTACATAAGATATCACTGAGGCTGAACAACCTCCTTCCACCAACATGGTGCACTATGCGCTGTCGCAATACATCGGCATCCATTTTTCAAGACCAGCCAAGACTCTCCTTGAAGCGCAACTCGGGGCTCATAGAGCAGGGAATGTGATACTGCGTAGTGCCATTGTGGGGTTGCAGACGGATAGACCAGATGGCAAGGCAGAAGCCTCGAAGGAAGTGCAGGAAGTGTGGAAGAAGCTATACCAGGTCCATCTTTGTCATCTTCGTATAATTCAATACCCTGTTTGTCCATGAAGATGTGCTTGGAATTTTCTTGCTACTTTTCTAACATTTGCTTCTATAACTATCAGGCAACCATTGGAAGCATGGTGGCGCCATCTGCTACAGAAGATGGCATTGAGGATCAACCTCTTGCTTCCACTGATGAAAGCATCCATGCTTCAAGACCAACCAACTCTCTCCATGAAGCACAACTTTTGGATGAGAGAACAACGAATGAGGCACTGAGTAGACACATTGCAGCATTGCTAAAGGAGATAGAAGCAAAGAATGAAGTGCGGAAAGCACTTGTGAACTTCGCAGACCTTATAAATGCATCACTTTAGCAATTCCTAGCTATATTGCGTAAGTGAACTGGTGGTGTGACTCAAAGCTTGTTAGGCTCTTTTCTTTATTTTGTTAGAAACTTATATGCGGACCTATTTATGTCCCCTGAAACATGTGCCCTACAATTTCTGTCATTTTGATCTGGACGGTGCAATCTAGCAAAGTTTCCAGCACTCTTCTCCGACGTAAATGAAAATGTCATACTTGTTTAGTTGACAAAAATATTTCCTTCACTGATAGACGCCTACGTAGCACACTTTCACTCGTCAACATCCTTGACGAAACACGAACGTCATCTCTTCTGCCCTAATGAATTGAGTTTGTCATGCTTTGGAGATACGCGTCCAAATCTCATTGGTATATGATTCGCGCTACAGATGGATGATGGCTCAATGCACGGCGCCCAGAAAAATGCTTGATGGCGGTGTTGATGTAGATCTCGTTGGGAACCCCAGAGGAAGGTATGATGAGCACATCAGCAAGTTTCCCTCAGTTATGAAACCAAGGTTTAATCGAACCAGTAGGAGCAAGGAAACACCTCAAAGGTGTTACTAGCTGAGCTTTGGCAGGGCGCACTACCGGTGCTAGTAGCAACGTGGAGACCTGCACAACACAACCACATAACTTTGTCCCCAACTTGCGATGAGGTTGTCAATCTCACCGTGTTCCGTGGAAAACAAAGGATTAAACGTATCGAATGGAAAGAAGTAAAAGTTTTGTAGAAAGTAAACACAAAGCAGTAAACAGTTTGTAGATTGTATGTAAAGAAAAGGACCGGGATCCATAGTTCACTAGAGGTGGCCCTCCTTAAGATAGATAACATGCTGGGTGAACAAATTACAGCGGGGCAATTGACAACCATCGAGAAAGTAATACATGCATATACTAATCATCTTGACTCCTTTGAGACTTGATTGGGCATTACAACATAATACATAGACCGCCATCCAACTGCATCTATGACTAATAATCCACCTTCAGTTTATCATCCAAAGCCCCTCTAGTATTAAGTTGCAAGCAACAGATTATTACTTTACGAACTGTGTGTAAAGTAAACAATACGATTGTTTTATGAACAAAGGATTGTTGTTTTCTCCGTAGAAGCAACACCACATCTAGTACCTTAGAGATTTTTGTCACTTCCCCAGATTACCAGAGGCATGAACCCACTATTGAGCATAAATACTAACTCTTGGAGTTGCTAGCATCTACTTGTACAAGATAGCTACTAACAACGGAAAGCATGCAAGATCACAAATAACAAAGACATGATAGAATCAATAATCAATATGAAATAGCATCTCAATATCCATCGGATCCCCGCAAACACAACATGCAGAATTACAAATAGATGATCTTAATCATGAACGAAGCTCACAAGATCTAAACATGAAAGCACAAAGGAGGAGAACTAGCCATCTAGCTACTACATGGATCCATAGTCAAAGGATGAACTACTCACGCATCACACCGGAGGCTTGCATGGTGATGAAGAAGGCCTCTAGGGTGAATTCCCCTCTTCGGCAGGGTGCCGGGAAGAGCTTCAGATCCCTCCCGATCTAAGGATGGAGATGACGGCGGCTACAGACTCTTTCGTGGATTTTTTATCGGGCACTTAGGGTTTTCGTCCCGAGGGCAATATATAGGCGGAAGGAGAGGCCGAGGGGGTGCCGCGAGCGGCCACACCACCCCCTGGCGCGGGCCAGGCCTGGCCGCGCGGCCAGGTGGTGTGGTGGCCCCCTGGCCCCTCTCCGTCTCGTATTCTGGCACTTGATGACATCCAGAAAAATAGGCACTTTGGCTTTCGTCCCATCCAATTCTGAGAATATTCATTTTCTGACTTTCTTGGAACCAAAAATAGCAGAAAACATGCAGCTGGCACTATGGCTCTTGTTAATAGCTTAGTCCAACAAATCATATGAAAAGTACTCCAAAGTTGGAACAAAACACAAGAAAGTGGATAAAACCGGAACATCAAAAATTATAGATACAATTGCAATGTATCAACATCCCCAAGCTTAACTCCTGCTCGTCCTCGAGTAGGTAAGTGATAAAAAGAAAGAATATTTTTTGAGGTGACATGCACCATCAAAGACTTGATCAAAGTATTTGTAAAACATTCAAAGCTAGGATCATAGTACTTCAATCATAACATGAAAAGCAAAGTTCTAGCAATAAGCAAAGAAACTATGTTGCAACATGAAAAGGCACAAACAAAAGATTCATGAATAATAATGCTTTGCAAGACGTTTGTTTGTTTCACATAAAGAAAACATAGCATACAAGTATTCAGCTTGTCCCTCAATAGAGTAGCAAATATAAATGCATAGGACACCTTCAAAGTTCATAAGAGTGACTAGATACAATAGTTTAAAACAAGCAATATCAAAGTATGCATCAATCAACTAGTCTTGGGACAATGCACATAGAACTAAGAATGGCCACTATGCTCTCAAAGTAAGTGCATAAAGATAGAAGGTGGAGACTCAATGTAATGGTGGAAGAAAGGCCTTTGTAAAAGGAAGTAGGGATTCAAGTCTCATAAAGAGCTTCCAAAAATTATGGTACTTATAGCTTTCAGCTCATTGCCCCTATCATAAGCATCTTGAAGCGATTAAGGTTAAAGTGAACAAACTATGGTGTACATGCTTCACGAAGAATAAGTCAGAAATCTCATGTCCCTTGTATACGAGGGCCGCTCCTCATGCTACTAAAGTTTAGTCACCGGTAAGTTCTTGTCATTGTAAGTACATGTGTATCATTGAGAACCGCCAACGGGGTACCCCTTGCCCGATGATACGGAAGAATCCCCATATCAAAATGACAAGGCAAGCAGACAACGAGCATCTCAGCATCTTCTTATTTACCATGGGAATATGGTGCTTTTTTCTCTCTTTCCTCTTTTCATAGTATCTCTTTTTTTTCTCTTTTCTCTTTTTTTCTCAATATAGGACTCTTTTTTTACAAGAAGAATGCTTCATAGACAGCTCATTATGGTTACGCTGCAGGTTTCCACCATGTCAGCATGGATTAGACCAGCAGCCCAGGCGTTTCTCTAACACATATACATAACTCCATGGACTTACAAGCTCCCCTTTCATTTCACACGGACGACATCCATATACAAAAGAGCATGATATCAAATAGGTACAAGTACCAAGTGCAATGTTGAAAGCGTTCCCCATGAAAGCATGGTTCTGCTAATTCCATACAAATAAGTGCAAGCATATACAACATGGAAGACACAATGGTTCAAGTTTATTAAGGGCAAGGAAAGTAAAGTGTGCCATCAAGTTCGTGAGAGCTTTAATCACTAGTTTTCTCATAACAAGTTTAATTTGGAAGGTAAACAAAAGCATGAATATACTTGGAATAGCATAAGCTAGTAGGTAGGTATGGTGGACTCTTTGTAATAACTTGGTTTAGGGAGTTGGATGCATGAGTGGAACTCATACTTTGTTGTGGAGGCTAGCAAAAGATTGGAAGCGACAAACTAAGAGAGCAATAATGGCCATAATCATGTAGAGCGACAAAACATCATTGATCAAAGCATAAAGTGATACTACAAGTTGAAAACTAAAGGATCATAAAGGCTACGGCGACTTGAGATAGTCATAACATGGTGTGAGCATGCGCCAAGTCAACCCAAATAAAGCATCAAAGGAGAATACCACTATACTATGGTTTAATATGCTAAAACAACGCATGATTCATCCAAGGCACATTAAGCAATCTCAATTGTTTATAACAAGTCATGCTACAGCAAATAATACTAAGCATAAAGCCAAAACAATATCAAGCATGGCAGGACAGAGCATAGGCCACAGTCAAAAACGAGCTCTTTTTACCACAAAAGTATGAAATTTCCTACTCTTCTCCAAACCAAACCAAACTATTTGCAAACCAATGTATGAAAGAGGGGGTCCAACCAATTTATTCAGAAAACTAAGCAAACCAAATCAAACGAAAAAACCAAAACGAAAATGAAAAAGAAGACGCTCCAAGAAAAACACAACTATGCATGAAACAATAAAAATGAAGCATTTGGAAGAAACCTGGGATTTTTATTGATGAAGAAGGGGATGCCTTGGGCATCCCCAAGCTTTGACGCTTATACTTCCTGGATATTTCTTTTGGTGACACGTGGGGCATCCCCAAGCTTGAGCTTTAGTCCATCCTCCATCTCATTACTCATTCCTTCCATACACCTAAAATATTTCCTTCATACAAAACTTCACACAATCTTTATTAGCAACATTAGTGCACTCAAGATAAATAAGTCTTAAGGTTTAGTTCTAACACCAAATAAACATCCGTTAGAACACTAGCTACTGTAGCACTTCCCTCAAAAAGCTCAATTCTCCAAAAGAACTCAAGAAGGAACCAACAAGAAGCAAATGCAGAAAATGGCAAAATCAGTCAAAACAGACTAGCAGGTAAATACGAATTTTTTCGTAGACCTTGTGTTGCTCAAATAAACAAGTGTTGAACGAACGAAAGTGAGATAACAACCTGGGGCATAAGCACAAAAATTCATGCCTCAAAAAGACGTTCAGAGATGTTACACGAATTTTTACAGTGAAGCACAGAAATCTGTTTCGGGACAACAACTTTCCCAATCATTACTTCTCTCTCATTAGAGGTTACTCTTGGCACATAAAGCAAATAAAAAGGATAAGGAGAGGTTATTACAGAGGTAATAACTTCCAAGACTCATCTAAAACTTTTGGGTTCTCTCCCAATAAGTACTTTTCTTTAACGCCTTTAAGTTAGGCATAAGAAGAAAAGAAAGAATCAAGTGTTCTCAAATGAAGAAGCATTAAGACCAAATTTTGTTTTCATAGGAGAAGCAAAAGAAATCTTTTCTCTTTTCTTAGGGAAGTGTTCTATACCTTTCTTGAGTGGGAGTTGATATTTAATGGTGCCTTCTTTCATACCAATGATGGCACCAACAGTTTTAAGAAAAGGTCTTCCCAAAGTAATAGGACAAGAAGCATTGGATTCAACATCCAAAACATAGAAATCAACGGGGACATAGACATTGTTAGCCATAATAAGAACATCATTAAGACTCCCCATGAATTTCTTTTTAGCATTATCATCAAGTGGCACATTCAAATAACAATCTTCAAGAGGAGGCAAATAAAGCATATCATAAATCCTTCTAGGCATAATAGAAACACTACTATCAAGATCACATAAAGCTTTGAAATCAAAGTCATTCACTTTCATATTAATGATGGGTTCCCAACCATCTTCTTGTTTTATAGGAATAAAAGCTTTATGTTTCATCTTTTCTTCTTTAATCTTTATGAGAGCATCAGTAATGTGTTTTGTAAAGGCCATGTTCATAGCACTAGCATTAGGACTTTTAGCAAGCTTTTGTAGGAACTTAATAACTTTAGAGATATTGCAACCATCAAGATCAAAATCAACTTTATCATCTAAAGTAGTATAACTATTACTAGCCTCAACACTAGTGGTGGTGATAGTAGAAACACTAATGTTTCTCGCAATTTCATCTTCTCTTTCCCACTTAGCATGTAATTCAACTAATAATCTAACATTTTCATCAATTCTTACTTGTATAGCATTAGTAGCTGCAAAGGGATTATCATTAGTTTCAGGTTTAGCAGCCATTTTTATCAAAGAAGATTGAGCTTTAGCCAAAGATGCTATATTTCTTTCAGCATTAAAGAGTTTTTCCTCAATAGTTTTATTGAAAGCAGTTTGTTTGCTAATAAACTCTTTAAACATAACTTCAAGTTCAGAGGGGGCACTCTTATTATTGTTGTAAGAATTTCCATAAGCATTACCATTGTTGGGAGGATATGGCTTATAATTGTTGTGACCAAAGTTGTTCCTATAAGCATTATTACCATAAGCATTGTTGCCAAAATGGTTATTTCTTATGAAGTTCACATCAACTTGCTCTTCTTGAGCAACCAAAGAGGCTAAAGGAACATTATTTGGATCAATATGGGCTTTCCCATTAACAACCATAGACATAATAATATCAATCTTATCACTCAAGGAGGAGGAGGTTTCCTCAACAAAATTTACCTTCTTAACTCTTGGAGTTGCTAGCATCTACTTGGCCAAGATAGCTACTAACAACGGAAAGCATGCAAGATCACAAATAACAAAGACATGATAGAATCAATAATCAATCTGAAATAGCATCTCAATATCCATCGGATCCCCGCAAACACAACATGCATAATTACAAATAGATGATATTGATCATGAACGGAGCTCACAAGATCTAAACATGAAAGCACAAAGGAGGAGAACCAGCCATCTAGCTACTACATGGATCCGTAGTCCAAGGATGAACTACTCACGCACCACACCGGAGGCTTGCATGGTGATGAAGAAGGCCTCCAGGGTGAATTCCCCTCTCCGGCAGGGTGCCGGGAAGAGCTTCAGATCCCTCCCGATCTAGGGATGGAGATGACGGCGGCTACAGACTCTTTCGTGGATTTTTTATCAGGCACTTAGGGTTTTCGTCTCGAGGGTAATATATAGGCGGAAGGAGAGGCCGAGGGGGGTGCCGTGAGCGGCCAGACCACCCCCTGGTGCAGGCCAGGCCTGGCCGCGCGGCCAGGTGGTGTGGTGGCCCCCTGGCCCCTCTCCGTCTCGTATTCTGGCACATGATGACATCCGGAAAAATAGGCACTTTGGCTTTTGTCCCGTCCAATTCCGAGAATATTCATTTTCTGACTTTCCTGGAAGCAAAAATAGCAGAAAACAGGCAGCTGGCACTGTGGCTCTTGTTAATAGGTTAGTCCAAGAAATCATATGGAAAGTATTCCGAAGTTGGAACAAAACACAAGAAAGTGGATAAAACCAAGCATGGAACATCAAAAATTATAGATACATTTGTAATGTATCAATGGACCACGTGTTTCCTGCCTAGTGGTCCACATGTCGTCCTAACGATCGGCCACGCGTAAGTGGGCCAGCTTATTGCCGTGAGGAAAATGAAATTCGTCTCCGCCAGCATGACGAAATGGGAAGGATGAAATAAGCAAATGAAAGTATGACGTCAGCAAACGACGCTAGCAGAATCAGGCCGTGACAGAAAAAACGTCAGGAAGTAGATGACGTCGTAGACGACAAACAATGATGTCAGCAAACATCGTTGATGGCAGTTCGCTTTCCCGTCCGCCATGTGGCATCGTTCATGACAAAATAAAAATGTCATGACAGACCGGGCCTGGGCCGGGCTGGTCCATTTTGCCGCGACAAAATTGGAGGAACGTCACGGATAGTAGTTTGAGCTGAAATAATCTAGCGCTATTATTTACTCCTGATGTATGCATGATAATCCCCAATTGTAGGAAATCACTGTAGCACAATTCAATAAGTATTTGAGTGTCAAACCGATGAGGAGATGAAGGTAAACTATCTATTTTCTGAAAGCCTATAACCCACTTATATGGCCCTTTATGCAAAACAATGAACTAGAGTGTGTAAGGTACTTTTTACTTCTAACTAGAAAACTATAAGGTGCTGAAAGTAATAACAAGAAGTAAACTATTACAAGTAAAGTAAAACTAGTAAAAGTAACAGAAAGTAAAGTAGAAGGAAGTAACTCAAGGGAGCAAGTGTTTAAGAAAATTGTTATTTCATTCGTTTTGTAATCAGAATTAGTGAAGCACATGGATAATCTTTTTATTGTTTGTTCTGGAGAGAAGCCATAAATAGGTGCAACCAAGTAACTATGCAATTACACCCCTAGTGATTGATCCTATGACTGTTTCCGAGCTAGCAAGGGTGTTATTAAGCCATAAAGTCCAACCACCGCTGTAAGTTCCAAGGTCCCCATAACTTATCCCCCCATTAGTTAAGAATGAATTAATATAGCATGCATATTTAAGATTGGGGCATGGCTTTTGTCAATCTCTGGCCATCCCTCCTCCTATCAACATGAAACAGTGACAACCTTATACATTTCCCAACATATGTGTGTAGTCATATATTAGTGTTGGGAATATGCCCTAGAGGCAATCATGTATGATGATATTCCTGTGTATTCATAAGGTTATGGTCCATGTATGAACTGCTGATATGTATCATTGAATATGTGATTTGATTGTGGAACTACATATTCATGTTGTTCATACTAATTGTCCTTGGTCATTGAGGTTGTGCCGGACACACAACTTAGACCAATGTGAAAGTCGGCAGATGACTAGGTTCCACTTGTCAAGGGACTGACCCATATTGAGATGCAACGAACAAGTCATCATTTGCATGTCTCAGTCAATGTAATCCTTAGACCTGAGGTTATTGCACAATCTGAGTTGAGGATCTCCGACTTAGGTTCTGTCAAACGCTGTTCTGTCACTGGGCAGTTATAAAGGCGGAGTTCGGGTCGACTGAGAATCAAGCTGCGTGATGTGAATAACCAAGACAGGATTTTGCCCCTCCATCTGGAGAGATATTCTCTGGGCCCTCTCGGAAGATATGATTTGGAAAGCATGGCCATGCGTGTCACGGTTAAGTGTTAACCGAGGCAGCCCACTAAGAGTTAGTCGAATGAATCACTTATCTCGGATCGAGAAAGAGAGTCGGACTATTTAAGGGATGACGATCATTCGCCTATAGTCCGACAAGGTATATCGTGAGGCAAAAGGGATTCAGACGAAAGTCGCATTGGAAGGTATGTCGTCATGACTTATTGGTACTTGGGAGTTGGCACGTTCTGCTAGGAGCCGCTACCAACTGATCGATCACGAGTGAGACTCGGAATCGTGTCCGGGTTACCATGAGCCTATCGGGTCACACACTTAAGAGCGGGAGCAAGTTTGGGTTAGACCCAAACAGGAAACCTATTTGGGTTGGACCCAAATAGAGACATGGACTTAGTCAGCAAGTGAGACTTGCAGTGGCTAATATAGGCCTTTTAGTGAATGGGCCACAAGTGAGTGGAGCCCACTTTCACTCCCTATATAATATGGGGCGTAGGTGCTTAGAGCACAAGGTTAGGTCACTCCATGTGTTGGAAACCCTAGCCTCAATCCGTCTTGTCGCTGCCGTACCGGACCTAGCAGTCCATCGCCGGTGCTCCTCCTTGTACGTGTGGATACCGGCGGAGGTGCTGTATGTTCAGCACTTCGACGACCGTGAAGAAAGAACGGGTCGTGGATCGTGGAACCAGAACGGATCGCGAGGACTGCACTGCATCAAGCGACGTGCTTCATCAATTCCGCAACTGCGCGTCTAGTGGTAATCCTCGTGGCCTTCTACCTGAGCTGGATCTTGGGATCACCGCGTAGGGAAAAAGTTTTGATTATCTCTACGTGGCCCAACAGTGGTATCAGAGCATTAGCTTCTGGTTTTAGGCTCGAGATCGTGCATATGTGATATGCGGTTGGCGTTAGATTGGATCTAATTGCAGTTTTGGTGGTCGATCTATGAGATTGATCGGTTTTGTACAAAGTTGATTGGATCAATTGTACTCGGGGGAATGGATGATCTGGTTTCCGTGATCTAACTGCTAAGGTCGTGGAATGACGTACCCCTACCGGTCGGTTTCTGCCATCGGGGTAGACTATGACATGTAAACCCGGATGTAGTGATCGAAGATCAAAGAGTTTGGTCAAATCGGAGTCCGGATCGGATTTGGGTAAAATTGTTTTATCCGATGATGAAATCCATGTCTAGAATGCAGATGAGATCTGCGTTTTTGGAAAAATTGTCAGGCGCTGCCCGCACCCGCGAGGGGCGCTGCCTCTTCGATCCCCGCCCGCTATCCGCCTAGCGAGACCGCCGGCTTCGCCCTGTCGTAGCGCCTTAGATGTCGTTGCAAGTTTCACAATGCCGGTAGATATTGTATCTATGCATAACTTGTTTTTGCAGGATGATGTTGTGAATGGTATGGCTTATGTGCATGTGATGTGTGTAATCCATACGTGATCTGCGTATCACGGATTTTGTCAGCCGGCTGGAGCCTAGGTGCTGTCCACTTATTGTATAACGGCCTGCGTGTCGGATTCTCTGTGTAATTTGCATTACAAGCTAGTGTAGCTGTTTGGAGAATCCGGAAGGCATGCAAAGTCGGTGTACATGTCAGCTACATGGTGTAAGACGGCATGTGACAAGAGTTGACACGAGTCAGATTATAGGCTTTATGGAGATGGAGGTCGCCATGAAGAGAGCCATACCATTTCACATTATAATTGCTTTATTTTGTGTTATTGTTATGTCTTTGTTTTACCTCTATTAGATAGTTGGTAGAAAATAATCCCTCAAAGAAGGTCCAGTCGGTTTCCCCGCCAGTGCTGCACCATCACAAGCCGGACATTTTTGGTAGTGGGCTCATAAAATTGAGGTGCTATCAATTCTTTCCGACTAGGTGGGTTCGAGTCGGACTCTTACAGCGGAAGCACTTGGTAATCTAGATAGGTCTATCACAACGGTTGTGGGACTTGGGGAAAAGTCGGATGGGAGCCGGGGCATGTGATGCCACCCATCCAACAGGAGTCGTATGAGATACGATTGACAAGGAGTTGTCTACCTAGATCACTTGACGGCTAGCAGTGATGCTAAAACTCACTAGTCGACTTGTTTATTTAGGGTCCTGAATCACTAAGTAACCATCGGAGGGATGTTGGTTCTAGTGGGAGCATAAATATTAAAGTGTTTAATATGCTTGCTCTTTTATTGATACATGTCTTAAGTGTTTTGCATATTTTCTATTGTAGATCAATGACACCTAGCAGTCTTCCTCAGATTTCCGGTTTTGCTTTGAGAACCATCTTAGAGAAAGATAAGCTGAATGGAACTAATTTCACCAACTGGTATCGTAATCTGAGAATTGTTCTCAAACAAGAAAAAAGGGATCGTGTCCTAGACAACCCACTTCTAGCTGAGCCGGATGAGAATGCGACCGTCGCAGCCACCAATGCCTACCGTCGGATTTGTGATGAATCCACGGAGATTAGCTGTCTTATGCTTGCTCACATGGAACCGGACTTGCAGCAGCAGTTCGAGAATGTTGAGGCCTACAATATGATCGAAAGCCTCAAAAGTATGTTCCAGGCTCAGGCAAAGACTGAGAGGTATCAAGTCTCTCAGGCTTTGTTGAGCTGCAAGCTTAAGGATGGCGATCCACTGAGTCTGCATGTGATCAAGATGGTTGGTTACGTGCAGTCTCTGGAAAGACTTGGCTACCCCATAAGCGAAGAGTTCGCTACAGACATTATTCTGAACTCTCTTCCTAGTGCGTATGGTCAGTTCATATCGAACTACCACATGCATGGTATGGATAAGAAGCTCACTGAATTACATGGGATGCTCAAGCAGGCTGAGGCGGATCTCAAGAAAGGTGCCAGTCAAGTGTTGATGGTACAAAACAAGGCTAAGTTCAAGAAGAGTTCTTGGACTAAGAAGAAGAAGGCAAAGTCAGGAGGTAAGGCGGAGGACCCAGTCCAAAGCGCTTCCTCAGGGACTAAGCCATCTCCTACAGCCGGATCCACTTGCTTCTACTGCAAGTCGGATGGCCACTGGAAGAGGAATTGCAGCAAGTATCTGGCTGACAAAGCCTAGAGCGGAGGTGTGACTTCCGGCTCAGCTACGCTTGTTTGCAATGTTATAGACATTTATCTTGCTGATGCACCTGGTAGTTCTTGGGTATATGATATCGGATCAGTCATTCACATCTGCAACTCGTTGCAGGGACTGGTAAGAACTAGGAGCGTTGTAAGAGGCAAGGTTGACATTAGAGTCAGAAACAAAGCGAGAGTCGCTGCGTTGGAAGTCGGCACAATGCAACTTCATTTACCTTCTGGATTCTTAATGGAGCTAAATAATTGTTATTATGTTCCAGTGCTTAGTCGAAACATCATTTCTGCCTCATGTTTCATGAGACAGGGCTATGAGTCGAATATTAAGAATAATGGTTGTTCTTTATATTTGAATGATATGTTTCATTGCTTTGCGCCCGTCTGGGACGGGTTATTTATTTTGAATCTTGATAGTGAATCTGTCTATAACATAAATGTGAAAAGGTGGAAACCAAATGATCTGAATATGACTTACTTTTGGCATTGTCGGCTTGGTCATATAAGTTGGAAACGCATGAAGAAGCTCCATGATGATGGACTCCTAACTTCGTTCGACTTGGAGTCGTTCGAGACATGCGAATCCTGCCTTCTCGGCAAGATGACCAAGACACCTTTTGCAAAGAGTTGTGAAAGGGCGTCCGACTTATTGGGACTAGTACATAGTGATGTATGTGGCCCAATGAGCACGACAACCAGAGGTGGTTATGAGTACTTCATTACCTTCACTAATGATTTGAGTAGGTATGGATATATCTACTTGATGAAACATAAGTCGGAAGCCTTTGAAAAGTTCAAGGAATTCCAGAATGAGGTACAAAATCAACTTGGCAAGAAAATAAAGTTTCTTCGGCCGGACTGAGGAGGCGAGTACATGAGCCATGAGTTTGATGACCATCTGAAGAGTTGTGGAATAATTCCCCAGCTCACTCCTCCAGGAACGCCGTGGAGAAACGGTGTGTCGGAAAGGAGGAATCGGACCTTGCTGGACATGGTACGATCAATGATGAGTCGGACAGATCTGCCTTTATCATTTTGGGGTTATTGTCTAGAAACTACAGCGTTCACACTAAACAGAGTACCATCAAAGTCGGTAGAGAAGACACCGCATGAGATGTGGACTGGCAAGAAGCCGAGTTTGTCTTTTCTTAAGATTTGAGGTTGTGAAGCTTTTGTCAAGCGACTTCAGTCGGACAAGCTTACAGCTAAGTTGGATAAGTGTATTTTCGTGGGATATCCGAGGGAAACCTTGGGTTACTACTTCTACAACCGAGAAGAGGGCAAAGTGTTTGTCGCTCGGAACGGTATCTTCCTTGAGTAAGAGTTTCTCAGTCGGGGAGTACGGTGCATCTCGAAGAAATTCGAGAGATATCGGCTAGCAGCGAGTCGGCAAAAGCCTTAGAGGTTGAGCCGGATGTGGTACCTGAGCCAGAAACTGCACCGACACTGCGAGATCGGCCAGATTGCGAAGTGTTCGTGATGTGATGCTGTTGGACAGTGATGAGCCGGCAACTTATTCGGAAGCGATGGTGGGTTCTGATTCCGAGTCATGGCTTGGAGCCATGAGATCCGAGTTAAAGTCCATGGATGAAAATCAAGTTTGGAACTTGGTTGATCTGCCAGACGGTGCAAGACCCGTTGAGTGCAAATGGGTCTTTAAGAAGAAAATTGATATGGATGGAAATGTTTCTATCTATAAAGCACGGCTTGTCGTGAAGGGGTTCCGACAAGTTCAAGGATTGACTACGATGAGACTTTCTCTCCTGTGGCGATGCTTAAATCAGTTCAGATCATGTTAGCTATAGCAGCCTATTTCGACTATGAGATATGGCAGATGGATGTCAAAATGGCTTTCCTTATTGGAAATTTAACCGAGGACGTGTATATGATACAGCCCGAGGGTTTTGTCGATCTGACTAATGCTGACAAGGTATGCAAACTTCGGAAATCAATTTATGGGTTGAAGCAAGCATCTCGGAGTTGGAACATTCGCTTTGATGAGGTAGTCAAATCGTTTGGCTTCATCAAGAGTGATCATGATTCTTGTTTATACAAGAAGTTTAGTGGGAGCAAAGTGAACTTTCTGATCTTATATGTTGATGACATATTACTGATTGGAAATGATGTCCAGATGTTGCAAGAGACCAAGGAATCATTGGAAAAGAGTTTTTCGATGAAAGACTTGGGTGAGGCGACCTACATACTAGGAATCCCGATCTATAGAGATAGATCAAAGCGACTCATTGGATTGAGTCAGATTACATATTTGGACAAAGTGTTGAAGAAGTTCAACATGGAATCGTCTAAGAAGGGGTTCTTACCGATGTCCCATGGCGTAAAACTTAAGACTCAGTGTCCTTCGACAACTGATGAGCGAAGTCGGATGAATGCGATTCCGTATGCTTCTGCAATCGGATCCATCATGTACTCTATGATTTGTACTAGGCCGGATGTTTCCTATGCTCTTAGTGTTGTGAGCAGGTACCAGGCTGACCCTGGAGAAATCCACTGGAGCTGCTAAAAATATCCTCAAGTACTTGAGAAGGACTAAGGATATGTTCCTGGTTTATGGAGGTGAGGATGAACTCAGTGTAAAGGGTTACACAGATGCGAGTTATCTCACTGACTCGGATGATTCTCGTTCACAATACGGATATGTGTTTGTGATAAACGGAGGGGCTGTGAGCTGGAAAAGTTCCAAGCAAGAAACGGTGTCTGCGTCTATGACAGAAGCTGAGTATATTGCTGCCTCGGAGGCGACAAAAGAAGCCGTTTGGATGAGGAATTTCCTCATGGATCTTGGTGTGGTTCAGGGCTCATCCAATCCGTTAGACGTCTATTGTGACAACAATGGTGCTATTGCACAAGCCAAGGAACTTAGACAACACCAGAAGAACAAACATATACTCATGCGGTACCACCTTATTCGCCAGTTCGTGGATCGAGGTGATATCAAGTTATGCAAGGTACACACGGATGCAAACATTGCGGATCCGTTGACAAAGCCACTTCCACAGCCGAAGCATGAGGCGCACCTAAGAGCAATGGGCATTAGATGCCTACACATGTGATGTCGGAAGATTGACTCTAGTGTAAGTGGGAGACTATTGGGAATATGCCCTAGAGGCAATCATGTATGATGATATTCCTGTGTATTCATAAGGTTATGGTCCATGTATGAACTGCTGATATGTATCATCGAATATGTGATTTGATTGTGGAACTACATATTCATGTTGTTCATACTAATTGTCCTTGGTCATTGAGGTTGTCCCGGACACACAACTTAGACCAATGTGAAAGTTGGAAGATGACTAGGTTCCACTTGTCATGGGCATGGAGATGCTATTCTGACTTACATGGATTCGGCTAAAGATTTTAGCGAGTCGGACTGACCCATATTGAGATGCAACGAACAAGTCGTCATTTGCATGTCTCAATCAATGTAATCCTTAGACCTGAGGTTATTGCACAATCCGAGTTGAGGATCTCCAACTTAGGTTCTGTCAAACGATGTTCCGTCACTAGGCAGTTATAAAGGCGGAGTTCGGGTCGACTGAGAATCAAGCTGCATGATGTGAATAACCAAGACGGGATTTTGCCCCTCCATCTGGAGAGATATTCTCTAGGCCCTCTCGGAAGATATGATTCAGAAAGCATGGCCATGCATGTCACGGTTAAGTGTTAACCGAGGCAGCCCACTAAGAGTTAGTCGGATGAATCACTTATCTCGGATCGAGAAAGAGAGTCGGACTATTTAAGGGATGACGATCATTCGCCTATAGTTCGACAAGGTATATCGTGAGGCAAAAGGGACTCAAATGAAAGTCGCATTGGAAGGTATGTCGTCATGACTTATTGGTACTTGGGAGTTGGCACATTCTGCTAGGAGCCGCTACCAACTGATCGATCACGAGTGAGACTCGGAATCGTGTCTGGGTTACCATGAGCCTGTCGGGTCACACACTTAAGAGCGGGAGCAAGTTTGGGTTAGACCCAAACAGGAAACCTATTTGGGTTGGACCCAAATAGAGACATGGACTTAGTCAGCAAGTGAGACTTGTAGTGGCTAATATAGGCCTTTTAGTGAATGGGCCACAAGTGAGTGGAGCCCACTTTCACTCCCTATATAAGCTGGGGCGCAGGTGCTTAGAGCACAAGGTTAGGTCACTCCATGTGTTGGAAACCCTAGCCCCAGTCCGACCTGTCGCCGCCGTACCGGACCTAGCAGTCCATCGCCGGCGCTCCTTCTCATACGTGTGGATACCGGCGGAGGTGTTGTACGTTCAACACTTCGACGATCGTGAAGAAAGAACGGATCGTGGATCGTGGAACCGGAACGGATCGCGAGGACTACACTGCATCAAGCGACGTGCTTCATCAATTCCGCAACTGCGCGTCTAGTGGTAATCCTCGTGGCCTTCTACCTGAGCTGGATCTTGGGATCACCGCGTAGGGAAAAAGTTTTGGTTATCTCTACGTGGCCCAACAATTAGTACATAAGACCATCATAGAAGATAACATATACTTGTATGAAACCAACAACGAACTATTTCATCACAATTGCCATAAACAGATCACTACTCAAACATAGACATAAAAATACAATAGATCATGGGAAAACAATAGATTGCATCACACATCAAGTTTTTCAAGAGATTATAGTATATGAATGGAGAAGATCTCGATTTAGATGTTGATTATTACCACGCTATAGGCGGTGGAGGCAACTGGAGGCAATTCTGACAGCGGTTCCCCCCTCTGATCTCCGCCGATGGTGGCCTATAGACTCTCTGTTTATGTGTTTTCAATATCTACCTCTATATGTTGTAAGATCACGTTGGGGACCCTTTTATAGAAGGTTTTAGGTCAAGATGAAGAGGATGGTGGGGAATCAATGGCATCCGAGCAACGAGACCCGAACGAGGTGTGTTCGTGTGGCCACTATAGGATTATGTGCCACTGGGCGTCTTTCCTATCCCATTAAGCTCCTGGTGACCTCGTTTGTCCTACTAGATGCTCCTTGAAAATTCCTAAGCGTGCTCTCTGACTTTGCCCTTTTTGGAGTCATGTAGCTCCTGTAATATCAAGAATACTAACATAAGGTATTTTCTGCCAGACAGAGTTAGAACCGGGGGAAAGGGGATTTTTTAGAAAATCCCTAAAATCAATATAAAACATGGATATAACATTCTATAAGATGTAAATATATGAGAATATGTGTCAATAAACTACAAAGTTCATGTATGCATTTAACATGCATCAATGCAAAATAGTTAGGTTTATTTGATGTTTATATTATTATTAGACTTCTCTCTGCGCCCCTAGGGCATGGCCGATAGATAGAATGCTTTATGATGTGATCATCCTACATCTACGTGTAAGAGAAAATATCTGTTATGGGAACACTAAGTGATAGCCTGTTTTGGGGAACAATGTCGCGTTCTTATGGTTTGGGCCTCAACGTGTATTAAAATTGATCTCGCAACGCTAAATCCCGAGAGTATTCCGAAACACGTAGTCTATGATTGCCCCAAATGTAGACACGGTGTAAGTAAAACATTACACAAAATAAGCGAGGCTGGAAAACTTCGAGTCTATGATTTCTGCGTGGGTAAAATGTCATCTGGCAAACTTTAAGTCTATGATTGCCGCATGGGTAAAACATCATTTCGTAGCCCAGGCTGAAGCAGGTAGGTGAAATATTGGTGGTTGAAGAAGAAAAATATTTGGACACGCGACGATTAAGCATATTTTGAATACAAACACCAATGATGCACACATATGTGGTTCCTTTATGGAAACTCTTACCAGACTATCACAATCGGAGGATGTACGCCAGCTATTCCGAAATCTACTACAATATTAATGCTTCACGTTTGTTTGACACGTAAGCCTGTAATCAAAGTTTGTAGCATGATTCCATACACGCAAGTGTATTTGGGTACACGATAGATACTTGATGGCTCTAATATTTGCCATCTTCCATTGCGTTTAAACATTGTTTTTGGTTAAGCAATTGCCAAGAAACTCTCAATCCTTTCCACTAATGACTAATAATTGCAAAGATATGCAAAATATCTCTTTGAATTATGTTGTGCAGGAAATCACGGTTTTTAATGCGAAATAAGGAGTCATAATGAAGGTTTTTGAGGAAGTCCACACGACCAAGTAATTGGGAAGCTATGCCAGGGCGTCAGCATGCTTAATGACCACTGGTAAGGGCAGGGCCTGCCCGTACTGACCGCCCGTACCAGGTGGCGACGACTACACCTCGTCAACCCTACAACTCTCATGAAGACGCCTATATATTTTAGGCTCCAGCCACTGGTCAAAGAGCCACCATTCTCAGATTACATCACAACACCACCAAAGGAGATCCATGCCATTGTTCATCACTTCCACCATCCATCCATCCACTAGCCATACTCATTGCTTTGTACTTTAGATCTCCTTGTGATTTGGTGACCATTGTAAGAATATTTGATTTCAATCTAAGTATTTGTATGATGTTTTCTATCTCCGATCTATTTGTTATGAGTGAGTAGTCCTCACGAGCTGCAGGTTGGGGAGAAACCTCGCAGCGATTATGTGCATCTAGATCATGGAGTATTGTATTTTGTTTGCAATTGAGATTTGTATCTTTTGTTTCTTTGTCTCTTGTCTCGATCTGCTGATTTGTAGGTACCCAAGATCCCATAGATTGATAAAGGCTTGAGGTGAGATACTTGGCTAGCGGCGATCACATAAGAACCTCAGTGATAGAAAGGGTAGTACAGTCTTTGCTTAGCGACCCATTCGGGATCAACAACAACATCACCACTTAAAGCTTTGATCTGTGTTTTACACTTAATAATCGTTTGTAACTCGTGGCTTCGGTGTCACTCGGTTGGATTAAAAGTCTATTTCTATGCTTGCTTCATCACGGGGGTTCTAGAATATTAGGATGTGTTGCCCACAAGAAAATATCTCCGTTCAAACATTATACATGACTATGCTTATTATTATCTTTTATCCCATATGATGTGCAACTACAGGTGGATCTTCAACCCTGGCCTATCTCCATCCATTGATTCAACCCATTATAAAGTAAACTAGACTGGTCCAGTAAACTAAGGTAAAACAAACAAAGTCTTGTAGACATGTCTTTTTTATTTCCTTTTAGCATTGCTTTCCGAGGTTCAATTAAACTTAGGTCTTCTAGGAAAAAAGCTATTATACTACATCCGTGAATCCGGATCAAAGGTATCACCTGTCAACGATTGCATGTTACCAAGGTTGATGCAAAGTGCGTGTGCAAGAACGGCCACAACTCCTCCTCCACATATGGGCCCTCAAGATTGAAGGGCCTGATGCTTAAGGTAAAACACGAGAAGAGCGGCCAAATTTGGTGTTAAGTTACAATTAATAATAGCAGCTTTTGCGAGGAGCAACATGTGAGATTCAACATTCTATGTGATTTCTAACACTCTGCACGCACGTGGTGAGATTACTAGAGTTAATGAGAAGGACATGTTGATCCTTGCAAAAGCTGCTATTATTAATTATAACTTAACACCAAATTTGGCCACTCTTCTCGTGTTTTACCTTAAGCATCAGGCTCTTCAATCTTGAGGACCCATATGTGGAGGAGGAGTTGTGGCCGTTCTTTCACACGCACTTCGCATCAACCTAGGTAACATCCAACCGTTGACAGGTGATAGCTTCGATCTGGATTCACGGATGTAGTATAACAACTTTTTCCCTATAAGACCTTGGTTTAATCGAACCTCAGAAAGCACTACTAAAAGGTAATAAAAAAGGACATGTCTACAAGACTTTGTTTGTTTGTTTTACCATAGTTGACCAGACCAATCTAGTTTACTTTATAACGGGTTTGAATCAATGGATGTAGATAGGCCAGGGTTGAAGATCCACCTGCAATAACACATCAAATGGGATAAATGATAATAAGCATAGTCATGTATAATGTTGGTATTGAGATAATCTCTTGTGGGCAACACAATCCTAATATTATAGAGCCCCCATGATGCGGCGGGCATAGCAATAGACTTTAATCCAATCGAGAGTACACCAAAGCCACGGGTTACAAACGATTATTAAGTGCAAAACACAGATCAAAGCTTTAAGTGGTGATGTTGTTGTTGATCCCAAATGGGGCGCTAACCAAAGACCGTACTACCCTTTCTGTCACTAAGGTTCCTATGAGATCGCCGCTAGCCAAGTATCTCACCCTAAGCCTTTATCAATCTATGGGATATTGGGTACCTACAAGTCCACAGATTGATACAAGGGACGAAGAAACAAAAGATACAAATCACAATTCCAAATAAAATACAATTCTCCCATGATCTAGATGCACATAATCTCTGCGAGGTTTCTCTCCAACCCGCAGCCAGTGAGGACTACTCACTCATAACAAATAGATCGGAGATAGAAAACATCGTATAAATACTTAGATTGAAATCAAATATTCTTACAATGGTCACTAAATCACAAGGATATCTAAAGTACAAAGAAATGGCTATGGCTAGTGGATGGATGGATGGGGGAAGTGATAAACAATGGATGAACAATGGTGTGGATCTCCTTTGGTGGTGTTGTGATGCAATCTGAGAATGGCGGCCCTCTGTCCGGCAGCTGGAGCCTTAAAATATATAGGCATCTTCACAAAAATTGTAGGGTTTGACGAGACGAAGCTGTCGCCACATGGTACGGAAGGGCGGTATGGGTGGACCACACCCGTACCAGTGGTCGTTAAGCGTGCTGACGCCCTGGAACGCTTCTCCAATTAATTGGCCGTGTGTACTTCCTCAAAATCCTTCATTATGACTCCTTATTTCGCTTTAAAAGTCATGATTTACTACACAACATAAATCAAAGAAGGAAAAAGTTCAAAATAAACCTTAAAGTTTTAGCCAAAAACTAAAATGAACCCTAAACTTTAAATCCCAGAAATTGGCACTCTGAACTGGTGAATCCCGGTCTACTTCAGACCCTAGACCCGTTTGGCACACCGGGAAAGAAAAATTCCAACCAGGAATACTTGTTGTCTCACTGACTTCATGGTCCCACATGTCATATTCATGTTCTATCCATAATCCATCTCTTCAGTCATCTAAACCTTCTAGTTCTGGCCAGGCTGCACCCATACCCCCTTCTCTCTCACCAGGCGCACACATCCCCACCGTAATCAAACACCAGGGCAGCTAACAGGGTCGGCCACACCGAGCAGGTCTTGGGGACAACGAGCCCGGCGTGGTGGTGGACCAACATGAATAATTGGGGACCAGATGTGGTACTGCTCCATGAACGAGGACGGGGTGGGAGCCGCAGCTGCACTGGTTGGTCGTCATGCTGCTGTTGTGGACGCTCTCATCACCGAACAACAAGTTCCCATCATTGTCGGAGTCGAAGATGTATTATCGACTGGTTGCCTTCCACATACCTTGTACACGACCTTGTGTGCATCCCCGCTCACCGCTATGCTCCTGCCGCTACTTAGATCTCATCCTGATGGCGACAATTCAACAAGAGTATAGCTAGCTTGATCTGCTCCTCTGCCATTGTATTGTCCATAGCCCACGGCAAATTGCATAAGCTAGTTGTACTTGCTTGGGGCTGATTGGTTCTGGTAATCAGTTAGAGTGTTCGTGCGGTGTGCTAGCTTGCCAACTGAACAGATCAGCCTACTGCTATCTAGCGAGCATTTTACACAACAAGTCAATCTAGGAGAGTGAGCTTTGCACATTAGTCCTGGCATGACCACGTGCTGTGTTCATAAGTCTGAGGCGGTGTGGCAGTCGTCGAGAATGCCATGGAGGAGCAACACGGAGACATCGCCAAGGCGAGACCAGTGGGAGGACACGAAGCAAAGGCCCTAGGTGATGTACTCTGCTCGGGAATAGGCTGTAGCTTCCCCCACGCCGTGGCTAGGACTGCACGGTGGGGGACGCGATCTGGCAAAGCAGAGCAGCACAATGCAGGTAGGGATGACCCAAAGTAGCAGCTGCGGTGGGCAGATTTTTCATGTGTCCAAGTCAACAATCCCAAGTTCAACCAGCCATGTCAGCAAAATTGCCACTCAAACAGCCTTAAGGTTTAAAACAGACCAGGATTAGAGAATTCAATGTGTTAATTTCATTAGAAGTTTAGGGTTCGATTTAGCTTTTGGCTACAACTTCAAGGTTTGTTTTGGACGGATTTGCATATCTTTGCAATTATTAGTCATTAGTGGCAAGAGGTGAGAGTTTCTTTGGCAATTTCTTGAGCAAAAACAACGTTTAAACGCAGTGGAAGATGGAAAAAATCGGAGCCATCAACTTCCCCAAATCTAAAACCTTGATCGTCCTCGAGTAAGAAGAACCAAAAGAACTATAAGGAATTTAGTGTTTAAACTTGAAACAAAGAGAATAAGAGTTCACTTACAGTTGGTAGTCGTATGTGCTCAACACTTCATTCATTTGTGAAGCTTATCAAAGTTAGAGAGATGACAAGAATACTATACAAGCTTTGGTAAGTCAAGATAATCAAAGTAAAGTTTAATATAAGTATAAATAACTAGAAGTATAGCAATCAATCAAATTCCCCTAATTAACTCTCAGCTTGCCAAAGAGCACTAGGATGTTTAAATAGCATATTTGAGTAAGAGAGTTTCATGTCCCAAGTAGTATAATAATGAAGTGCCTTATTTACACCCACATCAATAAATCAAGTCTATCTAAAACACTTCTAATCCAATAATTATCGTTCAAGAAAAAATTGTAAAGTAGTAATGAGACCATGCCAAGGACTTGTTATGTGGATCCTCATATATATCTTTTTTTTCAAGGATCGCTGATTGTTTCTTTTGCAAGTGTTTGCACAACCTTTGAGAATACCAATACTTTTGCCCATATATTGACATGCATGCCACTTGTCGGGGGATGACTCCGGGTAGGCCAAGCCAGTCTCAACTGGCCGGCTCCAGGGAGACCTGGCCGGATGGCTGCAAGACATAGAACCCCAGTTGGGTGGAACACTCCACCCTGTCCGCCTCAAGATTCCTCGGCTGGCCCGTCTAGCCGGGTGGCCAGGAGAGCCGGCTGGGTAGCCTCCTCTACCCGACCACCTTGGATCCATTGGCCAGAGGTACATGGGAGGATGCCGCTCCTTGCTGAGCGCACCCTTGACCGGATAGGCTAGCGTGCCGCCCTACCGGCACTACCAGACGAGGATTCCAAAGCTCCAAGGCTGGAGGCTGACGAGTAAAGCACCGGCTAATGGATAAAGCTCTGGATGATGGATAAAGCGCCAGGCTGATGGATAAAGCACCGGGTGATGCCCAAAGCGGCAGCACAGAGACGTTGTGGCGCTATCCCCACATGTACTGGAGCTTGACCCAGTCCTGGACAACTGACTGGACCCAGCAGCGGACCCACTTTGTAAACCCAAAGCCCAAATAGTAAACCCTAGAGCCCACATTGTAACCTACCCTTCCACCAATATATAAGGAGGGGTAGTGCTAGGGTTCTAGGTAATGCATGACAAGTTAGAAGTTATCCATAATCGATAAATGGAGCAGTTCATCTTCCTCTAGCTCTCGATAGCTCCTAGGGAAATAGCTCGAGGAGCACTTGTACCGAGCAGCAGCTCCCCATATAGTATATCCTTGCAGGAGTAGGAGTGTTACCTCGACAAGAGGGCTCCGAACCTAGGTACATCACTGTGTTTGCCGTATTTGTGCCCAACCCGTTGCGAGTAGCCACCGATAGCATCATGATTGTCCCTTCTCATGCCACCCCAGATGGCACTGCTGTGTTCCACACCACGACAGTTGGCGCCCACCGTGGGGCACATGGCTTCAGCTAGGGTCATCTTTCGCACGGGACTTCCGCTCATCACCGGTGAGCGAGTCGCCTCTAGCCTCATCCTCACCTTCAGCTCCTTCAACTATGTGCTCGACAACGCAACCTGCTTCAATGGGGAAACCTTCCCAAGTGACGGCTCCGTGATACACTTTGGCGAGCATCGCGTCTATGTTGCTACCATCGCCGAGGATTTCTCTCGCAAGGTCATCACCATCTTCGGCGCGCCTCCAGGCTTATCCGCGCCACTCCTCGCCAGCGGCAGCGTCGAGGTCATGATGGCCGGCGCAGGCAAAGGCCTCCGCCCACCTCTGGAGCACGACATGGGTGCCCACGACGTCGCCCTACACGAGCAGGGCATGGACCCCTTGGCGGACTCCATCCAGAACCTCCGCATCCCCATCGCTCCTAAGCTGGACCCTGCGGCTGCAGCAACCACACTAGAGGCCACGTGCCAGAACCTCCTAGAGGAAGCCAGCAAGGTCGCCGCTCGCCAACGACACCTGGATGCAACCATGCGCGAGTACAACACCGCGCATGGCTTCTCCCGCTTACCTCGTGCTAACCAGAAGGCGCCGCCCCATGGCTGCAACTTGGGTTTGGATTTGGACCGAGCCACTGACTCGCATGTTGCCGTGGCTCAGTCGGTTTACAGTACCCGACCAAGAACATGAGGGTCGCGGAAGCCGCCGTTGCGGAGCTTAGCCACCTAGAGGGTGACGAGCTACATCGCCAACAGGCACGCATCCAGCTCCTTGTCGCTACAGCCAACAGGCAACAGGCCGAGGCAGGCGTGAGCCTCGGAGGAAACAGCAAGAGCTAGCAGCCTCGCCGGGTGGGCGATCTAGCTGTAGGTGGGAGCAAGGCCTCCTCTCTGAATGTTACAAGGCAGAACAACCGTCCACGCAGCAGATCAGCTGGCCGCGGGCAAATCCCGCGCGAAGCCGCAGCTATCACTAGCAGGAACCGTGATCTGGCTGACAAAGTCGGAAGCACCAACGCACCACCCAAGTCTCGCCTTTCAGGACGACTTGGCCCGCTCGAGCCAGAGGAGCCGCGGGATGCGCGCACGCAAATCGACTTGTTGCTCCAGTCACACATGTTGGAAGAGGAAAGTCCGGCTGGCCCAAGGTGTTTCAGACCGCGCATCCGGAACAAACGGTTTCCAAAGGGATTTTCGCTCCCAAGGGACATGCCAATTACAACGACACGATCAAGCCGAAGGACTGGCTGGTGGATTACACCACCATGGTGGGAATTGCAAACGGTAACCGCCAGGTAGCTGTGTGCTACGTCTCGCTCATGCTCCTCGACTCAGCTAGGACATGGCTCAATATCCTCCCTGACAACAGCATCAATGCTTGGATTGACTTCGAGCAGGCATTTGTCCGCAACTTCACCGGCACTTACAAGCGCTCGGGTCGCCCCGGTGAGCTCGCCCTTTGCATTCAAGGAAAGGTCAAGACCGACCGCTCCTACATCACCCAGTGGACAAGCATGCACAACTCTTGCGAGGGGGTACACGAGCACCAAGCAATCAACTTCTTCATCAACAGCTGTAGAGACGGCACCATGCTCAATCATAAGCTTCACCAGGTGGAGCCCGATACCATGGCCAAGACCATGGAGATCACGGACAAATACGCCACCGCGGACGCGGCAATGAAAAGGTCCATCCGGCTGGACGACCAAGGGCAGATCATTGTGGAAGTCTCCATGAACCAGCGCCAACCGGAAGGGCACAACCACAACCCCATGCAACATGAATATCGCCATGGCAAGAGGAAAGATGACCAGCCGGATAACCAATACGGTTTCAGGCAGGTGGTAGCTGTCCAGGAGGACCCGTCTGTAGGCGGCAGCCAGAGACAAAAGCCCGACAATCGGCCACCTCGGCCCAACTACACCATCGAATCGATGTTTGATGGCCCATGCAAGTTCCACAGTGGCGGCAACAAGCCGACTACACATACAACTCGCTAGTGCACCTGGACAAAGAAGATGGCCGAGGTTTGTGGTTTACCACCACCACCCCCTCCTCCGCCAGCCGGTGGGCAGCAGGACAACCGCGAGCACCAGAACCGCCAGGATGAAGACGAAGGAGATTATCCTCCCCGAGTAGGGAACTACCACATCTTCACCACTGAGCCGGAAACCAAGCACAACAAAAGGCGCCATGAGGCGGAGGTGAACACAATCGTTCCCCTCGTTCCTCAGTTCCTGAACTGGTCCAAACAAGAGGTCAAGTGGAGCCGAAAGGACCAGCCGGACGTGCTGCCACACCCGGGCACATACACCATGGTCCTGGACCCCATCATCATCTCCAAGAAGCACTCATGCAGGTTCTCTCGCGTCTTGGTGGACGGAGGAAGTAACATCAACCTCTTGTACCGCAACTCCCTAGACCGGCTCGGCATCAGTGAGTCCCAACTGGATCCATCCAGTACCTCCTTCCACCGAGCAGTTTTGGGTCCATCACACTCGCCCATTGGCAGGATCCGGATAGACGTCATCTTAGGCACAAAAGACAGTTTCTGGCATGAGCCTATCTGGTTTGATCTGGTCAACCTCTGTAGTGCTTACCACGCCATCCTAGGATGCTCTGCGCTCACCAAGTTCATGGTGGTGCCACACTATGCATACCTCAAGAGGAAGCTCCCCGGACCAAAGGGGGTAATCACCGTCATAGGCGATTACAGGCGGGCAGTGGAATGCACCACTGACGGCTCCAATATCACCGAGGCCATGATCATCACAGAGGAGAAGCACATCATCATGCAGAACGTGGCGGCCCTATAGGTGGACATGCCGGTATGCGATCCAAAGCCGGCCAGAGAGGCACAATTCAACCAATCAAAAGGCACCAAGAAGATCCTGCTCAACGAGGCTGAGCTGGACAACTTCGTCCTGGTCGGAGATGGCCTTGATAGCAAATAGGAAAGCATGCTCGTCGACTTCCTCCATGAGAATCAGGATATCTTCGCATGGTCCCACAAGGACATGCCTGGTGTTCCGAGGGAGCTCACCGAGCACTCTTTACACGTCAGGCCGGATGAAAAGCTGGTAAAGCAATCACTACACCACTTCGCAGAAGAGAAGATAAGAACCATTGGTGAAGAAATCACCCGGGTGCTCGCAGTCGGATTCATCATGGAGGTTTTTAATGTCTGCAAGAGTACATATCATTTGTAGCTAGTTTCAAAGTTCAGATATCGATCCCACAGGGAGCCCAAAGGTAAGTGTTTATTTATGAAGTCTCTGTCACACCCGAAGTTGTCACATGTCTTCGAGTGAATTGACTACACGTGTTGAAATAAGAATGGGATTTTGATTAAATGCGATAGATTTAAATAGAACTAAAATGTAAACTTCAGAAATATAAAGCATAAAAGTAAAGAACGACTTTGCTTGTTTGTTGTTTCCTGCAGATGGCGAAAGAACGCGCGGGGAGATTCAGTTAATGGTGATAGTGACTGTGCCAGGTGGACGAGTGGTAAATGTAACAATTATAATCTTATAGATAGATGTTTAGGCAAGCAACCCATAATTAGCCAGAACTCCTCTTGGTAGATTTCATCCCAACTTCAATAATCCTATTAGCCTGCTACCAAAACCATGGTCAGACACTAGACGATTAAGACCCTTTAGGTCGCTTAGCGATTAAGATCCTTGGAGCGGACTAATGCAATATGCACAGTGGTTACTCGTTATCCTCGAGTCAACTAGCTTTGGATTGATATCCCCGTGTCACCCAGGGGGTCGTCGGTCCACTAGCAAACAAGACCTTATCTATGTAGAACAAAGTATCATGTTGTCTAGGCCCTTAATTGGACAACAAGCATTAGGCATCCCACAGATAGTCAAGCGCACATAAAATAGTAATTATAATCAATCACAAACTAATGGAAAATATATGAAGGTACATCACATCTCACCAATCCCCTACATCTCCCATGCCCAAGGGGATTACTCACACATGAGAGAAGAACAGATCATCAATATAATCAAATAAAGGGAATTCATCTTTGTATTACCGTGGAGATCCACAATAAGAATAGAAAAATATCCAACACAATTCAAGATAGGAAGAAACAATCTCAAACCCTAGTCTTGCAAGGTGGAGATCCCCCTCTCTCTAAAGTACAAGTAGTGGCTATGGGGGCGTATTGGCTAGGAGGTCGAAGATCGTGGAGTGAGATGAATAACATCTTCTCCTTCTTCTTCGGCTCTCTTCTTTCTCCCTTCTAGATGGTATGGCGGCTGCTGTGTTCTGTTTTCGCTCTCCTCCCCTTCATGGAAGTTGTCCCTTTTGACAAGACAAAGGTGGCGGTAACTATACGGTGGGAACTATACAACCAGAAAAATATCCTCGCTGTATAGTTTCTTGTTAAAGCTTCTGTGAGGTCCACTCGCATGCTTCCAAAGTGAGACTTTCTTGTTTTCTCCAGAATATTGTGTTTCTCTAGTTAAAACCTTATGTTGACGTTCAGAACCTGAAACACACATTAAAAACCAAGTTTTCTTCACTACTGAAGTATTAGCGTTAGGTAAAACCAGAAAATGATCAAATCTGGGAGAAAACCATCAATAAAAGCCATAAAAAATGTGTCGAATCTCACAGCTATCAACTCCCCCAAGCTTATATGTTGCTCACCCTTGAGTGATAAGGAAATAAGGAAGAATAGCAGAGATTTGAGACTGAAAATAGAGGAACTCACAAGTTTGAATTGGTATCAAATTATTTTCTTCACAATCCCTGCAATCTTAAATATGATCATACAAATATTCACAAGATTGCACCGAGTCCACTTCCTAACCACGTATATCTTGTTAGCAAATAAATCATATGCCCAAGAAAGTGTTGAAAGTTTTAGCTAGGAGAGTGAGACAAATTCTTTTGGTGCCTCTCTTAGTTGAGAGATGAAAGCTTTTGTGCGTGTTTGCTTAATCAATTAAGAGTACTGAAGTTGGCATCAAGACATTTAATTTAAGAACAACTCATCTATTCCCATGTATAAATTTCAAGGCTCTCAAAGCACCTTTTTCTTTCTTTTGTCTTTCAAAAACTCCAGCTCTTTCATAGAGAAATCATGCCACTATTTTTAACATGTTAATTGGGGTTGTGTTGTGCACTCATGACCATGCCAATAAATGATGTTGAGAAATAATGGGCCAGAGGAGTACTACAACTTCACTTGGAACATGAAACCATGAGGAGAATGAATTTTTTACATGTCATAGCATTGCTGCTACAGACGTTTACATAACTCAATAGCCAAAATCAAGTGGTTTCCCACATTTAGATCGTTCGTTGGCCAGCGGAGTTAATAGTTCCCCATGGAGCACGACAGAGTTGTAATGACACACGTAAAGCAATATCTTACGGTAATTATTAGAAAAAGTAGTGGCATAATTTCTACTACTTCGAAGCATCCATTTAATCAAACAATTTCAATCAAGGGTATTATCAAGTCTTTTATATTGAGCTCAAATGGGATGGAGTAGTTCTAAAATCAAATTCTTTGAGCTAAGCATGGACTCAAGTCATCTTTTAGATGCTTTTTCTTGTTGTAAAAATGTAGGAAATATTTTTAACCAAGTTCATTGATCATTGTTTCAAAGCTAAAAAGGAGACACTAGCAAAGGAATAGAGTTTGTAGGAAAACCAGCTAAGTGGGGAGTGACTCCAGTGCAAGCATGTAAATAATTGTAGGATCAATTTAAGGTTGCAAAGAGTGTGATGAAAGGAATGTGATACCTCCTCTTGCTTGCTTCGTTCTCGTATTTGAGTCGAACCTCTCACATATTTCCATATTGCCAAATCACCTGAAATTAAGAAATCTCTGAGATAAACAAAGAAACGAACTTGCAAATAAAACTTATAACTATTTTTTTGGTTTAGAAATTTAAAACTAAAAATAAATATGCAAATTTCAACAAAATAAATAAAACGAAGAAATAAAAACATGAATACAAAGTTTGGAGGTTTTCAAACCTCTCCCAAGCTTAGGCTGTTGCTAGGCTCAGTTGTTGCCATCATTTGGCGGCTGGTGCGGATACTGCTGGTACTAGTCGGGGAAGTGGGTCATGAAGTGACTGAAGTTGTGAGTCAAAGTATTCACATCTTCATTCACTTCCTGAAGAGTGTGGTCGATCTCCCCAACATGCTGGTTGAGCTGCTGGAATTCCTGGTAGGGGACGTAGCCGTACCCCTACTGTGGCTGGTTGGGCCACGGGTCCCAGGCTCCTCCTGGCTGTTGTTGCTATCCTTACCAGGCAGGGTTGTGTCCATGCTCTTCCTCCTACTCGTGCTCCTGCTCCTCCCCATTCTGTTGCCCGCCTTATTCACCTTCCTCTTCATCAGGTTGGAGCTCAGCCAGGATCTCCATCACTTGGTCCTTGGTGAGGATCCAAGCGTCCTTCTCCACAATCGAGAAGGCTTCGGGGCATGGCAACTGAACCTGCTCACCCTGTGCATCACCAAGATAACTGAATTGATATGCTTGGAGCCTCCGGTTAGCATGGTAAACACCAAGGAAGCCACAAGCAGTCAAATACTTGGCGTCCATAAGTTTGGAGCCGTCAACAGGTTCCATAACAGGTAGTACAATATTTAATGCATAGGCAAGGTGGGTTACCAATCCACCAATGTGAATATCACCTTTGGTCTTGTTGCTCTGGTGGCAAAAGTGTTGGATGAGTAGAGCTGCAGGACTAGGGCTTTGTAGTGCAGTGGGGAAGAGAGCCTTGGTGATCATTGCCATGTCCGCATTGGCCATGGAACCAGTGTCACCCTTCCGAGTAGTGTGTTGGCGAGGAACAAAGCATATTAGCGGATGGTTGGGTTCTGAATGGTGGACATCTTCTTTTGGTAAAATTGACTGCCACCATTAACAGAAATAACCTCCCAAGTCTCTCCACTTGTAACGCTTTCTCCCTGTGGTCATCATAGAAGCTGGCAAGGAACTCATGAGTGAGCTCGGCGTAGGTGTCGTGGCTTGTGAAGCCAAGTACCGCCAACCGCGGCCTATTACACATGAGGTCGAAGTCCGCCTTCAACCCTGCCGCGTTGAGAAAGTTGTGGTCGGCCCAACGTGTGGGCATCACCCTCCTTGATGAGACAATGTCCAACTTGGAGTTGCGTGGGGCTCGGGACCCGAGCTCGAGCCCTCACCTCGTTGGCGCTTGCTCGAACGAAAGAGGTTACCGATTTTGTTCATCGTGATGCACTGAAAAATTTCAGCATAAAACCTTAGGCATATAGTTTCTATATGATGTATGAATGATTCTACGTGGAAAAATTCAATCCTAACATGAGAAATTAATAGGGAAAACAAAATAAGCTCGAGTTCATCCACTAGACCAATGTGAGAGTTTCAACCATGGAAATCTGAAAATAAAGCATGGATAGGGAGAGAAACATACCGATATGTTGATTCCCCCACTCAAACGAATGAAATCTGCGAAGAATCAAGAGTTCTAGGTGGATTTTGAGAGGTTTGGAGAGAGAATACGAGAGAAATAATGAGGAGAGGAGGAAGACCTAGCCGCCCTAGTGCGATTTTGTGGTCACACCGAACTATACGACCGGAACTATACGGGCGGGTGATGTTGCTCCGCCCGTATAGTTGTGGCGGCACCGCCAAGTAGGGTTTCTTTATACAGAAAATAGCTATACAAGCACAACTATACGGCCGGATTACAATGATCCCGCCGTATAGTTGGTCGTTAAACTGTCTGCCTCTCGAGATAAATTTCTAAAACTGGCATCGATATCTATACGACCGGAACTATACAGCCGGAACTTTTATTCCCGTCGTATAGTTGGCCGTTAAACTCTCAGTACCCTTGGGATGAAATTCTACGAAGGCATCGATATCTATACGATCGGAACTATACGACCAGAATTTTTATTCCTGCCGTATAGTTGGTCGTTAAACTCTCAGTACCTTTCAAAAAAAATTATACGAAGGCATCGATATCTATATGACCGGAGCTATACAGCCGAAATTTTTATTCCCACCATATAGTTAGTCGTTAAACCCTTCGAGGAAAATTTGTTGATGGCAAAGATAACTATACGAACGAAACTATACGGTCGGAATTTTTATACCCGTCGTATAGTTGGTCGTTAAACCATCAGTAGTCATCAATTTTTTTCTATTTCTTCGAGGATACCTTCTTATCCCATAACTTAGTGAAATACGAAGTTTGTAACAAAAAATTGATAGTAAAAACTATCGACCAACATTAGCATATTAAAAGCAAAATTTTAGCTTATGTAAATAGAAAACTCAAAATTTTATTCTTATTATTATTCTCTACTCATTCAATCGATGTTTCTACTACTTTTTGACAGCTGCATCTTCACGAGCGCACTTCTGCAAGAATGTCTGTGAAAAAGTGGTGGGAATGCGATGAACTTCTTATTCTCTATTCTACTAAATTGACGAAAATGGGTTGACTCCCATTAAGCATTTATTAAGAATGGTTGAATAACTCAACCTCTTCTCTCTTCTCTAATTCTTACCTTTGGTTGCCCCTTATCAATGGCACTTACCACATGAACTCATTTTGCCGGTGGAACATATCTTTCTCCTGCTTCTAGCTTCTTTGGAAAATACCAGATGATTTCAGCATCATAAACATTGAAGATTATCTTCCCTTCTGCACAATCTACTGATGCACATGCAGTACTGAGGAAGGGTCTTCCAAGTATTATAGATAATCTTTCATCTTCTGGCATTTCAAGAATAATAAAATTAGTGGGAATAACATGCTCATCTATCCTAAGTAAGACATCCTCAATCATACCAACGGGTTGTTTAGTAGACTTGTCAGCCATCTGTAAAGTCATAGTAGTAGGATAATACTCCCCTGATCCTAACCTTTTATAGAGGGAGTATGGCATTACACTAACTCCTGCTCCTAGATCACATAAGGCATTGTGAAAATCTGTTTTACCTATTGAGCATGAAATAGTTGGTATTGCAGGATCTCCAGACTTGGCCAATAGCTTTCCATCAGCAGGATAGCTAGTTACCATGGCAACAACTTCAGTTATTTCATTATTTCTACTAAGAATATTGCAGAGGATTTTACTATAAGTAGGAACTTTGATTGCATCTGCAAATGGAATTTCCAGACGAAGGTCACTAAGTGCCTTAGTAAAAGAATTATAAATTACCTGATCCGGTGCTTTCTATTTTTGACCTGGATAAGGAAGTTCTTTCTCACCTGACAGGTTCTTTCATTGCTTTCTTTTGTTGTTGCTTATCGCTTTTCTTCTTTTCTACTACAACAACTTCATCTTCCTTGCCTACTTCTTTATCTTCTCTTGGATCAACTGTCTCTGCATCGGAGTCATAATGGTCATGTTGTGCATCATTCTTCACCAACTTGGATTTGGTTCTCTCGCGAAAATCGCGAGTTGCAGAGATGAGAACCATGAAAAGCAAGATCCCGAATAAGAAAACAGAAACCGAGGAAACCACAAGAGTGAAGTATTTTGGTCCTCCGTGGTTTTATCTTGTGTTTCAGTCTCATCTTGAGGATCCACCAATGTATTATCTTCTTGGCTTTCTTCGAGCAAGGCTTTTTCCTTTTGCTCTTTTTTAGCTTCGTATTCTGGTGGTACTAAGGGTCCTGTAACAACTGCACCCCTTCTTGTGACAACATTAGTAGAAATAGAAATATCTTTATCATCATGTAGAAAAATTTGATAACCAGATGCTATTTGTTCACACTGGGTTTCAATCATACTAAGATACTTGTGAAATAGTTTTATTTCTTGGCCAATCTCATCATAATTTTTAGTGAGTTCCACCAAAATCTTTTTGTGTTTTTGGAAATGCTTATGCAAGTTATTATGAGATTCACTTATCAATGTTTTAATTCTTAAAAAAGTTTTCTAGTTTCATCTTCTTCATTTAAAACTTGTAACAAATCTACTTTGTTTTCCTTAGCAAGTTCAGAAGGTATCCCATTTTCTTTCATTGTTTTGCATACCTTCGGCATAAGATGAGGAGTTATGCGGAGTATCCCTCTTTCTAGCTTAGTGTCAAAATCAGGATTATATAAAGAATCATTCTTAGCCCTAGTATACATTAATTCCAAACATTCTATAATAGTTAAAGTATTTATTGATCCTCCTTCGGAGAAGTCAAGCAATTCTCTACATTGAGTATTGAGACCATGGTAAAATAAATGGCAGATTGTTAGTTTAAAATAGCCATGATTAGGAATACTATTGATCATTCCAAAGAATCTTTTCGAGGCTTGTGGGTAGTTTTCTCCCATGTTCTGACTAAAGTTGCCTATGATATTTCTTAGTTTAGTTACCTTTTTAAAAGGATTAAACCTGTTTATGAATTTAGTAATGCAGTTTTCCCAGCATTTAATGTAATGGCGAGGGAGAGAGTATAACCAGTCTAGAGCTTTACCTTTAAGAGACCATCGAAATAACTTAAGACGAGAGAAGTCTCTGGGCAAACCTTTTGGTCTGGGCGATGCTATCACATCGTCGAATTCTCTAATGTGTCTTCCTGGGTCTTCATCTCTCTTCCACTGAAAGCTTTCTCCTGCAAAACTTTAATGATTCCATCATCAAATCGATATTCTCTAACTCCAGGATTAGGGAACTCTATTGGTTGTTTAAGAAATTCAAAACTTGGAGCACTGTATTCCTTGAGAGTTTTCTCAGGTTTCATAGGAGTTGTCCTGTAAATAGACATGATTTCCATAATATCACTTAGGTTTTCAACTTCAACTTTATTTGATCTTAAAAGTTTTTAAATAATTTCTTCGCGCCTCTGAGAAGGCACGCGCTCAATATAATCCGGTAGGTAGGTCCTACTAGAGCGTGTAGACCCTTTTTCTCCTAAGGAGAACATTTTGTAGTAGCAACACCTGAAATGTCAAAAGACAAACACTTATCGCTTAGCTCCCCGGCAACGGCACCAGAAAATAGCTTGATGTCTGCAAGAGCACAGATCGTTTGTAGCTAGTTTCGAAGTTTAGATATTGATCCCACAGGGAGCCCAAAGGTAAGTGTTTATTGATGAAGTCTCTATCACACCCAAAGTTCTCATAGGTCTTCGAGTGAATTGACTACAAGTGTTGAAATAAGAATGGGATTTTGATTAAATGCGATAGATTTAAATAGAACTAAAATGTAAACTTCAGAAATATAAAGCATAAAAGTAAAGAACGACTTTGCTTGTTTGTTGTTTCCTGTAGATGGCGAAAGAAGGCGCGACGAGATTCAGCTCATGGTGATAGTGACTATGTCAGGTGGACGAGTGGTAAATATAACAATTATAATCTTATAGATATATGTGTATGCGAGCAACCCATAATTAGCCGGACCTCCTCTTGGTAGATTCCATCCCAACTACAACAATCCTACTAGCCTGCTACAAAAACCATGGTCAGACACTAGACGATTAAGACCCTTCAGGTCGCTTAGTGATTAAGCTCCTTGGATCGGGCTAATGCAATAAGCACAGTGGTTACTCATTATCCTCGAGTGAACTAGCTTTCCATTGATATCTCCGTGTCACCTAGGGGTCGCCGGTCCACTAGCGAACAAGATCTTATCTATGTAGAACTAAGTATCATGTTGTCTGGGCCCTTAATTGGACAACAAGCATTAGGCATCCCATAGATAGTCAAGCATACATAAAATAGTAATTAGAATCAATCACAAACTAACGGAAAATATAGGAAGGCACATCACATCTCACCAATCCCCTACATCTCCCATGCCTAAGGGGATTACTCACATATGAGAGAAGAACGGATCATAAATATAATCAAATAAAGGGAATTCGTCTTTGTATTACCGTGCAGATCCATAGTAAGAATAGAAAAATATCCAACACAATTCAAGATGGGAATAAACAATCTCAAACCCTAGTCTTGCAAGGTGGAGATCCCTCTCTCTCTCTCAAGTACAAGTAGTGGCCATGGGAGTGTATTGGCTAGGAGGTCGAAGATCGTGGAGCAAGATGAAGAACGTCTTCTCCTTCTTCTCCGGATCTCTTCTTTCTCCCTTCTTGATGGTATGTCGGCTGTTGTGTTCTGTTTTCGCTCTCCTCCCCTTCACGGAAGTTGTCCCTTTTGACAAGATAGATGCGATGGCAACTATATGGCAGGAACTATATGGCTGGAAAAATATACTTGCCATATAGTTGCTCGTTAAAGCTTCTGTGAGGTCCCCTCGCATGCTTCCAAAGTGAGACTTGCTTGTTTTCTTTAGAATATTGTGTTTCTCTAGTTAAAACCTTTTGTTGACGTTCAGAACCTGAAACACACATTAAAAACCAAGTTTTCTTAGCTACCGAAGTATTAGAGTTAGGTAAAGCTAGAAAATGATCAAATCTGAGAGAAAACCATCAATAAAAGCCATAAAAATGTGTCGAATCTCACAGCTATCAGTTTCCACCTAGAGTGGTTGGCAAACCCGGTGCTGGTGCTGAAAAAGAACAAGACTTGGCACATGTGTGTTGACTACACTAGCCTCAACAAGGCATTCCCCAAAGATCTTTTCACCCTGCCAAGGATAGACAAAGTGATCGACTCCACGGTCAGTTGCGAACTGTTATCATTTCTGGATGCGTATTCTGGCTACCACCAGATCCGGCTGAACCCCATTGATCAAATAAAGACAGCATTCATCACCCCATATGGGGCTTACTACTACACCACCATGCCATTCAGAATGAAATGTGCAGGCGCCACATACCAGCGCTGCATGCAAAAGTGCCTACAATAGCAAATCGGCAGAAACGTGCACGCCTATGTCGATGACGTGGTGGTCAAGACAAAGGAGAAGCAAACACTCCTCAAAGACCCGAAGGAGACATTCGCCAACCTTCGCTGGTTCCAGATGAAGCTGAACCCGGAGAAGTGTGTATTGATGTCCCCGCCGGCCACCTACTCGATTTCCTCGTCTCAGAACGTGGAATCGAGGCTAACCTGGAGAAGATCGGTGCAATCGAGCGCATGCAGCCGCTGTAGAATCTGCGCGACATGCAGAAGTTCACCAGGTGCCTAGCCTCCCTGAGCCGGTTCCTTAGCCGGCTGGGCGAGAAGGCAATCCCCGTGTACCAGCTCATGAAGAACGGACAAGTTTGTGTGGACGGTGTAGGAGGACAAGGCATTTCGCGACCTCAAGCGCATGTTATCCTCCCCACCAATACTGGCAGCCCCTACTGCAAAGGAGCCAATGCTGATGTACATTGCAGCTAGCAACCGGGTCGTCAGCGTCGTGCTGGTGGTTGAAAGGCCAGAAGAAGGGAAAGCTCAGCCGGTTTAGCGCCCGGTGTACTACTTGAGTGAGGTACTCTCGTTGTCAAAGCAGAACTACCCTCATTATCAGAAGCTATTGTATGGCATGTACATGGCCACCAAGAAACTGAAGCAGTACTTCCAAGAGCACTCCATCCGGGTAGTGGTGTTAGACCCCCTATCGGAAATCATCGGCAACAAGGACGCCATAGGCCAGGTGGAGAAATGGGCAATATAGGTTGTCGCGCACTGCATCCGGTACGAGCCAAGAACGGCGATCAAGTCTCAGTCCCTAGCGGATTTCCTCATCGATTGGGCAGAGACACAATATCTGCCTCCATGCCCCGACTCCACGCATTGGAGGCTACACTTCGACGGCTCCAAGATGTACGAGGGACTTGGAGCCGGGGTCGTCATCACCTCTCCAAAGGGGGACCAGCTAGAGCCGGGGTCTTCATCACCTCTCCAACAATGTTGCCGAGTACAAAGCGCTCATGCATGGCCTCAAGATGGAAAAAGAGATCAGCATCAAGCGCATCCTTCTTCTTCGGCGACCCAAACCTGGTGGTGCAACAAGTATCAGGAGATTGGGATGCCAAGGATGCAAATATGGTGCTATAACGTTTCTTCGTACAGCAGCTATGCGTCTGCTTTGAAGGATGCGAGTTCCACCATTTGCCTCGAGCGAACAATGAAGTCGCAGACGGACTCACCCGTGTAGGGTCAACAAGAGTAGCAATTCTTCCTAGAGTCGCCCTTGAGCACTTGCACAAGCCCTCCATCATGCCATCTCTAGAATCTGACTCCATCATGTTGGATGCGGACCCAAGGACTGTCGGCTCCAAGCAAGCTGGTGCCACGCCACACCCGAGGACTGTTGCGCTACACCCAGGGAGTGGGACTGCTGCCTCCATCCCGGGGACTGCCAGGCCAAAGGTCGAGACACTCCCAAATGGCTCTAGCAGTCCAGGGACTACCGGCTCCCGCCTCCTACCAGGCAGACCACCTGACGAGCCCGAGCCGGTCGGGAGTGAGGAAGTCAAGCTGATCATGTAGACTGTCTGTGCCATCCGGGAGACACCTCCATGGGGCAAGCCATTCATGAACTTCCTAGCCAAAGGGGAGCTGCCTAAGGAAGAGGTTGAGGCGAGGCCAGTGAAGCTTAGGGCAAGTGCGTACACCGTCATGAACAATGAGCTCTACAAACATAGCGTGAGAGCAATATACCGGCGCTGTGTAAGCCAAGAGGAAGGAATTTTCCGGCTGCATAGCTTGAAGTTTTCCGGCTGCATTATTTTTTAACCCCGGACCTGGTAGTTTCTCTCGGGGACTCACCGGATGGCCCAGACGGCCGAGCATTCTAGAAACAAGAAGTATTGTATGTGGCCCCAAGAGATCCCTCTTTGATTCTGGCTGCAGATCGCAAGCCGGCTGACAGACATGGCAAGAGTAGAAAACTCGAAGACCCATACAGGAAAAGTCCTAAGGAAAACAAAACGTGGACGTTCCGGTTGCGCTTGCTCGCTCGAAGCTGATAGCCAAAATCCGAAGTATTGCAGTACGCTAACTAAGCAAGCCCTTGATTCCGGCTAACCGCTGACAAGGGCACAACTTCAACAGCCAATGCTCGCGAGACAGGAAATTTTCCAGCCAAACAAAGAGTTACAGGCTATATTTAGCCTATACATGTCTAACACACAAACCATTGCTTGTGTTTTCATCTTTGCATGAGCCAAAGTACCAACGCCAGAGGCTAGACACCCCAGGCGGCAGAAGAGTGGGAAGGAGCTTCGACCCGGCTGAATTCTCCAGCTGGCCCAAACCTCGGGGACTACACCCTGTGGGTGCGCTCGCGCGCCCCACGCAGTAAACCTCCAACAAGCAACAGCATAAAGGAGCTTCGACCCGGCTGGATTCTCCAGCCGACCCGAACCTCAAGGACTACACCCTATGGGTGCACTCACGCGCCCCCACATAGGAAAAAGCACAGAACAAATGCAACACAAGGCAAAGTGCACACAAGAGGAGCACAAACCAAACGTCACAAAGGGAGACGAAGCTCCCAATAGATTTAACTGCAGAAGGACAAATCATTCACACAAGAAGACTGACAAACGAGTTTCCGACTAGATATAAATACTCCTGGTATTCTGGGGATCAGGCTTGGGGGTGTGTGGAAGAGCCAGAGGCGTCGACAAGAGCATGGCTGCTGGAGGCGGCATCGGTAGAGGCAGGGTCTGTCGCAGTCGAGGCATCAGCGTTGGATGGAGCCGCTAGTAGACTATAGTGGTACCCCTCCGAGCCAGGTGGATCGCTGAAGTCTCGGTCCAGCTGGACAAATCTTCCAATTTTGACACTGCATGAGCAGATGTTAGGAACTTCAGCTCGAAGTTGGTCATAGATGGTTCCCTAACGAAACCCTTGGGAGAGACTCCATAGGTCCACGTCGGGGTACCAGGACTTCAGCAACGCCAGGACCATCTCCGCGCTGCCACGATCCACCAAGTCCGGCGCCACGTCCATCAGCTCAAGAGCAGCGAGAATCTTTTTCACCAAGGCCCCCATCGTAGCCAGTGGAGAGGTGTCCGGCCAGACATACTCATAGACGTCAAGGGAAGCATCCCACAGTTGCTTGCCCTCCTCGCATGCGATGGCCACCAAATCCTCCGGACAGAGGTCATGCTTGGCATCCGCCTCAGATACGCGGGCCAGGACCTGGTCAGTCACCCCAGGATACTAGGTTGCAACCAAAAAAGGGATAGCTGTCAAAGATTGGCTATAGAAAAAGACAGGCAAGCTAACTGAAGGAAATAACCACTTACTGACGAGGATCTTGGCGATCTGGCATAGCTCCGCCAGTGCCGCCTTCTCCTTGGCCTGGGCGGTCTTAAACGCCTCCTCCTGATGGGCATGAAGCTTCTCAAGATTCTTCAGTGCCTCAGTCTAGGTGCCGGTGACCTTCTTCGCCTGGCTGGCCTTGACCTCCATCTGATGCTGATGCTGCAGTAGCTGGCCGATCTAGCCTAGCGAGTCTGGTTGGACTCCTCCAGCCGGGCCACCTCAGCCTTCAGCCTCTCCACCTCCTGGTCCTATCCATTAGTAGAGCTGCAGGAGGGTACCCAATGGTCAACAAGAAACGTGAAATTCATGTAACTGGGAGGACATGGCATAACAAGCAATCTTATGCCCTAGGTATTGAGAGGTCTTGGTGGATTTAGAAAAATCTTTGTGCAAGGAAGGCACGATCAAAAAAGAGAACAGAGAGATCAACAACAAACAAGGGAAACAAAAATGACGGAGGAGATATTTACCTCAAGGGACGCCCCCAGCGCCTTTGCCTTGCCAAGCCCCAGCTTCATCACCTCCACAAGGTGATGGGCCTGGCCAAGGGAAATGGGCGCTAACTTGGAAAGCTGCGCCAAGACAAAGTTCGGCGGCGGTACAACCGGTGTTGCCCGCTAGCCGGTGAGCTAGAGGTCATCATCGTCACTATAGGCCGCGTGCGACGCCTCCGGAGCCGTAGCACTAGAGCTAGGGAGCCACCTCCTGTCCGCCATCTTCAGCCGCTGGCTGCGAGGGAGCTTCCCTCGCCGCCTCCATGGGCTCCTCCACCTAATAGGCGGTAGAATCACCCTGACCTAGGCTTGGAGCCGAAAACACGTTAGCAAGCCTAGAGGCGGCGGACGCTCGGTGCAGGAGCAAGGGCGTGGCCGACGCTACCATCTCAACCGCATCCATCGTGGCCTCGGCCAGCTTGGCAGCAGAAGCTAAAACCTCAGCCGGCTTGGCAGCAGAGGCTGTAGCCGGTGCAGCGGGCCCCTCATCTCCAGCTGGGGGAGGGCCAGACGTGGTGGTGATGGTCGCGGAGCCGGTCAAGGACATCGTCTCACTATAAGAAGGGCGATAAGAACATAGTGAGTAAGGTGCATACCAACCAACACGCAGATAATGGAGAACAAGGGCACGTACCTAGCGACGCGCGGTCAGGCCTGGCCCATGCCAGGGGGTGGTCTAGCCGACCCCAACACCCCCTCAGCCTCTCCTTCCGCCTATATATTGCCTCCGATACCAAAACCCTAATTACCCAATCAAAATTCCATGAAAGAGTCTGTAGCCGCCATCGTCTCTATCCCTAGATCGGGAGGGGTCTGAAGCTCTTCCCGGCACCCTGCCGGAGAGGGGAATTCACCCTGGAGGCCTTCTTCATCACCATGCAAGCCTCCGGTGTGATGCATGAGTAGTTCATCTCTGGACTACGGGTCCATGTAGTAGCTAGATGGCTGGTTATCCTCCTTTGTGCTTTCATGATTAGATCTTGTGAGCTCCGTTCATGATCAAGATCATCTATTTGTAATTCTTCATGTTGTGTTTGCGGGGATCCGATGGATATTGAGATGCTATTTCAGATTGATTATTGATTCTATCATGTCTTTGTTATTTGTGATCTTGCATGCTTTCCATTGTTAGTAGCTATATTGGCCAAGTAGATGCTAGCAACTCCAAGAGTTAGTATTTATGCTCGATAGTGGGTTCATGCCTCTGGTAATCTGGGGAAGTGATAGAAATCTCTAAGGTACTAGATGTGCTGTTGCTACTAGGGAGAAAACAACAATCCTTTGTTCATAGAAAAATTGTATTGTTTAGTTTACACGCAATTCACAATGCAATAATCTGTTCCTTGCAACTTAATACTGGAGGGGGTTCGGATGATAACCTGAAGGTGGATTATTAGTCATAGATGCAGTTGGATGGCGGTATATGTATAATGTTGTAATGCCCAATCAAGTCTCAAAGGAGTCAAGATGATTAGTATATGCTTGTATGCTTTCTCGATGTTTGTCAATTGCCCCGCTGTAATTTTTTCACCCAGCATGTTATCTATCTTAAGGAGAGCCACCTCTAGTGAACTACAGACCCTGCCTTTCTTTTACATACAATCTACAAACTGTTTACTGCTTTGTGTTTACTTTCTACAAACTATTACTTCCTTCCATTTGATACGTTTAATCCTCTGTTTTCAGCAAAACCGGTGAGATTGACAACCGCATCGCAAGTTGGGGGCAAAGTTCTGTGGTTGTGTTGTGCAGGTCTCCACGTTGCTGCTCGCACCGGTAGTGCGCCCTGCCAACGTTCAGCTAGCTACACCTTTGGGGTGTTTCATTGCTCCTACTAGATTGATAACCTTGGTTTCATACTGAGGGAAAACTTCCTGCTGTGCTCATCATACCTTCCTCTTGGGGTTCCCCAACGAGCTCGATATATTTTGGGTCATAAACAACTTTTTCTGGCGTCATTGCCGGGGAGTCAAGGACATCTTCACAAGTGGAGTCCCTCATAACCAATCTCTTTACTTTGTTATTTTTGTTTTGCTTAGTTTACTTTTGCTTTGTTTGCTTGTTTCTTTATCAAAAACACAAAAAATTAGTTTTTACAAGTTTGCTTTCTTTATTGAAAACACAAAAAATTAGTTCCTATCTTCAGTTGCCCTTATGCCTAGCCTTGCTCCAATCACTATGTCAGCCGAGGAAATGATTTTCACTTTTAAACAAGGAATTGAGGAAAGCTTCAAGGAAGCTTGGTCTAGAATCTCTGATCTACACAAAAAAACTGAGCCTAAAATGACTCAAAGCTTGTTCCTTAGCAGTTTTTACCTTGGAATTGCTCTTTGCTATAGATATGCTTTAGATGCTGTTGTGGGAGGAGATTTCCTCCAATGTAATTAGGATGATGCTATTAATGCTATAAAGAAATTGATCCTTACTTACAACTTGCCTAGCAAATCTGATATTTCTTTCACAAGCATATTTGCTAGATTAAACACTCTTGAGACCCGCACTACTAGCTTAAAAGATTGCTATAATACGCTTAGGGAGCATCATAATTATGTTCCAATAAATTTTGAACCATCAAAGTGGCTCCCCATAGTAAAGATTGATATAAATAATGAAACTTTTCAAGCTTGCTGTGATATCATGTCTGAATTTTGTCTTATGCCCAAAGATATTTATGAACCTTTGAATCTTTAGGGGCTTACTGAAGGAGGAAAAGAAATATCTCTTGCTAATAATGCTACCATATTACCTATTGGAATAGCTGAAGGAGTGTTTACAAAGATCTTTGGGAAAATGATTTCTACTGATTATCTTGTTATTGAATGTGCAGGAAAAGGACAAATTACACTTGGAAGGTCCCTATTAGAACTCCTTGGAGCAATAATAGATGTGGGAAAGGGGACCATGAACCTTGATTCTCCACCAAACAATCATATTTTCCCCAAGGATAAGAATAAAAGTAAGAGAGGTAAGGGCAAGAAATTTGGTTTTAATGCTTCTTCATTTGAGAACACTTGATTTTTTTCTTGCTTCTTATGCCTAACTTAAAGGCGTTAAAGAAAAGTACTTATTGGGAGATAACCCAAAAGTTTTAGATGAGTCTTGGAAGTTATTACTTCAGTAATAACCGCTCCTTATCCTTTTTATTTGATTTTTGTGCCAAGACTAACCTCTAATGAGAGAGAAGTAATGATTGGGAAAGTTGTTGTCCCGAAACAGATTTCTATGCTTCACCGTAAAAATTCGTGTAAAATCTCTGTACATCCTTTTGAGGCGTGAATGTTTGTGCTTCTGCCCCAGCTTGTTATCTAACTTTTGTTAGTTCAACACGTTTTGATTTGAGCAATAGATGATCTTCGAAAAAATTCGTCTTTACCTACTAGTCTGTTTTGACAGATTTCTGCTATTTTCTGCATTTGCTTCTTGTTGGTTCCTTTTTGAGTTCTTTTGGGGAATTGAGATTTTTGAGGGAAGTGCTACAGTAGCTAGTGTTCTAAGTTTATTGGTGTTAGAACTGAACCTAAAGACTTATTATCTTGAATGCACTAATGTTGCTAATAAAGATTGTGTGAAGTTTGGTATGAAGGAAAAATTTCAGATGTATGGAAGGAATGAGTAATGAGATGAAAGATGTACTAAAGCTCAAGCTTGGGGATGCCACGCATGTCACCCCAAGAAATATCCAAGAAGTACAAGCGTCAAATCTTGGGGATGCCCAAGGCATCGCCCTCTTCATCAATAAAAACCCAGGTTTCTTCCAAACGCTTCATTTTTATTATTTCATGCACAGTTGTGTTGTTCTTGGAGCGTCTTCTTTTTCGTTTTCGTTTTGGTTTTTCGTTTGCTTTGTTATCTTTGTTTGCTAAATAAATTCGTTGGACCCCCTCTTTCATACATTGGTGTTCAAATAGTTTGGTTTGGTTTGGAAAAGAGTAGGAAAGTTCGTGCTTAAGTGGTAAAGAGAGCTTGTTTTTGACTGTGGCCTATGCTTTGTCATGCCATATTTGATATTGTTTTGGCTTTATGCTTAGTATTCTTTGCTGTAGCATTTCTTGTTATAAACAATTGAGATTGCTTAATGTGCCTTGGATGAATCATGCGTTGTTTTAGGATATTAAAGCATAGTATAGTGGTATTCTCCTTTGATGCTTTATTTGGGTTGACTTGGCACATGCTCACACCATGTTATGACTATCCCAAGTCACCATAGCCTTGATGATCCTTTAGTTTTCAGCTTGTAGTATCACTTTATGCTTTGATCAATGAAGTTTTGTCGCTCTGCATGATTATGGTCATTATTGCTCTCTTAGTTTGTCGCTCCTAGTCTTTTGCTAGCCTCGACATCCAAGTATGAGTTCCACTCATGCATCCAAGTCCTTAAACCAAGTTATTCCAAAGAGTCCACCATACCTACCTACTAGCTTATGCTATTCCAAGTATATTCATGTTTTTGTTTACCTTCCAAATTAAACTTGTTATGAGAAAATTAGTGATTAAAGCTCTCACGAACTTAATGGCACACTTCACTTTTCCTGCATTTAATAAACTTGAACCATTGGGTCCTTATTTGTTTCGTATATGCTTGCGCTTTATAAGTTGAAATTAGCAGAACCATGTATCATGGGGAACGCTTTCAACATTGCACTTGTACTTTGTACCCCGTTGATATCATGTTCTTTTGCTTATGGATCCCGGCGGTGTGAAATAAAAGTGGAACTTGTAAGATCATGGAGTTTGTATGTGTGTTAGAGAAATGCCTGGGCCGCTAGCCTAAGCCATGCCTAATCATGGTGGAAACTTGCAGCATCACCATAATGAGCACTCTATGAAGCATCCTCAATAAAAACCTATGCAAATAGCAAATAAAAAGATCGCTGAGATGCTCATTGCCTGCTTGCCTTGTCATTTTGATTATGGGATAGCTCATGTATCATGTGCAAGGGGTACCCTGTTGGCGGTTCTTTATGATACATATGTACTTACAATGACAAGAACTTATTTGTGACTAAAGTTGAGTAGCATGAGGTTCGGTCTTCGTAAGTAAGGGGCATGAGATTTCGGTTTATAACTTGTCAAGCATATCCTCTTAGTTGTGTCACTTTAACCTTAATCACGTTATAGATGCTTATGATAGGGGCAATGAGAGCTGAAAGCTAACAAGTACCATAATTTTTGGAAGCTCTTTATGAGTCTTGAATCCCTACTTCCTTCTATGAAGGCCTTTCTTCCACCATTATATTGAGTCTTCACCTTCTATCTTTATGCACCTACTTTGAGAGCATAGTGGCCATTCTTAGTTCTATGTGCATTGTCCCAAGACTAGTTGATTGATGCATAACTTGATATTGCTTGTTTTAAACTATTTGTATCTAGTCACTCTTATGAACTTTGAAGGTGTCCTATGCATTTATATTTGCTACTCTATGCGGGACAAGCTGAATACTATTATGCTATGTTTTCTTTATGTGAAACAAACAAACGTCTTGCAAAGCATTGTTATTCATGAATCTTTTGTTTGTGCCTTTTCATATTGCATCATAGTTTCTTTGTCTTATTGCTAGAACTTTGTCTTTCATGTTATGATTGAAGTACTATGATCCCAGCTTTGAATGTTTTACAAATACTTTGATCAAGTTTATGATGGTGCATGTCACCTAAAAAATTATTCTTTCTTTTTATCACTTACCTACTCGAGGACGAGCAGGAGTTAAGCTTGGGGATGTTGATACATTGTAAATGTATCTATAATTTTTGATATTCCATGCTTGGTTTTATCTACTTTCTTGTGTTTTGTCCACACTTTGGAGTACTTTTCATATGATTTCTTGGACTAACCTATTAACAAGAGCCACAGTGCCAGCTACTTATTTTCTGCTATTTTTGGTTCTAGGAAGTCAGAAAATGAATATTCTTGGAATTGGACGGGACAAAAGCCAAACTCGTTATTTTACCGGAAGACATCTGGAGCCAGAACACGAGACGGAGAAGGCCTGGCCTGGCACCCTGTCGCGCGGCCAGGCCTGGCCCATGCCAGGGGATGGTCTGGCCGACCCCAGCACCCCCTCAGCCTCTCCTTCCGCCTATATATTGCCTCCGATACCAAAACCCTAAGTACCCGATCAAAATTCCACGAAAGAGTCTGTAGCCGATGTCGTCTCTATCCCTAGATCGAGAGGGATCTGAAGCTCTTCCTGGCACCCTGTCGGAGAGGGGAATTCACCTTGGAGGCCTTCTTCATCACCATGCAAGCCTCCGGTGTGATGCTTGAGTAGTTCATCTCTGGACTACAGGTCCATGTAGTAGCTAGATGGCTGGTTCTCCTCCTTTGTGCTTTCATTATTAGATCTTGTGAGCTCCGTTCATGATCAAGATCATCTATTTGTAATTCTACATGTTGTGTTTGCGGGGATCCGATGGATATTGAGATGCTATTTCAGATTGATTATTGATTCTATCATGTCTTTGTTATTTGTGATCTTGCATGCTTTCCATTGTTAGTAGCTATATTGGCCAAGTAGATGCTAGCAACTCCAAGAGTTAGTATTTATGCTCGATAGTGGGTTCATGCCTCTGATAATCTGGGGAAGTGACAGAAATCTCTAAGGTACTAGATGTGCTGTTGCTACTAGAGAGAAATCAACAATCCTTTGTTCATAGAACAATCGTATTGTTTAGTTTACACGCAATTCACAATGCAATAATCTGTTCCTTGCAACTTAATACTGGAGGGGGTTCGGATGATAACCTGAAGGTGGATTATTAGTAATAGATGCAGTTGGATGGCGGTATATGTATAATGTTGTAATGCCCAATCAAGTCTCAAAGGAGTCAAGATGATTAGTATATGTTTGTATGCTTTCTCGATGTTTGTCAATTGCCCCGCTGTAATTTGTTCACCCAGCATGTTATCTATCTTAATGAGAGCCACCTCTAGTGAACTATGGACCCCGGTCCTTTCTTTTACATACAATCTACAAATTGTTTACTGCTTTGTGTTTACTTTCTGCAGACTATTACTTCCTTCCATTCGATACGTTTAATCCTTTATTTTCAGCAAAACCGGTGAGATTGACAGCCTCGTCGCAAGTTGGGGCAAAGTTCTGTGGTTGTGTTGTGCAGGTCTCCACATTGCTGCTGGCACCGGGAGTGCGCCCTGCCAATGTTCAACTAGCTACACCTTTGGGGTGTTTCCTTGCCCCTACTAGATTGATAACCTTGGTTTCATACTGAGGGAAAACTTGTTGCTGTGCTCATCATACCTTCCTCTTGGGGTTCCCCAACGAGCTCGATATATTTTGGGCCATCAATGGCGCAGCAACCGGTCTCTGTCAGGGGGTCGCCCTTCCCCACCACCTGGACCTTGAAGTTGAAGAATTTCAAGAAGTTCACCGCGTCCGGGAAAACCCCTAGGAAGGCTTCGTAGAAGACCACATGGTGCGTCAGCTGCACGATGGCGTGGGCCCCTAGGTGGTGGAGTTGGAGGTCAAAGGAGACAAGAAGCTCGAGGACGAACCTGCTCAATGATAGGCCAAGTCCACGGGCAAAGTGGGTGAGGAAGATGACGGCTTCCCCAGGCCGGGGTTTAGGCACCCTATCCCCCTCTGGCGCAAGGCGATGCCTCATCAGACGTTCCGATGAGAGGAATTTTCCCCGCTGGTATTTCTGGACAAGCTCGTCACTAACATAAGACCCGGACCAGCCACCGGCCTGATCTGGCAGCATCATGACAGGCGTGGTGGTAGCACAAGAGAACAGAGGTCCCGTCATCTTAGAGGAAAGGCGGCGGCGCCAGTGACCAAAAAACTATGGCACAGGGAAGCAGCAAGGAGGCAGAGCGCAAAGGGCAGAAGAAACTGGTGCAGGAAGAAGATGAAGTGTGGAAAGAGCCCCCCTAGCGCCCCTATTTATCGAGGCAGAGCAACCATGCCCCCTGCGCTCCCCTCCGCCACATGGCATGGAACCGCTCCACTCCCACCATGATGTTTTGGTTCTGGATCACATGCGCCAGAGAAAGTCCCACATAAGATCCTATAGGTGTTACCGCAAAGGCCAAGCGCGCGCATGATCTCCGAGAAATCGCTATGATGAAGGCGTGTGCGCAGTTACCAAAACTGCAGCGACAGACCAAGAGGTCAATCTGACGTGACGCGTGCCAGAGGTGGCAGGCGTGGCTAACACCAGCACTAACGTCATCAACTGGGCGATTCACCTCCCCGCCGGTTGCGGTAGCGGGGAGATTTCATCGCTGCTCACACCCTATGGGTGGGCCACCAGACCCGCAGCCGGAAAACTCCAGCCGGGTCAACAAGCATCTCGAGCCGGCAAACGACAAGCACTACAAAACAAGTTGCAATATTGTCTTCATCAGCAATCATGACAGGATCAGCCAATGAGCATGCAAGAACTTCTCCGCAGAGCGAAGCCCCCACGCGCCCACGGACTAGTGTCGGGGGGATGACCCCCGGGTAGCCCAAGCCAGGCTCAACTGACCGACTCTAGGGAGACCTGGCCGTATGTCCGCAAGACAAAGAACCATAGCCGGGTGGAATGCTCCACCCGATCCGCCTCAAGATTCCTCGGCTGGCTCTTCTAGCCGGGTGGCTAGGAGAGCCGGCCTGGTAGCCTCCTCTACCCGGCCGCCTCAGATCCATTGGCCGAACGTACAAGGGAGGATGATGCTCCTCGTTGAGCGCACCCTTGACCGAACAGGCTGGCGCGATGCCCTACCGGCACTACCAGACGAGGATGTCAAAGCGCCAAGGCTAGAGGCTGACGAGTAAAGCACCGACTGACGGATAAAGCTCCGCCTGATGGATAAAGCGCCATGCTGATGGATAAAGCACCCGGTGATTCCCAAAGCGTCGGCGCGGAGACGATGCGGCACTGTCCCCACCTGTACTTGAGCTTTACCGGGTCCTGGACCACCGGCTAGACCCAGCAGCTAGCCCGCTTTGTAAACCCAAATCCCAAACAGTAAACCCTAGAGCCCACATTGTAACCTACCCTTCCACCAGTATATAAGGAGGGGTAGTGCCAGGGTTCTAGGTAACGTATGACAAGTTAGAAGTTAGCAAGAATTGATAAGTGGAGCAGTTCATCTTCCTCTAGCTCTCGATAGCAGCTAGGGAAACATCTCGAGGAGCACTTGTACTGAGCATCAGCTCCCCATATAGTAGATCCTTGTAGGAGTAGGAGTGTTACCTCGACAAGAGGGCTCCGAACCTAGGTAAATCGTTGTGTTTGCAGTATCTGTGCCCAACTCGTTGTGAGTAGCCACCGATATCATCTGTCCCCTCTCATGCCATCCCTGATGGCACTACCGTGTTCCACACCACGACACCACTCATGTCATCAACTCATTGCTGAAATCCGGGGTTATACCATAGATTGTTCAAAAGCTAGAGGAGTTGTTGGCATAGAAAAGTTGTGCATTAGAGACATAGAACAAAGTTATCTCACTTCTTTCTCTTTCTATTTTTTTGAGCTAGTATCGCGGTTTGATCCACAAGGTTAGCTTTGGCATGTATCACATACCACTAGACTTTATTTCAATCAAACAACTCCTTTCATGAGTGTTGTCAAGACTATCAAAATATCTATGGGGTTAAGTATCATCAAGGGTATACTCTCAAGACAATCATTCATTAAACAAGTTCTAAATTTCAGACTTTTTCTTATTGTACTTGTTTGGCATTATTATTTCCAAGGCAAGACTCCATTAACTAAAAGAACAAGAGCAAGAGCTTCAACAACTAATCATCATACCAATAAAAAGCTTTACTATAACCATATTAAATTACTTCCCACTGGCATGTCATCTTAGAAAATCAACCAACTAAGATAAACAACTCAAACAACTCAAAATTCACAAAAAGTGGATGAGTTGTGAATTCTTACAAAAAGTTGGTTCACACTTTGCCTCTTTGCTTTAATATCATTATGAGAGTAATCGTGTTTGAGTTTTGAAGGAACACATCCCTATAAGGAAGAGGATCATGAAGTCACTTATGAGAGGTATGTACTATGTCTCCCACTTATGAAGTTTGAGTTGTTTATATTAGTTGGTTGATTTGCTAAGATGCCATACTAGCGAGAAGTAATTTAATATGGTTAGAGTGAGGCTTTTTATTAGTATGATGATTAGTTGTTGAATCTCTTTCTCTAGTTCTTTTAGTTAATAGAGTCTTGCCTTGGAAATAATAATGCCAAACAAGTGCAATAAGAAAAAGTCTAAAATTTACAACTTGTTTGATGAATGATTGTCTTGAGAGTATACCCTTGATGATACTTGACCCCATAGATATTTTGATAGTCTCTACAACACTCATGAAAGGAGTTGTTTGATTGAAATAAAGTCTAGTGGTAATTGTGATGCATGCCAAAGCTAATCTTGTGGATCAAACCACGATACTAGCTCAAAAAATAGAAAGATAAAGAAGTGAGATAACTTTGTTCTATGTCTCTAATGCACACCTTTGGGATGCAAACAACTCCTCTAGCTTTTGAACAATCTATGGTATAACCCCGAATTTCGGCTATGAGTTGATGACATGAGTGTCATACGTGTCAATATATGGGAAAAAGTATTGGTACTCTCAAAGTTTGTGCAAACACTTGCAAAATAAACATCCATCGATCCTGGAAAGAATAAAAAAAGGATATCTATGAGGATCCACGTAAAAAGTCCTTGGCATGGTCTCATTACTACTTTACAAGTTTTTGTTGAAAAACAATGATTGAATTAGAAGTGTTCTTGATAGACTTGATTTATTGATGTGGGTGTAAATAAGACACTTCATTGTTATACTACTTGGGACATGAAACTCTCTTACTCAATTATGCTCTTTAAACATCCTAATGTTCCTTGGCAAGTTGAGAGTCAATTAGAAGAATTGGATTGGTTGCTACACTTCTAGTTACTTATACTTATATTAAACTTTACTTTGATTGTCTTGACTTACCGAAGCTTGTATAGTATTCTTTTCATCTCTCTAACTCTGATAAGCCTCGCAAATGAATGAAGTGTTGAACACATACGACTACCAAGTGTAAGTGAATTCTTATTATCGTTGTTTCAAGTTTAAATGCTGAATTCCTTATAGTTCTTTTGGTTCTTCTTTCTCGAGGGTGATCAAGGTTTGAGCTTTCGGGAAGTTGATGGCTCCAATATTGTCCATCTTCCACTGTGTTTAAACATTGTTTTTGGTCAAGCAATTGCCAAGAAACTCTCAATCCTTGCCACTAATGATTAATAATTGCAAAGATATGCAAAACATCTCTTTGAATTATGTTGTTCAGGAATCATGGTTTTTAATGCAAAATAAGGAGTCATAATGAAGGTTTTTGAGGAAATCCACACGGCCAAGTAATTGGGAAGCTATGCCAGGGCGTCAGCACGGTTAATAACCACTAGTACGGGCAGGTCCCACCCGTACCGCCCGCCCATACCGCACGCCTGTACTAGGTGGCGACGGCTTCATCTCGTCAAACCCTAAAACTTTCATGAAGACGCCTATTTATTTTGAGGCTGCAACCTCCGGCCAGAGAGCCGCCATCCTCAGATTACATCACAACACCACCAAAGGAGATCCACGCCATTATTCATCCACTGTTCATCCATTGTTCATCGCTTCCACCAGCCATCCATCCACTAGCCATAGCCATTGCTTTGTACTTTAGATCTTCTTGTGATTTGGCGACCATTATAAGAATATTTGATTTCAATCTAAGTATTTATATGATGTTTTCTATCTCCGATCTATTTGTTATGAGTGAGTAGTCCTCACGAGCTGTGGGTAGGGGAGAAACCTCTCAACGATTATGTGCATCTAGATCATGGGAGTATTGTATTTTGTTTGCAATTGAGATTTGTATCTTTTGTTTCTTTGTCTCTTGTCTCGATCTGTGGACTTGTAGGTACCCAAGATCCCATATATTGATAAAGGCTTGAGGTGATATACTTGGCTAGCGGCGATCTCTTAGGAACCTCAGTGACAGAAAGGGTAGTACGATCTTCGCTTAGCGACCCATTCGGGATCAACAACAACATCACCACTTAAAGCTTTGATCTATGTTTTACACTTAATAATCGTTTGTAACCCGTGGCTTCGGTGTGCACTCGGTTGGATTAAAATTCTATTTATATGTCCGCTGCATCATGGGGGCTCTAGAATATTAGGATGTGTTGCCCACAAGAGATTATCTCCGTTCAAATATTATACATGACTATGCTTATTATTATCTTTTATCCCATATGATGTGCAGTTGTAGGTGGATCTTCAACCCTAGCCTATCGTCATCCATTGATTCAACCCATTATAAAGTAAACTAGGTTGTTCCGGTAAACTAAGGTAAAATAAACAAACAAAGTCTTGTAGATGTGTCCATTTTATTTTCTTTTAGCATTTTTTCCGGGGTTCGATTAAATCTAGGTCTTCTACGGAAAAAGTTATTATACTACATCCGTGAATCCGGATCGAAGGTATCAATACTGCAAGAAGTCCCATGCATGTAGAAGGGAACATATAGTCTATGGGTTCGACATCGTGAAAATCACACGTCTTGAATTTGTCGTTACTTTAACTAGGCTTCTTTCTCGTCTAGAATAATAGACGGATGAATAGTCACATACTTATAAGAGAAAGCGACATAATAACCAAAGTCAAGCATCGTAAAAAATGTCCGATGTTAAAGTATCACAAATTTTTTATGTCACAAAGAATAATAAACTCTTACGCACGCGAGCTGAAAGGTACATTGACGGAAAGTAAAGCTAACAAAAGCTGCTTATTTATTTCAGAGTCTCATACATCCTAGGTTACAAAGACTAACGGTCTAAAAATTAACAGTGACTTAGCTCCATCTGGCATGCTAATGGTGCTATAGTCTAGACCATGCCATAGAAGTGGCTTCCGTGCTGTAGAATATTTCGTGATTGCCGCCAGTCCCTCTGCCTTCCGCTTTCATTCCACCAACGCAGATAGTGTGATCGGCCGCCTAGACGATCTGCTTGCTTGTGTCTTCGGCGTTCTGGTAAGCATACAAAGCCGTTCTTGCAGATGCTCATGCGCGAGAAGCAGTGAGGCAACCTCTCCGTGCTCGAGCTGGCACATTCTTCATTTGAGCTAGATAGGTTCCACATGTTCGGAAACCGAAAATATGTAAACTCATAGAGGAAACAGTCTGAAGAAGGGAAGGATGAGGACACCGCATGCAAGGGAAAAAATGAGAAGAAGGAAGAAGGAGATCAGTTCAAAGCTCGTCATGCTCTAAGCAGGTGAGCGGAAGATAGGGAGATGCACAAAGGCAAGATGAGATGGAGTGCACTGGAGGGAGAGAGCAGCCCTCATGAAGGAATCGAGGGATACCTTCCAACAGAGGCTGATCGCGTCCTTGCTCGGAGGGCGTAGTCATAGGAGCGATCGTCGTAGAAGTCAGCGAACACTCTTTCTCTCCTTCATAGCAGCAAGCGAATGACACCGTCTCATTTTTTGGGAAGAACACATCCGTCGGATCCTCGCCGACAGGAATGCAAGCGTTGTTCTTCACGAAGAACACATACATCGGCACCCGCCGCGGATCACCCAGCCTCGCACGCCAACAAAAAGCCGTCGTAGAAACGAACACCTCGCCGGCGGTGGTACGGCAAGGCGTGTCGCTGCTTGTCTCAAGTCGAAGAGAAAGCGCTGGCAGCGAACCCTCCTTGTTTATGCGATAACAACAAACACACAAGTTTGCCTTCTTCTCGTCATCGGGAACGGAGCCATCATTCCTCACAGGAATTGGCCCGACTGGATTCACAAGCATCGCCGGCACAGGAAGTAGCCCGACCGGCTCTCCCGGCATCCGTGTGTGCGTGGCGACATTGGTATCCTGGCTGCCTCTGCCAGGGCGAGGACTCATGTAGCTAACTCGATCGCAGCCAAAAAATCCATCCTAAGATTAAGTGAACACGGCGATGAATCCCTAGAAAAGATGAAAGCATAAGTCAGTAGAGATACAAGAAAAAAAAAGAAAAAAAATGAAAGACTAAACCTAAAACGACGAAGAATAGAAGAACACATACCGATTACCGAAAAACCGATGAACTCACAACAAGACGACTTTGTTACCTCCAAAAGCAACATGTACAGATAAAAAGCGAAACCGTGTTCAATATGACGTCTTCTATTGTTTCCAATCGTGGCCAATATAGAGAAAAAGAACAGACGCGTTAGATAGGAGCTATGGAAATGAGATGAACAGAAGACCTGAGAGAACTCACTATATACCGTGTGCATTGGACGCGGAGAACATCTGCCCTGTAGCGGCAACCTGGTGTCGCTGGCAGCTCGCGCTGATGCTAGCCCAAGCCAGCACCGGTGGCTATCCGCTCCCCATGGTGAACGCGAGTCGGACGATAATGGCAGCAGACGAACTAGGAGAGACCACAACACTAGAGAAGAGCCATTGGAGAAATATAACAATGTGAAAAGAGTATGTATAAGCAAAAAAAGGATGAGAGCCATTATTTCATGCCGTAAGCCTAGACCTACAACTCTACACGTCTTCCAATACAGATTGGTAACACGCGCATAATGATAACATGACGTGTATCCAGATATGTAGGCACTGATAAGGATCTGACACATGATCATGCCGCGATAACATGTGCGTGTGCACGATGTGGAAGCGCCGAAGCATTCCTAGCCTGACCCCACCAGCTCAGCGATGAGAACTTCCACTGATATCTGGAGTGTCAAACGCGAGAAATCGCATCCGAGGAACATCTCAGATGCCACGTCCACTACCAGATCGTCTATCGGCAGGAAAAGCGTGTGCACGCTGAGAGATAACGCTGCCAGCTCAGCCGGTGGCCGCGAGAACCTGCGATGGTCTATAGACTATGTTTCCAAATAGGCCGTAGGACTCCCACGAGAACACGGGGACGTCTATAGGCTATGTTGCCATCTCGGCCCTCCATGCCAGAATAAGCGTCACCCATCCTCTCCGACGCATCCTATGCTGCAAGATCAGCTCTCCTCTGTGATAACCCGCACACACACTTGCTATGTAAACTGCACGTCGGCTCCTGGCAGGCCCATGTCTGCAATAAACCGTAGCCAGCACGGGCTCATGGTGCCACGTCGGTTCTCGGCGGGCCCCGCCACCCGGCGGGTGCGGAGCCCTGGCGTCCCTTGAATGTCTCCCACAGAACACGGTCCTGCCTGCGAACGTTGACGGCGGGCCTACGGCACACATGCAGTCCACCTTACAACGACGCAGGGTATGACGCCACATAGTATACCCGTCCGCGGTAAGGAATCTTTCGCTCTGGCCCGCAGCGGGACCTGCCTCACGGGATAGTATGTCTCTATTGCAACGTCGCCGCGTGTCCTTTTCGGCGTCCATCCCATGGCCGAAAAGAATCGGGATGACGTGGATATCAGTTTGAGCCAAAACAATCTAACGCTATTATTTACTCTGATTTTTCACACATAATAACAATAAAATAACACACCATGGATCATAATTTTGGGAATGCCCTGCCTAGATGCAACGTTCATATGACAGAGAAAATAAATAAATGTTCTACATGTTCTGTCTATCCACAGAAGAGATAGTCGTGAACCATTTGCCAAATGACAATCTTCATCTTATTAGGAGTACCCCATATCATAGTTACTACCACCAGCACGCTGTGTTGAGAAGAAATATTAGTTTATGTCTCTTATACAGTACCTAATAATTTTGCTCAGATTTTGCAAATACACAAAATCAAACTCATGAATATTTACAAGGAATATAGAAGAGGATAGGGAGAGGCTGGATCGGGAAGAGACTAGGGGATAGGCTAGGGGAGGGCCGGTTGTTCCCCTCCTTCCATAGTTTTAATCTAGCCATAGTTCCTATGGCCGCTGCTTCCCCTCCCACCGTTATCCGACTACACTCGATCTAGGGTTTGGGGCATGGCAGTGGAGGGGAGGGGCATTGTTGCTTCCGCGAGCTTGATCCTAGGGGCGGGGAAGGGAAGAGGAAGAGGGATAGGAGGCAGGGGAAGAGGAGTGTGAGGGGAATACTCACCGGAGGAGCCGTTGGTACCTTGATGTCGGTTGCTTGCGATGTCCTCGTAGGTGGAGAACACACGTCTATTTCCTTTCTCGACCTAGGACAAAATGGTATGTGTGTGGCATCTCTTTCCAAGAATTTCCGAGCCTCCCTGCTTGGAAGCTCACCAGGATAGCCTACGCGGGGGATGGGCGTGCACATAATTGACTTGAGTTTCCAAGCCTCAATTCTATAGCCACCCAAACGACTGAAATTCGACCCAGCCATTTCCAAAAGGCCATTGTCGAGCCCCAATTACGACATCCAAACACTGCACTAGAGAATTAGTACTCACCCTGAAAAGTGGAAACCATCTAGGGTTGTTTTGTATCTTGCTTGGTGTGCGACCAGTTGATAGTTTGATCATCTCTCCTTCAAGCTCTCCAATTGCATACAAGACTTGTTTGAAATAGCAAGCAATGGTCTATGTGGATCACCTAAATGTGTTATGCATCACTCTAAATCTCTTGTTGCGACCCAAAACTTGAAAAAACATAGCAACTTTCTCTTCAACAGAGGTGTAGATGCTATCTTCCAACAATCCGCTTTCTCTAAACCTTTCGATAGGTTTAAATAAAGCTCTTCTCATTCGAAGCATTCGACAACCTATACATCATTGGAGTTGTAAATGTAGTTTACGTTTTCCATCCTCTCATGATCTCGGAACAACATAGGACCATATGTGAGACTAGGATACGTAGCACGCCTAGTTGTTCTCTTGTGAAGCGGCATGATCCAGGTCTAAATCACAACTATGACCGTTGTTGCTTGATATATCAAATCTAGATGGTTGACCTAATCAAATAGATCTATGATGAGTACTCCCTAAATCTACCCTACAACTATCCAGTCACTATGGGGGGTGAATGTTGGGAATATGTCCTAGAGGTAAATAAATTTTTATTCACTATTCTTTGTTCATAATTATAGTTATATTTTTATTCCATAGCTACTCTATGTCTTGATTATGAGAATCAAAGGAAAACTCAAAAGCACGTGTAGAGTTATAAACACCGAGTGTTCCTGGTCTCATGGTCAAGACTGACTCATTGTCAAAGATGATCAAGTTTCCTAGATCATGGTATAATTATAATAATGAGGATACCATTTCAGAATAAGGACAAATTGTTGACTGAACAATGATGTTGAACCGATCCAAATCATATGATCTACTAAAAGATAAGCATTGTCACTTTGTTGTTGGTATATTATTATCGTTGTTACATTACTTTGTCCTTAGACCATGAGGATAAGGAAGGCATGTCCTGATTGCTTCACAACCTCACCTTTCACCGGGTGACCATAACAGTTGTATTTCATATACATTGGAAACTATGACGGGGCACAAGATAGTCCCAAACGGGATTTATACCTCCATCGATGGAGAGATACTCTTGGGACCTTCTAGATATTACGGTATCACTAATAGTCTGTCCAGACAAAGAGTGATGTGATTCACTGGATGCTAGAATATACGCATGAGAGAAAAGAAAGACAAGTCGATAACAAGGCCAACATGGTATAGTAACCAAGAGTTTCATTATGAGGATATCTCATTGTCTTAACTCGATATTATCATGTATTGTGATGCAAAAGTATGTGTGTGTCAATATGGGTGTACAGATACCGCTATTGATCAATGTCTAGAAAGTGTTTGACGGTCATGTCCATGTAACACCGAACATGCGGGGTCAGACGCTTAAGGGATACTGTTCTGTAGAGTATGTAGAGCATATGTGTAGGTGAGAGATGCTCCGAAATGGTTCCCGATCATAGGAAAAATAAATAGAAGGAAACTGGAAATGTTTTGGGTATACATAATAGTTCTAGGAGATAAATGACCAGAGGTGCAGCCCTTCATGGCGGTGGCACATGAGCCTCCATGGCTCACCTAGGTATGGCGCATGGGTTTGCATGGCTCACCTAGGTGTGTTGCATGGCCCCCATGGGCTGCACCAAAACTTTCCGAAATACAATTGTTCATTTATGGAAAGTATCATATTATATCCTTAATTGGGGATCATACCTTTGATCCTACTTTGAGCGCATCACCAACATCATTGTCGACGAACGAACCTCCCCTCCAATGTAGGTGAGTGCTAGATCTATCTCATATCGTGTTCTTGCATAGTTCGATCTTGGTTGTTTGCTAGTACCAGATTTTCCCCTATGTGAACCCCTACTACTAGGAAAATAGCTATAGGTAATCCACATACCCGTGGCGCACATGCTGGGTGATGCCTCACGGGTAAATAGTTGTGACACACCTGTCAGCAGTGCCCCACAGGTATGTCACTTAGTCATGGCGCATGTGCTCCTAGGTGTGCCACGGCTAAGTGTGAGCCATGCAACTTACCCGTGGCGCACCACTATGCAGTGCCTCACGGCTAAGTGTGGCCCGCACCAACTCCACCCTATCAACTTTTTGGTCCTGCAAAAAATAAGAGGAAATGATAAACACTTTGAAAAATAAAATTCTTTCAAATATAGGTAGGTTATGTGATCTAGTTTGTAGGAAAATTAACAAATATGAATTTCGACTTTTTTGCAAAAAAGTCATGACACGATAAAACATCCATAACTTTTGCATACAATGTTAAAAAAAATCTATAATATATCAAAACATGAGCATAGAATTTCCTATCTGATGGAAACCATCAAAGACCATTTACCGATTTTTTAGAATCTCAAAATTCGAAAATAATAAAAATATATACAAAAATAAGAGTTTTTCTTGCCCAATTTTTTTTGAGGTCACTTACCTATGGCGCACCCCATAGTGGTGCGCCACGGGTAAGTTTGGGCAGGTTTAGAAATTCGAACCGACCCAGCCTTCTACCTTCTTTCCATTTACCTTCTCCTCCACCTTCCCCTCCCATTCTTCCTATTCTCCTCTTCTCTCCTCCTTCTCCTTCTTCTTCTCCTCCACTTCTCCTTCTTCTCCTCCCCCTTCTCCTTCTACTCCTCTTCTCCTTCTCCTCCTCTTGTCCTTCTCCTTCTCCTTTCTTCGGCCTCCTTCCTCTAGCCTCCTTGCTCCGACCTCCTCCTTCACCTCCGACTGTGGTGACTATGGTGATGACGACGACGGTGACGCTAACCGCTCCGACAAGGTGATGACAACATCTTCAACGGGGTGTAGCGACTGCTGCGACAACGACAACTCCGACGAGCGGCGCCGATGACCCTTTTCCGATGACAGTGACGATGACAGTGGAGGCGAGATGCAGATGTCCCGCTTTTTAAAAAAAATGAAAATTTTACTCATGGCGCACAGCATACCCCTACACGTGGCATACTAGGTGGTGCGCCACGGCTAACTTTTCATACTCGTGGCGCACCACCTAGTGTGCCACAGCTAAGTTTTACCTATGACGCGCGCCTAGTGGCGCACCCCTAGTGCGCCACGAATGATTAAAACAGGTGCGCCACAGATGTGTTGTTTTCTAGTAGTGTCCAACATAGAAGAGTGTCGTTTACCTCCACCATAGAAGAGCAGTGAGAGGAGACGGGGTCGGAGAAGAAGGAGAACAACCCCTGCTCCAGAAGACAATGATGACCCGATGCGATAGACAAAGAAGTTTAGCTCGTCCTACAAACGACAACGACGATCTGATGTCAACATAGATCTGTGTCCCTCCCAACGTCGATCTCGAAAGGGAAATGGGCATTTTTTTGGTATGTGCAAATTCCGGGAGTTCATCGACTAGAGGAGGTGACACCAGACTTTGCCACAAAACGAAGGCTGAATTTCACAGTCTCTTGCCATCTCGCGCTGAACTCCGTGCGCGGCGTCCCTAAGGGGTTCATAGCAGAAAAAATCCTGACTAGCGTAGTACCAAACTGTCAAGATTTATCTATGTGTAATGCTATAATGGAGAGAGGCTTTGTTAACATATCCTTGTAGACCGAAAGAAGTTAACGTTCATGTGGAACGTGAATGATATAGTCATACTCGTCCGATATCAAGGTCGTGAAGCTCCTCGCAAGTCACCCCTGGTCCTTGCACGACGATCCTGGTGCCACTAATGGCAGCACCCCCGAGGTCTCGCACATGTCGGTGCTCGACGATGACTCCCAGTTCTCTAATCCCCGTCGAGAGTGCGTAAGTAGATCTTTTGGCCGGAATCACTACAACACAATGGTGTGCCATAGGGAAGCAGTCTCCCGCTAGTGCATCCCTTACTTGGGGCCACAGTCGCAAGACACGAGAGAGAGAATTCCCAAGGAAATTTCCTTAGAAATTTATAGGCAAAAAGTGGGCACCCCCAACTACTAAAGTCCCGGGGTGGGACTGAAGGGAGGAGAAGGTGGGGAGGAGGCGCACACATGGGAGGAGGAGGGCCGGCCGGCAGGGGCCGAGTGGGCCCCACGCACGTGGACCTAGACGGGATGGCAGCCGACGGGCCTATCCCGTGCGCCCTCCAAGGCAGCGGCTGCCCCTTGTGGCCTTCCCTCTTGGGTCTTGTTTCCTCTAGAAACTTGGCTCAATAGGGAAGTTGCCCCATCAAATTTAACTAATTAAATGCCCATGCTTTGCCACGTCCGATCAAATTATTATTTTTCTTATTGTATTTTGTAAATATGATGTATGTGAAAATTCATACGTATGGAAACCTCAGTGGCTCCATAGTACTTACTAACATTGAGATTTCACTATCTAAAATTATATGTTGATAAAATATATGGTTAGACGTTGTGTCTCCACTCTCATCTGCTCCCATTAACTAAGATATATTGATGACGCACTTCCGCACAATTATTGCTGTGTAATACTCACCGAATTTTCAAATGTTCCCTCAAGTTTTTTTGGGTAACGTGACACTTTCTTTTTAAATTCATAACAATTAGTTCAGACACGGTCTGGATCAAATCACATTCACCTGCACATCACCAACACCATGCTCAACTAATCTTGTCAAAACATGGGCCGTACTATTACATAATCTACGGCCATGACGCTAAAGCCTTCGTAGCATGGACCAATGCACGAATTGAAGTGTGATCCTTCTCAGCAAAATTCACCATCTTAAGCAGATTCAGACAATCAAAAACATGAAAATGAGAGAGCCTCAGTATGATTTGCATATTACAAACACCTAATTTCTAAAAAATACAAATCAACTATTCTAGTGAAAGTACTAGGGAAAAATAAAGTAAATTAATTGACCGAGTCAGCATTTTTAGTTGGTCCACCGTGAACGCCTCCACAATAGTGCCATAAGAGTGAGACAAGCTCACCCACATTGAAGCTTCTACATCTTGGAGCATAAGCGAGAGAGACCTATAGGTCGGGGTCACTACCCTCAGCTGAGGTGAGGCATATATAGCTCCACAAAGAGTCGTAGCTGCTCCTCATGACTCTTTGATGGCTTAAAATATAGAGCTCGTCGGAAACCCCAAGAGGAAGGTATGATGAGCACATCAGTAAGTTTTTCCTCAGTTATGAAACCAAGGTTATCGAACTAGTAGGAGTAAGGAAACAACTCCAAGGTGTTGCTAGCAACTTGGAATCCTGCACAACACAACCACAGAACTTTGCCCCAACTTACAGTGAGGTTGTCAATCTCACTGGTTTTGCTGAAAACAAAGAATTAAACGTATAGTGTGGAAGATAGTAATTGCTTGTAGAAAATAAACAGTAAATGGTAAACAATAGATGGTATATCAATGGTAAAGGAATGGACTAGGGTCCACAGTCCACTAGAGGTGTTTCTCCTTAAGGTAGTTAACATGTTGGGTGAACAAATTACAGCGAGGTAATTAATAGATTGAGAAAGCATAACAATGCATATACTAGACATCTTGATTGCTATGAGATTTGATTGGGCATTACAACATTATACATAGACCGTAATCCAACTGCATCTATGACTAATAATCCACCTTCAGGTTATCAATCCGAACCCCCTCCGGTATTAAGTTGCAAGCAATAGATAATTACATTACGCATTGCATGTAAAGTAAACAATATGATTGTTCTATGAACAAAGGATTGTTGTTTTCTCCCTAGTACCAACAGCACATCTAGTACCTTAGAGATTTCTGTCACTTCCCAGATTACTAGAGGCATGAACCCACTATCGAGCATAAATACTCCCTCTTGGAGTTGCTAGCATCTAATCAGCCAAGATATTTACTAACAACGGAGAGCATGCAAGATCACAAATAACATAGACATGATAGAATCAATAATCAATCTGAAATAGTATCTCAATATCCATCGGATCCCCGCAAACACAACATGTAAGATTACAAATAGATGATCTTGATCATGAACTGAGCTCACAAGATCTAAACATGATAGCACAAAGGAGGAGAACCAACCATTTAGCTACTATATGGACCCATAGTCCAAGGGTGAACTACTCACGCATCACACCCGAGGCAGACATGGTGATAAAGAAGGCCTCTAGGGTGATCTCTCCCCTCCGGCAGGGTGCCGGGAAGAGCTTCGGACCCCCTCGATCTAGGGATGGAGATGGCGGTGGCTATAGAGTCTTTCCTGGATTTCTGATCGGGTCCTTAGGGTTTTCGTCCCGGGAGGCTTTTATAGGCGAAGGGGCAAGATCGGTGGAGCTCCAGGGGGCCCACACCCCCTGGTGGCGCGCCCCTAGCCACGCGGCCACCAGGTGTGGCCGCCCTGGTGCGCCACTTTGTCTCCCCTTCGGTCTCCGTGTTGCTTTAGGTAAAATATTGACTTTGGCTTTTGTGCCATCCAATTCCGAGAATATTTCTTTACCAGCTTTTTTGAAACCAAAAACAGCAGAAAATAGGCAACTAGCACTGTGGCATCTTGTTAATAGGTTAGATACAGAAAATGTATAAAAATACCTCAAAGTGTGAACAAAACATAAGAAAGTTGATATAAAACAAGCATGGAACATTAAAAAGTATAGATACGTTTACGACGTATCAAGCATCCCCAAGCTTAACTCCTACTCGTCCTCAAGTAGGTAAGTGATAAAAAGAATAATTTTTGAGGTGACATGCACCATCATAATCTTGATCAAGGTATTTGTAAAGCATTGATAGATGGGATCAAACTACTCTAAACATAAGCATGAAAGATAGAGTTCTAACAATAAGACATAGCAACTATGTTGTAACATAAAAAGGTACAAACAAAAGATCATGAATAACAATGCATTGAAAGACGTTTGTTTGTTTGTTTCACATATAGAAAACATAATAAGAGTGGTATTCAGCTTGTCCCTCATGGTATAGCAAAACATAAATGCATAGGACACCTTCAAAGTTCATAAGGGTGACTAGATACAAATAATTTAAGAGCAAGCAATATCAAAGTTATGAATCAATCAAAAAGTTTTGGGACAATGCATATTAAACTAAGAATGACCACTATCCTCTCTTAGTTGGTGCATAAAGATAGAAGATGGAGACTCAACATAAAAGTAAAAAAGAAAGGCCCTTCACAAAGGGAAGCAGGGATTCAAGTTTCATAAAGAGCTTCCAAAAATTATGGTACTTATTAGCTTTCAGCTCTCATTGCCCTTATCATATGCATCTTGAAGTGATTAAGGTTAAAGTGACACAAATATGAGGATATGCTTGACAAGTTATAAGTTGAAAATATCATCCCCGTTGCTTATGAGTACCGAACCTCATGCTACTCAACTTTAGTCACAAGTAAGTTCTTGTCATTGTAAGTACATGTGTATCATAGAGAACCGTCAACAGGGTACCCCTTGCCCCATGATACAGGAGCTATCCCATATCAAAATGACAAGGCAACAGACAATGAGCATCTCAACGATCTTTTTATTTGCTATTTGCATAGGTTTTTATTGAGGATGCTTCATAGAATGCTCACTATGGTTACGCTACAAGTTTCCACCATGATTAGGCATGGATTAGGCTAGCCGCCCAGGCGTTTCCCTAACACACATACAAACTCCATGAGCTTACAAGCTCCCCTTTTATTTCACACCGCCGGGATCCATAAAAAAAGAACATGATATCAACTAAATACTAAGTGCAATGTTGAAAGCGTTCCCCATGGTACATGGTTCTGCTAATTCGAACTTATAAAGTGCAAGCATATAAGCAGCATATATGGACACAATGGTTCAAGTTAAATAAGTGCAAGAAAGTAAAGTGTGCCATCAAGTTCGTGAGAGCTCTAATCACTAATTTTCACATAACAAAAGTTTAATTTGGAAGGTAGATAAAAACATGAATATACTTGGAATGGTGTAACACACCATTCATAGGAATTTATAGTGGACTCTTTGGAATAACTTGGTTTCATTGGGAGTTGGATGCATGAGTGGGACTCATACTTGGTACAGGTGGACTAGCAAAAGACTGGGAGCGACCAACTAAGAGAGCAGTAATGGCCATAATCATGCAAAGCGACAAAACATTATTAATTAAATCATAAAGGGATATTACAAGTCAAAAACTAAATGATCATAGAGGCCAAAGTGACTGGTTCATAGTCTTAACATGGTGTGAGCATGTGCCAAGTCAACCCAAATAAAGCATCAAAGGAGAATACCACAATATTATGCTTTTGTATGCTAAAACAACTCATGATTCTTTCAAGGCATATTAATCAATCTCAATTGTTTGGAACAAGTCATGCTACATCAATAATCACTAAGCATAAGGTTAAATCAATATCAAACATGACATGATAGAGACTAGGCCACAGTCAAAACAATCTCCTTTTGTACCACTTATAAGCATGAAGCTTCCTACTCTTTTCCAACACCAATCAACTTATTGAATGCGGGGGAACAACCAATTTATTTATGCAAAACAAACAAAAGAAAACTAAAACCAAAAACAAATATGCTCCAAGAACAACATAATTGTGCATGAAACAATAAAAATGAAGTGTTTTGAATAAAACCTGAGATTTTTATTGATGAAGAAGGGGATGCCTTGGGCATCCCCAAGCTTTGACGCTTGTACTTCTTGAATATTTCTTGGGTGACACGGGTGGCATCCCCAAGCTTGATATTTTGTCCATACTTCATCTCATCACATTATTCTTCCCTACACTTCAAAATTTCCTTCATACAAAACTTCACACAATCTTCATTAGCAACACTAGTGTATTCAAGATAATAAGTCTTTGGGTTTAGTTTTAACACAAGTAAAACTCCCATTAAAACACAAGCTATTGTAGAAATTCCTTCTAAAATTTCAAGTGATCAAATAGAACTCAACGAGAAAGAGATTAAGAGGAAAATACAAATAATGGTAGAAATCTGTCAAAACAGATCAGCAGGTAAAAACTGATTTTTTTCGAAGACCTTCTGTTGCTCAAATCGAAAAGTGCTAAACTAACGAAAGTTAGATAATAACCTGGGTCATAAGCACAAAAACTTACGCTCAATCCAACGTACAGAGAGTTTTCACAATTTTTTATAGTGAAGCACAAAAAATCTATTTCGGGACATCAATTTTCCCAAGTCTTACTTCTTTCTTATTAGAGGTTATTCTTGCTACAAAAACCACACAAAAAGGATAAGGAGAGGTTATTACTGAAGCAATAACTTCCAAGACCAAAACAAATAAAAAATTACTGAATAAAAATTTGGGTTATCTCCCAATAGTGCTTTTCTTTAACGCCTTTCAGCTAGGCATAGGAGCAAGATTCAAGTATTTTTGAATGAAGAAACATTAAGACCACATTTTGTTTTAATAGGAGAGGCAAAAGGTACCTTCTATCTCTTCTTAGGGAAGTGTTCTATACCTTTCTTGAGTGAGAATTAATATTTAATGGTGCCTTCTTTCATATCAATAATGGCACCAACAGTTCTAAGAAAAGGTCTTCCCAAAATAATGAGGCAAGAAGCATTGCATTAAACATCCAAAACATAGAAATCAACGGGGACATAGGATTGTTAACCATAATAAGAACATCATTAATACTCCCCATGAGTTCCTTTTTAGCATTATCATCAAGTTGGACATCTAAATAACAATCTTCCAATGGTGACAAACAAGCATTTCATAAATCTTTCTAGGCATAATAGAGACACTAGTACCAAGATCACATAAAGCTTTGAGATCAAAATAAATCACTTTCATATTAATGATGGGTTCCCAACCATCTTCTAATTTCCTAGGAATAGAAGCTTTATGTTTCAATTTCTCTTCTTTAATTTTTATGAGAGCATCTATAATGTGTTTTGTAAAGGCCATATTCATAGCACTAGCATTAGGACTTCTAGCAATCTTTTGTAGGAACATAATTACTTCAGAAACATTGCAACCATCAAGATCAAAATCAAAATTACCATCCAAGGTAGTAGAACTATTGTTTCCTTTGGTTTTAGGTGTTGCACAAGGAATGGGGACTTCACATGGTTTGCTAGCATCAACATTGGTGGTGGTAATAGTACAAATACTACTATTTCTAGCAATTTCATGTTCTCTTTCCCACTTAGCATGCAATTTAGCTAACAGTCTAACATTTTCATCAATTCTAACTTGTATGGCATTAGTAGCAGCTAAGGGGTTTCCCATAGTTTCAGGTTTAGCAGCCAATTTCTTAAACAAGGTGGATTGTGCTTCAGACAAAGATGATATATTTTTTTCAGCATTCGAAAGTTTTTCCTCAACAGTTTTATTGAAAGCAGTTTGTTTACTAATAAAATACTTAAGCATGACTTCAAGTTCAGAGGGTGCACTCCTATTATTGTTGTAGGAATTTCCATAAGCATTGCCATTATTGGGAGGATATGGCATATAATTATTACTACCAAAATTATTCCTATAGGCATTGTTGCTAAAATTATTATTTCTAATGAAGTTCACATCAACTTGCTCTTCTTGAGCAACCAAACAGGCTAAGGGAACATGCTTTGGATCAATAAGAGCTTTTCCATTAACAAGCATAGACATAATAACATCAATTTTATCACTCAAGGAGGAGGTTTCTTCAACAAAATTTACCTTCTTACCTTGTGGAGCTCTCTTAGTGTGCCATTCAGAATAGTTAACCATCATATTATCAAGGAGCTTTGTTGTAGCACCCAAAGAAATGGTCATAAAGGTGCCTCCAGCAGCAGAATCCAACAGATTTCTTGAAGAATAATTCAGTCCTGCATAATTTTTATGGATAATTGATGACCCACAAGTATAGGGGGTGTATCGCAGTATTTTCGAGGGAAGTGAAACCCAATTTATTGATTCGACACAAGGGGAGCCAAAGAATATTTATAAGCCTTAACAACTGAGTTGTCAATTCAGCTGCACCTAGAAACAATCTTGCTCACAGCAGTTTATCAGTAGCAACAGTTTTGTAGTAGGAATAGTAAAGTAACAGCAGTAGTAAAAGTAAAGTCAGCAGTAACAATAGCAGTAAACAATAGGATTCGAGTGTGGTAGGCATAGGGATGGATGGACGAGCGTTGCATGGACAATACAATTCACATAGCAATCAGAACATAAGGCAATTGTAGATAAATAAGATAAAGCATCCAAGTACTAGATAATCCTAGGCATGTGTTCCATATATAGTCATACGTGCTCGCAATGAGAACTTGCACAACATCTTTTGTCCTACTAGCCCGTTTACAGCGGGGTCTTAAGGGAACTACTAGCAATTAAGGTGCTCCTTTTAATAGAGCACCGGAGCAAAGCATTAACACTCCGTGCACACATGTGATCCTCACATCAAAGCCATTCCCTCCGGTTATCCTGATTTCTGTCACTTTAGGGCCATTGGTTCCGGACAACAACATGTGTATACAACTTGCAGGTAAGACCATAAACAATACTATCATAATGAATCAATAACTTGTTCAGATCTGAAATCATGGCACTCGGGCCCTAGTGACAAGCATTAAGCATAACAAGTCGCAACAAAGTCATAAAGCACTAATAAAAGATACTAGGCACCATGCCCTAACAATCCGATGCCATTACATGAACAATCTCATCCAATCCCTACCATCCCCATAGCCTACATCGGGGGATTACTCACTCATAGATGGGGGAAACATGGATGGTCAATGGAGAAGCAATGGTGATGATGATGGCGATGATCTCCTCCAATTCCCCGTCTCGGCAGGGTGCCAGAACGGAGTTTCTGGTGCTGTTTCGTGGAATCTGGTGGTGGCGGTGGAGCGGAACTCCTTCTGGAAAAACGTCGAACCCCCCGGAGTTTTTAGGTCAGAAGGCAACTTATAGGTGAAGAGGGAGACCGAGGGGGGGTCCGGGGTGGCCAGAGCACCCCCTGGCGCGGCCTGGGCTAACCCGCGTGACCAGGTGGCCTGGTGTGGACTGGGCCCAGCCCCCCTCCGTCTCGTATTCTGGCTTCGGGATTCTTCTGGTGAAATAGGATTTTTGGCATATTTTTTGGGATTTTTCCTGATAGTTGATTTTCTGCACAAAAAGTAGACACCAAGGTAATGCTGCTGAAAACAGCGTCAGTCCATGTTAGTTGCATCCAAATCACACAAGTTTAGAGGAGAAACAATAGCAAAAGTGTTCGAGAAAGTAGATACATTTTGGACGTATCAACTCCCCCCAAGCTTAGCTTATTGCTTATCCTCAAGCAATTCAGTTGAAAACTGAGTGCGATAAAAGAACTTTCACAAACACATTGCTTCATATGATGTATATATTCTCAGCATGTGATCAACTACTTAGATAATTCATAATAAGGAGTATGCAACTAAGTTTACTTAATAAACACTGCAAGCTATGAAGAGATTCCAACTCAGAAATAATAAGTAGCATGAAGCATAAACATAAGCAACATTACAATGCTCATAACAAGGTATGATAGAGTGGTATCTCGCTTGCCTTTGATTATGAATGCCAAGGCACCACTGAAGTTCAAGGTGAAGACTAGAAGTAAAGATGTCAAAGATACAAGCATCAAAGTCATAACACAAATAATCAAGTTTTGAGACAAGCACATTACACTAAGAATGACAACTATGCTCTCAAGAAAGTGCTCAAAGAATACGTGCAGACTCAACAAGGAAATAAAAAGGTTTTGAATAGTTTGAAAGGCTTCCAAATGCTGAAAGTATGGTACTCGTTAGCTTTGAGCTCTCATTGCCCCTATCATAAGCATCTTTAATATGGTTAAGGTGAAAGTGAGGTCCAATCTGATTTATATGCTTGACAGACTATAAACTGGAAATCCCATGTCCCTTGAGTATGAGGGCCGCTCCTCATGCTACTCAACTTTAGTTACCAGTAAGTTCTTGTCATCGTAAGTACGTGCGTATCATAGAGAACCGCCAACGGGGTACCCCTTGCCCGATGATACGGAAGAATCCCCATATCAAAATGACAATGCAAGCAGACAATGAGTACCTCAGCAATATTCTTATTTACCATGGGAAAATGGTGCTTTTTTCTCTCTTTCCTCTTTTCTCAAATCTCTTTTTTTCCTTTTCTCAATAGCTATCTCTCTCTCTCTTTTATAAGAAGAATGCTTTATAGATATCATTATGGTTATGCTGCAGGTTTCCACCATGACGGCATGGATTAGACCGGCGGCCCAAGCGTTTCTCTAACACACATACATAACTCCATGACCTTACAAGCTCCCCTTTTATTTCACACCGACGACATCCGCAAACAAAATAGCATGGTATCAACTGGGTATATATTTACAAGCGCTGAAAGCGTTCCCCGTGACAGCACGGTTCTGCTAATCCCCAGCCTATAATTTGCAAGCATATAACTTTCATGGACAATCACAATGGTTCAGGTTTATTAAGTGCAGGAAATAAAGTGTGCCATCAAGTTCGTGAGAGCTTTACTAACTAACTTTATCATAACAAGCAAACATTTTATTCGGAAGAAAACAAGGCATACTAAATATGCACGGAAGTAGCAAATGACGCTAATAGGTAGGTATGGTGGACACTTTGGTAATATTTGGTTTTAGGGAGCTGGAAACATGAGTAAAACATACTCAGTGGAAGTGAAGGCTAGCAATAGTAAGGGAGCGACAAACGAGAGAGCAATAGCTGTCATAATCATGCTTGCAACAAAACAGGACTAATCATGGCATGAAAGTGATTCAAGATCCTCAAGGCAAAATAATTCATCAAGGCTTAACTGATTATTTCAGTCATATGCATGCGTGAGCATGTGCCAAGTCAATTCAAATGAAACAATTAGAGGAGGATACCACGGTGTCATACCAAGTTATGAATAGAGTAATGCAAACAAACATTCATATGACATGCTACAAACTATTAGCAAGATGGGACTAATCATATGAAAGCAAGAACTAGTAAGCATCCAAAGATAACATACACCCTACACGAACAGACTAAGCATTCCCACAATGATGAGTATATGTACAAAAATGAAAACAAATAGAGTTCGTTACCAGCCTCTTACCACACCTCAAGTTGTCATTAATCCTCATTATTGCTCTTCACTTGTGTGGCTTGAATAATAATATGAAACTAAACTCCACTGAGGACTGCTGAACCCTGCAACAAACTCACAAAGCCAAATAAGAACGACAAATATTTTTGGTGTTTTTGATTTTTAAAGCAAGAACCAAAAAGGAAAAACAAGCAAAGCAAAATCTTTTGGGTTTTTCGAATAGTTCAAACAAAGAAAAAAGGGAAAAAACAAACCAAGGCAAAAAGAAGAAGAAGCAAACCAAAGAAAAACAACAAAAATATTTTTGGTCTTTTTGTGTTTTTAGAAAGCAAAAGCAAAGAAAGAACGAAAACTAAAAAGAGAACGAAACATGAATATACAAAGTACCGATGCAAAATGATATAGAGATGAGTGTGGTGTCGGCGTACCTCCCCCAAGCTTAGGCTTTTGGCCTAAGTGGGCATTAATCCATGTACGAATAAGGGTTCCAAGCAGGCGGGTCATGATAAGAATGATCGTAGTTGAGCCCGTGGGAAGAAGAAGCAGCTCCCCAATCATAAGCAGGTTGCTGATATGAAGACTCCCCCTCATTCGAGGGCTGGACCAAATCATCTGTGACCTCCCTTCTAGTATCCTGCTCCTGTTGGGAGAGCTCTCCCAGGTACGTGTCAAGCTCCTCCTCAGTGAGGGACCATCCTACCCTGTTATCAAGGTTAAACAAAACAGGTGTAGGCAAAAGAACAACACGCTCGGACTTGCTCTTTCTCCAACCAGCTTTGAGAAAGGTTATTTCATAAGATAGCTCACTCACACTAGCCCACGAGGAAACAAATTTATGTTGTATCATGGAATTAAGATCAAGCCTTTCTATGGGAAACTATAGGTCTATATGATGAGGCACTAAACCATGCAATGCTAGTAAACGAGAATCAAGGAGGCCCCCACAAATTCCACCTTTCTCGCGGTTGGTGGCAAGACGGAAAGCTATCAAAGCACCCAAGTTGTAAGACCTATCTCGTTTAAGAGCAGCAGAGATAAATGCTAGATCATAAGAGGATAACTTATTGGCAGTTTTCCTAGCAAGAACACACTTGACAATAAAGTAGGCAAAGTAGCGAATGGAGGGGAGATGAATGTTACGGATTTTTCCACTCTCCTTTGAGAAGTTGCTCCCTTGGAAAATTTCTGCGTATAAATCCATGAGTGGTGCAGGTTGCTCTTTAATCCTTGTACATGATCCCCATTGAGGTACCTTAATAGATGGTTAGATTCACAAATTGACAAGGTTCATCTTCCAAAAAGTGCTCCGACCCTGCATTAGAAACCAAAGTGTGGAAATCTTGGAGAATTCCTACAGCTCTCCTGAACTCAGAGCATGGGTAAATGGAAGGAAAACCTTCCTCCTCCCGGTGAACCTTCATAACCTCAGGCACCCATAGTTCATGTTGGTTTAGTTGATGCTCATTCATCTTCTATTCTGAAATTTAAACACCTATAAAACAAGTGATTGCAAAGTGAATATAATGAAGGGTACTACTCATAGGGACTTGTAAGAGGCCTAAACATGCATCAAAACTATATCTCTAAACATCAAAGAAGCATACAAGCTCTCATAACTTGTCACCTACAGCAGAAAAATACTCAAGATATAATCCACTAAACACAAATCTACTTGGACAAGGGGAGGAGTCACATACCAGGGAACAAGTGCTCCAAATTTCAGCAACAAAGATGGGTTGAGCAAGGAGATCCAAAAAATCGAGAGCAAGCACAACAAGAACGCGATTTTGATCAATGAACTGAAGCTTACTCAGGAGAGAGAAGAAAGTGGCAGGTGAGAGAGTTAGTGGAGGGCCAGGAGTGGCCCACACCATGGAATGGCGCCACCTAGGGCAGGCCGTGCCACCAGGTGGTGAGCCTGCCTGGTGGGTCCCCCGGTACCTTCCAGGCACTACACTGCCCCTTTTTTCACGTAATAATTTAATATGAATTTTCTAGAATTTTTCGAGACACTTTATTTTTGGTCATTTTTCAGGTATAGAAGAATGATTTTCTGACAGACTGATTTTTTTGGAATGAGACAAGGACAAAACAAAGCTAGAACTACAGAAGTTCTAAGACACTCTAACATGCAAGTAACTAACAGCAAAAAGGAAGACTAAATGAAAGCAAAACTAGAATGGATAGAATAAAAATAAACGGAGATAGTCAAAGTGAAAACATTGTTGTGTTCAATGAAATCCTTTTGTTAACAAGGTTGATCAGGTCTTGTTACCAAAACAATTATATATGAGACAAAACTTTGTATTCCACTAATGATTATGTTACCTCAACCTTGATAGCAATGGTCCCAATCAAAATAGTTTCAAATCTTTCTCTTAGTGTGGGACAATATATTTCTCCAACTTGAATGCCCTCAACATGTTCAATTGAATTCAAACCATAAGTCCTTTCAATCTTCTTGGGGAAATAGGCAGTATGTTCCTTGTCATTAACATTAAAGGTCACCTTTCCTTGATTATAATTAATAATAGCTCCTGCAATATTAAGAAAATGTCTCCCAAGTATAATAGACATATTATCATCTTCAAGCACAACAAAATCAGTTAATATCAAGCAATTATGAGCCACTTGAACAGGGACATCCTCACATATGCCAACAGGAATAGTGGTAGATTTATCAGCCATTTGCAAAGATATATCAGTTGGTATTAATTTTTCTAGTTGAGGCCTCTTATAGAGAGAGAAAGGCATAACACTAACTCTAGCTCCGAAATCACACAAAGCAGTTCTAACATAACTATTCTTAATAGAGCAAGGGATAGTTGGAATCCCTGGGTCTCCAAGTTTCTTAGGAACCTTACCATTAAAGGAATAATTAGCAAGCAAAGTAGAAATTTCTTCATTAGGGATCTTCCTTTTATTCGAGACAATATCCTTCATATACTTTGAGTAAGGAGGCAATTTAATAGCATCAGTCAAAGGAATTTGCAGGAATAAAGGTTTCATCCACTCACAAAACTTATTATAGTGTTCATCTTCCTTTGACTTGTGTTTCTTATCAGGGAAAGGCTTAGGTTTTTGGACCCAAGGCTCTCTTTCACTACCATGTTTCTTAGCAATAAAATCTTCTTTAGTGTATTTAGTATTCTTAGTGTGCTTTTCAGGTTCTTCTTCAACTTTTTCTTCATTTGGAGCTTCATTTTCTTCATTACCACTTTCAGTTTCAGCATCAGAGACAGATATACTATTAGGATCTATAGCAGGTTCAGAGGGTTCTACAATAGTTTTATGTTTCTTTTTCCTTTTCTTATGAGTAGAGCCACTATTTTTAGCTTGTTGAGAATCCTGCTCAATTCTTTTGGGATGCCCCTCAGGATATAGAGGATGTTGGGTAGCAGCGCCACTTCTAGTTCTAATTTCATAAGCATGTTTTTCTTTAGCAGCATTCACTAGCAAGTCTTTCTGCACTTTAATGAGTTGATCTATTTGAGTTTGAAGTATTGGAAAGTGTTTAACAATCATTTTAACATCATTAGAGGTTCTTTCCACAATATCTTTTAACTCAACAATAGCTCTAGTGTTTTCCATTAGATGATTTTGCTTAACAATAAAGATATCGAATTCTTCTAAGCATTGATCGGGAGGTTTAGAGTAAGGGACATCACCTTCATCAAAGTGTTGGAGAGAGTGTACCTCAATAGTGGATGAGTAGGGGATAGGCTTACATAATTCTTCTATAGGAGGTAAATTCTTGACATCTGCAGCTTTAATTCCCTTCTCCTTAAGACATTTCTTAGCTTCCTTCATCACTTCATCATTTAATTCAATAACTCCCCTCTTCTTTGATGTTGGAATAGGCACATGAATAGTTGGTTCAGGTATGATCACTTCAGGTATAGCTAGTTCAGGAGGAGTCCAATCTTCATAATTCTTGCTTATTTTAGCCATTAATTCCTCAGCTTCCTTGGGAGTCCTATTCCTGAAAACACAATCAGCACAACTATCTAGGTATGTCCTAGATTCTTTAGTTAGTCCATTATAAAATATATCAAGAAGCTCATTCTTAGGTGATGGACTTCCAGCCTGTGCATGAATCAAAGCACAAAACCTTGCCCATGATTTGCGCAATATCTCTTTTTCTCCCTATTTAAAATCAAAAAGTTCCTGCAAAATAGCATGTCTAGCACTACGAGGAAAATATTTTTGCAGGAAAGTACTAATCAAGCAATCAGGGATATTAATAGATATAGGAGGTAAATTACTAAACCAAGTTTTAGCTTCTCCTTTCAGTGAAAAGGGGAAAATCTTAGCAACAAAGTAAGTACGCATCTTAATGTCATCAGAAAACAAGCCACTCATGGTGGAGAGTTCATTCATATGTGCTACCGCACTTTCATTCTTAGTCCCACAAAAAGGTTCTTTCTCAACAATAGCTATGTAAGATAGATTGAGAGAGAAATCATAATCTTTATCTTTAATGTTTGTGGGAGTAGCAGCAAACTTAGCAATAGGAGACAATCTGGGTCTAATAGTATGCCTCTCAAGGAGATTCTTAGCAGCGCTCCTATCATGGGTGTTTTTACATTCTTTAATAAATTCATCGGTCATCTCAACATAACCATCTTCAATATCATAACTTTCACTAGACTCAGGTGAACTAACAGGTGTAGTAATAGTGTCTTCATTAGGAGTTTCAGTATTTCCAGCTATAGTTCTAGCAATCGTAGCATCTAGGAAAGGACCTAATGAACCACTCTTATCAAGCACAGTAGAAGCAACATCATAAGTATCAGAAGTTTCAGATTCAGCAGTAGTAGCAGTGTGTGTATCATGTGTATGTGGTGGTGTAACGAGCTTACTCATAACAGATGGTGAATCAAGAGCAACAGAGGTGTTTAAAACCGTACCTCTTCTTGTAGTGGATGGTAAAATAAGAACCTTGCCATCATGAGACTTACCCATGATGGATGGATAGCAGCGAACAATAGAGAATCCAAGTGAACTTGATAAATAAAGCTATGCTCCCTGGCAACGGCGCCAGAAAATAGTCTTGATGACCCACAAGTATAGGGGGTGTATCACAGTATTTTCGAGGGAAGTGAAACCCAATTTATTGATTCGACACAAGGGCAGCCAAAGAATATTTATAAGCCTTAACAACTGAGTTTTCAATTCAGCTGCACCTAGAAACAATCTTGCTCATAGCAGTTTATCAGTAGCAACAGTTTTGTAGTAGGAATAGTAAAGTAACAGCAGTAGTAAAAGTAAAGACAACAGTAACAATAGCAGTAAACAGTAGGATTCGAGTGCGGTAGGCATAGGGATGGATGGACGGGCGTTGCATGGACAAGACAATTCACATAGCAATCAGAACATAGGGCAATTGCAGATAAATAAGATAAAGCATCCAAGTACTAGATAATCCTAGGCATGTGTTCCATATATAGTCATACGTGCTCGCAATGAGAACTTGCACAACATCTTTTGTCCTGCTAGCCCGTTTACAGCGGGGTCTTAAGGGAACTACTGGCAATTAAGGTGCTCCTTTTAATAGAGCACCGGAGCAAAGCATTAACACTCCGTGCACACATGTGATCCTCACATCAAAGCCATTCCCTCCGGTTATCCCGATTTCTGTCACTTCGGGGCCATTGGTTCCGGACAACAACGTGTGTATACAACTTGCAGGTAAGACCATAAACAATACTATCATAATGAATCAATAACATGTTCAGATCTGAAATCATGGCACTCGGGCCCTAGTGACAAGCATTAAGCATAACAAGTCGCAACAAAGTCATAAAGCACTAATAAAAGATACTAGCCACCATTCCCTAACAATCCGATGCCATTACATGAACAATCTCATCCAATCCTTACCATCCCCATACAGCGGGGGATTACTCACTCATAGATGGGGGAAACATGGATGGTCGATGGAGAAGCGATGGTGATGATGATGGTGATGATCTCCTCCAATTCCCTGTCCCGGCAAGGTGCCAAAACGGAGTTTCTGGTGCTGTTTCGTGGAATCTGGTGGTGGCGGCGGAGCAGAAATCCTTCTAGAAAAACGTCGAACCCCCCGGAGTTTTTAGGTCAGAAGGCAACTTATAGGCGAATAGGGAGACCGAGGGGGAGTCTGGGGCGGCCAGACCACCCCCTAGCGTGGCATGGGCTAGCCCGCGCGGCCAAGTGGTGTGGCCTGGGCCTAGCCCCCCTCCGTCTCATATTCTGGCTCCAGGAGTCTTCTGGTGAAATAGGATTTTTGGCATATTTTCCGGTATTTTTCGTGATAGTTGATTTTCTGCACAAAAAGTAGACACCAAGGCAATTCTACTGAAAATAGCGCTAGTCCGCGTTAGTTGCATCCAAATCACACAAGTTTAGAGGAGAAACAATAGCAAAAGTGTTCGGGAAAGTAGATACGTTTTGGACGTATCAATAATCATCCGAGTAGTCAGTCCATGAGTGGGACAATTCTTTACCAAATATTTCATTCTTTTCCAAGCTTGAACAACTTGTTCGTTATCAAATTGTTTACATTTCATTATTTCACTTCTCATAGATATAATCTTAGCAGGAGGATAGTATTTTCCAATGAAAGCATCTTTGCATTTAATCCAAGAATCAATACTATTTCTAGGTAGGGATAGCAACCATTCTTTAGCTTTTCCTCTCAAATAGAAAGGAAACAATTTAAGCTTAATAATACCTCCATCTATATCCCTATGTTTTTGCATTTCACAAAGTTCAACAAAGTTATTAAGGTGAGCATCAGCATCATCAGTACCAGCACCAGAGAATTGTTCTTTTATAACAAGATTGAGCAAAGCAGGTTTAATTTCAAAGAAAGCAGCTTCAGGAACAAGTGGAGCAATAGGTGTGCACATGAAATCATTGTTGTTTGTGCTAGTGAAGTCACACAACTTAGTGTTTTCAAGAGTAGTCATTTTTTCAAGATTAAAGCAAGCCAACAGAAATAGAAACTAATATTTTTTGTGTTTTTTATAAAAAGAAACAAGCAAACAAAGCAAAAATAAACTAAGCAAAACAAAAACAAAGTAAAGGGATTGGTTGTGAGAGACTCCCCTTGTGAAGCTGTCCTTAACTCCCCGACAACGGCGCCAGAAAAAAGGCTTGATGGCTCAAAATATAGAGCTCGTTGGGAACCCCAAGAGGAAGGTATGATGCGCACCGCAGCAAGTTTTTCCTCAGTTATGAAACCAAGGTTATCGAACCAGTAGGAGTAAGGAAACAACTCCAAGGTGTTGCTAGAATCTTGGAATCCTGCACAACACAAACACAGAACTTTGCCCCAACTTATAGTGAGGTTGTCAATCTCACTAGTTTTTCTGAAAACAAAGGATTAAACGTGATATCTATGCACTTCTATTCTTGTAGACAGTTGTTGGGCCTCCAAGTGCAGAGGTTTGTAGAACAGCAGCAAGTTTTCCCTTAAGTGGATCACCCAAGGTTTATCAAACTCAGGGAGGAAGTGGTCAAAGGTATTCCCTCTCAAGCAACACTGCAATCAAGATACAAGAAGTCTCTTGTGTCCCCAACACACCCAATACACTTGTCAGGTGTATAGGTGCACTAGTTCGGCGAAGAGATAGTGAAATACAAATGGTAAGGATATAAGACAATGGTGCGAGAAAATAGCTTGATGGTGTGGAAAAGACTAAAGGCAAACTGAAATAAAGATAGAAGCAAGCAAACATGTAATAGATCTAGTAGCAAACGGTGTTTCGGTGCTTAGAAACAAGGCCTAGGGATCATACTTTTGCTAGTGAACACTCTCATATAAATATCTTCTCTTCATGATACTACTCTTAAATACTCTCCGGTTGGACACTCTAATTGATGGTAGGGCTATAACAGCACACCCCAAAGTAAGCCTTTCCCATCTAGAAAACCCCACACTATCACCTTGAGCACTAGATGGTTCCAACAAACACCACAATTTCATAGAAACATCCAACGCCAAATATAACTCATAACAAGTATTTGTAATCTCTAGCCTAAGTGCCACCATGGTGTGCACGCTGTCACTTTCACACACATGGGGAGAGCAGAGATCTATTAAAGCACTTGAGTAGCAAGGTATATCTATAGATTACAAGCTCATGGTCACAATATGATCATGCACAGAAAGAGAGATGACCACATAGCTACCGGTAGAACCCTTAGCCTCGAGAGAGAACTACTCCCTTATCATCATGGGAATCACCAATGGTGATGGAGATGGTGGTGCACTACAAGGAATGTGCTAACTAGTGACCCCAAATATTGGTCATAGAAAGGTCATAGTAATTCATCTATGACCTTTCTATGACCAAAAACAGTAGGTCACATAGCGAGGGTCACTATAGACACCTAACGACCTTTTTTTAAATTGGTCATGGACTATTATGACCAAAATAGATGGTCATAGTGTCTATGACCAAAATTTTGGTCATGGCATTCTGGTCTGTCCACGTAGGCCAATCTGACGTGGAATCTGACGTGGCAGCAAATTCAGCCCAATCCAATTTAATGCTTTACATGGGCCAAACCCAACAATTCTAGCCTTTTGGTTTCTATGTGTAGCTTTTACTGTCCAGTTATTTCATGGGCCAAGCCCAAAACTTTAGAACGGATATTTTTAATTTCTGGTGTTTTATTTCGCCCTAATATTTTCGTTTTTAATTTTATTTCATAGTAGGTCCCACATGTCAGATGGGTCCTACCGGTCAGTACCAGTTTCCTACTGGTCTGACATATCATGTATAAATTCCACACAGGTCCCACTAGGCAACATTTCATATAGATTCAATTTCTCACAGATACAATCAAGTTTTAGTTCCCACGATTTGACAGTAAACAACAAATAACTGTTTGATTGTTATCAAACAATATTTGGATAAAAGCAGTACATTACAGAATCATAGACAATACAAAGGTATCATGCTTAAAGTACATTACAATCATTCAACTGTATATTACATTACAATCATGGATAGTACATTACAGAATCATGCAACTTTTGGCTACAAATCAACTGAGATGAACGATCTTGACCTTGACTCCCCCAGCTCCAAGCAACTTCCAGCACACCAGCTATAGCCTATCAAACATGCATAGAAACAAACAGGAAGACAAATTAACAAGCGTATGAGAGATAATCAAATGCATAAACTCTTAAACATAAGAGTGCGTTTGTTGCTGGTTGCTATAGTTAAGGTTTTCATCTAATTGATTCATTTAAGGAGTATCACAGATGCAAACACAAGTGCCTGTAGCTAGCATGAGTGTAAGTAGAATATAGAACTTGAACCCAGCCCAAGATATCAGAAGTGTACCCAGCATGTAGCTAGCATGTGTGTACCCAACCCAAGATATCAGAAGTGCATGAATAAAGTACCCTAGATAGCTAACAAAAATAGAACTTGAACAAACTCGTCCCCGATCAAAATCTTCTCTCTCACACACGTACAATTACATCAGATCAGACCAGACATACACTTAGGCTGCCTTTTATGCAAGTGTAGCGCGAGGTAGCAAAGCATGCAGCAGGAGGATCACTTAGGCTGCCTTTTATTCATTAATCCTATGTACAGATCTACCTAAAACACAACAATGCTACCAATGAGATAATTGAAGCTATCAGTTAAGAAAAGTTCAGTATTTACACTATAGACATGTGGAACAGAATCTACCGCACATACGGGCTAGACACTATCTTATATATGCCAAATCACGGACAACCAGCAGCAAGAAAGCGTAAACGCATTTCAATCTCATGTCTCAAATTCTAGACTAACAGAAGCAGCAAGTAGACTTCACATGAGTTCGGCCATTTTATCTATCATGCGAACACCAACATAGTAGGTACAATGAGTAGGTACAAGCAGGAAGCTAGTTCATTCTGCGTAGATTGCTACCTAGAGATGATATAGATATGTCCAGGTAAAGAAAAAATATAATGAAGCAAAATAAAATGGAAACCAAATGCTCCTGGATATTCCAGGACCTCAATCTTGGACGCGTCCAAGGTCAAGGGTAGCGAGTGATGCTGATTTGATCTTTAAAAAGCAGTGTTGGGTTTCTTGAATCACTAAAGATCAACTAACTTTGAACTGGCCCAAATCAGCTCTTATAAGCACAACCAGCCATCATACCAATACAAGACCCTCTTAAATAAGAAGAAGAACTAAAGGTCTAGACAAAGCCCACACTAGATAAAAAAATTGTCTTAACGTTAACACTGAAAGTCAAGTAAACAAATCCCAACAAGTAGATGATGCCATTATCTTTTGGTTTAAGGAAACAGAAACTCACATAAATTTTGCTCGCTAACTTCAGCATAGTCCTTGACACACATGTGGAGATTGTCAGCCTCTTATAATACCATCAGTTGTAGGTCCAGGTGCTGAACGCCACCATCTAGAAACTCACATAAATTTCACTCGCTAACTTCGGTAGAGTCCTTGGCACACATATGGAGATGGTCAGCCTCTTCTAATTCCATGAGTTGCAGGTCCAGGTGTTGGACCCCATCATCCAGGAATAGCATGTTACCCTGATCATATTACGTGCAACCATGTAAGATAAGGCGTGTTTACATGAATTCATTTACAACAAATACAATTGAAGGTTAATTGCTAGTTAAGCTATTTTTTTGGACATTTAAATGATATAAGAGATAATGATTAATAGAAGTGTATAGAGCATAGCTCATGTGATATTCAAAATGTACCCAAGAGCGACAATTCAAGAGAAATGCAAGCTATAAGCAAAACAATCACACGTTCTGACTGGGTAAGCTATAATGCAAACTAATTAAGTAAATTATATCCCCCACGAAATATGCACTAGCTAAAGCTAACAGAGCGACTAATGCGACAATTGCATCAGACCATACAAGCATCAGTACCAAAACCTAACCCTAGTACATTATGGGGAGGTGGCCAATAGCAGCATGACAGATTCATGGTAACATATATGCATGCAAGTTCATGGAATACTAAACAAAACTATCTATCTTGGAATATACAAGAATACCAAATGCATAGGGAAGCTAGAAAGATACAACAAGAGTGTGTACATTCATGATAGGTGCGGCATCCATAGACTGATACTTGAACTATAGAAGCTTGCCATCAAATATTATTCATATATGAATCTTCTAGCAAGGTGACTTTATACTACTATCTCACAAGACATCACCTGCAATAGTACCTCTTCAAGAAACCGACGCACAAGTATAAGTGGAATGTTCTGACATGTAGTGAGTCCACAAGAGCATGATCTGATCAAAACTGAACTCCCTGTAATCCATAATACATTGGAGTAATTGGAACTTAGAAGAGAAAGGGACCGCTAACTGATTTTTATTCAATTTAATAAATGTGTCACTATATAGCTCACTGAATAAATCTAACTCTTATGTAATTAGTGTTTGTCAACCAAAATGTTTTTTAATTCAACCAAAATAATTTAAAACAAGTTATATATGATTTTCTACACACAAGAGCATAAAGATTTAGACTTGAGTTTACTCGAAACTTGAGGAATCAGTAATTTACCTAGTATAGGGACGGATCAGGAGTAGACTGGAAGCAGTAGAGCTCCTGGGACAAGTTGGGGATGTCGATGGTGTGGTTGTGGATGCGGTCGTGCCCTACTCTTGTAGTTTGGCCCGTCGGTGATGCAGATACGGACAGCTTATCGTTGTAGGTGCTGCCGATGGCATTGAGGAGGTCAATGGTGAGCGTGATGGTGTAGACGTCGATGCCGTTGGCCCCTGCGTAATGCGTGTGTAGCTCGTTGCACCAGCCGACGAGGCCCATCCTAGGCTCGGCGATGGGCAAGCATGACAGCGCAGACGCCAATGACGTTGGCCCTGCATACTCCGTGTGTAGCTCGTTGCAGCAGCCGACGAGGCCCTGCCTAGGCTCGGCGATGGGGTTTGAATTCCCCGAGGACAGCGAAGAAGTCAAAAACACCCACCTGCACGAGCCGCCGTGTAGAAGCAGGGATCTGGCGATGGTGCAAGGTTCCGAGGAGGGTTCGGGTAGTGGCACTGGTGGTTGGAGGATTGAGGAGAATGCGTATGCCCCAGATGGAGAGGCGGCGACGTGAGAGGATTAGGGCGACTGTGGGTGGAGGATGGCGTTGATCGTGGGAGGGGGAGGAAGGCAGCAGCGTGGATTGGATCTGGGGAGGACGGGAGGTAGAGGCGTGCGATGCAGGAGATGGTTAGGGTTTGTAGGGGATAGGTCAAGATCCTACGTGGAGTGGCGGCAGTGTCTATGTTTGGGGAGTGGAAGCCAAGATGCCATGTCATGGATTCGCGCCAAAACTGATCCGGAACGAAATCTCGTCCGTCCATTCTGCTCTGATCCAACGGCTCTCCTAGCATCTTAGCTTTATTAAAAACTCTAAAGCAGTGTTACTCGTCTATGACCATTTCGTGTTAGGAAATCATGACCTTCTTGACATAATTGGTCGTAATATTTCCAGGCTTGGACCTTCCCAAATGTCTTACGACCAGTTGGTTGAGAATGGTCACAGATTTATGATGAAAAAACCCAAGGTCGTTAAGAAAAGGTCACTAGTAAGCATATTTCTTGTAGTGGTGGAGATCAATGGAGATGGCTCCGGGGGCACTTCCCCATCCCGGCAGGGTGCCAGAACAGAGACTTTCTGTCCCCCGAATCTCTCCTTCGGTGGAAGCGGCGCTGTGGAACTTTTTGTGGCTGGAGGCTTGATGATCTAGGGTTTATGCCTCGGGAGGCTTCTTATAGGCCAGGGGGCCCACACCATGCCATGGCGTGGCCTGGGGGGACCCGCTCCATGGGGTGGTGTGGCCACCCTGTGGCCCCTCTCTGACTCTCCTTCTGGCTCCGTGAGTCTTCCAGGAAAATATCAACTTTGGCTTTTGTCCGGTCCAATTCCGAGAATATTGATTTTCTGACTTTCCTGGAACCAAAAACAGCAGAAAATAGGCAGCTGGCACTGTGGCTCTTGTTAATAGGTTAGTCCAAGAAATCATATGAAAAGTACTCCAAAGTGTGGACAAAACACAAGAAAGTAGATAGAACTAAGCATGGAACATCAAAAATTATAGATACATTTGCAATGTATCAACATCCCCAAGCTTAACTCTTGCTCGTCCTCGAGTAGGTAAGTGATAAAAAGAAAGAATAATTTTTGAGGTCACATGCACCATCAAAGACTTGATCGACGTATTTGTAAAACATTCAAAGTTGGGATCATATTACTTCAACATAGCATGAAACACAAAGTTCTAGCAATAAGACATAGCAACTATGTTGCAACATGAAAAGGCACAAACAAAAGATTCATGCATAAGAATGCTTTGCAAGACATTTGTTTGTTTCACATAAAGAAAACATAGCATAATAGTATTCAGCTTGTCCCTCATAGAGTAGCAAATATAAATGCATAGGACACCTTCAAAGTTCATAAGAGTGACTAGATACAAATAGTTTAAAACAAGCAATATCAAGTTATGCATCAATCAACTTGTCTTGGGACAATGCACATAGAACTAAGAATGACCACTATGCTCTCAAAGTAGGTGCATAAAGATAGAAGGTGGAGACTCAGTATAATGGTGGAAGAAAGGCCTTCATAAAAGGAAGTAGAGATTCAAGTTTCATAAAGAGCTTCCAAAAATTATGGTACTTATAGCTTTCAGCTCTCATTGCCCCTATCATAAGCATCTTGAAGGTGATTAAGGTTAAAGTGAACAAACTATGGTGTACATGCTTGACGAAGTATAAGTTAGAAATCTCATGTCCCTTGAATACGAGGGTCGCTCCTCATGCTACTCAAGTTTAGTCACCGGTAATTTCTTGTCATCGTAAGTACATGTGTATCATAGAGAACCGCCAACGGGGTACCCCTTGCCCGATGATATGGAAGAATCCCCATATCAAAATGACAAGGCAAGCAGACAGTGAGCATCTCAGCAATCTTCTTATTTACCATGGGAATATGGTGCTTTTTTCTCTCTTTCCTCTTTTCATAATCACTTTTTTTCTCTTTTTGTTTTTTCTCAATATAGGACTCTTTTTTATAAGAAGAATGCTTCATAGACAGCTCATTATGGTTACGTTGCAGGTTTCCACCATGTCAGCATGGATTAGACCAGCAGCCCAGGCATTTCTCTAACACATATACATAACTCCATGGACTTACAAGCTCCCCTTTCATTTCACACCGGCGACATCCATAGACAAAAGAGCATGATATCAACTAGGTACAAGTACCAAGTGCAATGTTGAAAGCGTTCCCCATGACAGCATGATTCTGCTAATTCCCAACAAATAAGTGCAAGCATATACAACATAGACGACACAATGGTTCAAGTTTATTAAGGCCAAGAAAAGTAAAGTGTGCCATCAAGTTCGTGAGAGCTTTAATAACTAGTTTTCTCATAACAAGTTTAATTTGGAAGGTAAACAAAAGCATGAATATACTTGGAATATCCTAAGCTAGTAGGTAGGTATGGTGGACTCTTTGAAATAACTTGGTTTAGGGAGTTGGATGCATGAGTGGAACTCATACTTGGTTGTGGAGGCTAGCAAAAGACTGGGAGCGACAAACTAAGAGAGCAATAATGGCCATAATCATGCAGAGCGACAAAACATCATTGATCAAAGCATAAAGTGATACTACAAGTTGAAAACTAAAGGATCATAAAGGCTATGGTGACTTGGGATAGTCATAACATGGTGTGAGCATGCGCCAAGTCAACCCAAATAAAGCATCAAAGAAGAATACCACAATACTGTGCTTTAATATGCTAAAACAACGCATGATCCTTCCAAGGCACATTAAGCAATCTCAATTGTTTATAACAAGTCATTCTACAGCAAAGAATACTAAGCATAAAGCCAAAACAATATCAAGCATGACATGACAAAGCATAGGTCACGGTCAAAAACAAGCTCTCTTTAACACTTAAGCATGAACTTTCCTACTCTTTTCCAATCCAAACCAAACTATTTGAAAACCAATTTATGAAATAGGGAGTCCAACCAATTTATTCAGCAAACTAAGAAAACCAAGCAAACAAAAAACCAAAACGAAAACGAAAAAGAAGACGCTCCAAGAACAACACAACTGTGCATGAAACAATAAAAATGAAGCGTTTGGAAGAAACCTGGGATTTTTATTGATGAACAAGGGGTTGCCTTGGGCATCCCCAAAATTTGACGCTTGTAATTCTTGGATATTTCTTGGGGTGACACGGGTGGCATCCGCAAGCTTGAGCTTTAGTCCATCCTTCATCTCATTACTCATTCCTTCCATACACCTAAAATGTTTCCTTCATACAAAACTTCACACAATCTTTATTAGCAACATTAGTGCACTCAAGATAATAGGTCTTTATGTTCAGTTATAACACCAATAAACTTCCATTAGAACACTAGCTCCTGAAGCACTTGCCTCAAAAATCTCAATTCCCCAAAAGAACTCAAAAAGGAACCAACAAGAAGCAAATGCAAAAAATGGCAGAAATCTGTCAAAACAGACCAGCAGGTAAAGACGATTTTTTTCGAAGACCTTATGTTGCTTAAATAAAAAAGTGTTGTACTAACGAAAGTTAGATAACAACCTGGGCCAGAAGCACAAAAATTCACGCCTCAAAAGGACATACAGAGATTTTACACGAATTTTTACGGTGAAGCACAGAAATCTGTTTCGGGACAGCAACTTTCCAAATCATTACTTCTCTCTCATTAGAGGTTACTCTTGGCACAAAAGAAAATAAAAAGGATAAGGAGAGGTTATTACTGAAGTAATAACTTCCAAGACTCATATAAAACTTTTGGGTTATCTCCCAATAAGTACTTTTCTTTAACGTCTTTAAGTTAGGCATGATAGTTTGAGAAGATGCCCACATAAGACATATGAATTGAAGTAAAAGAGAGCATCAAGAAGCAAATTCAAAGCACATTTAAGTCTAACCCACTTCCTATGCATAGGAATCTTGTAAAGAAACAAGTCATGAAAGCACAAAGCAATAAGCATAGTAAAGCAAAACAAGTGTAACTTCAAGACTTTCAACATAAAGACGGGAAACTTAATATTATTGAGATGCATAAAACCATGTTTCCCTCTCTCATAATAACTTTCAGTAGCATCATGAATAAAATTATCAATATAACTATCACATAAAATATTCTTACCATGAGCCACATGCATAAAAGAATTAATACTCTCCCTATAAGCATAGTTATTCTTATTAATTGTGGTGGGAGAAAATTCAACAAAATAGCTATCATTATTATTCTCATCACCATAATCATCAAAAATAGGAGGCATATTGTAATCATAATTAATTTCTTCCTCAATAGTAGGTGGACTAAAAATATCATCCTCATCATTGTAATCATCATATATTGGAGGCATAGTATCATCAAAGTAAACTTTATCCTCCATGCTTGGTGGACTAAAAAGATCATTTTCATCAAAACCAGCTTCCCCAAGCTTAGACTTTTCCATAGCATTAGCAATAATGGTGTCCAAAGAATTCATACTAACAACATTGCTATTAGCATGCAAATAAAATTCCATAGTTTTTTTAATTTTCTCTTCAAACACTTCATGTCCTAACTCAAGATAAATACTATAAAGCTCTCTAATTTTTTTGTTGGGCCTCCAAGTGCAGAGGTTTGTAGAACAGCAACAAGTTTTCCCTTAAGTGGATTACCCAAGGATTATCAAACTCAGGGAGGAAGTGGTCAAAGGTATTCCCTCTCAAGCAACCCTGCAATCAAGATACAAGAAGTCTCTTGTGTCCCCAACACACCCAATACACTTGTCAGGTGTATAGGTGCACTAGTTTGGCGAAGAGATAGTGAAATACAAATGGTATGGATATAATACAATGGTGCGAGAAAATAGCTTGATGGTGTGGAAGAGACTAAAGGCAAACTGAAATAAAGATAGAAACAAGCAAACATGTAATAGATCTAGTAGCAAACGGTGTTTCGGTGCTTAGAAACAAGGCCTAGGGATCCTACTTTCGCTAGTAAACACTCTCATATAAATATCTTCTCTTCATGATACTACTCTTAACTACTCTCCGGTTGCACACTCTAATCGATGGTAGGGCTATAACATCACACCTCAAAGTACGCATTTCCCATCTAGAAAACCCCACATTGTCACCTTGAGCACTAGATGGTTCCAACAAACACCACAATTTCATAGAAACATCCAACTTCAAATATAACTCATAACAAGTATTTGTAATCTCTAGCCTAAGTGCCACCATGGTGTGCACGCTGTCACTTTCACACACATGGGGAGAGCAGAGATCTATTAAAGCACTTGAGTAGCAAGGTAGATCTATAGATTACAAGCTCATGATCACAATATGATCATGCATAAAAAGAGAGATGAACAGATAGCTACCGGTAGAACCCTTAACCTCGAGAGAGAACTACTCCCTCATCATAATGGGAATCAGCAAGGCGATGGAGATGGTGGTGGAGATCGATGGAGATGGCTCCGGGGGCACTTCCCCGTCCCGATAGGGTGCCGGAACAGAGACTTTCTGTCCCCCGAATCTCCCCTTCGGTGGCGGCGGCGCTGCTGAACTTTTCGTTGCTGGAGGCTTGACGATCTAGGGTTTATACCTCAAGAGGCTTCTTGTAGGCCAGAGGGCAAGGTTGGTGGGCGGCCAGGGGGCCCACACCATGCCCTGGCGCAGCCTGGGGGGACCCACGCCATGGGGTGGTGTGGCCACCATGTGGCCCCTCTCCGACTCTCCTTCTGGCTCCGTGAGTCTTCTGGGAAAATATCAACTTTGGTTTTTGTCCGGTCCAATTCCGAGAATATGGATTTTCTGTCTTTCCTGGAACCAAAAACAGCAGAAAACAGGCAGACTGTGGCTCTTATTAATAGGTTAGTCCAAGAAATCATATGAAAAGTACTCCAAAGTGTGGACAAAACACAAGAAAGTAGATAAAACTAAGCATGGAACATCAAAAATTATAGATAATGTTGATACATTGCAAATAGATCTCTGCTCTCCCCATGTGTGTGAAGTTGACAGTGTGCACACCATGGTGCCACTTAGGCTAGAGATTACAAATACTTGTTATGAGTTATATTTGGAGTTTGATGTCTTTATGAAATTGTGGTGTTTGTTGGACTCGTCTAGTACTCAAGGTGACAGTGTGGGGTTATCTAGATGGGAAAAATGAACTTTGAGGTGTGCTGTTATAGCCCTACCATGGATTAGAGTGTCCAACCAGAGAGTAGGTAAGAGTAGTATCATGAAGATAATATATTTATATGAGAGTGTTCACTAGTGAAAGTATGATCCCTAGGCCTTGTTTCTAAGCATTGATACACCATTTTCAATTAGATCTGTTACATGTTTGCTTGCTTCCACGCCATCAAGTTATCTTCTATTATCATTACCACTTATAATCTTCTATACCACTTGTATTTCACTATCTCTTCGCCGAACTAGTGCACCTATACACCTGACAAGTGTATTGGGTGTGTTGGGGACACAAGAGACTTCTTGTATCTTGATTGCAGGGTTGCTTGAGAGGGAATACCTTTGACCACTTCCTCCCTGAGTTTGATAAACCTTGGGTAATACACTTAAGGGAAAACTTGTTGCTGTTCTACAAACCTCTACACTTGGAGGCCCAACAACTGTCTACAAGAATAGAAGTGCGTAGACATCAAGCTATTTTCTAGCGTCGTTGCCGAGGAGGTAAGGTAAAAGGTATTCACACCAGAGGATTAAAGAAGAAGAACCTCCCACGGCAAACGCCTATTTTATGGCGTCGTTGCCGGGGAGGTAAGGTAAAAGGTACTCACATCCTCCGGTGTGAGTGCTCGAAGTTATTTCCTTTAGATTCTGCAAAAAAAATTTGTTTCTTGTTTTCACTAGTTAGGCTTAATGGAAAACAACAACAAAATTAGAGAGCTTTTTAGTATTTTCCCTAAAGTAGAACATGAATTCTTTGGAAAGAAAATTAAAAAACCCTTGGAACCTTCTTTGCATGCTAATAGCAATGTTATTAGTATGAATCTTTTGAACACCTTTGTTACTAATGCTATGGAAACATCTAAGCTTGGGGAAGTTGGTTCTTATGAAAATGATCTTTTTAGTCCCCCAGTTTTAAGGAATAAAATTTTCTCTGATGATACTTTATCTCCCATATGTGGTAATTCCAATGATACTTGTAATATTTTCAATCCACATACTGAAAGCATTCCTTTTAAAATACCTATAAAAATTGTTGAACGAGTTATGAATAACTACTATTTTGGAGATGGAACTGTCCATCCTGGTGATCATTTACTCCTTATACATGAATTATGCGGGTTGTTCAAGTGTGTAGGTATTTCAATGAACCAAGTTAAGAAGAAGCTATTCTCTTTCTCACTTAGGGGCAAAGCAAGGGAGTGGTATGAGCTACTAGATGATCCTCATCATTTGGATTGGAAGGAACTTGAATCTCTCTTTTACTCTAAATTTTATCCTCCTCATGAAATTCATAAAGATAGGAATTATATTTATAATTTTCATCCTCATGATGGAGAAAGTATTGCCCAAGCATGGGGGAGACTAAAGTCACTAATGCTCAAATGTCCTATTCATGAGCTCCCCAGGAATATTGTAATTAATAATTTCTATGCAAGGCTTTCAGGACATTACAAGGACTATCTAGATACTTGTTTAGAGGGATCCTTCACAAGTAAGGAGGTCAAAGCTAAGTGGGATATTCTTGAAACAATTCAAAGCAATACCGAAGATTGGGATAACAACAAAGGTAAAGAACCAGGTATAAACTATGAGTATGATTGCATTAAGTATTTCGCTGAAACTACTAATTTACAAGAGCTTAGTGCTAAATATGGTCTTGATCCTCAAATCCTTATTGATTGTTTTAGAACCTTTGCTTCTCATATTAATGCTCCTAAATAAAAATGGGACATGTATCATGAGCCCTTTAAAGACACTTGTAGGGAAAATGAAATTGTTATTAATGATAGCAATAAACATGCTCAAACCTCTGAAAGTACTATTTCTTATAAGCATGTTAATTTTTGTGGAATACATAGGCATTGTGAGAATAATCAAATTGAAGAAGAATATTGTATCACCCACAGGAATGAAAAAACTAGAATGTGGTATAGGGCTTTAAATGATCTTGGTAAAAAAAGTTTGTGCCATTTATCCTTTTATTTGTGAACTTTGCTTTGAAGTGGGTCATTTCAATTTTCAATGCTCAGGCCATAATAATAGCCCTTCTAACCCAATGAGTACTGCAAGTTTGTATTGTGATGACATGATCACTCCTAATCAACATGATGAACTTACATTATTTTTGGGGTGTGAAAAGTTATCAAGAAAAACCTCTTTGGTAGATATGGGTGCTTTTGATATGAATAGTGTCCTGCACGGTTGTCATCTTTATTGTGTTGATAATTTCCACACAAATACTTACATACAAAATATTATAGAAGATGAGATTTTACCAAAATATGATAGGACTAATATGTGTTTTGATCTTATTAATGAAAAGGAGGAATCCTCCAAAGTTTCTTATATTGTCTCTAACAATGAACCAAGGTATATGGAGAAGCTTCCTTTCAAGCCTCTCCCTCCTAAAGAGAAGAAGAAAAAGAAGAAAAGGAGGAGTAAAAGGAGAGAGGAAACGGTATTTTCCCCTAAGCATGTTGCTCCTATTATAGTTTTTGATGATTCTGAACTCGATGATGTTCCTATGCCTGTTACCTATAGTAGTGATCATGATTGGGAAAAGCACACTTCTTTTGATATTGAAAATCTCTTTGGTACCAATTCTGAAAATGATAATATTAATAATTGCTATACTATTAGTGCTATCCATGATCCTTCCAATGATGATATGTTTACAAATGAACACACTTTAGAAGATAATTATTCTATTGCTTATGATGATACTACACCTACAATATATGATGATTGCAATGATGATTATGATATTTTTAGTCCACCTACTATAGAGGAGGAAATTAATTATGATTACAATATGTCTCCTATATTTGATGATTATGGTGATGAAAATAATAATGATAGCTACTTTGTTGAATTTGCTCCCACTACAATTAAAAAGAATGACTATGTTTATGTGGGGAGTATTAATTATTTTATGCATGTGGCTAATGATAATAATGTTTTATGTGATAGTTATATTGTTAATTTTATTCATGTTGCTACTGAAAGTTATTATGAGAGAGGGAAACATGGTCTTATGCATCTCAATAATATTAAGTTTCCCCTCTTTATGTTGAAAGTTTTGAAGTTGCACTTGTTTTGCTTTCCTATGCTTGTTGCTTTGTGCTTTCATGACTTGTTTCTTTACAAGATTTCTATGCATAGGAAGTGGGTTAGACTTAAATGTCTTGTGAATTTGCTTCTTGATGCTCACTTTTACTTCAATTCATATTTCTTATGTGAGCATCTTCTCAAACTATCAAGCCTAACTTAAAGGCGTTAAAGAAAAGTACTTATTGGGAGATAACCCAAAAGTTTTAGTTGAGTCTTGGAAGTTATTGCTTCAGTAATAACCTCTCCTTATCATTTTTCTGTGCTTTTTGTGCCAAGAGTAACCTCTAATGAGAGAGAAGTAATGATTGGGAAAGTTGTTGTCCCGAAACAGATTTCTGTGCTTCACCGTAAAAATTCGTGTAAAATCTCTGAACGTCTTTTTGAGGCGTGAATTTTTGTGCTTCTGCCCCAGGTTGTTATCTAACTTTTGTTAGTTCAATACTTTTTGATTTGAGCAACATAAGGTCTTCGAAAACATTCGTCTTTACCTACTGGTCTGTTTTGACAGATTTCTACCATTTTCTGCATTTGCTTCTTTTTGATTCCTTCTTGAGTTATTTTGGGGAATTGAGCTTTTTGAGGGAATTGCTACAGTATCTAGTGTTCTAATGGAAGTTTATTTGGTGTTAGACTGAACCTTAAGACTTATTTATCTTGAGTGCACTAATGTTGCTAATAAAGATTGTGTGAAGTTTTGTATGAAGGAAAAATTTCAGGTGCATGGAAGGAATGAGTAATGAGATAAAGGATGGGCTAAATCTCAAGCTTGGGGATTCCATGTGTGTCACCCCAAGAAATATCCAAGAAGTACAAGCGTCAAAGCTTGGGGATGCCCAAGGAATCCCCTTCTTCATCAATAAAAATCCTAGGTTTCTTCCAAACACTTCATTTTTATTGTTTCATGCACAGTTGTGTTGTTCTTGGAGCATCTTATTTTTCGTTTTTGTTTTGGTTTTTTGTTGGCTTTGTTTTCTTATTTTGCTAAATAAATTGGTTGGACCCCCTCTTTCATACATTGGTTTTGATACATTGCAAATGTATCTATAATTTTTGATGTTCCATGCTTGGTTTTATCCACTTTCTTGTGTTTTGTTTCAACTTTGGAGTAATTTTCATATGATTTCTTGGACTAACCTATTAACAAGAGCCACAGTTGCCAGCTGTCTGTTTTCTGCTGTTTTTGGTTCCAGGAAAGTCAGAAAATGAATATTCTCGGAATTGGACGGGACAAAAGCCAAAGTGCCTATTTTTCCGGAAGGGATCACGTGCCAGAATACGAGACGAAGAAGGGCCAGGGAGCCACCACACCACCTGGCCGCGCGGCCCGGCCTGGCCTGCGCCAGGGGGTGGTGTGGCCGCTCCCGGCACCCCCTCGGCCTCTCCTTCCGCCTATAAGTTGCCCTCGGGACGAAAACCTTAAGTCCCCGATCAAAAATCCACAAAAGAGTCTGTAGTAACCGTCATCGCCATCCCTAGATCGGGAGGGATCTGAAGCTCTTCCCGGCACCCTGCCGGAGAGGGGAATTCACCCTGGAGGCCTTCTTCTTCACCATGCAAGCCTCCGGTGTGATGCGTGAGTAGTTCATCCTTGGACTACGGATCCATGTAGTAGCTAGATGGCTGGTTTCTCCTCCTTTGTGCTTTCATGTTTAGATCTTGTGAGCTCCGTTCATGATCAAGATCATCTATTTGTAATTCATACATGTTGTGTTTGCGGGGATCCGATGGATATTGAGATGCTATTTCAGATTGATTATTGATTCCATCATGTGTTTGTTATTTGAGATCTTGCATGCTTTCCGTTGTTAGTAGCTATTTGGCCAAGTAGATGCTAGCAACTCCAAGAGTTAGTATTTATGCTCGATAGTGGGTTCATGCCTCTGGTAATCTGGGAAGTGATAGAAATCTCTAAGGTACTAGATGTGCTGTTGCTACTAGGGAGAAAACAACAATCCTTTGTTCATAGAACAATCGTATTGTTTACTTTACACGCAGTTCGTAAAGCAATAATCTGTTGCTTGCAACTTAATACTGGAGGGGGTTCGGATGATAACCTAAAGGTGGATTATTAGTCATAGATGCAGTTGGATGTCGATCTATGTATTATGTTGTAATGCCCAATCAAGTCTCAGAGGAGTCAAGATGATTAGTATATGCATGTATTGCTTTCTCGGTGTTTGTCAATTGCCCCGCTGTAATTTGTTCACCCAACATGTTATCTATCTTAAGGAGAGCCACCTCTAGTGAACTATGGATACCGGTCCTTGTCTTTTATATTCAATCTACAATCTTTTACTGCTTTGTGTTTACTTTCTGCAAACTTTTACTTCTTTCCATTCGATACGTTTAATCCTTTGTTTTCCGCAAAACACGGTGAGATTGACAACCTCATCGCAAGTTGGGGACAAAGTTCTGTGGTTGTGTTGTGCAGGTCTCCACGTTGCTATTAGCACCGGTAGTGCGCCCTGCCAAAGCTCAGCTAGTAACACCTTTGGGGTGTTTCCTTGCTCCTAGTGGTTCGATTAAACCTTGGTTTCATAACGGAGGGAAAACTTACTGCTATGCTCATCGTACCTTCCTCTTGGGATTTCCAACGAGCTCTACGTCGAAAGTCGAGCGCATCAAGATTTTTCTGGCGCCGTTGCCGGGAAGTCAAGGACATCTTCACAAGGGGAGTCCCTCATAACCAATCTCTTTACTTTGTTGTTTTTGTTTTGCTTATTTTCTTTTTGCTTTGTTTGCTCGTTTTGTTCTTCAAAAACACAAAAAAATTAGTTTTACAAGTTTGTTTTCTTATTTGAAAACCCAAAAAAATGACTACTCTTCAAAACACTAAGTTGTGTGACTTCACTAGCACCAACAACAATGATTTTATGAGCACACATATTGCTCCACCTGTGGCTGAAAATACTTTCTTTGAGATAAAACCTGCTTTACTCAATCTTGTTATGAGAGAGCAATTTTATGGTATTGGTAATGAAGATGTTGCTTCCCATCTAAATAACTTTGTTGAACTTTGTGAGATGCAAAAGCATAGGGATATAGATGGTGATATTATTAAGCTGAAATTGTTTCCTTTCTCTTTGAGAGGAAAAGCTAAAGAATGGTTGAATACCTTAACTAGGAATAGTATTGATTCTTGGACTAAGTGCAAAGATGCTTTTATTGGAAAATACTATCCTCCTGCTAAGATTATATCCATGAGAAGTGAAATAATGAAGTTTAAACAACTTGATAATGAGCATGTTGCTCAAGCTTGGGAAAGAATGAAATCTTTGGTAAAGAATTGTCCTACTCATGGACTGACTGCTTGGATGATCATCCAAACTTTTTATGCAGGATTGAACTATTCTTCAAGGAACCTATTGGATTCAGCTACTGGAGGTACCTTTATGACCATCACTTTGGGTGCTGCAACAAAACTTTTGGACAATATGATGGTTAATTATTCTGAATGGCATACTGAGCGAGCTCCACAAGGTAAGAAGGTAAATTCTGTTGAGAAAACCTCCTCCTTGAGTGATAAGATTGATATTATTATGTCTATGCTTGTTAATGGGAAAGCCCATATTGATCCAAATAATGTTCCTTTAGCCTCTTTGGTTGCTCAATAAGAGCAAGTTGATGTGAACTTCATAAGAAATAACAACTTTGGCAACAATGCTTATGGTAATAATGCTTATAGGAACAATTTTGATAACAACAATTATAAGCCATATCCTCCCAACAATGGTAATGCTTATGGAAATTCTTACAACAATAATAAGAGTGCTCCCTCTGAACTTGAAGTTGTGCTTAAAGAGTTTATTAGTAAACAAACTGCTTTCAATAAAACTATTGAGGAAAAACTCTCTAATGCTGAAAGAAATATAGCATCTTTGGCTGAATCTCAATCTACTTTAAATAAAATGGCTACTAAACCTGAAACTAATGAGAATCCCTTTGCAGCTACAAAAGCCATACAAGCAAGAATTGATGAAAATGTTAGACTATTAGCTGAATTACATGCTAAGTGGGAAAGAGAAGATGAAATTGCTAGAAACATTAGTGTTTCTACTATCACCACCACTAGTGTTGAGGCTAGTAATAGTTCTACTACTTTAGATGATAAAGTTGATTTTGATCTTGATGGTTGCAATATCTCTGAAGTTATTAAGTTCCTACAAAAGCTTGCTAAAAGTCCTAATGCTAGTGCTATGAACATGGCTTTTACAAAACACATTACTGATGCTCTCATAAAGATTAAAGAAGAAAAGATGAAACATAACGCTTCTATTCCTATAAAACAAGAGGATGGTTGGGAACCCATCATTAATATGAAAGTGAATAACTTTGATTTCAAAGCTTTGTGTGATCTTGATAGTAGTGTTTCTATTATGCCTAGAAGGATTTATGATATGCTTGATTTGCCTCCTCTTAAAGATTGTTATTTGAATGTCCCAATTGATGCTAATGCTAAAAATAAACTCATGGGGAGACTTAATGTTGTACTTATTATGGTTAACGATTCCTATATCCCCGTTGATTTCTATGTTTTGGATGTTGAATACACTGCTTCTTGTCCTATTACTTTGGGAAGACCTTTTCTTAGAACTATTGGTGCCATCATTGATATGAAAGAAGGCACCATTAAATATCAACTCCCACTCAAGAAAGGTATGGAACACTTCCCTAAAAAGAGAGAAAAGATTTCTTTTGCTTCTCCTATGAAAACAAAATGTGGTCTTAATGCTTCTTCATTTGAGAACACTTGATTCTTTCTTTGCTTCTTATGTCTAACTTAAAGGCGTTAAAGAAAAGTACTTGTTTGGAGATAACCCAAGAGTTTTAGATGAGTCTTGGAAGTTATTACCTCTGTAATAACCGCTCCTTATCCTTTTTATTTGCTTTTTGTGCCAAGAGTAACCTCTAATGAGAGAGAAGTAATGATCGGGAAAGTTGCTGTCCCGAAACAGATTTTTGTGCTTCACCGTACAAATTCCTGAGAGAGCCCTGTACGTTGGATTGAGCTGTAATGTTTTGTGCTTCAGTCCCAGGTTGTTATCTAACTTTCGTTAGTTCAACACTTTTTTATTTGAGCAACAGAAGGTCTTCGAAAAAATTCGTCTTTACCTGCTGGTCTGTTTTAACAGATTTCTGCCATTTTCTGCATTTGCTTCTTGTTAGTTCCTTCTTGAGTTCCTTTGGGGAATTGAGCTTTTTGAGGGAAGTGCTACAGTAGCTAGTGTTCTAATGGAAGTTTATTTGGTGTTAGAACTGAACCTAGAGACTTATTTATCTTAAGTGCACTAATGTTGCTAATGAGATTGTGTGAAGTTTTGTATGAAGGAAAAAATTTCAGGTGTATGGAAGGAATGAGTAATGAGATGAAGGATGGACTAAAGCTCAAGCTTGGGGATGCCACGCGTGTCACCCCAAGAAATATCCAAGAATTACAAGCGTGAAAGCTTAGGGATGCCCAAGGCATCCCCTTCTTCATCAATAAAAATCTCAGGTTTCTTCCAAACGCTTCATTTTTATTGTTTCATGCACAGTTGTGTTTTTCTTGGAGCGTCTTATTTTTCGTTTTCGTTTTGGTTTTTAGTTTGCTTGGTTTTCTTAGTTTTCTGAATAAATTGGTTGGACCCCCTCTTTCATACATTGGTTTGCAAATAGTTTTGTTTGGTTTGGAAAAGAGTAGGAAAGTTCATGTTTATGTGGTAAAAAGAGCTCGTTTTTTACTGTGGCATATGCTTTGTCATGCCATGCTTGATATTGTTTTGGCTTTATGCTTAGTATTCTTTGCTGTAGCATGGCTTGTTATAAACAATTGAGATTTCTTAATGTGCCTTGGATGAATCATGCATTGTTTTAGCATATTAAAGCATAGTATAGTGGTATTCTCCTTCGATGCTTTATTTGGGTTGACTTGGCACATGCTCACACCATGTTATGACTATCCCAAGTCACCATAGCCTTTATGATCCTTTAGTTTTCAACTTGTAGTATCACTTTATGCTTTGATCAATGATGTTTTGTTGCTCTGCATGATTATGGCCATTATTGCTCTCTTAGTTTGTCGCTCCCAGTCTTTTGCTAGCCTCCACAACAAAGTATGAGTTCTACTCATGCATCCAACTCCTTAAACCAAGTTATTCCAAAGAGTCCACCATACCTACCTACTAGCTTATGCTATTCCAAGTATATTCATGCTTTTGTTTACCTTTCACTTGTTATGAGAAAACTAGTGATTAAAGCTCTCACGAACTTGATGGCACACTTTAATTTTTGCCCCTAATAAACTTGAACCATTGGGTACTTCTTTGTTGCGTATATGCTTGCGCTTTATACGTTGAAATTAGCAGAACCATGTTTCATGGAGAACGCTTTCAACATTGCACTTGTACTTTGTACCCCGTTGATATCATGTTCTTTTTCTTACGGATCCCGGCGGTGTGAAATAAAAGTGGAACTTGTAAGATCATGGAGTTTGTATGTGTGTTAGAGAAACGCCTGGGCCGCTAGCCTAAGCCATGCCTAATCATGGTGGAAACTTGTAGCATCACCATAATGAGCACTCTATGAAGCATCCTCAATAAAAACCTATGCAAATAGCAAATAAAAAGATCACTGAGATGCTCCTTGTCTGCTTGCCTTGTCATTTTGGTTATGGGAAAGCTCCCGTATCATGTGCAAGGGGTACCCCGTTGGCGGTTCTTAATGATACACATATACTTACAATGACAAGAGCTTACTCATGACTGAAGTTGAGTAGCATGAGGATCGGTCTTCGTAAGTAAGGGGCATGAGATTTCGGTTTATAACTTGTCAACCATATCCTCTTAGTTGTGTCACTTTAACCTTAATCACCTTAAAGATGCTTATGATAGGGGCAATGAGAGCTAAAAGCTATAAGTACCATAATTTTTGGAAGCTCTTTATGAGACTTTAATCCCTACTTCCTTTTACAAAAGGCCTTTCTTCCACCAATATATTGAGTCTCCACCTTCTATCTTTATGCACCTACTTTGAGAGCATAGTGGCCATTCTTAGTTCTATGTGCATTGTCCCAAGACTAGTTGATTGATGCATAACTTGTTATTGCTTGTTTTAAACTATTGTATCTAATCACTCTTATGAACTTTGAAGGTGTCCTATGCATTTATATTTGCTACTCTATTGAGGCACAAGCTGAATACTATTATGCTATGTTTTCTTTATGTGAAACAAACAAACGTCTTGCAAAGCATTGTTATTCATGAATCTTTTGTTTGTGCATTTTCATATTGCATCATAGTTTATTTGCTTATTTCTAGAACTTTGTCTTTCATGTTATGATTGAAGTACTATGATCCCAACTTTGAATGTTTTGCAAATACTTTGATCAAGTCTTTGATGGTGCATGTCACCTCAAAAATTATTTCTTTTTATCACTTACCTACTCGAGGACGAGCAGGAGTTAAGCTTGGGGATGTTGATACATTGCAAATGTATCTATAATTTTTGATGTTCCATGCTTGGTTTTATCCACTTTCTTGTGTTTTGTTCCAACTTTGGAGTACTTTTCATATGATTTCTTGGACTAACCTATTAACAAGAGCCACAGTGCCAGCTGCCTGTTTTCTGCTGTTTTTGGTTCAAGGAAAGTCAGAAAATGAATATTCTCGGAATTGGACGGGACAAAAGCCAAAGTGCCTATTTTTCCGGAAGGGATCAAGTGCCAGAATACGAGACGGAGAAGGGGCAAGGAGCCACCACACCACCTGGCCCGCGCCAGGGGGTGGTGTGGCCGCTCCCGGCACCCCCTCGGCCTCTCCTTCCGCCTATAAGTTGCCCTCAGGACGAAAACCCTAAGTCCCCGATCAAAAATCCACGAAAGAGTCTGTAGCCGCCGTCATCTCCATCCCTAGATCGGGAGGGATCTGAAACTCTTCCCTGCACCCTGCCGGAGAGGGGAATTCACCCTGGAGGCCTTCTTCATGACCATGCAAGCCTCCGGTGTGATGCGTGAGTAGTTCATCCTTGGACTACGGATCAATGTAGTAGCTAGATGGCTGGTTTCTCCTCCTTTGTGCTTTCATGTTTAGATCTTGTGAGCTCCGTTCATGATCAAGATCATCTATTTGTAATTCATACATGTTGTGTTTGCGGGGATCCGATGGATATTGAGATGCTATTTCAGATTGATTATTGATTCTATCATGTCTTTTTTATTTGAGATCTTGCATGCTTTCCGTTGTTAATAGCTATCTTGGCCAAGTAGATGCTAGCAACTCCAAGAGTTAGTATTTATGCTCGATAGTGGGTTCATGCCTCTAGTAATCTGGGGAAGTGACAGAAATCTCTAAGGTACTAGATGTGCTGTTGCTACTAGGGAGAAAACAACAATCCTTTGTTCATAGAACAATCGTATTGTTTACTTTACACGCAGTTTGTAAAGCAATAATCTGTTGCTTGCAACTTAATACTGGAGGGGGTTCGGATGATAACCTGAAGGTGGATTATTAGTCATAGATGCGGTTGGATGGCGGTCTATGTATTATGTTGTAATGCCCCATCAAGTCTCAGAGGAGTCAAGATGATTAGTATATGCATGTATTGCTTTCTCGGTGTTTGTTAATTGCCCCGCTGTAATTTGTTCACCCAGCATGTTATCTATCTTAAGGAGAGCCACCTCTAGTGAACTATGGATCCCGATCCTTGTCTTTTATATTCAATCTACAATCTTTTACTACTTTGTGTTTACTTTCTGCAAACTTTTACTTCTTTCCATTCAATACGTTTAATCCTTTGTTTTCCGCAAAACACGGTGAGATTGACAACCTCATCGCAAGTTGGGGACAAAGTTCTGTGGTTGTGTTGTGCAGGTCTCCACGTTGCTACTAGCACCGGTAGTGCGCCCTACCAAAGCTCAGCTAGTAACACCTTTGGGGTGTTTCCTTCCTCCTACTGGTTCGATTAAACCTTGGTTTCATAACTGAGGGAAAACTTACTGCTGTGCTCATCGTACCTTCCTCTTGGGGTTCCCAACGAGCTCTACGTCGAAAGTCGAGCGCATCAGGTTTTCAAATAGTTTGGTTTGGATTGGAAAAGAGTAGGAAAGTTCATGCTTAAGTGGTAAAGAGAGCTTGTTTTTGACTGTGGCCTATGCTTTGTCATGCCATGCTTGATATTGTTTTGGCTTTATGCTTAGTATTCTTTTTTGTAGCATGACTTGTTATAAACAGTTGAGATTGCTTAATGTGCCTTGGATGAATCATGCGTTGTTTTAGCATATTAAAGCATAGTATTGTGGTATTCTCCTTTGATGCTTTATTTGGGTTGACTTGGCGCATGCTCACACCATGTTATGACTATCCCAAGTCACCATAGCCTTTATGATCCTTTATTTTTCAACTTGTAGTATCACTTTATGCTTTGATCAATGATGTTTTGTCGCTCTACATGATTATGGCCATTATTGCTCTCTTAGTTTGTCGCTCCTAGTCTTTTGCTAGCCTCCACAGCCTAGTATGAGTTCCACTTATGCATCCAACTCCTTAAGCCAAGTTATTCCAAAGAGTCCACCATACCTACCTACTAGCTTATGCTATTCCAAGTATATTCATGCTTTTGTTTACCTTCCAAATTAAACTTGTTATGAGAAAACTAGTGATTAAAGCTCTCACGAACTTGATGGCACACTTTACTTTTCTTGCCCTTAATAAACTTGTACCATTGTGTCTTCTATGTTGTATATGCTTGCACTTATTTGTTGGGGATTAGCAGAACCATGCTGTCATGGGGAATGCTTTCAACATTGCACAGGTACTTTGTACCTAGTTGATATCATGCTCTTTTGCCTATGGATGTCGTCGGTGTGAAATGAAAGGGGAGCTTGTAAGTCCATGAAGTTATGTATATTTGTTAGAGAAACGCCTGGGCCGCTGGTCTAATCCATGCTAACATGGTGGAAACCTGCAGCGTAACCATAATGAGTTGTCTATGAAGCATTCTTCTTATAAACAACAGTCCTATATTGAGAAAAAAGAGGAAAGAGAAAAACAAAAAAAAGATTATGAAAAGAGGAAAGAGAGAAAAAAGCACCATATTCCCATGGTAAATAAGAAGATTGCTGAGATGCTCGTTGTCTGGTTGCCTTGTCATTTTGATATGGGGATTCTTCCGTATCATCGAGCAAGGGGTACCCCGTTGACGGTTCTCTATGATACACATGTACTTACGATGACAAGAACTTACCGGTGACTAAACTTGAGTAGCATGAGGAGTGGCCCTCGTATTCAAGGGACATGAGATTCCTAACTTATACTTCGTCAAGCATATACACCATAGTTCGTTCACTTTAACCTTAATCACTTCAAGATGCTTATGATAGGGGCAATGAGAGCTAAAAGCTATAAGTACCATAATTTTTGGAAGCTCTTTATGAGACTTGAATCCCTACTTCCTTTTATGAAGGACTTTCTTCCACCATTATATTGAGTCTCCACCTTCTCTATTTATGCACTTACTTTGAGAGCATAGTGGCCATTCTTAGTTCTATGTGCATTGTCCCAAGACTAGTTGATTGATGCATAGCTTTGATATTGCTTGTTTTAAACTATTTGTATCTAGTCACTCTTATGAACTTTGAAGGTGTCCTATGCATTTATATTTGCTACTCTATTGAGGGACAAGATGAATACCACTATGCTATGTTTTCTTTATGTGAAACAAACAAACGTCTTGCAAAGCATTGTTGTTCATGAATCTTTTGTTTATGCCTTTTCATGTTGCAACATAGTTGCTTTGTCTTATTGCTAGAACTTATCTGCTTTCTTGTGTTTTGTTCCAACTTTGGAGTACTTTTCATACACTTTCTTGGAATAACCTATTAACAAGATGCCACAGTGCCAGTTGCCTGTTTTCTGCTGTTTTTGGTTCCAGGAAAGTCAGAAAATCAATATTCTCGGAATTGGACAGGACAAAAGCCAAAGTTGATATTTTCCCGGAAGACTCACGGAGCCAGAAGGAGAGTCGGAGAGGGGACACAGGGTGGCCACACCACCCCATGGCACGGGTGCCCCCAGGCCGCACCAGGGAATGGTGTGGGCCCCTAGCCGCCCACCGACCTTGCCCTCTGGCCTATAAGAAGCCTCCCGAAACATAAACCCTAAATAGTCAAGCCTCCAGCCACGAAAAGTTTCGCAGCACCGCCGCCACCGAAGGGGAGATTCGGGGGACAGAAAGTCTCTGTTCCGGCACCCTGCCTGGACGGGGAAGTGCCCCCGGAGCCATCTCCATCAATCTCCACCGCCATCTCCATCACCGTTGTTGATTCCCATGATGAGGAGGGAGTAGTTCTCTCTCAAGGCTAAGGGTTCTACCGGTATCTATGTGTTCATCTCTCTCTCTATGCATGATCTTATTGAGATCATGAAAATAGCTTGATGTCTACGCACTTCTATTCTTGTAGATAGTTGTTGGGCCTCCAAGTGCAGAGGTTTGTAGAACAGGAGCAAGTTTTCCGTTAAGTGGATCACCCAAGGTTTATCAAACACAGGGAGGAAGTGGTCAAAGGTATTCCCTCTCAAGCAACCCTGCAATCAAGATACAAGAAGTCTCTTGTGTTCCCAACACACCCAATACACTTGTCAGGTGTAGAGGTGCACTAGTTCGGCGAAGAGATAGTGAAATACAAGTGGTATGGATAATTGTAAGTGGTAACGATGCTAGAAAATAACTTGATGGCGTGGAAAAGACTAAAGGTAAACTGAAATAAAGATGGAAGCAAGCAAACATGTAACAGATCTAGTAGCAAATGGTGTTTCAATGCTTAGAAACAAGGCCTAGGGATCATACTTTCACTAGTGAACACTCATATAAATATCTTATCTTTATGATACTACTCTTAACTACTCTCCAGTTGGACACTCTAATCGATGGTTGGGCTATAACAGCACACCTCAAAGTAAGCCTTTCCCATCTAGATAATGATGGGTTCGTAGCATGGAAATCAAAAAAAATCTACCGCAAGAATGAACAAAACCCAGATCTAATCTAGATAAAAGCCAAGATCTAATCTATTAGACATGTGCAACGAGATAGATAGGAACTAACCCTCGTAGATCCGAAAGCGTTAACGAGATTAGATCTCGTGGTTGATGTAGTCGACAACTTGCCGATCTCAAGATCGTGTGGACGATCCTTCCAGCGTCGCGTTCCGGCAGCGCTTCCGCAGTCGGTCACACGTGCGGAGTCGAAGCAGACCTTCCTCTCCCCGTTCCAGCGAGCAGCGGAGGTAGTAGATCTTCTCCACGGAATCCCAGCAGCACGACGGTGTGGTGGTGGTGGTGGAGTAGAGAATTCTGCAGGGCTTCGCCTAAGCCGGAGCAGAGGGAAGGAGGAGGAGAGAGGCGGCGGCTAGAGCTTGTTATGAGAGAGAGTTGGGAGGGGGCGCCCCCTCCCCTCTATTTAAAGGAGGGAGGCGCCTTGGGAGGGGGAGTCCTAGTAGGACTCCCCTCCCTCCTTGGGCCGGCGGGTTGGGAAGGGGGGAGGAGTCCTCCTCCCCCACGAATCCGTGTCTAGCCCCCACAAGGTTTCCTTGACCCTTTCTTGGTTTTCAAGCAAACACCAAGAACTCTTCTAGAACCTTTCAGAACATTCCGAAACCTTCTAGAATCTCCATACAAACACTCCGAAACATTTCCTAACTTAGAAAATGATCCCCAATATATGAATCTTATTCTCCGGACCATTCCGGATCTCCTCGTGATGTCCCGAATCCAATCCGAGACTCCGAACAACATTCGGTCTCCAACGCACATTCCATATATACTTAAAACAACTTCGAACCTTAAGTGTGTCACCCTACGGTTCGTGAATATGTAGACATGATAGAGACACATCTCCTATAAATAACCATCAGCGGGACCTGGAGATCCATAATGGATCCCACATACTCAACGATGACTTCGTGATCGATTGAACCATTTACATACGAAACCAATTCCGTTTGTCACGCGATACTATACTTATCCGAGGTTTGATCGTTAGCATCTCCAGACCTAGTTCTACCTCGTTACTGATAAGTACTCTTTACTCGTTCCGTGATATGTCATCCCTTGTGACCTAGTCACATGCTTGCAAGCTAACTAGATAACATTCCACCGAGAGGGCCCAGAGCATATCTATCCATCATAAGGATGGACAAATCCCAATCTTGGTTCATGCGCTTCAACACATACTTTCAAAATACCCAATGACACCTTTATGACCACCCAGTTACGAAGCGGTGTTTGATGTCATCAAAGTATCCATCTGGTGATGGTGATTAACATAACCTCATGGTCGAAGGATTAGGTTACTATGTATTTTAAAGCTTATAGCAATACGAACTTAATGACTTGATCTTATGCTACGCTTACTATGGGTGTGTGTCCATTACATCATTCTCCTAATGATATAACCTTGTTATTAATCACATCCAATGTCCATGATCAGGAAACCATGATCATCAATTAATCAACAAGCTAGTTCAACAAGAGGCTTACTAGGGACTCTTTTATGTTTACAAAACACACATGTATTAGTGTTTCCTAATAATACAATTATAGCATGGGATGTAAACATTTATCATAAACATAAAGATATAATAATAACCACTTTATTATTGCCTGTTGGGCATATCTCCAACAGTCTCCCACTTGCACTAGAGTCAATAATATAGTTAAAAACTTGTGCATTCAACACCTATGGCTTTCTGGTGTTGTATAGACACTATTGCTAGTGGTAAACATGATCTTCGGATCTGACACTTCCAGGTCCGTGTGTATTTGCATGTCCTTGCGTCTCTACGCATTACTCATTCTCCAATGAGATGGCATTGTATAATTTGGTCCTTTAGTGAGACCTTTAGTTCCTTCGGCTCAAAATATGTTGATATTATTGTCACACAATATATCTTCATAGTATTAGCCCACTTTGAACCACACCTAGTTTGATAAACTACTTAACACAAATGCCCTCCTTTGCTGCTACTATAGCAGTTATATACTTAGCCTTTTGTTGTAGTATCCGTCACAATATCTCAACTTTGGCACTCATCCAAATTCATCATGGAACATCCTTTCCATTATATTGTGCTACCCATAGTCTAAATTGAGATAAATTTAATTTGTACCTTGTGACAAAGCTAGTATCAATGTAACACTTTACAATGAACTACCTTTAACTATTTGTCACTTATACATGATATATTCTTAGTTCTTCCAAAGCTCATAAGAATATCTTTACTATTGTCCAATGATCATCTTATGAATCATTCTGGTATATGCTCATAACATTTAGAGCATAGGACATATCTGGATGTGTACATCTTAAAGAATGATTGATCAAAATATTCTTGCAATTTCACCAAGTGTCAAAACACTTAAATCTCGTGTCAACACACTCGAATCTTGATTCAGTCCTTTCCGTGCGTCAAGAACCTTTCTTGTTGTTTCCATATTGAACTCATTCAACATCTTATCTATGTACATTTGGCAAAACCATATTAGCGCCTCAATCTATCCATATAGACATTGATGCCTAATTCTTGAGTTATGCCTAAGTCTTTCATCAAAATGAAATTCTTAACCTGTGTCAATACAAGATACATCATTTCCAATCAACAATATGTCCTCTACATAATGTATTAGAAATATGTCTCAGCGCTCCCACTTAATTTCTTGCAAATGCAAGCATCTTCATTATCTCCGATGAATTTAAACTCTTTTAACAGTTTCATCATGGTGAAGATTCCAACTCCGCTATGCTTACTTCAACCATTGAAGTTTTGCATACTCTTTTAGCATCCTTTGAATTAACAAAACCCTTTGGATCGTGTCATGTACACGTCCTAGGTAACCATTCTATTAGAAGAACTTGTTTTGTTTGTTCAACTACCATATACTAAAATATATGTAGTGGTTGCTACACTAATCCGTCCAGACTAAATATCGCTATGAAAGATCAAATCTTATCATAGTCAATTCCTTGAACATTGTCGTAAACTCTTTCCGACAGGTCGACTATTTCATAGATTTGAAACATCCATGTCTATTTCTTTATAGATCCAAACACGACCGATAGGCTTCACGCCTTTCCAGAGGGTCTTCAAAGTTCAGAAACTTGATTTCTCGTGTATGGATGCTATCACGGATTCCATGACTTCTAGTCCTTTTATGGAGTCAGGGCCCATCATTGCTTCTTTGCATGTAGTCGGTTCATCATTGTCAAAACAATAACGACTTGCTTATCAAACCTTACTATTTGATTCTTACCGACCCACACGGTTCTATAGGAACTCTAATCTCCGAGATCACACCTTCTGTAATCATGAGAGCCATGAGCATTGTGGCCGTCACCGGGACAATTTCCGGCGCTGCGCTACTTAGCACATATAGCTAAGGTTCAACAACCTTATCAAAGTTCTATTGTCATCCCACTTTAACTTTTCACGAAAAATTCCTTCTCAAGAAACTTGACGTTCCAAGTAACAAACTCTTTTGTCCTCAGTGTTATGGAGAAATTCCCAACAAATTCTTTGGGATAACCTACAAAGACGTGCTTATCTGACTTTGGTTGTAAACATTTTACTTATGCATAACATACCAAAAAATTTAAGAAAAGACAATTCGGGTTTTATCCCAAACCATGACTTATATGGTGTCATTTCAACGGATCACGATGGAGCTCTTTTTAGTGTAAAAGCGGTAGTCACTAAAGCTTTAATCTTTAAAAACATAATGGCAGTTTTATAAATGACACCCTTGATCTTACCATCTCAAACATGGTTTGATTTCATCTCTCGAATATGCCATACTCCTATGGTTTATCGGGAAATGCAAATCCATAGAACGATTCCTCAAATCTTAGGTGTTTTGCTAAACTTGTAACTCAAACATCTTTCCTTATGATCCAATCATAAACTCTTTTATTTTCTTGTTGCAATGATTTTCCACTTCATCTTGAAAGTCTTTGAACATTTTTCAAATGTTTCATACTTCTTCCTTATTGAGTAAGTACATACATATACTCACTCAAATCTTCGGAGAAAACATATGAAGTTGAAATCCATCGCCCACGACTACACATAATGTACTATGCACATCAGCATGCACAATTTCCAATAAGCTAGTCATCCGTTCCTATCTGGCCTATGGACGGAGTTTCAATTATCTCGAGGAAAGTCTCACATGCGTCAATTGATCAAAATCAAAGACTCCAAAATTCCATCAACATGGAGTTTCTTCATGTTTTCTTTCAAATATAATTTAAACAGCGATGTCACTTCATAAGTGATCTTTCAATCATTTGTCTTGCGACATTTTAGCAATAGTGTTTATGGATGTGATTTCTCCCACTAGACTTGTAAAAGTTCATCCATCCTTTATGGAATACGGTTATTATTTGAACAACCATTGTTCTCGTAATACCGGAACAAAATAACAATTATTAAAACAAATCTCGAAGGCTAGGTTTGATGACAACGAAAAACACAATAACACTTTATTTGTTTTCGATGAACATCATCACTCATTCTCTTGCTAGTTACTTAGGCCATTGTAGTTCTTGAATTGCGTTGTCCTGTATGACACTTCATACCAACCGATTCGGTATCCAATACCGGAGAACCACATTGTTTAACAAGCAAGGAATACAACCATAACATGTATATCTTCTATATGCCTACGTTGGACATCTCCAATCTTATAATTTCTACCAAATATTTTTATAGATTTTATTTCAGCAATTCCTTTTCTTAAAAAAAATTATCAACATCAACAGTGGTGTCATCAACATGACACTTGGTACAAAGCGTATATAGTCAACTACTAATACCTTTGGACTTGCACTTTGAGGTGGATCACCTTCATCAAATGTTTGGCATTCTTTCAAAGTTCCATTCTTTAGTAATCTTTTAGTGTAGTAAACATTTTACTTACATCTTCTATTCATCCTTATCATGATAACTTTCATGATCAAGCTGCTATAGCTTATAAAGGTGAATTGCGAGTATAATGTTTCTTTTCCAAAACCTTTTGGAGGATTAGGACGACTAGTGTCTCCAACCTTCACAAATTCTCATCAAATATGAGGACATATACTCTATCATGTTGTAACCAACACATTGTTTTAGATATCGCAATACCTTTCACATATGATGGTTTCTGAAAACATTGCTTTCAGCTCTTAGATAAACTTGATATTAAAAACAATCTTTTGAGTATCAAGAATCATGGAGGCAAACACGATACATTAGATACTAACACTGGAATTGTTTACTCTTGATTTAATACTACTTATTAAACTTCATGGAGCAAATAGAGTTTGCTGAAAGTTTGCAATAGGACTTATAAACTTTAGATTGACATTCAAAACAATACGATACCAGTTCGTAAAGTAAATATCCAGAATTTCTATAGTTCTACTATCTCAATTATAACTAAGCGTAAGGTGGTAAACGGATGCCAATGACTACAACAAACTATGCAAATTCACTTTGATTGTGTTTATGATAAATTGAGTTCGACTAATCCAAATTACAAATGAACTCCCACTCAAAACAACATCCCTCGAGTTGTTTTAGTGATTACATGAACCAAATCCACTACACCAAGTCCGATCATCACGTGAGATGATGTAGTTTTAAAGGCGAACAATCAACATGTTCACCATATCATCCATATGAATCATGCTTTACCTTTCGGTATTCCGTGTTCCGAGACCATGTCTATACATGCTAGGCTCGTCAAGGTTAACCTTAGTTTCCGCATGTGCAAATCTGGCTTGCACCCTTTGTATGCACACGTAGAGTCTATCACACCCAATCATCACGAGATGCTACGAAACGACGAGTCTTAGCAACGGTGCCAACTAAGGGTGAACACTTTATTACTTGATATTTAGTGAGAGGGATCATCTTATAATGCTACCGTCGCGATCTAAGCAATACAAGATGCATAAAGGATTAACATCACAGGCAATTCATAATAAGTGTGATATGATATGGCCCTTTCTTCTTGTGCCTTTGATCTCCATCTCCAAAGCACGGACATAATCTCCATCATCACCAGCATTGCGTCAAGGTCCGTGGCGCCGCTTCATGGTTGTCCATCACCAACAGTAACTATTACAACTACTTGGAATATTACATGATGAATAGACACGCAGGTCTTAAACAAAATTTAAAGACAACCATTAGGCTCCTGCCGGTTGCCATATTACAATAAGGATCATTGCATACATCAAATATAATCACAATCACATAATGGCAATATTACATCACAAAACCCCTGCAAAAACGAGTTAGACGCCTCTAATTTTCTTTGCAAGTTTTACGTGATTTGGGGTTTTCGCATAAGACCGATCTTACCTACGAACAAGAACCACAACGTTGATACAAGTGTTGTCAGATGCTCATTGTAAATTGAATCTTAACTATGGTGGGAGAGACAGACACCCGCAAAGCCACTTGTGCAAAGCAAGTTGCACGCCAAGCGTGGAGCAAGTCTCATGTGCGATGACATGTAATGTTAGCCCGAGCCGCTTCATCCCATCATGCCGCAAGATGCAAAGTACACGCTAAGACACCGACAACAAAAACATCAACGCCCACAAAAACATTGTGTTCTACTCGTGCAACAGATCTACGCATAGATACGGCTCTGATACCACTGATGGGTTCGTAGCATGGAAATCAAAAAAATTCTACCGCAAGAACGAACAAAACCCAGATCTAATCTAGATAAAAGCCAAGATCTAATCTATTAGACATGTGCAACGAGATAGATAGGAACTAACCCTCATAGATCCAAAAGCGTTAACGAGATTAGATCTCGTGGTTGATGTAGTCGATCACTTGCCGATCTCAAGATCGTGTGGACGATCCTTCCAGCGTCGCGTTCCGGTAGCGCTTCCGCAGTCGGTCACACGTGCGGAGTCGAAGCAGACATTCCTCTCCCCGTTCCAGCGAGCAGCGGAGGTAGTAGATCTTCTCCACGGAATCCCAGCAGCACGACGGTATGGTGGTGGTGGTGGAGTAGAGAATTCTGCAGGGCTTCGCCTAAGCCGGAGCAGAGGGAAGGAGGAGGAGAGAGGCGGCGGCTAGAGCTTGTTATGATAGAGAGTTAGGAGGGGGCGCCCCCTCCCCTCTATTTAAAGGAGGGAGGCGCCTTGGGAGGGGGAGTCCTAGTAGGACTCCCCTCCCTCCTTGGGCCGGCGGGTTGGGAAGGGGGGAGGAGTCCTCCTCCCCCACAAATCCGTGTCTAGCCCCCACAAGGTTTCCTTGACCCTTTCTTGGTTTTCAAGCAAACACCAAGAACTCTTCTAGAACCTTTTAGAACATTCCGAAACCTTCTAGAATCTCCATACAAACACTCCGGAACATTTCCTAACTTAGAAAATGATCCCCAATATATGAATCTTATTCTCCGGACCATTCCGGATCTCCTCGTGATGTCCCGAATCCAATCCGAGACTCCGAACAACATTCGGTCTCCAACGCACATTCCATATATACTTAAAACAACTTCGAACCTTAAGTGTGTCACCCTACGGTTCGTGAATATGTAGACATGATAGAGACACATCTCCTATCAATAACCATCAGCGGGACCTGGAGATCCATAATGGATCCCACATACTCAACGATGACTTCGTGATCGATTGAACCATTTACATACGAAACCAATTCCTTTTGTCACGCGATACTATACTTATCCGAGGTTTGATCGTTAGCATATCCAGACCTAGTTCTACCTCGTTACTGATAAGTACTCTTTACTCGTTCCGTGATATGTCATCCCTTGTGACCTAGTCACATGCTTGCAAGCTAACTAGATAACATTCCACCGAGAGGGCCCAGAGCATATCTATCCGTCATATGAATGGAAAAATCCCAATCTTGGTTCATGCGCTTCAACACATACTTTCAGAATACCCAATGACACCTTTATGACCACCCAGTTACGAAGCGGTGTTTGATGTCATCAAAGTATCCATCCGGTGATGGTGATTAACATAACCTCATGGTCGAAGGATTAGGTTACTATGTATTTTAAAGCTTATAGCAATACGAACTTAATGACTTGATCTTATGCTACACTTACTATGGGTGTGTGTCCATTACATCATTCTCCTAATGATATAACCTTGTTATTAATCACATCCAATGTCCATGATCAGGAAACCATGATCATCAATTAATCAACAAGCTAGTTCAACAAGAGGCTTACTAGGGACTCTTTTATGTTTACAAAACACACATGTATTAGTGTTTCCTAATAATACAATTATAGCATGGGATGTAAACATTTATCATAAACATAAAGATATAATAATAACCACTTTATTATTGCCTGTTGGGCATATCTCCAACAGATAACCCCACACTGTCACCTTGAGCTCTAGATGGTTCCAACAAACACCACAATTTCATAGAGACATCCAACTCCAAATATAACTCATAACAAGTATTTGTAATCTCTAGCCTAAGTGCCACATGGTGTGCACGCTGTCACTTTCACACACATGGGGAGAGCAGAGATCTATTAAAGCACTTGAGTAGCAAGGTAGATCTACTTGATTACAAAGCTCATGATCACAATATGATCATGCATAGAGAGAGATGAACACATAGCTACCGGTAGAACCCTTAGCCTCGAGAGAGAACTACTCCCTCCTCATCATGGGAATCAGCAATGGTGATGGAGATGGTGGTGGCGATCGATGGAGATGGCTCTGGGGGCACTTCCCCATCCCGGCAGGGTGCCGGAAGAGAGACTTTCTGTCCACCGAATCTCCCCTTCGGTGGCGGCGGCGCTGCGGAACTTTTCGTGGCTGGAGGCTTGATTATTTAGGGTTTTGGTATCGGGAGGCTCTTATAGGCGAAGGAGGCAAGGTCGGTGGCTGGCCAGGGGGCCCAAACCATGCCCTGGCGCGGCCTGGGGGGACCCGCGCCATGGGGTGGTGTGGCCACCCTATGGCCCCTCTCCGACTCTCCTTCTGGCTCTGTGAGTCTTCCGGGAAAATATCAACTTTGGCTTTTGTCCGGTCCAATTCCGAGAATATTGATTTTCTGACTTTCCTGGAACCAAAAATAGTAGAAAACAGGCAGCTGGCATTGTGGCTCTTGATAATAGGTTAGTCAAAAAAATCATATGAAAAGTACTCCAAAGTGTGGACAAAACATAAGAAAGTAGATAAAACCAAGCATGGAACATCAAAAATTATAGATATGTTTGCAATGTATCAACATCCCCAAGCTTAACTCCTGCTCGTCCTCGAGTAGGTAAGTGATAAAAAGAAAGAATAATTTTTGAGGTGACATGCACCATCAAAGACTTGATCAAAGTATTTGTAAAACATTCAAAGATGGGATCATATTACTTCAATCATAACATGAAAGACAAATTTCTAGCAATAAGACAAAGAAACTATGATGCAACATGAAAAGGCACAAACAAAAGATTCATGAATAACAATGCTTTGCAAGAAGTTTGCTTGTTTCACATAAAGAAAACATAGCATAATAGTATTCAGCTTGTCCATCAATAGTGTAGCAAATATAAATGCATAGGACACCTTCAAAGTTCATAAGAGTGACTAGATACAATAGTTTAAAACAAGCAATATCAAGTTATGCATCAATCAACTAGTCTTGGGACAATGCACATAGAACTAAGAATGGCCACTATGCTCTCCAAGTAGGTGCATAAAGATAGAAGGTGGAGACTCAATATAATGGTGGAAGAAAGGCCTTCATAAAAGGAAGTAGAGATTCAAGTTTCATAAAGAGCTTCCAAAAATTATGGTACTTATAGCTTTTAGCTCTCATTTCCCATATCATAAGCATCTTGTATACGAGGGTCGCTCCTCATGCTACTCAAGTTTAGTCATCGGTAAGTTCTTGTCATCATAAGTACATGTGTATCATAGAGAACCGCCAACGGGGTACCCCTTGCCCGATGATACGGAAGAATCCCCATATCAAAATGACAAGGCAAGCAGACAACGAGCATCTCTGCAATCTTCTTATTTACCATGGGAATATGGTGTTTTTTTTCTCTCTTTCCTCTTTTCATAATCTCATTTTTTTTTCTCTTTTTCTCAATATAGGACTCTTTTTTTATAAGAAGAATGCTTCATAGACAGCTCATTATGGTTGCGCTGCAGGTTTCCACCATGTCAGCATGGATTAGACCAGCGGCCCAGGCGTTTCTCTAACACATATACATAACTCCATGGACTTACAAGCTCCCCTTTCATTTCACACCGACGACATCCATATACAAAAGAGCATGATATCAACTAGGTACAAGTACCAAGTGCAATGTTGAAAGCGTTCCCCATGACAACATGGTTCTGCTAATCCCCAACAAATAAGTGCAAGCATATACAACATAGACGACACGATGGTTCAAGTTTATTAAGGGCAAGAAAAGTAAAGTGTGTCATCAAGTTCGTGAGAGCTTTAATCACTAGTTTTCTCATAACAAGTTTAATTTGGAAGGTAAACAAAAACATGAATATACTTGGAATAGCGTATGCTAATAGGTAGGTATGGTGGACTCTTTGGAATGACTTGGTTTAAGGAGTTGTATGCATGAGTGGAACTCATACTTGGTTATGGAGGCTAGCAAAAGACTAGGAGCGACAAACTAAGAGAGCAATAATTGCCATAATCATGCAGAGCGACAAAACATCATTGATCAAAGCATAAAATGATACTACAAGTTGAAAACTAAAGGATCATAAAGGCTATGGTGACTTGGGATAGTCATAACATGGTGTGAGCATGCGCCAAGTCAACCCAAATAAAGCATCAAAGGAGAATACCACAATACTATGCTTTAATATCCTAAAACAATGCATGATTCATCCAAGGCGCATTAAGCAATCTCAATTGTTTATAACAAGTCATGATACAGCAAAGAATACTAAGCATAAAGCCAAAACAATATCAAGCATCGCATGACAAAGCATAAGCCACAGTCAAAACAAGCTCTCTTTACCACTTAAGCATGAACTTTCCTACTCTTTTCCAATCCAAACCAAACTATTTGAAAACAATGTATGAAAGAGGGGATCCAACCAATTTATTCAGAAAACTAAGCAAACAAAGCAACCGAAAAACCAAAACTAAAACGAAAAAGAAGACGCTCCAAGAACAACACAACTGTGCATGAAACAATAAAAATGAAGCATTTGGAAGAAACCTGAGATTTTTATTGATGAAGAAGGCATCCCCAAGCTTGGACGCTTGTACTTCTTGGATATTTCTTGGGGTGACATGAATATTATCTCCAAGCTTGAGCTTTAGTCCATCATTCATCTCATTACTCATTTCTTCCATCCACCTGAAATTTTTCCTTTATACAAAACTTCACACAATCTCTATTAGCAACATTAGTGCACTCAAGATAAATAACTCTTAAGGTTCAGTTCTAACACCAAATAAAGTTCCATTAGAACACTATCTACTGTAGCACTTCCCTCAAAAAGCTCAATTCCCCAAAAGAACTCAAGTAGGAACCAACAAGAAGCAAATGCAGAAAATGGCAGAAATCTGTCAAAACAGACCAGTAGGTAAAGACGAATTTTTTCGAAGACCTTCTGCTGCTCAAATCAAAAAGTGTTGAACTAACGAAAGTTAGATAAAAACCTGGGGCAGAAGCACAAAAATTCGCGCCTCAAGAAAAGTTTCAGAGATTTTACACGAATTTTTACGGTGAAGCACAGAAATCTGTTTCGGGACAGCAACTTTCCCAATCATTACTTCTCTCTCATTAGAGTTTACTCTTGGCGCAAAAAGTAAATAAAAAGGATAAGAAGTGGTTATTACAGATGTAATAACTTCCAAGACTTATCTAAAACTTTTGGGTTATCTCCCAATAAGTACTTTTTTAACGCCTTTAAGTTAGGCATGATAGTTTGAGAAGATGCTCACATAAGAAGTATGAATTGAAGTAAAAGAGAGCATAAAAAAAAATTCAAAACACATTTAAATCTAACCCGCTTCCTATGCATAGGAATCTTGTAAAGAAACAAGTCATGAAAGCACAAATAAACAAGCGTATGAAAGCAAAACAAGTGCAACTTCAAGACTTTCAACATAAAGAGGAGAAACTTAATATTATTGAGATGCATAAAACCATGTTTCCCTCTCTCATAATAACTTTCAGTAGCATCATGAATAAAATTAACAATATAACTATCACATAAAACATTCTTATCATGAGCCACATGCATAAAAGAATTAATACTCCCAACATAAACATAGTCATTCTTATTAATTGTAGTGGGAGCAAATTCAACAAAATAGCTATCATTATTATTCTCATCACCATAACCATCAAATATAGGAGGCATATTGTAATCATAATTACTTTCCTCCTCAATAGTAGGTGGACCGAAAATATCATATTCATCATTGCAATCATCATATATTGGAGCTGTAGTATCATCATAAGAAATAGAATAATTATCTTCCCAAGTGTGTTCATTTGTAAACATATCATCATTGGAAGGATCATGGATAGCACTAATAGTATAGAAATTATTAATATCATCATTTTCAGAATCGGTACCGAAGAGATTTACAATATCAAAAGTAGTGTGCTTTTCCCAATTATGATCACTATTATAGGTAACAGGCATCGGAACATCATCAAGTTCAAACTCATCAAAAACTATAATAGGAGCAACGTGCTTAGGGGAATATACTGTTTCCTCTCTCCTTTTACTCCTCCTCTTCTTCTTTTTCTTCTTCTCTTTAGGAGAGAGAGGCTTGAAAGGAAGCTTCTCCATATACCCTGGTTCATTGTTAGAGACAATAGAAGAAACTTTGGAGGATTCCTCCTTTTCATTAATAAGACCAAAACACATATTAGTCCTGTCATATTTTGGTAAAATCTCATCTTTTATAATATTTTGTATGTAATTATTTGTGTGGCAATTATCAACACAATAAAGATGACAACCATGCAGGACACTATTCATATCAAAAGCACTCATATCTACCAAAGAAGTTTTTCTTGATAATTCTTCACACCCCAAAAATAAAGTAAGCTCATCATGCTGATTAGGGGTGATCATGTCATCACAATACAAACTTGCAGTACGCATTGCATTAGAAGGGCTATTATTATGGCATGAGCATTGAAAATTGAAATGACCTACTTCAAAGCAAAGTTCACAAATAAAAGGATAGAGGGCACAAACTTTTTTACCAAGATCATTTAGAGCGCTATACCACATTCTAGTTTTTTCATTCCAATGGGTGATACAATATTCTTCTTCAATTTGATTATTCTCAGAAGGTCTATGTATTCCACAAAAATTAACATGCTTATAATACATAGTACTTTCAGAGGTTTGAGCATCTTTATTGCTATCATGAACAACAATTTCATTTTCCATGCAAGTGTCTTTAAAAGGCTCATGATACATGTCCCACTTTTCTTTAGGAGCATTAATATGAGAAGCAAAGGTTTTAAAACAATCAATACGAATTTGAGGATCAAGACCATATTTAGCACTAAGCTTTTGAAAATCAGCATTTTCAGCGAAAGACTTAATGCAATCATACTCATAGTTTATACTTAGTTCTTTACCTTTGTTGTTATCCCAATCTTCGGTATTGCTTTGAATTGTTTCAAGAAGATCCCACTTAGCTTTGACCTCCTTACTCGTGAAGGATCCCTCTAAAAAAGTATCTAGATAGTCCTTGTAATGTCTTGAAAGCCTTGCATAGAAATTATTAATAACAATATTCCTGGGGAGCTCATGAATGGGACATTTGAGCATTAGTGACTTCAATCTCCCCCATGCTTGGGCAATACTTTCTCCATCATGAGGATGAAATTTATAAATATAATTCCTATCTTTATGAATTTCATGAGGAGGATAAAATTTAGAGTAAAAGAGAGATTCAAGTTCCTTCCTATCCAAATGATGAGGATCATCTAGTAGCTCATACCACTCCCTTGCTTTGCCCTTAAGTGATAAAGAGAATAGCTTCATATTAACTTGGTTCATTGAAATACCTGCACACTTGAACAACCCGCATAATTCATGTATAAAGAGTAAATGATCACCAGGATGGATAGTTCCATCTCCAAAATAAGAGTTATTCATAACATGTTCAACAATTTTTATAGGTATTTTAAAAGGGATGCTTTCAGTACGTGGATTTAAAATATCACAAGTATCATCAGAATTACCACATATGGAAGATAAAGTATCATCAGAGCAAATTTTCTTCTTTAAAGCTGGGGAACTAAAAAGATCATTTTCACAAAAACAAACTTCCCCAAGATTAGATGTTTCCATAGCATTAGTAACAAAGGTGTTCAAAAGATTCATACTAATAACATTGTTATTAGCATGCAAAGAAAGTTCCATGGGTTTTTTAATTTTCTTTTCAGACAATTCGAGTTCTAACTTAGGAAAAATAATAAAAAGCTCTCTAATTTTTTTGTTGTTTTCCATTAAGCCTAACTAGTGAAAACAAGAAACAAAAAAAATTGCAGACTCTAAAGGAAATAACTTCGAGCACTCACACTGGAGGATGTGAGTACCTTTTACCTTACCTCCCCGGCAACGGCGCCATAAAATAGGCGTTTGCCGTGGGAGGTTCTTCTTCTTTAATCCTCCGGTGTGAATAACTTTTACCTTACCTCTCTAGCAACGGTGCCAGAAAAGAGCTTGATGTCTACGCACTTCTATTCTTGTAGACAGTTGTTGGGCCTCCAAGTGCAGAGGTTTGTAGAACAGCAGCAAGTTTTCCCTTAAGTGGATCACCCAAGGTTTATCGAACTCATGGAGGAAGTGGTCAAAGGTATCCCCTCTCAAGCAACCCTGCAATCAAGATACAAGAAGTCTCTTGTGTCCCCAACACACCCAATACACTTGTCAGGTGTATAGGCGCACTAGTTCGGCGAAGAGATAGTGAAATACAAGTGGTATGGATAATTATAAGTGGTAATGGTGCTAGAAAATAACTTGATGGCATGGAAAATACTAAAGGCAAACTGAAATAAAGATGGAAGCAAGCAAACATGTAACAGATCTAGTAGCAAATAGTGTTTCAATGCTTAGAAACAAGGCCTAGGGATCATACTTTCACTAGTGAACACTCTCATATAAATTCTTCTCTTTATGATACTACTCTTAACTACTCTCCGATTGGACACTCTAATCGATGGTAGAGCTATAACAGCACACCTCAAAGTAAGCCTTTCCCATCTGGATAACCCCACACTATCACCTTGAGCTCTAGATGGTTCCAACAAACACCACAATTTCATAGACACATCCAACTCCAAATATAACTCATAACAAGTATTTGTAATCTCTAGCCTAAGTGCCACCATGGTGTGCACGCTGTCACTTTCACACACATGGGGAGAGCATAGATCTATTAAAGCACTTGAGTAGCAAGGTATATCTACTTGATTACAAAGCTCATGATCACAATATGAGCATGCATAGAGAGAGATGAACACATAGCTACCGGTAGAACCCTTAGCCTCGAGAGAGAAATACTCCCTCCTCATCATGGGAATCAACAATGGTGATGGATATGGTGGTGGAGATCGATGGAGATGGCTCCGGGGGAACTTCCCCGTCCTGGCAGGGTGCCGGAACAGAGACTTTATGTCCCCCGAATCTCCCCTTCGGTGGCGGCGGCGCTGCGGAACTTTTCGTGGCTGGAGGCTTGACTATTCAGGGTTTTGGTATCGGGAGGCTCTTATAGGCGAAGGAGGCAAGGTCGGTGGCCGTCCAGGGGGCCCACACCATGCCCTGGTGCGGCCTGAGGGGACCCACGCCATGGGTGGTGTGGCCACCCTATGGCCCCTCTCTGACTCTCCTTCTGGCTCCGTGAGTCTTCCGGGAAAATATCAACTTTTGCTTTTGTCCGGTCCAATTCCGAGAATATTGATTTTCTGACTTTCCTAGAACCAAAAACAGCAAAAAACAGGCAGCTGGCACTGTGGCTCTTGTTAATAGGTTAGTCCAAGAAATCATATGAAAAGTACTCCAAAGTGTGGACAAAACATAAGAAAGTAGATAAAACCTAGCATGGAACATCAAAAATTATAGATATGTTTGCAAAGTATCAATAGTGTGGAAGATAGTAATTGCTTGCAGAAAGTAAACAGTAAACGGTAAGCAGTAGATGGTATATCAATGGTAAAGGAATGGACTGGCGTCCACGATTCACTAAAGGTGTTTCCCCTTAAGATAGATAACATGTTGGGTGAACAAATTACATCGGGGCAATTGACAGATTGAGAAAGCATAAGAATGCATATACTAGACATATTGATTCCTATGAGATTTGATTGCATTACAACATTATATATAGACCGTAATCCAACTGCATCTATGACTAATAATCCACCTTCAGGTTATCATCCGAACCCCTTCCAATATTAAGTTGCAAGCAACAGATAATTACATTAAGCAAAGCGTGTAAAGTAAACAATACGATTGTTCCATGGACAAAGGATTGTTGTTTTCTCCCTAGTAGCAACAGCACATCTATAACCTTAGAGATTTCCGTCACTTCCCCAGATTACTAGAGGCATGAACCCACGATCGAGCATAAATACTCCCTCTTGGAGTTGCAAGCATCTACTTGGCCAAGATAGCTACTAACAACGGAAAGCATTAGGTTAGCAGGAGAAATTATGTACCTCACCTTTTGGTCTCAAAAGAGAAGTCGGTGTAATTTTTTTCTTGAAATTGATACCAAGTCTTGACCCCAAATAGAAAAAGCTAAAGATCATCTGAATTGCTTCTGAAAATGTTTGACTGAATTGACAGGTCCCTATAACATTTCCCACAATAGAACAATAAGAAACTAAGGAAGTTCAACTTGAAACAAGACATAAGAATTTTTGTATACACGTATTGTGTAATCCTCAAATTTAAATAGCACACTGCTACTTCTGAATTCTGTGTGGTAATATGATCTCATCAATGTCACTATGGTCAGCACAAGATGGTTATTTATGAAGAACAATTATGGAACACACATCGATAGCAACCTAATAGTGATATTAAAATACATTCAGAATGTGATTATGATGTGCTTGCCAAGCTGCAATAGTTTGTCCACTACATTCATCGAGTAATCGACAATAACCAGAGGTTAGATCTTCTGCAATCTAGGATGATGAAGCCACAATGCTTCCATCATTCCTCCGCTTGTCTAATCCAATCAGGCAAATAGCTGAATGCCCGTGTATTGCTACGGTCTAATAAATTTAGGTTAGATACATTGCCTATAATTCATGATATATGCAAATAATATGGCTCCACAAACAATTCCATCTTACCAATTTTACCCCCTCACTCTTGGTAGACAATGTTCCCCTCTTTCTCACTCTTTTATATTTATAAAGAAAAAATCTCCTGATACTTCCTCACACCACATCGTTCCGTTTAGTGTTGTCGCCATTAAAATTTAATATTTATCAAAAAATTCTTATTGTATATTTCTCACTATGTACTAAATGTGGAACATACCCATGCAATGCAAAACTTATTGAAAACAATAGTTTTATGGACAAAAACTACAATAGTATATTTTTTTAGTCTTTTAGAATTTATTGTTAATACAAATGCAGCTTGGATAAGTATTAAATATATGTCTTGTGCCAAAAATAGCAGGTTAATATTACAAAAGAAATGAATCAATTCTGTACAACATACCTTTTCAAAACTCATAACAGTTCCATGCTACCGAAAGAAAATCGAGTAAAAAAAGAGCTCGAGTCACAAGAATATCAAGAACATAACAGTGAAATCTAATGAGATACTTGATTGAAGTTCAGTTGCATCAGTCTACCGGACAATTTGAAGGACACTTGTATAGTAGGTCAGGGTAAGTTTCTACGTCAGGCTAACAGTTGATATAACAAAATTCTTCTTGAGTTAGACTGTCCAACGCCTTGTTAGAATAAAAGCATGGAGGACTATGTTTCTCGCCTACATGCGAAGCAACTATGCACCGAATAGAATGGAAAGTGGAAAATATACGGGTGTAGTATATGTAACGCTCAGCCTTTCTCATGTTATTCATGCATAGAGTGGCCTCATTCATCGTTCCGAACTGACTATATCTTTTTATCATAGCATTAGGGCGGACATCCTTTTTTTTGCATGAATTCAAATATTTTCCTTGCATCACCAAGACTCTCGCAACTAATAAACCCATCGATTAATGTGGTGTAGACAAAACTATCAGGCTGGACATTTTGGTCTAGCAACTCTATGAGAAGGTTCATAGCTGCATGAAGCATATGTTTCTTACATAGTAATCAATAAATTATGTATGTTACCATAAAAAATAAGTTGTCTCGCTGTCATCTTCTCACGGGCAGAAAGGCCTCTCCGAGTTTCCCATCAACAACAATACCACGAATCATGCCACCAAATGTCACCACATTACGAGTATACACTAGTACAAACTCGTTGCTTAACGACGGTGAGGCGGTTAACCCATAAACCAAAATGAACTGGCTGCGGTCAGCAACCTCAGGCGGTTGTTATTTCCGGTCAGTCTCTAACTATACCCTCATGATTAAAAATTAGCGCCATCTCTAGTAGTACTTCCTCCTCAGCCGCTCGTTAAAACAAAACGCCTCTAAATGGAACCTAAGACGCAGAAAATTATTGGCCTCTCTTTAGAAACTTTAACTGCATCCATCCATAAAAAGTAACCACCTCCAGGAATCTCTTGAGGCTAACCATTATAACAACCGCATCTAAAACTTGTAGTTAGGGCGGTTATTAATTCTGACCGCCTCAAACATATATCATACTAGAGGTGGATTCAATATAAACCGTTTAAGGTCTCCTTTGCTATTTTTTTTGCGGATGGTCTCCTTTGCTATTGATTATATATATATATATATATATATATATATATATATATATATATATATATATATATATGGATCAAGGCTTTGCTAGTGAAATGCCTTGGAGATTCACTAACCCGTTTAATCTTGTGTTGGTGAGTTTATATGGATCAAGGCTTTGTGATGGGGTGAGTTTGCCAGTGTTATTTTGAAGGTGCGTTTTAATCTTGTCCACTTTTATTTTTGTACAATCTATTTTTCTTGCAAACAACATATAGCATGCAATCAATTATCACATACAGATTAATAACACATACAATCATGCTCAGAGTAACAACTACTTCGCTCATTTAAAAAATCCGGACATGGCTATTATAATCGTGACTAGGATAACAATGGCACCAAGGGCATATTGTAGACACATTTCCTTCCAAATATCATACTTTTTTACCATATTCATCTTCAACCTAGTTGTTTGCCTACTTTCTTGCTTCTTGATGTTGTGTGCATCGATGATATCGGCCAACACCAACTCTATTTGCCCCTTCTCTTCCACAACCCTTTCCATTTTTGTTGTTGACGGTTTTCATTGCTTGCTCCATCATTCGGATTGTCTCATGAGCTAGCCTTAGCTTCTCTTCTGGCTTCCTCAATTCTTCATTGGTCTTCCTCATTTTCATCTGTCTTCCTCTTCTCCTCCCTTGTAAAGTCTAATTCCTGTAGGACAATGATTTTTGCGTCTAGACAATGTTGGAACTGGGAACATCCATCACGGATACTGCAGTCATAGGCTGATTCCTAGAAAAAAATAAAAACAAACTGAATCCAGAAAAGCTCGGCAGATGCATCCAAAATTTCTAAACTAATAGAATTAGAGAGACGAAAGCTAGAAGCTTAGTACCTCATCCGAAGAGGAGTAGTAGTTCCTGAGACCGACGAGGATCTCACTGTCATCCATTATTCTAACCGTAGTGACACATACGCATGCCGCAGAGATCTGAGGTGCGATAACGATTTGACGTCCACGGCACCTCATGCCGGCGAGATCTAGATGCTAGGGTGCTCGATCTAAACCGTGGCCGGCGGATGGCGATGGGTGGGGAAGCCGGTAGCAGTGGTTCAGGAGGGATATAGCATCCCAATGTTCTAAACCCTGTAATGCTACATGGTCTATTAATAAAATGCTACTTCCTACATATTATTAATTACATCATCATTATATCATGCTCATGTCACCATGCCATATTGCATTTGATCATCACATAAAACCCCTCTATTTGGTTCTTATCCCATATGCATTGTATTGTATCACTTGTAGTTGCCTCTTGATATATTGTATTTGCTTCTTGATAAATAGATTCATGCCCAAGTTGAGTTGGGGGCATATCTTTTCTTGACTCCACCACCTTTCTTTGTCACCACCTTATAATTCCACCATCCAAACTATATATGAGCATTTGCATTTCTTTTGGTATTATGTCAAGCTCATATATAATAGGATGGATCCACTTCTAATTCTACATGCTCCCATATATGATTCATGTTGTTTTCACAACATGGATATGTGGAGAGCCACATGGCCACCTTTGCATGCTATGTGGGTGGTATTCCTTCTCAAGCTTCCATATGGAGAGAATTGGAATAATGATCATGTTTGAATATACATATGAGGCTATATGAGCATCTAGTGGATCACACACACTAGCATGGCTCATTTGTATCCATGCATGTTTATATTTCATCTCTTTCATATGAGTAGCAAGCTCGTTCTTTTGTGTTGGCCTTAACTCAAATTTTGGAGGCATGCTTGAAATAAATGCCCATGAATACAAATAGTTGTTTTTACAACTAGTAGGAGTGGCCTTTAATATCCATGCATGGCCCATGCAAAGCTTGCACCACCTCTTTTCCATTTGGGTTATTCCTTGAATTTTTTAGAAGCTAGCTTGAATTTGAATTTAATCAAGCTTGATCAAATTCAAATGAACCCTAAATATATCACTTTCTCCCCATCTTTGTGTCACTTGGTTTTATTTGGCCTTGCTCTATCTTGGGAGATCATCATGTGCTTGTTGTAACTGAACAAAAACAAAAGAAATCAAATAAAAAAGGTAAAGGAAACCTACCTACCTATCTATCTAACCTAGATCTCTATCTATCCTACCCTCTCTAACCCGAGTCCTTGTTTTAGGCTGGACCAAACCAGCCCCACCACACCATCGCACCTAAACCCACCTCATCTAACCATGCCTTAACCCGAGGCCACCTTGGTGGTTACCATGGCATGGTGATCATGCCATGTGCCATCCACACCCCTCTCCAAGCTAGCTACTCCCCATCCGTTTCTTGTCGGTGCTGACTCGTGTAATAACGAGCTCGTTGGGGAACCCCAAGAGGAAGGTATGATGAGCACAGCAGTAAGTTTCCCTCAGTTATGAAACCAAGGTTATCGAACTAGTAGGAGCAAGGAAACACCTCCAAGGTATTGTTTCCAACCTGGAATCCTGCACAACACAACCACGGAACTTTGCCCCCAACTTACAGTGAGGTTGTCAATCTCACCGGTTTTGCTGAAAACAAAGGGTTAAACGTATTGTGTGGAAGAAAGTAAAATCTTGTAGAAAGTAAACAGAAAACAGTAAACAGTTGTAGATTGATGGTAAAAGAAAGGACCGGGGTCCATAGTTCACTAGTGGTGGTTCTCCTTAAGATAGATGACATGTTGGGTGAACAAATTACAGCGGGGCAATTGACAAACATCGAGAAAGCATACATGCATATACTAATCATCTTGACTCCTTTGAGATTTGAGTGGGCATTACAATATTATACATAGACCGTAATCCAACTACATCTATGACTAATAATCCACCTTCAGGTTATCATCCGAACCCCCTCTAGTATTAAGTTGCAAGCAACAGATAATTGCATTACGCATTGCGTGTAAAGTAAACAATACGATTGTTATATGAACAAAGGATTGTTGTTTTCTCCCTCGTAGCAACATCACATCTAGTACCTTAGAGATTTCTATCACTTCCCCAGATTACTAGCGGCATGAACCCACTATCGAGCATAAATACTAACTCTTGGAGTTGCTAGCATCTACTTGGCCAAGATAGCTACTAACAACGGAAAGCATGCAAGATCACAAATAACAAAGACATGATAGAATCAATAATCAATCTGAGATAGCATCTCAATATCCATCAGATCCCCGCAAACACAACATTTAGGATTACAAATAGATGATCTTGATCATGAATGGAGCTCACAAGATCTAAACATGATAGCATAAAGGAGAAGAACCAACCATCTAGCTACTACATGGACTTGTAGTCCAAGGATGAACTACTCATGCATCACACAGGAGGCTTGCATGGTGATGAAGAAGGCCTCTAGGGTGAATTCTCCCCTCCGGCAGGGTGCCGGTAAGAGCTTCAGATCCCTCCCGATCTAGGGATGGAGATGACGGCGGCTACAAACTCTTTCGTGGAATTTGATCGGGTACTTAGGGTTTCTGTATCGGAGGCATCTTATAGTCAGAAGGGAAGACCGAGGGGGTGCCCTAGGCGGCCACACCACCCCTTGGCGCGGGACAGGCCTGGCCGCGCGGCCAGGTGGTGTGGCAGCCCTCTGGCCCCTCTCCGTCTCTTATTCTGGCTCCGTGTCCCCCTTGGTGAAAAACTGACTTTGGCTTTTGTCCCGTCCAATTCTGAGAATATTCATTTTCTGACTTTTCTAGAACCAAAAACAACACAAAACAGGCAGCTGGCACTGTGGCATCTTGTTAATAGGTTAGTCCAAGAAGGTGTATAAAAAGTACTCCAAAGTTGGAACAAAACATAAGTAAATAGATAAAAACCAAGCATGGAACATCAAAAATTATGGATACGTTAGCAATGTATCAGTTGGTCAAGAAGATCCCCACCATGAGCTTGGTCAAGAAGATCCCCACCACGAGCTGGCTAACCCTGGTTACCTACGCCACCTGCGTAAGAGAGAGAGACAGAGGAGGAAAGTAAACCAAGGTTACTTTCGGCTCTACCATAACCCGGGCATTCCCCTCACCCCTGTCCTTATCTAGTGCCCTCCCCACCCCTCTCCGCTGATCCAGATCACCAAGGCGCTGCCCAATACTGCCCCTTTTTCCCTATCACCCTTGCTGGCTGCCATCCACCACATCATCATTCTTGGGCCACCCTCTGTCCCGGCGAGGAAGAGAAGGAGGCGAGGAGCGTTAAGGTGTTGAGGAAGCTCCCTAGGAACCCTGCACCTCGCTTGTAACCGGCGTCAAGGAGGAGAAGGCCTAGACCAAGCAGAACGGGCACGAGGCCGATGAGAAACCCTAGTTCCAGATCCTGAGCCCCGTTGCAGATCATCGTCGCCTTGACCCCGTTTGACCTCACTAACAGGCCCGCGGTGAGCTCCTCTACCTCCCTGACATGGTCCCTGGCACGTTTGCTTCCTAGGTTGCTGATTCATTTTGTCGAGCAAGTTGTCAGCGTCGCCACTCGCTACCACCCCGCTCGCACGCCAACGTTGTAGTGCTCCCCGCCGCTGCACGCGGGCACGCCTGAACCTGCGTCGCTGCGCCATGTCGAGAGCCGCAAACCGCGCTTCCTGGAACCTAACTGGTTGCGCCGCTGTTCCCGACCTTGCCGGTCCTGGCGCCGTCGCGTCTGTGACTGCTGGAGTCACCGTGCTGTTGCTTAAACCCTAACGCAAACCAACCTAGCATCAACCCCATCGCCTCCGCATTAGCTCCGCCCTGCTAGTCGAGCGCGAGGTCGCTGGTTCGAGCGCCCGCGCTCTGAATTTTTGCCATCGCGTTGTAGAAGAATAGTAGTCTAGGAAGCGTGGTTTGCGGATCTTGACGTGGTCACAGTTAGCGCCGCGAACATCTTACACATACCCCTGCACCTTTTGCATCTCAATCACAGTCCACCTGGAGACCCCACCTGTCAGTCACCCATCGCTACACCGTCCGGCCGCTTTATGAAAAGCAACCGGCAATTTTCCATATTTGCAAAATAGTCCCTGGCTTGCCCACGTGTCACGTCGCCGCTGGCGTGCGCACTTGTGGCCCTGCTGACCCCTGTTGGCCCACGTGTCAGTGGCAGTGGATAAATTCCTCCGAGTAACAAAAGTCTAGTGTGTTTGTTTTCTTATAGGTGAGTCAGCAGTGCCCCACCTGTAAGCAACAGAGGCTAACCAAGACTGAGTATTAAAAGTTCATGTTATTTCGAATATAAATAAAAAGTTCACAATATTGAATATATCTAATATAATTCATATATTTTGAAATAATTTGAATTAACAAAACTTATAATATGAAATATGATTCAAATTCAAATATGAATTCAAATAAAATTAAAAATTTGATCAAGTCAACTCTAACTAGTCAAACATTTGACTTTTGACCTCTTTTTAATATAATTTGATTCAAATATTTTTCAAAATTTATAATTCCAAATAATACAAATAATAATGCCAGAAATTAAAATATGCCATCCAAAATAAATTTTGAGCAATTAAAAGTTTTGAATTATTAAATACTATTAAAATGCCTTTATCTTAATAAATCTATAGATTTAATTCCGTAACACCAAATTCGACAAATAATATGTCTAAATTGATTAGCGCGACGAGCCCATTATAATTATGCATTCCATGTTATCAATTGAAGCATGCATCATATAAATATTAAATATTCAAAACTGTTTATGGGAGCAAAACACGCCTAAATAATTAAATAAAGTGCTTTATTATTGTTCTTACACCTCACCCGTGCCATGCTATGTTATATCATGCAATTATGCATCATTCCATTATATCATACCCTGTTTGCTTATTGCATATACATTCATATGATTGCACACTTTATTTATTATGGCCCTTTTGTGTGTTTGGTTTTTTCTGGACAGACGCCGAGCAAGGAAACTACCAAGAGAACCAAGAGTACTACCTAGATCTTGGTTACCCTGCTACTGATCCGACAGGCAAGCATTTTCCCATGCTTGCATACATATAGCACCTATGCTTCTACCTTATTCATGCATCATTGACTATCGCATTATCTGCATGTGGGACCATGAATCCTCTTCGCCTGAGCTTGATTTGCACTTTATTTCTTGGGCCCACAAACTAGTTTGGGGCTTTATTACTATCATGTACTTATGCCATGTTTACTTTATTTACGATTGCACGTGGAGCGCATTTACTGTTTAGGAATCGTGGCACGTTTCCGCTGTATCGATAATCCCAGTCACACTTTCGGGTTCCTAGTCATTTATAGCCATCGCCACACACCCTGGGTCCGTCGCAGAGTAGACCGACTTCGTAGCGGGTAGCTTATTGGGGGTCGATCCCTGAAATAATTTTTGAATCCTATGAATGCATTGTTGTGAGGCCTCGTTGCATTTTATTTGGTTTTTCTCGAGGTCGATCGTGTGTGTGTTCTATTTGTGCACACCCCCTGCATGGTAAATCTTTCTGAAAGTCGTGTCTGCGGTTATGGACGACTTGGAGCATAGTTTCTCGATTATAGATAACTATAACTAAACTATCACCTTCATTTGACTAAGACATGACTAGTAAATAGTGCAATACTCATGGAATGGATAATAAAACTGCCAATGCATGGGATGTTCTTCCGCCTTCTCGTCAGTAAGCGAAAAGGAGGGCGAGCGATGTTTATTTATAATATTGTTATAACTGTTGTTACTAATTTACGAGCGTCCGTCCATCTCTGGTTGGGCAGATGTTGTAGCGTGTCTCTATAGAACTGTCTAGATATTATCTTTCACTGCTATTGCATCACTCCCAGGTTGTTCCCTTTAGATGCATAAAGACTTGCTAAGTACCCCTAGGGTCTCACACGATATATGTTTTGGTTCAGATGGACATGATTACTCTCGGGAAGGTTACTAGGTCGAAGAGACCGATGATGGTGTCAACGATTGTCAGGTGTAGAGATTCCGGGGATGGAGATCTGTGAGATCTATGGGCGGGATGTGCTTATTTTTCAGGGCATCTTAGGCTAATTTCCTTCTTGTCCGTACTCGGATCTTGTTTTCCACTTCAGCTTGATACTATGATGTGTTATGTATGAGGATGTATCCTAAACTATTATCAATAAGTGTTGCTTTACTCATTCCTGTGATATTCCATCCCCGTGATCCAGTCACACGTTGCGCAACTTATCGATGTAATCTTACCGAGAAGGCCCAATGAATCTTCCCGTCACTCAGGAGAACAAATCCTGATCTCGATGCATACGCCTCAACATGCCCCTTTGAAATACCCAACATACATCTTTATGATCACCCTATTATGGTGTGATGGTTGATGCAGTCAAAGCAGCCACGGGTGACATTGATTAAACATGATCTCATGGTCTAAGGATTAGGATACTTTGTTTGTAACCATTGCAACTATGAACCTTGATCGCGTTGTGATACTTATATGGGTAATTTACATCACATCATTTTACCAATGATATAACTTAATTGTCAATTAGCATAAATGCTTCATAACCAGGAAACTAGTGAACTAGTTGTATAGAGGCTACTAGATACTGTTTCCTATATCAATATTTCTGATTGATATAGTTATATCATGATATAAAAATATTATGAACTAATGAGATATGATAATAAACACCTTTATTATTTGCCTCTAGGGCATATCTCCTTCAGTCTCTCACTTGCACTAGAGTATAAATAATCTAGTTGCATTGTTATTAATCATAAAACCATATCATATATGTGTCTATTGATCATGTTTTCTCATGGAAGCTTCCTATCTATGATCTTTATTATGAGATTCATATGTCTTTGAAAATTGTTATTGTCTCCTATTTTGACACTTACACTATATCATATAATGTGTCGAACTATTCGTTTGGTGACAGAGTGAGATATTTGGTTCGTGGTGTTTCTAATGATGGTCGATCAGTCAATTGAACTTTAAATATTGTTATATAAACTATAAAACACACTTAGTCGAAAGTCGAACTTTCTTAGCCAAATATCATACTTGCCAATTCTGAAGTATTCCAATACTTCTATATCTATATAGATTTGATCGATAGCGTAATACTTGTAACTTCGTGCCCAACTTTGCTTTCTTTGCATTTAAACTTAACTCTAGTCTAGTGATTAATTCAAGAATCACTTCAAAACATGTCCTTACGATTAAGAACCTGTTTCTCTAACTAAAAACACCGGGTCAGATCACATCGAGTACACAATATGGTAAATATGTAGAACCTATGATCCAGTCATAGGAGATGCAGATCATCTCTATCATTCCTTATAACCATTATTGTTTATACTGAGTTTTAACTTAATGTTTTTCCTAATTTCATAAGTAAGAACCTTTTGTTTGATTGTTCCATTATGAGCTATTTTCAAAATCTTAACTAGGATATTCTGGACTTCTTTCAGAATTCTTAAAACATTTCAACATTTAATGTTTGTAAACCGTGTTGATATATCTTCATAGAACCTATATGTTCAACATACATTCAACTCCATTCATCCAATGATTTAATCATTTCTACTACCAATCACGTCATTCATAATATGTCAACTACATATATAAGAATGGCATCATGCTCACACTCAAATATGCAATCCACATATGATAGACTAGGATATTCCTCAACTCTACTCAAATATGTCACCCACACATTTGACTAGGAAAACTACTTAGCTCCCACTCAACTTATCGCAATTGCAGGTGTTCTTGATAATCTTGAAAATTCCAAAATTCTTTGATCATTTATCAAATCGAGAATTTTCTGCTACAACACACTAGCAATCATATGATTGACTAACTTCTGCTATTGTACCAACTACAACCATTTCTTCAATCTTGATATTAAAGATTGTGCATTTTAGACAACCGTTTACCAATTACCAAATTAGAGTAATTGCTAGTGTAAATCCAACAGACTTCAAACATCGCTACATGTTGTAGTCAATTTCCGTTGAATTTGTCAAAACATACTTTGTAATAAATCGAGCTTTTATGTCTTTCTTTAAGTTTCATTTATTCCTTTTTAACTTTGCAATTATTGGGAAAAATTAAGTAAATGTCTTTTACTTAACAACACTTTACTTTGTAATCTTAAATGTAACTTAATATGGGAGTTCATGACTTAGTCATTTCTTGTACTTATGTCCATCATCAGTTTTTCGTAGTTCGTAGGTATGTCTTGTTCTATTAACACGACACATGAATCAATAATATAACTCTGCACATGGTAGACAATATTTTTGAATCCTACTATCTTTTAGTAAAAGTATTGGTTGAAACGCTATGATCATTATCATTAGTTTATTCTCTACTTGTAGAGTTTCAGTTCCAAAGGTAAGGTCAAACCTTTTTTGTGCTTTCACTTTCTTCCATTAACACCTTCCTTGAGAAGATAATTTCTAGGAACCACCATGCTAAGACAACACAAGATTTGCCTTCTTTGGTTGTGGAATTGTATTCATAGTTGGATGAGAGAGAGAGTGATTCCTAAGGAAATTGCCTTAGAATTATTGGGTGTCTTTTCCCTCCCCTACTACTACTAAAAGTGGGCACTCCCAACTACTAAAGTCCCGGGGTGGGACTAAAGGGAGGAGGAGGCGTTCGCACGGGAGGAGGAGGGTCGGCCGGCCAGGGCCGGGTGGGCCCCCACGCATGCATCCCGAGGTGGGCTGGTGGCCGGGCGAGCCCCACCCGCACGCCCTTCTAGGCGGCGGAGGCTTCCTCCTTGTGGCCTTCCCTCTTGGGCCTTTTTCCGTCTAGGAATTTGGCCTAATAGGGAAGGTGCCCTATTAAATTAAATTAAAATATATATTTTATTATTAATTATAATAATTAATATAAAATACATATTCATTAAATCATTTTGATCCGAAACACCTTTTGGTTCATTCCAATCTCCTTTGGATTTTCCCGGAACGATTCCAGTTTTCTCAAGGACCACTTTTGATGTTTCTTTCTCTTTCTTCCTATGATTCCTTCTATTCTAGAACAATCTCCAAACATCGTAAAACCCTTAAGTGTGTTACCCTGTGGTTCGGGAATATCACATACATGATCGAGATGATTGCCAGATCAATGGTCAATAACGGGATCGGGATGCCCATAATGACCCATGTGCATTCCAAGATTTCAACGTCGTTTGAACCCCCATAAACGTTGAGTCCACATCCCTTTGTTACTTCGATACCTGACTTGTACGTGATCTGATCGCCGGTATCATGATACCTTGTTCAATATCGTTACCAACAAGTGTTGCTTTACTCATTCCCGTGATATTCCATCCCCGTGATCTAGCCACACGTTGCGCAGCTTATAGATGTAATCTCACCGAGAGAGCCCAATGTATCTTCCCGTCCCTCGGGAGAACAAATCCCGATCTCTATGCATACGCCTCAACATTCCCCTTTTGAATACCGAACATACACCTTTATGATCACCCTATCGCAGTGTGACGGCTGATGCAGTCAAAGCAGCCGTGGGTGACAGTGATTAAACATGATCTCACGGTCTACGGATTAGGATACTTCGTTTCCAACTATTACAACTATGAACCTTGATCATGTGGCAATACTTATTGGGTAATGTCCATCACATCATTTCACCAATGATATGACTTTATTATCAACTGGTATAAATGTTCCATGATTAAATCTTGATCATCAATTGTCCAATAAACTAGTTGTATAGAGGATATTAGGAAATGTTTGGTTTGTTTATGTACCACACATGTATCAATGTTTCCGATTGATACAATTATAGCATGATGTAAAACTATTATAAAATAATGATATATAATAATAAATACATTTATTATTTTCCTTTAGGGCATATCTCTTTCAGTCCCGCTTTTCACACCTACATGGCTTGCTCATGAAAAAACTTCCAATTCAAGCGTTCTTCTAGGCCTGGCCCAAGGATGCTTTAAGCACCATACAGGCTACCCTCTGGTTCAGGACATCACATACATGATCGAGATGATTGTCGGATCAATGGTCAATAACGGGATCGGGATGCCCATAATGACCCCTATGCATTCCAAGATTTCAACGTCGTTTGAACCACACACGTCGAGTCCACTTCCCTTTGTTACTTCGATACCTGACTTGTCCATGACCTGATCATCGGTATCATGATACCTTGTTCAATATCGTTACCAACAAGTGTTGCTTTACTCATTCCCGTGATATTCCATCCCCGTGAGCTAGTCACACGTTGCGCAGCTTATAGATGTAATCTCACCAAGAGAGCCCAGTGTATCTTTCTGTCCCTCGGGAGAACAAATCCCGATCTCGATGCATACGCCTCAACATTCCCCTTTTGAATACCGAACATACACCTTTATGATCATCCTATCGCAGTGTGACGGCTGATGCAGTTAAAGCAGCCGTGGGTGACAGTAATTAAACATGATCTCACGGTCTACGGATTAGGATACTTCGTTTCTAACTATTACAACTATGAACCTTGATCGTGTGGAAATACTTATTGGGTAATGTCTATCACATCATTTCACCAATGATATGACTTTATTGTCAACTGGTATAAATATTTCATGATCAGGAAATCTTGATCATCAATTGTCCAATAAACTAGTTGTATAGAGGCTATTAGAAAATGCTTGGTTTGTTTATGTACCACACATGTATCAATGTTTCCGATTGATACAGTTATAGCATGATATAAAATTATTATAAAATAATGATATATAATAATAAATACATTTATTATTTTCCTTTAGGACATATCTCTTTCAGTCCCGCTTTTCACACCTACATGGCTTGCTCATGAAAAAACTTCCAATTCAAGCGTTCTTCTAGGCCTGGCCCAAGGATGCTTTAAGCACCATACAGGCCATAAGGTGGATAGATGCCAACCATCCAGTCAACGAGTTCTCGCATCCAGGTGACCTGTCCGGAGGGTTGAATGTATCCTACCAAACACGACCTTAGAGCTCAGAATTCCCTATGAGTTTTTTTTTGAGAAACACATTACAAACGCAGACGCTCACAATGCGTAGAAAGACTCTCCCCTATGAACACACGCATGCACACCATATCCCTATGAGCACCTTCGAGAGACTGAGCCGGCGGGTTTTGAGATTGGCGAAGTCACCACAGACGTCTCGCTATCGACGGGAACGTCGCCTCCCGCTGAAAGAATATTCCACCTTTACGAGATACCAAAGTGTCAAACCTGGGGTTTGAACTCTGGTGGACTGGGTACCACTGCTCTTCTAACCATCCAACCACGGGTTGGTTCTCAGAATTCCCTATGAGTTGAATGTTTATTTCGGATTTTAATGATAATCATCATATGTACCGTGTCAACGTTATCCATGAGCGTGCTAGCTACTCCGATAAAAAAATAGAATCTTGTTTGTCTTTCGGTCTGATGGGCTGTCGTATCACTTTCTCATGAACGAAGACACACACCACCAGTTGTGTTATGCGGGCTTATCTACATAGCATCAGCATCTGGCCAATCAATCGGATGTAGAGTATGTCCTTGTCCTCTCGCTTTCGATGGCAACCCGCGGTTCATGGTTCTGAACGGTCTCAAAACGTGCAGCGCTCTCGTGCCATTCGATTTTTCCTTTTCTGCCTCCTGACGTGTCGATCAAATTCTGATCTGACTACTTTTTTGCATGGCAAATACACGTCGTGTGAATGTTCGTAGATTTTGAAAATTGAAATACAGTAGCCTCTACGTTCCCTTTGGAGAAAAAGGAGATTCTCAGGACAATCATGGAGGATCACGCCTTATTAAGTCCTTATCGATCAACGTTTGAAGCAGGCAAAAGCAATGTAAGCACTACACGAAGCACAAAATTTGAGCCTTAATTCTAGTAGTTCCCACACTAAAAAACCTGAAAGATCCGATCGCCTAGAACAGAAAGGACTCGAAAGGAGAGAGAGAAAGAAAGAAAAATGTGCATGTGCCATCTGACTCCCTTGAAAAGATTATCGTGTTTGGGTGCATGTTGCGAAATAAGCAACTAAAATGTACAGGCAAAAGCTATGTAAGCACTTTTCACAAAGTAGACTTTAAGCCTTATGAGCATGTCCAGTCGTCCCTCATACGGCGTTTGACGGGTGCTGTTTTTGCGCTGCATGGGGTGTCGGTGCTGTGTCGAGAAGCATGGCTAGACGTGCCATCCAACTGCGCCCCCAAGATGCCCCATAGCATTTTTTCACGAATAATAAATAAATCATAGTTGTGACAGAAAAGCATTTAATATAAGTAAATAAATAATTAACAAGTTCAACAAAGCAAGCTCAACGACATAATAATAATTCTACAAGTTTTGAACCACAATTTTAAACACCTAAAACTAGGTGTTTCCTTTGAGCACCAACAAATGCTCTACCAGGTCGTGGTCGTATTACAGTTGGTGATGAGTATTTGCATCTCAGAATTGCCGATGGACACCAAACGACGGTGAGAAGTGGCCGGTGGAAGTGGGAGAGGGCGATGTGATGCCGAAGTCTTTCTATCAGAGTGGGAACGATGAAGGGAAAGGCGTGGCACCAACGAAGACGATCTGGCAAGAGTAGGGAGAACACGAGAGAGGTGGGCGGGGAAAGGGACAAAATGGAGGGAATTCCGTTTGTCTCGCCGACAGAGCTGGCTCACCCGCTATTCAGCTCCATCTGGCGCCCTCGCTCCCGCCTCCCGCCACGTGGGTTGGGTGCGCCATAAGAGTGTCGGACGAAAAAATAGGCCATGTCGGATGGAACTAGGTTATGGAGGACTGACTGGGCGAGATTTTCATCTCTGGCGCCCCATAGGCCGTTTGGGAGGATGGATATGGGGGGATGGGGGGGGGGGGGCTGGAGATGCTCTAAGTCTAGTAGTTCATACTCCTAGAGAACAAATGCTCCAATCACCTAGAATCGAGAGAATTCGAAAGAAGAGAGAGAAACACATATATGACATTTGACTCTTAAAACGATTATCGTTATTTGGATGCACGTTGCACAATGAGTATCTAAAAAAATGAAAAGTACAAGCAGCTTCATGCTCATCTCACCTTTGTGCCTCGTCAGCATTCCATCTCATTTCCATCCTTCATTCAAAACCTCTTTCTTTTCCTCCTCGCCTTTGTCACCAAAGCTACTTTTGCCATTCTCATTGTTTTATAATTGTAAATTTCGAAAAGTTGCATACACATGTGAGGAAGAACACACCAATATCAGTAGAAGTATTCCTAACAACAAAGTAATATTCAATCATTTTATTTTTTTCAGCAAAGGAAATATATTAATATCAACGAGATATCAATTACGCCCGGTCTTTGCAACAACATAATATCAAGAACTTGTTGAAACATCAGTGATGCACACAACCAAAATAAAGAAGAGAAAATAAGAAAAAGGCTCCACCAAAACGATCAGCAACTCACATGAGCAAGAAACAACCACCATCATTGGCAACACCAGGTTCTCAAGAAAAGTTGTCCAATTGCGATGACTCGGGGAAGGGAAGAGTGCACAAGCACCATGGTCGCATGATATAGACTTCAAAGTCACGTCATGGGTTTTCACCTGGAGAAAAGCCAAGCGATCTCCAAACGATGATTATAAGTCCGCCATTGGCTAGTATGACCAATGAAGGGGGTGGGGACCCAGGATCTACACTCGGCGTTCACCAAGGTTGAGTTGTTTTGGTGTCGTGATGGCGCAACTCAGATGGTGGTGGATGCGCTACATCGAATAATGGTATCCCGGTTTCAACCCCATCTCGGCGACGTTTACGACATCAAGAAGCATGTGGGATATGGTCTTCGTTGGTCGTGTGCTCCGGCTTTGTGTGGTGTTGATCTCGTCGCCGATCTGGTCCTGGCAGCTTTGGAGTGCGATGGTGCGGATTGCTGCTGGTTTGTGATGGATGGTGGAGGATTCAGCCGCTTGATTGGCAGGGTGGCGTTGGCTCTGGTTCCGGCATTGAAGATGCTCGGAGGACTCCTCCGACCAATGTTCCTTAGCAGCAGGCTAGGTCTAGTCTTACATGGCTGGTGGTTATTGTGGCTCGTTAACGCCTCATGGCTAGGGGTTTTTTCAGTGCCAAAGTATGAACCAACCGCTAATGATCTTCTTCTTTTCCAGCAAAGGCGAAAGATTTGGGTTCTTAGTAGTTGCGGCGAGAACGGTTTGCATCTTTCCAACCGTTTGTTTTCTCCTTGTTTTCTATTGCTTGTATGCGTATCATCTTTATATTGCTACGGTTATAAATACAAGTAATGTATGTCCACGAACGCACATAGTTAAAAAAAATGAAGGGCATGTCTAGTGTTTTTACCTGGAGATTGAGACATTGTACTCGAGCACGATCAATTAGGAAGCCACCATCTAGTGCCGCCTCATTTACAGAGAACACTCCTGCAATGCACCGACCACTAGGCTCACAGCCGCCATGTGCACCGCTTTGACATGGACATTGTCACACACAAAAAGCGTATTCTCAAAATACGGTGTGAAGCATCATCTTCTCCTCATACATTGCATACACCTGTAGATAGCTGCTCATGCGCACAGTCCTAAAGTTGATACCCCACGTGACCAAAAACCATGCTTAAGGAAAGCACACTGTCAGGCTATCTTCGTCAAACCCTTCCACCATCGATTAGCAGTCTTGAACTCGACATGAGTGTTGAGATATTCCTATGGCCTTCTGATTGCCACCACCTTGACGTACAAATGAGTGATTCAGGGTGAGGGTAAGTGCGGCCACAATTTTTCTGTAAACTGTTTGAAGTGTGACATCACCGGCTACCAAACGGTCCAAACCCACAAAGCTGATGTTCAAACTGAATTGGTCCGTTGACAACCCTAAACGACATATATACATCAAATAGCTTCTCACTCCATCAAATCAAGAAGATAGTATGGCTCCGTTTCCTCAAATTTTGCGGTATTGACAGGTTGAGTGAAATATATAAAATTCCGCAGAATAAAAGACCAGCTTGGAAGTAACACCATGGATAATATCCAAGCTCTAAAGCAAGCAAGCAACCAACTAGTCTGTAAGCTCTAAAGCAAGCAACCACCAAGTCTTTTTCATGGAAGTCATCACTCTGCCTCCAGGCTCCAGGAGTATATGTATCACTAGGAATTATCATATGATCCAAAGTTCAGCCTAGCCACTACAGAGGCAGAATTCTTTTTAACAAAAATGAACTTATTCTAGTCTTTTATACAGGAAACGAAATTCTTATTATGAATTTAGTAGCTGCATTGCTAGCTTAGTTTAGACCGCGAAGGGAAACAATTGCACAAATTTTCTTTCATATATTTGTAGTAGGTAAATTATTTATCGCTTTCCTCCAAAAATTAAATAAAAAAATTCAGATGGTTTTTAGCAATCAATGATCAGTGATGCCCTCTAATATTTTCTGTTGGCTTCCTTTGCTACCAACACTATCTTCAAGGCAAAGAAAGTTTCATCATTGCTATTCCTTGATGACATCCGGCCACAATCCTACACAAATATCAGTGTCCTTCAGTTATTATCAATTAGTTCAACATGCTGCGGTAAAAGTAAGGCATTACGATGTATGGAGCATGACACACATATGTGAAGGAGTATCTAACGATTTATTACAGAATGATCAAAGTTGTTAAGATCACCAAACATGATTAAATGAACATGTACCATATTGGTAGTTGTATGACACAGAACTAGCAAGACAAATGTTTGAAGCTGAGATGCGTCATGATATTTGGAAATATGTAGCAGACATATATAGCTAGTGAGGAGGTAATGCTGCATGTACCTAGCTACATGTTAAGTTTTGTACTGGTTTTGCCGTAGTTGTCTATGTTATGTAATCTTCTTGTTGATGACTTTGGCTTCGTTGCCTTGCATCAACTTCGATAAAGAAATAGTTCTGTGCATCGCTTTGACGCAGAGGCCGGAGGTTCCAACCTCCTTTTCGAAGAAAAACATGGGCATGTTTTGTAGATTGAGCTACAAAATACTACGCAGTTCAATTTCTTTCACTTTTCACTGAGTACTTTCAGTAACATATATAATACATATCACAACAGTCATTAGTGAACTAGAGAAAGCACAAGGAATTCACTGGTTAGTACCTTTGTGATCCCTTTATACATCCCAAAGCATAAACCGCACCGAGGTTGAAACCAATTATGTTCTCAAGCCTGTAATGTCAGGGATGCAATGCACTATTAACTAGTAATAAACTCAACAATACTAGCACTATATCATCTTACACGTGAAAATGGAGCTACGTATGTATGTCAGTATGTGACCATAAAGTAAGAAGAATTGAAGCAGTACGCACTTGTAGGTAGTGGAGTTCCATATGCGTACAGTCCCGTCTATTGAACCAGTAACCAATATTGGAAGGTCATGGTGCAATTTGACGGCACTGATATGGTCTGCATGCCCTTCTAGTTTGTCAACACATTCTTTCATCCCCAATTTCCATATCTGATCCAACAACAACAAAAAAAAAAGAGGGAAAAGGATTTAGCAATCATATGTCGTGTATGGCAACTTAATTTGTTGCTAGCTAGATAGGATTAATTTAGTTTACACTTCAGTTAAGAGTGTAAGTACTTGTCTAGGAAAAGGACGGTACCTGTGCAGTCATGTCCTTGCAGCCCAAGATTAGATGCTGCTGATTATAGCGTGTGAAGTAATCGATACAAAGCAGCCTTTCCACACTCCCATCCAATTTCAATGTAATGATGTTGCTGGGGTCATCAGAAGAAATACTCCAGATCTACAGTTATTAATGCTAATTATAAATGCACATAAAAATAAAATAATCTACAGATTTGACAGACGCAAAAAAATATAAATAGTAAGAAAAAGTTTAGCTAACCTTGACCGTGCCATCCCAAGAAGTACTAGCGAAACTGTCTGTTTCCATTGGGTTAAATGTTACTTCCGTCACTCTATCGGTGTGCCCTTTAAATGTCCGTGTGCATTTCCAGTCCTTATTCCAATTCCAAAGCTTAATCAAGTGATCATCGTCTTCGGACGACGACAGCAAAAATGGATCCGTTGGATGCACAACCAAGGTTGTGATGCAACTATTATGAGCATCAAAGCTCTTGACATGTTGATTTTGGTCGTAATTGTACACATGGATGTCCCCATTATGATCACCAGCGACGAGCCATTTCTCTCGTGCGATAAATCTAGCTACATGAACTGCATTTGGCCGACCAGAATAAATATATGAGGAACTTTAAGATAATCCTGCTTATATGATTTAGCGTACTAACTGTGACATGTGAGAAACCAAATGTAAATGATTAATTAAGACCACTAAAACTAAGCATGCTTGCCTGGTTCATATGCGGCTAGCTGAAAGTAGTTCAACGCTTCCAGCTGCATGCGATCCTGCGAAGGAAAAAAGAACGTTTCCAGCTGCGGATGGACATTTGACATATACACATGATGCTAGTATTATTGACACCAAGTTAAGACCCACCATAGTCTCGTAGTAGTTCCAAAGACGAAGGCCCCCCATGTGGTTAGTCGTCATAAACCTTCATGCATTATGAAGTAACGATGAATTAACATATATAAACATATAATATTATGTATAAAATCAACTTAATAACATATATACTTCAACTCCACTGAATATAACCCATTGATTATTGAAAGATAGTATTTCACAGTGAGTAGCACACAAAAGTAATTGTAATATAATCTTATTTATATAGGCCATTTTATTCCATTTTACCAATATAAAAAGGAAAATTGCGGAAAATGGTATATGGCAGTGGATTTTTTATGGACACCACTTTAGACTATTTTGTAAATAATAATAGAGATATCTAAATTGATAAATTATAATATGTACATACAAAAGTTTATAAGACATGGTATCGGGAGTACATATCTTTTTTCAAAATGGGAAAGCCCCAGCCTTTGCATCAATCAGTGCTTATGGCCTTTTATCAGGAGTGCATAACTAGTTTGCTACACAAGCATTTTTATTTGTATTAACAAGCTAGAACGCACACATAAGCTCACCATGGCTCAGTTGGATGCACATCTATGAATGAAACTTGCTGAGCATCTGGCGTTGCTATAATCTGAAAAATTCAAAGCCAAAAGAAGCTAGATTGGAGAATTAAAAAAAATAGACCGATAAACAACATCAAAGGAAAGACCGAAGGCAATTGATCACGGTGTCTGCTGCCTGCCAGATAACCCAAAGCCAGGGAAATAAAACTGAAGTAAGGTGATATATAAAGATACAAAATAAAGTTTATTTAAGCTTTCATCTCAGTCAACCCTGCAGACTTCTAATTACCTCAGAAGATGTCCCATGATCAGCTCGTTTTTTTTGTTTCTTTTGCGGAGGAACAAGATCATCTTGCTGATAACAAAGAACCTTCAACTTCACCTCTTGCACCTCATCGCCGGTCACCTTATCTTTGGCTTTCTTAAAGAAGTTGTCATACTGGATTAAGACAGAATCTTTCTCAACATCCTGGAGGTCGTACTGGCCCAGAACAACGCTGTACAGTGTGAAGTAGTCGCTGCAGTCCGATGACGACGACGGCGGGCCCATGATCTTTTTTTGAGATGATAGCTCCATGATCTTATTGGGCATCATTGTGAGAGTGAGACTGTAGGCGCACCTTGGTGGCACAATGCCGCAGAGTGGCTTCTTTGTTAAGTACATCTTCGGCCTGTTGGCCACAAGCATAAATGCGACCCGGTCGTTCCCCCTGTTGTTTAGCTCCAGTGTGCAGGAGATCATGGCTTTCTTGTTTGTTCCGGATGGGAGGAACCGGAGCTCCTGTGGGTGGACGACAAGCAACCCGCAGTTAATCTCTGTTTTATTCAGCATATTTATGATATTTGTGATGGTGGGTCTTCTGTGTCTGTCACGCTCCACACACTGCAACCCTATCTCCAAGCATTTCTTAACTTGTTGACAATGCCCTTCAACTGACGTGGCGTGCACCGTTTTCTGTAGCCTCTGCATCCATTCTTCATGTGCCTACGAAATTAATTGGATTGGAAGGAATACATACCACGCAAATTCATGTACAACATTGACACAGATAATGTCAGTATAAGAATTGACCTACTACACTTACCTGCTCAACAATCACTGCAGAAGAAATCTCAAGGAAGTTTGTATCAAGAACTCCCACTCTCGTCCCAGTCACCAGCTCTATGACTATAATACCCAAGCTGTATATGTCAAATGCCTTCGATATTATTTGTCTTTGAATGAATTCCGGAGGCATGTGTCGACTGCTTAGCCAGATGGACAGCTATTATCAGTGTAAAGCAAATGTATTGACCATTACAATAAACAAAAGGAGTGAATAGCTTAGGTTAGGGCCATTTATACATTAGCTCATGGTGTTCTCATTGCCAGTGGTGGTCCAAGATTTTTGGGATGGGGTTCGATGTTGCAAAAACATGTTCAACAAAATAAACCAGAAAATAATAGTGGTAGTGGCAGCTCAAGATTTTTGGGATGGGTTCGAAGTTGCAAAAACATGTTCAAAAAAATAAGCCATAAAATAGTAGTGGTAGTGGCGGCCTCAAGAGTTTGGGATGGGTGTTCAAAGTTGCAAACATGTAAATAAACCGAAAAAAAGTACGAAACATTACATTTTGAGGGAGAAAATCGAGATGAAGTAAGAATAAGACGACCACAAGACAGTTCTGGGTGCTTCCAAGCGCTCTAATAGCTAGCCTCTTTTACTATTTGTGAAAAAGAAAAACGAACAATATGCTCTTTATATTATTATTACTCAGTACTTTCCAATACATGACTAACGCAACCACTTAACTCAGAAGAACATGGGAACCCATCGTCTATGCTTCTTCTTTTTTCCTTTACCAAGGAATCTTTCGATATCAGAGTCATCTATTTTCGCTGTCATGTTCTCATCCAGCAGTATATTGCTAAGTTTTAGATTCATGTGGATCCTAGAATATTTTGATCCCTCATGAAGGCATTTTAGACCCTCGCATATGCCCTTAATTATTCCGTAGCGTGTGCCCCAATCAAGTCCAGAACTTATGCCTGTAAAATAAACCAAGAGTATTATTTATTTCCTAAAAAAGTGACAGAAAAATAATATATCATGTTGTGGTACCTGAAATGTACTGATCGAGGGATCCATTTGGCAAATACTCGAAGCACATCGCTGTATGTATTTTTGAAGCATATATATATCTTTCGTTGCACGGTACAACGGTTTCTTCTTTCTCCCAGCAATAGCCAACTAATTGTACGATGTTTTGATGGTGGACCTTCACGTGGTTTACAATCTCATGCATCTCATTCTCCTCAAGTACTCCCAAGGCACGGAGCTTCCTCACAACAATGACTTTTCCATCCTCATAGACTCCCTAATAATTAATTTGACATGTCCTTGTTATTAGGATGATTGATCCTTAATTTGACTAGAGGCGTGATGACATTATTTTAGATAGTCACTAAAACGTAGATGCTGACCATACCTTGAAAGCACGTCCAAACCAACTCTTTTTACCGAGTAATCGCTTGCGAGAGAAATCATTTGTGATGTTCTTTAGTAACTGAAACGGCATAGCCCTTGGCTCGACAGGTGGAAAGTTCTCTGTGTAAGTAGACATGCTAGCTTGAGTGTACCTTTGTGATTTCAGTAATTATAAGTAGAAAATGTACGTACTCATGTGAAACTAGTGCAACCGAATGAGTATTTTAGCTAGATAATAATAAATACGCTAGCTAGTACTATGCACTAACCTGAAGAAGGTCCGCAGTCGACGTTAATGTTGTTAATCTCGGATGGAACGGTGGACTCTCCATTCTCTTGATAGAACTATAGAATCAAGAAAACTATTTAAGGATAAAAACCCAACAAGCACGCATACACACGCTGGTGCGCGCGCACACAGGCAAAATCATCTTACTCCCGTGTTATTTTTTCAAAATGGAGGACAGGACCCCGGCCTCTGCATCAAAAATATGCATACGAGGCTTTTTTATTATTTTATACAACAAAAGACTGACGAACAACATACATCATTCAAACCCGAAACCACCAAGCGAACACCTACAAACCCGACAATGGGTGAAGATCATGCCAGCAAGGCCTTATGCCCTAAAAACACGAAATCTCCCCACCAACTAGGAACCGCGGACATCACCGAGACACCCTCATGGTGAAACGGGAGCACTCATCCGGTCTAGAAGACCCTTAGAGAGCACCTCATGCACACACTACAGAAGTTGTCACCGCCGTCAAACCGCCGAGCAATCTTCAAGGCAAAGATCCGCATAGTCCACGCCAGTCCTACCATCGATACCGCTAGACAGCGCCTCCTCCCTACGCGAGTCCATCATGTCACGGCCATCACCGAGACCCGACTGCGCCACGCCACCGAGACTCGCAGTCGTTGACGCGGTCGATGCAACACCACTCCACATGTTGCCTCCTTGTAGCACCTGCTCCAAAAACAATGTCCCTAGGAGGGAGAGTGGCACAGACAGCGTCGTCATTGTTCGATCCGAAAGACCCAGATCTAGGGTTTCCACCGGAGCAGCCCGAGCGAGTAGATGATGGTTGTGACGATGATGCCTTCAACAAGGTAACTGCGCACAAACACTGTCATCCCCCGCCATGATCGGAGTCGTAGAATGACTTTCATAGGCAGTGCCTCCTCCACTCGCGGTCGAGGCTAAATGTGGGATCCCGAGATCCGCCACAACTAGCTGCCACCTGGCCGGCCACCTCCAGCGAGGAGGCCGCCGCTGCCATGCCCGGGGCCACCGCACCGTCGCCCACGTGATGTAGGCAAAGCCGCACACTAGCGAGCCGTCACCGCACGCACTGGAGAAGGCACAACCAGCAGGAGCAGCAGCATGCCACCGTGGCCGCACGGGAGCCTCTTACTCCCGTGTAAAGTTACTTACACTAATCTCTCATATAATAATTTATCGCTTTGAGTTTGTCCTATGCTATTTTTTCTATAGATAGCCCAATTCGATTTCTATTGGGATTTTTGTTGGGATGACAAGCATAGATACCATATGACTAGTTGGAAGATGGTATGCTAACAAAGAGATTTTTGGGGTCCTTGGTGTCCATGGTCTAAGAGAATTACTTGCTTCCTCCTTGCTTGCAGCACAAGATCATCTTCTGCTCTCAGCGCCTCGCTATCAAGTAATTTATCCCAGTCCAAGCCATATGTGCTCTCAAACTCCAGTATTGTTCCCTGTCCAAATGAAAATGGCTGGGCTGTAATAGATTAGTTTCTTGTTCAGAAGTTTTAAAAATCATTTTTTAATGTTCAAGTGAAAATAATATATATTTGTGCTACATGATCCAGTGTCCTGTAGATCATTTAAAATTGTATGGATCATCAAACTCCAGTAGTGTTCATATTAAAATCACTTTTTAATAATATAGATTTGTACTAGATGATCCACACAATTTTCCAAAACCCAGCAAATCACAAGCCTGAAATGCCCATTTTTTCATGTATATATAGCCAAAGAATTCACAATCCATAGCATTGCGCCACCATCGATCCCAGATGGCTGCCCGGGCAGGAGGGACCACATATCATAAAAACTTAACATTGGTTAAAGTTAAATCTTGAAATACATGTGCACTTTCTTTTTTTACTGAGTGGGCATAATGTAATTTCCGATAAATGGAACTGACATATATGTCATGAGAGATGTCACCTGTTCCTTCTGCATCCCAAGGTCACCTATTATTCTTTCCGTCTGATTCAAACTTGAAACAATATCATGTATAGTCGGTCTTTCTTGTCGGTTTGACTTCAAGCAATCTAATGCTATCTCAATGCATCTTTTCACCTGGTTGCAGTATACTTCGAGTTGCATGTGACTCAATGTCCCACGTAGCCTTCTCCTCCAACTTTCGTGTACCTCCAACATTTGAACTAAAGTTAGAATGGTAAAGCACACGAAGGTGAAAATATCATTCTATCAATGTTAGAATTGACATATACTAAAAAATTGTTCTTACCAGCTTGACAGACTTCCGGGTCGTCATCTCAACAATAGAATTGTAGCCTTCATGTCCGGTCATTATCTTTACAATGATAACGCCCAAACTAAATATGTCAAACTCTCTTGATATTATTTGATGCTTTATGTATTCCGGTGGCCAATATCCGCTGAATGACATGTATGGTACACATATTATTTAGTGGACTGAAGGCATAAAATAAACTAGAAGCTGAGATTTCATGAGCTGTTGGGAAACACTTAATGAAGCGAGACAAAATGAGGGTTTTGCAGATTTTGCTTCTCAATACCCTATTTTGGAAGAAAAATATAAATTCTAGAGCTAACATATAAAATAAATCAATCTGAGGATCATATATAATTGGATATTATGCAGGAATAAAATTGTTATTAAGTTACTGTAGGACAAATCATGACAAAACAGAACTTTAGTCAGGATTTCATTTTCAACCTGAGTCTTGGAAACCACTTAATTATAAACCTCCGCTGTTCACACGATCCCAACCACACCTTAGCTGGTTTTACGTGCTATTAGTCCACGCTGGCATCCATGTTTACACATGGGTGAACGTTTACAACAGACAAATGGGTGAAATTATGCTCAACTAAGAAACATGGGTTGAAAATGAATAATATGGATAGATGGAGAGTCATGACGAAAGTCAGATTCGTCCACAGTTGTTTGAAAGATCAAATTTTTCTTTAACAACTGTTAAAAAAAATCAGAACTTATGAATCCAAGCATACCAAGGCACATGCCAAACTTCTACAATGATCCAGATAGATGCTTACCATGTACCTACAGAACTCATTGTCCTTTTTGTGTTTTCTTCACCAAAGAGCTTTGATAAACCGAAATCTGCAATTTTCGGTGTCATATGCTTATCTAGCAGTATATTATCGGGTTTTAAGTCGAAGTGCATTATAGGAGACTCCAGTCCCTCACGAAGATATTTTAAGCCATCTGAAATTCCTTTGATTATTCTGTAACGTGTGTGCCAGTTAAATCCTGTATATTCATCTGCCATAAAGCAAAGAAAAGGAATGCTCAAAATGTAATCTACAGAATAACTTTTCACGTGCTAAGCACCAGAGGGCAGTAACTTAATTACCAGAGATATGCATGTTTAGGCTACCATTGTGTACATACTCAAAGCATAGTGCTGTACGCACTCGTACAGCAGTAACTTGTCTTCCTTCAAACTCTGCAAGTTCTTCCTCGAATTCATTGCAGAATCCCACTAACTCTACAATGTTGGGATGCTTGAGCCCTCTAAGATTGTTGAACTCTTTCTGAAATTCACTATCATCGAATAATCCTGAAATGTTGTGTAGTAACTTCACGGCAATCTCTTCACCATTTTTATACACACCCTGTCCAGAATCTTTTGTTAATATGCAGTGTTTTTCTTGTGGTAGCAGCGGTATTGCGCAAAAGTATAAATACAAACGCAACTGATTTACTTGCGAGTTAGGTCAAGCATACATCTCTAACTAGTACAATATGGAAGTAGCAAATCCTATTGAAAATGCAATCATACGATTTGTGATATACTCCCTCCGTTCCATTATTATCAGTTCCGTGAACCCTAAATCTGATAGTTCTGAGAAGTTAACATCAGGGATTTCTAGAATGATCGATGTACCGCACGTCTGAAATGAATGTAACGAATGCCAGATGAAAAGTACTGTCCTTTCTAAGACCTTTATCCAAAAAAAATCCATTCTAAGACTTAGTCAGAGCTCACCTCTTGGATATTTGGAAACGAATATCAGCATGTTTCTTATTGTGTAGTAACAGAATGTCCATAGTATGGTATGACTCTGGTACGATCATAATTCATTAAAGGGGAATATAGAGTACATGCTCAGCCATGTAAAGTCAAGAGAGGTAAACATGATTTTATGCATACCTTGTAAACTGTTCCGAATCCACCCCTCCCGAGTATTCGCTTCTTGTCGAAATCATTTGTGATATGCTTTATAAATCGGTATGGTAGCCTACTTGGCTCGTCACTTGTGTGTTGTAGCTTGTTCTCCATGTTACTGTTTCTGGTTCGAACTTGTGTGTAAGAACAGAGTATATATTTTTCGAAATGGAGGTTAAAAACCCCCGGCCTCTGCAAAAAATTGATGCACACGGGTGTTCTTATTAATTATTGAGCAGAGTACACAACAAATGTAACAACGAACACAACATTATAAGATATGAAACAAACACCTACAACTAAGTTGACATCTTCCGCAGTAACGTCTTCATGAAGATAAACGTCCTCCGCCGCCGTCACCACGTCTGGCCATAGATCGCCTAGACAAAGATTTTCATCTATATGCCGAGACCAGCCACTGATGAATAGTACAACAGCAAGTAGACAACGCCTCCAACAAGGTAACAACACGAGTTCGCCGTCGCTGAGCCCGTCCTATAAGGCCAGGACAAGGGTTTTCACCCTGGATATGAAGTGGTGTTCCAATCACCATCTTGATCACGGATCCATCGATAGTTGCATATGTGAGTACTCCGTGCTAGGTCAAAAAGGCACTAGCAAAAAGATGGGACAGCTTCCCACCTTAGACCACCGCCATGGGGCCGCCCATGTCTTGGCGCAGAACTGGCCGCTGCCACTCCACACCAGCATGGGTCATACTGCAACATCCACCAGACTCTGCAGCTGACGCCTTGAATATCCTCGTGTGATGGCCTATGCCCTCCTTGAAACAGGCGTTTGCCCCATTTTATAAATAAAGCAACATCCAAGTACAACCGAGTTCCACAAACACATCAGACGCTGCGAGCGCCAAAGAAAAAGAAAAACAACGTCTGTTGGGGCCTCAGCACAACATAGCCCAAAATTAACAAAAAAGGAAAAGAACGGACGCGAGACAGTCCCCTGGGGCGCGAATCAAGGGGGATCAGGGGCCGAGAAGTGATGTGCCATCACTCTTAGAGCCTGAAGGGTGCTGTCCAAGTGCTCCCGGTCCCGCTGCCTAGATAGCGGGTACCATTGCTGAAGATAGGCAAGAAAGGAAACAATGGAGTCAGAAGCACGTCTTGGAAAAATCCGCTCAATCACCATCTTATTACACACATTCCACAAAGTCCAAGTTAAGGCCATAAACACTAACCAGAAGAGGCGGCGCCTCCTTTCGGTACGGTTTGCCTCCGTCTCTAGGAACTCACCGAGGTCTTGGGCCTGCTAGAGCTTCCCAGACAAATCTCCATAGAAACTGAATGGCAGGACACGTGAACATAATGTGGGTGCACGTTTCGGGTATCCCACATAATGGGCACAGTCCATTACAAAGACCATTATGTTTATACACCTCAACCCCTGAGGGTAGACGATCCGGGAGGAACTGCCACACAAAAATCCTCAGGCTAAGGGGTAAGGGTGCCTTCCAGAGAGGGGTCGTCCACTCCAGCTCTGGATCCTGGAACAGGGTCCTGTAGGCCGAACTAACTGAAAAGCCTCCCGAAGGAGAGCACCACCAGGTTACCGAGTCCCTCTCCTCTGAGAGGAACCCGGGCAGGGAACTCTACAGTCTTTGGAAGTCTGCGGCCTTGTCTAAGCTAGAAGTCCTTCGGAACGGGATGTTCCAGTGACCCTCTTGTATCGCCTCGGCCACCAACATCGGGGGAGTCGCGCAAATGGTGAAGAGGGCAGGAAACTCATAGCACAGGGGAGAATCTGATAGCCACGGGTCCAGCCAAAATAGTACCTCTTCCCATTGCCAATGGTGCACGAGGCCCCTAGATGAATGTCATGTTTGATATCCTGGATGGCTCTCTAGAACTAAGAGCCTTCCCGACACTCACAGGCCAGCAGGGGTGGCCCCGGAGGTATTTGGCTTCAATGAGTTGGAGCCACAACCCTCCGTTGTCCTTGAGTATATGCCAAACCCATTTTAGCATCAGAGCTACGTTGAAGCGGCACGAGTTGAGAATCCCTATGCCCCCAAGGATCTTGGGGGCGCAAATGTCATTCCATTTTATCATATGGTATTTCTGGCTACCTAAAAGAACCAGGACACCTCTAGCGAATTTTGCATGAATCCCCTCAGGTAGCAGGTACAGCCCCATCTGATACATAGGGAGGCTGGACAGGCACGAGTTGATCAATATCGTCTTGCTCCCCTTGGTCGTGAGTCTAACTCGCGAGGGGTTCAGCTTTTGACCAAACCCTCGTGACTAGCGGGGGGGAGGGGGGCAGGTCCTTGATTAGAACTCGTGTATCCCGTATAGGCATCCCTTCATATGTGATGGCGAAGTATGCCAACCTAAAGTTGAGGGTGTCAACGATATGCTGCATGTTCTCGTCTGAGTACCCCAAGATCATGACCTCACTCTTATCGAAGTTGATCTTAAGTCCTGGCATGGATTCAAAGCATAGGACCAAGAATTTGAGATTAATGATATCGAGCTCCGAGCCCTGAACCATGATCATGGTGTCATCTTCATATTGGAGGTGGGAGATCCCTCCTCTGGGGATAAGATTCCCTAACACACTAGTGATGTGGCCAGCGATTTTGGCTCTATCCAATATTTCTGCTAGGGAATCCACCGCAGGGTTAAACAAGAGGGGCAAGACCGGATCCCCCTGTCTCACTCCGTATAATGGTCTAAAATAAGGACCAACCTCTCCCATTGAATTAATCATGGTGCTATCACTCATGATGAACTGCATAATCCATCAAATCACCCTATCATCAAACCCCCTCCTCTCGAGGACCTGACAGAGGAATGCCCAGTCCAACCGGTCATATGCCTACTAGAAGTCCAACTTGAGGAATACTCCCTTATGATGTCGAACCTTGACCTCATGACTAATTTCATGGAGGGCAAGGACACCATCATGAATTAAGCGTCCCTTAAAGAAGGCAAACTGGAGTGGGTGGGTAAGGCGTTCCATGACTGGGGCAATTCTAGTGGCACAAACTTTTGCGAAGATGCGCTGGATGACGTTGATTACCGTGATCAGTCTAAATTAGCGGATATACGTGGCCCCAACAACTTTGGGGATCAAGGTAATCACACCAAAGTTTAGTCTGGACATCACCAAAGTCCCAATGTAGAACTTCTGGAACATCGACATGATGACCAACTGCAGCTGATCCCAGAAGTTCTAGAAAAAAACGACCGGAAGACCGCCTTCATGGACTTAATCGTCGTGGCTACCTCCTCCGAGAGGAATGGGAGCGTGAGCTCCACATTCTCGGCGGTGGTAATTGTGGCCCTCGGGAGCCAAAAGTTGGGGGCCAGTGCGATTCTAGATCATGGCACAGCTGAGAATAGATCCTTATAGAAGGCGTAGATATGGGAGATCTCCTTCAAGTCTTCTAGAGGGGTATCCTCCTCCCAAAGGCAGGGGATCGAACACTTCCTACGCCTACCATTAGCAATAGCATGGAAGTAGGCCGTGTCCACCTCCCCCTGGACGCTGCCACTAGAATGCCTCCTCTCCCTTATAAATCTCCATGATGGAGGTCTCTAGGGAGTATCTATGGGACCAAGCCTATGCCGATAGGCCCACCAGGTCTGCTTCCTGATCCAGAGACTGGATCTCCTGCAGAAGTGACTCTTTTTGGCCTCTCAACGTCGCCCCAAGGTTCGCCCCCAGCCTCGCATGAATTGGGGTGAGAGCTTGGCACATTGGTGCCAGACATCTACCGCACTAAACACGCGAGGAGGTGAGGCTGCAGTCTCCAACCACTTAGACCGAACTGCCTCCATAAACCCTGGTTGTTGAAGCCAAAAGGATTCGAAGTGAAAGCGGTTCAGTCTAGGCAGATCGCCTCCTCCCGAAGAGAGGAGGGGGGTATGGACAGAGCCAATCCTGGTGACTGCCCACAGGGAGCACAGCAGGAAGGCCACCTCCTATTCCACCGAGACGAAGACATGATCAAGCACACTACGGACCGGGTCAAGCTGCTTGTTGGTCCACATATATCTCGCGCCCACCCTCACGATCTCTCTAAGGGCGAGATCCGTGATGCAATCTTTAAATATACGCATCCTATGGAGGTCCACATTCGCCGAACTCTTGTCATCCGCGAAGCGAATGAGGTTGAAGTCCCCTGCCACAATGATTGGGATATCAGTTCACTCCACCTTTGACTTAAGCTCTAGTAAGAACTCGGGGGACCTCCTATGGACCACGGGGCCATAGACAATAATCACCTCCCACTTGAGGTTCGATCATCTATGGGTGAGTGCCATACTCACAAAAAATTCCCCGCTGTCCATATCACCTACCTCAAAGGTATCCCCCTTCACAGCGAGGAGGATTACTCCCGAGTGAACATTTGTGGGAAGCTACATCCAGATGAATTTATGGCGGCTTAGGCCCTCTAACTCTGCTATGGAGAAGTCCTGACGGATGGTCTCCTGAAGGCCGAAGATGTCGGCATCCTCTTGGCGTAAATATTCATTGATCTGGCGCTGGCGGCCCTCCTGCCTGAACCCCCGAATATTCCAAATCAATGCTCGGATGGCTCTGAGGTGTGCCCTCGCATCGAACAAAAATCTCTTTTGAGACGACAACAAGTGGGACGAGTGTCCCACTGTGGTGCCTGCAAATACGCCGACGACACACCTACAGATGCGTTGCCGCACCACTTGATCCCCTTGTTGCAATTGTCGAGGGATATCACCCTGCCGGAATGTCTTGTGTGTGTCATTGCCTCCGCCATGACCACTCTACATCCGTCGCTGATGATGTTGTGTGCGCCATCGTTTCTGCAAACGCCAACACCCCAGTAACTCTGGCGCCTTTCCTAATCATGCCCTCGCGTTCGAGCCACCACAGGAGAACGATCTGAACGGGTGCGCTGTCGCACTCCCGCAGCTACAGAAAGACGTGAATGCCACCTACATGATCGAGATGCCCATGATGTGCAGTCGTTTCCGGCGACGCAGGATGCATCGATGGCCGTACTGGTGCCACCGATCGCCAACTACAACGGGCGTCCCAGCCGCATGCCTCTGCCACCACCATGGCTATCGTTCCTACGAGGTCCCCTCTCCCCAGTCTGTGCACCATGTGACGGCCACCGCAGACACAAGCCACAGTTGTCGTCCGCGGACCGTAAGGATGGGGATGGGCGCCCGTCGCCACCGGCAGCACAAGCCGCCCCGAAGTATGATCCATATTCATTAAGGAGGCTGGGATAAGTCCCATTTGAGATAATCCCGGCCATTGTAAACACTCCTGAAGTTTCGTTACTTGCGTTCGCGGTTTTTCCTCTTTTTGTTGGAGAGGTTTTCCTCGTTAAATCTTGTATCCCCTACTGTGATTTATTTTTTCTTTGTTACTTGCTTGTCACGTTTCAGCTTCAACGGACGAGATCAGCCGTGCCCGGCGCCGACGAGAAGAAGGCCGCCCACGCCCAAGGCTAGGAGCCATAGTGCTGTATGAGCACGTTGGGCGCCTCCTCGCTCATCCGCTTTGTCTTGACACGAGGCCACGCTGCCACGCGAACGGGCGCGCCGGCCGGCGAGGCGACGCCATTGCCGCCGGGGGGGGGAGGGGGGGGGGGGGGGGGGGGGGCTGAATCGCCGATCCGAAAATCAGGAGCTACATATACTGGCATAAATCTGAGTCGCTAGTAGTACTAAAATTTTGTGCTAATTAAGACACAACTGCAATGGGTTGATTTTCAGTTCTACCTCAGACCTGAAAATAGAGCAGTTGCATTGCAAAGGCAAAGGGACTTACCGGGAGAATAACAGGAGAAGGAGATGAGCAGGAGTTACGCGGATGAAGCTGCCCGCCTGATGAGCGAGATGGGAGTGGGATAGAAATGGAGTGAAGCAGCTTGGCCAGATCTGAGATTTGAGCCGTTGCAAGACTGACATTTGTTTTTGTCAAATCGTTGGCCTTATCCCTCGATCGTATACATTGTATTAATGAATCTCTTATCGAGATTCGAGAGTATGCTGCACAATGTTCCACGACCACGTGCTCGTGCTTGAGCTGATTGGTGCAGTCGATGCAACATATAGCTGACTTTCCTACGGATTTCATATGACAGTATTTTGAGGCTTAAACATCTTTGGCAAATTCACTCTCTGCTACGGAATCTTGTTTCTCTTCGGTCGGATGGCCTGTCGTGTCGTGTCACCTTCCTGTGAATGAGGACACAGACCACCGGCGGTGGTGTTAGAACAACTCTAACAGGAGTTGAATATCGCGGCGTGCTAAAACACGAGGCTAATTTGCTCTTCCAGTCGTCCAAAAGAATACAACGCGCGTAGACATCGCTTCACGAGGCGCTGTAAAACGCAGCGCGCGGGCGCTTTCAAAAACAGCAAACAATAACAAATATAGAATAATAAAGATAAAAAACACAAAAAAATACATAAATAGTTTTAATATTATTACAACGCAAACAACAAATTGTGCATCAAGAATACAACATATAGTTTATCATCAACAATACAACAAACAAAGCACCAACATAGAAAAAATAGTTTTTCAAGAATACAACAAACATACAAATGATGAGATGAAACTATGTTTGTCTATTCCATGTCCACCACTCCTCGATGAGATCTTCTTAAAGCTGAAGATGCGCATCTTCCCTTCGAATAGCTTTGTACTGGCCTACTCTCTCTTCTCTCCTAGGGATCCGCACAGGACCTTCCATCAACTCATAGTGTGAGTAGTCATTCTCTTGACCATGCTCATCATCGATGATCATATTATGCATGATCACACAAACAGGCATGATACATCAAAGGATGTCTTGATCCCAAAACCTCGCCGGTCCCCACACAATAGCAAATTGGGCTTGCAAAATTCCAAATGCTCTCTCCAATCTTTCCTAGTCGCCACTTGTGCATTATGGAGTTGAAGTTATTTCTTAACAGATGGTTTCACAAATGTTTACCACTTTGGGTAGATGCCATGGGCTAGGAAGGACCCGTAGTTGTAGGTGTACCCATGGCTACAAACTCAATCGGTGGAGTGTCACCCAATGCAATTCTGTTCATTAGTGGTGACCGTTGGAGAACGTTGATGTCATTCAACGTACCGGGCAATCTGAAGAAAGCATGCCTAATCCAAGTCTCATAATCACCCACAACTCCAAGGATTATAGTGGAATCCTTTTTTGGCCTTTGAACTGTCTATGCCATGTCGTAGGACAGTTCTTCCAACTGCAATGCATGCAATCAATAGAACCAAGCATACCTGGAAATCTACGATTTGCGTTGAACTCTAGAAGCCTAGATGTATCTTGCTCATTGGGGGCTCTCAAATACACCTCGCCAAACACGTTGACAATGGCCACTGCAAAGCGCTTCACACACTTGATAGCTTGGATCTCAGCCATCGCTAAATGATCATCCACAAGATCCACTGGAATCCCATATGCCAGCATACGCAAAGAAGCGGTGACCTTTTGCTCAGTGTTATGCCCAAGTTCTCCAGCGACATTTCTCCGTCGCTCAAAAAAATTGTCATATTTCTTTGTCTCCTCGGAGATACGCTTGAACAATCGGATGCTCATCCGAAAACGGCGGTGAAAATAGCTCTCTAGGTAGGTTGGATTCTCCGCAAAATAGCTACGCATCAGCTTCTCGTGGATTTCTATCCTCTCCCGCCACATTTTTTGTCGACCGACAATGAACCACCATGCTTCTGCCTTTTTTTGGCGCGCATTGCCCATAGAATGGCTATATCTTCTTCTTGAATATCCCATGCCTCATCAGACGAACTCATCTACACAATTGTGATACTACGTTGGACAAATCAACTTTAAAACGATAAAATTTGCTAGGCTGGAGCACGGCATACCATCGAGCACTTTGCGAGCTCATATGACGACTCATCGAAGTGGGCGCGGGTGAAGAAGAAACGGTGAAGAAGAGGCGCCAACTCCGGCGTCGACGGCATGGCCTGTGGACGCTGCGGCAGACCGGCGACGGTGCGACCGATTCATGCCGTCGGGCAACCGATTTAGCTGGTACAACGCATAGTGTCGGGCGGGAAGTGGCGCCGCATCGAGTTCTGGCGTCGACTTAAGGGAATAGACATGGCGACGGCGCCGGAGGACAAGAGGGGCGGATGAATCGGCGGCGGTGGAATGGCGCGTGGAGGTTTCAGACCGATCGTTGGCGTTCGCGCGCGGCCAGGAATTTTTACAACGCGTTGTCCCGCGTGCGCCAATCATCCCGCGCGCCCAAAAAAATTACAGCGTAACGGGTCCTCTAGAGCGCGAATTTCTTGTTACCCGTGTCCAATAAAAGTCGCGTGGGTGCGATTTCGCGCTATGTTAGAGTTGCTCTTAGACAATGTACTATGTCGCCAAGATTCAACTCGAAAAAGTTGTCAGACTTGAATTCATGGTCATTTGCCTACTACGTATAGAACCGCACAAAAGTTCAATGAAGCCTGACTCAAATAAAAGTCTTTTCTATCCTTGGGTGAACAGACTATCCCGGAGGTAGCTAGACCGCATCACCATGCGATCGGTAGAAAATCATTTTCTATGCTTACGAGTTGGACCTCGCTTTACTTGTCAGATGCCCTGCTATGTACAGAGTCGATTCAAAAGCCTCTATGAACCGCTTTAAGCATACATAGACATGGTCTTAGAACATCGTTAGCATCGTTTTTATCGCGTTCGAACCGGTCCGATCGAATCTGAGCGGTGGGATCCGGACCGATCCGTCCGGCTCGACCCATCGGCGTACCAAATTTAGGTGGCCGATGCGTCTGCGCGGACGTGGTCTGACCGAGTGCATGTGCGGACACCGGGAAGTGGGACCAGTATATAAGCGGCACAGAAAGCTCAATCAACTACAACACCGCTTTGTCGCATGCGTTGCTGCCACTCGAGACAGTTCTCGTGCCTTTCCCGCCATTTTCCCGTCACTTCCGGATCTTTCCCTCCATCGTGTTGGCTATATGTTGGTTGTTCCAGCATTGGCCATGACATCTTTCTCCTCTAGCCAAAGCTCACACCTACATGTACACCAGTCGCATCAGGTGGCTGCTCTGGCGGAATCCCCATCCCACCGGTGCCTGATTAGTGGCCATCCAACACATACACAAATATGCGGTCCACCATGAAACAACTAGATAAAAATTTAGGTATTTTACAAAAGTTTGAACAGAAACAACTAGCTAAATTACATGCGCGGTGCAACGACGGTGGCAACATTCCTCATAGGCCATGACGCCGCATGAAGGCTTCGACGTGGCCCGGGCGCGGAGGGTCAACGACACCCCACTCCTCTTTGAAAGAGCGGTAGATCGCCCTCTCTATGTACAGATCCTCCTTTGTTATGTCGACGCGGACACGCAACGCCTCGACACCGGGGCGAGCGCGCACATACTCGAGCATCTCCGTGTACACCAACTTGAGTTATTGTCGTCGAAGGTGTTGCGGCAACATGATGTCATTGAGGACATCCCAACTCAAGGGTTGGTCGGTCGTGCGGTTGATCGCCGTCCGCTAGGAGGGACTGGCCTCGGGACTCTGGGAGCTCCCACGCTGCTCGATTGGTGCCTCCCTCAGCTGGTCGAAGTAGGACAAGTCATCCAACTCCTCCACCTAGGCAGCAGCGCGGGTGCGTCGAGTATTCACCGGAACTACTATGTCGGGGTAGCGTGCGCGGGTGGTGGTAATGCAGTGGTCGGGCATGGTGGGTGTTGTGTGCTGCACAACCAGTTAAGGTGACCCAACATACCACTGTATGATGTAGTACACTATAGTCGTTGACATAACACCAATAAAACACCGTTCACTAATATTACATCTCTCAGAGTGGTACAACAGAAACACAGCAGGTCCAAGATATGACTATAGATTACAACTCGACTCTTTACAAAAGATCCAGAGAACACGCTAGGTTAAAGAGAGAGAAAGAACTTCTTACAAAGAAGAACTAGAAATAATAACTCCAAACTATCTAGTAACTAAGTCTAGTATCTAAACTATTTGGCTTGCCATTGCTGCTATTGCAATGCTCTTCAGAAATAGGTTTTATGGCTAGAGAATCCACTCCTATCTAAACCGACACTTTATCTTCACTTCAGCTAATGTATATGTTGACTTTATTGACTTTATTGAAGAACTTGAGTTGTCGATGATGGTTTCTTGAGTAGAAATTGATGTTGACGTCGTCTTCAACGGCTTAGAACCTAGCAAGGGTTAATAAGGTATGGTTGAGTATGAGCGTACTCAGCAAATTCACTAAAAAGGAGTGTATGGTGCACTATCTCTACAGCCACAGACCATAGGTCGTAGGCAATGCAGGTTTTCGTAAACATTTCTTCAAAGGTTTCTTTTATTCTGAAAACTATGTCTGATAACCTTTACAGGTTGACCAGAACTTCATGGAATTCCTTTCCTGTCGCGTTCGTAGCTCCTTCCCGGAACAGGGAGTAACATGTCACAATTCTTACACTCTGTAGAGGTGCGTCACTTTTCCCACAAGAGACCATAAGCTTTGTTGCACAACTGGGAGTATGTCCCCGTTCAAACTTCCTTGGTTTGAGGCCCAACTTAAGATCCAAGCCAATCGCTGCCTTCTCCTCGACCCCATATGTCTGCACAATCCTCCGGGGCTGACTACACCTCCGTTAAGCCGCCAACTAGGGCAAGCTATAACCATGGGGAGTTCTCGAAGACTCTATGAGCTGGTGATGCTCCTGGAGGTCCTATACCTCCGGCAGCCACTCATAAATAATCTAGACACCAAAATCGTGGGGCCTAAGGGTGCCCACCCATATGTTGGATCCATACTAGGAATCCCAACGTCACGATAAGGTTATCTTGCCTCCATATGAAAGGAAGAAGATACATCTGACTTCTTTGTCCCATTCCAAATCTTATGGTTGACGCGTATTATACGGCGCTAGAATCACTAACGATATTGGTTGTTAAGTCCTAGATGATACATTACTATACAATGGTGTTTCCATTGTCGGTTATTATAGATTAGCTGATCACCCTGGATCAGTAACCAATATTTCCAGTTAATTGTGAAAATAGTGTTTTTGACCTTTTTGAAATGCAGGTGATGACACAGTTGAGTTACAAGCATAGAAAATAATCAAAGGACATGAGCAAGTTGTGAACTTGCCTTTTGTGATTGCAAGATTATGCACTCACGGTCTTCAAGACAATAGAAGATCCAAATTCTGTAAATAGCATCATTGGTCCGGTAAGGACTAATGTTTAAAGAAGCAAGATGCAACGATGCATAAGTAATGTAATGCAATTTGAGAAACATGAATCCCTAGAATAGTCGTATCTAATCTAGGGTTTGGAAACTGGAAATGAGTTCTTTAGAATGTGTTGCACTTTTATAACAGATTCACACTTGTGCTTCTTATTAAGGCTTGTGAGAGTGCGTGAAACAATAAGTAAATACCACAAGCAGTATACAATACTAAAGCATTCAAATGGATCATGGTATCTAAAATATTTCTTAAACAAGTTTAAGAATCAATTAGAGCTTTTAAAGAAGTGTTTAAAGATTACTTTTAATGTTTCTTAAAAGAATAACCTTTGAGGAAAGATTACTTTTACAAAGTAAAAAGTATTCAAACTTAAAGTTAACACTTTAAGGTTTTCTTTTTAGCTAAGATTATTAAAAAAGGAAGACATCACTAATTTAAACAATCATAGTATAAGAGAATGCATTTACCCTTTTTATCTTATAAATCAATGGTTATACTTAATGAGTAAATAATAGGTGTTACTTCAATTACCTTGGAAGTTGGTTTAAATCTTTAAGTGGTTTTCTGAAACTGGTGAAGGAATTAGTAAATAAAAGTTTAGTTATGTTACAAGTGCATAGGATTCTTGTGATAAACAATATATTATTTTAGTTGAGTTTATAATTGGTAAAATCTTTTTAGGAAAATTAAAATGCCTTTAATTTGAGATGATAGTTTTAATAAATATATTTTACAATGGTTTGACCTATTTTATCTTAACTTAAACATTAATTGACTTGTTATTATATTTTTAGACTTTAAACAATAATACTAAAGGTAATCGTAATGGTTTATATATTTTCAAAGAATTAAAATAAAAGAAAATGGTTTAAATAAGATTTATTAGACCTTTACCTTTTATTTTACTTCAAAAATATGAGTTGATATTTTTAGAGTGTAGATTTCATTTTAGTGATCATTTTGGTATATTATAAGTATTTTTGTGAATTTTAAATAATAAGATATATTTTTTATAAGTTTATTCACTTTATAAATACTAATTATTAGTTAAGTGATACAAAAATAATTGAAACAAGCTTGAAAATGTAAAATTTGTTTTTATAAGAATTTTGGTATATTATTTATATTTTTCTGATTTACTAATATAAAAATATGAATTTTTAAAGTTTTATTACTTATAAAATCTTTATTGAATAATAATTATTTAAATAATTAACACAATAATGTTGGACAATAATTTTAAATTATAGATTTTATTTTTCTTAACATTTTGATATATAGTATACATTTTTCTGAATTGTAAAACAAAACATACTCAATTAATAAGATTTAATCATTTTATTATATTTCTGGAAATTACTTATATTTAAATTATATTATCTTAACTATTTACCTGACTAAACAATACTTTTTGTACCTAAGTGATTCCTACCCTTAGTCGCTGACCAGTGGGGTCAGGGACACGTCATACGCCACCTGGGCAATGGACCAGTCAATGGTGACGCCAGGTTTTTCTCACCCACCTCAATTCTACCCAGAGACACAAACAAGTGGGGTCAGGACCATGCCACACTCCACCTCATCGAGACGGGACCCACCACAGTTTGACTGAGCTGACCGGTGCCACGTTGATGTTGTGATGACGCCAGCAGGACGTCATCACCGGCGGGCAGCCTCCCAGGTCGAGTACGACCGAGGCTGGGAGCTACGCGAGGACACGCGAATGCGATGGATCGACGCAGCGCTTCGCGGGAAGCTTACTAGTGGTGGAGCCGCAAGTTTCAGGTCACCGGAGCCTTGACTCCGATGGCAGCGAGCGGCGGAAACCATGGTCGACGACGCGGTGATGATGTAAGAAGTAATCGAGGATGGGGAGGGTTTTAGGAGAACCAGAAGCTTACCAGGATGCTCACGAAGGTGTTGGCAAGGTCTGGGGCGACCGGAATCGACAGCACGGATTGTAGACAGATCTCAGAATGGACATGGAAATTGGGGCTGCTGGGACTCCCAAATCTCGTGCACCTGCATGAGAAGAACGAGGAGATTGATGGGACATCATCGGTGCTCTCAGATGAACGAGAGGTGGTCAGGAACAACGGCTTCTCAGTGCTCTGGCGAGCTAGGGTTCCGGCCGTGTGGGGATTAGAGACAGAGGGAGATGGAGAGCGAGCGAGTGTGAGAGGAAGTGGATGAGGACGATCGAAGGCGTCTGCGTGGCCTCCTTATCCTACCCGAGCACTGACAACACGGATCTTGATGCCAGCGAGCGACGGCGCTCGCGCCATGCAGCTGCTTCGGCGACTGCGAAAGGTGGACGGCGATGATAAGCTCAACGAAACGTTATTTGGGCCGGGCTGGTACTGGGCTTTGGCAAAGCGTGCGAATAGTTGCTGTTGCTGCTCGCGCGCGACACTTAGCAGATGGGTTGCGGCCCAAGCTAGTCTGTTGGCTCGGCTAGGTCCTTTTTTATTTTTTATTTTTCTATTTTATGTTTTGATTTTAGATTTGTATTTTTTACAAAACCAATTCAAATATGAATTTCCATAAGGATTTATATATCCAGATTTTTATGGAACATATTAATTACTACAGGAATCTTGGGAACTAAGTGGTGCTTATACGTTTTATGATTTTTCATAAACTTAAACTATTTAGAAACTATTTTATTGGTGGCAACATTTATTCCTTTAAGGTTTAATATTTTGTTTATTATCCAAAAGCCTTGTAAAAATGATTCTGTTTTCACCATGATAATAGTGAAGGTAATGATTTAAGATGATTAATGATATCTCTAAAAATGCTATTCATACCTAGCACCATCTAGGGATTAATGTATATGCATTAAATCTTATGGTTTATAACATGGTGGTTTAAATTTCATGGTTCTCAAATTTTGGTGATTTCTTCTACTCAAAACTACTTGGTGTTTAGTATTTAGAATTACCATAGCACACTTTTGGTTAAGTCAATAGGCATGGATAATAATCATTAATGGAAAATTGAAGATGCTCATTTACAAGTGGTTTAACATGAATTTTGGAGAATATTTAATAGACTCACATTCTATTATGGCTATGGATAATAACTCAACTTAAAGTGAGCTATTGAGATTACTTTACTAAAGTATCTTGATGGTATATGAGACTGGGTCTTTATTATGGTTTAAGACAATCAGGTGGACAAGACTTCCATCAATTACTAGGTCAACCCTTGAGTTTAGGTACTGCTTCTAGTTAACTCATGAGTGAGTTAACTCCTCCAACCTCAAATGGTTTGATCTCCACTAAGGATCACATTCCATTGATGATGGCACACTTCACCATACTAGTTCTTCCTTCAGATTTATTTACTTTAGGTATTTGAAAGGTCAACACAATAGGTAAAAGGCTATGAGCCAATAAGTTCTAGATCAGGAATTGATCACTCAATATTGATGATCAATTGATACCAGGACTTGGTTAATTAGGATTGTCATCTATTAACATGACATTAAGGGTATGTGATGAATGGTCTTGGCTTGACTTTCCTTTCTACTCTATTTGTAATAAGAGTAAATGTTTAAGAACTACCATGATACCCATGGTAAGAGTAACTATGGCAAACAAGTGTTTCAAGATTTAGTTATAAAGTTTCTTTACTTAAGTTATGTACTTAACTTGCTATTCAAGGTTTATGGTAGACAATACCTTGATATCATCTTTAGAACATTAAGTATTCATCTTTGAGTTGTGGTATGTAATACCATGTAATGATCTCTAGAAGATCAAGTACTCCTTATTAAGTAGTGTGTTGTGACTTAGTTTTATTACATTTGATCTATCCTTAGATCAAATTACATTACCCAAAGATAAGGTTTTAGCAAAGGTCATATTGAAACTTATCGCAGTCAACTTGATGATCTACTTCAGTTCCACCAAGTTAAGAGAAGCTTCAATCACTTTGACAAGTTTTATTTTAAAGCACAAAAATTATTCGGATTTTCTATCCATGAATGCAATGCACACACCTGTGTTCAGCTTATTTCTAAGCTCTAATGCTGGGGTGTTATAGACTCTCCCCCTTAAAATAAACTTCGTCCTCGAAGTTCGTACTCTCTCGTGTTTCGGAATCAGGAGTTGACTTGTATTGATCATACCATTTCTCAAATTCCATTGTGATCATAGTTGGGGATAATTGTGGTATCCCGTATCTAGATCTGTTTCCTAGAATCATCTTCATTCTGACAATGTCCGTTGTCGTTTCCTATATGTAGTATAACTCCTTCTACTACAATCTCTTGGTTTATGTCTTCAAAGTGCTACTTAGGATTGGTTTGGGACACATTTAGTCCATTCCAATCAGGCTTTTCCTATTACACTACACCAATCTATTTTGGAATACTCTCTTTACACTAAAGGATAACTTACTAGCTGTTTCCCCTATATAACTAGTCCACTAAGGTTAAGCAGTTATGTCTACTTCGATCTTTCATCCGGACATACTCTAGAGAGTACTTTATAATGATGGTTCCGTATATCCTTATGATAATAAGGCTTAACCTCATCATAACTTTGTACTTCTTCTTCAACCTTTAGTTGGAAAGTTAAACAACAACACTTCAGTGTTGATTGTTTACTCTCCCCCTTGGGGTTTCCTAATGGTTTCTACACTTCATGTATAATATCCAATAGTTAAGGTATTGGTCTCTGTTTAGCTTAAATTTTATATTACCTATATAAGGTTTCACGAAAGAATCTACGGTACACCCACACCGTTGTGGATCTCCAAAATGACTCTTCCGACACTCTATGTCTTACTTTTAACCTTTTGGACACTTTCGCTTTGGTAAGCCCAATTTCACGAAGCATCTCAAAAGACGATCTTTAATTTCATACTTTCTTAGGTTTAACTTAACTTAGGCCAAGTTTTATACTCTTTAAGTTACACAAAAAATGACCTACTTCACTACACCGTTAGGATACCAGCTTCGGATACCAACTACGGATACCAGCTGCGGATCCTCCTTGGTGAATGGATTACCCTAAGGATTTTATAACTTCTTATTGGTATTCTCTCTGAGTTGTCAGAGCTTGAATACCACTTTTGTTTCAAGACTTCTTCTTTGCACTGATTCATGATACTTCCATGAACCTGGTACAACTACTTCATTAGGTTCTTAGCAACATCACCTATTTTAAGTGAACTTAAATTCATCCTTCATGTTGCTCTCCCCCTTTTTCTGCACTAATAATCCTTCTTATTACCAACTAATAGTGAGTTGGGGTTGATCCATCCTTCAAAATAGTGTTGATACCACATAGATTCAGCTTCCTTGTTTATGCAAGTCTTCATCTTGATCTTCGGAACTCGTCACTCCCTTACACGAATTCCCTTTTCTATCTAGGTCTATAACATCAAGTAATAACTTGATGATGCAACATGCATTTGCACATCAAGTCAAACTTCATGTACAGATCTAGTCCACCAAGAAGATACAATAAAAACCAAAAATCCAAATGTGGTACATATAACACACATCATTCTAAGCCCGGAATATAATAGTTGAGTATAATACCTCTAGAATTCAGGCTTAGCTGTGTAGTATATGACACCTCCTATTATATGTTTACTTTCTGATACTTAGCACTTATGGTTTAAACTACTCTTCGTCTCAATATCTACCCAAATTTCTCAGGTGCAATAGGATAATCCTGAGCAAAGTGATCACACTTTGGTTTTGACTAACCTCTTACCTTTCTTTCGGGACTACTAAGGACTACCAACTTTCTATTCTATCATAACTATCCTCACATGATCTCTCAAAACTACTAACGAAATTGTATTCACTATATTAATCCTAAAATTATCGCAATATTATGACACCTATGACTTATATCATAGACCTTCATTGTTCCTTACTATTATTACAAGATTTGTTACCGAGTACTTGTCCTAATTATAGACTTATCATGGTCTTGGAGCTATTCTCACCACGAACTTGTTAAGATTTACCTAATCATCATGATTAAAGAGTTAATCTCACCATGAAGACTCTTCTTCTTAGCTTACTATTAATGATTCTTAATAGAATTCTACTCCGTCACATGGAATTCTCAAGTGAATCTCACAGGATTTACTTCCAATTGTATCCATACATACTCTGATGGTCTACCCTGTATGGTATTATGGTATCAGCTAATGGTAAGATTCTGCTGCTTCACATGGATTCTAAATATAGACTCCGTCACTAATACTCTCCACATGATATCCTAATCTTACTTGATATTTTATCTTACTTAAGATATTTTAGTGGTGTTATACCTATTTAGAGCTACACTAAAATGGTAATTCTCTAGAGAATACATATAACTAATCCTTAAGAAAGATGATAAGAACATCAAACTTAAGTGTGACAAGATTTATCCTCAAGTGGATACTCATCACAAGTCTTGGTTTAAATAAGATGACTCCTATAGTCACTATCCAACCTACAGATCTTCCTAAAAGGGTTTTAATTCTAAGGTCAAAGCATATGCTCTGATACCAGCTACGGTGACCCAGCATATCAATGCATGATGTATTACACTATAGTCGTTGACATAACACCAATGAAACACCATTCACTAGTATTACACCCCTCAGACTGGTACAACAGAAACACACAGGTCCAAGACATGACTATAGATTACAACTCTACTCTTTACAAAAGATCCAGAGAACATGGTAGGTTAAAGAGAGAGAGAAAGAACTTCTTACAAAGAAGAACCAAAAATAATAACTCCGAACTATCTAGTATACATTTTATTTTTCTTAACATTTTGATATATAGTATACATTTTTCTGAATTATAAAACAAAACATACTCAATTAATAAGATTTAATCATTTTATTATATTTCTGGAAATTACTTATATTTAAATTATACTATCTTAACTATTTACCTGACTGACAATACTTTTTGTACCTAGGTGATTCCTACCCTTAGTCGTTGACCAGTGGGGTCAGGGACACGTCATACGCCACCTGGACAATGGACCAGTCAATGGTGATGCTAGGTTTTTCTCACCCACCTCAATTCTACCCAGAGACACAAACAAGTGGGGTCAGGACCATGCCACACTCCACCTCATCGAGACGGGACCCACCATAGTTTGACTGAGCTGACCGGTGCCATGCTGATGTTGTGATGACGTCAGCAGAACGTCATCACCGGCGGGCAGCCTCCCAGGTCGAGTACGACCGAGGCTGGGAGCTACACGAGGACACGCGAATGCGATGGATCGACACAGTGCTTGGCGGGAAGCTTACTAGCGGTGGAGCCACAAGTTTTAGGTCGCCGAAGCCTCGACTCCGACGGCAGCGAGCGGAGGAAACCATGGCCGACGACACGGTGACGATGTAAGAAGAAATCGAGGATGGGGAGGGTTCCGGGAGAACCAGAAGCTTACCAGGATGCTCACGAAGGTGTTGGCGAGGTCTGGGGCGACCGGAATCGACAGCACGGATGGCAGACAGAGCTCGGAATGGACATGGCAATTGGGGCTGCTGGGACTCCCAGAGCTCGTACACCTACATGAGAAGAACGAGGAGATTGATGGGACCTCAGCGGTGCTCTCAGATGAACGAGAGGTGGTCAGGAACAACGGTTCTCAGTGCTCCGGCGAGCTAGGGTTCCGGCCGTGTGGGGATTAGAGACAGAGGGAGATGGAGAGTGAGCGAGTGTGAGAGGAAGTGGATGAGGACGATGGAAGGCGTCTGCGTGGCCTCCTTATCCTCCCTGAGCACCGACAACGTGGATCTTGACGCCGGCGAGCGGCGGCGCTCGCGCCACACAACTGCTTCGCCGACTGCAAAAGGTGGACGACAATGATAAGCTCGACAAAACGTTATTTGGGCCGGGCTAGTACTGGGCTTGGCAAAGCGTGCGAAGAGTTGCTGCTGCTTCTCGCGCGCGACACTTAGCAGATGGGCTACGGCCCAAGCTAGTCTGCTGGCTCGGCTAGGTCCTTTTTTTCTATTTTCTTTTTCTATTTTCTGTTTTGATTTCAGATTTGTATTTTTTACAAAACCAATTCAAATATGAATTTCCATAAGGATTTATATATCCAGATTTTTATGGAACATATTAATTACTACAGGAATCTTAGGAACTAAGTGGTGCTTATACTTTTTATGATTTTTCATAAACTTAAACTATTTAGAAACTATTTTATTGGTGGTTACATTTATTCCTTTAAGGTTTAATATTTTGTTTATTATCCAAAAGCCTTGTAAAAATGATTATGTTTTTACCATGATAATAGTAAAGGTAATGATTTAAGATGATTAATGATATCTCTAAAAATGCTATTCATACCTAGCACCATCTAGGGATTAATGTATATGCATTAAATCTTATGGTTTATAACATGGTGGTTTAAATTTCATGGTTCTCAAAATTTGGTGATTTCTTCTACTCAAAACTACTTGGTGTTTAGTATTTAGAATTACCATAGCACACTTTTGGTTAAGTCAATAGGCATGGATAATAATCATTAATGGAAAATTGAAGATGCTCATTTACAAGTGGTTTAACATGAATTTTGGAGAATATTTAATAGACTCACATTCTATTATGGCTATGGATAATAACTCAACTTAAAGTGAGCTATTGAGATTACTTTACTAAAGTGATCTTGATGGTATATGAGAATGGGTCTTTATTATGGTTTAAGACAATCAGGTGGACAAGACTTCCATCAATTACTAGCTCAACCCTTGAGTTTAGGTACTTCTTCTAGTTAAATCATGAGTGAGTTAACTCCTCCAACCTCAAATGGTTTGATCTCCACTAAGGATCACATTCCATTGATGATGACACACTTCACCATACTAGTTCTTCCTTCAGATTTATTTACTTTAGGTATTTGAAAGGTCAACACAATAGGTCAAAGGCTATGAGTCAATAAGTTCTAGATCAGGAATTGATCACTCAATATTGATGATCAATTGATACTAGGACTTGGTTAATTAGGATTGTCATTTATTAACATGACACTAAGGGTATGTGATGGATGGTCTTGGCTTGACTTTCCTTTCTACTCTATTTGTAATAAGAGTAAATGTTTAAGAACTACCATGATACCCATGGTAAGAGTAACTATGGCAAACAAGTGTTTCAAGATTTAGTTATAAAGTTTCTTTACTTAAGTTATGTACTTAATTTGCTATTCAAGGTTATGGTAGACAATACCTTGATATCATCTTTAGAACATTAAGTATTCATCTTTGAGTTATGGTATGGAATACCATGTAATGATCTCTAGAAGATCAAGTACTTATTAAGTAGTGTGTTGTGACTTAGTTTTATTACATTTGATCTATCCTTAGATCAAATTACATTACCCAAAGATAAGGTTTTAGCAAAGGTCATATTAAAACTTATCGCAGTCAACTTGATGATCTACTTCAGTTCCACCAAGTTAAGAGAAGCTTTAATCACTTTGATAAGTTTTATTTAAAAGCGCGAAAATTATTCGGATTTTCTATCCATGAATGCAATGCACACACTTGTGTTCAGCTTATTTCTAAGCTCTAATGCTGGGGTGTTACACCAGTCCACCGTGTCGGCCTTTATAGTCAGTAGTGAAAACTCGCCAGAAGCAGCGGGTGATCGCCAGAAAACGCGGGAAGTCACCAGAACCGGCGGGAACTGATGGCGAGAAAGGTCAGCTCGGACGGGATGGGTCGCGCCGCTGGGCGCCCTAGTCAGACAGGCCGGAGCGCAACCCAAATTCCCGTAGTGGCCCGAACCATCCGAACCAAAACGAATAGTTTGGATTGCCACTTTGTGTTGGTCCGCTGGAGATGCCCTTATGCGTGCTTATTGGTATAGCATCAGCATCTCGCTGATCCGATGTCCATGCCCTCTCGCTTTCGACGGCAACCCGCGGTAGAACCCTCTTGTGCCAGACTAGTCTAAATAGACTAGTCATAGTAAGAATACTAGCATATATTATAGTCTATTCTTTACATTGTGTAATGTCAGGTTTTAATATAGAAAAATTCATTTATCTATTTCTAGACTCGTTTTTATTGAGAAGTGTGATGTTACGTCATGTTACTCTAAGGTTTCTCTTGAGTAATTACTTATCACATCATCTATTCTGCGAAGTTGCATATGTGTTTCCACTTAAGTTACTCCTACCGTAAGTAGTTTTATTAGCTATGTTAGCGAACGATTTTCCCTTTCTACTCTTGACATGTCGATCAAATTCTGATGTTATTGCGGTTGTCGAGGGACATTACCCCTGCCGCAATGTCCAACTGGGGCTATCTGTGGCATCCCGCAAAACCACTACTAGAAAATCGCGTTGTTTTTGTGCATTGCATCATCATGACCGCATGCTCATGTCATCATGCCACCTTGCATTTGAGCATCGTCATGTCATCATGCATTTGTTTGTTTAAAACTATTTTTGAAAAGACTGTTTTTGTTTTCGAAACACCGTCTTTATTTTAAATTAAAACCCCGGGTCTCCGGATTATTTTTGTTTCGTCTTCCAACAGTTTGCAAAAGGCTCGTTTTTAATAAATAAAAATATTTAATTTTTTTTGGAGGCAGCCCGCCAGGCCCGAAAGCCTAGCCGGCCACCTCCAGATAAATTCTACCTACCCAGAACACACTCAACACTTTTCCCACCAAAAACCCTACCCTATTTTTTCCCTACCCAGCCCCTCCACATCACCCCAGCCATTCACCACCTGCCACCTCACCCCACTCACCTCACTCACCACTCAGCCGCCGCCACCTGCCCACCCACTCAGCCACCTACCCCACGCGGGCCCCACCTCCTGGGGTGGACAGACGCACCTTGCACGCCAACCGCCGCCCGTCCCTGCCGCGCGCTGGGTCCCACCCCCATCGACAACTCCCCCACCTGGCGCGCCCCACTCCCTCTCCCTCGCACGCAACCCCACCCCCGCGTGGCCCACGCCCGACCGGCCGCCCCCTGGCCGCACGTTTCCCCAGCCCGGGCCCACCAGCCCCGCATCTCCCGCTCCCCTCGTGTCTCCCCCCGATCTCTCTTCCCCTGACCTAGTCCACCCCACGCCGAGCCGACGTCGCCGCCCGCCGTCTTCCAGTGCCGAGCCATGCCGCGTTCCCCCTTCCCCGCGCCTTCCTCTCCCCTTCGGCAACCGCCGCCCGGACCCGTCGCATCGCCGCCGCCTCCCTCAAGCTCCTCCACCCTGGGCCGCTCGTCCCCGCCGCGTCGCCGACGCCTTCCTCCCGACTGCCCAGCTCCTCGCCGCCGCCAGATCCCAGCTCCGCGTCGCCGAGCCGACCTCGCCTCCCCGACCTCGCCGTCTCCTGGGCCCGTCCTCCCCAAGCACCTCGCCGCCATCCCTCTCCTCCGCTCCGGCCGCCGCCCTCTGTTCGGCCCCTCGTTTTCCTCGGCCTCGAGCACGTCCTCCGCCTAGTCCCCGTCGGCCGCCGACCTCCCCCTCGTCCGCGCCACCCCACCGTCAGGCTCGTCAGGCCGCCGCCGCGTGCGCCTTCTCCCGTCTCCACCCCGCCTCTCCGCCCAGCAAGGTCGATGCCGCGCCGTCCTTCCGCCTCCCTCCCATCCATGACGCTGTGCGCGCTTGTCGTGCGCGTCTGCCTCGTCGCGGATCCCGCCCTAGCCACTCGCCATCCACCTTCGGCAACCGTGTTCTTGCCTCCCTATGCAACTACTACCACATGTGCACTGCCTTCGTTCACCTTCTGGAGTGGCAGGATGTGGGCATCCGTTTATCCCCACATCATGTCTCAGTCTATCCCGTGTGACCCGAAAGTGTCTTATTGTTCAGGATATGCTCATGTCGATGTTGTGCTATTGTAGTACCGATGTGGTGAATGTACTGATGAGGTGCTACCCGATGGCCTTCTCTCTGCATCACAGACCCGGGACGCCAAGATCTCCGTCGTGCGACAAGATCTACTTCCTGGATCCGAAAACCCCGGTACCCGATTCACTCAAGTTCGCCATCGACGACAAGATCGACACCGACCAGGGCGAATTCGATGCGCCCCCCGACGCCAAACCAAGTCCTTCTTCCTGGCACGACAAGATCCACTTCCTTGTCCGAGAACGTTCCTACCGAGACCGATCCCCGTCGAACCCCGAGGCCAAACCTGAACCACATCGAACCAAGATCACCAAACGCCAATGTGTGACCTCTATCCGAGACCTCTATTTTTAATATATGGCATATACTTATCGCATCATTAAATCATCATGCTTGCATACATGTCATCTAATGGGTTGGGTTGAGTTGCCGATTCACATCATAATTAAATATGGAGTCTATATGAGGGCTTTTCTTGTCTCATAACGTCTCCATTTAAATTTGTGTAGCAAACCGATGACATGCTTTGCATTGATAAATCAACATTTAAATTGCGGGGTTGTCCAAACAACTTGAACCGTGTACTTAATTGTCGGGACCCCGGTTCCGCTTAATACTGTCTAAATGCACTACATCTGCATCATATCATAACCATGCCGGATCTTCTGCCGTAGTATTAAATAATGCATCTGGTGTTTCTTTTAGTGCTTTGCTTCTTCGCGGATTAGACCGATGAGTGCATGCGAGTATCGACAAGTTCTCCGGATATGTTCTCCGGCAGTGTTTCCCAGGCGAGCATCTCTTCCCCTTCTACCTATTTTGCATTTATAGTCTTTATTTCCTCCTGTTGATCTATTGCTATCCGTGTCGCGATGCTTTAGTTTCCGTGCACCAGTTCTATCCCGTGCAGCCTCTATATTGCCATGGACACCTCCTAATACCTGTTGTTTGGTCGATAGCTGGCCTTGCGAGTCGTAGTTGCTTGCTCAGGTGCGATCTCGTGTGGTCGAGTACCACAGTTGTTGGAATGGTGGAAATGTTTATTGGTGGAGATGTTTATGGTGGATATGATCATGACTTTAAATACAACTATTAAAATGCTAGCTAAAACTAATGCAGAGGCATCGGTGGGCAATAGATGTTATTTGGTTCTTCCATGCTCACTTGTGTCCCGTAGGACCCCGAGTACTTGATACCTGTTCCTTGATTTTTTCGCACTATCCACATCCGGGAGGCCTTATGGACCCCCCTGAGCCAGAGCTTGATTCATTCTTATTTCTTGGGGCCACAAGTAGTTTGAGTCTTTATTACTATCCTATACTTATGCCATGTTACTCCTTTATTTAAGATTGTGCGTGGAGCACCTGTACTGTTTTGGATCGCGCCACGTTTTCACGGTATCGACAAGCCCAGTCACACTTTCGGGTTCCCAGTCGTTTACAGCCGTCGTCGCAAACCCTGGGTCCGTTCCGGAGCCGGCCAACTTCGTTGCGGGTAGCTTAGTAGGGTGGCCCCCTGAAATATTTCTGAATCCTGTGATTGCTTTGTCGTGAATGCCTCGATGGGTTTTGAGTTGGTTTTTCTGAGGTTGATCGAGTGTGTGTTGCTATTTGTGCACCCCTGCGGGGTAAAACTTTCTGAAAGCCGTGTCCGCGGTTATGGACGACTTGGAGCACAGTATCTCGATCATATACAAGCATAACTAAAGTAGTGTTATAAATTTGACTTAATATGTGACTAGTAATCAGATTCAACTACAATGGAATGGATAATAAAAATGCCAACAACTGGTGGATCTGTGGTGATTTGTGTCCTACTATACCTGTTTAGTAAGTATTGCAACTCCAATGGAATGGGATAAAAGTGTCAACAACTGTTGGGTTTGGGATTCCTCAGGACAGTTATACCTGACTAGTAAATGTTCCAACTACAACGGTATGTTAACTAAAACTGCCCACTATTTATGCTATCAGGATGACTCATGATATCTCTATCTGATTAGTAATTGCTGCAACTATAATGGAATGAGTAAAACTGCCAACTATGTGAGTTCCTTGGTCCGACTTCCTCGTTGGTCTCGAGGGGGAAATACCAGGATGGGTTTGCTTGGTGCTAGCTTCAGGTTGGATCCGAATAGGTCTTTCTTATCCCTCTCTGATAACCGCCAGTTGTATTGAGTCTCTATAGGTTGTTTAGTGCCGCTGCGCTGCCGCTTCAGTCCACCATACCTATGTAGGCGAGAGCCGCCGAAATCTAGCCTCGCCGTGTACTGGCCTCAGTACTGACGCTCCTCTTTTTCCTTTGCCCTTTGTCGGCACCCTTTTTGTTTTAGCAGGTTTGAGATCGACGCCGTTAGCAGGGTTACCCTTCCGGCTTGGCCTGGGCAGGGTTATGGACGCCATTGGTTATTCTTCAGGGCTCTTAGCCCCATTTGCATTTTGTCCGTAGTCGGACGCTCTATCGTTTTCAAGGTGATTTGGATCTTCGTATATTATATCTGTATTCTTGACTCATGGAGTCGTTGTTGTATATATATGATCTGTGGGTCCCATCGAGGACTGATGTGTAATGGTATTACTTCGTTTTCCACCCGCATGAAAGTGCCTGGGAAGCGCTAAAACTTGCATAGGGCCGATTTGAGGGTGTTACACTATCCCACGTGCGGTGGGGTCGACACGGTTGTACCACCCACGGTAGTGTCTGTACAGGTGAGTCAGCGTCGCCTCGCACTCCGACTGAAACAACGGCAGCCAAAGGGCAGTGTCGACAACCTTGTCGGGGTCCGCATGTGCCTCCTGTGTTAGCTCCCCCATTGGCGCTTGGTGTAGTCCTCCAGTTTGGGACCCCCTAGGATCTGCGGAACGGTGTAGCCGCCCGCACTGATGTTCTAGACGCTGGGAGCCACCAGTATGGCGGTTCTCGTACAGGACCGTCGACACCCTGATGTTGAGGTTGCGCTAGGGGAGCCCCGCTGATGTCGGCCTCGAGGTCGTTGTACAGCATTGGATTCTCGTGTTCTCGGTGTGGTTTAGGTGAGAAGGGATGGAGGGGAAAGGGTTGTGCTCGGTGGCGAAGGGGAGAACAGGCGTGTGCACCGCGAGCACTTTTATGGAGATAGGTGGACGGGTCGGTGCCGCCATTAACACTGGGAGGCGAGCCGTGACGGGCTGGGTACCGCCGTGGACACGCTATACGGCGATAGCTCGTTCTGGAACCGGCAGTGGGGTGTTAAATTTAGGTTAACCGGTCTTGTGTGCCTGCTCAAGTGGGCTCACACAGTCAATCCAACGTGGCACGTGCTGCTGGTGCTCGCAGGCCATCACTGTGGGTCGAGGACGGGGTGGAAGTGCTCGACAGTTTATTGGGTCGCCCGTGTTGCCGGCACCCGATGGGACTGCTGCTATGGATCGTTTCTTGTCCGGCATCGCCATAGCCTATTTAGGGGGCTACGAGGTGGCCGTGGAGATGCTCTAAACTAAACTTAGATGTCGGCTTGACATGCATGCCAAAGCACTGCAGGGCCACTATGTCAGTGTAACTGTGTCCAAAAGAGGAACAAACAAAGGCAATCCTCAGGACACGGCGTGGAGGACCACGCATGAAGGGAACAAACAAAACGCAAAGGTAGCTTTAGATCAACGTTTTAAATTGCATAAAAGGCTAAAGTTATGTAAGCACTACACAAAGTAGAGACTTTGAGCCTTACTTCTTGTAGTTCAGACTACTAAAAAAACTAAAGCTCCCAGTCGCCTAGAATGGAATGAACACGAAAGTAGGCAGAGAAAAAACGTGCATGAGGCATTTGACTCTTAAAAATATTATCGTGTTTGGGTGCACGTTGAGTAACTAAAAAGCACAGGCAACTTCGTGCTCATCTCAGTTTTCTGCCTCGTCAGCACTCCATCTCACTTCCGTCCTCGTGCAACACAACTTCATTTTCCTCCTCACCTTCGTCCTAAAGCTACCTCTGCCATTGTTTTGGTTTTACAAAAGTAAATTTTGAAAAGTCGCATACAAACGGAAGCAAGATCACACCTAAAGTATCCCTCGTAGCTAAGTGCAACTCCAACGGTAGCCCGTATTTCGGATAACAATTCTACCTGTGTCGGTCTGTTTTTGGTGGCCCACGAGCAACTTGTCCTCGCTCTGTTCGTTTGGAGTGGCCATTGCACCCAACGACACCCCCAAAAAGGTGAGCACAAAATATATGTTTACATATATTAAATAAAATACATTTGTCCAGCTAATAAAACATTAAAATAATTCACCCACTCTAGTAGGGTGTGCTAGCGGTGGTGACGACCGGCATCCAAGTCCTCGTCGATGGCGATGAAGACCGTTGCCAGGATACTTTGCCGACGGTGGAGGTGGCAGTGGCTCAGCAGGAGGGACAGCCGGTGGTGCAACCGCCATGATCGCAGACTCCTCCATGGTTGGAGGCTACTCCACTTGGCCTCGTCCTCCTACCGAGATAGCTCGATGGCGGTCTGGATCGCCTCCCGTAGGGCATCTGGATATCTTACCAAGGCAGCGGAATGCCTACCTCGTAGAACTACCGTGCCACCTCGACATAGGTGCAGCGCTGGAGGCATGCACTATGGTCTTGGCACCAAGCGCGGAAGGCGGGGACGCGTAGACATGGCGGTGGACACCACTGGAGGAGGACCCAACCTTATGGTCGTTGTGGCTGGGGCGGCCGACGAGCCCTTGTCATTGCACTTCGCCATGGCAAGGTTTTCCTAGGGTTTGCGATGGGGATTGGAGGCTTCCAACGAGGGTTTGCATTGGGACTAGGTGGATGAGGGAAGCAAAGGGGACGACGCAACTCCATTTAAGAAGTATCGGTCATCGTCTCTTCCTCTCCCCACTCGCTGACACATGGCCCCCGCGACGACTAGGGGAGGACATGCGCAGGCGAACCGCATCCCCGCAAACACAACCAAAATTTGGGCTGAAAATAGGGACGAGCCGGATTTGAATCGCGACCTCTTCGTCTGTTTGCGACGTCCCATTGAGCCTTGCCACGTGTCTGGTCAGACATATCCGGACAGCCCGGTCCGTTTGCGAGAGACACTAGAGTTACCCTAAGTAAATTTCAATACCTTATTTTTTTGATAAATTATGTTTTTATTACTTAAAGAGTTTTAAGTATTACACTCGACATCTACGTAACTAAAATGCACACAACTGATACAACTACATAGTCTCATAAAAAAACAAATAGGCGAATAATGAGAAATTGCAAAACGTCCAAGGTTGTGGAGGGCTGGTCCGAATATTATGATGGCGTCCATGACGGGTAAAGAATTCCCTCGATATATCCTCCAGATATGTACACACCTCCGTAAAGAGGTCGTGAAACTCCACACGATTTAGAGACGACCATACGTGAAACGTAGCGGTACAATAGTAGATAACCTGGAAGAGAGAAGAATTTGTATCATTAAACATTTTACCATTTCTATATAGCCACATCGACCAAATAATGACAATTTCTCTCACCCTAAAAACAATTATGTACTTCTAATCTATACAATATAGCCATTTTCTAAAAATATTGGCAACACTACACAAAGGGATACAAGCTGGAGGATACAAGCCTATGCTTGTATCACTGACCATATAGAATGGGAAAGTTTGCATTGGAAAAACAAATGCATAATTGTCTCATCGTGATAAAAAATACATTTCTATTTCTATGCCAATTCTGCTTCACAATATTGTATTTAGTAAGAATAACCCCTATTTAGTAAGAATAATCCCCGGCGAAGATACCAAGCAAAAATATATTCTCCAGAGGTATCTTCATCTTCCAAAAAAATCTATTATCATTAACTGGTAAGCATGACTAGACTAGTGCATTGCATATAGAACTGACTGAGAATTGACCATTCTCATTTAACTTCCAGCGAAATTCATCAAATGCAAGTGCTAATTGGACTAATACCAAGCGTTGAAGCAAGACATTCTAAGAGGCAAGTCTGGGTTCAATTAAATCTCTTTTGAACGTCACATTCGGAGGAGAAGACTACATCACTTTGGCGATTGTATCACCCATTTGATGAAAAATAGCATATAAAGTAGGATACTGTACCCGAGGTGTAAAATTGCCTAGCCACTTATCCTCCTAGTATCTCAGATTCATCTTTAACTGAAAAGATCCAAAGTAGAAAAAATGCTTCTTCATCGCCATCAGACCATCCCAGAAATGCGAGTCACTAGGTTTCCAAACTTTGTGGGACAATGATTTCGATCCAACATATTTTCGTCTAAGGAGATTTTGCCATACCTATCTTCAGTAAGTAACTTGAAGAGCCATTTACGAAGGAGGGTTGTATTCCCGATCTCAACATGAATACCAAGCCTACCCTAATCTTTGGCGCGGCAAACCACACTCCACTTAGCCAGTCGCTATTTCTTTTTCTTACTATCACCCTGTCAAGAGAATCTTGATCGGAAGTAATACAATCGTTTTAAGACTCATTTTGGTACTTGGAAGAAAGATATCATGTACAATACCATGTTACTGAGTACTAAGTTTCAACCTTACCCCTAGGGATAACATTTTACCTTTCCAACTGCTTAATCTTAGTTGTAATCTTTCCTCAACAAGTTTTTATTCACAATTTGTAAGCCTATGATAGTGTATCGAGATGCCAAAATACCTAATAGGAAACTAGTCTTGACCGTAGCCAAATAAGTCAGCATATAGTCTGGCCTCGTCTTGAGCCTCACAGAAGCAAAAACAACTCACTCATATGGAAGTTTATTTTGAAACACGGAAGTTGCTCAAAAGCTAAAAGAATTATTTTAAAATTTCTCTTTTCTATATCATGTTCCATAAAAAGAATCGTATCGTCGATGTATTGAAAGATCGATAAGACTCCGTCAACCAGATAAGGAATCACACCTTCAATTTAGTCATCGGACTTTGCGCACTCAATCATGACAACTAGCATATCAACCACTATACTGAATAGCACTGATGATAATAGGTCGACTTGTGTTAGCCATTTTTGTCTGAAAGTATTTGCCAATAGTATCATTGATTTTGATGGCAACACTATCTTCTGATACAAAGCTCTGGATTACAGCCCGCCACTCTGCACAAAACATTTCATTATGAGAGTCTGTTGAAGAAAACATCACCTAACTTCGTCATAGGCTTTCTCGAAATTGATTTTGAAATAATCACATTTAACTTTTTTCTATGTAGTTCATGAATTTTTACATGTAAGATAACCATCCATCTAGGATGCGGCCTTGCATGAAAACAGTCTAAGAGAGATGAACCACATGACCAGCCATAGAGATCAATCTGATTGGTTGCAACTTTAGTAAAAATAAAACTAACATTAACAGGTCAGATTGACCTGTATTGTTGGATCCTTTCTGTCTCATTAATCTTAGGTAATAACATTATCTAACTAAAATTCAGACAAAACAATTTTAGTTGTCCAGTGTGCAGAAAGCTGAACAACTCTCGATGGTCTGGCTTAATAACATCCTAGAAGTTTTGATAGAATTCTGCTAGAAAGTCATCAGTACGGGCCTTATTGTGTTTCATTTGGAAAATAATATTTTTCACTTCTTCCTCACAACAGGGAGTAGTAAGTAGATTGTTTTCTCATCGGAGACTTGAGTTATGTCTGTTCAGGACATCCAAAGAAAAGTTAAAGAAAAGTTACATTCTTCCGAAGCTCCAAATAGACCTTTATAATAATTAGTAATGTACGGTTTTAGATGCTCATGTCTTTCAATGATTCCCTCATCTTGGATTAAAGAATGAATAAGTTTCTTCCGTGTTTACCATTGGCGATACTATGAAAGTATCTTGTATTCGAATCTCCTTCCAAAATCAATTGGGCTTTGAAACATGTGTACCATTTAAGCTCCTCCTCGCTGCAAAAGACTTTCTATATGTGCATTATATTGGATTTTAAGCTCAATTTCGATACTCCATAGCTAAGGTGTATACGAGACATCAACTGCATACATATTATACGGGTTTTTATCTGCGATGAACAAACTAGAATGCTTCACGGGGGTGATTTTTCTTTTCATTCTCTAGAATGCACACACGCTATTTATCAATTGCCTTGTTTTTTTCTCAAATGTCTATTTACTCTTTTTATTATAGATTACTCACCACATGTCCCATGTGGCAATGTCAGTTACTCTCATAGACCTATACATCAACATCTAATAGCATCTCTAACCTGTCTCCCCAAACTATGTTCCTTCTATATTCAATTTTGTTCGTTTGGAGGGCTTTGATATGCGTTCGGGTTGTGTCCGCCAACTACAACAAACCGTGACCCCCCAAACGGACAGACCATATCTATCTTGGACCTCTCATATCAGCCATTCATATACATGAAATGTACTTGCTAAATTTTAATACACAAAAAATCACATAATAAATAAATATTCAAATCACATAGTTCACGCGATAATTTAAGTTCTAAATCTAAAGTATGATAACTTGTTCAACACAAGACATCAAACGAGGACTACTTTTTTGTGTGGATCCACATGTGCACAGCCAAATTATTTTCAAGTTAAACATGAGTACCTCGCTCATGGATTTCACTATGCATCTAGAGAAAATCTTCAAACTATCGGGTGCATGCTTGGGCTCAATAGAGAAGTGCTTGATAGAGTTTTCATTGGTTCATATTTTTTGTTTTCTTTCTTTTAGAAGAATGGGCATGCACTTTGCGCCACGCCGCGTGGTGACGGCGGTTGTGGTGTCCCCTTGCTCTTATAAAAGGTGGCATAGGTCGGTCGAGAGGAAAAAAGATGATTCTCTAGCTACAGTCTTCTCACGAAAGGAACTCTTGTAATTGCGATCATCCACATATAGTTGATAGTTGCAGGATGTAGGATACTGCTTGAACTAGAAAGGTCTTCCGCTACCAGGCTACCTCAGGAGTTCTGGGAACTTTTTTAATCAAAGGTCACTGAAAATCCAACCATCATAGTTCATTAGCTTCATCACGTTCATCCTCTACAATCATGCCGTGCATAATCACACAAGAAGTCATCACATCCCACATTATATTATACATTCCATATTCTTGCATGGTACCAAACAATAGGCTAATGAGCATGGGTACACAAATGCCTGTTCCACATCTTTCTTACAACCCTATTACTCTCTTGCAAAAGTAACTATTTTCTTACTATAAATTGTTTTCACAGACCACTTAAACATCATCCGGTAGGTAGTATCCCTTCATGTGTTGGTGGCTATTGAAATCATAGTTGCATTCAGGAGTATGACCTTCCACATTCTTGAGAACACAAGGAATGTTGAAGCACATTCATATTGTTGCGGGATCATGTCACGTCGAAGAAAGAGTGTCAAAACCACAAATCCCGTGATGCCATTGCTTCAAGAATGATTGTGCACTCTCCAACATGCCCTTTGTACTACCCATGCCAAGCGAATGAACATGCAATCAGTGCTTCCCAGTAACCCAGAAAAAAACTTGAATTGCTGATAGCCAATAGCCGAGTTCTGTCTGCAACATTTGGTCCTCTCAATAACTTCGGACCAAACACGGTCACCACTGCTTTGTAAAACATGTACATTTTACTTCAAGACATGTGGACTTATCCATGCGAAGATGCTCGCAACAACATCACCAACAACTCTATATGCAAGCATCTGAATTTCAGCGGTGCATCTGATAGGGAAGAAAATTCAGTCTCACTAGTGGCATCTTTCTTCAATCTGAAGTGGTCATCATGGGCCCTCGCTCCTACTAGCATACGCATGAACACACGCATATGCACCCGGAAGCTTTGCCAAAACTGAACCGTCATATAAGTTGGCTTGATCAGCTTGAAGTAGTCATTGTAGAGCTTAACTTAACCGAAAAATCTGTTGGGATCGAGCATCTCATGTCCCTTAGATCGACCCCTGAAACTTTTTTTTTGGGATTTCCACCCCCAGAAACTGGGAATGGCATTCTGATGTGTATCATACTACCTTCGTCTCAAGGAATAAAACATCATCTTTTTGCGTGGTTTTTTTTGACCAAGATTTACTTTAAATTTATAAAGAATTTTAATATAAAATTAGCATCATTGGAAGGTGCATTTCAATAGAATCCAATGATACTATTTTTACACAATATAATCAAATTTTACTTTATTTTGGAAAGGAGCGTATATTAATATCAGAGGATACCAATTACACCCAACAACTGCAACAACGCATTACCCTAGCGGCCTACGGATACACACAACCAAAAAAGAAAGAAGAATTACAAAAAAGAAAAGTCCCGCTATAGTTCCGCAATCATTTAAACAACAGTACTACCACCACCAAGATAGCACCAGAAGTCCATCTTCTTCAAAAACGACACCTCCAAGAAGGGAACACTACACAAACATCGTCATCGCCCGATCAAAGATCTAGGTTTTCACCATGAAGAAAGTTCACGCTCTCAAAACAATACCTTCAACAAGGCCATTGCCAGGCACAACCAATTAAGACCAGACACTGGGTTTTCATCTTGAAAGATATGACCATGATCTTCACCTGTACTGTCGCCCCCGCTTGCATACCAATGCACCAAGTCACGAGTCACCAAGCCAATTCCTGATCACCATCCGGACTCGAGCCACCATTGTTAGTTCTTAGATCTTGGTCTTCGTGATATTCTCCGTCGGCATTATGGAACGAGAACATGCCCCATGATATTAACAGCCAACAGAGCTTTGAAGAGCCCCCTCTGAACCCAAATGGCCAGATTAAAAACATCAGTGCGCACGACCGAATCCCACCCGATCCAGCGATCTCTTGGCATATGCGCACTGTGGAGTTCGCTGGCAGAGCCTTCCGGAACACCACACTGCAACCGGATCAATGGAGACAAATATCAAGCGGGTCTTCGTCTTAGCGTGAGATGAACCATAGGATCACTCCCTTTATTCAATCCGAGCCAGCAGCCCCCTCGCCACCAGCCGGAGGTAGAGGAGAAGACAGTCCATCATGCCACCGAAGCGGCTCGCCAAAACCCAGCGTGTAGCTGCCTCCGCAGCCAGAGGTCCAGATCGGATCCAGGCAGCCCGCCATGGCAATCGCACGTCAGCGCCGCCGAGGAAGTCCTCGCAAGATCGCCTCCAATGCTGCCACCATGACACCTCCTCCTCCCCAAGCCCTCAATCCGCGCCGCCCGGAAGACGACGGGCCTAGGCGGACACCCTAGGCCCACGGTGTGATGTCGCCGCCTGAGGCAGCTGCAGGAGCACTCGCCGCCGCCTGACCGAGGTCGCCGCCCCCGATCCGCTCCGTCGGCGCCGCCCCAGCCGCCCATCCGAAGAAGACTGCCGCAGCCGCCACCCCTAGCACCTTAGGTACTAGGGGTCCGTCACGTCGGCGGCAGTGGCGGAGGGATGGGATCTAGCGGAGGGAGGTCGTCGGCGGCAGAATCTGGGGGCCCTCTGGCGACGCCTAGGGGTCGCCATGGGAGGGTTACGATAAGGTCAAACTTTGCTTTAAAATACGCACGAGGCTTATTCCTTGAAACAGAGATACTAGATAACAAGAGCAGCCGCAAGCAAAATATCTTCGAATTTGTTGTCATAGGACGGATACATTTTTTTTAGAATTGAACGGTCTTATAAAAGTGCGAAAGCATGCTATTTTTATTTTTATTTTGATGCAAAAGCATGCTAATTATTGATGCGTCGTTGAGAGGATGTTTCATCCAACCAAGCCTGATCTTTTCTTTATGTCTTAATCGTCGCGTTGAGCCGACCATGCCGGCGGCTAGCATCATTGTCATAGACCAAAATCTCAATGGAGTTATCGGTAGACCAAAATCGAAAGTGTTGTCACGGATGACCTTCTCGTCAGAACCATCTTATGCGATCCGTACCCGAATCATTGTGGCTGGATAGAGCGGGAGGGCCGAGCAAACAATCTTGCTGCAGCCGAAGCCTGAAGGTTACAGTGGCAGAGCGTGGAAGACGCCTGCTCTGACAGACACGGAGCAGAGCAGAGCAGAGCATTGTAGTCCGTCGCGCGCGGGAGCAACGCAAGAGACCGGATTCCATCCTTGAGTCCACCACCGATTAACCTCGCCTCCCTTGCCCCTCGCGGCAGCTTTGATCCTTGGCTTGCTCCGGCCGAGGAAGGAGAAGGAAGCAAGCAACGGAACGCGCGGCCCGATGGTGTAAGTAACCGCGGATACTTGCCGCCTCCCTGCTCCTTCCTCCCATGGCACTTGCCGCCGTGCCGCCATGCCCTGCACCTCAAGCAAAGTGGCGCCGCGGACCTCCTCTAATGCCCGCCCACTGCACGGCCACAGCCTCCTCCTCCCCTTCTTCCTCCGACCGTTGCGCGCGCAGCTTGCCTCCACCTCCTCCTCCTCGGCAGCGCGCAGGAAGAAGATCATGGCGGTGATTCCGCGTGGCCGGCCCGGTACGAGCCTCGGCCACCGCCGGCCGACGCTCCCGCTCCTCCTCTTCTGCTGCCTCCTCCTCGCCTTCTTCCCCTGCCACGGTATGTTGTTGTATACCTGCTCAGTCAATCGAATCGTCCTTTAATTTACTGCCATGCCATGATGAGAGCAGAGCAGCAAAGGTACAGCAGGCACGGCTGATTCTTGGTTTTCTCAATCAGCGTCTGCGTTCCACTCGTTCGTGGGGACGTACGGGGTGAACTACGGTCAGATCGCGGACAACCTGCCGACGCCGCCGGAGGTGGTGCGTCTGCTCCAGATGGCGAAGATCAAGAACGTCCGTATCTTCGACTCCAACCACAACGTCCTGGACGCGTTCCGCAACTCCGGCCTCAACCTGGCCATCGCCATCCCCAACGGCCTCGTCAAGGACATCTCCGCGAACCCGGCCAAGGCCATGGACTGGGTGAACGAGAACGTGCAGCCCTACTACCCGTCCACCCGCATCTCGGCCATCATCGTGGGCAACGAGATCCTGGGCGGGGCCGACTCGGGCCTGGCCGAGGCGCTCATCGGCGCCGTCGTCAACGTCCACGACGCGCTCCGCGCCCTCCGCCTCTCGCGCACCATCGAGGTGAACACGCCGCACTCGGAGGCCGTCTTCGGGTCCTCCTACCCGCCTTCCAACGGCACCTTCCGCCCGGACCTCATGGTGTACCTCAAGCCGCTCCTCGACTTCTTCTCCAAGACCGGCGCGCCATTCTACGTCAACGCGTACCCGTTCCTGGCATACATGAGCGACCCGGAGCACATCGACGTGAAATACGCGCTCATGGAGCCCAACGCCGGCATCCTGGACCCCAAGACCAACCTCCACTACGACAACATGTTCGAGGCGCAGCTGGACGCCACCTACTCCGCGCTCGAGCTCGCCGGGTATCCCGACATGGAGGTGCGCGTGTCGGAGACCGGCTGGGCCTCCGAGGGGGACGCATCGGAGACAGCGGCCACGCTGGAGAACGCACGGACATACAACTTCAACCTCAGGAAGCGGCTGTTCCTCAGGAAGGGGACGCCATACAGGCCCAAGCGGGTGGTCAAGGCATTCATCTTCGCGCTCTTCAACGAGGACCAGAAGACAGGGCCCGGCAGCGAGCGCCACTTCGGCTTGTTCAAGCCCGACGGCAGCGTCTCCCTCGACCTCGGATTCAAGGGCCTCACCTCCTCGTCGTCCTCGTTGCACACAGATCGTCGAGCCGCCGCCAAGGGATGGATCTTCTCGGCAGCGGCCGCGCTCCTGTGGCTGTGGTCATGTAGCAGCACATTCGTTTTCTTGGCTTTAGCAGCCTGATGATGATTGACATTGAACTCAGGCAGATTAGCAGAGCCTGTGATGATTACTCACTCACTTAGAAGAGAAAACGAACGACCATGGTTTCTGTAAATTCCCCACAGCTCAAAAACACCGATCCTCTCAATGTACGTACACCAGTCTCCTGTTCGTGATACTGTACATAATTATACGGAACATTTCTGAATCATTGGTGCTCGTGCTTCAGAGTTCAGATCTCACTTTTCAGCTACCATGGCCTCCTTTTACTGCACAAAACTTTAAGCGTACCCTTTTTCGACCTCTGTTTGGAGATCAGACCGCAATCCTCTATAATTTTACAACCGTAACTTTCTTTAGAAAAAAAAAAGTGATCTCGCAACTACGACGCACCATCTTCTATTTCGCCGCCTTCGTTCCTTCCATGGTAAGTAATGGAATGAAGACCACCTTCTTGCAATGTGATATGATACCAGTCAAGGCATCTGCTCGCCACGCCTGCAAGCTCTTAATAACAAGCATCAACCTGACGCTGATGTGCCCCAAGTTAAGGATAACTTGCATAAGCATAAAAACCTGATTGTTTATTACTTTCACTTGATTCTCGCCGTGCCGCTCTCAAATCCTAGCCGCCCGAGCCCCCCCCCTCTCGCAGCCTCTCCCCTCCTCGCCATCATCGGTGGCAGTAGCGCGGCTCTGCTCTTCTCGGTTTTTTTCCCCGTTTCTTTTCTTTCCTTTCAGTTTGAATTGACCCCCCGCTCCCCGCCAGACGCAGGCCAAGTGGGCTCTCCCAGATCCCCTGCGAGAGAGCTCCGGCCCAGCCCACCGCGACGCTGATCTCGAAGGCGCAGGTTTGGCGAGCTTCTCTCCTTGTGGCTTCTTGCAGGAAGAGCTCCGCCCGGATCTCGACCTAATGCATCTGGGTTACGCAGCGGTGCCTCGCCTAGAGCTCGCCTCCTGCTCGATAGCGCATCCCGCAGGAGGCCCAATAGTGGCCTGCATGTCTTGACCCAAATCCCGTCGATCCAGTCCTGGGTTCAGGTGAGGCTAGTGAGGTTGGTGTTCGTTGTGTGGAGTTCGGCGGTACTGCTACTTGGAGATGACCGTGTGCTTCGAAATCCGATTTCTTTTGTGTTGTCGGCATCGTATGTGCCGTGGTGTCAAAGGGTTGTTGTCGAGAAAAGTGCTTTGGCGGTCAGTGTGACTCACCAAGCCATTGGGGCCAGAGCAGGGGCCCGCGGTAACCCTCCCATTCCCACTTCTGTGACCTAGTGGTGGTGCTCGTCTGTCTTCATGCATGATAGAGGCCGGCCATGAACCCCTCTGCCAACTAGAAACCGCTAAACGGAGAAGAAGATCCTTGCCGCGGTTTGGTTCTCCTTGTTGCTTTTCTAGTAGTGTGATGTCGTTCAGTCTACCATATTTTTGTATGGCATTGTAGATTTTCCCTATTCTTACTTCCCAACTATGTTTTGTCGCTCGGAGTGTTCGGCGAGGAACACGGTGGTTTGTATGTGGTTGGGTAGCTGCGTTAAGCGAGAAGGAGGTTGCTGGCGAAAGCCTTGCTCGGTTCGCCGGTGCTGACGATGATGACACTTGAGGGTGGCATTTCCCTCCTTTCAGGCATCGTAGTGAAGCCTCCCCTCTTTAACTCTTCTTGATCTTTGGTCTTTGGGTGAAAACCTAGATTCATCTACATCAGCCAACGGCGACGCTTCCACGCCATCCCCTTCTTGAAGGTGTTGATTTTGGAGCCTTCGACCAGCATTGATGTTCTATAGTACGGTGCTGCTCGTGTCCATCACCATTCGCTAAAGAATTCCCCTGAAGTTGATGTTGCGGGCATTTCGGTGATGGTTGGAGCCAGACTCCGTGACGCCCTATGCTCTTTTGGTATCATGGACGAGGAAGAACACCCCAAGCCTTGGATATCATCTTCTAGCTATTTTGCTTGTTGTAGGCTTTCTCTCTGTAATTTGTGGGTGTTGTTCTTCCCTGTGTTGAGCTCTTATTGTAAGCTGGTAACCCCAGAAGTGACTTCCATTTGTAAGGTTGAGGGCTTTGTTAATTCAAAGTAGGGTCTTTGAGCCTTCGGTCTAATTTTTTTGTTACCTGCAGTTTGCAGCAAGAGACGTCTAGAGTGATCGTTAACTCTGATGCTTTTTTATAATCACAACGATGAGCCAAAAAGGTGGCAAGAACCTACAACAGTTCGAATGTTTGGGTGAGCAAGTGACTCACCGCCGTTCTTTTTTCACATGATAAGACCGCCATGAAGCAAGAAAGCTAATGCAAAGAGAGGCAACTAAAACGCCAGAGTTGAGGTTAACACTTTGTATATTATCGACTCCCTACCCTAGCGACTCACACGAGACCACCATCGTCGCCACCAGCCCATCGATGTTCGCCTCCCTCCTCTCCTCTCTACCCCTCCATCCCAGGTCACCTCACGTGGGGTGACTCCGGAGGGCCCTCTCCCACTCTAGCGAGACACAACTTGATCTACTCCCCTTGCCCGCTGCCACCATCTTCATCGGTCGTGGCCTCCACACCCAGCCTCTCAAAGATGGGGGTGAGGGCGGGCGAGCTCCGGTGGTCTCCTACGCATGAGGTAGGCCGTCAGCGGGGCAGCGCATGTGGAATGCGGGTGGTAGTGGAGGTCTTCCATGACGTTGTATTGACTTGTGGTAGGGGCTCCTCCTCGCGATGTGATTCGACCGTATCCATCGAAAGATCACCCCTGTTATGTCGTCTTCATCCTCGATGCTGCCTGGTCGATGAGGTTCAGAGTGTCATATCCAACAGGGTGCCGGTGGGTGGCATGGGGGCTATTAGCTCGGCTTGAATAAAGGTGGCGGTCCTAGGGTTCCAACTCGCGCCAAGGTGATGATTTTTTGGATGCCTGCCCCAATCGATCTAGTTGGCATGTCGTGTTACGGAAGGCTCCACCCACGAACTCCACTAGGCGATTAATGGCTGGAGATTGCTGGATTCGGTGGGATTCGGTCATGCGCACCCATGTTTTTTCAGAGGGAGCGATGTGCAGCTGTGCTAGCTGTTATCATCATGGGGTGCACTTTCTTGTTCCATGGTGAAGTCAGCTAGCAGAGAATGTCATGGAAGCCAGGATCTTAGAAGTAGCAATGGAGATTCGATTATTTGTGGTGATGAGGAATTGGCTTGGTGATTTGCGACTCAGAGTAGTGGCACCGTAAGTGGGGGCGACAACATAGGAGAAGTTCAAAATCTGTGGTGACCCAACATACCACTGCATGATGTAGTATACTATAGTCGTTGACATAACACCAATGAAACACCATTCACTAGTATTACATCCCTCGGAGTGGTACAACAGAAACACATCAGGTCCAAGACATGACTATAGATTACAACTCGACCCTTTAGAAAAGATCTAGAGAACACTCTAGGTTAAAGAGAGAGAAAGAACTTCTTACAAAGAAGAACCATAAAGAACAACTCAGGTTATCTGGCTAATAAAACTAGCATCTAAACTATCTAGCTTGCAAATACTGCTATTGTATTGCTCTACAGAAGTAGGTTTTGTGGCTAGAGAATCTATTCCTAGCTAATCTGGAACTTCGTCTTTACTTCAGTTGATGTATAAGTTGACTTCCTTGACTTTATTGAAGAACTTGAGTTGTCGATGATGGTTTCTTGAGCATGGTTGGTGTTGACGTTGTCTACAACGGCTTAGAACCTAGTAAGGGTTAAGAAGGTACGGTTGAGTACGAGCGTACTCAGCAAGTTCACTAAAAAGAAGTGTTTGATGTACTATCTCTACGGCCATAGACCATAGGTCATAGGCAATGCAGGTTTTCGTAAACATTTCTTAAAAGGTTGCTTTTATTCTAAAAACTATGTCCGACAGCCTTCACAGGTTGACTAGAACCTTCGTGGGGTTCCTTTCCTGCCACATTCGTAGCTCCTTCCCGAAACAGGGAGTAACATGTCACAGTTCTTACACTCTGCAGAGGTGCGTTGCTTTACCCATGAGAGACCAACTCCTTGTTGCACAACTGGGCAGCTTATTCCCGTCCACAATTCTGTGATGTGGGGCCCAGTAGATGATCCAAGCCAATCACTGCCCCCTTCGTGACCCCGCATATCCCCTTGGTGTATGCCATACCCACATCTTGAATTACGGCAATGGTTGGTACATACCGTTTAGATGCCAGAACTATCAAGGGACGTTGAGGGTTCCCACCCATATGTTGCATATACTCTATGAATTACCAATTAATGCATGCTACAAGGATAACAACCACGACCTACACATCCGAATGCATGCGAGAGGAAGAATATACAGCTGACTTCTTCGTCCCATTCCAAATCTTATGGTTAACGCGTAATATACGGCGCTAGAATCACTGGCGACATTGGTTATTAAGTCCTAGATATTATGTTCCTTTACCACTGGAACTGTATTAGTAGATTATTACCATATGATAAATAATCCATAATCATATTATTATGAAAATAGTGTTTTCTGACCTTTTTTAAATGCAGGCGATGACAACATTTGAGTTACAAGCATTTGATAGAAAATAATCAAAGGATATGAGCAAGTTGTGAACTTGCCTTTTGTGATTGCAAGATTATACAATCACGGTCTTCCAGACAAAAGAAGATCCAAATTCTATAAACAACATCATTGGTCCGGTAAGGACTAATGTTTAAATAAGCAAGATGCAATTATGCATAAGTAATGTAATGCAAGTTTGTAAACTCGAATCCCTAGGATAATCGTATCTGATCTAGGGTTCGAAAACTAGAAATGGTTTCTTTAGAATGTGTTTCAATTTTATATCAGCTTCACACTTGTGCTTCTTATTAAGGTTTGTGAGAGTGTGTGAAACAATATGTAAGTACAACAAGTAGCATGCAATATTAAAGCACTCAAATGGGGCATGGTATCTAAGAGATTTCTTAAACAAGATTATTAATCAATTAGAGCTTTCAAAGTGTTTAAGGATTACTTTTAATGTTTCTTCAAAGAGTAACTTTTGAGGAAAAGATTACTTTACTAAGTAAAAGCATTTAAATCTTAAAGCTAACACTTTAATGTTTTCTTACTAGTTATGAGTATTAACGAAGAAAGGAATTAGCCTTTTGAATAGTTTTCCACTAGCAAGTGGTGGCTTATATATTTTGGATATGGCATCTTATTACAGGTGATTTACTTCTTTATGATTTCTAATGGTAGAATACAAGTAGCATTGCTTTTTATAGAATTGATGTTTTCTTAAGGTTATACTTCATAAATACAAAATAGGCATTACTTTAATAACTTAAGAACTCTGTTTAAATTCTTAATCGGATTCTTAGTCTGGTAAGAGAATTAGTAGGTATCATCTTGGTGATTTTTGAAATACATAAGATCTTTTTTATAAACAATATACTATTCTTGTTAATTTTATAATTGATAAAATCTTTTTAGGAAATTAAGATACACTTAATTTGAGATGATAGTTTTAGTAAATACATCTTAAGATAGTTTTAGTAAAGAATTTGGAGTTCAAACTGCTTGCTAGATATTTGATTAAAAACTATCCATTTTTAGTCTGATATAATGCAAGTTTGTATGAAGTGTGTTATCTATGCAAATATTATGTTTTAATGAGTTATGTGAGCGTTTTATTGGTACAACTTATTGTGCTTTCTAAAACTATGTGGAAAATACATTAATTTTTATAACATCTTATTGTGCTATTTGGAATTTTCGTGGGAAATATTTGATTTTTAATTATCAAAATTTAAACCAGTGACGAGCAGAATAGTGGGCCTGTCGTTACAAAACCACATGGAGTGTGTCTTTTGGTCATAACCAGTGACATGCATCTTTTTTATCCGTCGCTAGTATAAACATATTAGTGACTGGCACGCGCAAATGCTTATCACTAGTGCACATACTAGTGACAGGCACTTGACTGTCACTAGTAACCTTATACCAGTGACTCATCAGTGACAAGCAATTAGCCTGTCACTAATGGGCCTTTTGAGCTTGTCACTGATAGCCTATTCTGCAGTAGTGACTTAAACATCAATTGAACTTGTTTTTACACTTGTAGACTTTAAACAATTAATGCCAAAGGCAAAGTAAAGATTTATGTATTTTTAATCCATTAAGATATTAGAAACTAGTTTTAATCAAGACTTAATAAATATTTTCATTTATTTTACTTCAAATGTGAAGAGTTATATTTTTAATGTGTAGATTTTATTTTTGTGATCATTTTGATATACGTATTATAAGTATGTTTATGATTTTTAAATAATAAGATATGATTTTTATAAGTTTTATCACTTTATAAATACTATATAAATAGTAAATATTGAGTTAAGTATCACAAAATGTACAAAATAAGTTTATGAATGTATATTTTGTTTTTCTAAGAATTTCGATATATTATACTTATTTTTATGAATTTTTAATAATAGTATATACCTATTTAAGATTTATCCTTAATATGCTATTTACAAATAATAATTAGTATTTTAATTAAGTTGGAAAATAAATTATAACAATAGGTTTATATTATAGAGTTTATTTTTCTGAACATTTTGATATATTATATAGATTTTGCCGAATTATAAAATAAAAGATATTGATTTTATAAGATTATTATATTTTCTAAAATTAAAAATAAAATACTAAATGTGTTTATGAGGTAATGCTGATTTCAACATGAGGTGGGGTGGTTTTTCTCACCAAGGCTATTCCTATCCCCAGTCACTAGCTGGTGGGGCCTATGCCAAGGTGGTGACCATGTCAGCAAAGTGGACTTTTATACAACACATAAATTATTACTTAAAAATAAAAAGATAAACCATATATGGCATCACCATGACGGCATGGTGATGTCATCAATGGGGACTCCCTCCTAGTCAAGGACGGACTCAATGATTTGGAGCTCGCAGGGCCAAACGGAGGTGCGCGCTCGACAGAGAGGAGCAAGGCGAATCTAGGGGTGGTGTCGCCACCCATTATTGGTCACAGAGCTACTCTGGTGGCAACCACATACGGCGGCCAACGGCGGAGCATGATAGCAAGGTGACTCAGGGCACGAGAAGGAAATCAAGAAGATGCACGAGCACCGGTAGCTCCCCATGAAGCTGAAGGGCGTGATGGCGAGGCCGGAGGAGTTCTGTGACAGCGGCAATTGATGATGAACCGCGATGACTCGTGGCGGAGAGTCGAGGGCGGTGGCGTCGATGGCAAGTGAGAGGGCTCGATTACTTCTGCCAGATGATCTAGGATGAGGAGCGGAAGCTTCTAGGCACCACGACGGAGCTCGGCAAGGTCTTGTATGGACAGCCCGTCGGCGCTCGCAACGGCTAGGGTTTCGATTTTAGGGAAATGGCGCAGAGATCGCGCGAGAGAGTGAGAGAGAGAGGGAATGAGGGGATGAGGATGGAAGGATGCCGCGGTGGCATTCTTATCCTTTCCTACCGACCACGGCGAGGATCTTGATGTCGGCGAGCAGCGGCGCTCGTGACACGTAGCTGCTTCAGCCGCTACGCGATGTGGACGATGAGGATAGCGAGGACGAAACGGTAAGTGGGCCGGGCTGGTATTGAGTCGACGCGAAGTGAGAGGGCAATAGTGACTGGCGCACGCGGGCGGTAGTTAGCGCGCGATTACTGGGCTGTGGGCCGCTGGTTCTGGTGCCCTTTTCCTTTTCTCTTTCCTTTTTCTATTTGCTGTTTATATTTTCCGTTTTCCTTTTTTATTTACAATTTTCTTTCAAATTTGATTTCTACAAAGGTTTAGAATGTCCAGAAATTTTGTAAGTCATGGATATTATGTTAGAGGTCAATTATAACCAATTCCTCTATATTTCTTGTTGTGCATACAAAATGTGTTATTATAAGAAGGGTTCTTTTATGTGGGGCCCCCGGATTAATCCTCCGAGAATCCATGTTATGCATACAACCACGATCCCATGATAAGTTAGTCGTGGCACATAACCGACAAGTATCATTACAACATCCGAGAATGTATCGAATTACAAGACTTACATAAATGTCGTTATGGCTACATCAATAATCCGCAGCGGACTTCATCAAGCGTAGAGCCCGAGCCATGTCTTAACCTACAGGCAACTGACTGGGAGAACGTCCTAGCTCGCAGAATCGCCAACCCATCTTCTTCTCGAAATCTGACCAAGTAAATAGCCAGGGACAATGCCGGTGAGTACATTGAATATACTCGCAAACCACCTTAAAATATTAATAATACAGGCGGATATGCATTTTGGCTGAGGTAGTAGGAGGGCTCCAAGGGAGGTTCTTTTATCAAATAGTTTCTCTTGTAGATATAACATCTACATATCTTTGTTGAAAACTTTTCTAAAACATTTTGGGTGTTAATCCAATATAAGTGCCTACCCTATGGGTGTTAATCCCCTCAAAATCGGGACGTCAGGCAAGGACCAACCAGAGCGCCTTTTCCACTCCTCGAGAGTGTGCGCTTTCAATGAGGGGCCCATAGTAACGCGTGGAGGCCTGCCGATCCTTTGTTCCTTCTCCAGGTCCCACCTTTATCGGAGAAGGCCCACCCTCCAGGGATCCCCGATCCCCTGTAGTTGTTGCGAGGCAGCTTATACCGGAATAGACAACCATCAAATCCAGCCCTGTCCCATACCAGAGTAATGTGGTTGCACAAGGTTAAGTTGTTATAGCTAGACTGCAAGGAACCAGGTGCGTTTTTGTAAACCTTTTTCCTCCGGTTTTCCTCCAGCATTTTGTAAAACAAAACCTTCTTCTTTTTCAACATCTCTTGGGAGGTCCCACCTCACCAAGGTTTTATCATAAAACATTTGGTAAAACTTTTTCCGGGGTCTTCCCATCCGCTAGTTTTTGCTTCGGCTAAAACGGGGTCTCCAAAGGGGCATGGTGGATATGCACCATCTATTCTAGTAGGGACAAGTAGGTGTCACCAAGAGGGTTGTACTTAGTAGTACCAAGGTGCAAGGGTTTGGGGGAGCCAAACCACTACCATGTATATAGGTATATATCAACATATAGTAAAACAATGCAGTTTTTAATAAACAGTAGATAAAACATGCATAAGTAAAACAGTAGGACAAAACTTATGAGCAAGAAGGTGGCTTGCCTGAGATCAGCAATATGGCATAAATGTCCCTGGACTTCTTCCTTAGATATCCCAGAATAGCAATATCAAATATAAATACCACATCTTCTGCTCTCCGATGGTATCGCAACTATCGTCGTCCAGACAACACATGCAAACAAACCAAGCCACAATCAACACAAGGCACACAAACAGCAATACATACATCAAACAATTGAATACTATAGAATTAAGATTCATATTGTTTTGAGAGGATTGGTTTTAGGAGTTTGAGATGGTCTTGGAGAAGGGAATGAATACCCCTTAGGATTTATAGTCTATAAACTACCTAAGAGATGGATTTCTAGACAAGACCACATTCTGTATGGTACCATGGTAAAAACATGATACCAACAGATAGGTATTGATAAGATGAAGCCAACAAAAGTGGTTTCACTATTTTATCAATTACAAAAGATTTATAGTGATTTTTATAGTGAACAAGACTCTAGTTTTAGGAAATAATTCATCAAGAAGATTCTGGAGCTCCAAAAATTATTTCCTTGGATGGTTAGATAGGTTTTGGTGTACTTGTTTATTGAGAGTTGGAATCACTCCAAAATAATTACCAGGATACCCTGAGGAAATCCCCAAAGGCAGTTCTTTGGACAATTTGTCTTTTTCACCAGATTAAATCTGCAGTAGCTTTTGATTTGATTCCAAGGAAACATGGTAGGTAGTAGAAATACCTTTCTGTAGAAATTAGAATCAACCTTTTTGGAGCTGTATAGCTACGGTAGTAAATTTATAGGTGTATGAACCATGCACAAAATAGTTTAATTCACAGATAATTATCCAAGGCTCAATAAATCATGAGCTCCTGGATTTTGATAGGCCTTAGTGTACCACATCCAGGATAATTGGACTTGGGTCAATTGGACTCATGATTTGGTCTAAGGAATTTTCTAAAATCAGCACTGGAGGGATTTTGTTATTTTTACCAAGGGCAAACTACTATTAACCATGGCATGAGACCAAGGTCTATGGATAGGTGCTTATAATACCTTTCAGAGGCAGTTGGTTTTCCTCAAATTGGAGTTGTAAAACTCACAGAAAGAATTTATTAATAATTTTCAACCTAGACAACCTTTGGACGTGCTAGTGGTACTGCATGTTTAACAAAATACTCAGGAACCCTAGGAATTTTAGATCTAGGCAATTGGAGTTGTTTTCCATTTTCATTCGTATTTAAACTAACAGGGATAATTCAGATCTAAAATTTCCAGAGAAAAAGAAAAGGGGGAAATCGTTGTTGGGCCGGATCTGGAGGGAGATGGGCCGCCTAGGGGAGAAGCGGCCCACCCGGGCGGGGCACTGCGCGGGAGAAGGCGGTTTCGAGCTGACGGGCGGGGCCCGTTTGCCAGCGAGGACGGAGAGACGAAGAGGTATCGGCTAACAGGGGCCGTCCGATCTAGTCGAGATCGACGGTTCCTGCGGCTTCTTCTACCTCGCGCCAGAGACAGAGGGAGGAAACCCTAGGGAGGCTCGGGCGATGACGGGGAGCTCACCTGGGACGCGGATGGACGCCGGGGAGGTGCCGAGGCGATGTGGTGGACGACGGTAACCTCAACGATGGGAGGCAAGGGCGGGTTCGACGGTGGTGCATGGCTCGCACGAGGACGCCCGATGGAGAACTCGTCGGAGCTCGACGCCGGCGACGATCTGGGTAGTACCTGGCCACAAAAACCACACCATCAGAGAGAGGGGAGGGAGGGGAGTGTAGCATGTGACATGTAGAGGGGGGAGGGGACATAGGAGAGTGAGCTTAGCTCGTTTAATGGAGGAGGCCGAAGCTTTCTCTCCCTCTTTCTCTCGGGCAGAGGAGTGTAGTGGAGAGGGAGTGGAGGTTGCTGGGGTGGTAAGAGGAGGCAGAGGGGGCAAATGAGCCAGGAGCTGGGGGCTGGGGTGGTCTGTGCCCTTTTATCTCGAGTGGGGGAAGGTGTACCATGTACATGGTCTATGAGGGGTGAGGAGGAAGAGGTGAGACCAGGGGAGGGTTTTCTAGGGGCGGTGGAGGTGGTATCTGGTCATGTTGTAGGTCAGAGAGGAGGAGTGGTAGCAGCTGCAAGGGGAGAAGAAGTTTGCAAGCAAAACACTCATATGAGGCTAAGTACTAGTGTCCAAGCATTAGAGGACAAGATGCTACAGGGGATGCTACAGTGCTGGTCGACCTGGGGAGTCTCCTGGTACTGAGGAGATGCATTGAGCAAGATTGGTGGGGTTTGGGTTTGGTTTTGGATCAATGCTTGATTGATTTAGCAAAATTGACCACTTGGAGGTGTGTGAAGTAAGTCCCAAATTTTTTATTGTACAAGGTGGGGAGATGATACTGGTAAGTAGATGATGTCGAGATAGATATCCAGGAATTATTTGGGATTTTTCTAAGGGTCTAAAGTCCACTTAGAATCATCTATTCAAAAAGTACAGAAGTAGTTTCTAGAAGATAGTTTCATAATTTTACATTGGACAGCTGGAGTTTTTGATGTGATATGGTCTCACATGTGAATACATACTTAGGGGAATTTTCCCAGGATTTATTGAGGTGGGAAACGATTTTCAAAGGATTATTTCTTTTTTCTGCCTTTTAAGAAAATAGGAAAAAAGAAATAATAAGGTTCTTCAAAAACATTTATTTTTGAAGTGAGAACATAGGGTATGATATATAGGACTCAATTGAGCCAAAAGTTGGGGAAGTTTTTTGGCAAAAACCAAACTTTCCTTTAGGAGAAGAATTTTGGAGATTTTGCCTATTAAGTGAATTAAATAGTTTTGGTCCATAATAAATATGGATAATTGTTGATAAATCTTGGTGATCAAGTTAGATGATGTAGAAAAGGTTTATAAAGCATTTTCAACCTTGGGATTGGAGAATCCAAGTTGATTTTGGTGGAATACCTTAGATTAAGGATCTAGGGTGATGTTAATTTCATACCATCAAAACCATGTTAGATCTTGGAGCTCAGAGCTCCCCTTGGGGCATGGGGTAGATGGTTGGATAGAACAAGTGATGTAGATCAACATGGTATAGAGTTTTGAGCTTGATATTGTTTTAGCTCACCAAGACAAGGTTTCAAACTTTGAATAAAATAAGCCTGCCAAAGCAGATTATCAACTAGCCTCCTAAACCTTGTGGGTTTAAGAAGCACCAAGATCCACTTGGAACAGGTGAAGTAGGTAATGGTAGACATATATGAGTAGAACACAACCATGCAAAGATTTGGTTCATAGAAGGTGGGATGGTGGTGTGAGCCTATACCAAAGTAGGCATGTTGACTAGATTTGCAGGGAAAGTTATTTTCTTGCCTGCAAAACCATCAAGAACTAGTGGGTTGGAGGATGATATAACCAAGGGAAAGAGTTGGCCTTGTTAGTACTTAGGATGGTTAATAATATGGTTTAAGTTCATTTCTAATAATGCACAATGGTTGAGAAAGGGAGGCATTCAAAAAGGTGACGTTGGAAACAGATTTCTAGACTTAGCCAAATTTGGCAGAGTTAGGGTTTTTGACTAGAATGTTGGTGGAGATGATTTTGATGGGTTGGAAAGTACCCAAGCATCATCAAGTGGATGATATTGAAGATTAGATTGAGTAGAAGGGATCCATGCTTGATCTTGGGCTTCATTGACTTGGAAGCTTCTAGAAGGGATCACTTCAGAATTGATCTGGTTAAGGGTGTTAGATGATCACCTGGTGGCTAGGGATCATATCCAGATGTGTATTCTTGCTTAGGGGTGGATGAGTTGGAAGTATCTTGATCCTACTGATGAGCTCCTAGAGTGGCTCATACTATCTCCTAAGCAAACAATTCAAGCAGGAGATCAGGGCAAATCATCTTGCAAACAAATCAACTACTACTAGGGTTACCATGAAGTCTGACTTGAGGTAAGGTTGGGAAATTTGGAATAGGTTGGAGTTTGAACAAGGTAAGGTCCTTGGTATCTCTACCAAGTGTAGAATCCAAATCTTTAAAAAGAGTTTTTGGGAAACCTAGAGATAAGAATAGTTGAAGGTTCTGTCTTGAAAACATAAGGAGATTATGTTATATAGCTCTCCATAGTTTTGTCAATAGAAGCTACTAAAATAGCTTTGGTTACATAAGCATCTTGGCTCCTATTTTGAAATGCCAGAACATTTGATAATATGGAGATTGAGCCCAGACAGTTTTGGGAAGTAGCTTTTGTCAACTGGTGTTGAGGTAAGGAGTATATCATCTAAAACACATTCATATGCATAACCATATCCAAACAACAAGCAAACACTTCAGTATTAAACAAGAAAAAGTTTTTGTTCCCCCTAATTTTTGCATTCTGAACAACTAATCATGGTTGCCGAAATTGGGATGTTACAGATCTTTCCCCCTTAAAAGAATCTCGTCCCGAGATTTCGGAGAGTAGGGTTAGGGGATTTGAGTCAAGGTTAGCGCTACTGGTTTCAATTGTGCTAACATATGGACTCCGTCTTTGAAAGTGACTACTCTGTCGGTGAAGTTGAGCTTCAGTCTTTAGGGATGCACTGAGAGTTAGGTAGAGTCCAGGTCCTGATTGCGATGGATGACCTTCTTTTCCTTCCGGGCTCTATATCTCGAGGGCTTTAGACTGGGCAGACTATCTTGGTGCTGAACTTCGCGGAGTATTCATTGGAGGGTAGAATCTACGGCCTGGTGTACCTTCCTCTAAGGGTCCACGGCTCTTCCTTAGGGTCGCATCGTATCCTATTAACGACGTTGGGGTCCAAGCTTCTGGGTTGGCTCCTGGAGAGGGTTTACTCTATTTGGGTGGGAAAGACGCGGTCTTTCCCCCTTAGGATTTGACTAGGATAGCTCGGAGATAACACATTCCTTCCTTCTTTTCTTCATTGGTGGCGGTTCTGAAGATTGTCTTCCATCTTTCTCGTGGAGTCGAGGTCTTCAGAAGGCGTCTGTGTAGCTATGGCCTACGGGGCTCATATACTACTATTATTCCTACTTAGCCTGTTGGGTCTCAAATCCTCTAAGCGATGGGAACTGAGCGGTTGGGGATACTGTGGCCCTTCCGGTGGGTCTTCAGCTGGAACGGCAGAGGAACTTCGTAGGATCTTCAGTTAGTTTCTCCTCCGATGAACCGCGAGTTGCTATTTGGCGAGAAGACGTCGGAACTGGCGGTCTTGCTGAAGTATCCTCGGGTAGACAGTCTTCTGGAGATTGAGTTGGAAAGACGTAGTCTTTCCACCTTAGAGCTTCACTAAGGTGCTTCGGGAGACGTGCGAATATTCTGTCTTGGAGTGCTAACCTGATGTTAGCGGAAGGCAGTATCTTCCTGGAGGCTTGAGCTGAGGTCGTCGAGTGACGCCTTATTTTATCAACCCTGGCGGGGCTGGTTTCCTAATGAAGCTTAACGTGGTGTTAGCTCCAGGTAAGTTAGCGGTTTACGACTCTTCGGGGTAGTCTTCAGTCAAGGTAGAGACATCCATCTTCGAGGGAGCTGTCTTCATGCTTCCTAATCATCTGACTTCAGGGGTGGTTCTGACCTTCTAGGGAGGATCATTCCATTAGTTTGGGTAGGTTTGACTATAATAGGTAGTCTCCTGAGGTGGTCAGGAACTCTAATATACTATAGGTTAGTGTGGTTGGTCTTCACTCCTTGTCTTGGCTGACTTATCGAGTGATTTCTTGTGGGTATTGAGGACCCTTCGGTGCTCGACCACCAGCTTCAACGGGATTCTTGCTGTAGTAGACTGAGGAACAAGGGAGTGTGGTGCTATCGACGAGTCTTGCACGGTGAGTTTGACGGGGTATGCCATCTTGCTGAGGTTAAATCTTCGAGTTGATTCGGACTTGTAGATGTCGAACTTCTGGTTCTTGCGATGCTTTTCCTCTCATATACTCTCAGGGTTAGTCTGGGTCTCATTACCGACATCTAACACAGGGGCTTCCTGACTTACCAGGTAGGTTATCGCTCCTCGAGTCACATTGTTAAAGAGGTCAAAGCAAACCAGAACATACAAACGAGGCGAACAGAGCGAGGGAATCGCAATGTCCTCAGCAGGCAACACACATCCGACAACACATGATGCACTTAGGCAAGCAAACACGATCAATGCTAGGGACCAAGGAGTTAACTACTCGCGGAGGTAGGGGAATCCTATTCTTAGGACGATTGATCCTAGATATCGTCTTTCTTTAGGTTGTAGTCACTATCTTGCAGATGTAGTCTTCGTCGTATCTTGGACGTTTCTTGATAGGGCAACACCTGAGGTCTTCTGACTACCAGGATCCCGCTGGTAGAGCGATGTTGTAGTCTCCTTGTTTTTGCTGGTAGTTGCTTGTCTTCATCTTGTTCTCATTGTCTCCACCAGGTTCTAGATCCTAGTTATTTAAAATACGTAGGTTTGAAGTTTTGGACTAGAGTTGGAGGAAACCATTTTCGAAAGCATTTACTTAGAGTCAGGGAAGAGTAGAACTTTTTGAAACTCCTTTAGAAACTAGTTTTCGAAAGCTGGGGTTTTCAAAATAAGGTTCCTGTCTAGCGACCATGCTAACTAAGGTTCTCCTACAGTCAAGATGGCTCTGATACCAAGTCTGTGGGGGCCCCCAGATTAATCCTCCAAGAATCCCTGTTATGTATACAACCACGATCCCATGATCAGTTAGTCGTGGCACGTAACCGACAAGTATCATTACAACATCCGAGAATGTACCGAATTACAAGACTTACATAAATGCCATTATGGCTACATCAATAATCCGCAACAGACTTCATCAAGCGCAGAGCCCGAGCCATGCCTTAACCTACAGGCAACTGACTGGGAGAATGTCCTAGCTCGCAGAATCTCCAACCCATCTTCTTCTCGAAATCTGACCAAGTAAATAGCCAGGGACAATGCCGGTGAGTACATTGAATGTACTCGCAAACCACCTTAAAATATTAATAATACAGGCGGATATGCATTTTGGCTGAGGTAGTAGGAGGGCTCCAAGGGAGGTTCTTTTCTCAAATAGTTTCTCTTGTAGATATAGCATCTACATATCTTTGTTGAAAACTTTTCTAAAACATTTTGGAAACCGTTTTGAAAAGTTCTAGAAAATATTAGGACTGGGTCACCCATTTGTTTCCTTCTCCCGGTCGTCCCATGACCATACTCCTTCCATCCCTTTCTGACCATCCCATGGTCATAGTAGGGATCCTTCCCGACCATCCCATGGTCAAAACATTTTATTTTCAGAAATCCTTTTTGAAAACAAAACCAGCACCGCTCTACAGAAGTTTGTCCAACCCATCCTTAACCGCGCATACGGCTATTCGAATAGATTTACACTATGCAGAGGTTGTACACTTTACCCACACCATCCAGGTACACTACCCTGATCTTCACCGATCGTGGGTCGAGTAACCGATCAAGACTCTCCGGATGCCCACTCCAATATAAGTGCCTACCCTATGGGTGTTAATCCCCTCAAAATCGGGACGTCAGGCAAGGACCAACCAGAGCGCCTTTTCCACTCCTCGAGAGTGTGCGCTTTCAATGAGGGGCCCATAGTAACGCGTGGAGGCCTGCCGATCCTTTGTTCCTTCTCCAGGTCCCACCTTTATCGGAGAAGGCCCACCCTCCAGGGATCCCCGATCCCCTGTAGTTGTTGCGAGGCAGCTTATACCGGAATAGACAACCATCAAATCCAGCCCTGTCCCATACCAGAGTAATGTGGTTGCACAAGGTTAAGTTGTTATAGCTAGACTGCAAGGAACCAGGTGCGTTTTTGTAAACCTTTTTCCTCCGGTTTTCCTCCAGCATTTTGTAAAACAAAACCTTCTTCTTTTTCAACATCTCTTGGGAGGTCCCACCTCACCAAGGTTTTATCATAAAACATTTGGTAAAACTTTTTCCGGGGTCTTCCCATCCGCTAGTTTTTGCTTCGGCTAAAACGGGGTCTCCAAAGGGGCATGGTGGATATGCACCATCTATTCTAGTAGGGACAAGTAGGTGTCACCAAGAGGGTTGTACTTAGTAGTACCAAGGTGCAAGGGTTTGGGGGAGCCAAACCACTACCATGTATATAGGTATATATCAACATATAGTAAAACAATGCAGTTTTTAATAAACAGTAGATAAAACATGCATAAGTAAAACAGTAGGACAAAACTTATGAGCAAGAAGGTGGCTTGCCTGAGATCAGCAATATGGCATAAATGTCCCTGGACTTCTTCCTTAGATATCCCAGAATAGCAATATCAAATATAAATACCACATCTTCTGCTCTCCGATGGTATCGCAACTATCGTCGTCCAGACAACACATGCAAACAAACCAAGCCACAATCAACACAAGGCACACAAACAGCAATACATACATCAAACAATTGAATACTACAGAATTAAGATTCATATTGTTTTGAGAGGATTGGTTTTAGGAGTTTGAGATGGTCTTGGAGAAGGGAATGAATACCCCTTAGGATTTATAGTCTATAAACTACCTAAGAGATGGATTTCTAGACAAGACCACATTCTGTATGGTACCATGGTAAAAACATGATACCAACAGATAGGTATTGATAAGATGAAGCCAACAAAAGTGGTTTCACTATTTTATCAATTACAAAAGATTTATAGTGATTTTTATAGTGAACAAGACTCTAGTTTTAGGAAATAATTCATCAAGAAGATTCTGGAGCTCCAAAAATTATTTCCTTGGATGGTTAGATAGGTTTTGGTGTACTTGTTTATTGAGAGTTGGAATCACTCCAAAATAATTACCAGGATACCCTGAGGAAATCCCCAAAGGCAGTTCTTTGGACAATTTGTCTTTTTCACCAGATTAAATCTGCAGTAGCTTTTGATTTGATTCCAAGGAAACATGGTAGGTAGTAGAAATACCTTTCTGTAGAAATTAGAATCAACCTTTTTGGAGCTGTATAGCTACGGTAGTAAATTTATAGGTGTATGAACCATGCACAAAATAGTTTAATTCACAGATAATTATCCAAGGCTCAATAAATCATGAGCTCCTGGATTTTGATAGGCCTTAGTGTACCACATCCAGGATAATTGGACTTGGGTCAATTGGACTCATGATTTGGTCTAAGGAATTTTCTAAAATCAGCACTGGAGGGATTTTGTTATTTTTACCAAGGGCAAACTACTATTAACCATGGCATGAGACCAAGGTCTATGGATAGGTGCTTATAATACCTTTCAGAGGCAGTTGGTTTTCCTCAAATTGGAGTTGTAAAACTCACAGAAAGAATTTATTAATAATTTTCAACCTAGACAACCTTTGGACGTGCTAGTGGTACTGCATGTTTAACAAAATACTCAGGAACCCTAGGAATTTTAGATCTAGGCAATTGGAGTTGTTTTCCATTTTCATTCGTATTTAAACTAACAGGGATAATTCAGATCTAAAATTTCCAGAGAAAAAGAAAAGGGGGAAATCGTTGTTGGGCCGGATCTGGAGGGAGATGGGCCGCCTAGGGGAGAAGCGGCCCACCCGGGCGGGGCACTGCGCGGGAGAAGGCGGTTTCGAGCTGACGGGCGGGGCCCGTTTGCCAGCGAGGACGGAGAGACGAAGAGGTATCGGCTAACAGGGGCCGTCCGATCTAGTCGAGATCGACGGTTCCTGCGGCTTCTTCTACCTCGCGCCAGAGACAGAGGGAGGAAACCCTAGGGAGGCTCGGGCGATGACGGGGAGCTCACCTGGGACGCGGATGGACGCCGGGGAGGTGCCGAGGCGATGTGGTGGACGACGGTAACCTCAACGATGGGAGGCAAGGGCGGGTTCGACGGTGGTGCATGGCTCGCACGAGGACGCCCGATGGAGAACTCGTCGGAGCTCGACGCCGGCGACGATCTGGGTAGTACCTGGCCACAAAAACCACACCATCAGAGAGAGGGGAGGGAGGGGAGTGTAGCATGTGACATGTAGAGGGGGGAGGGGACATAGGAGAGTGAGCTTAGCTCGTTTAATGGAGGAGGCCGAAGCTTTCTCTCCCTCTTTCTCTCGGGCAGAGGAGTGTAGTGGAGAGGGAGTGGAGGTTGCTGGGGTGGTAAGAGGAGGCAGAGGGGGCAAATGAGCCAGGAGCTGGGGGCTGGGGTGGTCTGTGCCCTTTTATCTCGAGTGGGGGAAGGTGTACCATGTACATGGTCTATGAGGGGTGAGGAGGAAGAGGTGAGACCAGGGGAGGGTTTTCTAGGGGCGGTGGAGGTGGTATCTGGTCATGTTGTAGGTCAGAGAGGAGGAGTGGTAGCAGCTGCAAGGGGAGAAGAAGTTTGCAAGCAAAACACTCATATGAGGCTAAGTACTAGTGTCCAAGCATTAGAGGACAAGATGCTACAGGGGATGCTACAGTGCTGGTCGACCTGGGGAGTCTCCTGGTACTGAGGAGATGCATTGAGCAAGATTGGTGGGGTTTGGGTTTGGTTTTGGATCAATGCTTGATTGATTTAGCAAAATTGACCACTTGGAGGTGTGTGAAGTAAGTCCCAAATTTTTTATTGTACAAGGTGGGGAGATGATACTGGTAAGTAGATGATGTCGAGATAGATATCCAGGAATTATTTGGGATTTTTCTAAGGGTCTAAAGTCCACTTAGAATCATCTATTCAAAAAGTACAGAAGTAGTTTCTAGAAGATAGTTTCATAATTTTACATTGGACAGCTGGAGGTTTTGATGTGATATGGTCTCACATGTGAATACATACTTAGGGGAATTTTCCCAGGATTTATTGAGGTGGGAAACGATTTTTAAAGGATTATTTCTTTTTTCTGCCTTTTAAGAAAATAGGCAAAAAGAAATAATAAGGTTCTTCAAAAACATTTATTTTTGAAGTGAGAATATAGGGTATGATATATAGGACTCAATTGAGCCAAAAGTTGGGGAAGTGTTTTGGCAAAAACCAAACTTTCCTTTAGGAGAAGAATTTTGGAGATTTTGCCTATTAAGTGAATTAAATAGTTTTGGTCCATAATAAATATGGATAATTGTTGATAAATCTTGGTGATCAAGTTAGATGATGTAGAAAAGGTTTATAAAGCATTTTCAACCTTGGGATTGGAGAATCCAAGTTGATTTTGGTGGAATACCTTAGATTAAGGATCTAGGGTGATGTTAATTTCATACCATCAAAACCATGTTAGATCTTGGAGCTCAGAGCTCCCCTTGGGGCATGGGGTAGATGGTTGGATAGAACAAGTGATGTAGATCAACATGGTATAGAGTTTTGAGCTTGATATTGTTTGAGCTCAGCAAGACAAGGTTTCAAACTCTGAATAAAATAAGCCTGCCAAAGCAGATTATCAACTAGCCTCCTAAACCTTGTGGGTTTAAGAAGCACCAAGATCCAACCATGCAAAGATTTGGTTCATAGAAGGTGGGATGGTGGTGTGAGCCTATACCAAAGTAGGCATGTTGACTAGATTTGCAGGGAAAGTTATTTTCTTGCCTGCAAAACCATCAAGAACTAGTGGGTTGGAGGATGATATAACCAAGGGAAAGAGTTGGCCTTGTTAGTACTTAGGATGGTTAATAATATGGTTTAAGTTCATTTCTAATAATGCACAATGGTTGAGAAAGGGAGGCATTCAAAAAGGTGACGTTGGAAACAGATTTCTAGACTTAGCCAAATTTGGCAGAGTTAGGGTTTTTGACTAGAATGTTGGTGGAGATGATTTTGATGGGTTGGAAAGTACCCAAGCATCATCAAGTGGATGATATTGAAGATTAGATTGAGTAGAAGGGATCCATGCTTGATCTTGGGCTTCATTGACTTGGAAGCTTCTAGAAGGGATCACTTCAGAATTGATCTGGTTAAGGGTGTTAGATGATCACCTGGTGGCTAGGGATCATATCCAGATGTGTATTCTTGCTTAGGGGTGGATGAGTTGGAAGTATCTTGATCCTACTGATGAGCTCCTAGAGTGGCTCATACTATCTCCTAAGCAAACAATTCAAGCAGGAGATCAGGGCAAATCATCTTGCAAACAAATCAACTACTACTAGGGTTACCATGAAGTCTGACTTGAGGTAAGGTTGGGAAATTTGGAATAGGTTGGAGTTTGAACAAGGTAAGGTCCTTGGTATCTCTACCAAGTGTAGAATCCAAATCTTTAAAAAGAGTTTTTGGGAAACCTAGAGATAAGAATAGTTGAAGGTTCTGTCTTGAAAACATAAGGAGATTATGTTATATAGCTCTCCATAGTTTTGTCAATAGAAGCTACTAAAATAGCTTTGGTTACATAAGCATCTTGGCTCCTATTTTGAAATGCCAGAACATTTGATAATATGGAGATTGAGCCCAGACAGTTTTGGGAAGTAGCTTTTGTCAACTGGTGTTGAGGTAAGGAGTATATCATCTAAAACACATTCATATGCATAACCATATCCAAACAACAAGCAAACACTTCAGTATTAAACAAGAAAAAGTTTTTGTTCCCCCTAATTTTTGCATTCTGAACAACTAATCATGGTTGCCGAAATTGGGATGTTACAGATCTTTCCCCCTTAAAAGAATCTCGTCCCGAGATTTCGGAGAGTAGGGTTAGGGGATTTGAGTCAAGGTTAGCGCTACTGGTTTCAATTGTGCTAACATATGGACTCCGTCTTTGAAAGTGACTACTCTGTCGGTGAAGTTGAGCTTCAGTCTTTAGGGATGCACTGAGAGTTAGGTAGAGTCCAGGTCCTGATTGCGATGGATGACCTTCTTTTCCTTCCGGGCTCTATATCTCGAGGGCTTTAGACTGGGCAGACTATCTTGGTGCTGAACTTCGCGGAGTATTCATTGGAGGGTAGAATCTACGGCCTGGTGTACCTTCCTCTAAGGGTCCACGGCTCTTCCTTAGGGTCGCATCGTATCCTATTAACGACGTTGGGGTCCAAGCTTCTGGGTTGGCTCCTGGAGAGGGTTTACTCTATTTGGGTGGGAAAGACGCGGTCTTTCCCCCTTAGGATTTGACTAGGATAGCTCGGAGATAACACATTCCTTCCTTCTTGTCTTCATTGGTGGCGGTTCTGAAGATTGTCTTCCATCTTTCTCGTGGAGTCGAGGTCTTCAGAAGGCGTCTGTGTAGCTATGGCCTACGGGGCTCATATACTACTATTATTCCTACTTAGCCTGTTGGGTCTCAAATCCTCTAAGCGATGGGAACTGAGCGGTTGGGGATACTGTGGCCCTTCCGGTGGGTCTTCAGCTGGAACGGCAGAGGAACTTCGTAGGATCTTCAGTTAGTTTCTCCTCCGATGAACCGCGAGTTGCTATTTGGCGAGAAGACGTCGGAACTGGCGGTCTTGCTGAAGTATCCTCGGGTAGACAGTCTTCTGGAGATTGAGTTGGAAAGACGTAGTCTTTCCACCTTAGAGCTTCACTAAGGTGCTTCGGGAGACGTGCGAATATTCTGTCTTGGAGTGCTAACCTGATGTTAGCGGAAGGCAGTATCTTCCTGGAGGCTTGAGCTGAGGTCGTCGAGTGACGCCTTATTTTATCAACCCTGGCGGGGCTGGTTTCCTAACGAAGCTTAACGTGGTGTTAGCTCCAGGTAAGTTAGCGGTTTACGACTCTTCGGGGTAGTCTTCAGTCAAGGTAGAGACATCCATCTTCGAGGGAGCTGTCTTCATGCTTCCTAATCATCTAACTTCAGGGGTGGTTCTGACCTTCTAGGGAGGATCATTCCATTAGTTTGGGTAGGTTTGACTATAATAGGTAGTCTCCTGAGGTGGTCAGGAACTCTAATATACTATAGGTTAGTGTGGTTGGTCTTCACTCCTTGTCTTGGCTGACTTATCGAGTGATTTCTTGTGGGTATTGAGGACCCTTCGGTGCTCGACCACCAGCTTCAACGGGATTCTTGCTGTAGTAGACTGAGGAACAAGGGAGTGTGGTGCTATCGACGAGTCTTGCACGGTGAGTTTGACGGGGTATGCCATCTTGCTGAGGTTAAATCTTCGAGTTGATTCGGACTTGTAGATGTCGAACTTCTGGTTCTTGCGATGCTTTTCCTCTCATATACTCTCAGGGTTAGTCTGGGTCTCATTACCGACATCTAACACAGGGGCTTCCTGACTTACCAGGTAGGTTATCGCTCCTCGAGTCACATTGTTAAAGAGGTCAAAGCAAACCAGAACATACAAACGAGGCGAACAGAGCGAGGGAATCGCAATGTCCTCAGCAGGCAACACACATCCGACAACACATGATGCACTTAGGCAAGCAAACACGATCAATGCTAGGGACCAAGGAGTTAACTACTCGCGGAGGTAGGGGAATCCTATTCTTAGGACGATTGATCCTAGATATCGTCTTTCTTTAGGTTGTAGTCACTATCTTGCAGATGTAGTCTTCGTCGTATCTTGGACGTTTCTTGATAGGGCAACACCTGAGGTCTTCTGACTACCAGGATCCCGCTGGTAGAGCGATGTTGTAGTCTCCTTGTTTTTGCTGGTAGTTGCTTGTCTTCATCTTGTTCTCATTGTCTCCACCAGGTTCTAGATCCTAGTTATTTAAAATACGTAGGTTTGAAGTTTTGGACTAGAGTTGGAGGAAACCATTTTCGAAAGCATTTACTTAGAGTCAGGGAAGAGTAGAACTTTTTGAAACTCCTTTAGAAACTAGTTTTCGAAAGCTGGGGTTTTCAAAATAAGGTTCCTGTCTAGCGACCATGCTAACTAAGGTTCTCCTACAGTCAAGATGGCTCTGATACCAAGTCTGTGGGGGCCCCCAGATTAATCCTCCAAGAATCCCTGTTATGTATACAACCACGATCCCATGATCAGTTAGTCGTGGCACGTAACCGACAAGTATCATTACAACATCCGAGAATGTACCGAATTACAAGACTTACATAAATGCCGTTATGGCTACATCAATAATCCGCAACAGACTTCATCAAGCGCAGAGCCCGAGCCATGCCTTAACCTACAGGCAACTGACTGGGAGAATGTCCTAGCTCGCAGAATCTCCAACCCATCTTCTTCTCGAAATCTGACCAAGTAAATAGCCAGGGACAATGCCGGTGAGTACATTGAATGTACTCGCAAACCACCTTAAAATATTAATAATACAGGCGGATATGCATTTTGGCTGAGGTAGTAGGAGGGCTCCAAGGGAGGTTCTTTTCTCAAATAGTTTCTCTTGTAGATATAGCATCTACATATCTTTGTTGAAAACTTTTCTAAAACATTTTGGAAACCGTTTTGAAAAGTTCTAGAAAATATTAGGACTGGGTCACCCATTTGTTTCCTTCTCCCGGTCGTCCCATGACCATACTCCTTCCATCCCTTTCTGACCATCCCATGGTCATAGTAGGGATCCTTCCCGACCATCCCATGGTCAAAACATTTTATTTTCAGAAATCCTTTTTGAAAACAAAACCAGCACCGCTCTACAGAAGTTTGTCCAACCCATCCTTAACCGCGCACACGGCTATTCGAATAGATTTACACTATGCAGAGGTTGTACACTTTACCCACACCATCCAGGTACACTACCCTGATCTTCACCGATCGTGGGTCGAGTAACCGATCAAGACTCTCCGGATGCCCACTCCAATATAAGTGCCTACCCTATGGGTGTTAATCCCCTCAAAATCGGGACGTCAGGCAAGGACCAACCAGAGCGCCTTTTCCACTCCTCGAGAGTGTGCGCTTTCAATGAGGGGCCCATAGTAACGCGTGGAGGCCTGCCGATCCTTTGTTCCTTCTCCAGGTCCCACCTTTATCGGAGAAGGCCCACCCTCCAGGGATCCCCGATCCCCTGTAGTTGTTGCGAGGCAGCTTATACCGGAATAGACAACCATCAAATCCAGCCCTGTCCCATACCAGAGTAATGTGGTTGCACAAGGTTAAGTTGTTATAGCTAGACTGCAAAGAACCAGGTGCGTTTTCGTAAACCTTTTTCCACCGGTTTTCCTCCAGCATTTTGTAAAACAAAACCTTCTTCTTTTTCAACATCTCTTGGGAGGTCCCACCTCACCAAGGTTTTATCATAAAACATTTGGTAAAACTTTTTCCGGGGTCTTCCCATCCGCTAGTTTTTGCTTCGGCTAAAACGGGGTCTCCAAAGGGGCATGGTGGATATGCACCATCTATTCTAGTAGGGACAAGTAGGTGTCACCAAGAGGGTTGTACTTAGTAGTACCAAGGTGTAAGGGTTTGGGGGAGCCAAACCACTACCATGTATATAGGTATATATCAACATATAGTAAAACAATGCAGTTTTTAATAAACAGTAGATAAAACATGCATAAGTAAAACAGTAGGACAAAACTTATGAGCAAGAAGGTGGCTTGCCTGAGATCAGCAATATGGCATAAATGTCCCTGGACTTCTTCCTTAGATATCCCAGAATAGCAATATCAAATATAAATACCACTTCTTCTGCTCTCCGATGGTATCGCAACTATCGTCGTCCAGACAACACATGCAAAAAAACCAAGCCACAATCAACACAAGGCACACAAACAGCAATACATACATCAAACAATTGAATACTACAGAATTAAGATTCATATTGTTTTGAGAGGATTGGTTTTAGGAGTTTGAGATGGTCTTGGAGACGGTGGCGGATCTAGGAGTTTCGCCAAGAGTATGCCCCACCAAAATTTTGACGTGCCTATTGACAATATTTTCTTAGAATATAATTAAGCAATAATTATAAAATTTGACACAATAATTAATTAAAATAGTGATTTCGCATCATAATCAAAATAGAAAACTGTTGGACACAAGCACCATAGGGTTGAACTAAATTCCCGCCGTTTCATGAGATCCTAAATTTCGATCTATTCCACCGTGGGGTAGTCATTCCAATAACACTACTATACTGTCATCTTGTATTACAATAAACAACAAAATACATACTACTCCTTCTGTTTCGAAATATAAGATGTTTTAACTTTATGAAAGGAGTGTATCTAGATACATTTTAGTGTGTAGGTTCACTCCAAATCTAGGTGAACTTACACACTAAAATGTGTCTAGATACACTCCTTTCACAAATCTAAAACTTTTGAAACGGAGGGAGTACCTCCCTTGTACCAAATCAGCGACACTTATCATGTATCTGAAGGAGTAGAAAAGATGTTAAAAAAGCTACACGGAACATACAAAAATTAATCATATACTTGAATATAAAAGATTAATTATCATTTGACTAAATTATCAGCTGATGCTACGCAGCCAGCAGCTAGCCCATACACTACTAAAACGCATCGTAGGGTAGGGTGTTTCTCCAACTTGTACAGTAGCTATTTTCTTTGCTTAGCGATCGTAACTAATCAGCTGGTCAAATCAAAATCAATTAGTATATAAATAAAGCTAGGTGCATGCATGGTACATGGCCATAGCTCCTTTTTAAAGATCTTACATGGCCATAACTAGCATGCAGCCTTACACGCCGAGACTAAAGCGGCGACAGCTTTAAAACATGCATGTAGATTAGTGGCCTTGATGGTCGAGTTGATGCATGATCAAGCCATGCTGTCCGCAAGCTTGTTTATCAACCAGTTGATTAAAACGGCGATATATACACCTTTGCATGGTTGGGCCGCGGGGTATGCCGCGGCATACCGGTCATACCCCGTAGGTCCGCCACTGCTTGGAGAAGGGAATGAATACCCCTTAGGATTTATAGTCTATAAACTACCTAAGAGATGGATTCCGGACAAGGCCATATTCTATATGGTACCATGATGAAAACATGATACCAACAGATAGGTATTGATAAGATGAAACCAACAAAAGTGGTTTCACTATTTTATCAATTACAAAAGATTTATAGCGATTTTTATAGTGAACAAGACTCTAGTTTTAGGAAATAATTCATCAGGAAGATTCTGGAGCTCCAAAAATTATTTCCTTGGATGGTTAGATAGGTTTTGATGTACTTGTTTACTGAGAGTTGGAATCACTCCAAAATAATTACCAGGATGCCCTCAGGAAATCCCCAAAGGCAGTTCTGTGGACATCTTGTCTTTTTCACCAGATTAAATCTACAGTAGGTTTTGATTTCATTCCAAGGACACATGGTAGGTAGTTGAAATACCTTTCTTTAGAAATTGGAATCAACCTTTTTGGAGCTGTATAGCTACTGTAGTAAATTTATAGGTGAATATACCATGCACACAATAGTTTAATTCACAGATAATTATACAAGGCTCAATAAATCATGAGCTCCTGGATTTTGATAGGCCTTTGTGTACCATATACAGGATAATTGTACTTGGGTCAATTGTACTCATGATTTGGTCTAAGGAATTTTCTAAAATCAGCAGTGGAGGGATTTTGTTATTTTTACCAAGGGCAAACTACTATTCACCTTGGCATGAGACCAAGGCCTATGGATAGGTGCTTCTAATACCTTTCAGAGGCAGTTGGTTTTCCTCAAATTGGAGTTGTAAAACTCACAGAAAGAAGTTATTAGTCCAAAAGATACATCTAGGGGTTTGATTTATAATTTTCAATCTAGACAACCTTTGGACGTGCTAGTGGTACTGCATGTTTAACAAAATACTCAGGAACTCTAGGAATTTTAGATCTAGGCAATTGGAGTTGTTTTCCAGTTTCATTCGTATTTAAACTAACAGGGATAATTCAGATCTAAAATTTCCAGAGAAAAAGAAAAGGGGGAAATCGTTGTTGGGCCGGATCTGGAGGGAGATGGGCCGTCTAGGGGAAAAGCGGCCCACCCGGGTGGGTCACTGCGCGGGAGAAGGCGGTTTCGAGCTGACGGGCGGGGCCCGTTTGCCAGCGAGGACGAAGGGACGAAGAGGTATCGGCTAACAGGGGCCGTCCGATCTAGTTGAGATCAACGGTTCCTGCGGCTTCTTCTACCTCGCGCCGGAGACAGAGGGAGGAAACCCTAGGGAGGCTCGGGCGATGGCGGGGAGCTCACCTGGGGCGCGGATGGACGCCGGGAGGTGCCGAGGCGACGCGGTGGACGACAGAGACCTCAACGATGGGCGGCAAGGGCGGGTTCAACGGCAGTGCATGGCTCGCGCGAGGACGCCCGATAGAGAACTCGTCGGAGCTCGACGCCGACGATGATCTGGGCAGTACCTGGCCACAAAAACCACACCATCAGAGAGAGGGGAGGGAGGGGTGTGTAACATGTGACATGCAGAGGGGGAGGGACAGAGGAGAGTGAGCTTAGCTCGTTTAATGGAGGAGGCCGAAGCTTTCTCTCCCTCTTTCTCTCGGGCAGAGGAGTGTAGTGGAGAGGGAGTGGGGGTGCTGGGGTGGTAAGAGGAGGCAGATGGGGCAAATGAGCCAGGAGCTGGGGGCTGGGGTGGCCTGTGCCCTTTTATCTCGAGTTGGGGAAGGTGTACCATGGACATGGTCCATGAGGGGTGAGGAGGAAGGGGTGAGACCAGGGGAGGGTTTTCTAGGGGCGGTGGAGGTGGTATCTGGTCGTGTTGCAGGTCAGAGAGGAGGAGTGGTAGCAGCTGCAAGGGGAGAAGAAGTTTGCAAGAAAAACACTCATATGAGGCTAAGTACTAGTGTCCAAGCACTAGAGGACAAGATGCTACAGGGGATGCTACAGTGCTGGTCGACCTGGGGGAGTGTCCTGGTACTGAGGATATGCATTGAGCAAGATTGGTGGGGTTTGGGTTTGGTTTTGGATCAATGCTTGATTGATTTGGCAAAATTGACCACTTGGAGGTGTGTGAAGTAAGTCCCAAAATTTGTATTGGACAAGGTAGGGAGATGATACTGGTAAGTAGATGATGTCAAGATAGATATCTAGGAATTATTTGGGATTTTTCTAAGGGTCTGAAGTCCACTTGGAATCATTTATTCAAAAAGTACAGAAGTAGTTTCTAGAAGATAATTTGATAATTTTACATTGGACAGGTGGATTTTTTGATGTGAGATGGTCCCACATGTGTATACATACTTAGGGGAATTTTCCCAGGATTTATTGAGGTGTGGAAAGGATTTTTAAAGGATTATTTCTTGTTTCTGCCATTTAAGAAAATAGGCAAAAATAAATAATAAGGTTCTTCAAAAATATTTATTTTTGAAGTGATAATATAGGGTATGATATATAGGACTCAATTGAGCCAAAATTTGGGGAAGTGTTTTGGCAAAAACCAAATTTTCCTTTAGGAGAGGAGTTTTGGAGATTTTGCCTATTAAGTGAATTAAATAGTTTTGGTCCATAATAAATATGGATAATTGTTGATAAATCTTAGTGATCAAGGTAGATGATGTAGACAAGGTTTAGCAAGCATTTGCAACCTTGGGATTGGAGAATCCAAATTGATTTTGGTGGAATACCTTAGATTAAGGATCTAGGGTGATGTTTATTTCATACCATCAAAACCATGTTAGATCTTGGAGCTCAGAGCTCCCCTTGGGGCATGGGGTAGATTTTTGGATATACCAAGTGATGTAGATCAACATGGTATATAGGTTTGAGCTTGATCTTGTTTGAGCTCACCAAGACAGGCTTTCAAACTTTGAATAAAATAAGCCTGCCAAAGCAGATTATCAACTAGCCTCCTAAACCTTGTGGGTTTAAGAAGCACCAAGATCCACTTGGAACAAGTGAAGTAGGTACTGGTAGACATATACGAGTAGAACACAAACATGCAAAGATTTGGTTCATAGAAGGTGGGATGGTGGTGTGAGCCTATACCAAAGTAGGCATGTTGACTAGATTTGCAGGGAAAGTTATTTTCTTGCCTGCAAAACCATCAAGAACTAGTGGGTTGGAGGATGATATAACCAAGGGAAAGAGTTGGCCTTGTTAGTACTTAGGATGGTTAATAATATGGTTTAAGTTCATTTCTAATAATGCACAATGGTTGAGAAAGGGAGGCATTCAAAAAGGTGACGTTGGAAACAGATTTCTAGACTTAGCCAAATTTGGCAGAGTTAGGGTTTTTGACTAGAATGTTGGTGGAGATGATTTTGATGGGTTGGAAAGTACCCAAGCATCATCAAGTGGATGATATTGAAGAGTAGATTGAGTAGAAGGGATCCATGCTTGATCTTGGGCTTCATTGACTTGGAAGCTTCTAGAAGGGATCACTTGAGAATTGATCTGGTTAAGGGTTTTAGATGATCACCTGGTGGCTAGGGATCATATCCATATTTGTATTCTTGCTTAGGGGTGGATGAGTTGGAAGCATCTTGATCCTAGTGATGAGCTCCTAGAGTGGCTCATACTATCTCCTAAGCAAACAATTCAAGCAGGAGATCAGGGCAAATCATCTTGCAAACAAATCAACTACTACTAGGGTTACCATGAAGTCTGACTTGAGGTAAGGTTGGGCAATTTGGAATAGGTTGGAGTTTGAACAAGGTAAGGTCCTTGGTATCTCTACCAAGTGTAGAATCCAAATCTTTAAAAAGAGTTTTTGGGAAACCTAGAGATAAGAATAGTTGAAGGTTCTGTCTTGAAAACATAAGGAGATTATGTTATATAGCTCTCCATAGTTTTGTCAATAGAAGCTACTAAAATAGCTTTGGTTACATAAGCATCTTGGCTCCTATTTTGAAATGCCAGAACATTTGAGAATATGGAGATTGAGCCCAGACTGTTTTGGGAAGTAGCTTTTGTCAACTGGTGTTGAGGTAAGGAGTATATCATCTAAAACACATTCATATGCATAAGCATATCCAAACAACAAGCAAACACTTTAGTATTAAACAAGAATTTTTTTTTGTTCCCCCTGATTTTTGCATTCTGCAACTAATCAGGGTTGCTGAAATTGAGATGTTACATTTTATTTAGTAAAGTAAATATAAATTAGGGTTTTAGGGATTTGCTTCCTATATGAAAATCTTATAGAAATTATTTGTATTTCCACTTAATGAATTTAATGGTAATGGTTTAAGATGGTGATACATTGCAAATGTATCTATAATTTTTGATGTTCCATGCTTGGTTTTATCTACTTTCTTATGTTTTGTCCACACTTTGGAGTACTTTTTATACACTTTCCTGGAATAACCTATTAACAAGATGCCAAAGTGCCAGTTGCCTGTTTTCTGCTGTTTTTGGTTCCAGGAAAGTCAGAAAATCAATATTTTCGGAATTGGACCGGACAAAAGCCAAAGTCGATATTTTACCGGAAGACTCACGGAGCCAGAAGACGAGACGGAGAGGAGCCACATGGTGGCCACACCATGTGGTGGCGCGGGCTAGCCCTGGCCGTGCCACCAGGTGGTGTGGGCCCCCTGGCTACCCACCGACCTTGCCTCTTCGCCTATAAGTTGCCTCCCGATGCAAAAACCCTAAATAATCAAGCCTCCAGCCACGAAAAGTTCCGCAGCGCCGCCACCACCAAAGGGGAGATTCGGGGGATAGAAAGTCTCTGTTCTGGCACCCTGCCGAGACGGGGAAGTGCCCCCGGAGCCATCTCCATCGATCTCCACCACCATCTCCATCACCATTGCTGATTCCCATGATAAGGAGGGAGTAGTTCTCTCTCGAGGCTAAGGGTTCTACCGGTAGCTATGTGTTCATCTCTCTCTCTCTATGCATGATCTTATTGAGATCATGAGCTTGTAATCTATAGATCTACCTTGCTACTCAAGTGCTTTAATAGATCTCTGCTCTCCCCATGTGTGTGAAAGTGACAGCGTGCACACCATGGTGGCACTTAGGCTAGAGGTTACAAATACTTGTTATGCGTTATATTTGGAGTTGGTTGTGTTTATGAAATTGTGGTGTTTGGACTCATCTAGTACTCAAGGTGATAGTGTGGGGTTATCTAGATGGGAAACATGAACTTTGAGGTGTGCTGTTATAGCCCTACCAACGATTAGAGTGTCCAACCGGAGAGTAGTTTAGCGTAGTATCATAAATAAGAATATATTTATATGAGAGTGTTCACTAGTGAAATTATGATCCCTAGGCTTTGTTTTTAAGCATTGAAACACCGTTTGCAATTAGATCTGTTACATGTTTGCTTTCTTCCATCTTTATTTCACTTTGCCTTTAGTCTTTTCCATGCCATCAAGCTATTTTCTATCACCGTTACCACTTATAATTATCTATACCACTTGTATTTCACTATCTCTTCGCCGAACTAGTGCACCTATACAATTGACAATTGTATTGGGTGTGTTGGGGACACAAGAGACTTCTTGTATCTTAATTGCAGGGTTTCTTGAGAGGGAATACCTTTGACCATTTCCTCCCTGAGTTCGATAAACCTTGGGTAATCCACTTATGGGAAAACTTGCTGCTGTTCTACAAACCTCTGCACTTGGAGGCCCAATAACTGTCTACAAGAATAGAAGTGCGTAGACATCAGATGGCTAATGATGTATATAGAAGTCTATTCAAACTTAGTCTCATATAAGGATTAATGTATAAACCTTATAATGAATTAAATCTTAGGGTTCATAATTTGGTGGTTTAAATTTCAGGGTTCGTTAAAGTTTGGAATTTCTTTTATTCCAATCCATTACAATTTCTTCATAACCCTATTACTTATTTTCAAAGTAGGCATGTATCACTTCTTGAACTGGTTGTTCACTACTTTCTTAAGTGTGATTAATGTTTTGATAGAAGTTTATTATATAATGATGAACAACCATTATCATTCATGTGGCCCAACTGATCTCAATGCCCAGCAAGACTTATTCTAGGTTTCTAATACCACACTTACTATGGATCTCTAGAGGATACAGTACCCTTAAGTTTATTAGTGAATGTTGCTAGGGATCAAGGTTCAAGGATTGCTCCTAACTTTATAATCCTGAATGTTACCTCAACTTAGAGTGAGATACACAGATTACTTCTAATGTGGCTTTGATGGTTCATGGGTCTAGATTTCTATTAGGGTTTAAGAAAATAAGGTGGCAAGGCTTTCATCAATACACTCTCTCAACTGGGATTCTAATTATCTCTTAGAAGTTTCATTTTAACTAAAAGGTATGGTTCTCTGGCTGCCTAGGAATAGGAATTGGTTCCATTGCTAACTTAATTCTGGGGTTTTGGACAAAGATGTAGACAGGTTCTATTCATGGCTTGTAAGACCTTTTTAAAGGTTTCTCAAGAATTCCTATCCTCACACTTCACTAAGCTTGGATCATAGTTAAGGACTTCCTTTCCTAAATATACTCTATAAATCTCTCTTATCTTATTCACAAAACACATTTTCCTGAATAAGTCATTCATCTGACTCCACTATATCCATCATCCTATGATGACATGGTCATGACACTTCAACATTACTCCTTCATTATTATCCTAATACATATGAATTCCATTGCTAAACTACCCTTGAGGAAGTCATCAATGTAGCCACTTCTAGCCTCATCCATTAACTCCTTTTATATTCACCTTGCAACTACTTCCAAGGCTTGTAAGATTATAATCCTCACTATATTACATGTGATATTAATCCTCTAACAGAGATATGGTACTACTCCCATAATACAAGTTTGTCCTTCTACTAGCTTGGTTAAACTACTATGCCTCCAACTGCTCCATATACTCCTGTTATATACTTTATCAAACTCTAGCTTGACTTCTCATAATCAAGATAGATGATTCATCTTACTAGGGCTTTACCTAATTTGGTATACTCACAACTCTTCTTTTTCAGCTTGTCATCTATTCTGAAATGACTTGAGAATAATGACCACCAACCATGGATCAAGCAAAGCTTAGGCTTCTAATTGTCTGATCAAGATCTATACTCAACTAAGTAGTAGGATTGTACTAGTCTCTCTATAGGATTTATCTTGTTAAGGAAACTTACTTTAGGTTTATACCTACTTGGCTTAACAAGATTATCATTGGATACTCTAGTACTACTAGCTTTCTCATAGCTTCATAATTACTATCTAAACTCTTGGGTTTAAATACTTCTTTTAGTTAACTCATGAGTGAGTTAACTCCTCTAGCATCAAATGGTTTGATCACCACTAAGGGTTTCATTCCACTGATGATGGCACACTTCATATCTAGTTCCTTCTTCTTATTAATTTACTTAAGGTCTTTGGAAGGTTAACATAATAGGTCAAAGACTATGAGTCAATAAGTTCTAGGTCCAGAATTGATCACTCAACATTGATGATCAATTGACACTAGGACTTGGTTTAATAGGAATGTCATCTCTTAATATGATATTAAGTGTATGTGCTGACTGGTCTTGGCTTGTCTTCCATTTCTACTCTATTTGTAATAAGAGTTACTATTTAAGAACTACCCTGGTGCTCATGGTAGTAACAACTATGGCAAGCAAGTGTATCAAGATTTAGTTATGAGGTTTCTTTACTTGGAGTTATATGCTTGATTGGGTATTCAAGTTTTGTTGTAGATAACACCTTGATATAAAATTTAGAATATTAAGTATTCATCCTTGAGTTGTTGTATGGAATACCATGTAATGATCTCTAGAAGATCAAATACTCCTTATTAAGTAGTGTGTTGTGACTTAGTTTTATTACATTTGATCTACCCTTAGATCAAATTATATTACCCAAGGGTAGGTTTTAGCAAAGGTCATATTGAAACTTATCACAGTCAACTTGATGATCTACTCCAGTTCCACCAAGTTAAGATAAGCTTCAATCACTTTGACAGGTTTTAATTTAAAAGCGCGAAAAATATCAAGATTTTCTATGCATGAATGCAATGCACACACCTCATCTTAGCTTATTTCTAAGCTCTAATGCTAGGATGTTACAGACTGTCCCCTTTAAAATAAACTTTGTCCCCAAAGTTCGTACTCTCTTACATTTCGGAATAAGGTGTTGACTTGTATTGATCATGACATTTCTTAACTCCATTGTGATCATAAGTGGGGATAATTGTAATATCCTGTATCCACATCTTTTTCCTTGAATTCTCTTCATACTTGAAAATACCCACTATCACTTCTAATTTATCCTATGGTTTCTTTTACTATAATCTCTTGGGTTATGTCTTCATAGTCCTACTTAGGATTGGTTTTGGACCCATTTAGTCCATTCCAATCAGGTTTTCCTATTACACTACTCTGGCCTATATTGGAGTACTTTATCCCCCTTTTTAACTAGTCCACTAGCTTTAGTCTATTTTATCTCCTTCGATCATTCCTCCAAACATACTCTCGAAGGTACTTATGATGATGACTTCTTATAACCTTATGAGAATAAGGCTTAATCTCATCATGAATCGGTACTTCTTCTCCAACCTTTAGTCGGAGAGTTAGACAACAACACTTCAGTGTTTATTGTTTACTCTCCCTCTTGGGGTTTCCTAATGGTTTCTAAATTTCATGTATAATACTCATTAGCTCAATAGTAAGGATATTGGTCTCTGTCCAGCTTATACTTTACCTCTGGAAGGTCTCACGAAAGAATATGTGGTATATCCACACAATTGTGGATGTCCGAAATGAATCTTCCAACATTACTTGTCTTACTTTTATCTTCTTAGACATTACTTCTTAAGGGTAAACCTGATGTCGCGAAAACGTCTTGAAAGACGATCACTTAAATTTTATACTCCTTTACGCGCTTCTTGTCTTAGGCCAAGTTTTATGCTCTTTAAATCATACAAAGATGACCTACTTCACTACACCGCTAGGATACTAGCTACGGATACAAGCTGTGGATCCTCTTAGGTGTACTAATTACCCTACGGATTTTCTACTTCTTACTGGCATTCTCTCTGAGTTGCTAGATCTTGAATACCACTTTTCTTCCAAGACTTCTGCTTTTCTCCATTTCATGTTACTTCCATAATCTTGGGACACCTACTTCATTAGATTCTGAGCAACATCACCTATCTTGAGTGAACTTAAATTCATTCCTTCATGTTGCTCTACACCTTTTCTGCATTAATATTCCTTCTTATTGCTAGCTCATAGTGAGTTGGAATTGATCCATCCTTCAAAATAGTGTTGATACACCTATATTCGGCTTCCTTCTTCATGCAAGTCTTCATCTTGATCTTCGGATCTCGTCACTCCCTTACACGAATTCCCTTTTTTATCTAGGTCTATAACATCAAGTAATAACTTGATGATGCAACATGCATTTGCACATTAAGTCAAACTTCATGCCCAGATCTAGTCAATCAAGAAGATCCAAGAAAAACCAAGAAATCCAAATGTGGTACATATAACACACATCATACACACATCATTCTAAGCCCGAAATATAGTAGTTGAGTATAATACCTCTAGAATTCAGGCTTAGCTGTGTAGTATATGACACCTCCTAATATAGGTTTACTTTGCGATACTTAGCACATAAGGGTTAAATTGTACTTTGTCTCTGTATTTACCCAAATTGCTCAATTGCAATTGGATAATTTTGAGCCAAGTGGTCTCACTTTGGTTCCGACTAACCTCTTACCTTTCTTCTGGGACTACTAAAGACTACTAATTTTCCATTCTATCATAAGCTATCCTCACATAATCTCTCAAAACTACTAACAACCTTGTAGTTACTACCTTAATCCAACAATTATAGTAATATTATGTCAGCTATGCCCTCCATCATAGACCTACATTGTTCTTTACTTACTGTTATACAAGATTATTTACTTTGTACTAGTCCTAATTACACACTTATCATGGTCTCGGAGCTAATCTCACCATGATAACTCTTCTTTTTATCTTACGATAGTTGATTCTAAACCAAATCGTACTTCATCACGTAGAATTCTCAAGTGAATCCCACATGATTTACTTCCCATTACATCCATACATGTTCTAATGGTCTTCATCATGTAGCCTGTCATTATCATCTAATGAAAAGATTTTTCTACCTTACATGGAACCTATGGATAGATTACACCACTTAAAATACTCCACCTGATATCATATTCTTAGTCCTAATCTTCTTTGGTATTTTAACTTACTTAAAATATCTTATTAGTGGTATAGCTATTTAGAACTACACTCAAATGACATTTCTCTAGAGAAGACATATAACTACTCTTTAAGAATGATGATAAAAACATCCAACTTAAGTGTGACAAGGTTTATCCTCAAGTGGATATCCATCACAAGTCTTGGTTTAGATAAGATGGCTCCTATAGTCACTATCCAACCTACAGATCTTCCTAAAAGGGTTTTAATCCTAAGGTCAAAGCCTATGCTCTGATACTAGTTGCGGTGACCCAACATACCACTGCATGATGTAGTACAATATAGTCGTTGACATAAACCAATGACACACCGTTCACTAGTATTACATCCCTCAGAGTGGTACAATAGAAATACAGCAAGTCCAAGACATGACTATAGATTACAACTCAACTCTTTACAAAAGATCCAGAGAACACTCTAGGTTAAAGAGAGAGAAAGAACTTCTTACAAAGAAGAACCAGAAAGAACAACCTAGGCTATCTGGCTAATAAAACTAGCATCTAAACTATCTGGCTTGCAAATGCTACTATTGTAAAAGTAGGTTTTGTGGCTAGAGAATCTATTCCTAGCTAATCTAGAGCTTCGTCTTTACTTCAGTTGATGTATAAGTTGACTTCCTTGACTTTATTGAAGAACTTGAGCTTTCGATGATGGTTTCTTGAGCATAGGTTGGTGTTAACGTCGTCTTCAATGGCTTAGAACCTAGCAAGGGTTAAGAAGGTACGGTTGAGTACAAGCGTACTCAGAAAGTTCACTAAAAAGTAGTGTTTGATGTACTATCTCTACATCCATAGACCATAGGTCGTAGGCAATGCAGGTTTTCGTAAACATTTCTTCAATGGTTGCTTTTATTCTGAAAACTATGTCCGACAACCTTCGCAGGTTGACCAGAACCTTCGTGGGGTTCCTTTCCTGTCGCGTTCGTAGCTCCTTCCCGGAACAGGGAGTAACATGTCATAGTTCTTACACTCTGCAGAGGTGCGTTGCTTTACCTATGAGAGACTAACTCCTTGTTGCACAACCGGGCAGCTTATTCCCATCCACAATTCCATGATGCAGGGCCCAGTAGATGATCCAAGCCAATCACTGCCCCCTTCGTGACCCCGCATGTCCCCTTGGTGTATGCCATGCCCACATCTTGAATTACGGCAATGGTTTGTACAGAACGTTCAGATGCCAGAACTATCATGGGACGTCGAGGGTTCCCACCCATATACTGCATATCCTCTACGAATTACCAATTAATGAATGCTACAAGGATAACAACCACAACCTGCACATCCGGATGCATGCAAGAGGAAGAATATACAACTGACTTCTCCGTCCCATTCCAAATCTCATGGTTAACGCGTAATATACGGTGCTATAATCACTAGCAACATTGGTTGTTAAGTCCTAGATATTATGTTCCTTTATCAGTGGAACTGTATTAGTAGATTATTACCATCTGGTAAATAATCCATAATCATATTATTATGAAAATAGTGTTTTCTGACCTTTTTGAAATGCAGGTGATGGCAACATTTGAGTTACAAGCATTTTATAGAAAATCATCAAAGGACATGAGCAAGTTGTGAACTTGCCTTTTGTGATTGCAAGATTATGCAATCACGGTCTTCAAGACAATAGAAGATCCAAATTCTGTAAACAGCATCATTGGTCCGGTAAGGACTAATGTTTGAAGAAGCAAGATGCAATTATGCATAAGTAATGTAATGCAAGTTTGTAAACTCGAATCCCCGGGATAATCGTATCTGATCTAGGGTTCCGAAAATGGTTTCTTTAGAATGTGTTTCACTTTTATATCAGCTTCACACTTGTGCTTCTTATTAAGGCTTGTGAGAGTGTGTGAAACAATATGTAAGTACAACAAGTAGCATGTAATACTAAAGCACTCAAATGGGGCATGTTATTTAAAAGATTTCTTAAGCAAGATTATTAATCAATTAGAGCTTTCAAAGATGTGTTCAAGGATTACTTTTAATGTTTCTTAAAAGAGTAACTTTTGAGGAAAAGATTACTTTACTAAGTAAAAGCATTTAAATCTTAAAGCTAACACTTTAAGGTTTTGTTACTAGTTATGAGTATTAATGAAGAAAGCAATTAGTCTTTTGAATAGTTTTCCACTAGCAAGTTGTGGCTTATATATTTTGGACATGGCATCTTATTACAGGTGGTTTACTTCTTGACGATTTCTAGAGGTAGAGTACATGTAGCATTGCTTTTTATGCACTATAAGAAATGTGCTAACTTGTGACCTCCCATTTTGGTCATAGAAAGGTCATAGTAGTTCATCTATGACCTTTTTATGACCAAAAACAATAGGTCACATACCGAGCGTCACTATAGACAACTCACGACCTTTTTTTTGAATTGGTCATGGACTACTATGACAAAAATAGATGGTCATGTCACCTATGACCAAATTTTTTGGTTACAATTTATGTGTCATGTCCACGTAAGATCATACGTGGCCGATCCTACGTGGGAAATCTATGACCAAATGAAATGGTAGTTGATCAGATTCAGCCTGGTCCAATTCGATGCTTTACATGGGCCAAGCCCAACAGCTAAGCCTGTTTAAATATTTTTTCAGTCAATTCTAGTCATCTAGATGGGCCAAGCCCACATTACAACGTTTTTACTTTTGGGTTGTGGCCTTTTTGGCTCAACAATTTCAATTTTCCTTTTTCATGCGATGGGTCCAAATGTCAGCTTCTAGAAAGTGGACCCCAGATGTCAGATCCAAGCAAGCAGGTCCTAATTATGAGATTTCAATTTACTAGTAAATAAATAATCAGTTTAAATCAGAACAGCCACATAATGGCAATCACAGTATAACAAAGGTACAATGCCAACCAAGGGGTAATCCCAGCGGGTCTCCTTTTATACATCATATAACAGATATACAATTGCAATCATATAACTAGCTATACAATTGTGATAACTATATGCTTTTTGCTGAGTAGAGCTTCGCATGTCTTCAAACTTCTTCGGTATGAATCTCCTGTATGACATATAACAAGTCAGAATTGATAGAAATCACTTCTTATTTTTTGCAAAGTAATCTCAGTACAAACTTCTTATTTTACACATACAACAATATGTAGTCTTATGATGTTTATAAATTCACATCTGAAGGCAATCCATAACATTGAGCATATATTCATAAAATATAAATTGGCTAGCTGAGCTATATGAGAGTGTAATGAGATGGCATGATAAATCTTATAAAAGGCTTTACAACAATGTATAGAGAATTATTCGTAAAGGAATATGGTCAAGAATAAACTTCTTATCTAACTTAAAAGTAACAGATTTTACACAGTTCTAGTATGTGAAGTTTATTGCAATACAATGAGGGCTGATAGAAGGCACAATTATGCAAGTCTTCCTTTGTGAGAAGTACTCTATCTACCCAGCATGAGGGTGACAAGTTCAAGACAGTGGTCCATTATGGCAACACATATTTTAGTGTCAGACGAGAAGCAGTATATGCCTCAAGCCTTTAGCCAATATGGAACATTGTTGGCCTGCCAAATTCTATCTACACAGCACAACAATCATGGTCAGAATGAAGCAAAGACAATAATCAACAAGTTCTATCTAGACAGCACAACATTCATGGCATTAGAACGCATTAAGGAATCTAATACAGGAACATACACTTCATGAAGAAAAGATGATCTTCAACGAGGGCAAAACCAATACTCAGACAATCCATGTGAATAATACAACAGAAGGTTGACAAAAACACAAAGGTACCAAGTTATATTATTTATCAAGAAAACTTAAGCAAATTACAGTTAACATATTTTAAAGATAACTTTCAACTGATACATCCATATTCATCAATGATATCCATCATAATTCCGAGGACAAATAATTCATAAACCCAAACTTCACGAAGCAACATGGATCAACTATACATTGTACCACGACAAGACCTCATCTGCGAGTACAAAGAAGGTCCGGGAGAATGATCTTACATTGAGGAGCTCGAAGAGCCTCATCTGGGAGTACAAAGACAGCCCGGAAGAATGATCTTACATTGAGGAGCTCAAATAGGGAGGAGGGTGTTATCTGCTTGTACTTGGTCACCTCGGTGAGCGGTGTGTCGTAGGTGACTTGGTCCAGCAACACCGCCATTTCACCTCCTTGCTTCCCATTGCTCTACTTCTGAAACACGAAAACCAAACTTCAAGAGAAGCCATGGGGGAGAGAGAGAGCACAACCACATTGTAGTCAAACACAAAGACAGAGGGAAACAGTTTACAAAACATTGACATATAGCTGAGATAATAAAGACAAAGAGAGATTGCAATATCAATGGTATAGGATTTCTTGCTTTTGTTTGCACTACAAAGTTCTGCTATTTGCATCCAACTGAGCTTAAAGTTTGAGAACAACAAACAAAACTCCATAATATAGTGGGAAGAAAATAATGGGGTAAATGATACAATTTCCACAATAGAGGTAATTTGAATTATTACTAAGATGCTTCTTTTCACCATCGGCATCTTTAACCTGAACAGGCCTATAGCCTGACAGAAACATATACATAGTAATAATTTGAAGACAAAAGATTGGCAATAAACATATGGAAACCAAAAACTATATACCCTAGGTATAGTGTACTAGTTATGAAGAGAACTTATGGCTCTTCAGAAGTCACATATGGTTTCATCACACGAAGCGTCACAATTTTCTGTAGGTTTCAATTTGATATATTATAGATGCAATAAACAACCCAGTGTAGTTAGGCAGTTAGCAAATAGAAGGAAATGAGAAGGTGATTTCAAACAGGTAAAGAGTTCCAGAACACATTGATTAAGGAAAACAACTTCCACCACTTCCAATGTCCAGACACGTTAGTCAATAAATAAGACAAGCACATACACATTGAAGGCATGTGAAAGTATAAATTGTGCTGCACTCTGCACACCAAGCACAATCTCGGATCAAGCACGATCAATGTGCATAGCGATGGTGATCTGTTTTATGCCTATCGATCGGCACCCAGACACATCCGCTTTAGATCAATTTTCATATAGACAGACAAAGTCATTTACATGTACAAGCTACAAACCAATACTAGAGTACTCGTTTTCGGGGGGAAGGACAATAGTATTTTGGAATCTAGACACGGGACGATCTACCACTACTATGTGTTATTCCTGGCACATCTTTTGTTTGGAACACATATACGTAAGCAAGTAGTGGGGGGTACTTACACAGATGAAGATGGCCTAGAATATGTCGCAGGTCTTATAGCATCCCCAGTAGGAGTCACTGAGGAAGGAGATGATGAGGGAGAACATGTACATGGTGCCGGTTTACTTGCTCACATTGTTGGCCACATCCCCGTTTCTCTGCTGCACCACCCTCGTCAGGAACACCACCAGGTTCGTGTTCACGCCAAAGAATGCCATCATCGCAAGGACCTAGTTCACTGCAACATCAAATCACCACCGCCAATTAACTGCCAGTTCAGTCGGCAGCAGGGAACGTGCTAACCACAGAACAAACAACACACGTACATTTAAAAACAATGCTAACAGAAGGTATCGACAAGTTATAGCATGCTAAAATAACTGTAAAAGGGAAAACGAAATCACCTTTTTTCTGACACACTAGCTTCACCTTCTGCTTCTGAGAGCAGTGTAGAATAGCCGACGGATCAATGTATAAGACAAGGCATTATTTTACAATTCCCCAGCTCACTATAAGATACACTAGAATTTCAAGTAAGGTCATTCTCGGAATACATGATCCCCATTAATTGGAACTATCCACTGCCACACACAGGCATCCAAAACTGCATAGGGTCACATCGTAGCACAACCAAACAACCAAAACTTATGAGACACATCTTGTTCAGGGCAACCAAGCGGTGAGTGTCACTCATACGTCGATCAAGTATAGTTGGACTAACAAAGGCATAATATTATCCATCAAAGCATAGCTCCTGAATTGACATGCAACTGCAATATCCTAACACAAAACTAGTACTATCGCATCAATTTTAGATCAGGCATGACAACACCACACAACATCATCCAACCAGGCAACTAGTTAACTCGTTAGATGGATTCATCAACAAATTGGCACCTTTGGTTTCTGTGGATTCATCGCCTGATGCAGTCTGCGTAGACATGGTTGGAGAGGCGAGATCGAGGAGGCCAGAACAGCATCATCGAAGCCTAGGGCTGCAAGATCCAAGCGGTCGGGTGCCCCTACGCGTCGGTGGCGGGGCCCAGGATTAGCTGTAGCACCAGCCGACGACCTATCCTTGCACGCGCCTCCGGCAAGCACCAGTAGGAGCTGCACGAGGCTGGCCTTCATCTCCTCCTTTTTTGCACTAGCAGGGGCATGAGAAAGATGAAACCAACTGAGGTTTGGAAGGGGAGAGGAAAGCCAGATCGGGAGCTTACAGCCATAGGGCGAGGTCGACGCGGATGCCATGGAGGAAGTCCATCCTCGGGCACTGGTCCTTGTCGCCGGTATAGCAGCCGAGACTCTATGGCTTCACGGAGGCGCGGGAATTGGGTATTGCGCAGGGGATTGGGTGGATGTGGTGGCCGGGGAAGAAGGGATTTGGTAGGTGGGGTGGCCCAGTGCGACGAGCTCCTCCACCGCCTAGGGTTACGGATTGGATCAGAACATGGTGGCCGGAGAGAAGGGATAGGGTTAGAGAAGAGGGTCGTTTCTGTGAGTCTGTGAGGAACTTAAAAGAAAATTTTAGTTTCAAGGGCGCGCAAAATGGGCGGGCTGGCACTTCTAGTTTCGACCCCACGGCGATTTTTCGTGCACCAACTTTTATTTATTTTTCCCAAAAAAACACTTTTATTTATTCAGCATTTACCCATCAATGTGACTGCCATGGGGTCCAAGATTTTGAGGTCCCATGTTGCACTCTTCCTTTTCTCTCTTTTTAAAATAATATATAAAGTTAATGTTATCTTGTGGGCCCTACATGTAAGGTCAGTGTTGGGAGGGTCCCTCGTGTCAGTTTGGTTGGTTCACCTGTCAGGACGATGGAGGGTTTGCATGCCTACTAGGCAGGTCCCACATGGCATATGTTAGCGTATGTAGTTGGACCTCCTGGTGTGAGTACCACCTGTCAGTGGTAGATCCAAACCTAGTGCTATCGAGATGTGTAAGCGAAAATTGACACATGGACATGCCACGTAGGTGAAATTGTTGAGGTGGTCATCTGGTCAATCATGACCTTTTAAATTGGTCATAGTCGCTTAAAATTAAGGTTGTAAACTAGTGCTACCCATTTTACGACCAATTTGGGTAAGGAAATTATGACCTTCCTAGCAAATATGGTCATAACTATTTAGGGTTTGGACCCTCCTAAACATCTTATGACAATTTGGTGTGAAATGGTCTTAGATCTATGACCAATTCACCCGCGGTCACTACGAGAATGTCACAAGTTAACACATTTCTTGTAGTGATGGAATTGATGTTTTCTTAAGGTTATACTTCATAAATACAAAATAGGCATTACTTTAATTACTTAAGAACTTTGTTTAAATTCTTAATTGGATTCTTGGTCTGGTAAGAGAATTAGTAGGTATCATCTTGGTGATTTTTTAAATACATAAGATCCTTTTTATAAACAATATACTATTCTTGTTGATTTTATAATTGATAAAATCTTTTTAGGAAATTAAGATACACTTAATTTGAGATGATAGTTTTATTAAATACATCTTAAGCTAGTTATACCTATTTTGACTTCACTTAAACATAAATTGAACTTGTTTTTACACTTTTAGACTTTAAACAATTAATGTCAAAGGCAAAGTAAAGATTTATGTATTTTTAATCCATTAAGATATTAGAAAATAGTTTTAATCAAGACTTAATAAACATTTTCATTTATTTTACTTAAAATGTGAAGATTTATATTTTTAATGTGTAGATTTTATTTTTGTGATCATTTTGATATATTATAAGTATTTTTATGATTTTTAAATAATAAGATATGATTTTTATAAATTTTATCACTTTATAAATACTAAATAAATAGTACATATTGAGTTAAGTATCAGAAAAATGTACAAAATAAGTTTATGAATGTACATTTTTTTTTTCTAAGAATTTTGATATATTATACTTATTTTATGAATTTTAAATAATAGTATATACTTATTTAAGATTTATCCTTAATATGCTATTTATAAATAATAAATAGTATTTTAATTAAGTTGGAAAATAAATTATAACTATAGGATTATATTATAGAGTTTATTTTTCTGAACATTTTGATATATTATATAGATTTTTCTAAATTATAAAATAAAAGATATTGATTTTATAAGATTATTACATTTTCTAAAATTAAAAATAAAATACTAGTGTTTATGACGTGATGCTGATGTCAGCAATAGGTGGGGTGGTTTTTCTCACCAAGGCTATTCCTAGTCCTAGTTACTGACTAGTGGGGCCTATGCCACGTCGGTGACCATGTCAGCAAAGTCATCAATGGAAATTATTAGTTAAAAAAATAAAAAGATAAACCACATATGGCATCACCATGACGTCATGGTGACGTCATCAATGGGGATTCCCTCCCAGTCGAGGATGGACTCAATGATTTGAAGCTCGTGGGGCCAAACGGAGGTGCGTGCTCGACAGAGAGGAGCAAGGCGAATCTAGAGGTGTCGCCGCCCATTATTGGTCACCGGAGCTACTCCGGCGACAACCACATACGGCGGCCGATGGCGGAGCACGGCGGTAAGGCGACTCAGGGCGCGAGAAGGAAATCGAGAAGATGCACGAGCACCGGTAGCTCACCACCAAGCTGAAGGGTGTGATGGCGAGGCCGAACGAGTTCTGTGACAGCGGCAATCGACGACGAACAATGACGACTGATGGTGGAGAGTCGAGGATGGTGGCTTCGATGGCGAGCGAGAATGCTCGATTCCTTCTGCTAGATGATCCAAGATGATGAGAGGAAGCTCCCAGGCACCATGACGGAGCTCGGCAAGGTCTCGTATGGCCAGCCCATCGGTGCCCACAACGGCCAGGGTTTTTATTTTAGGGAAATTGCGTAGAGAGCGCGAGGGAGGGTGAGAGCGAGAGGGAATGAGGGGATGAGGATGGAAGGATGACGCGGTGGCATTCTTATCTTTCCCTAGTGACCGCGGCGAGGATCTTGACGCTGACGAGTGGTGGTGCTCGTGACATGCGACTGCTTCGGCCGCTGCGCGATGTGGACGATGAGGATAGCGAGGAAGAAATGGTAAGTGGGCTGGGCTGGTATTGGGCCGACGCGGAGTGAGCGGGCAACAGTGACTAGCGCACGCGGGCGGTAGTTAGCACGCACGATTACTGGGATGTGGGCCGCTGGTTCTGCTGCCCTTTTTCCTTTTCTCTTTTCTTTTTCTATTTGCTATTTATATTTTCTGTTTTCCTTTTTTATTTACAATTTTGTTTCAAATTTGATTTCTATAGAGGTTTAGAATGTCCAAAATTTTGGTAAGTCATGGATATTGATGGCTCAAAATATATTCGAGCTTGTTGGGAAACCCCAAGAGGAAGGTATGATGAGCACAGTAGAAAGTTTTCCCTCAGTTATGAAACCAAGGTTATCGAACCAGTAGGAGGAAGGAAACACCTCCAAGGTGTTGTTTCCAACTTGGAATCATGCAGAACACAACCACATAACTTTTCCCCCAACTTACAGTGAGGTTGTCAATCTCACCGGTTTTGCTGAAAACAAAGGATTAAACGTATTGTGTGGAAGATAGTAATTGCTTGCAAAAAGTAAACAGAAAACAATAAATATTAGATTGTAGATTGATGGTAAAAGAAAGGACCGGGGTCCATAGTTCACTAGTGATGATTCTCCTTAAGATAGATGACATGTTGGGTGAACAAATTACAGCGGGGCAATTGACAAACATCGAGAAAGCATACATGCATATACTAATCATCTGGACTCCTATGAGATTTGATTGGGCATTACAACATTATACATAGACCGTAATCCAACTGCATCTATGACTAATAATCCACCTTCAGGTTATCATCCGAACACCCTCCAGGATTAAGTTGCAAGCAAGAGATAATTGCATTAAGCAAAGTGTGTAAAGTAAACAATACGATTGTTCTATGAACAAAGGATTGATGTTTTCTCCCTAGTAGCAACATCACATCTAGTACCTTAGAGATTTCTATCACTTCCCCAAATTACTAGAGGTATGAACCCACTATCGAGCATAAATACTCCCTCTTGGAGTTGCTAGCATCTACTCGGCCAAGATAGCTACTAACAACGGAGAGCATGCAAGATCGCAAATAACAAAGACATGATAGAACCAATAAAGAATCTGAAATAGCATCTCAATATCCATCGGATCCCCGCAAACACAACATGTATGATTACAAATAGATGATCTTGATCATGAACGGAGCTCACAAGATCTAAACATGGTTGCACAAAGGAAAGAACCAACCATCTAGCTACTACATGGACCCGTAGTCCAGGGATGAACTACTCACGTATCACACCGGAGGCAGGCATGGTGATGAAGAAGGCCTCCAGGGTGATCTCTCCCCTCCGGCAGGGTGCCGGGAAGAGCTTCAGATCCCTCCCGATCTAGGGATGGACATGACGGTGGCTATAGACTCTTTCATGGAGTTTTGATCGGGTACTTAGGGTTTCTGTATCAGAGGCTTCTTATAGGCAAAAGGGGAGGCCGAGGGGGTGCCCGAGGTGGCTGCACCACCCCTAGGCGCGGGCCAGGCCTAGCCACGTGGCCAGGTGGTGTGTCCAGCCCCTGGCCCCTCTTCGTCTCATCTTGTGGCTCAGTGTTCCCCTTGGTGAAATATTGACTTTGGCTTTTGTCCCGTCCAATTCCGAGAATATTCATTTTCTAGCTTTTCTGGAACCAAAAATAGCAGAAAATAGGCAACTGGCACTGTGGCATCTTGTTAATAGGTTAGTTCCAAAAAGTGTGTAAAAATACTCCAAAGTGTGGACAAAACATAAGAAAGTAGATATAAAACAAGCATGGAACATCAAAAATTATAGATACGTTTGCAATGTATCAATATCCCCAAGCTTAACTCCTGCTTGTCCTCGAGTAGGTAAGTGATAAAAAGAAAGAATATTTTTTAGGTGACTTGCACCATTGTAATCTTGATCAAAGTATTTGTAAAACATTGATAGCTGGGATCATAGTACTTTAACATAGCATGAAAGATATAGTTCTAACAATAAGACATAGCAGCTATGTTGTAGCATGAAAAGAAACAAAGGATTCATGAACAACAATGCTTTGCAAGACATTTGTTTGTTTCACATAAAGAAAGCATAATGAGAATGGTATTCATCTTATCCCTCATAGTGTAGCAAAACATAAATGCATAGGACACCTTCAAAGTTCATAAGGGTGACTAGATACAAATAGTTTAAGAATAAGCAATATCAAAGTTATGCATCAATCAACAAGTATTGGGACAATGCACATTAAACTAAGAATGGCCACTATGCTCTCTTAATAGATGCATAAAGATATAAGATGGAGACTCAACATAAAAGTAAAAGAAAGTCCTTCATATAAGGAAGCAGGGATTCAAGTCTCATAAAGAGCTTCCAAAAATTATGGTACTTATTAGCTTTCAGCTCTCATTGACCCTATCATAAGCATCTTGAAGTGATTAAGGTTAAAGTGAACAAACTATGGAGTATATGCTTGACAAAGTATAAGTTGGCAATCTCATGTCCCTTGAATACGAGGGCCGCTCCTCATGCTACTCAACTTTAGTCATGAGTAAGTTCTTGTCATAGTAAGTACATGTGTATCATAGAGAACCGCCAACGGGGCACCCCTTGCCCGATGATACGGAAGAATCCCCATATCAAAATGACAAGGCAAGCAGACAATGAGCATCTCAGCAATCTTCTTATTTACCATGGGAAAATGGTGTTTTTTTCTCTCTTTCCTCTTTTCTTATCTCTTTTTTCTCCTTTTCTCAATCTCTATCTCCCTTTTTTATAAGAAGAATGCTTCATAGATTGCTCATTATGGTTACGCTGCAGGTTTCCACCATGATTAGGCATGGATTAGACTAGCGTCCTAGGCGTTTCTCTAACACACATACATAACTCCATGGACGTACAAGCTCCCCTTTCATTTCACACCGACGACATCCATAAACAAAAGAGCATGATATCAACTTGGTACAATGTACAAGTGCAATGTTGAAAGCGTTCCCCATGACAGCATGGTTCTTCTAATCCCTAATGTATAAGTGCAAGCATATACAACATAGATGACACAATGGTTCAAGTTTATTAGGGGCAAGAAAAGTAAAGGGTGCCATCAAGTTTGTGGAGCTTTAATCACTAATTTTCACATAACAAGTTTAATTCGAAAGGTACATAAAGACATGAATATACTTGGTTTTATTTGGAGTTGGATGCATGAGTGGAACTCATACTTGGTATGGAGGCAAGCAAAAGACTGGGAGCGACCAACTAAGAGAGCAATAATGGCCATAATCATGCAAAGCGACAAAACATTATTAATTAAAGCATAAAGCTATATTACAAGTCAAAAAATAAAGGATCATAGAGGCTATGGTGACTTGGTATAGTCTTAATATGGTGTGAGCATCTACCAAGTCAACCCAAATAAAGCATCAAAGGAGAATACCACAATAATATGCTTTAATATGCTAAAACAACGCATGATTCTTTCAAGGCACATTAAGCAATCTCAATTTTTTATAACATGTCATGCTATAGAAAAAAATCACTAAGCATAAAGCCAAAACAATATCAAGCATGACATGACAAAGCATAGGCCACAGTCAAAAACAAGCTCCTTTTTACCACTTAAGCATGCACTTTTCCTACTCTTTTCCAATCCAAACCAACTTATTTGAAAACTAATGTATGAACGAGGGGGGTCCAAACAATTTATTCAAGCGAACTAAGCAAACTAAGCAAACGAAAACCCAAAACAAAAACGAAGACGCTCCAAGAACAACACAATTGTGCATGAAACAATAAAAATGAAGTGTTTGGAAGAAACCTGAGATTTTTATTGATGAAGAAGGGGATGCCTTGGGCATCCCCAAGATTTGACGCTTGTACTTCTTGAATATTTCTTGGGGTGATACGGGTGGCATCCCCAAGCTTGAGCCTTTGTCTATTCTTCATCTTATTACATCATTCTTCCCTACACTTTAAAATTCCCTTCATACAAAACTTCACACAATCTTCATTAGCAACATTAGTGTACTCAAGATAATAAGTCTTTTGCTTCAGTTCCAACCCAAGTAAAACTTCCATTAAAACACAAGCTATTGTAGCACTTCCTTTAAAAAGTTCAAATGATCAAATAGAACTCAAAGAGAAAGTGATTAAGAGGCAAATGCAAATAATGGCAGAAATCTGTCAACACAGACCAGTAGGTAAAAACCGATTTTTTTGAAGACCTTCTGTTGCTCAAATCGTAAAGTGTTGAACTAACTAAAGTTGGATAACAACCTGGGGCAGAAGAACAAAACATTACAACTCAAACCGACGTACAGAGATTTTTCACGAATTTTTACAGCAAAGCACAAAAAATTGTTTCGCGACAGCAAGTTTCCCAAGCATTACTTCTCTCTCATTAGAGGTTACTCTTGGCACAAAAACCACACAAAAAATGATAAGGAGAGGTTATTACTGAATCAATAACTTCCAAGACTCAACTAAAACTTTTGGGTTATCTCCCAATAAGTACTTTTATTTAACACCTTTAAGTTAGGCATAAGAAGCAAGAAAAGAACCAAGTATTTTCGAATGAAGAAGCATTTAAACCAAATTTCTTGCCCTTACTTCTCTTACGTTTATTCTTATCCTTGGGGAATGTATGATTGTTTGGTAGGGAAGCAAAGTGCATGATGCCCTTTTCCACATCTATTATTGCTCCAAGGAGTTTAAGTAGGGATCTTCCAAGTGTAATTTGTCCTTTTCCTACACATTCAATAACAAGATAATCAGTAGACACATCTTTCCCTAAAATCTTTGTAAACAATCCTTCAGCTATTCCAATGGGTAATATTGTGGCATTATTAGCAAGAGATATTTCTTCTCCCCCTTTATAAAGTCCCCAGAGATTCAAAGATTCATAGATATCTTTAGGCATAAGACAGAATTCAGACATGATATCACAGCGTGCATGAATAGTTTCATTATTTATAACAACTTTTACTGTAGGAAGCCATTTTGAGGGTTCAGAATTTATTGGAACATAATCATGATGCTCTCTAAGCATGTTATATCATTCGTTTAAACTAGCAGTGTGGGTCTCAAGAGTATTCAATCTATCAAATATGTTTATAAAGGAAGAATTAGATTTGCTAGGCAAGTTATATGTTAAGACCAACTTCTTTATGGCTTTGAAAGCTTCAGCATCATTGCATTGGAGGAAATCTCCTCCCACTACAGCATATCTATAGCAAAGAGCGGTTACAAAGTACAAACTGCTAAGAAACAAGCTTTGAGTCATTTTAGGTTCAGTTTTTTCATGTAAATTAGAGATTCTAGACCAAGCTTCTTTGAAGCTCTCTTCAATTCCTTGTTTTAAAGTAAAAATCATTTCCTCCGGTGACATAGTGATTGGAGCAATGCTAGACATAATGGCAACTTAAGGTAGGAACTAATAATAATTTTTTTGTGTTTTTAATATAGAAAGCAAACTAGTAAAACTATTTTTTGTGTTTTAATAAAGAAACAAGCAAACAAGGCAAAAATAAAGTAAGCAAAAAAAAACAAAGTAAAGAGATTGGTTATGAGAGACTCCCCTTGTGAAGAGGTCCTTGACTCCCCGACAACGGCGCTAGAAAAATAGCTTGATGGCTCAAAATATATTCAAGCTCGTTGGGGAACCCCAAGAGGGAGATATGATGAGCACAACAGCAAGTTTTCCCTCAGTTATGAAACCAAGGTTATCGAACCAGTAGGAGCAAGGAAACACCTCCAAGGTGTTGTTTCCAACTTGGAATCCTGCACAACACAACCCCAGAAGTTTGTCCCTGTAACACCCCAAAAATACAAATCAAGATTATCAAGTTCTAATCACCCAAGTTTAGGGTTAACAAAAACTTTTATTACTAAATTGAATATGAATGCATGTGTGATTTGCATTAGTGTATGATTGAGTGAAATTGCCATGTTTGATTGCTACAAATGATAAGAAATGGTTTAAAGATGAATACTACATCATCTAGGCCAATTATAAACAAAATCCAAAGAAAAATAAATCAAATATGAACCAAATGATCAAATGGTCATTTTGACCAAAGTTAACCACTAGGCCACTTTGTGAGTTCCTAGTAAAGAATTTCTAACCGAAACATTTCCACTTCTTTTTGCCCCTTGCTAGACCAAGTAAAAGTGAACCCAAGCCCACTTTACAAACTCACAGAAACTATTTTCAAATCTATTTAAAGGACAATTCAAAATTGAATCAAGTTCATATGGTAAGATCACCATTTGGCAAAAACCACTCAAATCAATTCACCTTGTCAAACCCAAGCAACCAGAGACTACCAAGCATAAGTTTATATCACTCACCAAATTTCATTCAAAAATTTCAAACTTAAGTTCATGCGGCCATTTGGTCGAACACATTGCAAACACTAATTAAACTCTGCCTAACTCCACTATTTGGAGTAGTGATCACTCGACCATTTGCCCCCATTTCACTCCCCTATCTCCCCCAGCACCTAGCAATGAAGTGGACAGCCTCCCCCTTTGCCGTTGCGCAAGTGCAGCGCCGCCCGAAGCTAGCCACGCCGGCCGACCATGGGCACCTCGCCACAGATCGTGCCGCCCTCGTCCATGATGTCCAGCAGGCAGGACACCATCCACTGCCACCCCCTGTCCAGCCCTTGACTGCAGCCAGGCCATGGACCACCAGAAAATTGCCGCGCCCATTTTCTCTACGTCGTGCCGAGAGCGCGCCAGAGCGCCACACCTGACCAGCTCGCACGCGCCGCGCCTCGCCCTCTCCACGCGTGCACACCCTCGCCATAACACCAGCTAGCTCCCAGAGATCCCTGTTCGCCGCCGCGCGACATGTATCCCCCGTGCACCATCTCGAATGCTGCCTATCGAGGGTTTAACTCATCAATGCCCATTGTTATGGACTTGGGTTTTGGAGAAGGAGGGAGCGCTGGAAGCATCAATCGGCTAACAAACAAGCACACAGGGATGCAAGGTTTACCCAGGTTCAGGCCTCATAGAGGTCCCTACTCCTGCTTGTCTGCTCGTGGAATTATCAGAGGAATCGAAGATTACAATGGTGCGCAGATGCAATCTAGCAAGGGTTATGAAAACTAGGGTTGCATGTGTCCTCCTCACCACCCCTCCTAGCCTTTATATAGATAGGCTAGGTCTCGGGTAGCAGGTCGAGTCGGTTACAGGTTAGGGTTTTCCTTTAAACTTTCTATCTTTAGCTTCTTCTTGTTCCGCAAGCAATCGAGAGTCCGTAGGTTACTCGAGTTCTCCATTTTGGCCTTGACAACGCCGTGGGCTTCCGCTGTATTCAGGCCGTATATACCAAGCTCGATTACCTGTAGGGTATACCCATGTCAGTAGCCCCCGAGTGTCCAGTGGAATCGCAGATTCGACTGGGGACTTTACGAAGCCTTTCGAGTGCTGGAGTGAGTATTTTTCGACTGCTCTATTTGTGTCATAGGGATTGTTGATGTGCGTGCCTAATTTAATCGATGTATCGGTATCAGTTAACTACCTTAGGGTAAAACAACGCAATCTACTCGAACTCGAGTCCCTGGACTTGAATTCGGAAAAGTGCTGGTGTAATTCGACTCAAGCCGCGGAGGTCTTACATGAGTCGAATTCCAGTATATGGGTGTGAGAACTCGACACGTCCGTCAAGGCATGTTCATCGTACCTATAGGCACGAATACATTTCTGGTAGTGCGTAGCGAATGCGTTGCCAGGCCTTATTCAGGTCTTATCTTCACGCTGCAAGCTCGACATCCGAATTTTGTCATCACGGAGATGATTCGGGTGACCCAGGAGACGCAGTCTCTTTGTAGGGAAGAATTATGAGGCGGTGTCGCCATAAACTTCGAGTGTGGATGTTATCGTCACATAGTATAACATACAAATAATCATAGGGTGCATGACCAGCGCTCCCTATGGGAGTAGCCCCCGAGTGCCTGGTTGAGTCGAAGATTCAGGCAGGGACTAAAGAACTTTTGCGACCGCTGTCATCTTTTGTTTGCTTGTTTTAGTCGAATTTATTCCCGGCGCTCCCTATGGGAGTAACCCATGTCCATAGTCGAATCACGGATTTGAGTGATTGGGTATGCTTAAAATATCTGTATTCCTGCAGAGGAGAAAGCGAAAAGAAAAATCGTAGGGTGCGCGACCAGCGCTCCCTATGGGAGTAGCCCCCGAGTGCTTGGTGGAGTCGAAGACTCGAGCAAGGACTAAAGCAGTCAAAACCTTCTGTTGCTGATGATAATGACGTCAGTGCTGACAATATGATGATCTCAGTGGCCCGCGTGAGCGGCTTTGATGGAACGTGACGAGCGGTGGGTCCTATTTTCTGACCCTGACTTGACCGGGCATGCGTAATCTTTGTTTTAACTGCGCCTCCTCGATCTCCACGCGTATTGGGGGTAGTGGGGGACGGTTCACGCTTCGGTTCCTCCATGTGTCGATCACGATGGGCGCCACGCGTCTGATAGGGTTTCTGCTGGCCGTTGGATTGCATCTTCCAGGGGGGTAAGTAGCAATGTTGCAGCGGTAATTTTTCCCATCTGCTCTTTTCTCTGCCTTTGCCTTCATCTCCATTGTTGCTCCTCTCTACTTCCAAGAGCTCGTTACATTCGCGGCGCTGGACCAGCTTCGTGTTTTCCCGAGCTACTTTCTTCGCTCTCATCACCACCGTAAGATGGGGAAGAAGAAGGGAGGCATCGCCGCTGAGTCCACCGCCACCACCGTTGCTGCCAAGAAGAAGGGCGGCTCCACCGCTGCAGGCACCAGCACTGCCGTTGCCGGGAAGAAGAAGGGCGTGGGCACTCGCGTCACCAATGGCGCGTGGCACGCGTCCATTATTAAGTCGTGTAAGCTCCGTCTCCTGCGCCAAGACGGAGTTCTGTCTTCCGCGATCACTGACTCGCGAGTTCCGGGTGGTGAGGTAACCCCTTGTCCTTCTGCTGGTTTCTGGGTGATGTTCCTAGCGTTCATCATCCGCGGTCTTTCTCTTCCCCTGCATCCTTTCTTCAGGGGCCTCCTTTGTTTCTACGGGCTCCAGCTGCACCAGCTGTCCCCCAACTCCATCCTCCATGTTGCTTGCTACATTACACTTTGCGAGTGCTGGCTCAGAATCGAGCCACAATTTGGTCTCTTCAAGCATCTCTTCAAGCTGAAGCGTCAGTCGGTGTCTGGCTCCGTAGTCTATGCTGTAGGAGGCTATGGTATCCATGTCGACTCCTCCGTCACGTATTTTGACATCAAACTCATGGCGTCCGTCCAAGGGTGGAGGGACAAGTGGTTCTACATCCGTGACCAGAAGGCCGACGGAGACCACTTCGGACTCGTGCCTTTTGATCCCGCGATGCCATGCAAGAGGAGGTGCTCCTGGAAGAACGTTGTGATGCCCGGCGAGTCTGCGGAGACAGATGTGTTGTATGAGCGCGTCTGCGACCTCGAGAGTCGCATGGGTAAAGAAGAGGGAGGCTGCACCCTTATTCACACGTGGTTGGACCGTCACGTCCAGCCCCTGCAGGCCAGAGTCCACCCTATGTTCCAGTGGGCTGGCGCGGACGATGCCACTTGCGTATCTGCCGATGGCATTTCCGCGAGTGAAGTAGATAAAAGGGTGCGACTGGTCACCAAGTACACCGCCAAGGATGTGCTTCCTAGTGAACCAGTCGTACCTCCATTCGATGCTTCTAATCCTCCTCCTGAGGTACGGTTGTGCTACGAAGTAGCTTTGTTTGTCGAATGCTTCTTTTTTCTTGACTTGTGCTGGCTTGTTTCCTGTATGCAGGATTGGAAGGTGTCACCCTGTATGCCCCCTCTTCCTGAGGGGGTTATTCCTCGTGAAGCCTTAGAAGAGGACGAGTCGGAGTGGACCGTCCCATCTGATGTGGAGGAGGAAGCCCCCGAGGCCAGCGGTCCGGACACTCGCAAGCGTTCGCGCAGCGAGGATTCAGATGCATCATCTCCTTCGACTCCGGAAGGCCCAGCTATTGGTGTGGAGTCACCGATACCTGCCGTTCCTGTGAGTGTTCTGGCGCCATCCTCCCACAAGAAAATGCGGCTGCCGAAGGAGTCGTCGTCTGAGTCAGGAGGCCAAACCTTTGATTTTGACAAGTTTGATTGGTTAGTATACAATTCTTCTCTTGATTCTATTTTTGGAGTGGCATTTTCATTATGTTGATTTTGCTCTCTAGTCAACTGGCATCGTCATCTTCTGGCGACATCCAAATTTTGAAAGAATCTGGAGTCGTGACCTCCAAGGCCAAGAAAATGGCTGAGCGGACTCCTTCTCCTCCATTGGCGGCCCACTCCGGGCACAATTTATCAAGTTCTCCACATGATGTGGAGCATCGGATGGTTGTCCGGACGTCTGCGCGGTAGTCGACTTCGGAGTCATTGGAGGACCATGTGCATGATGTTTGCTTTTCCTTTCCAGTCGAATTAATCGTCATGTGATCTGCTGATCCTTTTGTTGCTTCTCCTGTTGCAGCTTATTGTGAAGGAAGCTGCTCGCCTGGCAGAGCAGGTACTTGCAATGGGTCGCCAGCATGCAATGCTGGACAATCGCCATCGCGTGGTTGAAAGTGAGTGCTTTTTTGCTTCTTTTTTCTCATCCTTGTGATATACTTGACTGACAATCTGTCTTTGTTTATTTCGCAGCTAAGTATAATGTGCTTCTTCGCGACACCACTGCCCTTGAAAAGACACTCGCCGCGGCAGTGAAGGGTCGCGATGAGGCAGTTACTGCGCTTGACGAATCGCGGAAACGCGAAGAGGATTTGCGTGCCTCCATCGTGGCTAGGGAGAATTTGTTTGAAGAACAATTCTTCTCGATTGTCAAGGCTCTTTCAGGTACTCCTTTGTCTGGATCTCTGTCATGTCCCTTCTTTCGAATTTGTTATTGTGCTGACTTTTTCTGCCAACACAGTTGCTCTTGTGTAGATGCCGATGGTATGAGCTTTGATGCTCAGGCACTCCGCCGTGATGATGCCTTGGCAGGTGTCGTCACGGCAGTCTAAGATCGCAGTGCTTCCATCCAGGGGACGTTGATCAAGGCCAAGGGCGTACTCAGTCGCCTCCGTGAGGATCTGGCGCCCAAAGCTGAGTTAATCAAAAATTTAGATGATCTGGTGGAGTCCCTTGCTGGAGGCATTCCTGCTGGCTTCAAGAACTCACTCCGTGTGGCTGGCGCTTCTATGTCACTCACGATGGTTCAAGCCCATGGAGTCGAGGTTGATCCTGCTGCGGTGTCCAAGGCAATGCCTGTCAGCGCGGATGGCCAATAGGTAGTCTTTGCTCCTTTTGCAACTGCTTGTGGAAAATACGGGCCGCAGCTAATCAACACAGTTGCGAAGTACTCTAAGGAGCTGCAGTGAGCCAAGAAGGCGGTGAAGGCTGCGGCATTAGGGGCCGGCGGGAAGTCTGTGGTGTCCGATACTGCCACAGACTCGATAAGGCCCCCGAAACCGAAGTCCAAGTCGAAGAAGCCAGTTGCTCCTTAGTAGCCATATCTGTAATAGTTAATAGCCTATCTCTTTGGTCTGGAACATGCCGTTGGCGAGTGTATTTGTTGATACTTTATTATGCTTGAATGCACTCGAGTCTTTTGTCCATGTATTTCTTTAGTCTTCTTATTATCTCTTGCTTGGCTTGTGATAGGGCACATCGAGTGGTCCTTCGAGTGAACCTCGGGATATGCCATCCACTGATGATACCCTAGCGCAGTCACGCTCAAGGGTGGATGAGCTATCTTTGCTCTCGTGACTCCGTGACCGCGTTAAGCAGTTGGAGCGCGAACTGCCCGTGCTTCGTGGTAATGCGGATGTATGGAAGTCGAGGGCGAAGAAGGCCACTACCCGAGAGCAATATCTGCTAGGGGAGGTGGCGCAACTGGGTGATCAATTCAAGTGTTAGATTTCTTCTTCCTTATCTTTTCTTGGAGCCACTCACGGTAGTTCATTGTCTTCATACTTTTGCCTTTGCTTGATATAGTTGTCAGTGCACACCATCCGCAAGATGAGAAGGACAGGATTGCCATTCGCATGAATGATCTGACCCAAGAGCAGCTTCAGGCGAGTGGGTACTTCTGGGTAGATCATGATCGCGCGATTGCACTAGCGACCCTGCAGGATTGTGCTTCGCGAGTGCTTCACTTCCTGAAGAAGTCGCAATCGTGCTTAAGAAATATTTATCAGACGATGTTCCCACTAGACGCCGTTCCATTGAGCCTGCTGGCCCTTCTTGCAAAATTTCAAGACTTGAGTGCAGTCCGCGAGTGTGTACAGCAACAGTTAGTGGTTGGTGCCAAGGCTGCTCTGTCGCTGGTGCGACTGCACAGGGATGATGTGGATGTTGCAGCGGTTGCTGCCGGACCGCCAGCAGGTTCGACCTAGAACATGGTTCGTCACTACCAGGCAGTGGATCCCCCAACGGAGGAAATCGTCGACTTCTTCGAGGAGCAGACAAACGTTCCTTTGTTGCAACAGTAGTTTAGTTTGTATCCTGCACATAGTTGCACCAGTGTTGTAAAGTTCATACATATATGCTGTATATAATTGATTAACATTGATGTATATAAAGAGCTTGTTAGCTCATATGTTTTGCGAGTGCGTTGCACTATGCGATTCCTTTTCGTTAGCCCGACTTGTGTTTATCTCAGCACCTTGCCACCATGTCAGGTGCGTTGCAACTGGGTTGGTGTTTTTGTAAGGGTTCGATTAGTGCGTCAGCTACTCAGGATATCGCGTTGGCTCGTAGAACAGATGTATATAGGGTGGTGCAGCCCCCGAGTGGATAATTTGCAACAAAAAAGAACACAGAGTTTGGGGCACTTAGTTTTATTTATTCGTAGGATAGTATGAGGTACAATGTGTGGCTAAGTAGCCTTGGCTGAATAGCCTTATTTGCAATGTAAGAAAATAGAAGACGACTAAGGGTAGAAGCGTCGCAGCTGTGCGACGTTCCAGGGGTTGGAGTACGCGACTCCTGTCTCAAAATCTTTAAGGCGATAGGCGCCACCTGGGATTACTTCTGTAATCACGTATGATCCTCCCAGGGGGACTCGAGCTTGAGATGCCCTTGTTGTTTCAGCCGCAGGACCAGGTCTCCTTCGACGAAGGACCTGGGGCATAGCCTTCTGCTGTGGTAGTTGCGCAGGTTCTACTCATAGATCGTTGATCTTTCCGCAGCTATTTCCCATGCCTCATCGAGGAGACAATTGTGTGTTCCTAGCACTCAATTCCCAACGGAGACAATTGTGGTTCTTTGCACCCCTTGCTAGTACAAGTTAAGATGTACCAAGGCCGACTTTGTGATCTCCCAAAAACATTCAAACTCTAATTTTAAATGACATTTCAAAATTGAATCTAGTTCATATGTATAGATCCCACTTTTTCAAAAACCACTCAAATGATCTCCATTTCAAAATCCCAAGCAAACATAGATGCTTAAGCATGAGAGGAATCACTCCACCAAAATTCTTTGAAAAATTCAAAAGTTTCTCTCACGCGGCCATTTGATTGAACAGTTGGCAGGCAGACAAATAGTGGCCTAACTATTACTGTTTTGGAGCAAATCTTGTCGAGCCATTTGATGCACATTGATCACCTTTGTCTCCCCCAGGCCCAACCAGACCAAAACCACCCCTATCGCTAGCCCCTGGTGCCAGTGCAACATAGCCCCGATGCTATGCTCGCCGGCCAAGCATGCATAAGCTACTGGCGACAACCAGCCCCTCTCCGCCACTCCAGGGACTGAGGCGTGACCTCACCACGGCCCACGGTCCTCCCCACGGCCCCTGCTAGCCACTGGACCACCTCAGCGCCGCGCCGCCCTTTCTCTCTGCATGCAGCCAGAGCGAGCCAGAGCACGATCGCCACCAGCATGCCACAGACCACGCCTAGACACCAAATCGTGCACGCCGCTCTGCCTCGAACCCAGCAACCCACCAGACATGGCCATGCACCACCGCATAACCCACAATCGCCATGATCACCGTCGAGCACCGCCTTTGTCTCCTAGAGTGCGTGAAGCCCCCAACCGTTAGGCACCGCCCCTAGCCGTGCCATTAAGCTCTAGACGACCGCCAGTAGATTGCCCACTGACCGCCTACCTCGCCCACACCGGTAGCCCTCTGTATGAAAGTCACCGATGAGCTCCGCCCACACCCGTCGGTCCACTCGTCGAGCCTATATAAGGAGGGCATCCCCAGCCTCATTCTACACACCATCTCACTCCCCTCTATCCATTAACCATTTCCCCTCTCTCGCCGGAGCTGCTCGTGCAGCACATCGCCGGGATTCCTCCGGAGGTAGCCGCTGCAGAGGAGGAGATGTGGTCGTCGATTTCATCCACCTTAGCCCCTGCCGCGACCTCGCCTGACCCTGCTGTTGCCGTCTAGTTCATTTGCCCGCCTCCCGCACTAGCTGGAGCCCTGGTACATCCCCAATAGGCCCCCACCGACCGCGCAGGGTTCCGTCTCGCTGATGACGAGTCCGTCATCGACGACGACCATGTACCGTTGATCCCTGTTCTAATCGTAGCGTCCAGATCGCCCCGTACCGCTTCAGGTTTTAAGTTCCGCTGACATGCAGGACCAGCCTGTTAGTCGCCCTCTGCGCTGCTGAGCATCACCGGGCCGGCCCAATTAGTTTCCCGCGCTGACCCAGTTGTAATTCAAATTAGGTTTCTCTATTTAGACTTAAAATCAATTATGTCCCTTAGTTTAAAAATCAATTCAGAGAGTTTTACAAATCCAAATTGGGTGATTCCAATTGTGTTGGAAAGATAATTTAAATCTCTATCCAAGCCCATTGGATTTAAATCTTTTAGAGTTAGAGATATCTCCTAGTAAAAATAACAAGACATAAGCATTTGCACATTCAAACATTTTTATAAAATCAACCATAATAGCTTTTGAGTTGATTCCAACTCTCAAAAATCACATTTAACCATCCCTATCTGAATATGTAATAATATTAGGGTTTGTATGCAGTGACTTTGGACTAGTACCAAAATAATGCTATATAGGAATTTCTAGTCACTTTAAATCATTAAATATTAAACTTAAACTTAGTAAATCTGATCCAACCTTTAAATCACTTTCCCATATGTTAGAATATGTGGTGAGGACATGTGTCCACATGATCCCATGTTTTAATTGAATAATATTAAATCTTAGTTATTTTCAATGAGTAGAAATTACTTTTCTCAAATAAAAAGAATGAAGCTAGTTAATTAAACCTTGTGGTGCTTGTAATGATAATAGATCATCAAATGTGTGCCTTAGTGTGCTAAGTGGACTAGTTAAGTATGGTTTGGTGATTGTGTATCCCGTATGTATTTATAGAAGATAGTACCGACCAAGCTTTTGAGGAGGAGGAGTTCTACCAAGAGGAGGAAGAAAACTTCAACCACTGCACCAACCAAGGCAAGCTATTTTTAGCAAGCTAGAATTAAGCTAGATAACCTAAGCAAGATGAACTGAGCATGCTTTGCTTATACCACTTTGACTATTACCTACCTCAAGTTTTATTTCCAAGCTTTACTTTCTTTACTTTATTAAAGTCCTTTACTTGTTTAAAGGTAGCATAAAAAGTATAAAAATTGACCTATCTAGTTAGATTTAGATGTCATTCTATGGCATTAGATTGAGATTAGCACCCCATATTAGTGAACAGTCTTAACTTAGTAGTTTAGAGCTAAACCAAAACTTGATTCACTTTAGATGGGAATACTTGGTGAAAATGAATTGTGAAAACCTTGGAATGATGAGTCATTATATTGAGATGTTTTGACATGTGTGAGAAACACAAATGGTTTATGATGATGAAAATGTTGAGGCATGCGCCTTAGCCCTTTTACAAAACTAATGGTTGGGTTCGGATGCGATACCATTCCAATTTTACCGTACAACCACAATACCTGAATTGGGTAAGGCTAGCCGGAAGTTTATATGCATTAGTATTAGTTCCCTCGCGGGAGAGGTTTGAGCTGAGGCTACCTCTCAATGTTGTCCACCTATGCAGTTTCCAAGATGACATATGGTTATGGTTGGGAGGCCAAGCTCATAGGAGAGGTGCTTATACTAGGGTGTGTAAAGGAAAGGTTATGTTTGATTATTTTCATACTAAGTATGATGATTCAGGGTTATCCCTGACAGATGTATCGAATCTTGTGGTGAAAGTGTACCACCTCTGTAGAGTTTCAAGCTATTCGAATAGCCGCATTCGCGGTTATGGACAGTTGGAGTGGCCATAATGTTCCGTTGTCAGATGTTTTCAAAACAACTTATGAAATGAATTGTGACATGACTTGACCACAACAGAGTTGTGACTATGACAATTATGTTCCCACTTAGGTGATTTCAAACTTTATTTTATCTTTCTTTGTTTCTGAACTTAGCTTAGGTTTCAAACTTAACTTTACAAATGAACTTAGAGTTAGCATTCCTACTAGAACTACCTTACTTGTTAGTGATAGTTTGCAAATACTTGAGGAGTACTCATGGATTTTGTCCCTGGCTATTCCTATGGCCAGACTATGAAGGAGACTACCAAGATGAAGGACAGCAGGACGACTATGATAACTAGGACTATCTTCCATCATCAGCATTGCATGTACCCCTAAAGATGGACCCCACCGCTACGCTTATTATTTATTGCGCTGCTTGTTGTATTAAGACTGGATCATGAGATCCTTTATTCGTGTAAGACCTTATTATGGTTTGTAATGGATGATGTACTGTGATATCCAATCTGTTATATCTCGCAAAAATGGTAATCCTGGGATTGCGATGTATGGCATAATAGGCATCTGGGATTAAAAATCCGGGTGTTGACAAGTTGGTATCAGAGCCATCCTGACCATAGGAGACCCCAGTTAGAATGGATGTCCGAACAAAAACTTAGCTTCAGAAACCAAAGTGAGTATTTATGAAAACTATTTCCTCTCTTACCCTTGGGAATTCTTTCTCTCAAAAAAATTCATGTTCCTCTACATTCTTACATTACTACATAAAATTTTTACACACTTGATCACTTCACTAACTTTCTCATCCTCAATTCTTATAGATGGAAACTCAGTTCAGCAAGTTCTACCAGTTCGGCAACGGAGGGCAGTTGATCTTCGAGAGGGATCTTGATGCACTATCGGAGTACTTGGGATGCCTGCATCCAGAGTTCCTTGGAGCTCAACTTCCTGGACCCCCAGGAGGAGACTTACAATGGCTAGTCATCCCTAATCTTCGAGGCAAGATAGAAGCACCAACGTCCGAGAGAATCCAGTTCTCCGTGAGAGAGAACAACTGGCTAGATGGATTAGCCAGGGCAATGCATGAAGCTCTCGCACGTCTGTGTGCCATGAGTGTCAACCAAATCCAAGGAACCCGCTTTTCTCACTATGCAAGGTGTGACTTTATGGGAATGCCCATGGAGATGCCAAGTCACCCAGAGTTGAAGCGTCAAGTAGAGAACCTCGACTTCCTGCTGTACGACAGACAGAAGGAGTTGTACAATGCTCGGGAGTTCGCCAACCACAATCTCACCCATGCCGCCTAGAAGGCCCAGACTTTCTCACTGCTCGTCAAGGATCACCAGTCTCTTCGTCGTCAACGCACAAAGAAGGATCGCACCATCGACCATATTCGTAAGAAGGTGGCTGACCTCGAGAAGACCATCAAGGAGCAAGAAGCTCAGCTTGCAGCAAACGAAGAAGAAGAGGAAGGTGAAGACATCCAGGGAGATATGGACTCTTACCTCATCAATGATGATGACTTTCTGGAGGAGGATGTCGTGGACTTCTACACCGACGATGATGACTCCGACTTCATCGATGATGAGTAGATGCACGAGAGCACTATGGTAGCATGAGGAGTATCGGTCCCATTGTATCATAGCTTGCAGAATGGTTCTTAAAACCATCTGGTTTCCTTTGTTTTTGTGGTGTGTGTGTTTGTATCCTGTGCTTTGCGTGAATGAATGAGATGAAGTTAGTTGCAAAACCCGAGTCAAACTCAAAGTTTTACCTTTGAAATCAAAACCATGAACCTTAGAACTTTCCCTCTTACCCCTTTATCTATCTCAATCTTCAGATGACTCGTGGAAACCCTGGAGGGAGCAGCTCATCGCAGGACCCAATGCCGCAGATTATGCAGATGCTAGTTGCAGACCGTGAAGCTAGCAGGGCAGAGTGCCAAGCCAACCCAGCAACACTGCAGCAGATCGCCCAGATGGCCCAAAATAACCAAGGCCATGGAAATCAGGATCATCAAGGATCCAAACTGAAGAACTTCTAGAATACCAATCCCCCAACCTTTAGCACTTCGGAGAACCCACTAGATGCCGATGACTGGTTGTAGACAATGGAGAACAATTTAGAAGTAGCCAGAGTTGATGACAATGAGAAAGTTCTTTTTGCCACTCACTACTTGGAAGGAGATGCAAGAGCATGGTGGAACAGCACCCGCACAATAAACCATGGTCAAGTGATGATATGGGAAGCCTTCAAAATCAAGTTCAATCGCACCCACGTGCCACAGGGTCTAGTCACCAGAATGAAGGATGAATTCAGAGCTGAAGCAAGGCAGAATGACTGTAGTGGAGTACCGTGACAGATTCTTGTCCCTAGCCAGGTATGCACCTGATGAGATCAACACAGAGGCCAAGAAGAAGGAGAGATTCCTGAACGGGCTGCATGATGAGATGCAGACGGTTCTCGTCAACATCCGTTTCGAGGATCTCGAAGAGCTAGTCGACTCTGCCATTCAGATGGAAGGGAAGATCAACCAGGCAAACGACAACCGCAAGCGTCGTATGATGCACCATGTTGGATCCAACAGTCACTAGAAGTACCGTCCTAACCCTTCTGCGGGATATGCACCAAGGAACAACCGACCCCCAATGTCTCGCCCAAGCTACCCCAACCGTAGCGGAGGCAATGTGAAGTCCGGAGGAAACAACAATCACCCCGACAACTCCAACAATTTCAACCGTGCACCTCCCAAGAGCAACAACAACAACAACACTACACCCAGAACTGGAAGCAATGCTGTGCCCGTGGCAGTAAAAGACAAGTCTCAGATCACTTGTTTCGAGTGTGGAGTGAAGGGTCACTATTCCAATGAGTTCCCCAAGAAGATTGCCGCAACTGCCAATGTGAATGCCCCAGCTCAACAGTAGCATTGTGTTCAACCAGGAAGAAGATTTGCCCCAGGGAACCCTCACAACTGCAATGGCCGTCTCTTCCACATGAACGCCGAAGAAGCCTAAGAAGCGCCAGATGTAGTGTTGGGTATGTTTTTTGTCAATTCAGTTTTAGCAAGATTGTTGTTTGATTCTGGAGCATCACACTCATTTGTCACCGAAGAATTTGCATGCACTAGTAAGATTCACCCAACCAATTTGAAGCATGTCATGATAGTTCAAATCCCTGGTTCAACTACAAAAGCTAGAAAAATTTGGAAAGCTATACCTATCAGAATACATGGGATAGATTTTTATGCCAATCTAATAGTACTTGGAACCAAAGGTTTGGAAGTAGTACTAGGTATGGATTGGATGTCAAAGCATAAAGGATTGATTGACTGTGCCAAGAAAGCCATCACCATGACCAGTAGCTCTGGAGTCTCAGTAGAGCATATATCTGAAGCCCTACCCCGTCAATTCAAGTGCAACAAGAGTTTAGCCCTACCCACCATAGGCCAAGTCAAAGTAGTCTATGAATACCTCGACGTATTCCCAGATAAATTGCTAGGTATGCCCCAGGATAGGGATATTGAGTTAATTATTGAACTAATCCCTGGAACCGGACCCATAGCCTAGAGACCCTATAGCATGAACCCCTCAGAGTTAGTGGAATTCAAGAAGCAGTTGGACGCTATGCTGGCGACATGCTTGATTCAACCAAGCGCATCGCCATGGAGATCGCTAGTGTTATTCGTCGACAAGAAAGATGGAGGCAACCGTTGGTGCACAGATTACAGGAAGTTGAATGACATCACCATCACAAACAAGTACCCTTTGCCAAAGATAGAGGATCTATTTGATCAGCTGACTGGAGCAAATGTGTTCTCTAAGATTGATCTTAGGACTGGTTATCACCAACTTAAGATTCGTGCAATGGATATTCCTAAGATCGCCTTTACTACTCGTTATGGTTTATACGAGTATACGGTCATGTCTTTTGGATTAACCAATGCCCCTGCTTATTTCATGAATCTCATGAATAAGATCTTTATGAATTTTCTAGACAAGTTTGTCGTTGTGTTTATCGATGATATCCTTATCTACTCCAAGTCAGACGAAGAGCATGAGCATCTGAGAATCATCCTTGAAACCCTTAGAGAGCATTGGTTGTATTCCAAGTTCAGCAAATGTGAGTTTTGGCTGAAAGAGGTAGGATTCCTAGGACATATTGTGTCTGCCAGAGGAGTCGCTGTTGATCCCACCAAGATCAGAGATGTCGAAGCATGGGAAGCCCTAACCACTCAAACCCAGGTCCGTGCATTTCTTGGATTAGCAGGATACTACTGCAAGTTTGTCGAAGGATTTTCGAGCATAGAAAGACCCATGACCCAATTGTTGAAGAAGCACAAGAAGTTTGAATGGACCGACAAATGTGAAGCAAGTTGCGAGGAGCTGAAGAAGAGATTGATTTCAGCCCCAATATTGATCATGCCAGATATCAAGAAGCCGTTTGATGTGTATTGTGATGCATCCAAGATTGGTCTCGGATGTGTATTGATGCAATAAGGGAAAGTCATTGTGTATCTATCTCGACAACTGAAGCAGCATGAGCAGAACTATCCGACCCATGATCTTGAGTTAGCGGCCGTAGTTTTGGCATTGAAGACATGGCGTCATTATCTTATGGGTAATCGCTGTGAGATTTACTCGGACCACAAAGGCTTGAAGTATATTTTCACTCAGAAGGAGCTGAATATGAGGCAAAGGAGATGGATAGAGTTAATCAAGGATTGTGACCTTGACATTCACTATCACCCCGGCAAAGCCAATGTGGTAGCGGATGCTCTTAGCAGATTGCCGTGTAGGCTAAACACCATGATTAAGGAGAAGCAACCCAGTTTGTATGAGCAGTTGGAGCAGTTTAGGACTGAGCTAGTTAGAAAAGGATTTCTAGCTAGCATTGAACTTCAACCCACTTTGATCAGCCAAATCAAGGACGCCCAGAAGGTAAATGAAAGTATCGATGGAATCAAACATCGTATTGGTACAGGAAAGGTACCTGGATTCACTGAATACGAAGAAGGATTTCTGTGGTACAAGGGCCGTATCTGTGTGCCAGCAGATTCGGCACTGAAGAAAGTTATCATGCAAGAAGGTCATGATACTCTTTATTCTATCCACCCCGGAGGAACGAAGATGTATCAGGATTTGAAAGACCAATTCTGGTGGCACAAGATGAAAAGAGAAATCGGAAGCTACATCGCCAAGTGTGATATCTGTCAGAGAGTCAAAGCAGAACATCAGAGACCCGCAGGACTATTGCAACCATTGCAGATTCCAGAATGGAAATGGGATTCCATCAGAATGGACTTTATCACCGGTTTGCCTCCTTCCAATAGGGGAACTGACTCAATCTAGGTCATCATTGATTAACTGTCCAAGGTAGCTCACTTTATACCTGTCAAGATAACCTACCAGAGTTTGAAGCTAGCAGAGTTGTACATTGCTAGAATTGTTAGTCTGCATGGAACCCCCAAGACCATAGTATCAGATCGAGGAACCCAATTTGCCTCGCGATTTTGGCAGAAAGTCCAAGAAGGATTAGGAACCAAGTTGAATTTCAGCACAGCTTATCACCCGCAAACTGATGGACAGACTGAAAGAGTCAACCAAATCCTAGAAGATATGTTGAGAGCTTGAGTGCTAGAGTATGGATAAAAATGGGAAGATTGCCTGCCTTTCGCATAATTCTCACATAACAACAGTTATCAAGCCAGGTTGCAAATGGCACCATTTGAGTTCCTATACGGAAGAAAGTGTCGTACCCCTTTGAATTGGTCGCAAGTAGGAGAGAGTCAGATTTTTGGACCCGATATTCTCCGAGAAGCTGAAGAGAAAGTTCACAAAGTCCATGAGCACCTCAAGACTGCCCAATCCAGACAAAAGAGTTATGCTGACAAGAGAAGGAGAGACCTAACTTTCAATGTCGGAGATTTCGTGTATCTCAAGGTTTCGCCATTGAAGGGAATCCAACGTTTTAGTCTGAAAGGAAAGTTAGGCCCCCAGATATATCGGGCCTTCAAGATTCTGAACCGCCGAGGAGAAGTATCTTATCAACTGGAACTACTAGAGGAGATGTCAGCCATCCACAATGTGTTCCATATCTCGTTACTTTGCAAATGCCTAGATGTGCCGGAGAAGACCGAAGTGTTCAAAAACATCGATCACCGAGTTGTTGATATCAACAAGGATCTGACATATCGTGAAGTGACCATCCGTATCCTAGAGGAAGCCTACAGAACCACCAGGACCTAAAGTATCAAATTTCTCAAGATTCAATGGAGCAACCATACCGAAGAAGAAGCCACTTGGGAGCGAGAAGATTACATTAGGACTGAGTTCCCAGATCTCTTTAGTTCCTAGTTTTCTTTCTTAAATCCCAGGACGAGATTTTGTTTAAGGGGGGAAGGTTTGTAACATCCCAAAACTTTAATCCAAGTGATCAAGATCAAATCGACCCAATTTAGGGTTAACAAAAACTTTTCCATTTAAAAATCTTTAAGCATTCATATGTGTGTGCATTTAAATAGGAGTTGTTTTGAATTGCCATGATTGAGTGATCCATTGGTTGTAAAATGAATCTAAGGTGAATTACACATCATCTAGATCATCCCCAAGCAAATCCCAAATAAAAATAAATCAAAAAGAATTAAATAAACAAATGGTCACTTTTGCCATTTTAATCAACTAGCCCACTTTGGGTGTTCCTAGCACTCAATTCCCAACAGAGACAATTGTGGTTCTTTGCACCCCTTGCTAGTACAAGTTAAGATGTACCAAGGCCGACTTTGTGATCTCCCAAAAACATTCAAACTCTAATTTTAAATGACATTTGAAAATTGAATCTAGTTCATATGTATAGATCCCACTTTTTCAAAAACCACTCAAATGAACTCCATTTTAAAATCCCAAGCAAACCTAGATGCTTAAGCATGAGAGGAATCACTCCACCAAAAATCTTTCAAAAATTCAAAAGTTTCTCTTATGCGGCCATTTGATCGAACAGTTGGCAGGCAGACAAAAAGTGGCCTAACTATTACTATTTTGGAGCAAATCTTGTCGAGCCATTTGATGCACATTGATCACCTTGGTCTCCCCCAGGCCCAACCAGACCAAAACCACCCCTATCCCTAGCCCCTGGCGCCAGTGCAACATAGCCCCGATGCTATGCTCGCCGGCCAAGCGTGCATAAGCCTTTGGCGACCACCAGCCCCTCTCCGCCGCTCTAGGGAGTGAGGCGTGACCTCACTGCCGCCCAGGGTCAACCCCACGGCCTCTACTAGCCACTAGACCACCTCAGCGCCGTGCCGCCCTTTATCTCTGTGTGCAGCCAGAGCGCACCAGAGCGCGATCGCCGACTGCACGCCACAGACCACGCCTCGACACCAAATCGCGCACACCGCTCCGCCTTGAACCCAGCAACCCACCGGACATGGTCGTGCACCGCCGCGCCACCCACAGTCGCCATGATCACCGTGGAGCACCGCCTTTGTCTCCTAGAGCGTGTGAAGCCCCCGACCGTTAGGCACCTCCCCTAGCCGCACCATTAAGCTGTAGACGACCGCCAGCAGACCGCCCACCGTCCGCCTACCTCGCCCACACCGGTAACCCTCTATGTCGCTATCACCGACGAGCTCCGCCCACACCCATCGGTCCACTCGTCGAGCCTATATAAGGAGGCCACCCCCAGCCTCATTCTGCACACCATCTCACTCCCCTCTCTCCACTGACCATTTCCCCTCTCTCGCCAGAGCCGCTCGAGCAGCACATCGTCAGGATTCCTCCGGAGATAGCCACTACGGAGGAGGAGACGTGGTCGTCGATTTCATCCACCTCAGCCCCTGCAGCGACCTCGCCTGAGCCTGCCATCGCCGTCCTGTTCATTTGCCCACCTCGCCGCACTAGCTGGAGCCCTGGTACTTCCCCAGTAGACCCCCACCGACCGCGTAGGGTTCCGTCTCGCCGGCGACGAGGTCGTCATCGACGACGACAGTGGACCGTTGATCCTGTTCTAATCGTAGCGCCCAGATCGCCCTGTGCCGCTTTGGGTTTTAAGTACCGCTGACATGCGGGACTAGCCTGTCAGTTGCCCTCTGTGCCACTGAGCGTCACTGGGCCGGCCCAATTAGTTTCCCGCGCTGACCCTGTTAATTCAAATTAGGTTTTTCTATTTAGACTTAAAATCAATTATGTCCCTTAGTTTAAAAATCAATTCAGAGAGTTTTACAAATCCAAATTGGGTGATTCCAATTGTGTTGGAAAGATAATTTAAATCTCTATCCAAGCCCGTTGTATTTAAATCTTTTAGAGTTAGATATCTATCCTAGTAAAAATAACAAGACATAAGCATTTGCACATTCAAACATTTTTATAAAATCAACCATAATAGCTTTGAGTTGATTCCAACTCTCAAAAATCACAGTTAACCGTACCTATATGAATATGTAATAATATTAGGGTTTGTATGCAATGACTTTGGACTAGTACCAAAATAATGCTATATATGCATTTCTAGTCACTTTAAATCATTAAATATTAAACTTAAACTTATTAAAATGTGATCCAACCTTTAAATCACTTTCCCATATGTTAGAATATGTGGTGAGGACATGTGTCCACATGATCCCATGTTTTAATTGAAGAATATTAAATCTTAGTTATTTTCAATGAGTAGAAATTACTTTTCTCAAATAAAAAGAATGAAGCTAGTTAATTAAACCTTGTGGTGCTTGTAATGATAATAGATCATCAAATGTGTGCCTTAGTGTGCTAAGTGGACTAGTTAAGTATGGTTTGGTGATTGTGTATCCCGTATGTATTTATAGAAGATAGTACCGACCAAGCTTTCGAGGAGGAGGAGTTCTACCAAGAGGAGGAGGAAGAAAACTTCAACCACTGCACCAACCAAGGCAAGCTATTTTTAGCAAGATAGAATTAAGCTAGATAACCTAAGAAAGATGCATTGGGCATGCTTTGGTTATACCACTTTGACTATTACCTACATCAAGTTTTATTTCCAAGCTTTACTTTCTTTACTTTACTAAGGTCCTTTACTTGTTTAAAGGTAGCATAAAAAGTATAAAAATTGACCTATCTAGTTAGATTTAGATGTCATTCTATGGCATGAGATTGAGATTAGCACCCCATATTAGTGAACACTCTTAACTTAGTAGTTTAGAGCTAAACCAAAACTTGATTCACTTTAGATGGGAATACTTGGTGAAAATGAATTGTGAAAACCTTGGAATGATGAGTCATTATATTGAGATGTTTTGACATGTGTGAGAAACACAAATGGTTTATGATGATGAAAATGTTGAGGCATGAGCCTTAGCCCTTTTACAAAACTAATGGTTGGGTTCGGATGCGATACCATTCCAATTTTACCGTACAACCACAAAACCTGAATTGGGTAAGGCTTAGATGGAAGTTTATATGCATTAGTATTAGTTCCCTCGCGGGAGAGGTTTGAGCTGAGGCTACCTCTCAATGTTGTCCACCTATGCAGTGCCCAAGATGATAGATGGTCATGGTTGGAAGGCCAAGCTCATAGGAGAGGTGCTTATACTAGGGTGTGTAAAGGAAAGGTTATGTTTGATTATCTACATACTAAGTATGATGATTCAAGGTTATCCCTAATAGATGTATCGAATCTTGTGGTGAAAGTGTACCACCTCTGCAGAGTTTCAAACTATTCGAATAGTCGCGTCCGCGGTTATGGACAGTTGGAGTGGCCATATTGTTCCGTTGTCAGATGTTTTCAAAACAACTTATGTAATGAATTGTGACATGACTTGACCACAACAGAGTTGTGACTATGACAGTTAAGTTCCCACTTAGGTGATTTCAAACTTTATTTTATCTTTCTTTGTTTCTGAACTCAGCTTAGGTTTCAAACTTAACTTTACAAATGAACTTAGAGTTAGCATTCCTACTAGAACTACCTTACTTGTTAGTGATAGTTTGCGAGTACTTGAGGAGTACTCATGGATTTTGTCCCTGGCTATTCCTATGGCTAGACTATGAAGGAGACTACCAAGATGAAGTACAGCAGGACGGCTATGATAACTAGGACTATCTTCCATCGGCAACATTGCCTGTGCCCCTGAAGATGGACCCCACTGCTATGCTTATTATTTATTCCGTTGCTTGTTGTATTAAGACTGGATCATGAGATCATTTATTCGTGTAAGACCTTATTATGGTTTGTAATGGATAATGTATTGTGATATCCAATCTGTTATGTCTCGCAAAAATGGTAATCCTGGGATTGCAATGTATAGCATAACAGGCATCTGGGATTAAAAATCCGGGTGTTGACACTTTTCATATGTAATGTCTTGTGGAGATAGTTCAATTCCCCAAAGCGCGACTCGTCCGGTGGCATCGGGATTGTTGAGAATATGACCAAGCGGGGCGTCGTTGACCACCACGATTGGGTTCTCCTGGAAGTAGTGGCGCGGTCGCCTGGTTATCATAAAGACGCCATATGCCAACTTCTGGTAGTGCGGGTACCGCTGCTTTGTTGGCGTGAGTACCTTGCTGAGGTAGTAGACTGGGTGCCGTACCCCGTGGACCTTGTTTTATTCGGCTCGTTCTACCACGAGCACCGTGCTAACCACCTGGTTGGTGGCGGAGATGTACAGCAACAGTGGTTCCCTTTCGCATGGGGTCACCAGTACTGGTGAGGTGGAAGACGCTTGAGACCTTCGAATGCTTCCTGTGCATCATTGGTCCACTCGAACTTGTCAGCTTTGCGGAGAAGTTGGTAGAAGGGCAGTGCCTTTTCGCCCATTCGACTAATGAATCGACTGAGCGCCACGATTCGCCCAGCCATCTGTTGGACACCTCTTATGTTCTTCGGCTTCTCCATGGCCAGTTTGGCTTTTATTTTCTTCGGGTTCGCCTCGATCCCTCTTGCGGAGATGAGATACCCGAGTAGTTGCCCAGATGGTATGCCGAAGGCGCACTTGTCCGGATTGAGCTTGATTTGGTAGTGGTCAAGGTTGGCGAAGGTTTCGCGTAAATCATCGATTAGTGAAGCTTCCTCTTTGGTCTTGATCACGATGTCGTCAACATAGACTTGGATTTGCGACCAAGTTGGTTCTTGAGGCAAGCCTGCATGCACCACTGATAGGTTGCTCCTGCGTTTTTTAGCCCGAAGGGCATTGTGTTATAGCAGAACACACCAAAAGACGTTGTAAACACCGTTTTCTCTTGATCCTCCTCCTTCATTTGAATCTGATTGTAGCCTGAGTAGGCGTCGAGGATGCAGAGGCGCTCACATCCCGCGGTGGAGTCGATGATCTGGTCGATTCGCGGCAGCGAGAAGTGATCCTTTGGGCAGTGCTTATTCAGGGAGGTAAAATCCACGCACATCCGTAGGATATCCGTGTCCTTTTTTGGTACTAGCACCGTGTTGGCGAACCAAGTGCTTTCCTTGATCTCGCGTATGAATTTGGCATCGAGGAGTCTGTTGATCTCCATTCCGACCGCTTTTGCTCTGGGCTCAGACAGTCGCCTGATTGTTTGTTTGACTGGCCTTGCGTCTAGGTTGACATTGAGTGCGTGCTCGGCGAATTCCCTAGGAACTCCTGCATGTCCGCTGGACGCCAGGCGAAGATTTCCCAGTGCTCACGGAGGAATTCGACGAGCGCGAGTTCCTATGCAGGACTCAAGTTGTTGGGGATGAGGGCCGTCTTGGCGGGGTCCGAGGGATAGACCTGAACTTTCTTTGTGTGCACCGACGAGTCGAAGGATAGGTCAGGTGAACTTGGCCAGCTCAGGGGAGGCAGAATGTTATCTGTCGACTCCTTTAATCTTGCGAGTTCCTCCTACATGCCGAAGGACTGGGAAATTCTGTTGAACTCCCTGTCGCAACTGTCGGACCTCTCGAAGCTCCCGTTGATTGTGATGACGCCGTTGGGGCCTAGCATTTTCATCTGCAGATAGGCGTAGTGCGGAACTGCCATGAACCTAGCGAAAGCGACACGTCCGAGGATACTGTGGTATTGTGAGGGCGAGTCGACGACTTTGAAGTCGATGCATTCGCGTCGAAAGTTTTTCGGCGTGCCAAACTTGACGTCAAGGTTGATTTTGCCAAGGGGATATACGCCCTTGACTGGGACGATGCCGTGGAATGTTGTGTCCGAGGCCTCTAGGCAGGTCACAAGAATCCTCATTGCTCGCAAGGTACTCGCGAACATAAGGTTGATGCCGCTTCCACCGTCCATAAAGATGCGACTCATGTCGAAGCCTCCAATTTGTGCCTCGAGTACGAGGGGATAATGGCCTGGACGAGGTACTTGGTGCGGATGGTCGCGCTTGTCGAAGGTGATGCAAGAGTCGCTTCCACTGAGGTACTCAGTGGTGGACGGTGGTGAGTTTGTTGCCAAATTGACTTGGCGAGTGATGGCCTTCTGCACACGGTTGGAAGGGCGACCCTTTTGGATCATCATGGTGCCCATGGCCCGTGGGTACGGCTCGCCTCCGTGATGCTGGTCAGGCGCAGCTGCGGTTCGTGGTGGTCCGGGTGGTGGTGGAGGAGCTCCATGTGCCACAACGCCTAGGGTGGCTCCGTAGCCCCTGTTGACTGCGTCGCGATTCATCCGGGCCAGACCCTCATGAAGTTTGAGGAACTCGCGGCAGTCTTTGAGGAGGTGGCTGGATTTCTTTTTACCGTCATGCTTGTCGATGTAGAAGTGCATGGTGCATGGCCCGGACAGCTTATCCTCAATGGATGTTGTGGGTGCCTCGTCGCGAGTGCGGCGCTGCCATACTTGCATGGTTTTCCTCGAGTCGCGGTGTCCACCGTTGCGGTAGCCGCTGTTGTGATTGTCGTCGCGTCTATCGGCGTAGTCGGCTGCGACCATGTTGACATCGTCGCGGTCATCGTAGATGCGCATTCAACGTTTGCTTCGGCGATCACGTCTGCGCTCGAGTTCTGGTTCATCGTCGGAGTGAACGTGATTTTTCACCGAATCTTCTCCATCTGCCCACCGACTCACCATTTCCATCAGGTGGTCAATGGTTTTGGGCTTCGAGCGACCCAGCTCCTCCCTGAGATCTATGCGATGAACATTGCCATTGAATGCGTCGATTGCCTGGTTCTCCGAGATATTTTCTGCGGATTTCTTGATGATGGACCACCTCTGGATGTACGAGCGTAGCGATTCGCCCGACCTTTGTTGGCAGCATCTCAGCTCTTCGATTGATGTGGGCCTTCTGTAGGTGCCCTTGAAGTTACGCACAAAGCTGTAGACCAGCTCTTCCCAGCTGCGAATGGATCCGCGTGGGAGGTTGTTGAGCCATGCTCGGGCGGCGCCCTGTAGCTGTAGCTGCAGGCATTGCATTGTCATGCTTCGACTCCCGCCATGGAGCCTGACGGAGGAGATGTGGTCCTCCAACCTTATTTTTGGGTCCTGCAGGCCGTCAAACTTTGGGTTCTCTGATGGGAGCTTGAACACCTTGGGCATTCGCTTTTTCCTGATGGCCCTGCTGAAGCATCTGGCGCCATAGAGTTGCATGTCTTCATCCTCTGAGTCAGTTGATCGGGCGCATCGCGCCCTTGACTTGTCGATCTTGCGCTGCGTGATGTCATCACGCGCGTTGTAGTCGTGGTCGTGTCGCCGTGAGCGGCAACATCGTGACAGATCGTGATTGTCGTTGCTGGATGAGGGTGAGGAATAGCGTTTTGCTAGAGCCTTGTTTTTCTTCGGCTCCGGTGTTGGATCTTTGTCGAGAGCGGCCTCGATTAACCCCAAGCCTGTGATCGTAGATCGGTGCATGGCACCTCGAGGATCTCTAGCTGGTGGCTGGTTGTTGAGGAGGTACATGGTGGCCGCCGTTACATGTTGGCTGGTTTTTGGAAGCACGTTGTCGCGCGTATCCACCGTCATGGAGCCGAAGTCAAGCAATTTTACGGCCTCTACACGCTCTTGTTCGGTGAGGTGGGCTAGTCGAGATCGCCTCTTGTTAGCGATGTACTCGTTGCACTTGGAGGAGGATCCTCCGTGGGAGAGCCTAGCTCATCGGAGGCTCGACTTGTCTGCCGCCTTTTTACGCGCCTCGAGTTGCGTGAGTGTATGTAGTTGGCGTTTGTATTCCTCCTTCAGGAGCCAATGGTAGCCCATCAAGAGTTCTTGCGGGGGGCGAAAGGCAGAGGGTGGCGTCATAGGGCTTCTCGGCAGCGGGCCCACTCGAGATCGTTGAGCCTGATCACTACATGCTCACCAGTTTGCTCGTTTATCATAGTTGGAGGTTCGACTGCCCCTCCATTCTTGACAGGGGCATCGTTGTTGGGGCCGCCGTTGGGTGGTCCGCCATTGGGTATGCCACCGTTTGGCGGGTCGGTTCCATTGCCACCATTGCCCGTGTTTTCGCGATTGGCGGAGGAGTCGCCCGCATTGATGATGGCACACATGAAGTGGTTGGGGAAGCTGCTGCTCCCACAACTTTAAGATCTGGAGCCGTAGACTCCGTCTTCAGTTGCTAGATTGCCCAGATCGTATTCGCGACTGCTGTCGCTGTCCGTATTCTCGACTATTGTCGAGGCATTGAGCTCATGTAGGGTGCCGATCAGTGGAGGGAACCACGATGTTGGAGCAATCGATGGTGTTGTCGGCTGGTCAGGCATGCGAAGCGTGCCCATCTGAGCAACTTGGAAGCGGAAGCTCTCGATCGCCAGGCTAATTCCATCGCCCACGGACTCGAAAGCCGGGCGGGTGGCTGGCGTGTGGACGGTGAAGTCAAACGCGCCAAAGAGCTGGCGAATCTCCGCTGTTGCGGAGTTTTAGATCGCAATTGATGGGGCTGAAGAAGCTGCAACATCAGCACTCCCAATTCCGACAGACGGCACCAATTGACGAGGGTTTAACTCATCAATGCCCATTGTTATGGAGTTGGGTTTTGGAGAAGGAGGGAGCACTAGAAGCATCAATCGGCTAACAAACAAGCACACAGGGACGCAAGGCTTACCCAGGTTCAGTCCTCATAGAGGTCCCTACTCCTGCTTGTCTGCTCGTGGAATTATCAGAGGAATCGAAGATTACAATGGTGCGCAGATGCAATCTGGCGAGGGTTATGAAAACTAGGGTTGCGTGTGTCCTCCTCACCGCCCCTCCTAGCCTTTATATAGATAGGCTAGGTCTCGAGTAGCAGGTCGAGTCGGTTACAAGTTAGGGTTTCCCTTTAAACTTTCTATCTTAAGCTTCTTCTTGTTCCACAAGCAATCGAGAGTCCGTAGGTTACTCGAGTTCTCCATTTGGGCCTTGACAACGCTGTTGGCGTCTGCTATATTCAGGTTGTATATACCAAGCTCGAGTACCTGTAGGGTATACCCATGTCACTGCCAGTTCCGCGCATAGAACCGCCCGTGCTCGACCATTCCAGACCGCCCCGTGTCGCGCCATTAAGCGTGCGACGACCGCCTTGAAGCACCACGTCACCCCTACCCTCAGCCACGCCGATAGCTCATTGTACCGCCGTCGCCGGAGGAGCCAGCCCATGCCGCAATGCCCCTCTCGCCGGTGTATAAATAGAGGCCACCCCCGCCTCAATTCACCACACCATCCCACTCCCCACTCCTCATAGAACCTCCCACACCTCTCCTCGGAGCAAGGCGAGCACCACATCGCTGGAGCCCTCCGCTATAGAATAAGAAGGGAGCCATCGATTGGAGCCGCCCCAGGAGCCACCGCGACCACCGTTCGAACCGCCGTTGTCTACAACGTCCTTCGCCCCCATCGCCGACCCTAGCTGGAGCCCTGGTGATCCTCACACGACCCCCACTGCCACGTTAGGGTTAGAACCTCGCCGGAGTTATTCGTCGTAGACGATGAACCTCAGTCGTTAGATCATGTTCTAATTGCACGACCTAGATTAAAAGATACCGTTTCGGTTAGATTGAGCCACTGACTAGTGGGACCCCTCTGCCAGTAGCCCTCTACGCCACGCTATGCAGATTGGGCCGGCCCAGTTAGTTTCCCGTGCAGAGCCTAGTGTTCAAATAGTTATATTCCATTTTAGTTAAAACCAGATTCTGTCACTAGATTCAAAAAACAATTCAAAGAGATTCACTGAACCAAATTGCATGATTCAAATTTTTTTAGAAATATATTTAAATTATCTATCCAAGCCCGTTGGATGCAAACCATTTGGAGTTAGAGATCCCCTACAGTAAAATTAACAAGAAAAAGACTTTTCCAACTTCAAACATTTTTCAAAAATCAATCATAAATGCTTTTGAGTTGATTCCAACTCTCAAAAATTACATTTGATAAGATATATCTGAATATGTAAAAATATTTAGGTTTGCATGCAATGATATGGGACTAGTACCAGAATAATGTTAGTTAGGCATTTCTAGTCACTTTAATTCTATTAAATGATAATCTTAAATTTTATAAAATATGACCACCACTTTAAATCACATTCCCAGGTATTAGAATATGTGGTGATGACATGTGTCAACATGATCCCATATTTTAATTGGAGAATATTAAATAATAAGTATTTTCAATGAGTAGAAATTACTTCTCTAAAATAAGATAAACAAGATTAAGTCTTTATTTTCTGTGATTATTGTGATGATGCTAGATCATCAAGTGTGAGCCTTAGTTTGCTAAATAGAAATAGTTAAGTATTGTTTGGTGATTGTGTACCCTGTGTTCATTTATAGACGATAGTACCGATTCGGGATACGAGGAGGAGGAGTACTACCAAGAAGAAGAAGAAGAAGAAGAAGAAGAAGAAGAAAACTTCAACCACTACACTACTCAAGGCAAGCTAACACTTGCAAGTCTCATACTTATGCAAGCCTAGCACTACAAGTTAACTATGCAAGTTAACACTTGCCCACGTCATACCCTATGCAAGATGCATTAGGCATGCTTGGTTATCCAACTTTGATTATACCAATCCCAAGTTTTCTTGCAAGCTTTATGCTTTTACTTTACCAAAGTTCTTTACTTTTAGTTAGTGCTTTGTGAGTATTGGAAAAATAGTATAAATACCATAAAGAGTATAAAACTAGGCCTAACTAGTTACTCAGATGTCATTCCAAGCCATGATATTAGAGTTGGATTGTTACCCTGGATTAGCACCCCTCATTAGTGAATACCCTCAACTTTAGTGGCTAGTGTTAAGCATAAAAGTTGATCACTTTAGGTGGGAATACTTGGTGAAAATGATTATGAAAACCATGGAATGAGGATTCATTCTATTGAAATGTTTTGACATGTGTTGAGAAACACAAAAGGATTTGATGATGAAAATGTTGAGGCATGAGCCTTAGCCCTTTATAAAAAATGATGGTTGGGTTCGGATGCGATACCATTCCAATTTTACCATACAACCACAATACCTGAATCTGGTAGGGCTTAACTGGAAGTTTATATGCCTTAGTATGGGTTCCCTGGCGGAAGAGGTTGAGCTGAGGCTACCACGTGATGAATGTCCACCTATGCAGTGCACAGGATGGCAGATGGCCATGGCTGGGAGGCCAAGATCATAGGGGAGGTGCCTATACTAGAGTGTGTAATTGAAAGGTTATGATTGATTATCCGCGTACTAAGTATGATGATTCAGGGTTATCCCTGACGGATGTATCAAAATTTGTGGTGAAAGTGTACCACCACTGCAGAGTCTCAAACTATTCGAATAGCCGCGTCCGTGTTCATGGACAGTTGGAGTGGCCATACTGTTCCATCGTCAGATGTTTTCAAAATTACTTGTGAATTGAACTATGACTTTGACTTGACCATAATAGGGTTGTGGATATGAAAACTAGGTTACCACTTTAGTGATTTAGAACATTAACTTAGTTTTCTTTACTTCTAAACTCAGTATGAGATAAACCTGGCTTTTTGCAAATAAACCTAGAGCTTAAGATTCCTACTAGAACTACCTTACTTGTTAGAGATAGTTTGCAAGTACTTAAATAGTAATCATGGCTTTGTCCCTGGCTATTTCTGTGGCCAGATTATGAGGAGGACTACCAGGATGATGGCAGCGGGAGGGCTACGAAAACTAGGATCATCTCCCATCGTCAGCATTGCCTGTGACTCTGAAGGAGCCCCTACTACATTTATTTTCCGCTGCTTGATTTGTATTAAGACTGGATCATGAGATCCTTTATTTGTAAGACCTTATTCTGGTTTGTAATGGATGATGTACTATGGTATCAATTCTGTTATGTCTCGCAAAAATGGTAATCCTGGGATTGCGAGGTATGGCATAACAGGCATCTGTGATTAAAAATCCGGGTGACAAGTTGGTATCAGAGCCATCCTGACCATAGGAGACCCTAGTTAGAATGGACGTCCGAACAAAAAACTTAGTTTCAAAACAAAAGAAGTGAGTATTTATGAAAACCTATTACCACTCTTATCCTTGATTCTTTCAAAAAAATTCATGTTCCTCAAAAAATTTCTTGCATTCCTACATAAAATTTGACACACTTGATCACCTCACTAACTTACTCACCCTAAATTCTTATAGATGGAAGTATAGTATTGCAAGTTCTACCAGCTAGGCAACGAAGGCCAACTGATCTTTGAGAGGGATCTAGATGCACTGTCAGAGTATCTTGAGTGCCCACATCCGGAATTCTTCGGGGCCCAACTCAACGATCACATAGGAGGAGATTTACAATGGCTGATAGTTGCAGATCTCAGAGGCAAGATGGAAGCCCCCAATTCGGAGAAGATCCAATTCACCTTGCATGAGAATAACTGGCTAGATGGATTAGCCAGGGTTATACATGAAGCTCTTGCCCGTCTGTGTGGGCAGGGAACTCGCTTTCCTCACTACTCAAGGCGTGATTCTATGGGAATGCCCTTGGAGATGCCAGGACACCCAGAGCTGAAGCTCCAGGTAGATAATCTTGACTTCATGTTGTATGATAGGCAGAAGGAGTTGGACAACGCCCGTGCCTACGCCAACCACAACCATGCCATTTCAGTCAAGACAGACCAGACACTCGCCATTCTCGCCAAGGAGCGCCAATCACTTCATCGTTAGCGTGACAAGAAGGATTGCATCATCGATCCTCTTTGCAAGAAGGTTTCCACTCTCGGGAAGACCATCCGTGAACAGGAAATCCATCTTGAAGCGAAGGAGGAGGAAGGTGAAGATATCCAGGGAGATCCTTACTCTTACCTCAGTGATGACAACAACTACCTGGATGATGATTCCATGGAGTTCCACACTGATGATGATGATTCCGACTTCATTAATGATGATTAGATGCACTTGAGCACTACCGTAAGAATGAGTTGTACCAGTCCCACTGTATCATAGTTTCACAGAATGGTTCTTAAAACCATCTGTTTTCTATTTGTGGTGTGGTGTGTGTTTGTATTGTGTGCTTTGAATGAATGAATGAATGAATGAATGAATGAATGAGAGGAAGTTGTTAGTTTGAAAAACCTGAGTCAAAACTCAAAGTTTAAAGCTTTTGAAACAAAACCATGAACCCTAGAGATTTCCCTCTTATCTCATTATCTATCTCAATCTCGAGATGACTCGTGGAAATCTTGGAGGAAGCAGTTCATCTCAGGACCCGATGCTGCAGATTCTGCAAATGCTAGTTTTTGACCGTGAAGCTAGTAGAGCTGAACGCCAAGCCCACTTACCCACTCTTCAACAGATAACTCAGATGGCCCACAATAATCAAGGTCACGGAAACCAGGATCACCATGGATCCAAGCTCAAGAACTTTTAGAATACCAACCCACCTATCTTTAGTAAGTCTGAGGATGCCTTAGATGCTGATGACTGGCTGCAAACCATGGAGAACAACCTGGAGATCACAGGAGTTGAAGCCAATGAAAAAGTACTGTTTGCCACCCATTATGTGGCAGGAGATGCAAGGGCCTGGTGGAATAGCACTCGTACCATGAACGAAGGTCAGACGATGACTTGGGAAGCATTCAAGATCAAGTTCAGCTGGACCCATGTGCCCCAAGGTTTGGTCACCAGGATGAGGGATGAGTTCAGGGAACTAAAACAAGGAAGGATGATGGTAGTTGAGTACCGTGACAAATTTTTGTCACTAGCTAGATATGCCCCTGATGAGATTAACACCGAAGCAAAGAAGAAGGAAAGGTTCCTGAATGGATTACATGATGAGATGCAGACGGTGTTAGTCAACATCCTTTTTGCAGATCTGGAAGAGCTAGTAGACTCTGCCATTCAGATGGAAGGGAAGATAAACCAAGCCAATGACAATCGCAAGCGCAGGATGATGCACCAGCCTAGATCCCACCATACCCAGAACTATCGCCCCAACCCGTCTGCAGGATATGCCCCAAGAAACAACAGACCCCTATGTCCCGTCCAAGCTATCCCAATCGTAGCGGAGGAAACCTGAAGTCTGGAGGAAACCACCACAACAACCCCGGCAACTCCAATAACTTCAACCCTGTACCGCCCAAGTCCAACAACAACAACAATACTGCCCAAGGACTGGAAGCAATGTTGTGCATGTTGTAGGAAAAGACAAGTCCCAGATTACTTGCTTTGAATGCAGAGTCAAGGGTCACTACTCCAATGAGTGCCCGAAGAAGCTTGCAGCAGCCACCAATGTGAATGCATCCGCTCAGCAGCAACGCCGTGTTCAACCTAGAAGGAGATTTGCCTAGGGAATTCGCTCAACCGCAACGACCATCTGTTCCACATGAATGCTGAAGAAGCTCAGGAAGCGCCAGATGTTGTGCTGAGTATGTTTTATGTTAACTCAGTACTTGCAAGAGTGTTGTTTGATTCTGGAGCATCGCACTCATTTGTGACAGAAGAATTTGCTTGCACTAGCAGGATTCAACCAACAAAATTGAAGCATGTTATGATAGTTCAAATACCTGGTCCAACCACCAAAGCTAGAAAAATTTGCAAGGTTGTACCTATCAGAATCCATGGAATATATTTTTATGCTAATCTAATAGTACTTGGAACCAAAGGTTTGGAAGTAGTACTAGGAATGGATTGGATGTCGAAATATCAAGGATTAATCGATCGTGCCAAGAAAGCCATAACCATGACCAGTAGCACTGGAGTATCAGTAGAGCATGTATCTGAGACCTTGCCCCATCAATTCAAATGCAACAAGAGTCTAGCCCAACCAATCCTAGACCAAGTCAGAGTAGTCTGTGAATACGCCGACGTATTCCTAGATGAATTGCTCGGTATGCCCCCAGATCGGGATATCGAGTTCATCATTGAACTAGTTCCTAGAACTAGACCCATAGCTCAGAGACCTTATAGTATCAACCCGTCTAAATTAGTGGAACTGAAGAAGCAACTGGATGCTATGTTGGAGAAAGGTCTGATTCAACCAAGCGCCTTGCCATGGAGATCGCCTGTTTTGTCTGTGGATAAGAAAGATGGAGGTAACCGTTTATGTACGGATTACCGGAAGCTGAATGATGTCACCATCAAGAACAAGTACCCACTGCCAAAGATAGAGGATCTATTTGACTAGTTGACTGGTGCCAGAGTGTTTTCTAAGATTGATCTTAGAACTGGTTATCATCAACTCAAGATTCCTGCAACGGATATTCCAAAGACCGCCTTTACCACCAGATATGGATTGTATGAGTATACGGTCATGTCTTTTGGATTAACTAATCCCCCACTTATTTCATGAATCTCATGAATAAGATTTTTATGAACTTCCTAGATAAGTTTGTCGTTGTTTTTAACGATGATATTCTGATCTATTCCAAGTAAGAAGAAGTCCATTAGCTACACCTGAGGACCATCCTTGAAACCCTTAGAGAGCATCAGTTGTATGCTAAGTTTAGCAAGTGTAAGTTCTGGTTGAAGGAAGTAGGATTCCTAGGACATATTGTGTCTGTAGGAGGAGTCACTGTTGATCCCCCCAAGATCAAAGATGTTGAAGAATGGAAAGCCCCAACCACTCAAACCCAAGTCCGTGCATTTATCGGATTAGCGGGATATTACCGCAAGTTTGTTGAAGGATTTTCGAGCATCGCAAGACCAGTGACCCAGTTGTTGAAGAAAGATAAGAAGTTTGAATGGACGGATAAATGTGAAGCAAGTATCCAAGAGCTCAAGAAGAGATTGATTTCATCCCCAATTCTGATAATGCCGGATATCAAGAAGCCTTTTGATGTGTATTGTGATGCATCCAAGATTGGTCTCGGATGTGTGTTGATGCAGGAAGGCAAAGTTATAGCATATTTGTCCCGACAACTGAAGCAGCATGAGCAAAACTACCCTACACATGACCTTGAACTAGCAACCATAGTTTTAGCCTTGAAGACATGGCGTCATTACCTTATGGGTAATCGCTGTGAGATTTATTCGGATCACAAGAGCCTGAAGTATATTTTCACCCAGAAGGAGCTGAATATGAGGAAAAGGAGATGTATAGAGTTAATCAAAGATTATGACCATGACATTCACTATCACCCCGGCAAAGCCAATGTGGTAGAGGATGCTCTTAGCAGATTGCCGTGTAGATTAAACACCATGATTAAAGACATCCAGCCAAGTTTGCATGAAGAGTTGGAGCAGTTTAGAACGGAGCTAGTTAGCAAAGGATTTTTAGCTAGCATAGAACTTCAACCCACTTTGATCAGTCAGATCAAGGAGGCGCAGAAAGGAAATACAAGTATCGACGGAATCAAGCATCGTATCGGTACAAGGAAGGTACCCGGATTCACTGAAGATGAAGAAGGAGTTTTGTGGTACAAAGGACGTATATGTGTGCCAGTAGATTCCGAGTTGAAACAAGTCATCATGTAGGAAGCTCATGATACTCTTTATTCTATCCACCCTAGAGGAACGAAGATGTATTAGGATTTGAAGGAGCAATTTTGGTGGCACAAGATGAAGAGAGAAATCGGAAGCTACATAGCTAAGTGTGAACATCAGTGACCCGTAGGACTTTTGCAACCATTGTAGATTCTGGAATGGAAATGGGATTCTGTCAAAATGGAGTGTATCACCGGTTTGCCTACATCTAGTAGGGGAAATTACTCTATTTGGGTCATAGTTGATAGACTGTCCAAGGTGGCTCATTTTATACCTGTCAAGACCACCTACCAAAGTTCGAAGCTAGCAGAGTTGTACGTTGCTAGAAATGTCAGTTTGCATGGAACCCCTAAGACCATAGTGTCGAATCGAGGAACCTAGTTTACCTCAAGGTTTCGGCAGAAAGTCCAAGGGGGATTAGGAACCAAGCTGAACTTTAGCACAGCTTACCACCCGTAGACTGATGGACAAACTGAAAAAGTCAACCAAATCTTAGAAGATATATTGAGAGCTTATGTGCTAGAATATGGATCAAAATGGGAAGATTGTCTGCCTTTCGCAGAATTCTCATACAACAACAGTTACCAAGCCAGTTTGCAAATGGCCCCATTTGCATTTTTGTATGGAAGGAAGTACGGTACCCCCTTGAATTGGTCGCAAGTAGGAGAGAGTCAGATTTTCGGACTTGGCATCCTACGAGAAGCCAAAGAGAAGGTTCACAAAGTCTGTGAACACCTCAAGACCGCCCAATCCAGACAGAAGAGTTATGCTGACAAAAGACGTCGAGACCTGACCTTCAATGTCAGAGATTTTGTGTATCTCAAAGTGTCACCTTTGAAGGGAATGGAATGTTTTCAACTGAAGGAATGTTAGCCCCCAAGTATATTGGACCCTTCAAGATTCTAAATCGCCGAGGAGAAGTATCTTATCAACTGGAACTGCCGGAGGAGATGTCAGCCATACATGATGTGTTCCATATCTTGTTACTTCGCAAATGCCTAGAAGTTCTGGAGAAGACCGAAGTGTTCAAGAACATCGATCACCGAGCCATAGATATCAACAAGGATCTGACTTATTGTGAAGTACCCATTCGTATTTTGGAAGAAGCCTTCAGAACCACCAGGACCCAGAGTATCAAGTTTCTCAAGATCAAGTGGAGCAACCATACCGAAGAAGAAGCTACTTGGGAGCGAGAGGATTACATTAGGACTGACTTTCCAAATCTCTTTAGTTCCTAGTTTTTCTTAAATCTCAGGACGAGATTTTGTTTAAGGAGGGAAGGTTTATAACACCCCAAAAATACTAATAAAGATTATCAAGTTCTAATCACCCAAGTTTAGGGTTAACAAAAACTTTTATTACTAAATTGAATATGAATGCATGTGTAATTTGCATTAGTGTATGATTGAGTGAAATTGCCATGTTTGATTGCTACAAATGATAATAAATGGTTTAAAGATGAATACTACATCATCTAGGCCAATTACAAACAAAATCCAAATAAAAAGAAATCAAATATGAATCAAATGATCAAATGGTCATTTTGACCAAAGTTAACCACTAGGCCACTTTGTGAGTTCCTAGTAAAGAATTTCTAACAGAAACATTTCCACTTCTTTTCACCCCTTGCTAGACCAAGTAAAAGTGAACCCAAGCCCACTTTACAAACTCACAGAAACTATTTTCAAATCTATTTAAAGGATAGTTCACAACTGAATCAAGTTCATATGGTAAGATCACCATTTTGCGAAAACCACTGAAATCAATTCACCTTGACAAACCCAAGCAACCAGAGACTACCAAGCATAAGTTTAGATCACTCACCAAATTTCATTCAAAATTTCACACTTAAGTTCATGCGGCCATTTGGTCAAACACATTGCAGACAATAATTAAACTCTGCCTAACTCCACTGTTTGGAGTAGTGATCACTCGACCATTTGCCCCCATTTCACTCCCCTGTCTCCCACAACACCTAGCAATGCAGTGGATAGCCTCTCCCCTTTGCTGTTGCGCAAGTGTAGTGCCGCCCAAAGCTGGACACGCCGGCCGACCATGGGCACCTCACCACACACCGCGGCGCCCTCGTCCATGATGTCCCGCAGGCAAGCCACCGTCCACCACCACCCCCTGTCCAACCCTTAACCACAGCCAGGCCATGGACCACCAAAAAATCATCGCGCCCATTTTCTCTGCGCCATGCCAAGAGCGCGCCAGAGCGCTGCAATCGACCAGCTCGCATGTGCCGCACCTCGCCCTCTCCGCGCGTGCACACCCTTTCCATGACACCAGCTATCTCCCAGACATCCCCGTTCACTGCCGCGCGACCCGTAGCCCCCGTGCGCCTTCTCGAACACCCCTAGTTCTGTGCATAGCACCGCCCGCGCCAGACCATTCTAGACCGCCCCGTGCCACACCTCTAAGCATGTGACGACCGCCCTGAAGCATCGCGTCGCCCCCTACCCTCAGCCATGCCGATAGCTCGGTGTACCGCCGTCACCGGAGGAGCCAGCCCATGCTGCAATGCCCCTCTCACCGGTGTATAAATAGAGGCCACCCCGCCTCAATTCACCACACCGTCCCACTCCCCACTTCTCACAGAACCTCCCACACCTCTCCTCTGAGCAAGGCGAGCACCACATCGCCGGACTTTTGCCGGAGCCCGCCGCTGCAGAAGAAGAAGGGAGCCGTCCATTGGAGCCACCCCAGGAGCCGCTGCGACCACCGTTCGAACCGCTGTCGTCTACAACGTCGTTCCCCCCATCGCCGACCATAGTTGGAGCCCTGGTGAGGAGATTATCACTTTGCGGCCCGAAAGTTGGGGTGTACAGGCAACGCGGTACCCAAGTTCCCTGAAATCAGCCGGGTGACTACAGTTGGTGTGCCAAATACTTAGAGGGTCCTTTTCAGCACGAATTCAACTTTACGTTTCAATACAAAAAATCAGGCTAACAGGTGTCAAGTTGGGCCCCCCTGTCAATTCGTCGTTATGTCCCTCCCGTCGCTTAGGCGGGGTGGCTGTCACGTAGGCTTGCAGCGTTGGCACAGTGGATATGACAACGCTCCCTACCCAGTGTATTGACGTGACAAAACAGGGCCCATGTATCGGTGTTATAATTATTTTTTGTTTACTCAGAAGCTGGAACGGCCACCGCCACGCGTCTCTCCTTGGACTTCCGTCCCAATCGTTAACCCCTACCATAAAAGCGCATTGACGGTTCCACCGTTCCCCTGCCTTGCAGAAACCACTCTTCTTCTTCCTGTCATCTACTATCTTCTTCCCTTCTTCTCCTTGCCGCCATGGAAGATCTACGCACTCTAGAGACAAGCTTCACCACCCATGACAACAAGAAGATAGACGTTGTCTACACCAACGAGGAGGAGATAGTGGTGCGTGTCCTGAGGATGTACGAGGGTTGGCTTGGGATAGACAAGGACAAGTTTGTGGGATTGGACCTCGAGTACACCCCGGAGCACCCATATGAAGGGAGTGAAGTCGCCATCGTTCAACTTGCCATGCGGAAACACGTTCTCGTCTACCACCTCTCCCGGTTTGTAGATCTGCTCTCTGTAGCTAACCGCTTTTAGGGTTTTCTCCTCTTGTTATTTATCCACTTGCTCATCTTGCAACTACTGGATTTTACTTAGGACCAAATAAATTATGGTTTGCCTATGTCTCAATCGACTGAGATTTTCTTTAATCTCAATCAACTAAGAAAAGTCCAACCATAGTTAAAAGAAATGTGCAACTCGTTCAGTCGACTGAGAAATAGCAAAACCGAATAAATTATGACAATACAATGTTGAGAGTCTTGATCTTGCATTTACTAAACTTTTCAAAATTATATTAAGATGATGATCTTGCATTGACAAAATATTTGTAGTTACAAATTTTGTTGATGACAAACTACATACTTTCAGGACTGACAGGAAATGTCCGGCGCTGCGCCAGTTCCTTGAAAAAATGGAATTGTTTTCTGCACTATCGACACAGCAACTGATTTTTCGAAATTGTATCAAGAGGAAATTACAATTCCTGCGCACAACTGGATCGATATTCAGCGTCTTGTCAAGATCCTAGGGGGCAGGAAGAAGGATGGAATGTCATCACTCGCAACTAGAATCCTCGATGAGTCGTACGACAAAATGAAGGAAGATTTCCCTACGGATAGGCACGATTTCTGGGACGAGTGGCCCTTGTCTGATATAAACCTGAAGTATGCAGCCATAGATGCTTACGTGACCTACCAGCTATACAAGAAGATCCATTTTTTTTAATGTTACCTCGTGTTTTGCCCTATTTGCAAGAGGGAAGACGAGCTTAGGGGAGCCCTTGGTAAAAAATGCGGAATAGCTGAGTTTGAAGCTGAATATGCAAAGAAATTGGCTGCATCTGAAGTAGCTGACAGAGAGGCTGCAGAAGCAGCTGAAAGAGAACTTGCAGCTGAAGAAGCAGCTGACAAAGAGGCTGCAGCTGAAGCGGCAAACAGAGAGGCGACATCTTCTAGCGGCAACAATCAGGCCTGTGATGCACCGCTAATTGTGCCGCAGGACGCTGAAGATAGGAAAGCCAAGTCAGATGCCATTTGGGACAAAGCAGTTCGTCGGACGTGGAGTACCTGGAATGATGGCAAGCGCGTCAAGTGGTCTGATGAGGAGTGAATTAAATTTTACTTGTCAGTGTTATGTTTCTGTTTTGTGGAACTCAGTTAGCTTGCCAAGATGTCTAGCACCTCAAGTGATACTAGTAAAATAAATTTAACCCTCGTTGTGTTATGTTTATGTATGTGTCTTGTAGCTTGTCAAGATGGTAGCTTCTTAACTGGCAGTTTGAAAGAGTGCCCTTTTCCTCTCTCGCTAAACATGTATGTTTCATTTTGCCCAAATTGGTAGCAAATCTAGAGAAGATTCTCGCTTCGATATTTCATTCCCTTTTGGACCTCTTTTTGCCTCCGATCAGGTAGAAAATCTAGAGCAGCAAATCACACCAGGAAGAATACATTCATTTAGAAAACAAAACAAATGTAGATATAGCTGTGCGCAGCTAAATAGGATATAGCGATAGAAAGTAGGTTGCTTAACGAGGTTCGATGCATTCAGCCAAAAATAGGATATAGCCAGAAGACGGGGGCCTCCTCGCTGGCGGCCACGAAGGCGACGATGGCCACCTTATCTTCCTCGGCCATCGCCGGCGCAGGCGGGGTATTCTCGGGAGTTTGCGGATGCTGGTGGGGCAGTGGAGAGGGTTGCATGGGGTCAGTGAGCTCAACAGTTAAGGTGGAGAGAAGCAAGGCACGTTTTGTTGCACCACCGTGCAACACGCCGCGCAGTCTACTGCACCGTGCACCGCGACATGCGCACGGTATGTCACGTTTTTCCTCGGGCCATGCATGGCAGTTCTGTATTGAGCCGCATGCAAAGGGCGCACACACAATTTCTATGTACAAAGTTTGACACGGCCCTAAAATTGGCGATAGTTAAAAGTAGAAATGTAGAGGGGGGTAGCTGGCTGTACGGCGAGATTTGTGGGGTTGTGCTAGATTCCCTAGAGGGATGTGTTGATGACTACGAGTGACTCGATGAACCGGAGACGTTAGATCTCGTCAAGCTCAGCTGTTCGGCCTCCGGCTAGCGCGTGCAAGCTTCTTACGGTGGGCCCCAGTTGGAAGTGAGATAGAAAGCAGCTGCGTAAAAAATGGGTTGTGTCTTATTAAAATCAAGTGGCAATAAATTGCAGCTGTCCATCGACGACCGTGCACTTGATGGCACATGTGTTGTGGCGTAGTAGTAGCAGTAGTAGGCTTTCCAGACTTGATTAAACGTGACATGACCGCTCGACGACTTTTTCCATAGACGGCATCGTGTTCCTTCTTGTAGAGGGAGACATCAAGATGGTAACTCGTTAACTGGCAGTTTGAAAGAGTACCCTTTCCCTCTCTCGCTAAACAGATATGTTCATATTTCCCAAATTGGTAGCAAATCTAGAGAAGATTCTATCTTCGCTAATTCGTTTCCTTTTGGACCTCTTTTTGCCTCCGATCAGGTAGCAAATCTAAAGCAGCAAATCACACCAATCAGAATACATTCTTTCAGAAAACAAAAAAAATGTAGATATAGCTGTGCGCAGCTAAATAGGATATAGCGATAGAAAGTAGGTTGCTTAACGAGGTTCGATGCATTCAGCCAGAAATAGGATATAGCTAGAAAGAAGCTGCTTAGCAGCAGGGCAGCCGCCACAGCTACTGGCACATCCTGCAAGGGCCTGTGCCTCCGCCATCTCCCTCTGGTGCTTTTGCCACTTCTTGCTGCCCAGTTTCTTGGACTTGGGGGCCTTGGGCCTGATTGGAGGCATGCGAACCTCTTTGATGGCAACCCGCTGGAGGTTTTGAAGGTGAATGTAGAGAGCACGATGTTCAGCGATGTAGGTGTTGATGTTCGCGGGCTTGGGCTTGCCGCTTTTGTGGATGCCGGAGCCCGTGGCCTCTGCATGCTTCAGCAAGGTGTTCAAGACGGTGCCGCTGGTGGCGCGACTCGTCAAGCAGTAGACGCCCCCCTTGCGGAAGGGGCAGTTGTAGGGGTCCCTGAGGAAGCCGTCGTACTTGCCGGCCCATAGCCTCCTCAGCACCTGACAAGACTTGGTGTGAATGGACTCGTCATCGCTACAGACGCCGCTGCCGGAAACCTATTGGAAGAAAGGGAAAATGGGGGAGTAGATGGTGTAAGAAGATGGAGCAATCGAAATGCGAACAAGCGAATACTAATAAACCAAGATCTAGCATCCAACGATGGGAACGGTGTTGGATAATTAGGCACAATTTCCATGAATAATTCCAGAATATTAAACATGACAATACCAACTAAATTTTAAATAGATTAGCCCATTATTTCTAACAAATGGTAGAAGAACCAGGGGAGGGGAGTAAACCCAAGTTACCTCTGACCATAGGTCGTCGATGCCGGTGTCGTAGGGGTTCAGTGGAGCGATGTACTCATTTGGATCGTAAGTGCCCAAGAAGTGTGTGATCTGCTTGTGACTGGCGGGGGCCTCCTCGCCGGCAGGGGGCTCCTCTTCGGTGGCTCCGTCGGTAGCTGGGACGGGGGCCTAGACGGGAAGGGCAGCTGCCATCGATACCTCCACTGGGGCCTAGAGAGGGACAGCGGCTGCTTTCAACGCGTAGAGGGGGACCGGCGAGGAGACGGGGGCCTCCTCGCCGGCGGCTACGGAGGCGACGATGGCCACCTTATCCTCCTCGGCCATCGCCGGCGCAGACGGGGTATTCTCGGGAGTTTGCGGATGTTGGTGGGATAGTGGAGAGGGTTGCGTGAGGACAGTGAGCGAGAGTGGGAGTGAGTGTGCGGAGAGGGGCTCTATAGCTAAGGTGGATAGAAGCAAGGCATGTTTCGTTGCACCACCATGCAACGCGCCGCGCAGTCGACTGCACCATGCACCGTGACACGTGCACGGTACGTCACGTTTTTTCCCGGGCCATGCATGGCCGTTCTGTATTGAGCCGCATGCAAAGGGGGCACACACAATTTCTATGTACGAAGTTTGACACGGCCCTAAAATTGGCGATAGTTAAAAGTGGAAATGAAGAGGGGAAGGTAGGTTGCTGTACGGCGAGATTTGTGGGGTTGTGATAGATTCGGTAAAGGGATGTGTTGATGGTTGCGAGTGACTCGATGAACCGGAGACGTTAAGTCTCGTCGAGCTCAGCTGTTCGTCCTCCGGCTAGCACGTCCAAGCTTCTTACGGTGGGCCCCAGTTGGAAGTGAGATTGAGAGCCGCTGCGTAAAAATGGGATGTGTCTTATTAAAATCAAGAGGCAATAAACTGCAGTTGTCCATCGACGACCATGCACTCGATGACGCATGTGTTGTGGCGTAGTAGTAGCAGTAGTAGGCTTTTCAGACTAGATTAAACGTGACATGACCGCTCGACGACTTTTTCCATGGATGGCATCCTGTTCCTTCTTGTAGAAGGAGACGTCAAGATGGGGCCTCATCAAGATGGTAGCTCGTTAACTAGCAGTTTGAAAGAGTACCCTTTTCCTCTCTTGCTAAATAGATATGTTTCATTTTTCCCAAATTGGTAGCAAATCTAGAGAAGATTCTCTCTTCAATAATTCGTTCCCTTTTGGACCTCTTTTTGCCTCTGATCAGGTAGCAAATCTAAAGCAGCAAATCACACCAGGCAGAATACATTCATTCAGAAAACAAAACAAATGTAGATATAACTGTGCGTAGCTAAATAGGATATAGCGATAGAAAGTAGTAGGTTTCTTAATGGGGTTCGATGCATTCAGCCAGAAATAGGATGCAAGCAAAATATAGAAAATCAAAAGAAGCTGCTTAGCAGCAGCAGCCGTGGCAGATGCAGATACATTCAAGGAGACATCCAACCCGTTCATTCGCCAGCGCCTCCATCTCCCTCTGGCACCTCCGCCACTTCTTGCTGCCCAGTTTCTTGGACTTGGGGCCTTGGGCCTGATTGGAGGCATGCGACCCTCTTTGATGGCCACCCGCTGGAGGTTTCGGAGGTGAATGCCGAGAGCACGGTGTTCAGCGATGTAGGCATTGATGTTCGCGGGCTCGGGCTTGCCGCTTTTGTGGATGCCGGAGCCCGCGGCCTCTGCATGCTTCAGTAAGGTGTTCAAGACGGTGTCGTCGGTGGCACGACTCTTCAAGCAGTAGACGCCCCCCTTGCAGAAGGGGCAGCTGTAGTAGGGGCCCGTGAGGAAGACGTCGTACTTGCCGGCCCGCAGCCTCCTCAGCACCTGACGAGCCTTGGTGTGAATGTACTCGTCATCGCTGTAGATGTCGCTGCCGGAAACCTATTGGAAGAAAGGTAAAATGGGGGAGTAGATGGTGTAAGAAGATGGAGCAATCGAAATGCGAACAAGCGAATCCTAATAAACCAAGATCTAGCATCCAACGATGGGAACGATGTTGGATAATTAGGCACAATTTCCATGATTAATTCTAGAATATTAAACATGACAATACCAGCTAAATTTTAAATAGATTAGCCCATTATTTCTAACAAACGGTAGAAGAACTAGGGGAGGTGAGCAAACCCAAGTTACCTCCGACCATAGGTCGTCAATGCCGGTGTCGTAGGGGTTCAGTGGAGCGATGTACTTATCTGGATTGTAGGTGCCCAAGAAGTGTGTGATCTGCTTGTGACCGGCGGGGGGCTCCTCTTCGGCGGCTCCGTTGATAGCTGGGATGGGGGCCTGTACGGGAACAGCGGCTACCATCGATGCCTCCACTAGGGCCTGGACAGGGACAACGGCTGCTTTCAACGCGTAGAGGGGGACCGGCGAGGAGAAGGAGGCCTCCTCGCCGGCGTCCACGGAGGCAACGATGGCCACCTTATCCTCCTCGGCCATCGCCGGCGCGGACGGGGTATTCTCGGGAGTTTGCGGATGCTGGTGGGACAGTGGAGAGGGTTGCATGAGGACAGTGAGCGAGAGTTGGAGTGGGTGTGCGGAGAGGGGCTCTATAGCTAAGGTGGATAGAAGCAAGGCACGTTTCGTTGCACCACGTGCAACGCACCGCGCAGTCGTCTGCACCGTGCACTGCGACACGCGCACGGTACGTCACGTTTTTTCCTAGGCCATGCATGGCAGTTCTGTATTGAGCCGCATGCAAAGGGTGCACACACAATTTCTATGTACGAAGTTTGACACGGCCCTAAAATTGGCGATTGAGAGCCGCTTTGTAAAAAATGGGATATGTCTTATTAAAATCAAGTGGCAATAAATTGCAGCTGTCCATCGACGACCGTGCACTCGATGACGCATGCGTTGTGGCGTAGTAGTAGCAGTAGTAGGATTTTCAGACTTGATTAAACATGACATGACCGCTCGACGACTTTTTCCATGGACGGCATCGTGTTCCTTCTTATAGAAGTCTCACTGGGAGATGTCCGTGTTGTCTCACGCTGTACTATGAAGGGCACGACGTGTGCAACGATCATCGTTGGATCGCACAGAATCAATGGTTGGTGCACACGATCCGCGTGAAAACTGTGATAACCAATCAGGGAGTAGCAGACAGGGTGAGCACAGATTTGTGCTTCTATGAAAGATAGAGAGGTGGGGGCAAAATTGAGTAGTACCACATAAAACCAAGGGCGATACCGAGTAGTATAAAAATGGAAAGTGAGTGTCTTACATAATGAAATACATCGTGGCATACATCAAATTATGCAAAGATAGATCCCCAAGAGTTCATTGGATGTGTGTTCTTCTCATAAACCACGTAAGGATCCACTAGAGTCATTGGATGTGTGTTCTTCTCACAAACCACATATCACCAGTGTCATTGCATGTGTGTTCTTCCCACAGACCACACATGGATCCACCGGTGTCATTGCATGTATGTTCTTCTCACAAACCACACATGGCTCCACCAGTGTCATCGCATATCTACTCTTTTCATGAACCACGGCTAGAGTCATTGCATGTGTGTTCTTCTCACAGACCACATATCACCTATGTCATTGCATGTGTGTTATTCCCACAGACCACACATGGATCCACCAGTGTCATTGCATGTGTGTTCTTCCCACAGACCACACATGGATCCACCCAGTGTCATTGCATGTGTGTTCTTCCCACAGACCACACATGGATCCACCAATGTCATTGCATGTGTGTTCTTCTCACACACCACACATGGAACCACCAGTGTCATTGCATGTGTGTTCTTCTCACAAACCATATCATGAACCACACCCAGTGTCATTGCATGTGTGTTCTTCCCATGAACCACACATGGATCCACCAGTGTCATTGCATGTGTGTTCTTCCCACAGACTACACATGGATCCACCAGTGTCATTGCATGTGTGTTCTTCCAATGAACCACACATGGATCCACCAGTGTCATTGCATGTCTGCTCTTTTCATGAACCACAGCTAGATTCATTGGATGTGTGTTCTTCTCACAGACCACATATCACCAGTGTCATTGCATGTGTGTTCTTCCCAAAGACCACACATGGATCCACCAGTGTCATTGCATGTGTGTTCTTCTCACAAACCATATCATGAACCACACCCAGTGTCATTGCATGTGTGTTCTTCTCACAGACCACATATGGATCCACCAGTGTCATTGCATGTGTGTTCTTCTCACAAACCATATCATGAACCACACCCAGTGTCATTGCATGTGTGTTCTTCCCATGAACCACACATGGATCCACCAGTGTCATTGCATGTCTGCTCTTTTCATGAACCACAGCTAGAGTCATTGCATGTGTGTTCTTCTCACAAACCACATATCACCGGTGTCTATGCATGTGTGTTCTTCCCATGAACCACACATGGATCCACCAGTGTTATTGCATGTGTGTTCTTCCCACAGACCACACATGGATCCACCGGTGTGATTGCATGTCTGCTCTTCTAATTAACCACACATGGATCCACCAGTGTCATTGTATGTCTGCTCTTCCCATGAACCACAGCTAGAGTCATCGCATGCGTGCTCTTTTCACAAACCACAGCTAGAGTCATTGCATGTGTGTTGTTCTTACAGACCATATCATGAACCACACCCAGTGTCATTGCATGTGTGTTCTTCTCACAAACCACACATGGATCCACCGGTGTCATTGCATGTCTGCTCTTCTCATTAACCACAGCTAGAGTCGTTGCATGTCTGTTCTTTTCACAAACCACATATCACCAGAGTCATTGCTTGTGTGTTCTTCCCATGAACCACACATGGATCCACCAGTGTCATTGCATGTGTGTTCTTCTCACAAACCACACATGGATCCACCCAGTGTCATCGGATGTGTGTTCTTCCCATGAACCACACATGGATCCACCAGTGTCATTGCATGTCTGCTCTTTTCATGAACCACAGCTAGAGTCATTGGATGTGTGTTCTTCTCACAGACCACATATCACCAGTGTCATTTCATGTGTGTTCTTCCCAAAGACCACACATGGATCCACCAGTGGCATTGCATGTGTGTTCTTCTCACAAACCATATCATGAACCACACCTAGTGTCATTGCATGTGTGTTCTTCTCACAGACCACACATGGATCCAGCACTGTCATTGCATGTGTATTCTTCTGACAAACCATATCATGAACCACACCCAGTGTCATTGCATGTGTGTTCTTCCCATGAACCACACATGGATCCACCAGTGTCATTGCATGTGTGTTCTTCCCACAGACCACACATGGATCCACCAGTGTCATTGCAAGTGTGTTCTTCCCATGAACCACACATGGATCCACCAGTGTCATTGCATGTCTGCTCTTTTCATGAACAACAGCTAGAGTCATTGGATGTGTTTTCTTCTCACAGACCACATATCACAAGTGTCATTGCATGTGTGTTCTTCCCAAAGACCACACATGGATCCACCAGTGTCATTGCATGTGTGTTCTTCTCAAAAAACATATCAAGAACCACACCCAGTGTCATTGCATGTGTGTTCTTCTCACAGACCAAACATGGATCCACCAGTGTCATTGCATGTGTGTTCTTCTCACAAACCATATCATGAACCACACCCAGTGTCATTGCTAGTGTGTTCTTCCCATGAACCACACATGGATCCACCGGTGTCGTTGCATGTGTGTTCTTCCCGTGAACCACACATGGATCCACCAGTGTCATTGTATGTCTGCTCTTCCCATGAACCACAGCTAGAGTCATTGCGTGCGTGCTCTTTTCACAAACCACAGCTAGAGTCATTGCATGTGTGTTCTTCTTACAAACCATATCATGAACCACACCCAGTGTCATTACATGTGTGTTCTTCTCACAAACCACACATGGATCCACTGGTGTCATTGCATGTCTACTCTTGTCATTAACCACCGCTAGAGTCATTGCATGTTTGTTCTTTTCACAAACCACATATCAACAGAGTAATTGAATGTGTGTTCTTCCCATGAACCACACATGGATCCACCAGTGTCATTGCATGTGTGTTCTTCTCAGGAACCACACATGGATCCACCCAGTGTCATCGCATGTGTGTTCTTCCCATGAACCACACATGGATCCACGAGTGTCATTGCATGTCTGATCTTTTCATGAACCACAGCTAGAGTCATTAGATGTGTGTTCTTCTCACACACCACATATCACTAGTGTCATTGCATGTGTGTTCTTCCCAAAGACCACACATGGATCCACCAGTGTCATTGCATGTGTGTTCTTCTCACAAACCATATCATGAACCATTCCCAGTGTCATTGCATGTGTGTTCTTCTCACAGACCACACATGGATCCACCAGTATCATTGCATGTGTGTTCTTCTCACAAACCATATCATGAACCACACCCAGTGTCATTGCATGTGTGTTCTTCCCACGAACCACACATGGATCCACTAGTGTCATTGCATGTGTGTTCTTCCCACAGACCACACATGGATCCACCAGTGTCATTGCATGTGCGGTCTTCCCATGAACCACACATGGATCCACTAGTGTCATTGCATGTCTGCTCTTTTCATGAACCACATCTAGAGTCATTGGATGTGTGTTCTTCTTACATACCACATATCACCAGTGTCATTGCATGTGTGTTCTTCCCAAAGACCACACATGGATCCACCAGTGTCATTGCATGTGTGTTCTTCTCACAGACCACACATGGATCCACCAGTGTCATTGCATGTGTGTTCTTCTCACAAACCATATCATGAACCACACCCAGTGTCATTGCATGTGTGTTATTCCCATGAACGATACATGGATCCACCTGTGTCATTGCATGTGTGTTCTTCCCATGAACCACACATGGATCCACCTGTGTCATTCCATGTGTGTTCTTCCCATGAACCACACATGGATCCACCAGTGTCATTGCATGTCTGCTCTTTTCATGAACCACAGCTAGAGTCATTGGATGTGTGTTCTTCTCACAGACCACATATCACCAGTGTCATTGCATGTGTGTTCTTCCCAAAGACCAAACATGGATCCACCAGTGTCATTGCATGTGTGTTCTTCTCACAAACCATATCATGAACCACACCCAGTGTCATTGCATGTGTGTTCTTCTCACAGACCACACATGGATCCACCAGTGTCATTGCATGTGTGTTCTTCTCACAAACCATATCATGAACCACACCCAGTGTCATTGCATGTGTGTTCTTCCCATGAACCACACATGGATCCACCAGTGTCATTGCATGTGTGTTCTTCCCACAGACTACACATGGATCCACCAGTGTCATTTCAAGTGTGTTCTTCCCATGAACCACACATGGATCCACCAGTGTCATTGCATGTCTGCTCTTTTCATGAACAACAGCTAGAGTCATTGGATGTGTTTTCTTCTCACAGACCACATATCACTAGTGTCATTGCATGTGTGTTCTTCCCAAAGACCACACATGGATCCACCAGTGTCATTGCATGTGTGTTCTTCTCAAAAAAAATATCAAGAACCACACCCAGTGTCATTGCATGTGTGTTCTTCTCACAGACCAAACATGGATCCACCAGTGTCATTGCATGTGTGTTCTTCTCACAAACCATATCATGAACCACACCCAGTGTCATTGCATGTGTGTTCTTCCCATGAACCACACATGGATCCACCGGTGTCGTTGCATGTGTGTTCTTCCCGTGAACCACACATGGATCCACCAGTGTCATTGTATGTCTGCTCTTCCCATGAACCACAGCTAGAGTCATCGCGTGCGTGCTCTTTTCACAAACCACAGCTAGAGTCATTGCATGTGTGTTCTTCTTACAAACCATATCATGAACCACACCCAGTGTCATTACATGTGTGTTCTTCTCACAAACCACACATGGATCCACCGGTGTCATTGCATGTCTACTCTTGTCATTAACCACCGCTAGAGTCATTGCATGTTTGTTCTTTTCGCAAACCACATATCAACAGAGTAATTGAATGTGTGTTCTTCCCATGAACCACACATGGATCCACTAGTGTCATTGCATGTGTGTTCTTCTCAGGAACCACACATGGATCCACCCAGTGTCATCGCATGTGTGTTCTTCCCACGAACCACACATGGATCCACGAGTGGCATTGCATGTCTGCTCTTTTCATGAACCACAGCTAGAGTCATTAGATGTGTGTTCTTCTCACAGACCACATATCACTAGTGTCATTGCATGTGTGTTCTTCCCAAAGACCACACATGGATCCACCAGTGTCATTGCATGTGTGTTCTTCTCACAAACCATATCATGAACCACACCCAGCGTCATTGCATGTGTGTTCTTCTCACAGACCACGCATGGATCCACTAGTGTCATTGCATGTGTGTTCTTCTCACAAACCATATCATGAACCACATCCAGTGTCATTGCATGTGTGTTCTTCCCATGAACCACACATGGATCCACCGGTGTCGTTGCATGTGTGTTCTTCCCGTGAACCACACATGGATCCACCAGTGTCATTGTATGTCTGCTCTTCCCATGAACCACAGCTAGAGTCATCGCGTGCGTGCTCTTTTCACAAACCACAGCTAGAGTCATTGCATGTGTGTTCTTCTTACAAACCATATCATGAACCACACCCAGTGTCATTACATGTGTGTTCTTCTCACAAACCACACATGGATCCACCGGTGTCATTGCATGTCTACTCTTGTCATTAACCACCGCTAGAGTCATTGCATGTTTGTTCTTTTCACAAACCACATATCAACAAAGTAATTGAATGTGTGTTCTTCCCATGAACCACACATGGATCCACCAGTGTCATTGCATGTGTGTTCTTCTCAGGAACCACACATGGATCCACCCAGTGTCATCGCATGTGTGTTCTTCCCATGAACCACACATGGATCCACGAGTGGCATTGCATGTCTGCTCTTTTCATGAACCACAGCTAGAGTCATTAGATGTGTGTTCTTCTCACAGACCACATATCACTAGTGTCATTGCATGTGTGTTCTTCCCAAAGACCACACATGGATCCACCAGTGTCATTGCATGTGTGTTCTTCTCACAAACCATATCATGAACCACACCCAGTGTCATTGCATGTGTGTTCTTCTCACAGACCACACATGGATCCACCAGTATCATTGCATGTGTGTTCTTCTCACAAACCATATCATGAACCACACCCAGTGTCATTGCATGTGTGTTCTTCCCACGAACCACACATGGATCCACTAGTGTCATTGGATGTGTGTTCTTCCCACAGACCACACATGGATCCACCAGTGTCATTGCATGTGCGGTCTTCCCATGAACCACACATGGATCCACTAGTGTCATTGCATGTCTGCTCTTTTCATGAACCACATCTAGAGTCATTGGATGTGTGTTCTTCTTACATACCACATATCACCAGTGTCATTGCATGTGTGTTCTTCCCAAAGACCACACATGGATCCACCTGTGTCATTGCATGTGTGTTCTTCTCACAGACCACACATGGATCCACCAGTGTCATTGCATGTGTGTTCTTCTCACAAACCATATCATGAACCACACCCAGTGTCATTGCATGTGTGTTATTCCCATGAACCATACATGGATCCACCTGTGTCATTGCATGTGTGTTCTTTCCATGAACCACACATGGATCCACCTGTGTCATTCCATGTGTGTTCTTCCCATGAACCACACATGGATCCACCAGTGTCATTGCATGTCTGCTCTTTTCATGAACCACAGCTAGAGTCATTGGATGTGTGTTCTTCTCACAGACCACATATCACCAGTGTCATTGCATGTGTGTTCTTCCCAAATACCAAACATGGATCCACCAGTGTCATTGCATGTGTGTTCTTCTCACAAACCATATCATGAACCACACCCAGTGTCATTGCATGTGTGTTCTTCTCACAGACCACACATGGATCCACCAGTGTCATTGCATGTGTGTTGTTCTCACAAACCATATCATGAACCACACCCAGTGTCATTGCATGTGTGTTCTTCCCATGAACCACACATGGATCCACTAGTGTCATTGCATGTGTGTTCTTCCCACAGACTACACATGGATCCACCAGTGTCATTGCAAGTGTGTTCTTCCCATGAACCACACATGGATCCACCAGTGTCATTGCATGTCTGCTCTTTTCATGAACAACAGCTAGAGTCATTGCATGTGTTTTCTTCTCACAGACCACATATCACAAGTGTCATTGCATGTGTGTTCTTCCCAAAGACCACACATGGATCCACCAGTGTCATTGCATGTGTGTTCTTCTCAAAAAACATATCAAGAACCACACCCAGTGTCATTGCATGTGTGTTCTTCTCACAGACCAAACATGGATCCACCAGTGTCATTGCATGTGTGTTCTTCTCACAAACCATATCATGAACCACACCCAGTGTCATTGCATGTGTGTTCTTCCCATGAACCACACATGGATCCACCGGTGTCGTTGCATGTGTGTTCTTCCCGTGAACCACACATGGATCCACCAGTGTCATTGTATGTCTGCTCTTCCCATGAACCACAGCTAGAGTCATCGCGTGCGTGCTCTTTTCACAAACCACAGCTAGAGTCATTGCATGTGTGTTCTTCTTACAAACCATATCATGAACCACACCCAGTGTCATTACATGTGTGTTCTTCTCACAAACCACACATGGATCCACCGGTGTCATTGCATGTCTACTCTTGTCATTAACCACCGCTAGAGTCATTGCATGTTTGTTCTTTTCGCAAACCACATATCAACAGAGTAATTGAATGTGTGTTCTTCCCATGAACCACACATGGATCCACCAGTGTCATTGCATGTGTGTTCTTCTCAGGAACCACACATGGATCCACCCAGTGTCATCGCATGTGTGTTCTTCCCACGAACCACACATGGATCCACGAGTGGCATTGCATGTCTGCTCTTTTCATGAACCACAGCTAGAGTCATTAGATGTGTGTTCTTCTCACAGACCACATATCACTAGTGTCATTGCATGTGTGTTCTTCCCAAAGACCACACATGGATCCACCAGTGTCATTGCATGTGTGTTCTTCTCACAAACCATATCATGAACCACACCCAGCGTCATTGCATGTGTGTTCTTCTCACAGACCACGCATGGATCCACCAGTATCATTGCATGTGTGTTCTTCTCACAAACCATATCATGAACCACACCCAGTGTCATTGCATGTGTGTTCTTCCCACGAACCACACATGGATCCACCAGTGTCATTGCATGTGTGTTCTTCCCACAGACCACACATGGATCCACCAGTGTCATTGCATGTGCGGTCTTCCCATGAACCACACATGGATCCACTAGTGTCATTGCATGTCTGCTCTTTTCATGAACCACATCTAGAGTCATTGGATGTGTGTTCTTCTCACATACCACATATCACCAGTGTCATTGCATGTGTGTTCTTCCCAAAGACCACACATGGATCCACTAGTGTCATTGCATGTGTGTTCTTCTCACAGACCACACATGGATCCACCAGTGTCATTGCATGTGTGTTCTTCTCACAAACCACATCATGAACCACACCCAGTGTCATTGCATGTGTGTTATTCCCATGAACCACACATGGATCCACCTGTGTCATTGCATGTGTGTTCTTCCCATGAACCACACATGGATCCACCTGTGTCATTCCATGTGTGTTCTTCCCATGAACCACACATGGATCCACCAGTGTCATTGCATGTCTGCTCTTTTCATGAACCACAGCTAGAGTCATTGGATGTGTGTTCTTCTCACAGACCACATATCACCAGTGTCATTGCATGTGTGTTCTTCCCAAAGACCACACATGGATCCACCAGTGTCATTGCATGTGTGTTCTTCTCACAAACCATATCATGAACCACACCCAGTGTCATTGCATGTGTGTTCTTCTCACAGACCACACATGGATCCACCAGTCTCATTGCATGTGTGTTCTTCTCACAAACCATATCATGAACCACAGCTAGTGTCATTGCATGTGTGTTCTTCCCATGAACCACACATGGATCCACCAGTGTCATTGTATGTCTGCTCTTCCCATGAACCACAGCTAGAGTCATCGCGTGCGTGCTCTTTTCACAAACCACAGCTAGAGTCATTGCATGTGTGTTCTTCTTACAAACCACATCATGAATGACACCCAGTGTCATTGCATGTGTGTTCTTCTAACAAACCACACATGGATACACCGATGTCATTGCATGTCTGCTCTTCTCATTAACCACCGCTAGAGTCATTGGATGTGTGTTCTTCTCACAAACCACATATCAGCAGTGTCATTGCATGTGTGTTCTTCCCATGAACAACAAATGGATCCACCAGTGTCATTGCATGTGTGTTCTCCTCACAAACCACACATGGATCCACCCAGTGTCATCGCATGTGTGTTCTTCCCATGAACCACACATGGATCCACCAGTGTCATTGCATGTCTACTCTTTTCATGAAACATAGCTAGAGTCATTGGACGTGTGTTCTTCTCACAGACCACATATCACTAGTGTCATTGCATGTGTGTTCTTCCCAAAGAGCACATATGGATCCACCAGTGTCATTGTATGTGTGTTCTTCTCACAAACCATATCATGAACCACACCCAGTGTCATTGCATGTGTGTTCTTCTCACAGACCACGCATGGATCCACCAGTGTCATTGCATGTGTGTTCTTCTCCCAAACCATATCATGAACCACACCTAGTGTCATTGCATGTGTGTTCTTCCCATCAACCACACATGGATCCACCAGTGTCATTGCATGTGTGTTCTTCCCACAGACCACACATGGATCCACCAGTGTCATTGCTTGTGTGTTCTTCCCACAGACCACACATGGATCCACCGGTGTCATTGCTTGTGTGTTCTTCCCATGAACTAGACATGGATCCACCAGTGTCATTGCATGTCTGCTCTTTTCATGAACCACAACTAGAGTCATTGGATGTTTGTTCTTCTCACAGACCACATATCACCAGTGTCATTGCATGTGTGTTCTTCCCAAGACCCGATGCGCTCAACTTTCGACGTAGAGCTCGTTGGGAACCCCAAGAGGAAGGTACGATGAATATAGCAGCAAGTCTTCCCTCGGTTATGAAACCAAGGTTTAATCGAACCAGTAGGTGCAAGGAAACACCCCAAAGGTGTTACTAGCTGAGATTTGGCAGGGCGCACTACCGGTGCTAGTAGCAACATGGAGACCTGCACAACACAACCACAGAACTTTGTCCCCAACTTGCGATGAAGTTGTCAATCTCACCGTGTTTTGCAAACAAAGGATTAAACATATCGAATGGAAAGAAGTAAAAGTTTGCAGAAAGTAAACACAAAGCAGTAAACAGTTGCAGATTGTATGTAAAGAAAAAGGACCGGGATCCATAGTTCACTAGAGGTGGCTCTCCTTAGATAGATAACATGCTAGGTGAACAAATTACAGCGGGGCAATTGACAAACACCGAGAAAACAATACATGCATATACTAATCTTCTTGACTCCTTTGAGACTTGATTGGGCATTACAACATAATACATAGACCGCCATCCAACTGCATCTATGACTAATAATCCACCTTC